>BSBM01000751.1:4416666-5837500 GCA_027924585.1 Larix kaempferi | reverse complement strand
TGATGAAGAAGATGATGATGATGAAGATGATGATGAATATGACGACGAGGATGATGATGATGAATATGACGATGAGGATGATGATGATGATGGTGATCATAAAGAAGAGGATGATGATGATGATGATGATCAATCATCAATCATGATGAAGATAGTGGTGAGGATGATGATGATGATGAAGATGATGATGGAGATGACGACGATGACGATGATGATGAAGATGATGATGATGATGAAGATGATGATGATGATGATGATGATGATGATGATGATGACGATGACGATGATGATGATGATGATGACGATGACGATGATGATGATGGTGATGATAAAGAAGAGGATGGTGATGATGAAGATGATGATGAATATGACGATGAGGATGATGAAGATGATGATGATGATGATGGTGATGATAAAGAAGAGGATGATGATGATGATGATGATCAATACCTAATCATGATGAAGATGGTGATGAGCATGATGATGGTGATGATAAAGAAGAGGATGGAAATGATGATGATGATAAAGAAGAGGATGGCGACTTGCTTTGTTGATCAAATCATTTATAATTGCTCTATTTCGACCATTTTTTCTTAACTGCAACTCGTGCAACTATTCGGTGGTTGGGCATTGAGGCCACTTGAGTCCAAGAGAAGGTCAGTGAAGAAGAAGGCTTCCCGGAGGGACTGCTGCATTTGCATTTACACTCAGACATCCTTCGATTGGTAAGTGTCCATAAACATAGTTTGAGCCTTACTTTGGTGCCCTTAGTTTTATTGGTACATCCGAAAGTTTTGAAACTTTGCCATCTTTTCTGGAATTCTTATGCCCATAAATTTGTTTGAAATATTTGTATGATATTTACCTAGATTGCAATAGCGTCGCTTACTACTATAGAAACTATATTATCTAAAGTTTGATCTTAGTTGTAGCGAATTGACTGTTTGAATTAGTTGTTGTGTATGGCTATGATATTTAGATAATATGTGTCCATTGAAACGAGTCATCAAGCCATTTCAAAGACTGTTCCTATTAATTTGTTTGCTTTATCATTTTGTTTGTGTAAAATATTTGGTAAACATAAAAATAGGGAAGGCGGGAGGAGAAAATGCAGAACGCGGGAGGATAAAAGCATTTTGCTAATATTTTTGCATAGCAATAACGCTACCGTGTTATGTATCCACATAACGCTAGCGCGTTGCTTATAACATTGAGCGCCGAAACACTAAAATTTGAATTTAAATACAACGCACACGCGTTATTTGAATTTAAACATAACGCGCGCGTGTTCCTGAGCGCCTACTCACCCACTCCTCCCGCCCCCGCGTGTCAGAAACTGTCCTATGTGGTTGGTTCGAACTTGCCAAACCTGTGCTAGGGACTTTTTGGACCATAGCTAATTTGACATTTTTGACATTTTTCTGAGTATTCTTGTTTTTCATCGCTCTCTATAGCATGACATACCTGACCATTATTGACGAAATTTTAGGCATAGATAGAATTTTTTATGCAGATTCCAAATATGTAATTTTTTTAAAAAATATTGAGATTTTCTATTTATTTCCTAATTTTCTTGTGTCATCACTCCGTTGGTCAAAAAACATACCGTTAGTGTTTATTCCGTAACTTTTTCATTTCACAACCATTTTTAAAAAAACTTGTATGCTGCACTAGAGGACACTGACCTCTACATCCTATAAAAAAATCCAAGTCAAAATAACTACATTAAGACCTTCAAGGGCTGCACCCACATTTGACATACCGTTCTCGAAGTTTGACCACTTATATAATTAAAAAAAAAAATTAAACATTTAATTTTGGAAAAATAGTGCTGCACTAGTGCTATGGGTTCTATACATGTATACCAAATTTTGTAGCCTGAAACCGTCATTTAGGGAGTGAAAGGCTACACCCACAAAAACATATACCTTATCATTTGCCAAAAAAAATAAAAAGTGACTATTAGAAAAAATGAAATTTGACATAGTTATGTAAATTTTCAATACTTAAAAGATATATATTCGGAAACGTGACTCAATTTCCTACATTTCACATTTTTTACTCGATGCAAGATATCTTGTGTAAGCATCTAAAAAAAACCAAGTAAGTTGAGGGATGCCTGATTTTTCAGTTTTCTATTGCATCTAACGCGCCAAAAGTGACCCTCATTAGCTTGCACATGCCCATCACCCTCTAAACCTAGAGTTGTTGTAATCATGGAAGTTGTTATTATTTTTGTACACATGGATTGCATTTATTTTTATTTATTTTTGAAAGGATTAATATGGAACTGTATTGGATGATTCACTCTTACAATAAATATTCTTATGGTTTTTGTAATGATATTGGAAATAATGTGTAGTATATCAGGGAGTACATTTGCAATAACCTTGATTATAACGGCTTTGGTAAAATGGGTGTGTAATGCTCTACAAAGCCTTGCTTAGATAATTAGAATTAGTAGTTATCATTTTCATCATTATTTTTCAATGAATTTGAGGAGTTAAAGTAACCCTAGAATGTACTTATACTATTATGCATTCTTGGACAGTACTATGTTCACTAGAATCTAGTCCAAGTAGGAATAATACGAAATTTAAGGCTTAAATATGGAATACATGTTTATTCTCCACCATGGTGGAGTTAGTGTAGTCAATAAAATAACACATTCACAAATGTTGGTAAGCATCCCTTGGGTTTCCTTGCAAGGTTTTCCATGGGAAATGTGTTTTTGTTGCATGAAAAGGGGGGAACGATGGAGGGATTCATAGCCTTCCCCTAAGTTCTTTACTCCTAATACATGCCTAGTACATTGATCCATGATCCTAGACATGTGTCATTTGCCAATCATGAAGGTTCAATAGTTAAGGAGAACGCTTTACCGTGCTTGCAAACTTAACTCACAGAACATCAAGGCTTTAACTCTATTTTGACATGTGTTTCCTCTGCAACTCCCATGGAGGATTTATGGTATTGCATGAGCATGGGTTTTGGTATTCACCATCAGTTCTAAAGGCTATGATAGGATTGCAAGTCATAATACTAATAGTGGGCTTAAAGTCTTTCCTCTCGCTTCTAGGTATGAGGTTTGTCTTTTTGTTCTTATTCTTGGTTTGGTTGATTTTGGTCTTTTTTATTTATTACCCTTGTTATAGAGTAGTTTAGAAAGATATTCTTAGTTATGTTAGTTTTATTTATGAGGTTAATCTCCTTTCTTTTAATCTTTAGTGATGTCACTTTAGTCTTGGGTTTGAATGTGGTCTTGCTAAGTTTGGGGATCATGTTGAAGCTTGTAGTGTTGCTGGGTCTTATAGTTATTTTGTTGGATTTAAGGGTTTAGCTAATGGATTTGTTGGAACTAGGTTTAAATGCATTGCCGCCTTCTTTGTTACCCCTAGAGTTGTATTTTCCTTTATAACTACAACCTGTTTGTTAGTCTCTATCGACTTCTTTTTTTCATTCGATTAACTCCAACCAAAGGGTCACCCTATTAGTCGAAGATTTGATAGTTATTTCTTTGGTTTTATGTTTAGTTCAACCATTGTGTATTTTAGTTGGCCCTCATGTCCCCATCTTCTTACAGCATTTGTATTATATTTTTTCAATCCTACCCATAGCAAGCATGGAGGAGATATATTATAATTCTCTCCGTAGGTGTAAAAAATTGCTCAATGAAGGACAAGAGATAGTGACATAGGATATGGAAAAAATTGAAGAGTGGGGAAGGTGGTGGGAATTGAACTATGTCATAGATATGAAAGACACACAGAGGCAAGTGGAGGTGTGCAAGGAACAACTAAGAAAGTATAAATCCAAGACAGTTCCGTTGGAAGTGGGTATGGAGGCATCTAATGATAAGTCAATGGAGTAGGTAGAGGTAAGCAAGGATATCCAAGCCAAGGTAAAAAACTTGCATTTAGAACAATTTCCTGGGTTTTTAACTTTGAAGAACACTCCCTCTCTGGTAGTTTCAATTGGATCGATTGAAGTGCAATAGATGGAAGGGAAAGATGAGGATATAGTGGAGCAAAGCTCTTTTAGGGTTGCCACAAAATGAGATTCATACTTATCCTTTATAATGGACAAATGAACAATGCTAATTAGGGACATGGTACTTATTATGGATAATTTACTTCCTCATATTTTGTAAGACAATTTTAATTTTAGGGAAATTTTTTAGGCTTTACACAAGCCAAATAATTAATAGTAATAGTAGAATTTCGAGTCTTTAATGTCTTGATGGTAATGTAATCATTAGGATGAAAATATTGGAGCAATTATGAACAAACTAGCCTTTTTGTATTAACATTTAGATGGTTATGCCACAACCCCTCCTTTTTATTAATGCAAACACTACCCATTATTATTTTAAAAAAATTGTTAATAAGAACACAAATTGTCATCATATAGGATTTGATGAACTTACACATTTGTTTTATAGTTAAGAAAAGATGACAACTTCTCCAATACAATAAAGATTTATATAATGTAGAATATATTTTTGAGATAAATTGTATAAATTTAACTCGATTAGTTAATTTCTTTTATAACAATGATTTACATTTTATTTTTTTTCCTTTTATTTAAACTAAAACCAGGTAAAATATTTCTAATAATTTAATCATTTTTATTCACTATTGTTAAAGGAAAGTAATGGTGTTCCCTATATTAAAGGGCATCAATCAATAAGGAAAATCTAAGACATCAATCAATATATAACATTTAACCTAAGAAAATTCTTTTTAATAATTGGTAATCAATATATAACATTTAGGTATAACATTTAACTTATACGGAACCAACTGTCTGACTGAATGTTGTCAAAGGAGTGGCCCATTAGTTCGATGAGCCAATTCGTGGAGTACATCGCTAATGTTTATAATGTGCGCTCTGCCGTTCTGCAATACTTCCCTTTATATACTCGAAAACACAATGTTCTTACACATAAGGTCAGTCACTCTTTTTTTCTTTCATCTAAAATCACATTTACCACATTTCAAAAAAATAAAATTTATTGAAAAGTAAAAATTTTATTAGAAAAAATAAAATTGCTTTTTGTACCAAGTGAAACAAGGTGCTGTACAACCAAGTATGGGGGAGATGTTGTAATGTTTGTCACATGTAACGTTTGTCTTTATTATTGTCAGCCATTGATTAAAATGTTAAAAAAAAGTAAAATGTAATAAATATTTTGTCGACCATTAATTAAAAGACGTGTATTTTCGATTGTGTATTCAGATATTATGTTTTTTTAATTAAAACATAATTAAAAAAATTCATGTTGACTCATAAAATAAAAAATTATGGAAAGTATTTAAAACAAATCCATGCTGGCTCATAAAATAAAATATTATGAAAAGTAATTAAAAAATCGTTTATAAAATAAAAACTCAAAACTTAAACCCGGATCTATCAATCAAGGAAGATTAAATTTCTTGAGTTTAAATTTAAAAAAAGAAATACACCTCAAGAAATTGGATCCCTCTCGGTGCTTGATAGATACATGTTTAAGATGGATCTATGCTAGTATAAAATCAATTAGGAAGATAATGATATTTTTTTGAAAAAATAATAAAAATAAATAGTCTAGTAAATTAACTTGAGCGGTTGAATGTGGTTGAATGTATCGATTACCAGCACATGTTTACCTAAACAATTAATAATTAAATAATTTTAACAATTTAAAAATAAAATATTCTATTTATTAACAAAAGTTATTAAATATTTTTCTATATTCATTGCAATTTATATGAAAAAAATAATTGTCATTATTTTTAGTCTTATTTGTAAAAGTGTGTTTAAACATATTTAAGGAGTGAAATTTTTAAGTGGGTAAGAGCAAGCTAATGATGATCCTTTATAATGCCTCAGTGACAATTTAAATATAACAAAAAAAAAATTATTAACTTGGAAGAATGATTTGAGGTATTTTTATAACTAATTTGGATATGGTGTAAAAATATGAAATGGATGAAATTAAATCACTTTACTTGTTAGAGTTTTTCTAACAATCATATGTTACTTTTCTTACAAGTTATAATGTATGTGTTCCCATCTTCCTGCATTTAAAAAAAAATTAATATTGATTTTATATTATTTTAAAATTATGGAAGTCATCATAGCCCTAAAATTATGAGATTGGGTATTAGTACAAGGTTTGAGGTCCTAACATAATCAAAGAGTGTGTGTGAGTGTTAATGCGACATTCGGTAAGGCAATAAAAAGTTCTAGCAAGAACGAAAGATCTTTATATTTGAAATTATGATCTATATATCAACACAAAAGTAAAATAAAAATCATAAATAATATTATTTAAAAAAATCATATTGTTGGACTCTACATAGTGAGAACTATGTGTGTGTAGCTTCATTGGGGTGGATTTGTTGTTTTTGCAATCTAAACCACCACGGTTGTGAACCTAAATCCAAAGAAACCAGGTCGACTAACATGTAATTTGAAATTCTCAATCCCACCAAGAAAATTTCGAATTTAAGGAACACACGCGCATTATAAGAACATGTGTTATTGTGAATAAAAATCTACAATCTTGTATTATTCTTACATCATTGTCCAATGTCCATGATATCATAGAAGATACCCATTATTCCTATATCATTCCATATCTTTGCTAAGGGCCATTAAGCTTGAGAATCTTTGTTTAGTGCTTAAGGCACTTGATTTCCTCCCTCGACCATGACATGGGTCATCATACCCTATTTTATTGTGTAAAACATACTAATAGTTCCCATATTCATTGTTGTGGAACTTGCTCATGCATATTTAGCATGAGAAGGATTATTTTAGGGCTTGGTTCCTTTGTTTTCCTTCCCTAGGAAATTATACGATCCTTGAATCCCTGTTGGGCCAAGATTTTGGGACCAGTTTTGGGAATTGAGCAAGAAGCGAATGGCACGATAGGTCAAACAAGGGACAATGCGCGCAAAAGAAGGAAGACAGTTGGAAGATTTTAGGAGGTTTGGTATATTTGTTACGGGATAAGCCCCATTGTAAAATGTATAAATATGTAAGGGTTTGGGGATATATCGCATGTTCTTAGAGAAAACGGATGTATGTGCTTAGGAAGGAAAGGAGATGGGTATGTCTAAGAAAGAATGTATGAGCGTAGTGCACATGTTTTGTAAGGACTATTTTGAATGATAATAAAGAGTTGGTTGTTTATGGACAAAAGGACTCTATGTTGTGATCTGGTTAATGTTCTTTTTACTGTGCAGATATGATATGTTTCCTTTATGTTTGATGCTATGAAAAAGTTATATATTTCTCAGCAAATGTTATGAATGTTTAGTAGAATGGTTAGAATGAATGCCTCCCATCCCTTTAGTATTGAGGGAACTTGGTTCCTGTAGCCCCCATAGATGCCTCGGGTGAGACTTCACCTACTTGCGAGTGATGTCGAAAGGAGTGGTATCTATGGGTTTTGTTGGTGAATTAATTTTGAACCTTGGGTTTTCCCACTGTGCACCAACAAATGGTTCCATTGTAGGGACTGAGATCTACGACTAAAGGGCATGTGGAGGCCGACTAAGAAAGAGATAGACCAGTGGTTAGAGACGAAGGAGCCTGAGTTTTCTAGAGATCAGAATAAGAATGCATAGATCAGATCAAGGGAGTGGTTAGAGAGGTATGTATTTACATATTTACATGCAATTTTCTTTGGTGAATTCCCAATAATTTTGGTTGAGTGGTTACAAATATTAGCTAAAATTATTGGAACCTTCTTCCCTCCCTCTTGTTCGGAGGAATTGGACCCCTGAGGTGATTCAACAAGTTAATACTGTAAGTAATCATATCTCGTGTGCAGTTGATTTTTGGCTGGATAGTGTATTGGGGGGCTATGTTACCGAGTTTGCTATAAGTTGTACCTAGTCATACAATATTATTGAGAGGAAATTCTTTTAAGGTCTGTGTGGAAGATATTTGAAAGCATTATCTACTAGGATCAATATGTTATTGTGTGATAAGGGGGTTATGAGGTTTGAATCTAATCACCCTAGTATCTAGGCACCTTTGTGCACATAGGGGGACTGGGAGCTAACCAAGGGATGGTATGACAGTATGGGAGGGATGCAGGAGAGAATAAATAAGGAACATAATGGATGAGAATGATGATAAAATAAGGTGTGAAAAAGGAAGATATTGGAGTGTTGTGCAGTGGAAAAAATATTTCGATACTTTAAGAAAAGGACTATGGATGATAGAGAAGGGAAGCACAGTGAGTTTGAGGAGAGAGACACCAACATAATGCTCTAGATCGAAGGAATACCATACACCAAAAGAAGAGAGAAGGAAAAGGACTCTCATCTTAGTCTATCTTGAGAAGATACATTGCATCCCAGTAACCCCACTCAGGTTAGAATCTATGCCAAACCCACGACCGCATGTGCATATCCAAGGTTTGAGGTAAGATCTGAAACTTTGTTGCGAGCACTTGTAATTAGTGGAGGAAGTAAGGATAGCAGTACAGGTAGTCAAAGCAGTGGAAGTAGTACGACAACATAGACTCAATCAATAACACCAAGGAATAATACTGCGCAGAGGAAAATGGCAGGGGTTAAAACCACTTTAAGAATTCCTATCTTCCATGGAGCAAGGAAAAAAGATCCATAGTATAATTTATTTTTTCGTGGAATAATATGGATCATGAAGCAGGTCCAGGATGATAATACAAAAATTGTGTAGCTAGCAATGACATTCAGAGACCACACGTTACTCTGGTATATGAAGTATCATTCCACCCCACCTGTGGGACAACCTAGAACATGATTGGTAGACATCAGGAAAGCTCTATTAAAAGAATTCCAGAAACCGAAGTCTCAGTCATAGTGCATTACAGAACTAAAAGAGATTAAGTAGTTGCAGAATGAATCAGTATGGGATTTTTGATAAGAGATTCAATATCTTATTGGATCGGTTGACCTTCCAGACTCTAGACGAGCAACATAAGGAATGGTTCATTGTAGGGTTGTTAACACATATACACTATCCCTTGACACAACATAAGATTACATTGTATTTAGAAGCACTAGATATCTCCACGAAGTTGGAAGCATCCCCTATAGGAGAGAATGGGTCATAGATGGATTAGGTTCAATCACAGTTGGAAGCATTGAAAATCCAGTTCCGAGAGATTTCTAAAGAGAAGGAAAAACATGAATAAGTATGGTGTGTTACATGCATAATGAAAGGTCATCATAAGAACGCATGTCTAGCATTTAGATATTATTTGGTTATAGGATATTTGAATCCCTTGGCCAAAGGAGGAGGGGTATGGTGTGAGATATGTGGAATGGTGGGTCACCACCCAATCGCCTGTCCTTTGATGCAAAAGTATTAGAGTACTTCCATAAACCTATTTTTAATTTTTTAAAGTCCGTGGGACATGACGAATATATTTTTTGTGCACTCGACTTGATGAGAGAACACACCTCATATGCATATAGAGTTCAAGGGGAAGAAAAACCAAAAGGAGGGGTACCGTAATATAATACTTTGAGGGACTACAATCAAGAACGAAGAGGAGGATTCAGAGATCGGGGAAGAGGAGGATTCAATAGAGGAAGATGACTGCTTATATGATATAATTGTAACCATCCTCGGCATTTTGCGCGAGATTGTCCAAACCCTTATACGACATGCACATATTGTAGACAGCTGGATCATGCGATAAAATAATTCCCATAGATGATCACAAAGTGGCAGGAGAAAATGAACCAGAATGTGCAGATGATAGGATAGGAAGAGAATGTCGATCGACCAAACATAATAGCAGTTATGTGTGGAGGAACGAGGATAGGAGTCGGTGTGATAGAACATGGATATTGGACCGAACAATGGGTCAACAAAATAGTAGAACCACCTATGATGTTTGATCCTTGGAGGGAGAGGGACACATATAAGAAAGGAAGGAACTTCTAAAAACAAGATGTGGGGCGTTGACCTCGCAACCTATGTATGAACAACCACCCATGTATGGTATGCCTCAGACTTATGACTACTCGATCCCAAAGAGGCCAATTGAAAAGAAAAGTACTTTGAAAAGTTTCATAAAGAGTTGTTTAGAACTAATAAAGGATGAAACTGCATTAAAAACATTGCACAGGATCATTGATCAGTGTGCACAAGATAAAGAATCCATAGGTACATAGCGAGCAGTTAACCAGGTATAGTGCAATAAAAGGACGAATAGGGAATTTTGACTTATTGCATAGATAGGAGACTATGATATGAATTATAGCATCTTGGACCTGGGATATAATGTAAACGTACTTTAGAACAAAACATTGGAAATGATGGGAAAACCAAAGTTGATATGGTCACCCATTCAGTTAAGGTTATCAAATCCGCACAAGATTGTTTTGATTGGAAGACTAAGAGAGGTGAATGTTGATATCAATGGAGTGCACAATGCAACATATTTTGAAACCATTGAGATAATGGATAATAGTAAGCGTTATCCAGCGGTACTTGGACTCGATTGGTCCTTCGATAACCAGGATATTATTGATCTAAAAAAGAGGAAAATGATCTTTGAAGTAGAAGACTTGAGAGTTACTGCACCATTGGATCCCACAGAAGGAGGATGATATGGGAAACTAGTTAGGAACGAAGAAGTTGATAACCTTTACAATGTGATTGCGTAGATGGATGACTATGTTAATCCTACTCTTGATGGTGTAATTAGTTGGTGAAGTATCAACTCTTGCATGTTAGATTCAAAATCCTCTAGAAGATTGACAGCAGAGGTTACATTAATGTTTGAAAGGTTTTGGAATGCTATACCTCTATGCAGTGTGCCCATACTGTGTATGAATGTTCGAAAGGTTTTGGAATGCTATAACATTGTTGAAGAAGGCCAGGAGGATGAAAACCCAAGGAATTTGGAAGTGCTAGAAATCGAAGGAGTGCATGCAGTAGAGGGGCCCGAGCTTGGATCTGCCAACTATGAAAGACGTTAAAAATGACAAGGTGAATATTGGTACAAAGGATAATCCCAAATTTGCAAACATTGGAGATTACTTGAATGGAGAAATTGTCGACAAGATTGTTGATTTATTGCACGAATAAGAGGACCTTTTCCCAACTATATTTTTAGAAATGAAAGTGATTGCTGGGGTGTTGCTGGGGAATTAGGGGAAATGGATATTCCATTTGTTAGAATATTAAAAGCTCATCTATACTTAGGATATAAGTTATTATTTATTTTTTATACTTTCCTAGGTGTTTGACTAGGTTGTTGGCCCCATATTTCCTTTTTAGGCTCACCACTTGTACCATTATCCACATGAGTGCCCTTAGATATATTATGGATAGATTTTGATGTTTTTATGTCTATCCAAAATGGTAAGAGATCTTTCCTTCCTTACACAGTTTTGTCCTGCTTTTTCTGCTTCTCAGTGGATAAGGATAAAGCTAGGTGCCCTCTTTGACTTGGAAATTTTTCCTCTTTTTGGCCAACTCATCCTCCATATTTTTCTCTCCAAAATCCATCATCACATTCCTTTTTCATCACTCATTAGCTTCCATACCTGATTTAGCTAATTCGTGAGGTCCTTGACTGATTTGGAAAGTGATTTTTCCACCTTGGAGTTTTTTAGCTTTTAGTAAGCCTTCCTTTTGTGACCTTTTCAAACTTGCCTCCAAGACATTCAAATTCTCTCTTCAGGATGTATTATATATTGTATTCATGTTGTTGAATAACACGGAGATGAGATTTGCATCAATTGAGTTATGTCTCTCCTGGTTATGCTTCAATGTTTCTTCTTATTTTTTAATATCTTTTAATAAATTCTTGTGAGGAATTCTTTTCTTCTAGATACCAAATTATTATAATTCTATCATGGTATTGGACCTATTTAGAATTCCTACATGGTATCAGAGCTTGTAGCTTGATCAAATTAGTCTTCCAGTATAAGGTTTCAGAGAGTTTGTTTTGTAGGTATTGAAGATCAAATGAAAAAAAAAATGTCGAAGAAGAACTCAGATCTTTCCACCTCTCATCATATTATGTGCAAGATAATGTACTTATACTCCTCTACATTCTTGCTAAATGCTACTTTGGCTAGAGTTCGAGCCAAATGGGATTACTCATAATAAAAAGTTATTGAAGACTTAAATATGAAACCACACTGATTGTGTAATAAATAAACCAATGTAAATGTTGTGGGTATATGCTTGCATTCATTTTTCCTTTTTAAAATACATATTTATATTTTTAATATATATAGTAAATTTAATAAAATATTATACATCTCATTTATATTATTATTATTTTTTAAAAATATTTTATTGAATTTATTTATGTGGGATTAATTTAACTTTAACATTATATATTTTCTCTATTATAAGACCATAAAAAAAATGTTGGCAGATCCTCGTTTGCTCCATTCCGAGGTGTTGCTAGGAGTTAGGCGGACGACAATGGCTACTAGGGTTTGAACGGTGCTCACAGGAGCCTGTCCATCCCACTGCAGGCGGCAATAGGCCGTCAGCCGAGTCAGGGGATGGCACAGTTCCCTAGGCCAACATGCTGGCGGTTTCATGGTCAGCCAAACCAAAGCGACTTAGGTAAGTTTTTTTTTACTGTGACTGGTTTTTTTTCTACCCTAGTCTCTCCACCGGTAGTCTTCATGGTTCTCCAGGTATGGAGTAGCTCTATGAGGTGGACTATGGCAGCAACACGCTGCAGCACAGTGATATTTGGAGCTCGCCACCTAGCGACATCCGGTTTTTGAATGGGGTAAGTGGTTTCGAGGGTGGCGATTTTGTGGAATGTCAATCGACCGATGGTTTGCCTCTTCCTGGCTCTAGGGCTAATCCGAAGTCTGCTTCTGTGCCTTCTTAGTCGGTCTCACTGTTTTGGGACAGGACTGGAGTTGGTTTTGTATCGGAGGGTAGCGCCGATAACATTTGGGGCGTCAAGGATCTCTGCTCATTCCCACCGGATCCAGTATGTTCAGGGCTAGGTGATTTCCCTGATTTTCTGAACTCCTAGGGCGGCTCTCTTAATGTATCACCGGTGAGGGACAACAGTGGTGCGTCGATAACCAGGGTGGATTTACAGGTTGGGTATCGTAGCAGTGCCCCCCTGGGTGGTAACAATGCAACGGTTCTGGACTCGGCGGAGCATCGTGGGTTTTCAAGCCCGTCAGGGGATTCTGCATGGAGGGTTTTAGGTTGTGGGGAAGGTCAAGAGGGGATTAAGGGTCTCCGGGTGAAGATGCACAGGAAGTGGATCAAAAACACGGGTAAAGCCCCGAATTACACTCTCGGTGAAGACATCGGTTTCCAGCAGATTATCGAGATGGTTAAGTCGGTTATGGTGGGCAGGGTGTGTGGTAAGGCGATGAGCCTTAAATCGGTGATATAGTGAGCTACCGGAGCTTGGCTGGGACATTGTGGATATGTCCCTCGGATTGTGGGACTTTCAGGAGGCTAGTTTTCCTTCCATTTTACTTCAGATGCCCATGCATTGTGGGCACTAAGCATGAATTGGTCAATTTACAAGGTTCCGCTTCTACTCAAGCCGTGGAATCCGTTTTTCGATGCTAGTCGTGAAAGAATGGACACTATATCGCTTTGGGTTAGGTTACCAGGGCTACCTTTACAGTATTGGGCTGAGGAACACTTTCGGAGGATTGGCAATCTTTTGGGCAATTATTTGGAAGCTGATTTCTCTTTCGAGGCAACAGCAATTCAGAAGGTGGCAAGGATTCTGGTAAGCATAAATGTAAGGGAAGGTTTATTTGATAGTATGGTTTTGAAATGGGGGCCTTACACCTTTGCACAAACACTGGATTATGAAAATGTGCCGTTTCAATGTAGACGGTGCCATGAATATGGGCATCCGGCCATTGATTGCTCCTTATCGGTCCATATGAAGTTTGGCAATTCTCTGAAACGGCGGTTTGTGGAGAAGGAGGTAGGGGTAGTATTGGAAGAAGATGTCTTGGGTCAGCAGGGTAATGAACGTCCATTTGTGGAGGTTCCCACGGGGGTTGTGGAGGATGTGAACACTTTGGGGGAGGACGACACTGTTCCGGAGGCGGGTGATTTTATGGGCACAGCAAAGAACGAACTCCTTCAGCCAATGGCCACTGCTCCGGAGGTTTCTCTGCATTCTATTACTCGGTCATTAGACAATGTGGCTGGTACTTCTTCTGCTCCCTTTTTAAACCCTTCCTTCAGTTTTTTTTTAAGAACTTAACTTTTCCTGGATTTGATTGGGTGGATGGGTTTAGGAACTTGCATATATCCACACAGTCGTTGGCATCCCATCCTCTTCTCCAGCATCATGATGCTTTTTCCCCTGTTTTGGAAACTCTTCGGATTGAATGTCCACCCCCCATTATTCTTGATGATACCCCTGTCCTCGTGCAAGTCGTGGCTGAGCCTTCTTCACCCACCGGATCCTCAGAGTCTGGTTATTTCTTGCGCTCCATGAATAAATCCACTGCGGGAGGGTTAGGGAAGGAAAAACCAAAACTACCTAAAACTAGAGGAAGGAAGTCCTTCATCTCTCATGCTAAGTCCAGAGCTCGCTCGGATCTTAGGAATGGCAAACAACTCTCAATTGAAAGGGCACTTAGAGTAGTGGATTCCCATAAGGATGGGTTGAGATGAAGGTTATGTCATTTAATTGTCGAGGTCTTGCTGGTCCCTCCAAAAGACCAGCGTTGCGACGGATGCTACACCTTGAGCATCCCGATGTTTTGATTCTACAAGAAACTATGTGTGGTGGTGATGAAGCTATTGACAGGTTAAAAGCTTGGTTTCCGGGGTGGGGATTTGAAGCCTCCGATGCTAGGGGTCGCTCAGGAGGTTTGGAGATTGGCTGGAATGAAGTTAAGGTTAGTATATCCTCTCGGTGGGGGATGCGTTCGGTATTGGGAATTTCTTGCAAATTCTTGGATTTTGACAGACTTTTCACTATTGTAAACATTTATGGTCCATACTGTGAAAGGGAAACTTTTTGGACCTCTCTGCTGGATAGAGAGGTGCTCAGTGGGGATTCTATGATATTGGGGGGGGATCTTAATTTTTCTCTGGGTCATGCTGAGATTTGGGGGCCGCATGCTCATGTGGATCCCCTTACAAATTTATTTGTTAGGAAGTTATATGAAGGCAATTGGATTGATGTGGAGCCTGTTCAATTAAATCCATCTTGGAGAAATAAGAGAATTGGTTTGGAAAGAGTGGCAAAAAGGTTGGATTGTTTTCTCCTTTCTGAGAAAATAGTGGTCAACTTTCTTTGTCTGACAATGGATTGGATCGGGGGGAAACTCAGATCACGATCCAATATTTTTGGAGCTGAAAGCTGGCCCTATTAAACCTCCTGTGCCTATTAAATTCAATAAGGTATGGCTGGAAGATTCGACTTTCTTGGAGCTTATTCAGCAGCATTGGATACCTTATCATCCGGGGTCAATTCATTCTACAGCCTTCCATTTTGCGGAGAATATTAGAACACTTAAGGAACCTATAAAAATATGGGCTACAGAGAAGAGGAGGAGGGACGATAGGGCACTTAAGATTATTGAAGGAGAAATATCCTCTATCTCTGAAGAGGCAAGAGGTGGATACGGTTCTCACACTACTAAGGACCATCTAGTTCATTTGGAGAATCAGAGGAACAGAATACTCTTACAGAATGAGGAGACTTGGCGATTGAAGAGCAGGCCCATCTGGTCGGAAAGTAGGGATGATAACTCCAAATTCTTTCATGCTTATGCGAAAGGAAGAAGATATGCCAATACTATTTGGAGCCTTGAGGATTTAGAAGGTAATTCTATGTCTACTTTTGAAGGGTTGGCTGTAGTTGGGGTTACTCATTTCAGGGATCTTTTCAAAGCTAGTGAGAGAGTGAATATTGAAGAGGTGATCATGGTAGCACAGCTATTCCCATGGTTCGTTGAAGCAGAGGATAACAGGAAGCTGATGGCCCCTATTTCAGGGGATAAATTAAAGGCGGTCTTGGATAGTTTTCAGAAGGATAAGAGCCCTGGGCCTGATGGGTGGACTATAGAATTCTTAATAGCTCTTTATGATATTTTAGGCAATGATCTTTTACAGCTTGTCGAGGATTCGAGGAAGGCTGGCAGGGTTCCAGCCAGCATCAACTCCACATTCATTGCCCTAATACCTAAAGTGGATACTCCATCTTCTCTTAATGATTTTCGGCCTATTTCATTATGTAACTGTGTGTATAATATCATTACTAAAGTGATTGCTAGAAGGCTCAAACCTATCTTATCTACACATATTTCAGAAGAGCAGTTTGGGTTCCTGGAAGGGCGTCAGATTCATGAGGCGATTGGAATTGCTCAGGAAGGTTTATATAGCATTAAGACTAGAAAACTGAAAGGAGTTGTTCTCATAATTGATTTGTCAAAATCATATTAAGGTGAGCTGGATTTATATTCGTCTCATGCTTACCCATTTAGGTTTTGAGATTGGTTTCATTCGATGGATTATGAGCTACATTTCTACTGTTTCCTTATCTGTTTTAATGAATGGAGCGGCGACCCCCTTCTTTCATTCTAGACGTGGTTTACGTTAGGGCTGCCCCCTTTCCCCATTGTTATTTTTGTTGGTGGCTAAGAGCCCGAGTAGGGCTATAAAGGAAGCAAAACGGGTTGACGATTTTGAAGGGATTTTGGTGGCTCCGAGCATCTCCATTACATACTTGCTATTTGTTTATGATATCTTGATTTTTTGTTCTGGCTCAAGAAAGGATGCTGACAAAATCAAAGAGATTCTGAACCTTTTCTCTACTGCAACTGGAATGGAGATAAATGATGGGAAATCCTCACTTACTGTTTCTCTATTAAGGGAGGAGGAATATAATTTATATACTAATTCATTTCCTTTCAGAATTCTTACTCTCTCGGACGGGTTAAAATATTTGGGATTCAATTTGAAGCCTAATGACTATTTAAAAAGGACCGGTCTTGGCTGCAGGAAAAGCTGGAAAAGAGGTTGAAGAGTTGGAGTTTCAGGTGGCTTTCGCGAGCAGGGAGGCTTGTCCTAGTTGAGTCAGTGATGGAAGCTATCCCGATATACTGGATGTCACTTGCTTGGATCCCTAAAGGGATTTTAGAAGCTGCAAGGAAGATTTGTTTTAATTTTCTGTGGAATGGAAAGGAAGATGATCACGTTACTCCATGGGTGAAGTGGGACAGAATTGCAGCCCCAAAAGCCTTGGGTGGGTGGGGACTAAAGAATATTTATCACTTTTCTAAGGCTCTAGCTGCCAAGTGTGGATGGCGTCTAATTAAGTTCGATGGATTTTGGGCTAGGGTTATGGTGTAGAAATACGTTGAGCCTGATACTGTGGAAGAATGGATCAGGTCTTCTCAAAAGTTTCATACAGGTGGATCGGTCATCTGGAAAGCATTGGAGTCCTCCTTTGATGTTATAGAACAAAATCTTGTCTGGGATGTTGGAAACGGACATAGGGTGAGGATTGGCCGTGATCCCTGGGTAGGATGTGAATCACAACACATTTTGTCAGAGGGCCTGATGGAGGAGTTGAGGCAGCGAGATTTGTTCTTTCTTAATCAGTTGGTGGATGTGGAGAATGTTTGGATGGGAAGCCCAGCTTGGAGGAGGGCTGATACATTTGGATTAGGAGTGGAGTTGGAGGAAGAACTAAGATAGTATTTAAGAGCACTAAGTAGGGATCAGATTTTCCTGAATGAAGAAGATGACAATCTTATTTGGGATGGGGATCCATCCGGAAATTACACACCAAAAGCCGGGTATCAGTGGATTAGTGAGAACTATGTGGAAAAAGATCTGGTTTGATGGTGGAAATCTGTATGGAAACTTCAATGCCTGTCCAAAGCTAGATTATTCATGTGGTGTGTTTTGTCTAATAGGATCCCAACGTGGGATTTTCTGCAGAAAAGAAGTTTTCATGGTCCTGGCAGATGTTACTTGTGCAAATTACATGAGGAAACTACTCTTCATTTGTTTCTTCAGTGCATTTTCTCTAGGGAGGTATGGAATACTATTTCCAGAATCTTAAAAATACCTTTGCCATGGGATGGGAACACCCTTGAAGAGGCATGGAGAAGGTGGACAAACAATGCTGCTTTGAGTGACTTTAAAGCACTTCCCCTGGCGGTAATATGGGGAATTTGGCTCACGCGAAACAGTTGTTTGTTCAATGATAAGCTAGGAATCCCGGCTCTAGTGGCAATTAACAGTTGTGGGATCTTCCTAGCCCTTAAGCGGGTTCGTCAGGCTTCAAATCCTCAAAATATTCAACCTGTGGAAATTAATCGATCCCAGCCGTGGGGTTTCTTTGATGGGGCTTGTCAAAATTATCAATGTGGGGGAGGGGCTCTCCTTTACTTGTCACCTGTTCACTACTATGTGATGTCGTTTGGTTTTGGGAGGGGAACCAACAACTGGGTAGAGATTCTCAGTCTCAAACTTTTGATTTCTTATGCTGTGGAACTTTCTATCCATAAACTTACTGTTTTTGGAGACTCTTGAATGTGATCAATTGGGTTATAGGCACTTATCATTGCAGCAGCCGGAGGATTGCTTCAGTTTTGGAACAAATACAGAACGTCTCTCACACATTTGAAACTTTTAATTGCAGGCACATATACCGTGAAAACAATGTTGAGGTGGACAAGGCCTCTAAGGAAGGGCTGCTCATGGGGGTCGAAATTTGGAAAATATCTGAATTTTTGAATGGAATTGAACGAGCTTTTTATCATAGACCATTCATAGAATGATCGAGTGAGAGAAGGTTTTTATTTAGTAGGTTTTTATTACAAGTTTTTGCACTTGTGGTGACACTACATCTATCTCCTACAAACTGTTTGATGAAAGACTGAATTTTTGCAATTACACATTTTTGTAGATATATAACTCTGTTATGTCAATTCTCTTTTATCAATAGTTATTTTGTAAATAGTCAATACAAATTTTGTATAGTTACAAAAGAAGTTATTATAATAGTTTATTGTAAAAGATGTTAATGCTCACGTAGTGAGAACATTGGTATTTATTTTGGCTCTCAACAGGATGCTTGATTCAGCAGTTCTATATACCACTCTATATGAGTGTGTCGATCAATGTAATTTCGTACTCTATGGATGAAATGAAATTACGCTTTTTTTTGGGGGGGAAAAAAAAGACCATAATTTCATTGAGAGTATCGAGGTGCTTTATAGCCCACTCTGGAGGAGATAATGTTCCAAAAAAAAAATTTAAATAAAATCATGCGATCTTATAACTTATCAAAAATAGAAAATAATTTAAAGAATTAATGTTGGCTCTTACAATAAAAAATGAAAACCAACATAGATCCATCCATATCTATTAAGCATAGAGAGGGGTCCAATGTCTTGAAATGTATTTTTTATTTATTTATCTTAATTGTTTTACTTAGACCATTTTTTACATATAAAAAAAAATTTAAACCTCAAAGAAATTAAATCCTTCTGAATTCTTAATAGATTTAGTTTTAAAATAAATCTATACTAATATAAAATACACTTCACTTTTCAAAAACTAAATAATTTTTAATAAATTATAATTATCACTAATCTAACTATCAAATTCCCTAAAAAAATTCCTATAAAAGCTTCATACACATAAGGTCACTCACTCTTTTTTTCTTCCATCTAATATCACATTTACCACATTTCAAAAAATTAAAATTTATTAAAATATAAAAAATTTATTAGTAAAAATAAAATTGCTTATATAAAATCAATTAGGAATATAATGATATTTTTTGAAAAAATAATGAAAACAAATTGTCTAGTAAATTAACTTGAGCTGTTGAATGTTCTAGATTATAAGCACATGTTTACCTAAACATCACTAATTTTTAATTTAATTTTTCATTTTTAGACATATTAATAATTAAATAATTTTAACAATTGAGAAATAAAATATTTTATTTATTAACAAAAGTTATTAAATATTTTTATATATTCATTGCAATATACGTGCAAATAAAGAATTGTAATGATTTTTAGTTTTATTTGTAAAAGCGTTGAAACATATTTAAGGAGTGAAATTTTTAAGTGGGTAAGAGAAAGCTAATGATGGTCCTTCATAATGCCTTAGTGACAATTTAAATATAGAATAACAATAATTTGTTGACTTGGAAGAATGATTTGAGGTATCTTTATAACTAATTTGAATATGGTGTAAAAATATGAAATGGAGGAAATTAAATCAATTTACTTGTTAGAGTTTTTCTAACAATGATATGTTACTTTCCTTACAAGTTATAATGTATGTGTTCCCATCTTCTTGTGCATTTTAAAATAAATGTAATGTTGATTTTATATTATTTTAAAATTATGGAATTCATCATAGCCCTAAAATTGTGAGATTGGGTATTAGTACAAGGTTTAAGGTCTTAACATAATCAAAGTGTGTGTGTGTGTGTTAATGCAACGTTGGGTAAGGAAATACAAAGTTATATAGCAAGAATGAATGATCTCTACATTTGAAATTAAAAAAATCATATTGTTGGAATCTACATAGTTAGAACTATGTGTGTGTAGTTTCATTGGGGATGGATTTGTTGTTTTTGTAGTCTAAACCCCCACGATTGTCATGTTGAACCTAAATCCAAAGAAACCAAGTCAACTAACATGTAATTTGAAATTCTCAATCCCACCAAGAAAATTTCGAAGTTAAGGAACACACACGCATTATAAGAACATGTGTTATTGTGAATAAAAATCCACAATCTCGTATTATTCTTACATCTTTTCCCAATGTACATGATATCATAG
Source organism: Larix kaempferi (assembly GCA_027924585.1). Taxonomy (NCBI): domain Eukaryota; kingdom Viridiplantae; phylum Streptophyta; class Pinopsida; order Pinales; family Pinaceae; genus Larix; species Larix kaempferi. The sequence goes on along the minus strand of BSBM01000751.1, from coordinate 5,816,708 downwards.
AAGATACCTGTTATTCCTAGAGCATTTCATATCTTTTCTTAGGGCCATTAATCCCGAGAATCTTTGTTTAGTGCGTAAGGCCCTTGATTTCCTCCCTCAACCATGACATGGGTCATGAGACCCTATTTTATTGTGTAAAACATATTAATATTTCCCATATTCATTGTTGCGGAACTTGATCATGCGGATTGAGCATGAGAAGGATTATTTTAGGGCCTGGTTCCTTTGTTTTCCTTTCCTAGTAAATGAAACGAGGCTTGACTCTCCCGTTGGGCCAAGATTTTGGGACCAATTTTTGGAAATGCACAAGAAGCGAATCATGTGACATGTCAGCCAGGGGACAATGCACGCAAAAGAAGGAAGACATTTGGAAGCAGTTAGGCGGTTTGGTCTATTTGTTACGAGATAAGCCCCATTGTAAAATGTATAAATATGTAAGGGTTTTGCGATAGATCACATGTTTTTTGAGAAAACAAATATCAGGAAGTTCAAGTCTAGTGAGGAGATTCCACTTCTTCCCAAGAAAAATATTCCTCCAGACATTTGACCAAGTTCTCACCTGCTTGGATTTTGGAGAGAATTATTATGGTGTATTCCATGTTTATTTTGAGGGGAGGTTTTCTTCCCAAGTGGTTTTCCTTCTTTCCTCACATATATGGGCTAATAAATGTTTGTAAAGGGTGACGATAGTCCATAGCTTCCTGGGAACTCATCATATTTTACTCACACTAAGTCAGGCTTAAGGGGGGTGTTAGAATATTAAAAACACATCTACACTCAAGATATAAGTTATTATTCATTTTTTATACTTTCCTAGGTGTTTGACTAGGTTGTTGGCCCCATATTTCCTTTTAGGCTCACAACTTGTCACCATTATCCACGTCAGTTCCCTTAGATAGATTCTGGATAGATTTTGTCACTTTTTATGACTGTCCAGAATGGTAAGAGCGCTTTCCTACCTTACACAATTTTGTCTTTCTTTTTCTTCTTTTCAGTGGATAAGGATAAAGCTAGGAACCCTCTTTGACTTGTCAAGTTGTCTTCTTTCTGGCCAACATATCCTCCATATTTTTCTCTCCAAAATACATCATCACTTTCATTTTTCATCACTCATTAGCTGGCATACCTTATTTGGCTAATTTGTGAGGTCCTTCACTGATTTGGAAGGTGATGTTGCCACCTTGGGGTTTTTTAGCTTTTAGTAAGGCTTCCTTTTGTGAGCTTTTCAAACATGCCCGAAAGGCATTCAAATTCTCTCTTGAGGATGTATTATATATTGTATTCATATTTTTGAATAACAAAGAGATGAGATTTACATCAATTGAGTTATGTCTCTCCTGGTTTTGCTTCAATATTTCTTCTTATTTTTGCATATATATGAATAAATCCTTATGAGGAATTTTTTTCTTCTAGATCCTGGCTTATTAGAATTATATCATGGCATTGAACATATTTAGAATTCCTATACCTTTGAATCCGGATGTAAAGCTAGAAAAGCATAGACCATACCTATTGAACCTAATATACAAACATAAAGTAAAAGCACAAATAGATAGGATGTTGGAAGACATGATTATTAAGCTTGTTGAAGAGTCATAATAGATTAACATGATGGTGGTCCAAGACAAGAAAATGGGTAGAATTAGTATTTACATGGATCTATAGAAATTGAATGATGATTTCTTACATGACCCGTTTCCTACCCCATTCACAAATGAAGTTTTGGATAATGTAGGAGGATAGGAAGCTTACTAATTCACTAATGGATTCTATTGGTATCACCAGATTAAGATTTCATAGGAAGATAGGCATAAGACAACCTTTGCGATGGAATGGGGATGCTATTAGTATACCTTCATGCCTTTTGGATTAAATAATGCACCAATAGTATTTTCCCGAGTTGTTGTTACACCTTTTAAGGAATTTATGAATAAATTCCTAGAAGTATATTTGGATGATTGGATAGTGTTCAGTTTGTTGAAGGACCATATTGAAACTCTATGCTTGATGTTGGATATATGTAGACAGCTACATATTTCCTTGAACTTGAAGAAGTGTATTTTTTGTCGACCATTTAGTATCATGTTGGGTTATGTAATATGTAAACAGGGACTCTTGGTGGATCCTGCAAAAAATGTTGTTATTGTTGATCTACCACCACCTACTTCAGTGAAATAAATGTGAGCAATTTTGGGTCATACATGATACTACAAGAAATTGATCAGGGGATATGTGCAGATCACACCCCCTTTGGAAAAAATGTTGAAAAAGGAGGTCAAGTTTCACTGGAATGAGAAATGTCAACAAAGTTTGGATACCTTGAAGGAGAAACTGGTTACTGTGCCAATTTTAGTATTTCCATATTGGAAGAAGGAGTTCAATGTCCACATAGATGCATCATCTATAGAGTTAGGCATAGTTATAGCTCATCCAGGGGAAGGATATTTGGATCATCCCATTGCTTTTGCTAGCAAGATGATCGTCTATTGAACAAAATTACACTATGACAGAGCCTGGAGGAATAGAAATAGTGTATGCACTATAAAAGTTTAGGAATTATCTATTGGGATCACACTTTAAGATGTACATTGATCATTGTGTGCTACTATATTTAGTCAACAAGCTAGTGTTGGGGGAGAAGATATGTAGATCTGGCTGTTATTATTTTAGGAGCATCGTTTTGAAGTAATTGATAAACCATGAATATTAAATTCAAGACCTGACCATTTTTCATGCATATTAATGGGGGAATATGTGAGAAATTTGGATGACAAACTACCAGATGCGCACTTATTCACAATACAAAAGGTTGATGATTACTTTGCATACATTTACCAATTCTTGAACATAGGAGTAGCCCCACCCGAATTTAGAGTTGCATAGAATAAATAGTTAGTATTTAAGGCAATAGACAATTTTTTTTTATCTTAATGATATGGAGAGAGAAATAGAAGTTTGTAGAAATTATGGCTATTACTTAGGGAAAATCCTCCACAAGGTCTAGCCCAACATCCATCTTCATATAAATAATAATTAAAGTGGAAAATTTGGCCTGCTAATACATAATAACAATTTTTAAAATGACTGAACAACTTTACTAGGGTTGCTGGAAAAACAGGTTGGCTAGAAAACCAAAAAATGATTGAACACCATTACAATGGTAGCTCGAAAACCAGGCCGGATGGGAAACCTTTTTAATAGTAGAAAATAGTGAGATTTCCAAAAAATGACTAAACAACATTACAATGGTGGCTTGAAAACGAGGCCGGTTAGAATACCTCTTTAATAGTAGACAATATTCAGATTTCCACAGTTACAATAAATCTCCTTGAGCCCTCAAACTGTCGAGGTAGGTTGAATTTAATCCACAATTTAGTCGAAGGGTTAAACATATAAAAAACCTGTTGATCACAAATGCGACAATGTATTATCACAAAAATCTGACCCCGCCACTCTACCGTACCCAAAAAAATCTAACGGCGGAAGGGCCAGTCCGGAGTAAGCACAAGAGTATTACAACAACCTTTAGGAAAAGAAACCAATCATTTTTCTCTGTATCAAATTTCATCAAATGAAGAGGGGTCTCACCAAACCAATCATTTTTCTCTCCTTTAGTGAAGCCATACAATTCCTAAGTCTCTTGCTTTCTCTATGCATCCCCTCTGGAGCGCCATACCTCTCTGCATCTTGTATTGCCTCTCGTACCCATGTTGGTTTCCTCTTGTGGGAGTTCTTCTCACGAGGTGGATCTCCAGGTTCTTGTGGTTCTTCCATCTCATGATCTTAATTATCTTTTGGGATCGCTTCTTCCATTACTGCATCTCTGATCTTGAGAACTTCAGGTTCTTCAGTGTCTTCAACTGGTAACTTTCTAGATTTCTTGTAGGATGATTCTTCATCAAATGTCACATCTATGCTGATATTGATCTTCTTGAATCTTGGGAAATATATTCGGTAGGCCTTCGAGCTTTCATTGTATCCTACGAATATACCCTTCTTTCCTGAAGGATCTAGCTTCATCCTCTTCTCCTTCAGAATGTGTATATACACTAGGTAGCCAAATATCCTGAGATGGCTGACTTAAAAAATTTCCGTTAACTGTCTTGTGTGAAGGGTAAATTTATCATTTAGACGTATTTTTGAAGGGCAATAAAATTTTTAAAACGTCATTATATTTACTATTTTTGAAGAATAGCAAAATTTATAAAAATTCATTATTTTACTAGTATTATTAATATGAAATATCTTTGATTTGATATAAAACTATATTTTCCAAATTAGAATTTACAAATTCCAACCATACTCTCACTTAATAAATAGAAAAATATATCTATTCCTTTCCATTGCAAGTTGTATTGATTTTTCATAGAAAAAGAAAAACTCATTTAACTCAATGATGTTTCCATTACTTTTTTTATTTTTCTATTATTACAATGAGCATCTACATACTACAAATTTCAGTGCTCAATGATCATTGTCCATTGATTACAAATTTACAATTTACGTTAACATTCTAGTGCTAGAATGCTACAAGCCTACAAGGCTACATGAACATCAACTAAATGACTTGAATTTATATATAACTGATTTTGTATTAGAGTAAGAGTCTGTTTAAAAATGATATAAAATTTCTCTCAAGGCTTACGGTCTGTTGAAAAATATAGTTTCCTGTTAATTTTTCTCTTAATGCAACCGATCTTTGTACCTTAACCGATCTTTGTACCTTGCATGAAAAATATAGTTTATTGTTAATTTTTCTCTTAATGCAACCAATCTTTGTACCTTGCATGCGAGACTACGATCTCAACCCCCTTATGAATTCAGTAAATATATAGAATAAAACCGTGTAATTATAATTTTTGAGAGTTGGTCAGTACTAGGTTAGTAGGTACTGGTAGTGATCGAGCCTCATAGTTTTCTGGTAATCTCATAAACAGAGATCTCGAGAGTTAAAACCTGAGCGTGCTCAGTGATAACAAAAAAACTTGTGTGACCTCTATGTTAAAACACGTTTGATTGAGTTAAAACCTTAGCGATCTCAGTGATAAAAACCTGCGTGATCTTGGCGTTGAAACCCGTGTGATCTCTGTATTTTTACTGTGCGAACCTGTGTATCACTAAGTTAAAACCTGTGCGGTCTCTGTTTTAAAAAGTTGAGCGATCTCGATGATAAAAATTTGTGTAATCTTTGCGTTGAAACCCGTGTGATCTCTGTGTTTTTACGTTGTGAACCTATGCGTTATTGTGTTAAAAACCTGAGCGATCTCAGTGATAAAAATCTGTCTGATCTCTGCGTTGAAACCTTTGTGATCTCTGTGTGTTTTTTTATTAAGCTAAATTCTCTATCTACTTTAAAGCAAACAATTGACACCGCTATCGAATGAGAAATGCGGATTTGAAGTAGCTTGTCATGTTACTTAAGTGTTGCAGCTTAGCCTTTTAATCTTTTAATCCTGTGCATGATCTGCCTTTAAAAATTATTTTTGGTTGCTTGAATATGGTGACTCAGAAATTAACACACACACACTTGAGAACATTGTCAGCCTTAAATTTACAGGAGTCGATTTGAATAACTGGCACAATATTTAAGCCATATACAATAGTGGTTAATATAACCACATATTTATGTGCAGTCGTAAAAGACAGAACTACACTCCTGTGCGTCCTTTCTGTATCTTATTCATGAAACCTTCTTGGTACAATAAATGACGACGTATGATTGTAGTCTGTAGAAGATGAGAATAGTTCCAGTCTGATATGATGTATGTTGTTAATGATCTAAAGTTTAAACTCTTTATGAACATCAATTTCTTTGCCATGAGAGTCTGCCTAAACAACCATCTCATGCCAATTTGCGAGCATGGTGGAAGTGCAAGAAGCCATTGTCTGTCATTAGAGCATTATAACATAACTAAACTCAATAGCATACTCTATAAAGACTCACGAAACCTCCATAAAAAAATTGTCAAGTTAATGCAAATCCTTTTTAAGCAAAGGTAGACAAATTCACAGCCTATAAAATAAAGTTTGACGTTATACAGGAAAGCACTCTTGAAATAAGATATCATGCATGCCCAAATATATAATTTGCTACAGTATTTATAACTCTTATTCAGTGTGATAAAATTGACAAATCTTTTTCTTTTAAATTGCTCAACTCCAAACCTATGTTTTCATTGTGGCTTGGCCCTGCACCAGCCTGGCATGTTCAAATTATAGCCATAAATTAATAGTTACTTGGTCTAAATATTTAACGAAGCGTTTCTGTTGATCTGCAGCATTCCTATGCTTAGTAGTCCTATATCTGTAAGATGACAATAGTTTCGAAACTGCCAAAATCTTCAATTCAGAACTATACTTGGTCATCTAATATTAAATCTTATCATACGGTCATTGTAGGACACTCTGAGAATCCAAACCTTTAGTTTATGATTATTGAAGGCAGGGCTCACAATCCTTCTGTAATTAACCCATTTACAAAAGCCAATCCTTGACCAACCAGAGCGATTATAAGAGGCCTTGGGTCTGCTTTTCATACTAACCAAACTTATTCGATAAAAATTACTTGATTAGCTCTGGTTCTGCAACATACAGCCTTGATTGGATTCCATACCAGTAGAAAAAGGTCTCTCCTGAACACAAACAAATTAACAAAGACCAATCAACCATAATTGTGTAACAATTCTTATATCAACCTTGAGAATCTCGTGAAGTCCAAACAACAGAAAGCATATGTTCTAAAAATCTAGCAGGCTAGTGACTACAAGAGCTACATATGAAAGTAGAACAAGCCTTTAGGGAAAAGAGAAGGAATATGATATTTATTTTCTTTTTATATGTATAATTGTGTGAAAATGATGTGTATTCATAATTTTTTTTGGTTTAAGCTATGTTTTTATATAATATTAATTTAGTACATAAATGATATCTAAACTGAATAGAAATCAAGTTAATGGATTATGATAGATATTAATAATTATCATTTTAATTTTAATGTAAAAATGTCAAAAAAAAAAAAAATTTTGAAAAAAAAATTAACAAAATTTAATTATTGAAGAGTAAATTTTTGACGAGACTTCTTTGTTGAAGGATAAAAATTTATACAAAACTTTTCACGACAAGAATACTTTGATGGGTACAATGAAACCAAATTCCAACACTGATCTGCTATATAACAATGATTTACTACTTTACTTTATTTTATTTTTATTTAATAAAAACCACAATCAATCTATAACATTTTAACATAAAACTTATTTTCAAATAATCGGTACAAAGTAAGTATTGGTGGTCGCTATGTTAAAGGGATCGATTCGGTGAGCAGACCTAAATATTTTTTTTTTGTTTTTTACTCATACTTTTATAAATATAAACCTCGCCCATTCCGAGTAAGATCTATGGAGGTTGATGGTTTATTTTTTAAAATATTTTCTATGGTTTTCAAAAACACCTTTAGACCACAATGCTACAAAGTCAGGTCAACATGATTTACACGTGAGCTTCCCACTGGACAGGACAACACATTCATAATATAATTCCATATCTGTTCACGGGTTGATTCCTGCGCGTTCACGGGTTGATTCCTGCGCGTTCACGGGTGATTTGGTGGCTGGCATATCTGTTCACGGGTTGATTCTTGCGCGTTCACGGAAGGATCAGTAAAGACAATCTTTCATTTCAAAGACTGGACAGGACTGGACTGGATCAGTAAAGACTGGACAGGAATGGACTGGACTGGACTGGACAGGACAGGACTAGACAGGACTGGACTGGACTGGACTGGACTGGACTGGACAGGATCAGTAAAGACTGGACAGGACTGGACTGGACAGGATCAGTAAAGACAATCTTTCATTTCAAAGACTGGACTGGACTGGATTGGACAGGATCAGTAAAGACTGGACAGGACTGGACTGGACAGGATCAGTAAAGACAATCTTTCATTTCAAAGACTGGACAGGACTGGACTGGACAGGATCAGTAAAGACAATCTTTCATTTCAAAGACTGGACTGTACTGGACTGGACAGGATCAGTAAAGACTGGACAGGACTGGACTGGACAGGATCAATAAAGACAATCTTTCATTTCAAAGACTGGACAGGACAGGACTCGACAGGATCAGTAAAGACAATCTTTCATTTCAAAGACTGGACTGGACTGGACTGGACAGGACATTCAGAACCGTAGGATTACTGGAAACGTCAATGATGACACTCTTGATTTTTGTGGTTGATACACAGAATTTCCCTACATTCAAAAGTAGCTGGAAGATGGGTTGAAACGTCACAGCCGACTCACAGGGGCGCCCTTCTTGGCTCCATGTGCGATTCGCTAAGCCTAAGACTGATCATAATGATTGCAGCCACCGACTCATCATAATGATCATAATTGTTGAATATTTACCACCAGTAAAGCATGTCCAGACAATCTTTCATTTCTCCCTCTGTGTGGACTGGACTGGACTGGACTGGTAAAGCAAGTCATGTGATCAGTCTTGTTTTCCATCAATTTCCATACATTCAAAACTGTATCATAAACTTCAATTAATTACCTATCAAACATCAATTAGTGTGGCTAGAACTCTAGGCTGGGAAGCCTACACATTATAAACTTCTTGCAAACTTAACCACTCACATAGAAACATACTTATGCTCCTATGTATTTTTGTTTAATGCTATTTTGGTTGGAGTGAGTCAAATAGGAATATTTTTAAACTTAAACATGGAATCACATGCTTATTTTTATTGTTGTTGCGTCTATAGGCGCTCTATAGCCCATTTGGGGATTCTGCACCGCCATTGTAGATGTGTCACTAACGGGAGGTACAGAATCCCCAAATGGAAACCCCTCCGAGTTCGGTATAGATGAGGGTGAAAATGAAGTCCCCAAAGAATCCCTTTCCTCCGATAAAGGCACTGGGAGAGTACCCATAGGACTGAGGCACTCCACCCCGCTTGGAGCAGGCACAAATAATGGTGGGACCGTCCCAAAGGTAATCAGTGTAGTAGATTTCTCAAAATCCAGACTCGCCATTGACTCCGATATTTCTTGTGGTGAAATAAACTTAACAATAGTCGGTAATAACTTGTTAAACATACCTAAGACTTCCCGTGCCGAGGTACTGTCCAAAGGCAGTTGACAGTGGATATAGTCATCCATGCCATCCTTTGTTGGAGATAGCTTTGAAGCTAGCATCTTAGGAGAAAGTTGATGGTCCTTAGTACACATATCCCTAGAGTGGCCCAACCCCTTGCACCTGAAACACCGAAAAGGCACCTTCCAGTAGTCCAGGTTCTGGACAAAAGATCCCCCATCCCATACAATCTCCAGATCAGCAGGAAGTCCCTCCCTACAATCAATGTCGACCAACATTTTTGGCGAGTTTCTTTCTGACCCCACTAGAGTTTCCTCCTCTAACAAAATAAGACGCCCTATAGTGTTTGCCACAGCCGAGAAGCCTTTGAAATTCCAACACTACAGTGGGAAATCCGGAAGAATCACCCATAGATGACGACGCTTCAATACATCTTTTCGTGGGTCGAAATTCGAATGCCAACGATCCAACACCAGTGACCCTTTGCCTAAAATCCAGTATCTAGACTCCACTGCACTTCTATCCTCCTCAGATAAAAACAGAAAAAGAAACCAGCCATTCGTAAGTAAAAGGATACGTGGGATATTCTTGACCACCCCTTTCCATTTGAGACGCACCCAGGATAAAATGTCAGCCCTGCTAGGTCGAAGATACTCAATTTTTTTGATAAGAGCTCTCTTACTTAATGCAGATACCATGTCGAATGTTACATCTTTGCTCATAACACACAAGGGTCTCCCCTTCCAAGCCTTTTCAAACTTAACACCATGCGGACCCTTCGCTGACAACAGAGCATTCTCCATCGCACACTCAGACCCGCAGGTGTTTGTCGGAGAACCCTTCCTCTAAGGAGAAGACTGAGCCCCTTCCCGAGGACTGTCCTCAGGCTGGTCAATCGGCCAGGGGTCAATCTCCATGGTCACTTGTGGGTTTGTTCGATACATGGCCCGGGAACCACTATGAAATGGTGATCCGCCCTTATCCACCGTATGACCTCCTATAGAACTCATCTTTTAAAATGAACATAGGACAAAAGAAACTCCAGGGGATAGACAACAGGTAGATAAAACAAACAGACAAGAGTTAAAAAATCAACCGGGTGTGATAGTCCCTGGATTTAATATTAATTATTCCCACTGATTTATCCTAGTTGGTACTGGGCTTGTCATATAAGACAAGCTTGACTCCAGTCCCAGGTACCATCCACACCGTTCAGGAGTAGGTCTACAGGAAGTGCCAAGATTCCAGAAAGAAAGTCCAAAATCACTGAGGGAACCTATGCCTGGTTAAACCTAGGGTTCAAAACAGACGCTTAGATACAACCGGTTCAAGTTCTATTCACCATGCTTCCCTAATGTCTGAGCAAACCGGCCAATGTCCCACCTGCCAGGCAGCCATGAACGGCCATAAACCTAGGGTTTTGCCTGGACATTATCAGCTGAACCACGGAACCATAAAATTGATTGGTGACCGATGACCATTCTTACCAGAAGATGCAAGTTTATTGGTACTATACTTTATGTCTGACTTCAACTATAGATATGGATAATTTAAGTATAAATGAACACCGTAATTCCTTCTAAAATTTATATAATTTAAAACCTCAACCTTCTTGCCCCCACATTCCATTTCAAGTAATATGTATAGATAAGTGGTATAAGGACGAATAAGTTTTCTAATCCATATTTCATTCAATCCTATTTATTTAATTCGGATATAAATCTTCCCTAGATATTCTACTTCTAAATGACATAATGGTTATTTATAAGTCTTAAAATTGTCGCAATGGAATAATTGAAAAGTGTAAATATAAACTTTCTTCTCTTTAGTTTACATAACCGTACTCTTTAACTATATGTACTACTATATGTCATGTTGGACATCATTTAATTATGCATGGTCCTTTCCTCTCATTCTTACAACTTAAACTTAAACTATAAATTACCCATTATGCTACTAAATATGCTACTAAAAACATGACTATCATCCATTTATATTTTATATTAAAATGATCACGATAGATTAGTTGAAATTATACATTTATCTTTTCTTCATAAATTTATAATTCAACCTTAACTATACCCTTTGCATCCTACCTCTAAACATCATGTTTTGCCATTTTGTATTTGAAATTAATTGACCATAAAGGAACATTGGAATACGCAAGCATCCTTCCATCTAACTAGAACCTAAACTGAGATGCATGCATATTATATCACTAAAGATCCCATTTACCATTCATATAATTTAATTTGAAAAGGCTACAAAATATAATCGAACTAAGCATACATAATTTCATGTCATAAATTGAACTTTAGTTTCTATTTAATTCAGGGTTAAGACAAAGATTAATTACAATCTTGTTAATGATATTCAATGGTGAGGATCCAAGTATGAAAGCGTTACCCAGTAGAGAGTAATACACACACCATGCAAGGTTTAAAGTTAACGATCTACATTATCCTTGGCTTGTCTCTTATCACAATCCAAGCCATTGTCTTGTCTCTTATCACGATCTTAGTCAGGATCAATCCTTCTCCTTGTCAATTATTTCGTTGTCAATTCCCTTATTACTAGGATCAATTCCCTTATTACTAGGGTATGTTATATCTTTGTATTGCATGTTATATTGATTGATGACATTACTCTCATCGGGGATGACATACTAGCCTACTCTATCTTTCTTTTTTTCATCAACTTGGGTGGCTTCTTCTACGTGATTTTCACCTCCATCTACATTTACTATAAATGTTTCGTCCATAGTTTTCTTTATTTCATCTATGTACTTAAGGATTTCCTCAAGGAGATGTATGAATTCATCACTCTTACTATAAGATGCCATGGATGTTTGTAGAACGCTATTTTGACTTTTGAGGCGAAATTTGAATAATAATATATTAATTAATTAATCAATTAATTATTATTATTATTATTATTTCATAAACTATATAATATTTTGCATACAATTTGTTTTGTTTTAATTTTTTTTTTTTAAATAAATGTTATAATATAATAATAATATATTATTAATATATATAATATTTTATTTTTATTAAAATTTGTTTTTTTTTGTTTTGCAAGTTGTAGGTTGGATGACGGCGCAGTGACGAGGACGCGCAGACGGGTAGGGCGGCAAGGATGGGAGGTGGCCGAGCTGGGCGACGAAGGGAAGGTGCAAGGATGTGCAGGTGGGTGGTGGTGGAGGGCGACGACGGAGGGCAGGGAGGAGGAAACGTCGGTGGAGAGGGGATGAGGAGTAGCAGCGCACGAGGTGGTAGCGCGTGGAGCGGAATGGTGGTGGTGTTTACGTAGGAGGAGATGAGGTCTTAGGCGCAGGTGGTGGAGGAAGAGCGTGGGAGCGAGGCTGAGCTGGAGCAGGAGGCTGGAAGGGGAGGTGGAGATGGAGTGCAGGGAGGAGGTGCAAGTAGAAGGCGCGAAGGGGAGGACGGGGATGGAAGGGAAGGGCAGAGCGGAGGTGGTGGAGGCCGAGCGTGGGCAAGAGCGGAGGTGGTGGAGGAAGAGCGTGGGAAAGAGCGGAGGGTGATAGGAGCGTGAGAATGGTGGTGGAGGGAGATGGAAGGAAGGGTTGAAGAGTGCAGTGAGAGTTGATGAGCATTGGAGCAAGGAAGGATGAGCAGATGGGCGGCGTGCAGAAAATGAGAGTCGGAGGGATATGGTTGAGGCAGCGAGGACGTGGGATGATAAAGGAGGTGTGTGAGGGAGAGTGCAGGTAAGAGGAGTGCACAAAGTCGTGGGAGCAGCGGACGTTGCTTGGAACAACGAGCAGAATTGACCAGGAGCAACCGTAGAGTGCACCGAATCCGAGGTGGAAGATGAGGAGGGTGGTGGAAGAGGTGCCGAATCCGAGTTCTGAGGGGAGGAGTGAAAGCTCTGATACCAAATGTAGCAACCATATCCGGTCGGTTGGATGCTAATAGTCGAGCAATCGTATCCGGTTGGATGCTAATAGTCGAATCCGACTCTCATATTGAATAATAAATAAGAATAGTATATTAGATGATGAATAAAAATTCCAATAAGATGGGCTTTATAGGGCTTGAGGAAGCATAGTGAAGGGTTACACCCTTTCACTAGTAACCTAATAAACTATTAATTTATAATTAATAATATTAATTAAATATTCACAGCAATCTACAACGAACATGGTTCAAATCATATTATGGAAATGGATTATAGATATAATCTATATTCTTGAAATATGTGGTTACAGATTGATCTACATGGAACAGGGTTCAAATTAGATTCTGGAAATGGGGTTATAGATCTAATGAAATAATAAGCACAATTAGAATGGGCACAACCTACAGAGAATTTCCGAGATCCAATGAAATAATAAGTGTAAGCAGAATGAACAGGATTTTACATCGGAGGGAAGCTCAAGTTAAGAATTCGATCAGTTCATGATTTTACAGTGGACACATTTTTCATGTAAAGAAATCCTACCAGTATATAGATATCAAATTGTACTCACTAAAATGTGCAAATTTGTAAACAGAACAATCATAAAAAGATGCATAAAAGCATTCCTAGATTATCATCATTCCTCTATGAAATAAAAACTTACATGATATTAATCTAACAAATTTCAGTATTTCATTCTTCAACTAACTACACGAGTATCCTAGAATATAAAACTTTTAATGCGAAATAGGAACAAAATGTAAACCATAAAAAGAACCTGTCAAGATGCTTGTTCCAGTGGTTGGTGATGTCTCCTCAAGAATTGTCGTCGATCCCTCCAACCTTCAAATTTTACCGAAGACCCCTCGGTTGACCTCCCTACTGTATCGGGAGTACTCTCCTTCCTCCCGAACCCCGAGCAATTTGGGGTCGTAAGAACATACATTAATGCCTTGGATTTCCGTTGGGATCCCCCAATCCCCGGACAAGCCATCAACCCAACTCCAAAGAAACACACTCTAGAAATCTCTATTACGATGCTCGTCCAACACTAGGGAGCAAGAAATCATTTTCTCCTTCTCCTCCCTTTCTTTTATAACCAAAAACGTCCATGCTTGTCTCTTCATGCAAAAGTAATATTTAATTAAAATTCTTTTAATATTTACTCTCATGCAGCATGTGTCACTTTCACATGAGTGTGCACCTAACTCCTTAAATCAGTGGAATGTAGTTGTAGTGGTCTCTACATGAGTTTTAGTCATGTTTTTTCTCCATAATTTATTTATTCAATATTCTTTGTCATTCATAATTGTTCTAGTAAAGATTAACACAACTCTATTCCAAATTTTTCTTTTCTTCTAAAATAATAATAATAATAAAATGAAATATTTCTTTTATTAAATTTCCTAAAATTCAGTGTAGGTTATTTTAATTATGTATGCATAATTAAATGAATAGTAATCCTTTTTCCGTTTTTATATAGGTACCCCTTCGGCGGGTCCTTCCGACAATCCCCTTTTCCCTCTGGAGGGGAGAACTGTGTAGCGATCGGGGAATCGTTACCGCGATCTCTTGACTAAACTTCCTTGGAGACTAAGGGCGGCTGAGGGATAAGGCTCTCTTTATCGTGTGCCCCTCAACTCATCGTATGCGACCAAGTCATTGTGGCCTCACCCGTACAACACATGCTTCCCCGGGCGAGCTTGCATGCTTCCGACCCGTGCGTGGCATGCTAATTCAGGGTCGACAGTCCGTCATTGTACCCCTATGTATTTTTCCTGTTCTTACAACCCCTATTTTCCATTGTGAGTTAGTCGGTAAATCTTTTTGCCTACTACTGCACACACACACTCAAAGCACACATTAAATACCGTTGCACCATAAAATCATCTCATCATACATCATCATAACATCTCTGTCAGTCGAGCATAAATATCATTTGATCATTTCCATTACATAATTTCTTAGTTAGTCTTTCATATATCATTCAATCATTTTCATTTCGTAGTTTCTCAGTCAGTCGAGCATATATTTCATTCAATCATTTTCATTTAGTAGTTTCTCAGTCAGTCGAGCATATATTTCATTCAATCGTTTCCATTTCATGATTTCTCAGTCAGTCTAATATATATCATTCAATCATTTTCATTTCATAAAATAATATTCAAAGCAAATTCCATGGTTCATTTTTTATTTAAACGGGTAACTTCAAAACCACTGCCCTAAATAGTTTAACCATTTAAAGTACTGAGGAGGGCGTTACAAGTTGCAATAATTTCAACCCATTATATATAATAATTTAATTGATTAAATTTTTCATTGGTTAATTTTTTCACATAAAATGAGTGGGTGATAAAAATGGTTTTCACAAAACTGTTTTAATTTATTATACATCCATAAAATTAATTTAGTTATTTTATTCTATCATATTAGAAAATAGCTCCAAATGCATATGACTTATATAAGAGAGAAAGAAGACATGAGGGTAGCAATATTAGAAATAAGGAAAACATGAGTATGAATGCATGTGAGATTAATCAATTATATTTAAATTTAATTGAGAAAACCAATTTAAGGGAAGAATCATTGTTGGTTGGATAAATTTTATTTGTTTTGTTCATAGTAGAAATCTTTGTGAAGATTAGTATTTTTGAGCTTTTTGAGTTATTGTAATAATATTGAAAAATAAATTAGATAATATTATTATAGATATGATTTCTATAAAATATCATAGTCATGTGCTTTTACTTTTAGAAATTAATAATGTTTTTAATATGTATATACAAAATACTTGGAATAGATTGGGAGACAGGAGTATTGGAGATTTGCAGAATGGTGGTGATTAGTGTCGAGGGATTGGGCCTTGAGGCTTGGTTCAATGGAAGAATTTTGTGGCACTTTAGTTGATCATTCTGATAATTGTGGTCAAGAAACTGACATTTTTTCGTCGGATCATGAATTTTTTTCGAGGCAAGGCTCGGGAGGGGGAAGGGTTCCCTGTTGGAATGGAGTGGCGGGCATGCAAGTATCTATTGGGGTTTTATGGAAGCTCACAAGAAGTTATTGGGATTGTCAAACCCTAGTACTTTTCCCAAATTTGATTCTTTGTCAAATCAGTCCATGCATGTGAGAGACGGTACCTCTGATGAGGTCACTACTTTTGTGCTGGTGCTAGAACCTACTGTCACAACCCCAATGTGGGACACAGGTATACAGAATTGAAAAGAGTCCAACAAAGGAAGGACGAACTTAATGCAGCTAGAACAACCAGCCGATACAAGGTGAATGGGAAAAACCTGAGATCAAACATTGGGAACGGTGTTCAAACATAAATTACTTAGTTTTACTTACACAGTTTTATTCCTAGGGGAGGAACAACGTTCCTACAATGGATCGACTATCATATACAGTTAAGACAAAAAACAAGTTCCGAAGTTTTAATAGTAAGGATTTTATTATATACTAAACGTTGTTTCTGCGAATTGGTAGAGAAGTTGGACTTTGTGTTAATACTAGTCAACGGGGAAAATCTTTATGGAGATTCACACTTATCAGGATAAGTTTAAAATTGCTTAATCAATTAATATCACAAGGTAAAATCTGTGCAATCTACAGGGGGTCGTTCTTAAATAAAAAATATATATATCATGACTGCCAGATCATGAGATCCGTTCTGAGTCTTAACTATGTAGTAGTTCAACTCTGTAACCACAGAGAATTTTAATGCAATAACATCGTAAAAAACTTATGTTGAATAAAACTCATGTTCACAACAGTTTCATGAGTTCGCATAACCATTTGTAAATCAATTTCGTTGTATATAAAACAAGGAGTCGTTCCATCAAAATAAGCAAGTATCCACACTCTGCATTAGCAATTTTATTGTTTAGTTATATACAAAGACAAGAAGAGATCGCTCCCTTCAATGCACAAAGGCCACAAAACATGTCAGAGATCGCTCCCTTTCATACACCGAGAGCCATAAAAAAAATCATAGATCGCTCCAGTTCATACACAAAAAACCACAAAAACACTCAGAGATCGCTCCCTTCAATACACAGAGAGCCACATATAAGGGGAGATCACTCCCTTTCATACATAGGAAGCTACACTATGCATTAAAAACAAAAGATCTAGGGAGAAAATCCTTTCACGCTATTATTACACAGAAACGATTATTTAAACAAAGTATTTGAAATATAAAAAAAATCATTACTCTGCGTATCATCCAGAGGCTTGAGATGTGAGATTAACAGTTAAATTTAATTCATATGAATATGCAATCTTAGTCCCTTAAACAGTCCAATACTTTTAAAAAAACAGCACTCAAAAACACATGAAATTGATAAATATAAAAACAAAAAGGACGATGATAACAGTAAAATCCTTAACATTTAATTAATAACCACATATACTATGAGACGAGAACTCGACACTAAAAAATTCCAAAAAAACCATACCATATATTTGTAAAAAACATATTAAAAACATTATATATAGAAATTTTATTTCTAAAATAAAGTCTGAAAGTCAAAACATTACAAATAAATCTTATCAAAAAATTGTCAAATTTAACATTTTCTTCAAGACATGAAACTAATCAAGAATATCATGTAGGCCAAATTCTTTATCGAAATTGGAATTTTCTGGTGGAGCTTGGCTTCCCTCATGGACATCAATGTCCTCTTCCATTAAGTCTTCTATGTTTGAAAGATGCCCAAAGTACTCATTTCCAAACACCCCTCCTAATTGGGGTTGAGGCTCTTTTGACATCTTTGCCACAAGTGTTTCACTAAACTCTAAAGCCCCCCCATAAACTATATAATAAAAAATTAAAAAAAAACTTTAAACCTAACCTCTCCTAAACTATATAATAAAAAAATTAAAATATAAACTCCCCCTAAACTATATAATAAAAAAATAAAAATAAAAATTGAAATCTAACCCCCCCTTAAACTATATAATAAACAAATTAAAAAAACAAAAATCTAACCCCCCCTAAACTATATAATAAATTTGTTTATTATATAGTTTGGGGGGGTTAGATTTTAATTTTTTTTTTTTTAATTTGTTAATTATATAGTTTAGGGGGGTTTTAGATTTTAATTTTTTTTTTTTATTTTGCAAGATGGGAGTCTGTTAAACCAAACCATAGATCCCGAAGGAATATGACATCTGAAATGATGGGCATAGATGTAGACTCAGATGGTGCACCCATTGATAATAGAGAAGAATATGGGTCATCTACATCTTCATCCAGTCCTTCATTTGCAGAAAATGTAGATTCTGATGGGGTGTCAGAATCCATGGATGAATTTGAATAATTTCACACGAAGCATTTTATATGTTTTTGATTAATATGATGTTTGTAATTGAAACTCTAAAGGAATTTTTGAGTATTTATATGAATCATTTGTTCTTCTATGGTCTAATATATTATTTCATTATGAATCGCCTCATAATTGTTTGTTTTTATATGGCTAGACTGGTGAAATTATTTATGAATTTTTTGTTTTGTTTAATATGCAAGTTTCAAAAAAGTTGTAATTTATCTCTTCAAGAAAAAAAAACTTTTTCCAATTTAGGGGTTGATTTTACAGTTTTTGTAAACAACTTTATGGGATGTTTAGGCTATGGCTCTATTTTTTACCCTGAAAAAAAAATGTGTATACTGATATCAACATTTTTCTACTTGGGGGTGTTTTTGGTGTTTTTTTCCGCAAAAACCATCGTTTTTATGGATAGAGTTCTCATTCCTAGTATAAAGTTCTCGTTTCATGGTATAAGTGGTTCAATGCCGCCATGGCTTTCCTCATACAAAAATAAATAATAACCAGAAAAAAATCTGAAAAGAAATATTTACATTCATAGTTTCCAGCATATAACAACATACTTACTTTGTTGATGTCTATGTAACTTTGGAATGTATTTCACATATATGTATATTGTATTCCTATAGAGATGTTATTATTCCTCTATATGGAAGTGTCGTCATTTATATTGTAAGCGTCGTAACTTATACTTGATGGGTTATTAGACCACCTTGTTGGGGTCGACCTTTTATAAGTCATGTGGGTCAAAGGGTTATTAGACCACCCTATTGGGGGTCGGCCATGTGGGTCAAAGGGTTATTAGACCACCCTAGTGGGGGTTGGCCCAGTCAGCATTATGTTAAGTGGTTAAGTTGAGGCCGACCTAGTTGAGTAAAGGTCAAGTCAAGTTAGTGTATAAATAGAGAGTGTGTCTCTCTCATTTTACACATTCTATTCTCTCCCTCGCACTTGGGAGAGTGGTGCACTTGTGGAGGAGGAGGATCTGCTGTTAGGAGAAGACTATCTCTTGTATTCTGGTTGTATCATTGCTCTATCTATCTCTGAGGAAGTTATTGGGGTTTTTCACCTTTATGGTTTTCCCGAAGTAAACTCTATGTCTCTTGTGTGCTTGCATTATTGTGTCCATGATTGACATGCTGTAAATTTGCTGTACATGTTGTTCTATCACTTAAGATCCTAGATCAGATTGAAGTAAATTCTGAAAATTTAACATGGTATCAAAGCTAGCCTGAAAGAAGGCGTGATATGGCATGTATGACACTTGTTACACTTACGATGCTAGGGCTTGATATAGCAAAAATGAGTCATCGTAGCACTTTCGCTATAAATCCGTTTTGTCGAAGGTTTCGGATCTGAAACTTTTACAGGTCGAAGATCAGATCCCCATGTACCTTGTGTCCAAAGGAAAACCTCTAATTCATTGTACTTTGTGATTTATGATCTGTATAATATATGGTTTCTGCCTCTTCCAGATCTGAGTCAAAATTAGGTGACCTTGGTAGAAAGGTCATAACTTGGGCTAGGAAGCTCCAAATGAAATTTAGTAAAAAGTGATAAGTAGTGCACAGACTGTACTATCTCAGGAAAATTGTTTAGAGGCCGAAGTTGAACCAGTGACACGTGGCATTCCGTACAAGTTCTCTCTCCTGAATTATCCCATAAACAGGTCACGTTGCGACACTTGGCATAACTCTCTCTCAGAGAATCCAATTGAGGTCAGACCTATCGAGATGGAAATATAACAGGTCAGGATATCTCAAGAAAATGTTTTAGAGGCCAAAGTTGAAACAGTGACACGTGGCACGGCGTACAAGTTCGCTCTCCTGTATTATCCCATAAACAGGTCACGTTGCGACACTTGGCATAACTCTCTCTTAGAGAATCCAATTGAGTTCAGACCTGTCGGGATGGAAAGATAACAGGTTGGTCTATCTCAAGAAAAATTTTCAAACCCTGTGGATCGAAAAGTTTAGAGTTACACCAGAAATAATCAAGTACATATTTCTGTCAAAACAGAATTATTTTTTAGTACCTTCATTCATGGCTTCCAGAATTTAGGGCTTCGGAGAAAGTTGGAATTTTTGTAATCGGAGACCACGGCTGGATGCTACTCATCAAAATAGAAATTTAGAGACCAAGATCAGATTTTTTGGTTGGGCAGAAGGCCAGGCTTGATCAAACCCCAGTTCGGGACTTTGATCGGAAAGATGGAAAATTAGGGCTTCTGCAAAAATTGAAATTTTAGAAATCTGTGACCACGGCTGGAAGCTCCTCAGAAAAATCGAATATTAGAGTTTTGAATCAAATCTTTTGGTTGGGTGAAGCTCCGGGAAACTCAAACCCTAATTCAAGGTCCTCCCTAGGGAATCCGGAAATCTAAAAGGAAATTTTGAGGGGTGAAACTTTGCAGTTTTCAAATTCTCAATATACCAACTTGATCAGCTCATCAAGACGCATATTTCTATCCTTTTGGAAGTTTGAAATTCAAATTTTGAATTTTTGGGGTTTCTTTGACAAACCCTAATCCAGCTCCAGGTCCAGTTCTTGCAAATCAAGTGGATTGGGTTAATCCTAGAAGAAGATGGATTGGTCACCTGCATAAGTGAAGAAGTTCCTATCTTAGAGGGAGATGAGGCTAAGGCCTTCCATAAGAAGATTACAAGCAATCTTGACAGGTATGGCTTACAGGTATGTTTCATGGTTAAGTTTATCATATGTTTTTCTTCATATCATTACAGTACAATCTTGAATAATTACTGGACTTGTCATATCACCTTAATAGAAGATATTCATTGATTAAGGTTTTGACACTTATGATTGTACTAATGCATTGTGATGTTGTATGAGGTTTATGTTGTTTGCTAACACAAAAGGTACACCAAGAAAGTCAAATCATGTTCTACTTCAAGAACATATGCTCATGGTGACATGAAGACAAAGATTCATCCATTGTCATGGATCACATAGAAGATCTACTTTCGAGGTATGTATAACTTGGTTCTACAGTGGTTAACTTATGAGACATGCAGGTTACTAGCACAAGTCACTGAAGAGAACCAGAAGACATTATGTGGGTATGTTAGACATAACTAGCTAGCATGCTAATCTAGGTATGTTTTTCCTATATCAAGCTAGAATCCTACCTTGTGTTAGGATCATATACTGTTGTGTTGTTGATAATGATTATTCATGAAGTCATAGGTTTGAATAATCATGGTTGTATGCATATTATGTTTCTTACCATAATTAATGATATGACTAACCAGAAGAATCATGAAGGTATAGGTTTGAATAATCACGGGTTTTATGCATATTATATCTCTTATCTTGATTGATGATTCAACTAACCAGAAGATTCCTATGATCAAATAAGAATATGTATGAGTAAAAGAAGACTTCCTTGAAACCTTGAATACTAATTTTTATTATCTGTGTTTGAAATGATCCTGACTATACATGCTTGAGATTATTGTGTTTTGATAATATTAAGATTATACTAATAAATGTGTGGTTATGTATGAGACCTCAAGGATAACACAATGATACTACTAACAAGCATGCATAGTGATTAAGGATGGATGTAAGTTCAAGGACAGGTAATCCAGGAAGCAAAGTTCAAGAGGGAGCACACTTCAGTTGTTCTTGCAAGAAAACAAAGGAGCACACTTCAGTAGTTTCTGCAAGGATGCGGATATTCAGAGGGAGTTGACCACTTCTCACAATCCACATCAGAATGGAGTTGCAAAGATTCAGAGGGAGTCCACCCAGCAACCAAACAAAGATAATTATTTGAATTGTCATTTCTTACATAATGTTATTCAATGATGTATATGCTTATGTTCCTAAGAATTAGGTTGTGTATTATGCATATTAGAATAGTTGCATTGATGAACAGTATACTACTAATATACATGGGTAAGTGGCCTATGGCACTGTACAACATTCCATTGCTACTTATCTAGAATGAAATCTCTTTGCTGAAATGTTAGGAGTTGTGTACACTCTTAACAATGTTCTGGTAGAGATTGGAAGGCATCTAGAAAGTCACAGAATATGGATAAATGTTGTATTGGCTAAGATAATTTCATGACTGTATGACATATTTCTTTATGTGTAAGAATTTGTTCTGAAAACTATGAGATGTTTTCTAGTCATGCAATTTAACTTGTTGTGTAGGAAAGATCGTATACCATCACCTACAAAAGAAGAACTACAACATTTGTTCAGCAACAAAATTATCTATTAAAGATATTGAAGTTTCCAGGATATGGGAAGAATGCCATGATCCGTCGATCATGAAGAATGATGCTTGGAATGTGGTCCCAAGACCTGAAGGGAAGTTTGTTACGACTTCCATATGGATCTATCAAGATCAAGCATGCTGCAGTTGGCAGCATAGAGAAATATAAAAGTGATGAAATAGAAGATACACCAGATGGATTTCAAGACAGCTTTCTTGAATGGTGTAGTTGAATAAGAAGTGTATGTGGAGCAACCACTTGGTTCTGAGACACATGATAGGGAGTCATATATGTGCAGAACTTGGGTATGATGCACCACTTTCTAGATATGGAGGTGTGGCAGAGTGCAGATGGAATCTTCCTTGGACAAGGGAAGTATGCAGTAGAGATCCTGAAGAGGTTCGGGATGATGGACTGCGAGGCTATGGCATCGAACCTGAAGCTTCTGTGTGATGCTTCATCTGAACTGGTTGATGTCACTATGTATCGTCAGATGATTGGGTCCTTGATGTACCTGACGTACATGAGACCAGATATTTGCTTTGCGGTGAACACATTGAGCTAGTTCCTGACAAATCCGAGGAGTGTTCACGTGGTTGCTGTAAAGCATATTCTGAGGTACCTGAAGGGTACATTTGATTATGGGCTCAAGTATGATGCGAATCAAAAGTTTAACCTACAGGGTTATGTTGATTCAGATTGGGTAGGCAGTGCTGCAGATAGGGATCAAGTGTGATCTCTTGGTTTAGTAGGAAGCAGTCTTACGTAGCACTGAGTACAGCCGAAGCAGAGTATGTTGCGATGGATGAGCAGGTTGCAAATGTATTGACCAAGCCATTGGCCAGAGTGGACTTTGAGTACTTCAGAGAGAGGCATAGTGCACTTCAGATCGAGGTTCCTTCCAAAGGGAAGTGATGAGTCCGGAAGATGCAGATGCACATGAGCTTTTCTGACATGGTTGATGTGTTCTCCCTTGGTCGTGATGTAATTGCTGAGCCATTTTTCACATGGTGGTAGATGTGTTCTCCCATGGTGAAAAAGTAAGGGCTGGAGCCTTCCCCGAATGGTGGTAGATGTGTTCTCCCATGTCGGTGGTGTAAGTGCTGGATGATGTGCATCTGGGATGTGCTTCGTGGACGATGAGATGATTTGAAGAGGACGATGCTATGATGATCAAGAGGATCATGGATGATGAGTATCAGGACGATGCTCTAGTTACTGCTCTATATATGCATCAAGATGATGATGGATATGATCAGTTGGATAATTTATATGTATATGTATGTACGCATCACGTTGGATGCTGGATATGATCAATTGGATCATTTATATGTATATGTATGTACGCATCATGTTGGATGCTGGATATGATCAGTTGGATCACTTGTATGTATTTTTGTATATGCATCATGTTGGATGCTTGGACTATGTATCTGTATATGTATCAGGTGGATACATTGTATGATCAGGTGGATCATGTATGGTGATATGTATCATGTATTTGTATTTGTATCAGGTGGATACACTGTATGATCAGGTGAATTATGTATGATGATATGTATCAGGTAGATACTTGGTATGCATCAGGTAGATGCATTGTATGATCAGGATGATCATGGATGACGAGCTTCAAGATGTTGCTCTAGATGACATGCAGCAGGATGTTGCAGTGATGATGATCAGGATGATCATGGGCATCAGGATGATGTCTCGTGCGATGATGATCCATTGGATCATGAGTATCAGGTTGATACTTGGAGGTCAGAGATGATATGTGGCAGGTTCTGCAAATAGCATGTAATCAGTCCTGGGAGATCTTGCCGGTCGTGTTGTGGCACATAAATGCTCCTGGGGTACTCTTTTCGGTATTGCTATGTAGTATGTAATCAGTCCTCAGATATCCGATAGGTTGAGCTGTGTGCTCGTAATTAGTCTTGGGATGAGGTATTACTACGGAGACATGTAATCAGTCCTGGAGATCCGAGAGGTTGAGCTGTGTGCTCGTAATTATTCCTGGGATTCTCTTTAGAGATCTTGCCAATCGTGTTGCGGCACATAAATGTTCCTGGGATGCTCTTTAAAGGTTTTGTCTATCCACATGTAATCAGTCCTGGAGATCCGAGAGGTTGAGCTGTGTGCTCGTAATAAGTCCTGGGATGCTCTTTAGAGATCTTGTCGGTCGTGCTGCGGCACATAAATGTTCCTGGGATGATCTTTAAAGGTATTGTGGAGGAGATGCATGTAATCAGTCCTAGGAGATCTTGCTGGTCGTGCTTAGGCACATAAATGTTCCTGGGATACTCTTTCCGGTATTGCATCCGCACATAAAATTAGTCCTGATAGGCCACCTCTATCAGACCGTTCGCACAGATGATGAAGACCTGCAGGTGGTGGGCCTACATCTAGTATGAAAAAGGACTGTCTTTGTAGAACTTCCTATGACGAGTAGATTGAGATAGCAACAACAGTGACGACGATGATGACTCGATGATGATTATCCAGTGACGATGATCCAGAGAAGATGACTTGTGCTAAGAGACCTGTGTCGAGAATACCTTCCTAGTTAAGAGGGAGTGTTGATGTATATGTAACTTCGGAATGAATTTCACATATATGTATATTGTATTCCTATAGAGATGTTATTATTCCTCTATACGGAAGTGGTTGTATTCCTATAGAGATGTTATTATTCCTCTATACGGAAGTGTCCTCATTTATATTGTAAGTGTCGTAACTTATACTTGATGGGTTATTAGACCACCTTGTTGGGGTCGGCCCTTTATAAGTCATGTGGGTCAAAGGGTTATTAGACCACCCTATTGGGGGTCGGCCATATGGGTCAAAGGGTTATTAGACCACCCTAGTGGGGGTCGGCCTAGTCAGCATTATGTTAAGTGGTTAAGTTGAGGCCGACCTAGTTGAGTCAAGGTCAAGTCAAGTTAGTGTATAAATAGAGAGTGTGTCTTTCTCATTTTACACATTCTATTCTCTCACTCACACTTGGGAGAGTGGCGCACTTGTGGAGGAGGAGGCTCTGCTGCTAGGAGAAGACTATCTCTTGTATTCTGGTTGTATCATTGCTCTATCTATCTCTGAGGAAGTTATTGGGGTTTTTCACCTTTATGGTTTTCCCCAAGTAAACTCTGTGTCTCTTGTGTGCTTGCATTATTGTGTCCATGATTGATATGCTGTAGATTTGTTGTACATGTTGTTCTCTCAGTTAAGATCCTAGATCAGATTGAAGTAAATTCTGAAAATTTAACATACTTGAATAACAGCATGAAGGACAATTCATAGAGTCAACTCCTCCCAACCATAGAAGAGGGAAACTCCTTGTTTTCCCAACTCCACCCCCGAGCTGGATCACCACCATGCACTAGAATGCAAGCAATTACTTCCTTGCGGCACTCTCTTCCAGAGTCCGTAACAAGTAGATGGACTTATGAAAAGAGAGAACACTCAACCCGTTCTTCTATGCACAACATGGCATCCCATGCTATCTCAGTGCAGTATTATATATAGTTTTTCCGAGGACTTATGTCATCCCAATCAAATCTCCAATCTATCTGTAAATCCCTATGATTTAGGATCTTGTCTAGTTGTTGAGTTACAGATTGAATTTGATTGGTATAGATATCTCTAGCTTGCTTACACATGTTCTCTTTGTTAGATTTTCAGAATTTACTTCAATTTGATCTAGGATCTTAACTGAGAGAACAACATGTACAACATATCTACAGCATATCAATCATGGACACAATAATGCAAGCACACAAGATACACAGATTTTACTTGGGGAAAACCATAAAGGCAAAAATCCCCAATAACTTCCTCAGAGACAAATAGAGCAATGATACAACCAGAATACAAGAGATAGTCTTCTCATAGTAGTAGAGCCTCCTCCTCCACAAGTGCGCCACTCTCCAAATTGTGAGTGAGAGAATAGAATTGATCAAATAGAGATCTACCGATCTCTATTTATACTAGACTTGACTTGCCTAATAACCTTTACTAGGTCGGCCTTAACTTAACCACATAACACAATGCTAACTGGGACAACACCCAATAGGGTGGTCTAATAACCCTTTGACCCACATGGCCAACCCCCACTCGGGTGGTCTAATAACCCTTCGACCCACATGACTTATACAGGGCCGACCCCAACAAGGTGGTCTAATAACCCATCAAGTATAAGTTACAACACTTACAATATAAATGACGACACTTCCGTATAGAGGAATAATAACATCTCTATAGGAATACAATATACATATATGTGAAATACATTCCGAAGTTACATATACATCAACACTCCCTCTCAACTAGGAAGGTATTTCTCGACACAGTTCTTCTAGTGCAAGTCTTCTTCTCTAGATCATCATTAGCGAATCATCATCCTCGTCACTGATGCTGCTATCTCAATCAATATTTGAATCTACTCGTCATAGGAAGTTCTACAGAGCTAATCCTCTTTCATACTAGATGTAGGCCCACCACCTGTAGGTCTTCATCATCACTGGCCATACTGTGGAATCCTCAGGACTTATTACGTGTGTCACAAAACCTTAAAAGAGTCTCTTGACTAGCAAGAACCCTAAAGAGCACCTGAGGCCTTTTTCATCCTATCCATATCTCCAGGACTTATTACATGTGACTGTCACAAAACCTTAAAAGAGTGTCCCAGGAACGTTTATGTGCATAGCACGACCGGCAAGAACTCTAAAGAGCATCCCACGAACATTTATGTGCCTAAGCACAACCGACAGGATCTCCAGGACTAATTATATGTGACCTCTGCTACAAACCCTCGAAAGAGCATCCCGGGACTTATTACGGGCACACAGCCCAAATTATCGGATCTCCCAGGTCTTACATGTAGCAGCCCACCACAAACCCTCGAAAGAGCATCTCAGGACGTATTATGGGCACACAGCCCAACCTATCGGATCTCCCAGGTCTTACATGTAGCAACCCACCACAAACCCTCGAAAGAGCATCCCAGGACTTATTACGGGCACATAGCCCAACCTATTGAATCTCCCAGGTCTTACATGTGGTCCACTATCACAAACCCTCAAAAGAGCATCCCAGGCTATTACGGGTACACAACTTCGACCTATAGGATCTCCCAGGTCTTACATGTGATACACAATTCTAGTCCTTTTTCATACTGGATGTGACCTAGAACAAATATAGGATTTCCTTTGCACAACCT
This sequence comes from Larix kaempferi, assembly GCA_027924585.1. Taxonomy (NCBI): domain Eukaryota; kingdom Viridiplantae; phylum Streptophyta; class Pinopsida; order Pinales; family Pinaceae; genus Larix; species Larix kaempferi. Next base: position 5,788,902 of record BSBM01000751.1, on the reverse strand, counting down.
GTCCATGGCCACAAAGTATCATCCTGATGCTCTCCATACATCATCATGATGTACACATGATCATCTTGATCATCATCACTGCAACATCTTGCTGCATGTCATCTGGAGCAACATCCTGAAGCTCGTCATCTATGATCATCCTGATCATACAATGCATCCAACTGATGCATACCAAGTATCTACCTGATACATATCATCATACATGATCCACCTGATCATACCTGATACATATCAACATACATGATCTACCTGATCATACAATGTATCCATCTGATACATATACAGATACATGGTCCAAGCATCCAACACGATGCATATACAAATACATATAAATGATCCAACAGATCATATCCAGCATCCAACATGATGCATACATACACAAATAATCCAACCGATCATATCCAACATCCAACATGATGCGTACATACATATACATATAAATGATCCAACTGATCATATAGAGCAGAAACTCGAACATCGTCCTGATGCTCATCATCCAGCGCTTACATCCACAACCATGGAAGGATCTGCCTATTACCATGGCCTCATCCTATTCAGATCATCTCATCGTCCATGAAGCACATCCCAGATGCACATCATCCAGCACTTACACCACCGACATGGGAGAACACATCTACCACCATTCGGGGAAGGCTCCAGCCCTTACTTTTTCACCACGGGAGAACACATCTACCACCATGTGAAAACTGGCTTCATCCCTTACATCTACACCATGGGAGAACACATCTACCACCATGTGAGAATGGCTCAATAATTACATCACGACCATGGGAGAACACATCAACCATGTCAGAAGAGCTCATGTGCATCTACATCTTCCGGACTCATCACTTCCCTTTGGAAGGAGCTTCGATCTGAAGTCTCTCCAAAGTACTCAAACTGCACTCTGGCCAACGGCTTGGTCAATACATCTGCAACCTGCTCATCCATCACAACATATTCTGCTTCGGTTGTACTTAGTGTTATGCAGGACTGCTTCCTGCTAAACGAAGAGATCACACCTGATCCCTATCTGCAGCACTTCCTGCCCAATCTGAATCAACATAACCATGCAGGTTAATCTTTTGATTCACATCATACTTGAGCCCATAATCAATTGTACCCTTCAGGTACCTCAGAATATGCTTTACAGCAACCAAGCAGGTGAACATCTCTCGGATCCGTCAGGAACAGGCTCAATGTGTTCACCGCAAAGCAAATATCTGGTCTCATGTTCGTCAGGTACATGGAGGACCCAATCATCTGACGATACGTAGTGACATCAACCGGATCATATGAAGCATCACACAGAAGCTTCAGGTTTGATGCCATAGGTGTGGCCATGGCCTTGCAGTCCATCATCCTGAACCTCTTTAGGATCTCTACTGCATACTTCCCTTGTCCAATGGAAGATTCCATTTGCACTCTACCACACCTCCATGCCTAGAAAGTAGTGCATCATCCCCAAGTTCTTTATCTCGAACTTGGCAGCAAGCTTCCGCTGCGTGTCGACAATCAATCTATCTTCACCTCTAATAAACAGGTCATCCTCATAGCAAAGTAGTATCACTGTATTGCCTTCCTCAACCTTGTAGTAAAGGTTGGAATCCTCTTTACTCTTGGTAAAGCCCAAACTAGATAGAAAGTTGTCTATCCTACCATACCAAGTTCTGCACATATATGACTCCCTGTCATGTGTCCCAGAACCAAGTGGGTGCTCCACATACACTTCTTCTTCAACTACACCATTCAAGAAAGCTGTCTTGAAATCCATCTGGTGTATTTTCCACTTCATCACTACAGCCAGAGCAAGTACTGATCTAATGGAAGTGTAGGAGCAAAAGTCTCTATGCTACCACCTGCAGCATGCTTGATCTTGTAGATCCTCTTGGAAGTCACTATAGACTCCCCTTCAAGTCTTGGGACTGCATCCCAAACATCTTCATGATCGACTGGTACTCTTCGATCATGGCATTCTTCCCAGATCCTGGGAACTTCAATATCTTCAATATTTTCAATAGATAACTTTGTTGCTGAACAAATGTTGTAGTCCTTCTTTTGTAGGTGATGGTATACGATCTTTCCTACACAACAAGTTAAATTGCATGATTAGAAAACATCTCATAGTTTTCAGAACAAATTCTTACACATAAAGAAATATGTCATATAGTCATGCAATTATCTTAGCCAATGCTTCAATACAACATTTATCCATATCCTGTAACTTTCTAGATGCCTTCCAATCTCTACCAGAACATTGTTAAGAGTTTGCACTACTCCCAACATGTCAGCAAAGAGGTTTCATTCTAGATAAGTAGCAATGGAATGTTGCATAGTGCCATAGGCCACTTACCCATCACATGCATATCAGTAGTATACTGTTCATTAATGCAATTATTCTAATATGCATAATACACAACCTAAGTCTAGGAACAGAAGCATATACATCATTGAATAACATTATTTAAACAAACAAATATGTAAGAAATGACAATTCAAATACTTATCTTTGTTTGGTTGGTCGGTTGACTCCCTCTCAGTCTTTGCTTCTTTTCTGCAACTCCATTCTGATGTGGATTGTGAGAAGTGGTCAACTCCCTCTGAATATCTGCATCCTTGCAGAAACTACTGAAGTGTGCTCCTTCTTGATCTTTGCTTCCTTGCAGGAACAACTGGAGTGAGCTCCCTCTTGATCTTTCCTTCCTTGCAGGAACAAATGGAGTGTGCTCCCTCTTGATCTTTGCTTCCTGGATTACCTGTCCTTGAACTTATATCCATCCTTAATCACTATGCATGCTTATTAGTATCATCATTGTGTTATCCTCTAGGTCTCATACATAATCATACATTCATTAGTATATTCTCAATACTATCAAAACACAATAATCTTAAGCATGTATAGTCATGATCATTTCAAATAGAAATAATAAGCATTAGTATTCAAGGTTTATATAGGACTCTTATGGTTAGTCATATCATAAATTAAAGTAAGAAACATAATATGCCTAAACCCGTACACACATAATAACAACATCAGGCCTGACGCCTGGCCCATGCACCTCTAGGTCTCTCGGCTCTCTCGCGCTGAACATGGAAGCAGTAAACTTCTCTGGAAACCTTGCAAAGCAGCACGTTGAACCGTACAAACACCCCAACCGCATACCTCTGCATAGGCCGTGGTAACTCATCCACTACCGGCTCGGGAACAACTGACGTCAACTGTGACAAGTTCCTGTAAACATCCTCCATCTCCACAATGGCAGCATGAGCGGCTGGGGGCACAGCTGCTCCCTCCCCTCTCCTCGCAAGAAGAGAAACTCCCACTGGTTGCATAGGGCCCACATCTGCACAAACATGTTGTTAACTTGTTAGCACTATAACCAAAAAAATCATAAATACACAAAATTAAAAAGTACAAGGGTCTTTTGTTCTTACCGATGTCTCCCCACTCTTCTCCCTTGGGCAGTGCCAAGTCTGGGTCTTCCCTGTAATCCATACCACTGTACGAGTAATCCTCTACCATGAGAAGTTGGCCTTCCAGCTAGGTGACGAACTCATGACCATACCCGATGATGGGGCCCCCACCATGGCGGTCCATCACCTCTATCCATCTCGCCATGTGAGGATCCTTAGGATCCCTGTCATCCAATGGCACCTGTGGGTGCAAGTGGGGAACCTGCTCTAACAGAAATGATATTATTATCGACCCTTATCCAAACTTCTTGAGCTCTCCGCGCCGACACTTGGTCAGTTGAGCTCGAATATTGGTGAGGAGTCCCTCACACCAGTTGAAGATCTTCGAAGACATGCAGTCCTCCGCATACAACATCTAGGACCTCGTAGCCATGTGAGTTGCTTGGTTCCCCACTATCCTCACTATAGTAAAAAGCATTGCACGCAATGGACGATCTCGTACCTATTTGATGGGAATCTTCCCACTAGAGGCCAGGGCATGAGGGGTACAATACTGCAGGATCAAGTCATCCACGATCCGATCACTTCCCCGTGATCTGGTAAGAACCACGTTGTCCCCCCTCCGGGACAATCCAAAAAAAAAAAGTAGATGTCCTCGACATCCATGGTAAGTATATGCTCACCGATCATAAAATGATTCTGAGCTGCATCCCAACATCGAAGCATATGTACCAGCAGCGGGATTTGGGCCCTCATGCCCTAGATCTGGAAGAACTTTAGAAGCCCACAGTTCCTCAATGTCATCACACATTGTGGATTGTTTGCGGCTTGCACATCATCTACCTCATGTGCTCGCTCACGCCACTCTAAGACCATGTTGGTTGCTACTAACCTGCCACAAGGAGTATTTTAACATCATTAACACTCACTTCAACCACTGAAAGGTCATTTTTTGGGCTAGGTTTGATGGTTGGGTTGGACGTTTCCACCATCACACCCTGTCAATTCTGACAGTGCGACATCGTCGCAGTCCAACTTTGCGGGATTTGCAACGACCCTGTCTCATCGCAGTTCCCGTATGGATAACCTGCGACGACCCAAGGACGCAATAGCCCTCCACAAACCAACCTAAAAACCCAAAAAATAAACTGAAATAAAAAATGTAAACCATTGGAAATGTGCTGGATGAAATTTAGAGGTACCTACTCCGAATGGCTGGTGAAATGGTTGCTCGTAGCTCCCGGAATCAACAAGTGAAATTTTGGCTCCAAATGACACTTCTTCTCCCCAATTTGGAAAATGAACAATGGTAACTATATTTGGCCAATTTTTTCTATTTATAAACAAAATGGAATATTCTTTTTCAAATATTTGATGCTTTAAGGTCATTTTCTATAGTTTGGATCGTTTTTATTACATTTGAATACCCGATTGGATTTTGACCTAGTTTTCAAGTGTGCAGGAGTCATTTAAGTGTCGTTTTGGCGTCATTCTCGTATTGGAACGGCCATCTTAGGTATGAACACCCCTTGTGGATTTTGTCGCTATTTTTTACCCATTAGATTGTAATTATTTAATGATGATGAGCTTACTCTTTGTTCTTTCTTGTGCTCTTAAAACCATGAGAATAAGTTACCGAGTTACGATTTATCACTTTTTCGGGCTCGTTAAACTCCTATGGAAAAGGACCCCCCTCAGAGTCTATCTTTAAGCTCTTTTCAAGCTCTTGAAATACGAAAAGATTGCCAAGTGAACTTGTCGCGTTCACTCTTGTTAAATTATTTGAATAGTCGTCTCCCTGGTGATAGTTTACCCCTTTTTCGGACCAGTGGGAACTACTTCGAACAAGGAATACTCCAGCCAATCATGACTGGAAGTGTCCTCTCCCATGTTGTTTTACCATTTTTTCGAGCAATGAGGCTAACTTTACGAAAAAGGACCATTGGAGTCTTCTTTAGTTCTTTTTAGACTCTCTAAAGATGAAATGACAACCGAGTTTTACCTTCTATGGACTCGTTAAAACTCCACATTGAAGGTCCCGTCATGGGACGAACCCCTCCTATCCCAGGTTCGGAAAATATTTGGGATTGGACTCATCTATGAGATGAGCTATACTGAGCATCTGGTTACCCTCATTAAGATCGTAAAAAACACATGAGGCACTCATCATTCATGATGGGGAAAAAGGAAAGCTCTTATGTTACATACCTTTATCTATGGCAGTACTTAGTCATTCTTGAACATGGCACTCATTTGCATTTACATACAATACTTGGATCTTCCATTTGTCCTCGATTTTCACCTACTTCCTGAGTCTTGTTACTCCTTTGAGTCATTCAAAGAAAGGTTTCATCATCAGTTGCATTAGGAGTTGGTGTCATACTCATCATGTCAATACTGCCAAGTCATGCCATGCCCATGTTCAAGAATACTCTCACCATTCATTATCTACAGTCGGTACACCTTCCACCATGTCGGTCTACTCTGAGTCAGTCTTGCATTTCATTGTACTATCCGATTTAATCTCAACATCATTTGTCATGTTTCGTGTCAATGATGGGGGATACATCACGACCCTCCTTCGAGGGATTCATTCTAGTCGACTTCAACACATCATCCGAGGATTGAATCTAGAAACCAACAAAAAAAGTTGGGCCTGCATGCCTCAATGGCAGGTTACCTCGCTTTTGACATGAGTTTACATCATTGACTCTTGATTGAAATATTTCATCTGGCGTTCGACTTCAATTCATTTATTCACGCTCGATGATATGTTCTATGATACCTTGGGGATCACTGACATTAATGGTGATTTCCCTCGCACTTGTTAACGGTATACATCAATGACCGGTAATCAAGTGGTCTCTACCATGTTCGACGTCAAGACATTTGTAATCACATGGATAGATTCTTATCATTGCGGGTTCGACTTGAAGACCTTGGGGATTCATTGCGGGTTTGTAATCACATTTGTAAGCAATATGATGCTTTCCATACATTTACATTCATACCTTGGAGGAAAAATTACATACCAAATGAGGAGTTATCTGATGGCACGATATTCATAGTGAAGCACGGTGACATTGTGAGGGCTACTGAGGGCCTCTCCACCATTCAAGGAACAAGTATGGACTACTTACATCAAATTGAGGTCATATGGAAGTCACTAGAACAACATGAGAATGTTCTTGAATACCTTCCACCAGGTAGACCACCTGACAAGGTGAAGAAAGGATGAATTGAGGATGGATGTACAATCCATCAATATCTTTCATTACAAGAATTTGAAAAGGTTCAAGGAAGAATATAGGTGGAGATAGTATTCAAGTACCATTGTGGGCACATTGATTTTCTAGTCATGCTCCTTGGATTGAATTATACACCTACCACATTTCAGCCTTGCATATACACCATGGTATATGAACAATTTTGTAAGTATGTTTCCCAATTTTCTAATGATATGTTTGTTTGCAACAAGGTTTGGAAAGAATGCTTGGATTTTGTGCTAACAATTATGGAATAGTTATCCAAGTATGAGAGGGAATATATTGAGATCATGAATCTTAATCATATGGATGTGCAAGTTAGTACCAACTTGCATGATGGGACGATTTGGGATACTCGTGGTGGACCAAGTTCAAGAAGCAACACAAGAGGCTTCTTTAGATTCTCACAAGTAAGCATCAAGGAAGAAGTTTCTTGCTGAATAGGAGAGGCTGAAATGATGATTCAATATATTATGGGAGTGAGGGTTGGTTGCTTCATACCTGCACTACCAAGTTCCACTCACCCATTCGGCCTACAATGGGTGTCACAAAAGAAAGCATAGAAGAAAATTTGATGGAGATTGGGAAAACCTATGCTTTTGAAAGAAGAAGGTTGCAGCCATATGAGAAGCATGAAATAATGACATCTATCATGCATGTTATGGCATGGTTCAAATCATTTTTAAAGGAGAACATATGGGTGGTCAAATATGATCACAAAGGTTGTATGCATTTCATGATACCAATGAAGCTTAAGGATTAGCAACGAAGATTGGTAAGTGAAGTCCAAGTTTATAAATATGATCATGAATGCAAGAATATAGTAGTAGATGTTCTTTGTTTTTCATGGGAAGACTTATTTGTTTTGGAAAGTCATTTCGTAGCAAAGTATCACAAAGAAAGACTTGCAAATGAGTGGTTAAATGGTTGGGTTCAAGAAGAACATTTTGACATCATGGGGGAAGGCATATTTTGAGTGCCAAAATCAGTTTTTATGGAACCATCTATGGGGGTTTCCCGTGATTTGTTCCTAGATAAAACTTCCTTAAATGGGGAGTAAAGGTCCAACAAAATTTTACCCACACATACAAGCATATCAAGAGGTTCAAAAGTGAGGTTAGAAATCACATGAAGTAATATTTTGCACCAAGATTCACCAAGATTTATGTGAGTCCAATTGCATTCAAGGTACCTTGGGAACGGAAGAGGAATAGATAGAATAAGGACAAGTATTTACTAAAGTTTGATCTCCACCTTTGTTATCACCAATTTCATAAAAATGAAGAATTCCAATTTGACTATTTAGGACTTCTGAGCATGAGCACTAGCTTATTTTGGACACTTGAAGCATGCCACAAGCAATTTGGTAAGAATGTGTTTATTCTTTTGGATGACATGTGGTATCACTATAGGTTGTTGGAGAAATATTCTCCTAGTTTGGGAGTTTCATTGCATGCTCGGAAAGAATTTACATTGTTTAAGTGTGAAGTTGGAGGAATAAATAAAATATATCTTAATATCATGCTTTAGAAATGTGAAGCTAATGTGTACACAGAGAGGATTCACTCCACCCTTATTTGTTCCATCCCCAAAGATGTGCACAAGATATTTGATCTCCAAGAGAAGCATTTGTCAGAGATATGGATCTAACTAAACTAGCTTACCTATCTATGCTAACAATAAGATATCACAGTAAATAAGAACAGAAAGAGAACAAGAGAAAAGAGTACACCATATATACGTGGTTCACCCAATTGGGCTACGTCAACATGAAGGTAGTATCTCCCTCAAGCTTACAGACAGAAATGCCAATAACCCCAATACAATATAGAAATACTTGTGAAAGTATAGATCATGAACACCAATATGAGTGATGTGACTATCCCTTGACTCTATTATATACTAAGAGATGAGGAGGAATTACTCTCACATATTACATGTGGGATAATATAATTCTCCATAATAACATCTCTTTATATAATAATGAATATCAAGAGTATATTTTACCATAATGAATATGGGATAAATGTATTACTCTTTTACATAAGATTGTGGATATCTTTCGACATAATACAAAGACATTATTACCTTCCAAGGAATATAAAATATTCTAACAACATTATCCACACCATAACAAGGATATGCTAGCCCATATGTGTGCATTGGTTGAGTGCAAATTTGAGGGTGATATTGAACTCTATGAGTGGCAACAACAATGGTTTGCATGTGATTCGATGGATGGGATGATTCACGAAGATACACATATGAAATTCATCTACTTTAAAGACCCTATGTACTTAGTTCCCAAGTCAATCTTAAAGGAGGATATTTTTGAGTTGTTCATGTTCCACTTTTAGTTAGTCACCATGATTTTTTGGAGATTCAAATGAGGGTGAGTAAGAGGCTTCCATGGAGGAAATCCAAAGAAGATGCATTAAATCACATGGAGTGAAACACCTTCCAACACCATGTGATGGAGTACACTTTCTTGGTTGGCCATCTTGATTGGCAGCAACAATTTGGTGGCAGTATACAAGTTCTTCAACCCCATATTTTTTCAGTGCTCAAGGACAAGCAATCTTGGTAGGGGAGGACCTTCATGTCCCCTCATTGATGATCATTGGATTGAGTTCCTAACCCAATCAATCCCTTGGGTTAAGGAGAAAATTTCATTTACCTGGGGTTAATTTGAAAGTTCAGGCATTAATTAATTATGATGTATTGAATTTATTTTCTTAAAGTTTGATATGCACTTGATAAAAATTATTTTTCATTAAATAGTTATTTTTATTTTATAATAAAGTGGATAATGCTCCATAAGTGCACCTTAGAGGATAAGGTTGACCAAGAGGTGACTTGGAAGAGAAGAAAACTGAAAGTTTCCAAAGCTAGAAAATTAGGAAAAAGGAAGAAAAGATAGCACAAATCAGAAAGGAAGCAAAACTTAGGAAAATCGGCATAAAGCAGAAAACAACATAAAAGCAGAAAGCGAGATAAAGGAAAAAAAGCAAGATAAGGCAGAAAAGCAGGACAAAAGCAGGAAAGAAAGAAAAAAGTAGGACAAAGCAGAAAAGCAGGATAAGGCAGAAAAGCAGGAAAAATCAGGACAAAGCAAAAAAACAGGATAGGGTAGAAACACAAGAAAAATCAGGATAGAAAAGAAAATTAAGGTTAAATCAAAATCAAAGAAAAAGCAGAAAGCAAAGCAAAGCAAAAAGCAAGGAAAATGCTAAAGCATAAAGCAAAGCAAAGCAGAAAGCAAGGAAAAAGCTAAAGCAGAAAGAAAAGCAACCTTATCCACTCCATGAGTGTGTCTTACCCTATATTAATTGCTCCAAAAGTCACCTCAATCTATAAAATAAGGATTAAAACTCCATTTCACATCTTTTAACATTTTGATAATTGGAGTGAGTGCAATTGTGCCTCAGTGACTTGGGAGATGTGCCCCTAGTCCAAGATGGGAGATTTGCCCCTGCTTCCTATGAGAGGATGATGGTATTTAGCCATTTTCATTGAGCTTATTGCAGGTCCTGAATTCTGCACTAGTGGAGTACGAGCCTGTGGCATATATTTGATAGCTCTCCATGCAGATCTATGAGTATTTTCTTAGTCTTTCTTGATGAAAGAGTTTGCTCTTGATGTATCTTATTCCTGAGAACTACCTGATGTATGAATCAGCTATTGATGGATGATATGACTATAATAATGGACCTCTAATGTCAATTTTGAATTTTTACTGAATAAAAATCTGATTCCAATACCTTTTATTTCACCTAGTCTAGATTTCAATGAAAATGAGCTAGTTTCCAAAACTTGTTTGATAAATGAATGAGTATTGTTCTAAATAAAATGATTTTTGTTTCTAATGTAAATTAATATGCTATGAATCCTTCCAAGACTAATATCAAAAATTCGTGATCCTATCAGACTTTTTTGGAAGTCCTGAATTTGGGCAAGTTATGCAATCCTGGAAGGCAATTTTTTTTGTATGTTTGTGAGACTTCCTCAGAAAATTCCCAAAAATGATGGAGAAAACATAGGTTGTTCATTGAATTTTATTTTATTTTATTTAGCCTCCTTAAGTCAAAATAATTCATCATTGGTTCTCAGTCAATGCTTAGTTGAAGTTCTAGTTTGCATATGTTGTTGTGCCGAGGAGCCTTGGAGTAGACTTCATCCTGGATGATGTTTGAAAAATTAATGGTCCCAATATGTTGTTCAAATATTATATCAGCTAGCATGATCCTCATTCCTTCCAGAGTCCTTTGATTTTTCCCTCCTATAGTCAAACTAGTCACCAGAGTCCATTGTTTTTCCTCAAGTCTTGTAGGCGAATTAGTTAGTGTATCATAAATCATGGTTGGTACATTACATAATTCCATTGATGAAAAAATTAATAGTAGGCTTGTTAAAGGTATTCCTAGGAAAGTCTTTACTCACAAAATATATGCTTTACAGTTAAATAAATGTGCTAGAAAAGGATGTCAAATGTTTTGCAACATACCCATCACTTGAAACATTTTATGTTTGGGAAAAACATTGTCTTAAGTTTTATTGTAAAGTTTTATATTTGGCCAAGTCGCCAAGGATGACTATAATTGCATAATATTATTATTTAATAAAATAAAATATGAGACACTGACCCAAAGAGACTATCGAAAGAGTGTTTACTGACCCACTAGGTGGAATGGAATATGGGGTAGAAGGAAATGGACAAGTGGCAGCATCAGGAACTCAGTAACTAGCTATTGTTATGGGACAACTCCCTTGAATTGTGGTCAAATTTCCCTGGAATGTGGAACTGGAGCTTGAGGCTCCTTTATTGAAAACAGACCACTAAAATACCTAGGCATCTTTTATAAGCCATTGAATTTGAGCAGAGGCTCACACTTTTTCTGACGAGAAAATTTACCTTGTGGTTCTGCTATATGCACACAAGAGATTCGATGAGGGGAATCTATGTTTTGAGTTGTAGTGTAAGTCTATTTCACTTCTATTGAATGCAGAGTTTTCCTTCTGAGTGCAGAGGTGTTGAGTTGTATGCAACTCCCCATTGATTGTTGGAGTACAACTTGAGTGCCTTGCTTCTACACAGAGTTTTCTACCTAGTGGTTCAGTAAACAGGCTCGGGGGTCCAAGGGAGCAAGTGATTTGGCTGCTTCTTCTGGAGAAGGTTGGGAGGAACAGACCTCTTTGGGTTTTTGTCCACCCTATCTACACTATCAAGTTCTACTTGTTATTTCATTTTCTAATGGTTACAACTTATTGTTTTCATAATTGTTGATTTATGATTATTAGTTGAATGTTGTTAGTTATCATTATTCAAATTTAAATGACTAAATTTCTGAACTGTTTGTCATCTCTGTAAGTAGTTGAAGAAGTTTTATGATAATGATAGAATAAAATGCTTCCCTGGATTTTTCCACACATTATCTTTGTGTTGTACTCTAGTGCAGGGAAGAGTGTTTAAATTAGATATAAATAATAATATGCAAGAGATAGAAATGATTGAATGCTCATCATAAATAAACTTTGTTATGTTCCTCTATTACATTGTCTATTTACATTGCAATAAAAATCTCTTATGTATTAGACATAGAAAAACATAGCAATTATTTATTTATTCAGATATTTTAATTTCAGATCATTCATAATAACAGAAGTAATAATAATTAAACAACCTCATTCTTTTGTTCAAAACCTAAGTTTATTTTGGGTTAATCCTTTCATTTCAGAGAACAAATAACACATACTTTTTAGTATTCTTCTCAACTAGAAATCCTTTAAGACATCTTAGTCTTCTGTATTACAAACCCTAACTTTATCGAAACTTTTAGTACAAGATTCTTTTAAATAAAAAAGAAAGTCTAAACATTACAGAAAAGGATTTAAAAATCATATATCTTTTATATACCTTTGGTAACATAACATATCATTGCCTTATTACAATAAATATTCATTTATCAAATTAACAAATATAAAACGAATAGCAACTAAGTAAGCTGTTGAATATCCCAGGGTTCAAACCCTAAAAATTTAGCTTTTCATACTAATACTAAGTTAATATTTCATCTTTTAGAAAAACCAAAGAGATTTGCGAAGACAGAGTTCGACACACGAAGATTGCTTCCATACAGTCTAAGTTTTATATCTTTACAAGTTACATAACGAATTCAGGGTTCGAAACCCGCACTGATTCTACAACTAAAAATCAAAATAGTATTTAGTTTCTAGTAGGGTTCATAGTACAACCTTATGGCTTGGGTTTATACATAAACTCCAAAAATATAAATAGCCATTTAAAACACAGCGACGAACCCTACGTTCGGTTATCAAACAACTTATCAAATTTACAACAATGCCGATAGTTTTCTTCTCAGCTTAACACTTTAATACTTCATCTATTCATTACATAAAATCTATGGTATTATCCATTTGAGAGCACGATAGTATAAGAGGAAACAACGCGAGGTCAAGGGTTCAAAACACAAACTACAATCTATAAACAAAATCGGGTTTTAAAACCCTGCAAATATTTTCATCACATTTTATCAAAATGCCGAGGGTTAAAATCCTTCGAAACAAAACTGTACACAATTATCATTAAATTATTACATAGTAATACGTTGAAGAGCCAGCGCGGAGCAGATCGAGGATTCAATCCCCCCTTCACTTGCCATACGTCTTAAACAGTACAATGGTGGCAAAAACCAAGCTAAAATCAAATTGAATACTCGGCTAGACCAGACGAGGACTGGCATCTTGCCAAGTTGCCCATACAGGGAGTCACCAAGGCTTACCAAGGCTATTAATATCTTATCCCCGTTGCTTGAGACATAAAAATCCAACGCCGAGGAAGTACCTTTCAAACCTCCATGGAAGTATAGGTTGCAAATACGGCTTACCTTCAAAAAAAAAACTTGTATTGTGAAATAAACATTCCTGTAACCGTCGAGAACACTGGAGTCACACAAACCACTAGAAAACGAAGCAAGTCTTAGCTCAGGAATGGCTCAGCTCTTGGAGCTTACTGGTGACAGTTTACAAGCTACAGGTCGTAGTATCGAACCCGGGAGAGGTGCCTCCAAAACCCTGTTACAAATCCTAAGAATATGACGGCCTGCCGGCCTCTCCAAACCCCACTCACTGCAAAAATGAACGCTCCAAGTTATTCCTTCGTCAAGTAATTCAAAATGCAGTTAGGGTTAACACTACTACCAAGACTTTCACGTGAAGACCTACCATGGTGGATGCCAATAGGCATTCCACCAAAACGCTTTTAATGCGCTTTGATTACCATAGCTACTGTTATACGTAGTGCCTGCCATCGCATCATCACCAAGGTTAATGTTTTCGGTCTTCATTATGGTTAAACTTTACAATTAGTATATTGTGGTTACGTAGCATGTCAGAAAGTCAAACTACCTTTGCATATTAGCCAATAACATAGGAAATATTACGTAGAGCCCCTTTTTAATCAAAACCTTGTACTTATCATAAAACCATAGAGTGCACATCAATGTTATTACATAGCTATTGTTATGATGCGCTTAGGGTTATAACATCCAACCTATAATTAAGTATATAGAGTATAGTTTACAACCATCGGTATTTCAAGATTTCCATAATAAAAATAATACGTAGGGTTTGTGCATATAGTGTATAAACATCAAAAGATAAGCATAGATGCATATGAATTACATTTGATAGCACTAGCATATAAGCTTAGGTTATGACTTTTCTTAATACATAAATGGATACATGGTATAGTTCCTAGTGTAGGGTTTAAAGGTCTTTATCCTTGTAATCAAAGTTCAATACTTTCAACGATGACTTAATACAAGTCAAGTCTAATAGTGATAAACACAATTTCTGAGTTGCGTGTATAAATGCTAGGGAATTATATAAACAACATTATACATAATAAACTATAAAAAATTGAAGATCAAACTAGAGTAGATCTCACCCTAGAATACTTCAAGCAGACCATCAAACTTCTATGGTCGAGATCGAAGGTATTATACAAAACAAATCTATTTCCATTTTAATTGATCCAGGTGCAAGTTTGGGTTATGTATCACCTGCTTTAGTAAAAAGTTGCAAGTTAAAGGTAGAAAAATCTGATAAATCGTGGTTGGTTTGGCTAGCAACAGGCACTAAAAGAAAAGTTGTAGAGTTTGTCAAAAATTGTGATTTGCTTATGAGTCAGTTGAAGATGCAAGTTAAATTGAATATTTTGTCATTAGGGTCATATGATGTATTAATAGGCATGGATTGGTTTGAACAACATAGTGTAATACTCAAATGTTTTCAAAAATATTTTACTTGTTTGAATAACGAAGGGGAAATTGAAACAATAAAAGGAATCCCTAGGAAAACATCTGTGAGACAAATTTTTGCTTTACAAGTAAAGAAAGCTGTAAGAAAGGGTTGTAAAATGTTTGCTCTAAATGTGATTAATGACGAACATTCGTCTAAAGAAGATAAGATAAAATTGGAAGACATACCTATTCTTAAGGACTTTTCCGATGTATTCCCGAAATAAATTCTAGGACTACCTCCAAAAAGGGAATTAGATTTCACCATTGAGTTAGTACCAGGTGCAGTACCAAACTCCAAGGCTACTTACAAAATGAATATTCTGGAATTAAATGAACTAAAATCTCAGCTAAAAGAACTAATTGATAAGAACTACATAAGGCCAAGTGTGTCTCCTTGGGGAGCACCAATTATCTTTGTTAAAAAGAAGGACGGTACCTTGCGATTGTGCATAGATTACCGTCAACTTACTAAATGACCATTAAAAATCGATATCCCTTGCCCTGCATTGATGATCTATTCGATCAAGTACATGGAGCAACGATATTCTCTAAGATCAACTTGAGGTCTAGGTACCATCAGGTTAGGATAAAGGATGAAGACATTTTTAAAACAGCCTTCAGTACCTGTTATGGGCACTACGAGTTCGTAGTTATGCCTTTTGGGCTAACTAATGCACTGACAGTCTTCATGTGTTTAATGAATAACATTATGCACAAGTACCTAGATAAGTTTGTAATTGTGTTTATTGATGATATTTTAATTTATTCTAAAACTAAAGAGGAACACGACGAACACTTAAGAATAATTCTACAAATTTTAAGAGTACATCAGCTTTATGCTAAGTTCAGTCAATGTGACTTTTATAAAGATAAAATACAGTACTTAGGTCACATAATATCTAAAGACGGAATTTATGTCGACCCAGATAAAATAAGATCAATTAACGAGTGGCCTGTCCCTAAGGACGTAACTGACATACGGTCATTTATGGGGATAACAGGTTACTACAGAAAATTCATTGAAGGATTCTCCAGAATTGCAAATCCCATAACTTCTTTGCAGAAGAAGGGAAATAAATTCATCTGGAATAAAAAATGCGAAGAAAGTTTTAAGAATTTAAAAGAACTATTAACAACGACACCTATATTAAAAATTGTTGATCCAAATAAGGACTTCGTTGTATGCACTGATGCATGCAACGATGGACTTGGTGGAGTATAAACTCAAGAAGGTCACGTCATTGCATATGAGTCCAGGAAATTAAAAATCCACGAAAATAACTACGCAACTTATGATCTAAAGCTGGCAGCCATGATACATGCATTAAAAAGGTGGCACCATCACTTGATTGGAAGGAAGTTTTTACTAATGATAGATAATAAAGGCTTAAAATACTTGTTGGATCAAACAAATCGTAATGCAAGGCAAGCTAGGTGTCTAACTTTCCTTAGCGAATACGATTTCGAGATTCAACACATTAAGGGTAAAGAAAACAAAGTTGTTGATGCCTTGAGCAAAAACGCCAAATTAAATTTTGTGGCAGTAATCAACACCTATAAAACAGATCTAGAAAATCAGATCGAGGAAGGAATTAAATAAGATGAAAATTATCAAAAATTACATGATAAAGTTGCTGAAAATGTATCTGAAAATTTAATAACAAATTACAACATTAACGAAAAAGGTTTAATGACTTATAAAAACAAAATTTATGTACCTAATGTGTCAAAAGTTAAACTGTTGATTTTGGATGAAGTTCATAAAAGTCCTTATTCGAGACACCCTAGTTATTAGAAAATGATAACCATGCTAAGAAAAGATTTATTTTGGCCAAACATGAAGAATGAATGAGGTGGCTGAATACATAGCTAGGTGTTTTGAATGTCAGACAATTAAAGATGAGCATCAACACCCAGCTAGCGTATTGCAACCATTGCCAATTCCGGAATGGAAGTGGGAAATTATAAGTATTGATTTTATAACTGGTTTGCCTAAGAATCAAAAACATAATGACTCAATAATGGTGGTTGTGGATAAGCTTAGTAAATCTGCTCATTTTATTCCGGTCAAAACTACTTTTAAATCTGCTAGCATTGCTGATGTGTTTATGAAGCAAATCTTTTGCTTACACGAAATTCCAAAGGTAATTATTTCTCATCGAGATTCCAAGTTTACTGGAAATTTATGGACAACATTGTTTAAAGGTCTAAATACTAAGTTAAATTTCAGCACTTCTTTTCATCCACAAATTGACGGGCAGACTAAAAGAGTAAATCATATTTTAGAAGACATGTTAAGAATGTATGTTAAAGATCAACCAACTAAATGGGAAGAGTATTTGCATTTAGCCGAATTTGCTTACAATAACCATTATCAAGCTTCTGCTAGACTTAGTCCATTTGAAATTTTATATGGAAGAAAGTGCAATACTCCTATATCTTGGGATAATCCTGTTGACAGATTAATGCTAGGACTAGATTTGTTAAGAGAGATGGAACTAACCATGAAATAGGTGCAAGGAAATTTAAAAATTGCACAAGATAGAAAAAAATGTTATGCAGATCTAAAACGAACTGAAAGAGAATTTCAGGTTGGAGATCATGTCTTTGTAAAGGTAAAACCCAATAAAATTTCTTTTAAGCTTGGGAGTTGTGCTACACTAGCACCAAGGTAATGTGGACCATTCAAAGTTCTATCAAGGATTGGACCAGTTGCATGTCTGTTGGCTTTACCATCCAACTTAAGAATACATAATGTTTTTCACATTTCTGTTTTAAAGAAGTATGTGCACAATGCTACTCATGTACTGAATTGGAATGACATACAGGTGGAACCCGAAGGATATTTTCAGGTGGAACCGGACTGTATCCTCGACAGGAGGGAAATTATGCTCCGGAATCGTACCATAGGGCAGGTAAAGGTGCAATGGAAGCAACTTAGCCCTGATGAAGCTACCTGGGAATTAGAAAGTAATATACGAGCATCATATCCAATTTTGTTCCAGGGAGGCTCTGATGAAGAATAAGCAACATCGAGGACGATGTTAAGCTTAAGTGGGGGTGTTTGTAACATACCCATCACTTGAAACATTTTATGTTTGGGAAAAACATTGTCTTAACTTTTATTGTAAAGTTTTATATTTGGCCAAGTGGCCAAGGATGACTGTAATTGCATAATATTATTATTTAATAAAATAAAATAGGAGACACTCACCCAAAGAGACTATTGAAAGAGTGTTTACTAACCCACTAGGTGGAATGGAATCTGAAGTAGAAGGCAATGGACAAGTGGCAGCATCAGGAACTCAGCAACTAGCTATTGTTATGGGACAACTCCCTTGAATTGTGGTCAAAGTTCCTTGGAATGTGGAACTGGAGCTTGAGGCTCATTTATTGAAAACTGACCACTAAAAGACCTAGGCATCTTTTATAAGCCATTGAATTTGAGCAGAGGCTCACACTTTTTATGACGAGGAAATTTACCTTGTGGTTTTTTTGTATGCACACAAGAGATTCGATGAGGGGAATCTATGTTTTGAGTTGTAGTGTAAGTCTATTTCACTTCTGTTGAATGCAGAGTTTTTCTGCTGAGTGCAGAGTTGTTGAGTTGTATGCAAGTCCCCATTGATTGCTGGAGTAAAACCTGAGTGTATTGGTTCTACACAAAGTCTTCTACCTAGTGGTTTAGTAAACAGGCTCGGGGGTCCAAGGGAGGAAGTGATTTGGATGCTTCTTCTGGAGAAGGTTGGGAGGAACAGGTCTCTTTGGGTTTTTTTCCACCCTATCTACACTACTAGGTTCTACTTGTTATTTCATTTTCTAATGGTTACAACTTATTGTTTTCATAATTGTTGATTTATGATGATTAGTTGAATGTTGTTAGTTATCATTATTCAGATTTAAATGACTAAATTTTTGAACTGTTTGTCATGTTTGTAAGTAGTTGAAGAAGTTTTATGATAATGATAGAATAAAATGCTTCCCTGCATTTTTCCACACACTGTCTTTCTATCGTACTCTAGTGCAGGGAAGAGTGTTTAAATTAGATATAAATAATGATATACAAGAGATAGAAATGATCGAATGATTATCATAAATAAACTTTGTTATGTTCCTGTATTCCATTGTTTGTTTACATTGCAATAAAAATCTCTTATGTATTAGACATAGAAATAAGTAGCAATTATTTATTTAATCAGATATTTTAATTTCATATCATTCATAATAACAGAAGTAATAATACTTAAATAGCCTCATGCTATTGTTCAAAACCTAAGTTTATTTTGGGTTAATCCTTTCATTTCAGAGAACAAATAACACATACTTTTTAGTATTCTTCTCAACTAGAAATCCTTTAAGACATCTCAGTCTTCTGTATTACAAACCCTAACTTTATCGAAACTCTTAGTACAAGATTCTTTTAAATCAAAAACAAAATCTAAACATAACATAACATAACATGACATATCATTACCTTATTACAATAAATATTCATTTATCAAATCAACAAATATAAAACAAATAGCAACTAAGTAAGCTGTCGAATATCCCAAGGTTCAAACCCTAAAACTTTAGCTTTTCATACTAATACTAAGTTAACATTTCATCCTTTAGCAAAACCAAAGATATTTGTGAAAACAAAGTTTGACACATGAAGATTGTTTCCATACAGTCTAAGTTTATATCTTTACAAGTTACATAACGAATCCAGGGTTCGAAACCCGCACTGATTCTACAACTAAAAAACAAAATAGTATTTAGTTTCTGGTAGGGTTCATAGTACAGCCTTATGGATTGGGTTTATACATAAACCCCAAAAATATAAATAACCATTTAAAACACAGCAACAAACCCTGCGTTCGGTTACCAAACAACATATCAAATTTACAACAATGTCGAGATTTTTCTTCTCAGCTTCACACTTTAATACTTCATATATTCATTATATAAAATATATGGTATTATCCATTTGAGAGCACGATAGTATAATAGGAAACAATGCGAGGTCAAGGGTTCAAAATGCAAACTACAATCTATAAACAAAATCAAGTTTTAAAACCCTGCAAAGGTTTTCATCACATTTGATCAAAATGCCGAGTGTTAAAATCATTCGAAACAAAAGTGTACACAATTATCATTTAAATTATTACAGAATAATACGTTGAAGAGCCAGCACGGGGCAGGTCAAGGATTCAATCCTCCCTACACTTTCCATACGGCTTAAACAGTACAACGATGGCAAAAACCAAGCTAAAATCAAACCGAATGCTTGGCTAGACCAGAAGAGGACTGGCATCTTGCCAAGCTGCCCATACAGGGAGTCACCGAGGCTTACCAGGGCTATTAAGCTCTTATCCCCATTGCTTGAGACATAAAAATACAACGCCGAGGAAGTACATATCATTACAACACTCAATGCGGTTAAATGAAGCTCAAAACGTAAATATTTATATACAGTTGTTTAATGTCAAACCTCCATGGAAGTATAGGTTGCGAATACAACTTACCTTCAAAAGAAAAACTTGTATCATGAACTAAACATTCCTGTAACCATTGAGAACACTGGATTCACAGAAACCACCAGCAAACGCAGCAAGTCTTAGCTCAGGAATGGCTCTGCTCTTGGAGCTTACTAGTGATAGTTTACAAGCTACAGGTCGTAGTATCAAACTTGGGAGAGGTGCCTCCAAAACCCTGTTAAAAACCCTAAGAATCTGAGGGCCTATCAGCCTCTCCAAACCCCACTCACTGCAAAAATGAATGCTCCAGATTATTTCTTCATCGAGTAATTTCAAATGCAGTTAGGGTTAACACTAGTACCAAGACTTTCACGTGAAGACCTGCCACGGTGGATTCGCATTCCACCAAAACGCTTTTAATGCACTTTAATTACCATAGCTATTGTTATACGTAGTGTCTGCCATCGCATCATCACCAAGGTTAATGTTTTCAGTCTTCATTATGGTTGAAATTTACAATTAGTATATTGTGTTTACATAGCATGTCATAAAGTCAAACTACCTTTGCATATTAGCCAATAACATAGGAAGTATTACGTAGAGCCCCTTTTTAGTCAAAACCTTGTACTTAACATAAAACCATAGAGCACACATCAATGTTATTACATAGGTATTGTTATGATGCGCTTAGGGTTATAACATCCAACCTATAATTAAGTATATAGAGTATAGTTTACAACCATCGGTGTTTCAACGTTGCCATAATAAAAATACGTAGTGTTTGTGCATATAGTGTATAAACATCAAAAGATAAGCGTAGATGCATACAGATTACATTTGATAGCACTAGCATATAAGCTTAGGTTATGACTTTTCTTAATACATAAATGGATACATGGTATAGTTCCTAGTGTAGGGTTTAAAGGTCTTTATCCTTGTAATCAAAGTTCAATACTTTCAACGATGACTTAATACAAGTCAAGTGTAATAGTGATAAACACAATTTCTTTGCTGCGAGTATAAATGCTAGGGAATTATATAAACAACGTTATACAGAATAAACTATAAAAAACTGAAGATCAAACTAGAGTAGATCTCACCCTGGAATACTTCAGGTTTTTTTTCTATTTCTTTTAAGAACATTGAAGGCTAATTGAAGTTTAAATAAGACCACTTTACACACTTCGTAATACTTGGAAAGAAGTATCGCTCTTACCTGTAATCTACGACAGAAGTTCAAATGCATTAGCTAAATAGATAAGTAAGCCTCGGGGTGCCCATAGGACCCCTTCATCATCATCAAGAAAATAAACATTTAGCACTTATAATGAATTCAGCATCACCATAAATCTATAAGGTCTAGACATCTAAAGAAGTAACCATATTTGATCTAGGATGCAAGAATGGTGTAAAAACATCCAACAGTATTTTTATAAGCATAAACACATAGACATACTCTGCAAGACAAACATACAAAGGTAATTGACGTAACATGTTCATAATTAATGGAGAAGTGTTATCACCGATGTGTCATCTAGTTAAACAAATTATCATTCATTATACTTCCGCATAAGCGATTGTAGCACTTAATGCTACTTAGAAATTTTTTTAATTTTTGTGATTTTTTTTGGATGTTACATGTTTGTTGTTCATATAAGTGAAAATTCTGATGAAAATGTCAAACCTAGGTTGGAATACTATTCCATTTTGCAAGAATTTAATTATGTCTTTCCATAGGAAATACATGGACTACCTCCAAGGAGGGAGACTGATTTTACTATTGAATTGGTACTAGGAGCAGTACCTGCTTCGAAATCCCCTTATATAATGAACACACTGGAAATAATTGAACTAAAGATGAAATTCAAGGAACTGTTGGATAAAGAATACATAAGACTGAGTGTGTCCCCGTGGGGAGCACTGGTGCTTTTTGTTAAAAATAAAAATGGTACCTTAAGACTATGTATAGATTATAGATAACTTAATAAAATGACTATTAAAAACATATACATGTTACCTTGTATAGACGACATGTTTGATCAAGTAAGAAGAGTTGCGGTATTCTCAAAAATTGATTTAAGATTCGGTTATCACCAAATAAGAATTAAAGACAAAGATCTTTACAAAACCACATTTCGAACATGGTATGGGCATTATGAATTTATGGTGGTACCATTTGGTTTAACTAATACTCCGACCATGTTCATGTGTCTAATGAATAGTGTCATTCATAAATATTTAGATAAAGTTGTGGTTGTGTTTATTGATGATATATTGATCTACTCTAAAAACGAACAAGAACTTGGAGAACACTTAAAAATGGTTTTACAAACTTTAAGGGAACATAAGATTTACGCAAAGTTTAGTAAATCTTACATTTATCAAGATAAAATACAGTATTTGGGACACGTAATCTCTAAAGAAGGAATTTTTGTAGACCCTAGTAAGATTAAGGCAATCATAGATTTTCTAGTTCCTAAAGAGTAACCGGGACTAGACCCTTTCTGGGGATTACAGGTTATTATCGCAGATTCATTGAAGGGTTTTCAAGGATTGCCTATCCAATAACTTCATTACAAAATAAATGAACAAAATTTGTGTAGTCAACCAAATGCCAAAAAAGTTTTGAAAAACGTAAACACCTACTTACAACAACACCTATTTTAAGGATAGCGGATCCATACAAAGACTTTGGCGTATGTACAGATGCTTTCTTAGAAGGACTAGGTGGAGTATCATTATAAGATAATTATGTAATAAGTTACGAATCAAGAAAACTCAAGGAACATGAAAGGAATTATGGAACGCATGACATAGAATTGGCTGCAATAATACACGCTTTAAAAATGTGGAGACACTATATTATTGGAATAAAATTTACCCTAATGTCTGATAACATAAGTCTAAAGTATTTGTTTGACAAACAAAATCTAAATGCTCGCCAAGCAAGGAGGTTATCCTTCTTGAGTGAGTATGACTTTGAGATTAAACATATAAAAGGAAAGGAAAATAGAGTGGCAGATGGATTGAGTAGGAACACTATCCCAAATTTTTCTGCTGCCATTAGCAATTATAAAAATGATCTGGAGGATATAATCAAGGATGCATCTAAAAACGATGAAGAATATCTAAAAATTAAGGAAAAATTGAAGGAAAATCTAAACGGAATTGAATCCACAACTTTTTCTATGGGATCAAAAGACTTGTTAACATATAAAAATTGACTATATGTACCCAACTTTGAAGAAGTAAAACACTTAATCCTATATGAATTACATAAGAAACCATACTTCGAACATCCGAGATATCATAAAATGATAACAATGCTAAGAAAAGATTATTATTGGCCTAATATGAAAATTGATACTGCTAATTATTTAGCTAGATGCCTTGAATGTCAACAAGTAAAAACTGAACATCAGCATCCAACCAGTTTACTTCAACCCTTACCCATTCTGAAATGGAAATGGGAAGTCATAAGCATGGATTTTATAAGTGGGTTGCCTAGAACTGCTAAACAACATAATTCAATTATGGTGATTGTTGATAAATTGAGTAAAGATGCACATTTTATACAAGTAAAGTCTACTTTTAAAGCAATAAATATAGCATATATCTTTAAGATAGAAATTTTTTGCTTGCATGATATTCTTAGAGTTGTAATATCTGATAGGGATGCAAAGTTTATAGGTAGCTTCCAAAAATGTTTATTTAAAGCTTTAGACACTCAATTGAGTTTTAGTACTACTTACCATCTTCAGATAGATGGGAAAACTGAAATAACTAATCAAATTCTTGAAGATATTTTACGTATATATGTGATGGACAAGCCAAATAAATGGGAAGATTATTTACACTTAGTTGAGTTTGCTTATAACAATGGTTATCAAGCATCTGTTGATATATATGTAACTTCGGAATGTATTTCACATATATGTATATTATATTCATATAGAGATGTTATTATTCCTCTATACGGAAGTGGTTGTATTCCTATAGAGATGTTATTATTCCTCTATACGGAAGTGTCGTCATTTATATTGTAAGTGTCGTAACTTATACTTGATGGGTTATTAGACCACCTTATTGGGGTCGGCCCTGTATAAGTCATGTGGGTCAAAGGGTTATTAGACCACCCTATTGGGGGTCGGCCATGTGTGTCAAAGGGTTATTAGACCACCCTAGTGGGGGTCGGCCCAGTCAGCATTATGTTAAGTGGTTAAGTTGAGGCCGACCTAGTTGAGTAAAGGTCAAGTCAAGTTAGTGTATAAATAGAGAGTGTGTCTCTCTCATTTTACACATTCTATTCTCTCACTCACACTTTGGAGAGTGGTGCACTTGTGGAGGAGGAGGCTCTGCTGCTAGGAGAAGACTATCTCTTGTATTCTTGTTGTATCATTGCTCTATCTATCTCTGAGGAAGTTATTGGGGTTTTTCACCTTTACGGTTTTCCCCGAGTAAACTCTGTGTCTCTTGTGTGCTTGCATTATTGTGTCCATGATTGATATGCTGTAGATTTGTTGTACATGTTGTTCTCTCAGTTAAGATCCTAGATCAGATTGAAGTAAATTCTGAAAATTTAACAGCATCTCTTAAGATGAGTCCATTTGAAGTGTTATATGGTCGGAATTGCCACACTCCTATATCATGGGATAACCCTATTGATAGAATTGTTCTAGGACCTGATATGTTGAAGGAGATGGAACAAACTGTTAAACAAGTACATCATAATTTAAAATTTGCTCAAGATCAACAAAAAATTTATGCAGATCTTAAGAGAACTCCAAAATAGTTTACTGTAGGGGATCATGTATACTTAAAGGTAAAGCCAAAGAGAAGTATATTAAGCTTGGCAATATGTTCCAAGTTAGCTCTCAGGTGTTGCGTACCCTTTGAAGTGCTAGCCAAGATAGGGCTGGTAGCCTATCAGCTTACACTTCCTCCTTCTATAAAAGTTCATAATGTTTTCCATGTTTCATTACTGAATATATATATACATGATGCTACTCATATCATTGCTTGGGGTGTGATTTAGGTAGAAATCAAGAGCGAGTTCGAAACAGAGCCTTTACATATTCTATACAAGAAGGAGCTTATGCTGTAGAATCGAGCCATCACTCAAATAAAAGTGTAATGGAAGCACTTCAATCCTCAGGAGTAAACATGGGAAATGGAGGATCGTATGCGAACAACATATCCTTCCCTATTCGAGAATGAGCAAGAAGACTCTGAATAAAGAACACTCAGAGGACAATGTTAAAAATAAGGGGGGGGGAATGTAATACCCCAAAGACTTTTGAATTATTTTGATTAAGTATTTTATTTGAAAAATATTGTCCAAACATTATTTTGTAAAAGAGTTATAAAACAACTAAGCAATTATAAAATCATAGTCAGTTATGTTGAAGTGGGCATGGAACAACCACATGAAATCATAGGTGTGCAAGGAACAACTAAGCAATTATAAAATCGAGTTAGTTATGTTGGAAGTGGGCATGGAGGCATCCAACGATAAGTTAGTTGAGCAAGTAGAGAAAAGCAAGGATATCCAAGCCAAAGTAAACAACTTGTAGTTAGAACAATTTCCTAGGTTTGTATCTTTGAAGGACACTCACCATTTGGTAGTTTTAGTTGGATCAATTGAAGTGTAATATGTGGAAGGAAAAGATGAGGATACAATGGAGCAAAAGACTACAACAAAAAGAGATTCATACTTATTGTTTGGAAGGGCATAGTACTTATTATAGATAGTTTATTTCCTTATCTTTTATATAGCAATTTTGTATAATCTTAAGGCAACTTTTTAGGCTTTACACCATCCAAATATTTTAAATATTAATGTATTAATTATAATGTAACGATTAAAATAAAAAAAACTATAAATATTAATGTATTAATTGTAATGTAAGGATTAAAATAAAAATACTAAAGAAAATAATTATCGACAAACTAACCTTTGTCATCCTCATAAACTTCCACATTTATTTTATAATTAAGAAAATATCACAAGTTCTACAATACACTAAAGCTTTATATAATATATAATATATTATTAAGATAATCTGCATAAATTTATCTCCTCCGTACGGTCAACATGAGTTATCGCATCGACCCGGGTTCCATTCCAGGGGTCTCAAAAGTTCTCTTGATTATCAACAAGAATTTAATGGTTATGAATTTTAAATCTCCGAAGTTCTTACGATTGTTCACATCATCCATTACGTGCCTTAATGATAGCCATCCAAGTTTTCAGAAGATTCTTCCAATAATTTCAATGAATATGCCAATGAAGGTGGGATCATTTGGAGTTTGCCAGCACACATGTTTAATTTTTAGTACATTTTATATTTTATATTTTATTTGCTATAAATTAATTATAACTTTTAATTATAACTATTTTATATTTTATTTGCTATAAATTAATTATAACTTTTAATTATAGTAAAATATTGCATAATTTATTTATTTTATTATTATTTTAAAAAAATTATTGGACTTATTTTTGTGCTATTAATTTAATTTTAACATTGCATATCTTCTCTATTATCATATCATAATGTAAATAAATATTTAATAAATTAGAATTATTATTAAATTAATTGTCAAATTTTAGTATAAAATTTTATACAAAATATAAAATCAAAGCTCCACCTCCATCAAATTACCTATTCCCTTAGTATAAAAAAAATACATAGAACCAATTATAGAAGAATGATATATTTTGGAAAATTAATGAAAAAATAGTCTAATAAATTAAATTAAGTTGTTAAATGCTCTAGATCATAAGCATGTTAGTATATGAGTTTTTATTTTTATTTTTTCATTTTGTAATGTCTTGAAGATTAATAATTTTAAAATTATTTAAAAAACCTATTTTGTATTTGTTTATTTAAGTGAATTTAATTATATTAGATAATTTTAATTATTTAAAAGTACAAATATTGTATTTATTAACAAAAGTTATTAAAGCTTTTATATATCCATTCTAATATAAAAGCAAAAAATAATGGCAAGAATTTTTAGTATTATATGTAAAAGAATATATTTAAGGAGTGAAATTTGTATATGGGTGAGAGTAAGTTGATGATTATCTCTCATAATGTTTTAAGTGGTAATATAAATATGGAAAAACATCAATTAAGAATGATTTGACATATTTTTATAATTAATTTGAATATGATGTAAAAAGTTGAAATAGAAGAAATCAAATTAGCTTATGAGATTAGAGTTTTTCTAACAACGGTATGTTACTTTCCTTACAAGTTATAATGCATGTGTTCCCATTCATGTAGGTGTTGAACACCTAAATGTTGAAATTTTATTGAAATAAATTTTACAATTATGGGGAACTCTTTTTTCTTGTGCATTTAAATGTGTGTGTGCGCGCACGCATGCAACATTAACAAAATTTTGAATTTAACACACATGCATCATTATAAGAACATTTTCTATTGTGAATAACACCCCCATTCTCATATTATTCTTACCTCTTTGTCGAATGTCTATGATATCATAGAAGATACCCATTATGCTTAGTGTATTTGATACCTTTTTTCATGGGGATTAGGCTCGACAAGCTTTATTTAGTACATAAGGCCCTTGATTTCCTCCCTCAACCATGGCATGGGTCATGAAAACCAATTTTATTGTATAAAACATACTATTAATTTCGATATTCATTGTCGTAGAACTTGCTCATAAGGATTGAACATGAAAAGGCTTATTTTATGATCTGGGTCCTTTGTTTTCCTTCCCTAGGAACTGATACAAGCATTAACTCCCATATGCATAGTGAAAAAATTCATAATGGTGCCTGTATCCAACCTGAAAGATAAAGATCTCTTAAAAAATATGAATACAATTGTTCAATGACCACATTAACTCTAGGTTGATTCCTATGGCAACCACAATATATTATATTGGTATATAACACTACAAAGTAGGTAGTTGCATGCACACTATTATGCTTGGACATTCCATCATAAAAATTGATTGATTTATGATAGAGTATTATAAGAGTCATTGTTGATTGGATTGCGTGTTAATAACCACATTAAATTCATGTAACTATTGGAAGAAACAATAAATAATAGCTATGGTATTATGTTGGGAAAACCTTTTGTGAAAGGAAAGGGTGGTTGGATACCATAGCGTAGATTAAGCACATAATTATACCTCCCACTACCTTTTTCTCCAATTAAAAAATTGTAGTAATGGTGTATTATTTCTCATGATTTTTTCATGAGAAATTTTGTGGTTGATTGATATTATACATAGTGGATTGGCTCTTATTGGGAACTCGTTAGAACCTACACATATAAGAATAATATTTGGTACAATTATAAAACTAATATTTAAGGAGGTATCCATGTCCACACATTTCACATGTTAGAACTTGTATTTGAATCCTTGACAAAGTTTTGCACATACAAAGTTGGATTCTACGTCATCAATTAGCACTTAAACATAGAGCATGCAATCATAAAAGAGAAAAATCCTTAAATAAAAGAATCATAACCATTTGATGCCTTCATTCCCGGTTATTAATAATAGAGGCACTTGAATCCAAAGTCTTTATTATAGTAATTTCATTGTCAATTGGTTGTTTCAATGCATAGTACACTGAGAACAAAATCCTTGGAGTCATTGTGAGAATATAGATCTCCATAGAAATTTGAGAGCAAAGATCAAATTACATTTCATAGAGGATCCATGTTGGTGAGGTGTGTGAGGTATGAGCCTTACATTTATGGATCATATTGGTATTAGAGAAATTGGATACTTAACCGTGATGAAGCTACCAAAACTTTGAAGATAAAGAATATGAAACATGGGTAAAATAGAAAAGAGAGAAAGGTTGAAAGAACTACAAGCCACTAATGTCCATATTTGAGAAGAGAACAAACTCTTGAAGGAGAAGTTCTAATGTTCAAATGAAGGATGGCACATCTAGAAAAATACCTTGAGACCTCCATAAAACTGTTGTCATTGTTAAATAATCAGTTTGTTGAACATCAAACTTCCCTCACTAATGTCATGAAAGAATGGTACAAGAGAAGATTTCATCTTGTGCAATTGGGAGAGAAGGTAATCCAATTGAATAGTTGACAATATGAAAGGATTATCCTAATGCCTTCAGCAGTAGAAAGCTGAACAAAGCCGAAAGAAATTATTCCACAATATAAAGAGAAGCATTAAGCATGGTATTTGCAGTGCAGAAATACTGCCATTATCTATTGGCTAATCCTTTTGTCTTCTACACAGATCATTAAGCATTGAAGTATTTAGTCAAAAAGCCATTTCACCATGGAATATTATGTCGTTGGTTACTGTTATTCCAAGAATTTGAATTCAAAGTCATAATTCGACCAGTGAAGGAAAATGTCGGACTAGACCACTTGTCACGCATCGATACCGGAGAGGAGCCAACAGGAATCGAAGACGATCTACCAAATGCACACCTGTTTATAATTGAAGTTGTCCCCTCAGAACTCACGAAGATTGCACAATTCCTCGAGGATGGACAAGCTCCAGAAGGAATGCCAGAAAAGAAAAAGAAGATCCTTGCAATGAAAGTTACGCCTTACACTCTAATCAATGGATTCCTTTATAAACTTGGCCTAGATGACATACTACGAAGATGTGTGCTCGAACACGAGCGTCAGAATATACTTTCAGAAGCACACTATGGACCGGCAGGAGGACACTATCACGCTGACATCACAGCGAGAATGATTCAGCAGTCTAGACTTTGGTGGCCGACAGTTCACAAAGACTGTTGAGATTTTGTAAGCAAATATGATAGATGCCAACGAATGGGTCGTCCTATGCCAAGCAGAGAAATGCCCCTTGTTCCTATAAATCCAAGTCGAACATTTGAAATGTGGGAAATTGATTTTATTTGACCTTTCCCAGTACTTGGCAAATGAACAGGTGCATGTTACATCATCACTGCAGTAGAATATGTCACTAAATGGGAAGAGGCAGGACCCATTGAAACATGTTCAAGCGAGATAGTTGCTAAATTCATATATGAGAATATTATCACATGATTCGGA
This sequence comes from Larix kaempferi, assembly GCA_027924585.1. Lineage (NCBI taxonomy): Eukaryota > Viridiplantae > Streptophyta > Pinopsida > Pinales > Pinaceae > Larix > Larix kaempferi. The sequence goes on along the minus strand of BSBM01000751.1, from coordinate 5,758,384 downwards.
TGCCCACTTACATTGATTAGCGACCAAGGTACTCTGTAAAAATATTAGCACACTCACAAAAGAATTTGCAATTGAGCACATAATAAGTACGTCTTATCACCCACAATCAAATGGCATCGTCAAAACACTTACCAAAGGGTTGACAAAAATGTGCAACATCGATAAAGACAATTGGGACGACAAGATACCTTCCGTACTATGGGCGTACAGAATGACATATAAAAGAACGATAGGTCAGACTCCTTTCACACTGGTATATGGTCAAGAAGCAGTTGTCCCCCTGCACTTTCGACGAAAGCTCCAAGAATTGCTGAAGTTTTACACATCGATGTTGAAGATGCAAGAAATGAACACCTTGTTCAACTGTCGAAGCTTGGCGAGACCCGACAGATAGTGATACATCACCAAGAAATACAAAAACAATAGCACAAAGCATGGTATGATAGAAATATCAGGCATAAAAATCTATCATTTGGTAACTTGGCATTGCTGTATAACAACCGCGTTAAGGGTAAACCAAAGAAGTTGCACACAGTGTGGATGGGTCCATATATTGTCAATAACATCAATCCCAATGGATCAGTTTGACTGAAAATGTTACAAGGTGTCACATCCCCTCCCGTCAATCTGATGCAAGGGAGCGAACATGATCAACATACCGGTCTTATTGACAATCTCAGCCCCATTCAAAACGCTAAGAAATGCATGGATAAATAAAACTTGTGCATACATATTCATACTCAACAAGCACATCGGAATTAAACACTATATATGCACACAGTATCATCATGCATTCAACATATAAACAACAGTCATTAATTAAAACATTGCATAGCATAGAATTAACATAACCCAACCACAAGAATACTTATCTTGAAATGTAAATGTCCCAACAACTAGCTATGTGAGAGCAACGTTCCACCCAACCATAGATATATGTCCAGCCTATATTCTTTCAGCTGAGAGATCACCCCTGAGCTGAGTTGTGTATCCACTAAGGAGGAACTAGATGGGCTCACTCACAGCCATGGTTTCACTCAAACAGTCATGCTAAGCCAACACCCAGTTGGGTTTATCAAGCATGCAATAAGCAAAGGGGGAGGATGCGAAGCTAGTGAGATAAACCCCAGAGCTACAGACATCTCAAGCTAAATTCAAGCAATCCAATCCTCTGTTCAAACATCCACACTTGGATTTCTCACAATTCTGTCATCAAGTAACTCAATTCCGTCACTGGTTTTCTGGGCTATAAAAATTGGGTTTTCCAATGGATTCTGGGGTATCTAATACTCTCAATTTCGCCCCAAGGTTCATATCTATGGATCCCCCATTAGATTTCATTGTCAAATACCAATTCTGGGCGTTTATGGCTTTTCAAAACGTGGGTTCTTGCAAACTTGCGATTTCTGGTTTTTCTCACTGTTGGGCATTCGTAATGGATGGAAACTGATGCTGGGATATTCAACAATGGAATTGGAATGAGTAAGAACCCATTCCCATGAGGTAGAGTGACTTGTGGGTCAAGAAAATAGAGCCCATACTCTGCCATACGAATTTCTAGGCTACCCATGCTCCATTGAAACCATGGAGTGAATTCTTCAACAACTTCCTTACAACATAATTAAATGTCAGCAAGGAAAGTCAAATGGGTTCTCACAATGACATTTGGCAGGATACGGTTCAATCCCACAACCCCCTCACCACTCCCTAGTGGATACACATGGCCCCTTCTCATTAGTTGCTCCCATAGCCAGTTTTGGTATTTTATTGCATGATGTTTATTTACATCATTTTTACAATGTTCCATGGCTAAATAGCACATGGGTAACATAATATCTAATACTTGTCGTTTAAATAAAATTCTAGCATCCACTAGCAGGGCTTTGGCCTTGAGCTCCTCGCTATGAATACATACATCACATGTATATAATATTTACATTAAAAGCTAATATATCCTAAGGGTCAAAATGGGGTATTACAATCCCCCCCCCCTTAGAATAACACCATCCTTGGTGTTCCAATACTTAGGAATTCATATACAATTTACACGTCCAAAATTTTCAAAATGTTTTTGCAGATCTGCCCTGCGTTCCATCATTTACTTTGAACTTTTAGGACCCAGTCCTTTGGCTTCCATAAGCTTCTCCTATTTTGATCTTTTAGCTCATCCATAAGTTTGAAAAATTTATGGTTGCTACCCTCTTGATGTTCTTTTGTTGGGCAGTTGCGGAGGCAATGATGTCCTCCACATTTCCAACATTTCACTAGCTGCTTCATCTTTACCTGCTCAATTTTCTTTGAGTGTTCATGCCTGGAACGTTTATTAATGGACCAATGGGGTGAATGCCTTATCATTGATCCACTTTCCTTTCCCTTACAAATTTCTCTCATAATGCTTTTTACCTCACTTTGCAGACAAATAGAGTCCTGCAAAACCTTGTGGTCCATCTCATTCTACTACTTTTGTAGCTTTAGTAGTTCTCCAAAATTTTCTTGGGTCTTGGAAATTGTTTGAAGAGGAAAATATGGCATTTGATGTGAATATCCAATCCAAAAAAAACCAAAAGTATGCTCTCATGAAAAAATGAGCATGCTGAAGAATGGAGAGAATGGCAGCTCAATCCAAAAATCCACAGATAGCGACAATATGGCGTTGTTATTGTTGGAAATATCTAATTAATGAGCTGATCGCGTAACAAGTACTGCGTCGCTTTGTCAGAAACTCTGTTAGTCTCTCTGTTTGACTGTTTGTGTCAGCGCGATGTCCGCAACATCAGTTTGTCAGCAAATTCGGCGCACATCTTGTTTGCAGTTATGTAACCGTGGTAATAGTTCACAAGTCAAGAAACCTTAGGTAAGAATTTATTTTAGTCTTTAATGCAATCCTGTAGATTCCATAAGAAGCGTTCCTAAGTCGGTTGGTTGAAACTCTATAAATAGAAGTTCTTAGTTAAAACTCAGTGAGAGATGTGTAAGAAGAGTGAAAGGAGAAGAAGCTCCCGTGAATTATATAAATAGCCCAAGCTCTGTGAATGTAAAAGTCCGCAGTGAAACTCACTTCCATGAATTGAGGAGCTGCGCAGTTTACCTTGGTAAATATATAAGTTTATGTTTTATGTTTCATTCTCAAGAATGTTGTATTTTGCAAGTCGCACATCATCTCCAGTTTTACTTAAGTGAATGTTGTTTACATTTACTCACTGTAAAAGGAATCAATATTTCCAAATAGTTCACCGCAATGAATGTTCTAAATTTAACAAGGAGTAACTTCGCGTTAGATGATTTTAGTTAAAGATATATATTTTATGATAAAGTCTGGTTAAGCATGCCGCGAAGTGTTGGTGAAGTCAGCGAAGTGAAGTATTGTGGCAAAGATAACTTTGCATCACTATGAAGTTTATCGCGCAGTTAACCGCCGCGAAGTTAAAATTTATACTGCGAAGTTAACTCTGCGCAGTAAAAGTTAGTTGCCGCGCAGCTAATATTGCGAAGTTAATTCTTAGTGAAGGAAGGGTTCCGCGAAGGAAGGATTTCTGTTAGAAGGTGCGAAGTCCCAATCTAAAGAAAAAGAAGATATTGAGCTACTGCGCAGTTAAATCCTATTTACTGCGCGATGTTCATTTTCCCTTGATCTGGTATTAGAGCCTAGTTTACAGAAGGAAGGAATTCAACTCATAAGGGAAAAGCGGTTAAAGATGGCTTCCACTTTGGGTAATTTGAAAACCCCAATATTTACTGGTAAAAATTATGAATATTGGTCCCTAACCATGAAAGCTTTGTTTAGAGGTCAAGATGTATGGGACATAGTCCAGACTGGTTATGCAGAACCAGCAGATGCAGCAGCATACAACAATCTCACACAAGCTGAGAAAGATGTTCTGAGGGAACAGAGGAAGAAAGATGGAAAGGCGTTGTTCCACATACATCAAGCAACACATGAATCCATACACCCAAGAGTAGCATCAGCGCAGTCAGCAAAGGAAGCATGGGACACACTGGAAACAACATATCAAGGTTTCAATAAGGTAAAGACTACCAAACTTCAAATTCTTAGAAGAGAGTTTGAATCTCTGTCAATGAAAAATACAGAGTCGGTAGACTCATTCTATACTCGTGTAATTGGTCTAGTTAATCAAATAAAGTCTCATGGAGAAAATCTAACTGACCAAAGAGTTGTTGAAAAGGTTCTTAGAGTTCTTCCAAAGAAATTTGAATCTTTGGTTGTAACCCTAGAGGAAAACAAAGATCTATCCATATTTACTATTGATGAATTGCAAGCCTCATTACTCAATCATGAACATAGAATCAGCGGTTCAGACACATCGCTGGAAGGTGCGTTCGTAGCAAAGTCATCCATAAGTCACGGTAGAGGCAGAGGAAGATCAAACTCTAGAGGTAGAGGACGAAGTACGTTCAAAGGAGGTTGCAGTAGCAGTCCTACACATGTCACGGGAAGAGGCCAAGATCATACCCCCAATCAGCCAAGTGGACAAAGGTATGATAAATCAAAGATTCAATGTCATTACTGTAAGAGGTATGGACACTTTGCATATGAATGCAGTAAGAAGTAGTATCACCAAGGAAAGCAAGGTGAAACTCAGTCAAGCAGCAGCAGCACACCGAACAGTTCACTGTTCTTGGCATGCGCATCATCGCTGGAATGCAATACCATCCAAGAAAGTCCAAATGATATATGGTATTTAGACTCAGGCTGTAGCAATCATATGACTAGTAATTTAAGTTTATTTTCTAGCTTAGATAAATCAGTTCAAACTGATGTAACACTTGGAAACAATATCCAAGTCACTGTTTTGGGTAAGGGTACTGTCGATATTCTAACAAAACAGGGGGAGCATAAATTTATGCCTGATGTGTATTATGTTCAAGGTTTGAAGCATAATCTGATGAGCATTGGACAGATGATGGAAAAAGGTTACAGAGTTCATATGATAGAGAAGCGCTGTGTGATCAAAGATGTATACCCAAGCAATCAGCTAATAGCCTAAGTACAGATGACAAGCAATCGCTTGTTTCCTTTGAGGATAACACCAATAATCAAAGGTAAAAATACTCATGTTGTTCATGAAAATCAGAAAGAAAATTTTGAAGCTGCGTTCAAGACAGAAAGCAGAGCAGAAGTTCGCAGCAACGAGGAAGAAAAAGGCAGCGCAATGCAAGCTGCGTTTCAAACATAAATGAAGGATGAATCCTGGTTATGGCATTTTAGATTTGGACATCTGAATTTTGGTGGGCTAAAGCTACTACACATGAAGCATATGGTGAATAGATTGCCACTAATTGAAAATCCAGAGAGAATTTGTGAAGGTTGTATCTTTGGAAAGCAACATAGAGAGACTTTTCCAGTCGGAAAGTCATACAGGGCTCACGCACCACTTGAAATTGTGCACTTCGATATATGTGGACCAATGCAAACACCATCCATGGGAGGATGCACATATCTTCTCACATTCATTGATGATTTCACAAGAAAAACCTGGTTCTATTTTCTAAAGCATAAATCTTATGCATTTGACTGTTTTCAGTAGTTCAAGGCACTTGTGGAGAAGCAGAGTGGTTACAGCATCAAGATATTAAGAATAGACAGAGGTGGTGAGTATGTCTCAAATGATTTCTTAAATTTCTATAAGAATCAAGGCATACAGAAACAATTCACTGCGTGGTACACATTGCAGCAGAATGGCATCGCCGAAAGAAAGAATAGAACTATCATGGAGATGGCACGCAGTATGTTGGCAGCCGCGCATCTGTCAAATGAATACTGGGCTGAAGCAATGGCAAATGCAGTATACATCATGAATCGATGTCCGAAGAAGAGCGTGAAGAACAAGGTTCCACAGGAAGCATGGACATGTATGAAACATAGTGTTTCACATTTAAAAGTTTTTGGTTGTGTAGCATATGCACACGTTCCAGATGAGCTGAGAAGAAAGTTAGACAATAAAGGAAAGAAATGCATTTTTATTGGATATTTTGAAGACACAAAAGCATACAAGTTGTATAATCCTGTCGCAAGAAAAGTTATTATCAGCCGTGATGTTCAGTTTGTGGAAAATGAAGCATGGGATGGAACTGTTGAGAAGAATGTGAAAATCGTGTCACATGATGAGCATGATAATATCACAGAAGATGTGGTTGAGACTCCGCATGTTAATCAGAAATTCGCAGCACCACCTACTCCAAGGACTGCGCAACATGGTTCAGCTCAACCAACTCCGACACAAGTCGCAGCAACCCCGATAAGCACACCAAGTGCGCAGCAAACTCCATCAAGCAGTTCACATAGTTCAACACCAGTAACTCCGCCAAGAACAAGAAGTCTGCGTGAGATATATGAGGTTGGTACACCTAATTCATTCTCTTGTTTTGCATTATTTTCTCATCTTAATGATCTGCTAACATATGAAGAAGCAATTGAAGATGAAGTTTGGGCACAAGCCATGAATGAAGAAATAGAATGTATTGAGAAGAATCAGACATGGGAACTAGTTGATGTTCCTAAAGACAAGGATGTGATAAGCGTGAAATGGATTTATAATACCAAGCAAGATGCTGAAGGAAATGTACAGAAGCACAAGCCGAGATTGGTAGCAAGAGGGTTCACTCAGCAACCTGGCATAGACTTCAATGAAACTTTTGCACCTGTAGCTCGCATGGACACTACCAGAACAGTTTTGGCCATCGCAGCACAAAAGAAATGGCCTGTCTATCAAATGGATGTTAAGTCCGCGTTTCTAAATGGATATTTAGAAGAAGAAGTATATGTGGAGCAGCCACAAAGCTATGAAGTTCCAGGACAAGGACACAGAGTATACAGACTGAAGAAGGCGCTCTATGGTTTGAAGCAAGCTCCACGAGCTTGGTACAGTCGCATTGACTCATACCTCATTCAGAATGGATTTCACAGAAGTGAATGTGAGCCAACGCTGTACACAAAAATCAACCAGCAAGGTAATAAACTAATTGTTTGCCTATATGTAGATGATTTAATATTTACTGGTGATTTTGGCGTAGAAGAATTTAGAACAGTCATGGAAAGTGAATTTGAAATGACTAATTTGGGGCTTATGAAGTATTTTCTGGGCATTGAAGTCCAACAGAATGAAAATGAAATATTTATATCTCAGTCAAAGTATGTAAGTGATGTATTGAACAGGTTTAAGATGATAAATAGCAAAACAGCTCCAACACCAGTGATAACAGGTTTGAAATTAAGCAAGGATGATGATGGATCCAATGTAGATCCTACACTATTTAAAAGGCTCGTTGGCAGCCTTATGTATCTTACAGCAACAAGGCTAGACATCATGTATGGAGTCAGCTTAATCTCAAGATTCATGGAGTCACCAAAAGAATCGCATTGGCAAGTAGGTAAAAGAATTCTGAGGTATGTAAGTGGAACAAGAGACTTTGGTATTCTGTATTCCACCTCAGAAAATTTCAAACTCATTGGATACACTGACAGTGACAATGGAGGCAGCATAGATGACAGAAAAAGCACATCTGGGAATACATTTCATGTAGGAACAGGTGTTGTATCATGGGCATCAAATAAACAACCCATAGTCACTCTTTCTTCAGCAGAAGCAGAGTATGTTGCAGCCACAAGCGCGGCATGTCAAGCAGTTTGGATGCGCATAATGTTAAGTGATCTGTCACAGCATCAGTAAGAACGTACAGTCATTTACTGCGACAACAATTTAGGTATCGCACTGTCAAAGAATCATGTCTACCACAAAAGAACTAAGCACATCGACACAAGGTATCACTTCATCAGAGAGTTGATAAACAACAAAGAAATTTGTTTAGAATTTTGCAGGTCTGAAGATCAGGTAGCGGACATCTTTACCAAAGCATTGGCAAAAGACCCATTTCAGTATCTGCAAAGTTGTTTGGGAATGACAAGTTCCACGCAGTGAACTTGGTCATGAACAGAGCATGTTCTAAGCTCTGAAACATTTTGTAATATTTTACTTCAGTTTAAAAAGATCCCCATCCGCTCATAATTAAGGGGGAGTGTTTGAAATATCTAATTAATGAGCTGATCGCGTAACAAGTACTGCGCCGCTTTGTCAGAAACTCTGTCAATCTCTCTGTCAGACTGTTTGTGTCAGCGCGATGTCCGCAGCATCATTTTGTCAGCAAATCCAGCGCACGTCTTGTTTGCAGTTATGTAACCGAGGTAATAGTTCACAAGTCAAGAAACCTTAGGTAAGAATTTATTTCAGTTTTTAATGCAATCCTGTAGCTTCCATAAGAAGCGTTCCTAAGTCGGTTGGTTGAAACTCTATAAATAGAAGCTCTTAGTTAAAACTCAGTGAGAGATGTGTAAGAAGAGTGAAAGGAGAATAATCTCCCGTGAATTATATCAAGAGTCCAAGCTTTGTGAATGTAAAAGTCCGCAGTGAAACTCACTTCCATAAATTGAGGAGCTGCGCAGTTTACATTGGTAAATATATAAGTTTATGTTTTATGTTTCATTCTCAAGAATGTTGTATTTTGCAAATCGCACATCATCTCCAGTTTTACTTAAGTTAATGTTGTTTACATTTACTCGCTGTAAAATGAATCAAGATTTCCAAATAGTTCACCGTAGTGAATGTTCTAAATTTAACAAGGAATAACTTCGTGTTAGATAATTTTAGTTAAAGATATATATTTTATGATAAAGTCTGGTTAAGCATGCCGCGAAGTGTTGGTGAAGTCAGTGAAGTGAAGTATTGCGGCAAAGATAACTTCGCATCACTGTGAAGTTTACCGCGCAGCAAATCCCGCGCAGTTAACCGCCGCGAAGTTAAAAGTTATACTGCGAAGTTAACTCTGTGCAGTAAAAGTTAGTTGCCGCGCAGCTAATACTGCGAAGTTAATTCTTATTGAAGGAAGGGTTCTGTGAAGGAAGGATTTCTGCTAGAAGGTGCAAAGTCCCAATCTAAAGAAAAAGAAGATATTGAGCTACTGCACGGTGTTCCTTTTCCCTTGAGTTATTGCCCACAACTAGCAGATCTCCGGATGAAATGCAAAATACCAAAGACTTTGGTAGATTTACCACACCATATAACAAACTTACCCAATCACTTGCAGCGATTCGAGGCGCCTTCTCTATCAGAAACTGAGCATAAACAGTTGCATCAGGAGAAAATACGCAGAGGTGGCCCAATCTTTTGCTGTAAAAATACAAGGTCTGAGATCACTCGACGAGCATGCAGAATACATAGTGCAGCCTAAATGTTCAACGCGGTTCAAATCTTAGATCTGCACACTAGGACAAAAATCTTACAGAAACACTTCACGATGACTTCTATGAAATTGAACTCCATGTTCTCATAATCTTTGGGATCAACGTCCTCAATCAAAAGAGAATCTGTTCAATTAAATTTCAAACAAAGATATGCAGGTTCATTATCATTATGTGGACCACATATCAAGTCTCCTGTGCAACATCAACACGATTAAAGTTGAGCTACAGAACATTAAATGCAACTGCTCAGTGCTTAAAGTCCTTGGATCTAGAAAATATCCATATCCAACTATCCATTAATGATACACCCAATCCACTCAAGCACTTAGCAGTTCCATGTCAGAATGCAAAACATATTAAAGGTCCCTTTTGGCTACTGTGCATTCGTTCCATACCCGCAACAAGGACCAAAATCCCACAAGCCGGTCTTGGCAGTCCGAGATTTCAACGCATAAACTAGTGGCGTTGGTACGCACGAGAAAGACAGTGGGCCACAAATGTTGAAAACCCTAGCTGTGCAACAAAGACTGCAATCCAGTAATTGTGATGGTTGCTAATGGAAAACCACGATGACGCTCTCTTGAAAGTCACGAAGAAGACTAGGTACCCTCAAAGTTGATGAATTTTAAGGAACAAGCTACGGCGTTTTATTCACATAAACACTCAGATCTGGATGTGTAGATCTGAGTTTGATGTGTGATCCCACAAAAATCATGAAGAAAAATTGATCTGCATCTGCAATGCGCCCAAAAGCAGTGAGTAAACCATATCCAAAAATCATTAACAGTGATGAACAGCTATAAACCTGCTTGTAAAAACAAGTAGGGCAGAATCACAACCCCTTTGGTCAGAGATTTAAAATAATGATTATAAAATTAATAATGATCATTAAAATAATGATTATAAAAGACCTTCTGAAAAGAAGAGTTTTTAGAACATTGATGCTGAAAATGGAAGACGAAAAGATGAAAAGATGAGAAGGCATCCCAAACTACTTATACGCAGGTGAGAAACTTTTTACAACATATTCTGTCCTGATGATGAATCCAGCTTGGGATTCGAAACGTCGACACCGAAAATGACAACCGTGGATCATCCGAATACCTCTTCAAACACTACACACCACGGAAACCTAAAATCCTTAAGTAGAAGTATTGTTAAATTAATTACTTAACCTTTAATACTATGACATTATCTATGGATAGATAGGTCCCAACTTCATTTCCTGTCACAAATAAGAAAAAAAAACAATGCATTAGTTAACTATCAAAACATCAAACTTAAAATAGCTTGCATCAAGTAAATGTAGCTCTAATATTACTATATTTAATACAAAGTATAGACTATAGAACCTATTTTTACCTAAAATGCAACTTCAAATTTATGTATGGTAATCTTTCTCCCGTCAAGAATTTTCCTTTTCCAACCTGCTCCAAGAATAGAGGAACATCGAATTCAAAGTAAAAAAAATCACATGATCTATTAAATTCCATTCATTATTTATACACTGCTAATGTATATTGGTTTAGATTATATCTTGTGGCATATCAAATTCCAAATTCTCATGTTCCTCTTCATTTTCTACATTTTGAACATGAACTTCTGTAAATGAAATATCATTATGAGCCTCCAACACATTATGTTCCATATCAAGTTCATTGGAGACATTTGTTATATTGTATTCTCCTCTTCTCTCACAATCTGATTGCCAGAGTGCCAGTGCTCTATTGAATGGAAAATTGGTAATGCCATACTTTGTTATATATAATCCTAAACAAGTATCCATATTCTTATCAAGCTTGTTCCTCAACTTTGACTTCAAGAATGATAGTGCACTAAACATTATTTCATCCTCCACTGATCCCAAAATCATGGTTTGACATAAATCGACTAATTTGAAGTACTCTGATATGTTTTCTTGTAGGTATTGACTTTCACCTAAAATAGTCCATAATTTGGTTATTGCACCATATTATATAGGTTTCGACAAAGCATGATATTGATCTGACATTGTTTCAGCAAAACAAGTGGCTTGTTGATGTAATTTTGATGAATATAATATACCTCTAATCTCTTATCCTTCTACCTTAACATTCCTGCCAAAGTGGTGCACTAAAGTATTCAATTTTGCTAGAAAGTCGACTTTTAAAGCATTTATATCTTTTTCAGAGTTCCAATAATGAGGGTATACCACAGACATAGCTTCCAATAATTCATCTCGAGGAAATCCAGTTCTCTTATCTCTAATGATAGTGATTGTGCAATTTGTATCAAGTTGCATCTCACTGAAATCACAATATCATTGAATTTGTCTCTTGACACATGCCACTCTTTGGTGGTTTGTCCCATATTACTAACATAATAAAAGGGAACCATATACCCACGCACTTCCATACATAGTCTCCCTTTTTTCATCAACCTTCAAATAATTGTCACTCTTTTATATATCAATGATAGTAGTCCAACCATTAAATGTTTGACCCGTAAAAGACTCTGGCATCGTATACAAATTATCCAATGCAAGGCATGCCAATTTTCTTGCATTTGTGTCCTCTGCAATATACATTGGAGACACCGAGCCATTTTCACAAGGACATTCATTTCATGAAGCAAAAGAAGAATTCCATCCAATGTTAATAATGTATCTATATTAGTTAGTCGAAAGAGAATATCTTGAGCTTTGTCTACACTAAAGCGATGTTCATACATCACCCCTACCAATGATTGGTATTCACTAAATAGTCTTTGAGCTGGTCCATTCAATGAGATCCATCTTGTATCAACATCTTTTAATAGTTTTTTTCCATTTGTAACACCGTCAGCAAATTGTTGAAACTCTGTAAATCGCTTGGGACTACAACAAAAGTATGCATGAGTCTCACGTACAAGTTCTTCAACTTTTGAAACCAGTGGAAACTTACTTACTATTTTAAATTCAAGATTCATGCTATGAGCCATACAATGAATACTAATCATAAATGGTGAAGCTGATAGTTGTAGTTTGACACAAAGGCCATTCCTTTGTCCTTTCATGATTGATGCTCCATCAGCTCCGACACATACCAACCTTTTTGCAATCATTAAATCATCCATACCACCAATTTCCTTCAAAGTCTTAATAACAAGTTCATAAATATTTCCGGTTGTAGAACTCTTCTTCATTTTATGAATCCCAAGTAAATATGAATGCCTAATATGATCATTAACCATATAAATACTCATGCAGATCCATGAAGTATTATCGACATATGTAAATTCATCCAAAGATAGTGAAAAAAAACTAGCATTTGCAATCTTCTATTTCAAATCATCCTTTTATACTTGAGCTAGATATCTTGCCCATTCCCAACCACTCGTTATAGACCAGTGAGAAGATGGAAAATTCGATACTTCAAGAAAATATACATAGTTCTTGTAATCTGGATAATCTGTCATAGGACGACCTCTAGATAAGATGTGAAATACGGTGCTTAATTGTGTCATCTTGGATAGCAAATTTCTCTCCATTGTCTTTCCAAATAGAGATGTGATGGTTCCTCCACTTGCGTCGAGTTTACTCTTCCTTATTAAGTATTTATTATATTCTTCTTGATATTTGACATGTCGACATTCCTCAGAAGATTTCAATTTGGTAATAGACTTCTCCTCACCATTTTCAATTTTCTTAACATACAACTTTCCTGCATGCTTCTCTATTGTATCTAACTTAATTTTCAATTTTGCTACCTTTCCAAGTTTCCAACTACATACAATGCATTTAACTTCTCGTGAATCCTCTTTCTCATTTATTGGAGGTATTGGTTTAATAAATGGAAATTTTGAGGCCCATTCCGATTGGAATTTTCTCCCTATGTCCCATTGGCCTTTTTTCCTTTTTCGCGACGATGAATCATTTTTGTTTCTTTCCAAGGTAAAACCTTCAACATTGTCATTGCCAATTTCTGGTTGAATTGCATTTATCCCACTTTGTTCACTAGAGGAACCCATTCTATCATATGTTATATGGATATTAGATGCATTCTCAGAAGAGTTGACATCTCTCTCGTTGATGGGTTGCTCAAAAGAGTTTGAATTATGAAGAGAATATGGATTCTTGGATTGAGGCTTCTGAAAGTATGATAATACATCCCTCTATTTTGATGCTTTCTTTCCACAATCGTTGTTTGAAATTTCATTGAATATTCCACAGTTATTAAGATATCAAATCAATTTAGAAACCCAAAGTGAAACCTGCATGAGAAAAACAATATAAAATTAGTACAATTTGTAAGTTATCCATGATGACATGAATTCTAGAGGCTAGAAAATTTGAACCTAGTAACCTAGACCCATCCATGATGAACTTGAAAACTAGACATAAATCCATCAAGAAAAATACAAGTTTTTATTTCTTATGTGTTAAAAAACTAATTTTTTATTTACATTTTTCATTACCAAAATACCTAGTAGAAAAAGTGGCATTCAAGAAAATAAAGATTCAAAATATACAATAGCATCACTTCCCTGGTGCCCATCGCCTCTAAAATTTAAATTTATAATATGTAATGGTGTCTACGAAGTCATGAAAAGAAAGAATTAAAAACTATGTGAAATAATATCAATAATTTATTTTGGAATCTAAATAGTAATTCTTATATTGTTATTCATTCCCTAACAAAAACAAGACCTCGTATACACATGTAAAGTGTATGATCTTATGATGAGAGAAATTGAAAAATGTAATCAACATAACCATTGCTAAACATTCTCATTCAAGGGTAAAAATATCACACAGAAGAATAAGAACATCTAAATAATCAAATTCAAGTTAGTCAACTTCAAAGGTTTCAATACCTAGTAATTTAATCAAAAAGTTAGGACTCAACCTATTGTATGTGACCGAAGAAATCCTGCAGAGCACCTAATTTGCTTTACAAGGGCCCATTTGGTGAATATAAAACCAAGCAAGTGTGTTGACCACTAGGATAAAGGAGAAAATACACATGTATAACATCATCATTGGATGAAACTGTGTGCACTAAAGAGCCCGTGCCAAATTTACATTTATACGGATTTCAATAATAAAGTGTTTCCAAGCTAACACATTATGTCAAGGACAACATATAAATTATATCCTATCCACATTCAAGGAAATATTTTTCATAATGTATGGAAGATAGTCTGACACTCAAAACAAAATAATCTTGCACCAAACGCCTCTTTATGTTAAGCTTGATGAACTTGAAATCATTGTATACATGCACAATCTTCTAATGCTCAATACCTTCTATGTACTGGCAATGCCATAACCACCTACAATTTTCAAACATGATATCTGGAGGCTTGGTTGTGTTTCTTCCATTCTAAACTTTTACATGGTAGTGTTTTGAATGACAACAAATTTCAATAGAAAAAACAAAAAATCCACAGAGTAAGAGAATCCCATGTTCTAACTGTTGGTTGAAATTTCCATCAACTCTTATTTGACTACAAATATAATAATGTGTGTACTTATATTTGATTGCTATTTTATGAAAATCCTAAAAATTCATGGCCATGATGAGGACTTCTTATCTTTATCTATATAGATATCCTCAACAATGTACTGGAATCATTATATAAGGAATATTGTGCAGCAATGAGCAGTTCATGCAGCTACACCAATGTACATGTGGACCATAACTTCAATGCCCAATATTTAATTTATTTAGCTCTAACTACTCTAGGAAAACTATATTTAATGTAAACTTATTACAACTTCAACAATCTACCTATAGATGGTCACTTCAATCTTTCATGAAAAGAATTTCAGTGATCCAACTTTAGAACTAACAAATTTATTAGTGCTTCCTATGTATAAATTTTCAACTATAGCTCCAATCCCCATTCCTTTCTCCCCCCAAAATAAAATAAAATAAAATCTAAACAAAAAGACAATAAATAGTTACATTGGTTGTTAGTTGATTTGACTAATTTCTTCTCTTTCAACCATTTGTGACAAAAGGAGTTGACATCAGTTTGTAGTCAACATGAACACCTAGACACATGACACGAGTTTATGAACAATCTTCTTAGACTGCTTCAAATTTGAGGCTAGACTTGTACACGGGACCTTTACTTATGGATGGGATTCTAAAATGAGTTTAGTGAGGAAGAAAAGGGTTTTACATGGGACCTAGGTTTATGGAAAATATTCTCTAACTACATCATTGTGTCTAGCCCTTATACATGAAATCCTTGTTCCTTGGACTACTTCAACATTATGATCAACACTTGTACCTAGGGCCTAGGTCTATGGTTGTACATCCTTAATACTAGTGTTGATGAAAACTCTTTTTGAAAGGGGATGGAGTGTTGGGATCCTCCCTAAGGGTGTAGTAGGGGATGAAGAATCCATTAGAGTAATAATAGTGTATTTATGGTCTCCATTCAATGTAAATTGAACTGGGTCCAATATGTTTTTTATTATTAACGAAGCCCAATTAGTGAGAAAGCTTCTTGGATTGACACCATATTTTTGTGATAAAGCTTCTTGGATTGACACCATACTGCCCATAAATCATGAGAATTCCTTCTTGATGATTTGCAGTGATTTTCATGACTGTTTGCCACTATTTTGGAGGTCTAAGTGCACCCAAAACTACTTTTCTTGTCAAATTTGTGAAGAACCTGCAATAATTAATTAATGAAAACACACGAGATAACTGAAACCTCAAGGGGGAAACCTCCTTTGAGCAAGCTCAATCCAAATAACTTCATGGTGCCTTCATTGGTCTCAACACAAACTTATATACTAAGTCTAAGCTCCAATACCGTGGGTCAATATCATGTGTCAATACAAACCATGGGCCAATACAAACTATGGATCAACAATTACTACGGGACGACTTACAAAGCATATGCGTCCAACAACAATAAGACAAACTATGGATCAACAAATACTATGGGACGACTTACAAAGCATATGCATCCAACAACAATATACTAATAAAGTAAATAGAAGGGTTGACATGGGTTCCTAACATCCCCTCTCCCTTAGAAAAATCTTTGTCCTCAAAGCTTTAGATATGGAAATTGATGCAGAATCTGAAGGAGTGGTTCCCCTGTAGCATCCTTGGGTTGCATTCCGGGCCACTGACGCCATTTGAGTTTCAAGGAGGGTTGCTTGGAAGGTTGTGGACGAAGAAGAACCATATCAGCTGCGTGAAAAGTGCGCTCAGAACAGTACTGATCGGCTTGTTGTTTCAATCGAATTCTTGGCATGTGAAGATTGTCCTGCAGAATGAGAAGAATTTGATCACGATTTCGAAGAACCGAATCAATTTCCTGAACTGGGGAGCTGTGGAGGGTGTATGGAAGAAGAACTGGCAGTGCCTGTCAATAGACTGCTTCATATGGTGTCCTTTTAGATGTGGTATTGTACCACTGGAGTGCTTCTAGAAAATCCATAGAAATAGTTATCCAAATCTGTGTAGGGATGGGAAAGGTTTCGAGCAGTCCCAAAAGGAGTGTTGTTTCACCCTTGTTGACCTGGAAAGTAACATAGTCAGCCACCATCTGTTGAATAGTCATTTACCAAAAGAAGTTACATTGTTCCCAGTCATACATTTTGAGGAACCCAGAGTGCCCTGCTGATGAAGAAGGATGGAGTTCATAGAACAGATAGCCCTGTTGAATAGATTGCAACCAATTTGGAACAAGCAGAGAAATAGCTATAAGAGAAACTATGTCATCAAATGTGCGAGAAGGAGCATCTGCCACCATATTGTCCTTACCCTTCTTGTAAGTGATTGCATAGGTATAACCCATGAGTTGGATAACCCATTGCAAGTGTGCTGGGGTGGAGAACCATTGTGCCAGGAAATTTTCCAGACTCTGGAGATCAATCTTGATGCATAAATAATTCCCTAATAGGTATGGCTGCCACTTCTGTATTGCATGCAAAATAGCCATCATTTCCTGCTGAGATGTAGATGCGGCTAAATTCTTACCAGAAAGGTATCTTGAAGGCGACAAGCCCACTGGTTTAGGAAAGACACCTGCATATCTATCCAAGGAAGTAGGGGAGACCATTGATGGGTGCATCTGAATGGAATGGAGTTGAGCGATGACACCATGTGAATTATTCCTAAGGATCTTTTCTAAGCGATGTGAACTGATGATGGGGAGAGACCCATGTTGTAACCCCTTAAATTTGTGTTGTTTCCCATTGACTGAAAAATGCATCCAAAGTTCAGCAAAATCCCATAAGATGGGGCCAAGTGTGTGTAACCATTGAACGCCCAAAACCACATCACATCCACCTAGGGACAAGCAAAACATGTCAGAGCGCAGATTATAATATTCCAGAGAGATATGCACATTGTGACACTTCCCCTTGCAACGTAAGGTGTCCCCATTGGCAACCATGACTTCAAAGTTGGAGCAAGGATGGACAAAACAATCAGCCTGTTTGGCGATCCAAGGGTCAATGAAGTTATGAGTGCTACCAGAATCAATGAGTATTGTAAGAGGAAGCTTCTTGAAGTAAGCCCTGGCTCGCATTGTTTGGGGGGTGGTGACACCGGATAAAGCATGGAGAGATATCTCTGGTTGTTCATCCTAAGATGGGGGGTCAATAAGCTGCTCTTGAATGTCGACCTGATCATCCATTGTATATGGAGCTTCTTCACTAATTTTAGAGGCAGGGGGACAATCCATATCCAAGATATAGAGCTTTTGTTGAACACATCTATGTCCCCAACTGAATTTCTCATCACAATTATAACAAAGCCCTTTTTCTCTGCGTTCCTGCATCTCTGTTTCAGGAAAATGCTTGATAGGAGTTGGTCGAGGAGCTGGCGGGATGGGAGGTCGTTGAGAACCCATATTTTGGAAGGGAACAAAAGTGGGTTTGGGGCACTGTTGGGCTGCAATCTTGTCTTCTTCCAAATTAGCCAACCCTAGGACTTCCATCATTGTGTTGGGACAGAACTTTTTAACCTCTGACCGGATTTCATCCTTAAGACCACTGATAAAACAACTCCTGTAGAATTCATTAGACAATCATTTTGTGTGATTAGCTAGTTTCTCAAATTATGTCTGATACTCTCGCATAGTGCCAATTTGACGAAGTTTAGTGAGTGCTCCGGTGAAGTTATCAAAAGCACTAGGACCAAATTATTGCAAAAGGAGTTGGCAAAAATCTGTCCATTTTGGCTCGTCATGAGCCTTGATGTACCAATGGTACCATTGAAGGGCTTCCTATTCCAAATGAAAGGATGCAAGTGGAACTTTTTGGACATCAAAAGTATTATGCATACTGAAATACTATTCTGCACAATAGATCCATCCAATCGGATCAGTGCCATTGAAGCAAGAAAATTCAAGCTTCAGACCACAGAAATTGCTAGAAGAAGAGAACCCATTGGCTGCAGATTCTGATTGTTGCTGTCGGTTATTGTTCATGGCTGAATGCTAAAGATGAAGGATGAGAAATTTTTCATCTAGATCTTGGAGTTTGATTTGGATGGCTGCAAGTGCTTCCTCCATGGTTTTTGCTCCTACACGGGTGACAACCATAACCAGGAGTTTTTTTTGGGGGGGGGGAGGAATGGATAGAAAAACACAAACAAAAGCTTATTTAGTAAAGGGAAATTTGGATTTGGGAAAAACATGGATGGGTAATTGGGGTTTGACTAGGTTTTGGACACTTTCTGATAGACAGGGAAGCAATAAATGAAGATTTCAGAAGCGAGGTGAAAGAATGAGTCAATTTTTCAGGGAGGGATAAAGAATCAGAAATAGGGAATGAACATGGTGGCAAAATTTGGAGGCGAATGAGTGAAAATTGAAGAAATTATGGCAAACCCTAAAAATAGACAAATGTGAGATTTCTGGCTATGGAAAGTAGAATTTGGGATAGGGTCCTCAGGAATGAAATATGCAGAATGGGATTGCAGGGGTGTCCGGGAAGTTTCAAGGGAAATGGAATTAAAACAAGGGAGATATGGTGAAAGAATGGTCAGGATCAGAACAATTGGATTTGAAACGGCGTCGAATTGATCAAAAACGGCGGGATCTGAAACGAATTTCAGAATAGATTTTAAACAGTTGGATCTGGAACGGCTTGGAATGGATCTGAAACGGATGGATCTGGAATGACTTAGAATGGATCTGAAACGGATGGATATGGAACGGCTTGGAATGGACCTGAAACGACGCGGAAGTGATCGGCACCAGTTCAGCTGGAAATAGATATGGACCCCGGGTATGTTCGTCTTCCTAACAGTTCAGGGGTTTCACTCGGCCACTAATGTTGTCTGACGGATTTCATATTGGGGTAGTCCCCCTCACTCCACGGGTCAGGTAAAACTGATAACTGCTTTGCCACAAACGACAGCTCTTGGTTTACCTCACGGGTGGTAACTAGTCAATCAGGTAGGCGTTGTTGCCCTTTTCGCTAGCAGGTCCTCTTAATGGGCTAGCTACTTCGGGGTTCCTGTGGTACTCCTCACAATGAGTTTTAGGGCTTATGCCCAAGTACTTCCCACAGTTAAGCGGATAGGGATTATTCCCAGATCCAAATCTGCAACAGATGCGAAAAAAAAAAAATTTGGCAAAAATTTCACCCAGCGAGCCCAAGAAAGTGCTCTGATACCAGATGTGAAGAACCTACAATAATTAATTAATGAAAACACATGAGATAGCTGAAATAACAGAACTCAGAATCGCGTTTATATTGATCACAAGCCACTTTGAGGGGGCAACCTCCTTTGAACAAGCTCAATACAAATAACTTCATGGTGCCTTCGTTGGTCTCAACACAAACTTATATACTAAGTCTAGGCACCAATACCATGGGTCAATACCATGTGTCAATACAAACCATGGGCCAATACAAACTATGGATCAACAATTACTATGGGACGACTTACAAAGCATATGCGTCCAACAACAATAAGACAAACTATGGATCAACAAATACTACGGGACGACTTACAAAGCATATGCGTCCAACAACAATATACTAACAAAGTAAATAGAAGGGCTGACATGGGTTCCTAACAAAATTTTACACTAGAAATTACCACTTTAGCTTGAATTTATTAAGTAAATTATGGTCAATAGTTACATCAGTTCGTGGAAAAGTATCTTACCAGAATTTATTCCAGGTCAAAATATAACATCCAAACCAAAACTAGCATTTATCTTTATGAATATTTCATTTTGATCAATGTTTATTGTACCACTTTATCTATGATTATTTTACATTCAATTGTTGAAGTAATTTGTGAGATGCTTAACTTGACTATATACTTTTAATATTTTAAAGGATAAACATCCTAAGATCCACCTAGACTTGATAGGGAAGCCTCCCTTGGACTTGAAGTGGCCTAAAGCGTGGGAAAACTCAAGTTAAGGCGACAGTGGTAGTAGTTTTCTGTAGTTGCATTTCAAATCACTAGTGGATTGGGACTTTGCCACTAAAGTGCTAAATTGAGCTGTAACAGATGCTAAGTATAAGTTAATAAAAGTAATATAATTAAAAAATTAACTCTGGTAGTTAATATTAAAAACACATGCACTGGCAAGTGTGCTCCCTAAATTTTCTAGGGACTACAAAATTGCAGGTCTGGAGCACAGTTTTGAAGCAAGTGCAAGACCCCTGGGAGTGCTCCCCTGCAAAACTAGATTGTACAAATTCCTATCCACTCATGCCTTACAAGCTCTATTTCTATACACCTTATTCATTAAAATGTGGCATTTGAGATATGGGCACCTATGTTATAAAAATCTACTTTAACTAAGGAAAATAAACATGGTCAATGGTTTAACAAACATTTATCAGTTTCTGAGTTAAGAATATGTGTGAGGGATGTATGCTTCATAAACATCTTAGACATAAATTTGTAGAAGCGTCAGGGAGAGCTCAGAACATGTTAGAATTGGTTCACACTAACATTTGTGTTCCTATAAAAGTTACTTTTATTGGTGAAGTGAACTACTATCTCACCTTCAATGATGGATTGACAATTAAAACTTGGGACTATTTTCTTAAAAATAAATCAAGTGCCTTTGAAATATTCAAAACATTTAGACTCTAGAGTCCAAGTGAAAAATGCATGTGGAAATAAAATCAATGTTCTGAAAACTGACAATTTAGGGGAATTCACTTCATACGTGTTTCATAGATATTGCAAGGTTCATAGAATAAAAATACAACTACTACTTCTTACACACCTTAGTCAAATGGAGTTTTTAAACAGAAAAATAGAATCATTAATGAAATGGCCAAAAATATGTTAAAGGAGAAAGGAGCATCAAACATCTATTGGACAGTGGGCATTCAAGACTCAAGTCATTGTGTATCTAATCAACATAATTCCTACACAGGAAATAGAAAATATAACTCCTTATGCACAAGCAGAAAACCAAATGACTACCTATTGATAGTCTCAGGAGTCAGGAGCACTGTACATGTCAATATCCCTAAGGAAAAAATGAACAAAATTAGATGACAAAAGCATTAAATGCATCTTTTTGTTAGGATATCTCATCTTTCAGTATGTACTTTGCATGCATTGCATGTTGCCTAGTCATCAGTTTGATACCTCCAGGACCTAGTCCCTAGTATTCCAGCACTCGGGAGCTTATTTCCACTCTGTTGTAGCCCTCCTAGCCAAGGATGCGCCCACTTATCACCTTCCACTACATAAGGGCGCCTTTTCTCACCTACCACTCCAGTTCACTTCAATTAGCCACCTGTCTTGCCTTGATTTAAGGCTAGACTGACTCCTAACTATTGTTATCACTCCAATGGACCTCCAATGAGACTTGACTAGCTATTCAGACTCCAGAATGCTCCTGATGCGCCCTCCACTGAGCCTCCATCCCTACATTAGTGCCAGTTACCATCAGTTACACTTATTACACTCAGTTAGACTCAGTTTGACACTTGTCTGACAGTTACTTGTGCATTGATGACCACCACTGATTGAGATGAGGACTCCTAGTTGGAGCCAAGCTATGCCATGCAATATATTTGAATGACCTCCTTGGCTAATTCGAATTTCTCACTCATTGTAACAGTATTGTATTGTAATTCTACTATTCTGGATTATAGAGCACTGATGCATCTCTCTTGCACAGTTTTTACTCCAATTTGTTTTACATCATTGTGATTGATATTCTTGTTCAATAGATCTGATGTGACTAATTTTACATGGTATCATAGCCATGGCAGGGACAAGATCTCTCTTCTATAGGTGTGCTACATGAAGAATTGAGTGAATTTACTCAAAAATATTGAAGATTTGGCATGCAAAATTGCTCATGCATTCGCTAATGCTGAATTTTTCTCTCCAATCCCACTCCAGAAGCTTGAGTTTTCCACATAATTCTTGGATTTGATACATTGGATCTTCAAGCTTGCTTGATCTCCAATCCCAGGTGTGATGCAACTCTAAATGGGTGGATTGTTCGACCTTACTGTTCTGTTTTGATTGTGATTTGCAGGTTACAATCATCTCCATCAAGTGCATTCGCTATCTTATGATCTACAGGTTCTTCTCCATCAAGTGCATTCGCTATCATTGAGATGGATTCTTCTTCTTCTAAGCTACTCACTCCCTTCAATTATTTTGAATGGAAGAATGACATGGATATTATGTTGCGCTCAAGAGGGTACTACAGAGTCACCATGGGCCTCGAAGTTGAGCCCAATACACTCATTGAAAAATCAAAGCACTTCAATAAGTTGGATGAAGCATATGGTCTTCTTTGCCTCAATATTTCCAAGGTTCTTCACTTTCACCTTAGTGGATTGACTACTCCAAAGGCAGTATGGGAGCAACTCGAAAAGATTTTTGGGAAACAAGATGACATGCGGTCTCTTCAATTGGAAAATGAATTGATCTCCTTGAATCCCGAGAATTTCGAGACCATTAATGATTTTTTTACAAAATTCAAGTATTTTTCTTCGCAATTGAAGAACAATGGAGTTGTGAAAGAGGATAAGAAATTGATCCACTCCATTCTTTCAAAACTTGGTAAATATTTCTCGGTATTTGTCTCTACTTTCAATTTCGGTCAGCTAACTACCCCGAATTGGAAGATGCCTACCTTGAATGCCTTCATTGATTTCGTTAGCAAAGAGCATGATAATTTGATTCAAATGGGGTCCATAAGCTCCAAATATTCAGCCCTCTTTGTTGGAGGATCCAAGATTTCGAATGGCAAAGGAAAGCAGAAGAAAGAGAAGCCCAAATTCGAACCATCTAAGCAAAGAGAGAAAGGCAAATCACCTGATGCACCATCCAGTTCAAGGAACAAGCAGAAGGGTAAAGAGGGCAAGGAAAAATCTAAATGTTCATATTGCAACCATGGCTTTCATCCTAAAAGTTCATGCATGAAGAAAACAATAAATCAAATGGCCCTCCTTTTGGAAAAGAACAACATATGTCTTCCCGATGGTGCAAGGAAGAAGGATAGAAATGATGATCATGAAAGAGGTCAAGTACTCATGGCAACTATTTCGAAACCCACCACTCTACTGATAGATTCCGGTGCCTCGAATCATATGGCTGCAAATATTGACTCCTTCTCTTCATTCGATCCAAACAGCTCCATCCCCATCCATTTGGGAGATGACTCAAAAATTTCATCAAAGGGTAAAGGTACCATCCATTTAGAGCATGGAAGTTTTCAGAATGTTCTCTATGTGCCTTCCTTGGCTTCAAATCTACTTTATGTGTATCAAATGAAAGACACTGGTGAACTGAAGCAAGTTACATTCATCCCTAACAAAGTTGAAATTTCTGATATTGAAAGTGGAATACTTATTGCAGTCAGAAAGGCAAACCACACTGCAAAATACTATGAGTTTTCACACTTTGTGCTGCTTGAAAAGCCCACTGCTCTCCTCACTCATGGCAACGAGGTTAGTAGGATTTGGAATGAAAGGTTTGGACACCTTAATAACAAGTATTTGTTGCTATTACAACAGAAATCCATGGTTGATGGTCTTCCGCAACTCCATTCCTCGAAGGGAATTTGTCCCGGTTGCAACATTGGGAAGCACCCCGAGCACAAGTTCGACTGCGGTAAAGCTAGTAGAGACTCTAAAATTTTGGGTTCATACATTCTGATATTAGTGATCCACTTCCAAATATGTCCATGAATGGTTCAAGGTATGTTTTGACATTCATCGACGACTTCTCCCGTTTTACTTGGGTATTTTTCCTCAAAAACAAGTCAGAAGTGCTTGGAAAATTCAAGGATTTTAAGGCTTCTATTGAGACCGCCACTAAGAGAAAGATCAAATCTCTTAGATATGATAATGGTGGAGAATATATCAAGACTTATTTTCTGCAACTTTGTGCTGAAAGCGGAATTCAGATCCAACATACAATTCCCTACACACCCCAGCAGAACGGTGTAGCGGAAAGGAAGAATCGGTCACTGAAAGAGATGGCTACCTGTATGCTTGAATCAAAAATTTTGGCTGCAAATATTTGGGCCGAAGCCATTAATGTTGCTGCATATATTCAGAACTGAGTTCCACATTCATCCGTGAAAGGAAAAACACCTTTCGAAGCATTCATTGGTCGCAAACCGGATGTGTCCAATTTGAGGGTTTTTTACTCCACTACATGGGCTAGAATTCCTTCTGATAAGAGAAAAGCTTTGGATCCACAGAGTATTGAATGCATCCTAATAGGATATGTATAAGAATCAAAAGCATATAAACTCATGAATATCAGATCCAAAAATATATTCACAGAGCGAAGTGTGAAGTTTGAAGAACCGCTGCCAGATCTGAAACTAGTCGAGGAAAACACTGTTGATCCGCAATCTCCACAAGAAGAAGTTTCAAGAGAAGACGAAGAAAGCATAGGATCTGATATTTCTGATATTTTATCAAAATTTGATGGCCATGACATATCAGGTTCCGAATATGACCATGATGATCCTCCTCAGTTACTAAAGTGGGCTCAAAACACTCTACAATCTGCTGCTCCAAACATTGGAAATCCTGTTGATCCAAGGAGAATGAGAGCAGACTTTCAAAGAGCAGGTATGGATCTTTCTTTTTCTGATCCATTATTATCTAAGAAATTTTATTTGATGATTGGTTCAGATCCCAAATCATACTATCATTCCCACCGAGATCCATGATGGCAAACCGCCATGGATGAAGAGTACAGTTCTCTTCAAAAGAACAACACATGGGAGCTAGTTTCTCTTCCACCTGGAAGAAAATTGGTTCAACATAAGTGGATCTACCGCACGAAGGTTGCTGCTGATGGTTCTATCAAAAAATACAAAGCTAGCCTGGTGGAAAAAGGTTTCTCCCAAGTCCAAGGAGTGGACTAAACTGAGACTTTTGCACCGGTTGCAAAGATGGATTCCATCCGCCTAGTTTTGGCCATTTCCGCATCCAAGCACTGGGAAGTGCACCATATGGATGTGAAGAGTGCTTTTTTACATGGTGATTTAGATGAAGAATTATATATGAAGAAGCCAGAAGGATACATATCAGATCCATAATTAGTTTGCAGGTTGAAGAAATTTTTATATGGATTGAAACAGGCCCCAAGAGCTTGGTACGCAAAGATGGACTCCTTCCTTCTTTCTCAGAATTTCAAAAGATGCAAATCTAATCCGAATGTGTACCTACAGAAAGTTAAAGGTAATTTTCTTATTGTTGTTTTATATGTTGATGATCTTCTCATTACTGGTAGCACTGTCCTTACAATTGACAAGTTAAAAACTACCTTAAATCTAGCTTTTGACATGAGCGATTTGGGCTTGCTTAAGCAATTTTTGGGCTTGGAGATAGCTCAAAATTTTGATGGGATTGCATTATCTCAGAAAAAGTATGCTTCAGACCTGTTATTGAAGTTTAATGTGGCAAAATTTAAGGCTGCTCCGTTTCCATTCCTCTCAGGAATCATTCTTGAGGAGGGAAATTCCACACCGCTTGCAGATTGCACTATGTATTGACAGTTGATTGGTTCACTACTCTACTTGACACACTCAAGACCTGATATATCTTATGCCGTGAGTGATGTATCAAGGTATATGCAGCAGCCCCATGATCTTCATTGGCGGGCAGCCAAGTGGATCTTGCAGTATGTGGAATGTACGAGACACTTTGGCATACATTATGTTGCAAATTCTGAGCTAGATTCCATTGGTTTTACTGATTCAGATTGGGTGGGTGATAGCATAGATCAGAAGTCCACTTCTGGTTATGTTTTCATGATTGTCCATGGCCCTATTTGTTGGTCAAGAAAAAAGCAGGAATCCATTGCACTTTCTTCAGCAGAGGCAAAGTATCGAGGGGCAGTCAATGCCTGCATTCAGGCAGTTTGGTTGTAGGGTATTCTTTCCGAGTTTGATTTTGGTAGCACTACTTCGACTGTCATATTTTGTGACAATCAAAGTGCTATTAAGATCTCCACAGATCCATTTCAGCGACAAAGGACCAAACACATTGAGATTCATATGCACTACATCCGAGAGTTGGTGCATGATCGCATTATCATTCTGCAATATTGCCCTACTGATGAGCAAATTGCAGACATCTTCACCAAAAGCTTCATTGAGAAGAAGTTATCTTACCTCCATTCATTGTTGGGGGTGATTTCCATCATGGTGGAGACGGATTAGATCCATTTTATGTTTAGCTTGAGGGGGGGTTTTCTTCCCACTAGGTTTTCCCTCTTTCCTCACTTAGCTTATTTTCAGCATTTTTGGATTATTGTATTGGGGTGACCTTTGGTCTCAGTAACCAAGGCCCTACATTTTATTTTTTACATCATAGTATAGCTTGAGGGGGGTGTTAGGATATGTCATCTTTCAATATGTACTTTGCATGCATTGCATGCATCCGCATGCTGCCCAATCATCAGTTTGATACCTCCAGCACCTAGTCCCTAGTCTTCTAGCACTCGAGAGCTTATTTCCACTCTCTTGTATCCCTTCTAGCCAGGGATGTGCCCTCTTCTCACCTTCCACTACATAAGGGCGCCTTTTCTCACCTACCACTCCAGTTCACTTCAGTTAGCCACCTGTCTTGCCTTGATTTAAGGCTAGACTGACTCCTAACTATTGTTATCACTCTGATGGACCTCCAATGAGACTTGAATACCTATTCAGACTCTAGATTGATCCTGATGCGCCCTCCACTGAGCCTCCATCCCTACATTAGTTCCAGTTACCATCAGTTACACTTATTACACTCAGTTAGACTCAGTTTGACACTTGTCTGATAGTTACTTGTGCATTAATGACCACCACTGATTGAGATGAGGACTCCTAGTTGGAGACAAGCTATGCCATGCAGTATATTCGAATGAACTCCTTAGCTAATTCAAATTGCTCACTCATTGTGACAGTATTGTATTGTAATTCTACTATTCTAGATTATAGAGCACTGATGCATCTCTCTTGCACAGTTTTTACTCCAATTTGTTTTACATCATTGTGATTGATATTCTTGTTCAATAGATTTGCTGTGACTAATTTTACACTTTCTAGGTTAGATTGAAAAATCAAAGGCTTACAGATGTATTGAACCAGGAAGCCAAGATGTCATTATCAGTAGAATTTTTTTTGAAGAACATGAGCCATCAGTTGTGACAGATTCCTTCCTCTACATCAAACAAAGAAGAATCCCAAATTGATGCAAAAGACGATGAGATATCCAGTGCTCAAAATCAAGAAAGGCGGAATCAACCAAATGACATACAGGAGGAAGACACTGGTAAAAATTTCCAATAGAGGAATGGAGAAAAGAGTACCAAAATGGAACTTCAGAACTCTTCAAGACTCAGGAATCCAGATTGCAATTCAATCTGAAGAAGAAGGATTACTAGATCCTGCAAACACAAAGAGACATAAAGAGTGATCTGTGCAACATTAATCAATGGACTAAAAACAGATGAACCTCAATTTTTTGCATAAGCAAAAGGATTTAACGATTGAGACAAGGCAATGGATGAAGAAATGAGGGCAATTCAAAAAAATAACACTCGGGAATTGACAAAAATTCCTAAGGATAAACCACCAATGGGGTGCAAATCGATTTTCAAAATCAAATATAAATTAGATGGGAGAGTGAAAAAGCATAAGGCCAGACTGGTTGCAAGAGGATTTGCTTAGACCGACAGGATTTAAGTGAATAAGTTTATACAGAACAGCCTCCTGAATACATTTAGAAAGGACAAGAAAATCTACTTTACAGATTGAAAAAGTGCTTAATATGAACTAAAGCAAGCTCATAAGAAGAATAGACCAGCACATTCCGAAGAATGGATTCATTAAGAGAGACTATGACGTGAACTTGCAGATGAAGCCTAGAGAGTCAAACCTTACTGCTATCATTGTGGTTTGTGGATGATCTAATTATAACAGGAAGTTACATGGAAATTATCCATCAAGTAAAGAGAGTTTTGAATCCAACAACTCTATTTTAGTGTGATGGATTATACTTTGCAACTTTCCTCTTGGTCATCCTCCTTGATAGTCATTCATCATTCACCTAGATTTTCGATAAATTGACAAACTAATAAATAGTAAACACCTTTCTAACAAAGACCTGAATATGGAAAAAATACTAGCAGGAACAATGTAGACATTGTTCAGAATAATGAATTCTCTTAAGGACTGGATCAACATCCACCCTCTCTCATTTTCATCTAGTGTCAAGGTCGACATCAAGTTCAAGGTTTGGCATTGTGATTGGCAGTCATGAACAAGCTAGAAGTTCAAGAATCATTCACATGGAGACTTGGCTTGAATACAACAACACATTTGAGATTCAAAAAGACAACATTGCCAAATTAAACCTTGTAGGGAGAAAGATCAGAATTTAGAATGCAATTTTTTATTCAGATGACCTCATAAAGTCAATAAGACTACATTTTAGCTCTGCATGGTTGTACATGATTTGCACATCAGTCGGTTGCAACTTTGGAAAAGCTTCAATGAAATGTACAAGAGAACATCCAAGAGTTCAACAACAATAAATAAAACTTCATATTGATGTTCAAGTTGTTGATCTTTGGTGCGAAAACCTTCAAAGAATGATCATGTCATTTTTGAAGGAATTCAAATTCCTTAAGGCAAAGTAATGTAAATATTTGTTTTTCACAAGGTTTTTAAGATGTTTCTAGAGAAGTTGAGTCATAGGACACCTATGACTAGTCTAGAAGATTAGGTGATAGGACTAGGTGATGAGTCATTGGAATCAAGATCATAAGGGATGGAGCTAAATCTTTATATTTAGAAAATCAGTTATATGGTTGTAACCAAATCTACACCTATAGATAGATTTCGAATAGGAATTTTCTAAGAAAGTGTGGGATCTAGGAGTTAGTTTAGGATCTAAAATTGAATATGTTCATATATACATATCAATGTAAGTTTTCGAGCAGGAGAGGTTGGCCAATTGAATGAAGATCAGGCCAAGAGTGAAGCAAACAGATTCTGAGTAGAATGTATGCATAGACTTAATGAATGAATGGAATTTCATTGTGTTGCATATTGTTTCTGTAAATGATGTATTGACCGAATCTTGTGTGTGTGAAATAGCTTAAGATTGAAATCAATGTGTACGTTTTCTTTCTATGAGACTAAATGCAAGTTGAGTCTTACAAGGCTGAATAAATTAAGAGCAAATCTATGTTAGTTTGAATGGGATCAAATGACTGTAGAATGAGTTTATGATTCGAAAGATTGAGATAAATTGTTGTTTTGGAACACATTCACCAGCATAAAGAAGAGAAATTACGTTACAGTAGGAGTGATCGAGAAGTGAGAAATCTTGTAGAAGACAGAGTATTCCTGTGTATTACTCTGTGATTGGATGTATGTTGCAAAACCTCATGCTTTTGTATTCAAGGTGTGTCGATTAAAAGAGGAATTGAGAAGTCATTTGCTGCTACCCAAGATTAGTATCAACGCCCGTGGAAGGTCACCCCTGAGAGTCTATTCATATGCTCTGTAAGAGGAAGAAACTCAAGTGTGCACCAATGGATAGTGATTACGGTCCAAAATAAAAATTGTTTGCAGATTTCGTTGAAAGGTGACTTTAGAGTGAACCCTTAGCTAATCGATGGAAGTGCATGTAAAGGAGAAGTTCTAGATGCATCCAAGAAATATTGTGGATTGATTGTTGGATATGCACCTAGAATTAAATGGTGATTCATGTTCCAAAATCAAATAGTGGCGATTTGTAAGTTATGTCAGAATTGTTGAAGAAGCCTGTGAAATATAATCATTCCTAAAACTGAGATCAATGAAGATGTAGTTGACCCGATTGTCGTAAAGGTTGGAGAATCACAAGCTTGAATTTGACAAGAAGGTGGATGAAAAGAAAGCAATCTTGTAGCTATAAGTATTTTGGGCATTAGTCACAAAGATCACATTGGTGACTAGATGAGTGAAGAAATTGAAAACCAGAGGTCTGGTAGTAAACCATTGAATTCCTGTAATACTTATTCAATAATAGCAGACTTATGGTTTAGGTCTGCATCAGTTTGGCAACTAGGGAACTAGGTAATATTTCCAATAATAGAAAACTAGTCCCCAATAAGGGTATGGAACATGCTAAAATGCTATTTGCTAAAATGGTGTCTTGGATTGAAACCATACTGCCCAGAATTCTTGAGAATCCCTTCTTGATGATTTGAAGTAATTGTCATGACTGTTTGCCACTATTTTGGAGGTCTAAGTGAACCTAGAACTAATTTTTTGGTCAAAATTCACACCAAAAATTACTAATTTGTCCTATATTTGCCTATTTGCATGCCCATAATTGTTGATTAGGGATATATAAGGGATAAGAAATGCCCAGAATTGTTTATTAGGGTTTTTTGAGGGCTAAGTAGTGCCTGGAATGTTTCACAGTGTGGGAGAATGGCCCGGAGTTCAGTTTGGAGAGAGGTTGCACCTGTAAAAATTCATCCTTAAGGTTGAGTTAGGGGATTGAAGCAAAGGTTGAACTTGCAAAGAACTATTACAAAGTAGACGTCAACCTTAAAATAAATATGTGTCATCATCCTTGAAGGATGATCCACTTGCAGAATGTCGCACTATTGTTCAAACATTATGGCATCAGTTTGAGGGTTTACACATCAATTTAGGGAAGATTTGTGACATTTCAGAGGTGGCAACATTTTTATGGATAATCACATCATTTGTTTCACTGTATGTAGCAGCAAGTAGATGGTATACAATATAGAAAGATGAAACCTCCTGTTACAGCCCTAGTGCTCCTCTTCAAATCTATGTTAGAATTTTATTGGAATGTTCATCCTGAGTTTCATTAAATCTCTTTTGGAGGCTAGCATGGAAATATTTATGCACAATGATAAGATCAAAAATATGTATGGGAACCAATATAAAGGACCTATAGAATTTTTATGGAAAAGGAGATATTCATGCATCTATAGCTCCCTAGCGAGAATCAACAGTCACATAGAAAGGAAAGACATTCAGGATAATGACACCATATTGTAGTTGCAGCAATAGTAAGCATCCAGTCAATAATTATGAATAGGAATAGAAAACATAATAACCA
This sequence comes from Larix kaempferi, assembly GCA_027924585.1. NCBI lineage: Eukaryota > Viridiplantae > Streptophyta > Pinopsida > Pinales > Pinaceae > Larix > Larix kaempferi. The sequence continues at coordinate 5,726,579 of BSBM01000751.1, read as the reverse complement.
ATTGTATAAGACTAGAAATAAAACTACAGAGTTTTGCACACAATTAATTTTTAAGACTATTCCAGACAAGGAATGATATAGAAGATAAATTACATAACCGAATTGAAGTGTTAGAGGAAGGAATTTCGATTCACAATGAAAAAATGGGACTGTGGATGGACAAATGACCCACTCTACTAAGATGTTGCAGTCAATAAAAAATCAAAGACAAATAATGCAAACACTTATTCCTTAGAAAATCCTTGTGAACAATCCCATTTCTCCACCACTTTCAAATCCTAAACTGTAATACGAATTCCATTCCTCCACCACTGTCAAATTGGCTAACCTACCATAATATCCATTGGTAAATCTAGTAGAAAATATACCAATACTGGTTGGTTTATCATAATGGCCAGGTCCAATTGGTCATTAGACAACCTTTATAAGAAGGTCCTATTAGGAAGAACAATTAAAAATAGTTAGTCAAATCTCTAAAACAAAAAAATACACAGCATAGTTCATTGATGTCTTTGACCGACCATTTGGTTCCCTAATACACATAATTTGTTGGTATTAAAAACTCAACAAGAAGTTATGACAAGTTCATTAGTTTCTACTTTATCTTTGAGATTATATTGTATCAAAGCCTATTGAAATTAAACCAAAGTAACTAGCCCGTAATGGACTGAAAATTGGCACTTGACCAAGGACAATTACTGTATCAGGCTATGCAAATCCACCAGAAATATGGTGCAATCACGATGACCATTGTATCACAAAACAAACTCTCTTGCTAAATGAATTCCATATAAATTCTTATTTATTCAAAAGACATTGATGGAGTAAAAATAAACTCAAATTTGTAGCTCAAACCACCAACATGTACAACAACAAAAATGTAAGACAATTTGCTAAGCTTTAGCTACTAAGTGTTGGGGAAAACAAGTTTTCTATGGAAACTAACCTCTGTAAAGAGTCAAAGAATGCAAACCCCAAGGAACCTTGAACAAACGAAGATATTTTCCACTCAGCCACCGTCGAATTGCTTTCCACTCAGCCACTGTAAAATTGTAACCCAAATCAAGCTTCATGCAAAGATACGAATCATATGATTCGTCATGTGGGTTTGTATCCAGGATAAATTGTTCACTCTTGCAACATTATATAGGGGAAAAAACGTCCCCATTTCATTGAATCACTAGACTATTGCACGTTTTCCCATCTTACTAACAAATTTGGGAGCTAAAACCCTCGATTTTCTCATTAACCGTGAAATGGGGAGGTAAAAAACAACATGGATACCTCCATTGATCAAATTCCACAGAATATTTGGCCCAAAAATTAGAAAATATATATTTGGGGAGCGAATTCAACCGAAAACCTCGAATCCAAGGAAAATAATGAGAGAAAATTCCCTATGGTCCATAAATCAGGGTGAATAAACCAGCGGAAATTCCCTATGGTCCATAAATCGGGGTGAACAAACTAGCAATCCCCTCTATGAATGAAAACCATGGGCGAACGAACTGTTGATGCCTCCATGAATGAAAATTTAATGGTGAACCAACTACCTTTGGACTCCATTATGGGAATGATGGGAGCGAACCGACCATTTCCTCCCTCTTTCACGGGCCTAAATTGCGTTGTCCCTCTCTTACCGGGTGGGCTATCCGATTTTTCACCATGTGGGGATTCATAAAATTTGGACTAATTTCTTAAATTTCAAAAAACCCGTTTCATATTAAAAATTCGCCCAGAGTTTCTTGGTGACCCCTATAATTCCACCCATGGGCTATAATTCGCCCCTAAAATTTTCCTTGAGCACAATATGTGTCTCAAATAAAAAAATACGATTTCAACCAAGCAAGGCAAACAACAGAGATCTAAATTCGATTTCTAAACCGGTGATGAAATAAGAAGAAATCTAAGACATATTTTATTTCAATCCATCAATAAGAAATAAACAGAGATGCGATTTCATCCAAGCAATGTAAACAACAAAGATCTAACTTTGATTTCTAATCAGTAATGAAATAAGAAGAAATCCAAGACATATTATTTCAATCCAGCAACGAGAAATAAACAGAGATGCAATTTCATCCAAGCAATGTAAGCAGCAAAGATCTAACTTCGATTTCTAATCAGGAATGAAATAAGACGAAATCCAAGACATTTTATTTCAATCCAGCAATGAGAAATAAACAGAGATGTGATTTCATCCAAGCAATGTAAACAACAAAGATCTAAATTCAATTTCTAATCAGTAATGAAATAAGAATAAATCCAAGACATATTATTTCAATCCAGCAATGAGAAATAAGCAGAGATGCGATTTCATCCAAGAAATGTAAACAACAAAGATCTAACTTCGATTTCTAATCAGTAATGAAATAAGAAGAAATCCAAGACATATTATTTCAATCCAGCAATGAGAAATAAGAAGAGATGCGATTTCATCCAAGAAATGTAAATAGCAGAGATCTAGGGTCCACGTATATGCTACGCTAAACAAAGTGTAAGAAATAACCTTTCAGTTGAAGGTAGTTCGCGTGAACCCAGGATTGGGTCAATCTCATCACGCAGAGGATACAAAGTTCAAAATTTGGTCGGTGATAAAATAATATACATAACTAGAGTTTTAAAAACCAAAATAGATCCAGATTACAATCACATCGTTTTACCGAGCTCAATCGGCCCGATGATAAAATATATATATATATATATATAATAGAGCAGTACTGGATTAATTCGCTAGTATAAATTATGATAGAGATCTATTGCTAGACCAAAATCATTGGTCATATAAATCGTTAACACCATAAATGTCAGAGATCCAATTATGGACCAATCACTGGCATATAGAAGTCAGTCATACCGATTTTCGCTTGGGGTCGATGTTGTCATAAAGAGTGATCGCCCAGCTTCCATATATAAATTAAGAGACAAACAAACTGATTTCGATTGGGGTCAATCCTCTCATAAAGATAGATCGCCCAGCTTCCACATATAAATTAAGATACAATCAAACTTATTTCACTTGGGCTCCATCCTCTCATAAAGAGAGATCGCCCAACTTATATATATAAATTAAGAGACAGTAAAACTGTAAAACAAGGTGATAAAAACTAAAAATCTAGGAATCGAGCTCTATTGAGCTGTCCTTTTCCTTTCCACTCAACAGAGAGTAAAATGAACGAATATATGACTATGAGTTCCCTTCCCTTATCTGTGACCTACCTCCCCCAATTCAGTGGGTTGCGACTTACTTAAACACCTCCAGTCTTGTGCGCGTTGGGGATTCCGCCTAGGTATGTGTTACACCTAAAATCTTACCATCATGAGACTCAGTGTAAACATCCCTAAAGTTTCCTTGGCTAAGTCATTAACTTGGAAGAGATACAAACCCATTGATACTAGGTTTTGAGAGGTCATCGCAGGTTGGCCTCTTACAGACTGCGATGATGTCAGTTAATGGACAAAAATAGCTTCTTCGAGCCCATTCTCGAAGCTAGCTGACATGTAGGATCCCTATACCTGACCTTTGGGAGAGTTGGCATTCGGTTCCTAACCTCTTGAAAGGATCCCCTATCTCTCTCCTACCACCATGTCTCAACCTACCCTATCCACTTAGTCCTATATAAGTGAAGCTCACTCCCATACCAAAGGGAGGAAGTCTATAGTGTCTACATGCTGGTGAAATTACCTTAGGAGAGGTCTCTACTCATCTATTGGGAGACTCACACTTCCTTGGAAGGCCTTGGCATTGGCTTGATCGGAGAAGGATTGCTACGTTAAGTCATCAGTTGTAATCTTTTCATCCTATGTATTTCCCTTTTCAATACAGTAATATAAGTGCTTTCCACCAATCTCATTGTGTTAATGATGTATTGCGTAGTTTGCCTACTTAACTGCTTGCTTAGATATATTATTGTATATTGTATAGATGCGTTTTACTTGTTTTGTTGTATTGTTATCTTGACAGGTTTTGTAGCTCAGATCTGAAGATTGTCAAGCTTGGAACAACATTCAAGGAGAAAAGGATCAGCGATCTATAAGGTAAACGTATCTAGTCCCTTGATCTCTAATTAGATCTAGGAGAGTGATTTATATTCTGTCCTATTTGTTCTAGACTCGCTTTGAGATAGGGAAATCATGCTTCGAGTCCGCTCTTGGTAGATTGTTTGTCAAACAGTATGGTGGATCTCACTTTGCCAAGTGGAAGCTCAAAGGCTCCACTTGTAAGATACAACCAAATGTAAGCTCACTTTCCAGCAATAAAGAGATCACACTAATATTACGTCGAGGTGGAAGATCACTGAAGTAGTCCAACATTTATTATTGGAAATGGGATTGGTTGAAGGGTTACTATGATTAGTTAGTAACCAAAAATTAGTATCATATATAATATGATTAAAGCTTGAATTGTAGGGTTCGCATAACATAGCGATCAAATAGCGTGGAAATATAATATACATGTTATACATATATTATAGCCTTGTTCACTAAGTCTTATATATATATATATACATATTCAATAGTTAATGTTTTCTTTACATCTCTCTCTCTCTCTCTCTCTCTCTATATATATATATATATATATATATTTCCACCTATATATATATATATATATGATAACTTAATATAATACCTTTTTCTATATAGAAAATACATATATATATATATACACACAAAATAATAAGACATAAAGGAGGGGTATTACATTCTCATCCCATTAAGAATAACACCATCCTCGGTGTTCATATATTTCAGTAGTTCGTAGTCTCTTCTTGAGTCACCTTTTTGCTTGCTTCATCTTAGTCAGTTTTATTCACCAAACTCCTGATCAAAACAAGTTCATTTTGAACATACATAATAACAAGCGCTTTCGTGGTTTTTCCCAGATGGGTTTTCCACGTAAAATATGGTGTCTTCATGTGTGATGATTGTGTGTGTCTAAGTTATGATATGTGTTTCTTTCCTCTGTTAAATAATTGATTGAACGAATGAATGGAATTAACCATATGAAGGCTCGATACAATATGTTCATTGGATTAAGGTTACAAGGTTCGTTGTAGCTATGAATCTGTCGATGTTTTGTACATGGGATGAGATGATGAAGTGTATTATTCGGTGAATAGACTCCTTCCGTACTACAAGAAGTCTGGTTCCTGTAGTCCCCATAGATACTTCGAGTGAGACTTCACCTGCTTTGCAAGTGTTGCTGGAAGCGTTGAATCGCTTCTGGGCCGGTGTCTGTGGATTGTGACGTTTATTGGTAAATGTTAAGTTTTGAACCTTGGTCAAAGTAAAAGTGCACCAATATGTTTTGTAACACTAGTAAATCAAACACGTGTTTCAGTTTGGCGGGAATTTTTTTTTGAATTTAAACTTTATGCATACGTGTTTTGTAGCACTAAACCCAAACCCCCACACATGCTCGCGTGGCCTCTTTTTTCCTATGTTTCTACTTCGGATTTACCAATCCTGTGCCATGGAATGTGGTAAACCATGGCTAATTGAGCATTACATCCAATTTTTCAGTATTCTTGTGTTTAGCCATTGGTTACAGTATGCTACACACCATCATTTTTTATGAAATTTTAGATATAGATAATATTTTTTCTGCAGATTCCAAATATGTAATTTTTAAGAAGAATATATATATTTTTTATATTTTTTTCTTAATTTTCTTGTGCCATGACTTGTTAACTCAAAAAACACATTGTTAGTGTTCTATCCATAACTCTTGTGTTTCTCAACCATTTTGAAAAACAATTGTATGGTGCACTAAAGGACACCGACCTCTACATGCTATAAAAAAAAATGTTTTATGATCATTGCATGAAGACCTTCAAAGGCTGCACCCACACTAGGCGTACTATTTTCGAGTTTCAATCACATAAATAAATAAAAATTATTCATTTTTTTGGAAAAATAGTGGTACACTAGTACTAGTTGTTCTCTATATGTCTACCAGTTTGGTAAGTTGATTATATCATTTAGGAACTCAAAGACCTTATAATTTGTCCCATAAAAAAAGTGTCTGTTAAAAAAGGTCAAACATTAGATGGTTAAGAACATTTTCAATAGAAAAAATTTATATGTTTGAAAATGCCATTCAATTTCCTACATTTCATCTTTTTACTCATTGCAAGATTCATTGTGTATGTGTCTCAAAATATGCATGTAAGTTGAGGGATGCCTGTTTTTTTAGTTTTCTATTGCATCTAATGTGTCAAAAGAGATCCTCATTAGCTTGCACACACTATTGAGGGATGCCTTGTTGGATCTCCATAAACTAGACACTTCGTAGCACTTGATCTTCGCAGCTCTTCCGACACTGCACTGTGCGCAACTTCGCAGCATCCCAAAAACTTGTACAAAAAATGTTTCAACTAAACTGCGCTTAGCTCCGCAGTTCCAAAACTCCTTTGTTCAAAATTGCCCCACTTGGGCCAGGCCCAACAAGCCCCTAATACTCACATGTGGCTCATCCCCAAGCCACTTGCAACTTCAGCTTCCTCGAGTTGTTATGTCTCCTACAGAGCTAGCTTCGTAGCAAACTCATTGTATGTAGCAATCAACTTCTGGACTGCTTGCTTCGTGTCTTGCTCGATTTGGTTGATTGTTTCCAGCATCTCAGGTGTGATCTCATCACCTATCTTTCCTTCAACCTATTCCTAATTCTCGCGCAACTCCTTTAACTTCTCCTCGATCTCCTGTGAGATCGTCCTGGCATCTTCCAGTAAGAACTGCGACTTGTCTCCCATTTCGGTCTCTTTTTCTGTAAGGGCTTGCACTTCCTTCTTAAGTGCATTGATTTCTCGGTACTTGGCAAGCCTGTCTCTTGGTAGCAGGGCTTTCACTTCTGTATCCAACTGCTCTAGTGCTGCTTGCTTATCCTTGACAACATTCTTCACTTTCAGCAATCCTGGATCTTCTTCAAGGGTTGTGAATGCCTTCAACGCATCATCTAATAGACTCTGGCACTTAGCCACTTCAGCAGCAATAGTCTCTGTTGCGGCCTTCACTGCTTCCGCTCTTAGTTGTTGCTCATTTGGTGGGGTCTGTGAGTTTATCTGCGCCTCCAAGGCAGTAACCTTTGCTTCAGGGCTAACCTCCATATCTTCCATTTTTGTCTTCAAGGAGCTAACTAGTTCCCCCATTTTAACGACAGTATCTGCGGGGTCTATTTGTACTTCAAATTCTTCTATGCCATCTGCGACTGTAGTGATTGTACATTCCAGCCTTTGGCGACAATCAAAATCATCCTGCAGTTCCATAGCTCTTCACGAGCTAGCTTCCTCCAACTGCTGATTAGCTGATTACAGCTTAGACTGCCCCTTCAGCGCGTCAATGGTTCTCTCATGCATTTCTTCTACACACTGCAAGTGTAAATAATGTAGGCCCAATAGTGGTAATTTTTCCAAGTCAAGCTCCACATGCTCGACATCCTTCGTGTCTAACATTAGTTGCCCTGGCATGGGAAAACTTACAGTGATTGGATCCATATGGACGATACGGGACTTCACAGGAACGGTAATGGTTAACTGTGGTTCCTTCTGTTGCGGAGTTCCTCCTGACTTCCCTTCGGATTCTGAATCCCGCGGCAAGGGTAATCTTCTGTGAACTTCTTCGACCTTCTCTGTAATCCCTTGTAGCACGGTCAGATTCTTCTGTAGATCTTCCTAAATCACCTTGTCCTTTTTCTCCTTTGCAGTCCACAGATCTTCCATGGACTCTGTGACCTTTGCTGTGATTGTGTCATAATCTTCATCGTGGAGGACCGCGTCTGACAGACTTTTATCTGCCTTCTGCTTCTTCTGCGGTTCCTTTTTCTGCCCGGGACTTGCAGGATCCTTTCTTTTCCCTGTCTCTTTTTCTTCGGTAGTAGGACATGGAATAGGCTCGTCCTCTCCGGGGTCACTTGGGACATCTACAATTTCCACTCGGAACTCGACAGGAAATTCCTTCATGATATTGTCAATATCATCTTCATACATGTGGTAGTTTCCTGTGAACCAATCTAACTTCCTCTTCTGCGCTTTGGCTGAAATGTGAATACTACGCATGTCAGCATAAAAATCAATAATGCGAATATATTTGCTGGTTACCTGCTTTGTTATCCTGGGGGTTGTTATGATTGCGTCGCGTAGCTGGTTATAGTACTGGTAGAAAACCTCAGCTATCGCGTGCTGCCTCTGTGAGTTCAGATTTTCCCAGAGGCTTGAAAAATGAGGTCCCTTGCATTCCTTGGTATCGGTGATTACGCCCACGCAATCCTTCGGCTCCTTCGATCCGACAAAGGCAATTAACTCTATGATCCAAGTGTAGTGGAAATATCCTCCATTTAGCTGCATGTCATTAAGTTCCTCCATGAACTCGTTCAGCAAATATTGAGACCAGTTGAACTGTTCTCCATCCACGACCACAACACCAAGCAGTACTGCGCCGACACTTACCTCCAGAGGCTTGCATTTTCTTAAGATCTTGCCAGCTAGCAGCTGCATGATAAACTTCGTTGCTTTTTCCTCGATGTCGTCCGTCTGAAAGCCCCTCTTTCCTTTGATGACTGATTGGGTCTTCTTCATCTTTGCTACAGCTTTTCTATCCTTGCTCTTTCCTTGGAAAAATTGCTTTGGGTCTTTACCCCTCTTACTCAGCCCAGTGATTCGGTGTATAATATCAAAAGTCAGGTCGACATTGCGGTCGAGCCACAAATAACCTTGGTGAATGCGTGCCATTAGTGTTCACACCACCACCAGACTGGACTACTCCAGATAGCCAACTTTTTTCCACGAGGTTAAGCTCACCCTTCGTGTCCTTCTTCCAACACATGTATTGGTCAGGTTGGAACTGTGGGAACTTCGGCTCATTAGGTTCCTCCTTCTGTATCGCGAGCAGATCATAATCCTCCCACTTACATTCCAGAATTTTACACAAGAGATTCATATCTACATCAACATGCTTCGATATGGGCGACAACGGGATATCATACTTGGCATTTTTCAGCAACTTGAAAACCGGTGCGTTCAGTGCACGCGGTGAAATGTAATTTGGGGTCATGGTCAAGGGTATATCCTTATCAACTACCGGTGGCTTTTGCACCATCGAACCCATCTTTGGTACCTTTTTTTTGGGTGCCACTGGAGTATTGCCTTTATATTGCATGGTCGGACCATGTCGTGGTGATCATCTTGAAGCTTGACCTGGTTCTAAGACAACCTTCTTAGCTGGGGTTCTCATTAACCCTTCGATCCCTCCATGTTTGAAAATCCACACAGTCTCCTGAACCGTAAATTCTTCTTCGATGGAAGACCTCTCAGACATCCACTGGCTAAAAATCTCAAGGTTTCAGATAGCTTGCTAAAAATGACTCACACAGTCTTGCTTGCCAGAAAATTCTAAGTGTTCGGTAACGCCCGCGAGGCTAAGTGCAGATTCCTTCAGTTTTCTAGTGCCCAATTTCAACTGTACTTGGCACTTAGAAATTTCTTCTTTCTGATCATCATAGGTTCTGCGAAGCAAGACAATCTCGATAGGGTTTTAGTTTGCTGCCATTAACTAAGCCAGGAAAGTTATCTCCTGCTAATGTAGCTAACTGAGCTGCGCCACCATTAGTAACATGCACAATAGTATATGGGCCAAGCCAATGCGTTTTAAACTTTCCAAGAAATTTCATAAACTTGCTATCATACAGGAGGACTAGATCTCCTACCTGAAAAGACTTGTTCTTGATGTGGCGATCATGCCATGCTTTTTCACTTTCCTTCTGCACTTGTTGGTGAAAGCCTGCGATGAAGCAATCCTCCTCCAGACCAACCAAGTGTAAGAGTCTTTCTTCTAGCGCGTTGCGATCTTCCATGCCTGTAAACGTTGCTATTCTCAAACTAGGAACAATGTACTCCATCGACATTATGGCTTCCTACCCATAAGCTAGCCTAAACGGTGTATGGCCAGTCAACTTCTTGCATGTGGTCCTGTATTCCCATAACACTGCAGGAATGCGCAGGTCCCAGTCATCTTGATTCACATTGCATACCTTAGTGAGCACATTCTCCAATACTTTATTGAATGATTCAACAATTCCATTCACCTGAGGATGATACGGTGTACTACGCTGATGATGGGTATGGAACTCCTCTGTCAATGCCTCAATGGTCCTGTTCAAAAAGTGAGTGCCCTGGTCACTCATGAGAATCTTCGGGCATCCAAACCTTGTAAGGATGTCTTCAAAAATCAACTGCGTGGCAGTACCTGCGCTACAGTCCTTCACTGGCTCTGCTTCTGCCCATTTGGTGAGGTAATCGGTTGCAGTAATAATATACCTTGCACTAGTTCTCTTCCCAGGTGGGTTTATAGGTCCCACAAAATCAATTGCCCATTTCTCAAATGCCTGTAACGTCAACTGTGGATTTAACGACATCTTGTCTCTTCGTGAGGGTCTTCCTGTCCTCTGACAGACATCGCAGTTCTGGCAATGTTCCTTCGATTCCTTATGAATTGTAGGCCACCATAGCCCTGCGCGTAATATCTTCTGCGCAGTGGCCCTTCCTGCATAGTGACCTCCTACTGCTCCTGAATGTGCATAAGCCAATATGAACGGCTTCTCATGCTCTAATACACACCTACACAGTACTTCATCCGGTCCTAATTTGTATAACTGACCTGCGATTATGGTGAAGTCTACTGCTCGCACTACCAGCTGCTTCTTTTTCTGCGTAGTGAACTCTATAGGTGCTAATCTAGTAGTAAAAAATTCTATGATGTCTTTATAATAATCATCAGCTATCTGGATAGTGAACTGCTGCGCATTAGGCAGATTGTCTTCGAGGTTTGTAGGCTCTTCTCCTTACTCAATTATGGACAGATGATCAGGTTCCAAGTTCAATCTGCCTAGCTTAACCACTATTTCAAAGTCATACTTGGAAGAGTAAAAACCACCTGCAGATGCGCCCCCGGCCTAACACTAGCTTATTGACCAGGTATTTCAGCGCAGAATGATCAGTGAACATAAAGAAGTGCATACCAAGCAAACAGTGCCTGAATTTCTGCAGTGCATAGACCATAGCAAGGCCTTCTCTCTCAATAGTGGTGTAATTCTTTTCTGCAGATGAGAGCTTCCTACTCGAAAATGCAATGGGATGTTCAATACCTCCCTCTCCTGGTTGTGCAAAGACAACTCCCAATGCTATACATGAAGCATCGACATGGACATGGAAAGGCTTCTCCCAGTCTGGAAAAACTAGGATCGGTGCAGTTACCATTTACTCTTTTAATGTATCAAAACCCTATTCGCACTCTGCGTTCTAGATGAACAACACGTCTTTCTTCAACATCTTCTCCATTGCTACGGTTATCTGCACGTATCCCTTTATAAACTTCCTGTAATAACCTGTGTGTCCCAATGTAGTACACAACTGCTTGACTGAATTTGGCATTGGCAAGTTTACAATGATGGCGATCTTCGCAGGATCAACCATCAAGCCCTGTTTGCAGACGATGTGTCCCAGCAAGATCCCATAGGGGACACAGAAAACACACTTATTCAAATTCAATGAAATCTTATGCTATCTACATTTTTGCAGCATCATTCTCAGGTTCGCGCAATGGTTTTTCAGGAATCTGAACACAGTCCAGTCATCAAAGTAAGCTTCTAAGAACTTATGCATGAAATCTTTGAATGTCTGTTACCAGACAATCCACTCGGGCTGACACGAGCATGATCTCCCTAGCTCAATGCAAGTCTAGAACAAATAGAACAGACTACAAACACGTTTCCTAGATCTACTTAAGGATCAAGTACTAGATGTCTTACCTCTTTGATTAGCTATCCTTTCTCCTGAATGTTGCTCCACGCCCCACGGTCGTCAGATCTAAGTTGTAAGACCTGTCAAGACACAGAAAAGAGAAACGAGTAAAGAGCATCTATACAATAAGAGATCTATGTAAACAGTTAAGCAGGTAAACAACACAACATCATCACACACAAGAACGATATTGGTGGAAAGCATTTGTATTATTACAAATAGAGGAGTACATGATAGAGATATAGAACTACAACCAATGACTTAACATAGCAGCCCTTCTCCACACAAGCCAATTACCAAGCCCTTCCAAGGAAGCATGAATTCTCCAAAAGGTGAGTGAAAGTGTCCTAAGAGAGATTTCACCAGCATGTAGATACCATAGTTTTCCTCCCTTTGGCATGGGAGTGAGCCTCACTTATATAGGACTAAGTGGATAGGGTAATGGATAGGATAGGTTGAGAGATGGTAGGAGAGAGATAGGGGATCTTCCCAATGAGTTAGGGGTCGAGCACCAGCTCTCCAAAATATCAGGGATAAGCCCCCAAATGGGCAAGCTTCGAGAAAGATCTCGAAATGGCTATTTTTTCCGATTAACAGACCTTGTCGCACCTTGCTGTGGAGCAACCTGCGACGTCGCATGTTGCTAGTGTGCAACCTGCGACGACCTCTCAAAAGATTGTACAAACTGAGTACAAATCCTCCCAGATGAATACTTAGTCCAGGTGACTTCAGGGATGTATACACTAAATCATGATCATGGGTAGATTTTAGGTGTAACAGAATGCCCCCCAAAGCATGAAGTTGTTAAGGATGTATAGGTGAAGTGCTTTGATAGAAAATTTGGCAAAAGACTTGTCGGATGAAGGACGCTGCTGCAGTACAACTGAATTTGAACTGACAATCTCATATGTAGTACAACATGGCTGTCGACCAATACATTGCAGATCCATGATAGTAATGACCGACTGAACACAATCATCGCTACTAGACACAAGCGTAGATCCATGATGAGATGATAACACAGCCACAACCAATACAAAAGTGGATTTGTGTAATATGACTCAATACAAACTCCATCGCAACTTGGGTAACAACATGACTCCCCAGGGTCTTCAAGCTGAACCCGCAATGATACGAATATATCCATGTGATTACAAATGTCTTGACGTCGAACATGGTAGAAACCACTTGATTACCGGTCATTGATGTGAACCGTTAACAAGTGCGAGGGAGATCACCATCAATGTCAATGATTCCCAAGGTATCACAGTAAATATCATCAAGCGAGAATAAATGAGTTGACGTCGAACGCAAGATGAAATCTTTCAATCAAGAGTCAATGATGTAAACTCATGATGAAAGCGAGGTATCCTGCCGTTGAGGCATGCAGGGCCAAGGTACTTGGTTGGTTTCTAGATTCAATCCTTGGATGATGTGTTGAAGTCGACAAGGATGAATCCGTCGAAGGAGGGCCATGATGAATCCCCCATCAATCGACATGAAACACGACAAAATATGTGTAGAGTGGATCAGATGGTACAACAACATGTGAGACTGACTCAAAGTAACAACGGCATGACGACGTGTGTACTGACTGTAAATGATGAGTGATGAATGTGTTCTTGAACATGGGCATGGCATGACTTGGCAGTATTGACATGAGAATGACGCAAACTTCTAATGCAACTGATGGTGGAAGCTTTCTTCGAATGACTCAGAGGAGTAACAAGACTCAGAAAGTAAGCGGGGATTCATACACAAAAAAATGACCCAAGCATCGTATGCACATGCAAATGAGTGCCATGTTCAAGAACGACTACATATTGCCACTAAGGTATGTAACACAAACACTTTCCTTTTTCTCCATCATGAATGATGAGTGCCTCATGTGTTTTTTACGAGCTTGATGAGGGTAACCAAATGCTCGGTATAGCTCATCTCATAGATGAGTCCAATCCCAAATATTTTTCAAACCTAGGATAGGAGGGGTTCGTCCCATGACTGGCCTTTCAATGTAAAAATTTAACGAGTCCATAGAAGGTAAACTCGGTCGTCCTTTCATGTTTAGAGAGTCTAAAAAGAACTAAAGAAGACTCCAACGGTCCTTTTTTGTAAAGTTAGCCTCATCGCCCAAAAAAGGGTAAAACAATGCGGGAGAGGACTCTTCCAGTCATGATTGGTTGGAGTATTCCTTTTTCATAATTAGTGCCTCCTGGTCCGAAAAAGGGGTAAACTATCACCAGGAAGACGACCATTCAAATACTTTAGCAAACGTGAATGAGACAAGTTTACTTGGCAATCTTTTCAATTTTAGGGAGTCTGAAAAGAGCTTAACTATGGACTCCGGGGGGTGTCCTTTTCCGTGGAAGTTTAACGAGCCCATAAAAGTGATAAATCATAACTCGGTACTTGTACTCATGATTTAGTGAGTATGAGAACAAACGAAGAGTAAACTCATCTTCATGTAATCAAGGCGACTAACCAAAAATAATAATGACAAAACGTTCAAAAGAATGTTCATACTTGTAATTACCATTGGTAATGCGAGAAAAGTTATGAAAGACCACTTTACTACTCCTGTACACTAGAAAAAGTGTCAAATAGCCCCAAATATAATGACAAACGGTCGAAACTATAGTAAATGGCCCAAAAGCATCAAAATATTTGAAAAGGAATATTCCATTTCATTCTATAAATAGAAATATGGGCCAAAAATAGAAACATTGTTCAAATTGCCAATTTGGGTGGAGAAGTACCAATTTGGAGCCAAAACTTCCTTCGTCGATTTCGGGAGCTACGATTCGCCATTTCACCAGCCGTCCAGACTAAGTAGGCCTAAATTTTGTCCAACAACTTTGTAGTGGTTTAGTTTTTCAGTTTTTGTTCATTTTTTGAGTTTTTTTATGGTTTGGGGAGGGGCCATTGCGTCCTCGGCTCGTCGCAAGTGGCCCTTTCGAGACTTGCGACGAGCCCGAGTTGTCGCAAGCCTCGAAAACGAGACCTGCGACGATGTCGCCTTGTACCTGAAGACGAGGTGCGACAGCGGAAACCCACATGTCAAACATCAAAAATATTTCAAAAAATGAGCTTGTGCAAGTTGGGAAAGGACCTAACATGTTTTAAATGCCCCTTTTGGCAGGTTCCCAGCAAGCAGAGATGGTATTAGAGTGGCAAGAGAGAGAACACGAGATAGAGGATGAGCAAGATGCAAATGATCCACAATGTATGGACGCTTTGAGAAACTGCGGTTTGCTCAAATTCTTCGAGATACAGGGAATGAGAGCCCAAATCTCGTTCTTGACACACATGCTCCAGAGTTGGGATGCGGCCCAACAATACTTTTTTTATGGGTGAGCATATTCTCACAATTGACATAGACATTAGAGAAATTTTGAGGTCAAAAAATGGCCTCAAAACAAAGAAAATGTACTATAAAAAACAACCAATCACATTCTAGTAAATGACATCATCCCCCTTGGTTGAGGTGGCATTGCATGAGTTAAGAATGCTTATTTGTCAAATTTTTTATGGTGAATGAAAACACATAGTTAACCAAGGTAGTGGTGTAAGTACTTTTAAGTCATAAAGTAAAGTATTTATAATGATAGTCTTTTCATAAAATAATATTATTGTCATTTTCAAGTAAAGTACTCATAATAAATGTCTTTTCACACTTTCTCATAAAATAATATTTTGTCATTTTCAAGTGAAGTACTCATAATTAATAAAGAAAGTCCTTTCACATTTTTTATAAAATAATATATTATCATTTTTATGTTTTTAATTTTAAATTATATATTCACTCCATTCTATTTAATATCATAATGTCAAACTAATAGATATATATTCATTTCACATTTTTCATCAAATAATATTTTTGTCATTTTCATATTTTTAATTTTTAATTATATATTCACTCCATTTTATTTAATATTATAATGCCATATATATATATATATATCCTTGTACTTTTAAAATAAATTAAATTCATGAATGATATTAATATAAAAAATGTATGTTAGTTATGCATATAAATGAAATTCATGAATGATATTAATATGAAAGAGGTATATGAAAGTGATTATAATAAATTTTATTGTGAGAATAATAAATTATAGGAAAATAAATTAAAAAAATACGATAATAAATTATAAATTGTTTTAAAGCCAATTTTAATTATATTAATTTAGAAATGTGCATAGATACGGAATATTATATGGATAACTTGCCATTAGTAAAACTAAGCTAACCATATATATATATATATATATATATATATATTACTTAAGACATAGGGCTCTTTACTATGTATAATTAAATGAGATATAAATTGTAGATAAGCAAACGACAAATATCATAAGAGTGTATTGTAAACACAAAATTTTCAAACTAGAATTGTGATTTTTCTTACTTGTTCCTCGTTGGAGTCCAGGCTAATAGGGCGATCGATGTTGGAGGCAATGCCTTGCATTACATGCACTTCAACTCTCCATATATCACAATTTTTCAACATGATGGTAAGTCATGATATGGTTGAGAGGATTCGTAGTGTGGATTCCAAACTCTTTGCGTAGACTAGGCTACCATTATCCATGTCATATCTTCTTGTCAAACCACACTAGTCTACCCTAGGTTGGACATGCTACCAACCACACCAATGGCTTATCTATATACAGTTGAAAGAGAAGTGATTAAATATCCTTACCATAATCTCTTAACAACCATTGCAATATATTAAACATTCCTTCCAAATCATTAACCAATACACTTGTTTAATAATGCCAATCCCAAACACCATATCATTAAAGAACTTGTATAATTCATCAACTAATGGGGTGATCGATGTTGGAGGCAATGCCTTGCATTACATGCACTTCAACTCTCCAGATATCACAATTTTTTCAACATGATGGTAAGTCATGATATGGTTGAGAGGATTCCTAGTGTGGATTCCAAACTCTTTGTGTAGACTAGGCTACCATTATCCATGTCACATCTTCTTGTCAAATCACACTAGTCTACCCTAGGTTGGACATGCTACCAACCACACCAATGGCTCATCTATATACAATTGAAAGAGAAGTGATTAAATATCCTTACAATAATCTCTTAACAACCATGGAAATATATTAAACCATTCCTTCCAAATCATTAACCAATACACTTGTTTAATACTGCCAATGCCAACGGAACTACGGAAACTCTACAGGCAGCTACGGAACTACAAAAACTCCATAGAACTATAGTTTTGCAGCTACCTGTAGAGTTTCTGTAGTTCCACAACTGCCTGTAGAGTTTCTGTAGTTCTGCAAGGCAGCTGCGGAACTACGGAAACTCTACAGGCAGCTGCAGAACTACATAAACTCTACAGGTAGCTGCAAAACTACATAAACTCTATAGGCAACTACATAACTAGAGAAAATCTACAGGCAGCTACGGAACTACAGAAACTCTACAAGCAGCTGCAGAACTACGGAAACTCTACAAGCAGTTGCGGAACTACAGAAACTCTACAGGCAGCTGCGGAACTACAAAAACTCTGCAGGCAGTTGCAGAACTACAAAAACGCTACAGGCAGCTACAAAACTACGAAAACTCTACAGGCAGTTGCGGAACTACAGAAACTCTACAAACAGCTGCGGAACTACAGAAACTCTACAGGCAACTGCAAAACTATGGAAACTCTATAGGCAACTGCAGAACTACGAAAACTCTACAGGCAGCTGCAGAACTGCAGTTCTATGGAGTTTCCATAGTTCCGCAACTGCCTGTAGAGTTTTCGTAGTTCTGTAGTTCAATAACTACCTGTAGATTTTCTGTAGTTCTGCAGCTGCCTGTAGAGTTTCCGTAGTTCTGCAGCTTCCTGTAGATTTTTTGTAGTTCCGCAACTGCCTGTAGAGTTCTTGTAGTTCTGTAGCTGCCTGTAGAGTTTTTGTAGTTCCGCAGCTGCCTATAGAGTTTCTGTAGTTCTGCAGCTGCCTGTAGAGTTTATGTAGTTCTGCAACTGCCTGTAGAGTTTTTGTAGTTCCGCATTTTCTTGTAGAGTTTCTGTAGTTCCGCAACTGCCTGTAGATTTTATGTAGTTATGCAGCTGTCTGTAGAGTTTCCGTAGTTCTGCAATTTGCTATAGAGTTTCTGTAGTTCTGCAGTTGCCTGTAGAGTTTTTGTAGTTCCGCAGCTGCCTGTAGAGTTTCTGTGGTTCCGCAACTGCCTGTAGATTTTATGTAGTTTTGTAGCTACCTTTAGAGTTTTCGTAGTTCCGCAGCTTCTTGTAGAGTTTCTGTAGTTCTGCAGCTGCCTCTAGAGTTTCTGTAGTTCCTCAACTGCATGTAGAGGCTCCACAACTACTACAGAACTCCCTCAAATATTGTGTAACTTCTTTCAATAATTGGTTCAATATTCAAAGCAAATACATAGTACACTAATTCCCTCAATGTTAGTAAAAAATCAAATGAAATACTTAGACATGTAATGGAAAAATTGCTTGAGCATAAAATCCTGGATATGAGCGTAAGAAGGGATTAATGCATGAATATGGATTAGGCAAAAGGGATTATAGATAAGTTGAAATGGTGGTAAAAATATGCTAAATCTAAGGCCTGTCAGGATGATGGCCACTTTGTTTATTGTCTTGATGAGTACACATCTAGTTTCTCTCCATAGCCCATAACTTCATTGTACCTTATTTTCTTCATTCATTTGAATAGCCTCGCTTTTCTATGGAAAATGACCGCTTGCTTTAATTTTCTTTCATTGATTTAAGATAAGAATTTGCAAATTAAATCTATAAGTATAAGTAGTTGATTAGAAGAGCATACTTTTGATTTTATTTGAAAATATGTTGTTGGTTTCATTTTCCTTAGTTGATGAATTATACAAGTTCTTTAATGATATGGTGTTTGGCATTGGCATTATTAAACAAGTGTACTGGTTAATGATTTGGAAGGAATGTTTAATATATTTCAATGGTTGTTAAGCGATTATGGAAATGATATTTAATCACTTCTCTTTCAACTGTATATAGATGAGCCATTGGTGTGGTTGGTAGCATGTCCAACCTAGGGTAGGGGTAGATATATGGTAGAGTTGGAGGAAATGTGTGGAGGGGAATGGAAGAAACATAGTAATATTTTTTGTTGAATTTGACGTTAATACAAATGAATTTGCACAACTAGCATTGATTAGCTATCTCTATTGATAAATTATCTTGAAATCCACAAACCTCACCATGCATACAATCCTTCACCACAACCAAATATTACTGATCTAACCAAACAAGTACAAAATATTTCAATGCCTAATCCTAATTTTGATTGAGAATCTAATCCGCCTCCTCATCCCCTGAACAACGATGTTTGGGTAGTTAATTTACATCCTTCTCCTAAACAATTATATTGATAATAGGGGAATTTCTCTTAATGAGCCTTAGATTAATCCTCTTGTGAAATATGCTTTTACTATACTTATCCCTCCTCTTGAAAATCAAATAATTGTCCTTATCTTAAATAATTTTGTTGATTATGTTGCTATTGTTCCCCTCCCTCCATGTTATCGCCTAAATTTTGCACATTTGTGACATTTCATCATCTCTTCATGAAAGAAATCATTGGCATACATCATCCAATTCACAAAGCTTTCTTTTCTAACAAATCAACATGTGGAATTGAGGAATTAATGCACATATTAATTTTACTAGCTTGCGCGATCTCATAATGTCGTGATCCCAATTACATTACATGGTATTTTCCTCAAAATCTATGCAACTATGTAAAACTTCATACTTTTGAAGTCCACAACGGATTTAAATCTCCCCAACTGCATTTGGGCACCAAGAGGTTCAAATTGGCTCCATCTACCAGGTACTTGGGCATTTATTGGACCCCATTCTTGTACTTGGAAGTCACTTCATGAAGACGAGCATTCACATTGTGAACGAGTTCTTTGAAGACCTCCATTTTGAATAAAAAAGGAATCCACGTGTATGCATTCCATAAGAGAAAAATATAGCAAGGTTATGTCGCAAGAATTAAATTGGGAGACCTCCCTTTCTAACACTCTCTTTCCATTCATAAGCTTCCATGCTTGCTTGACTTCTTCCCCTAAAAAGAAAGTGTTTTACTTCACCATTCCCAAGTTTGTTTGAGAGATTAAAGGACCCTTCCCAAAGGGATTGTTGGCTACCCTCCTATAAGCTACATTCCTCAAGGTGATACCATTGTATATATGCTTCTCCATTGGACATATAAAATTTGGTTGAAGCTTATCTCATGTGTTTGTTTTCATGTCATTTAGTAATTTTAGTTCTTGAAGTAGCTCCCATGCTTGTTTTTATTTGTTTATTTTCTTCAACGGGCTAGTATTTTTCACATTAGCCCAGTCATGATCTGTTGTCATGTTTGAAACCTACAAGGAAAGAAAATTCTACTCACCGTTGAACCATTTTTCCCCACAACACTCCCATTTAAAATCTGACAACAACTTGTTGTTGTTGCATTAAACAATGTTGTTATAGTCCCACCTCCTTCAAATATGGAGAATTTATTTCTCCTTCTATTGATATTACTAAAGATGGAATTGTTATTAAGCCTTCTACTCCAAGGTTCATTTAAATTATGCATGATGCACCCTCATCTTCTCAATGTAATTTCTAACATTATCAATTATTGTTAATTTCCTTCCACTACTTAACCCTAAATTAGAACAACGTGGTGAACACACCTATGTATAGGTTTAGGTTGATTCATATGTTATTCATGCTCAATTTTAGGTTGATCTATTCCATTGGTAATCTCCAATATTCATGTTATCCATGCAAAAATACCTTATCTATGTGCATGAAATTATTTATAGCCTTGACTCCCACTCCACAAGCTTATTTTATAAAATCCCTAGGATCCATCCACCTAGCCGATTCTGAAGTTCATGTCACTCCATACAAACATTTCCCTATAGAATGTATCCACCCTGTAAAATTTCATTTCATAGAGCTTGGCATTTGTTGTAATCCTTCTTTCTCTCCTTAATAGCTCTAATCCATCATTTGTGGTACATGACTTTAGGAGTATGGATGTCAATTCTTAGTGCATGTTTCACAAGAAACAATGCCATATTTTGAAGGGTGATATAAAGGTTACCACTACTATCCTTTATTCTCCAATATTCCTCTTTCAAGAGAACATTGACACATCATTGAAAGTGGTCTCAATCTCGATGTTGCTATGTGATTCTTATTGAAATCAATCTCAACTCTCACCCTGATCATCCCAAAACATGGGGATGAAACTGATATGATGAGTAAGATCACACTTTGAATAACTAAGAAATCACTTAATATCATTTCCCAATCCCCTCTTTCTCCTTCAAACAATAAGCACAATGCCCATCTCCTTGGATTACCCTATGAGGCACCATAAAAAAAACCCCAAGATCGGAACTCATAAATATCTAATGGTTGAACTTGTTTAGGAACCTTTGGCTTTGAAATAGTATAAAATCCTCATAACAGTATTGTAATTTGTAGAATACTTGAAGAGGAGTGATCATGACACCTTGAAAAAAGATCCCATTTCTAGTCCTCCAAATTGAGCAATTCACTACTAATGGGAATGCTCTAATTTTTTTACCCAGGGTTCTTCATAACATTCCTTGAAATATTGGGGGAGAATATCACCAACCTAATGGCCCAATCCATCCAGAAGTGTTTTTGTTGTGGAACACACATCTAGAGTAAAATCACATCCACTAACAAATTAACAAATTATGTGTGTATTCTTCATGCTCCTTGCATAAAAATCATATACTTGGTCCATGCCACACCCTTATGTGTTGTTTATCCCAATGCATTATTTCCAATGTAAGCTTGCAAAAATATAAGCTTGGTCTTGATTGATAACTTGAATTTCCAATGTTTAGTCCACTACAATTTTGATATTACTTGAGTAATTGCCACAAATAAAGAAGAGTAACTATTTTTTGCAATGTAAGATCTATTCTTTAGATTCCTATACCAAACAAAGAGGTATTATTTTGGCATTAATTTTATTACACAACGTACTAATTGTTGTGTATAGGTCTCCCATTCATTTTCCAACCATCCTGCAAATCCCAAACCTTTTGTAGTCATCTAAGTCTCCCTCCATGAATGCCCCATAATTTTAGAGGAAGCATCACACATGAAATGAAGGTTTTGATTATATAATGAGTACACCAAGTCCACAAATAACTTGCAGTTCCCTTTCCACCAAATCCATTGGTTAGACCGTAATATTACCTTCCATCATTAATTTTATAAGCCAACCAAGATCCCCATGTTGGAAAGGAGGAAGTTAATGCTTTCCATATTATTGAACAATACCATGGAGGATTATGATGGATTCTTACACATTATTATATTTTCATAAGGTCCACATATCATTATATCTAGTAACTTGGTGCCACAACCCATCTACTAAGATAAGCCTATAGAGGATATTTTCTACCAAATATTGACCAAACACTTGTATCAGACGATACCCCTTTGTGGATAACTATGTTTCTATTTTTAATAGAGCTAGTATTGCTTTGAGGAATGAAGAAGATAAGACTGTTTGGGAAAACAAAAGCTCCAACAGGACTGTTTCAACAAAGTTGGCGTATGAAGTCATCTCTTTTGAGTCTTGAATTTTTTCTTCTAAATGGTGGACTATCTCGTTGTGGAGATGGAAAATTCCTTTGAAGATTAAATGTTTTTTATGGCTTTGTCTCGAAGGAAAGATCCTTATTGGGGTCAATTTAACTAAAATAGGTTTCAAAGGTCCAAGTATGTGTGTATTGTGTAAAAGTGAATTGGAAACTAGAAGTGAATTGAAAGCGGGAGCTGGCACAAACAAAAAAGTTGAGCTTTTAGCTCTTTGGAGTCTTCTTTGGATGGGTAAAAGGAGAGGTATTGACAGGTTGCAAGTATGGAGAGATTCTAAGGCTATCATTGATTGGGAAAATGGTTTAACGAGTTTGAACATCCTTGCTATTGATCATTGGATTAAAAGGACTAGAGATATGATTTTCAGTTTCTTGGATATCTCCTTCAAGCAAATCCACGGGGAATTTAACAGAAATGTAGACAACCTTTCAAACAGAGCTATTGGTGAAATGGACAATGTACTACACTATGAAGAATTTATGGATGAACTCTTGATTGATGATGGCTCTTTTTTGGTTTTCTAGTTTTTAGTATGACAGATGGTTAGACGTTTTATGTCCTTTGGTGGATCAGTTGACATTGTGTAGGCATTGTAACAATTTTGGAACTATTTAGTTGGTTAAGCATTGGCTGAATAATTTTTTTGTATTTTTGTGAGCAAGGTTGATGAGATGTAGTAGTATCTTATAATGGTGTTTTTCGATGGAAAAACAGATCTTTATGTGCCTTCTCAGTGCTACTTTGTTCTATTAGAAAATGACTTATATTGTAACTTTGTTTTTTATAAATAACGAGTTACTTTTTTTTCTCTCTCTATATATAATGTTTTATTAAAAGTATTTGATGGTTTATTTAGTATTATATATAATTAAAAAAAATATAAAAAATACTAAATAATGAAAAAAGGTAATTATTTGCATTTTGTGGAGTTTCAGTTTTACCACCAAAATTTGATGGGAGAAGAAAATTGACTTAGATATAGATTTTTATGTCCCCGACATAAGGATTTTGTCCAAAGGCATTAGTCGGGGTGACTGTTCATCAATGAATTTTGGGCAAAGGTTGGAACCTTTGTTTCGAAAAAATAAGGTATTTTCGAAATTTTAGTGTGTTATTTTGCTGCGTTTTGATTGGTGCCATGTGTAGTGACGCGTGCCTTGGCTCCTGCGCCCCAGGAGCCGGCGGCGCGATGGCGTCATGGTTTCTTAAATGTTATGGTGGGTTGTCCTCGCAGGCTGGTTTTCCTGTGTCGGACGAGGAATGAGTTGTCCGGCGCGATGGCGTCTGGTTTTAACTATGGTGGTCCCATGTACCAATCGAGGTCGTCCGGCGCGAGGTCTGGTTTTAAGGTTGAGTTCATTTTGCAGAGGGAACGTGGTGTCTTGCCAGAGCTGTCAACTTGCATTGACAGCGCGCACTGACAGCTCTATCAATTGAATCGCTTAAAGCGGTCCCTTGAATAATTACCTTTGAATATGAAATCTGCTTTTTACGTTTGAATAAGAAATCTGCTTTGTAGCATGGAGTTCACCAAATTTATGGTGGAAATAATTCAATCATGGATTGAATGCAGTCCCATCGATATTTATTGTGGCTTTTATATACGGAATCGACTCTTAAAAATCTGTTTGCAACTATCAGCAGATAATTGAATTATCGAATGAACACGGTCCCATCCACACTGTCTTGTAGAAACCTGCTGACCCTTTCCATCCATAAACAATCGTACTTGCAATCCTGCCGACACCCAAGTCACGGGATTGAGATTTATATCAGAGGACATGAAACCCAGATGCTAATCTTGAACGCATAGCATGGCAGCGGGACGTGATGTGAATCCAATGGCATAGTATTTTTGTGTTATGACTGTTTTTTATTTTGCGTGAACCTGAAGATTTCAGTTTCTAGTCACGATAAAATGCAAAACACAAGGCGATGGCATATATAAAAATCATATATAATATTAAAAAAAACGTTGTCATGCTTTGGGCTTATCAAGACTATAGGACCCACTTTCATAGACGGACAGAAAATTTCTGGACGGACGCCCAGATTGGAATAAGACATTGAGATTTTGATGTGGAAACAAATAGAAGGGTTTTTGAATATTTTTTTAAAGATTAACATGTAAAACCTATACACCATCTGTAATGAGGGGGTTTTAATTCTATTAATATTTTTTAAATTATTATAGAGGAAAATTGTGCTCATCATTACAAATATACTCTTTTTTCTTTTACACATTCACCAAAGTGATTGGATGGATAAGAAGATGACCTCTTACAGTGGGATTTGATGTTGACAGAAAAAGAAATATCACCTAATCTTGGGTTAGGTTTAGCACTTTATGTCAGTGTTCAAACTTCATTATTTAGGCTTGTATGGATGTTCAATTATATTTGGAAATAAAGCTACATGCTATATCAATAGTATATATTATGTTTTTATTATGTCGATGAAAAGTTTATATGTGCTTTCATAGTAGAAAATAGAAAACAACTATAGTAGTTAGTCACTTTTTAGATATGCTTAATGGCACTGACTTGTTTATATTTTTATGTTGAAATATATATATATATATATATATATATATATATATATATATATATATAATAAATTTATGGTAATTATTTTTTAAATTTTAATGAATTAAAAAAAAAAAAATATATATATATATATATATATATATATATATATCATTTTGTAAACCAAAAAAAATTATTCCAAAAATGGGTAAAAATCTTTAGAATTTATTTAAAAAAATATGATTATTGTTATTTAAGTTGGTGGCATTGTATTTATGATCTTGCAGTGATGATCAAATTGATCTTATCATGGAAACCTTTAATCCACATATTGATCTTATCAACCAATCATATCCATAAATGTAATGAACAAATATATTTTTTAAAATAAAAAAGAAAATGATTTTTAAAACTATCATAAATAAAATGTTTCTTAAATATTATAAAAGGTCTTTTTCAATATCCTTATTACAATAGAGAGTCCAAATCATTGAATTCCTGCCGAATATGCCCCTGTCCTGGATTCTATCAT
Organism: Larix kaempferi; assembly: GCA_027924585.1. Taxonomy (NCBI): domain Eukaryota; kingdom Viridiplantae; phylum Streptophyta; class Pinopsida; order Pinales; family Pinaceae; genus Larix; species Larix kaempferi. The sequence goes on along the minus strand of BSBM01000751.1, from coordinate 5,701,052 downwards.
ACCCTTGTATATCCTGGAGGACGAGCGAGGGTTCAAAACTAAATCTGTTGTTTTTGTTTAAAACCTACGTCTGCAAATCTAGAATTAGTCGAGGTGGGTTTTAGAATTCCTGCTAAATATGCCCCTGTCCTAGATTCTGTCATACCCTTGTATATCCTGGAGGACGGGCGAGGGTTCAAAACTAAATCTGTTGTTTTTGTTTAAAACCTACCTCTGCAAATCTAGAATTCGTTGGTTCCTAAAGGAGTGTAATTCCGTTGAGCATCGAGGTATTCAACGCTTGAAAATCTCTTCAGATGACCACCAGTTATACAAGGGTAAGTCTTCAACAGTGAAGGGTTTAACATACTGTTTCTATTTTATCTTTGTTATCGCACAGTTGCTAACTCTCGACTGGTTTGTGTTAAATGCAGCTTCCGTAGATTTCATGACGGCTTCCCCAAAGTCTGGTCTATGGTTTTCGTGGCCTGGTTTTCCTATGCCAGACGAGGAATGGCTTTGTAGTTTGTACAGGAATGGGTTTCTGGTTTGTGTTAAATGCAACTTCGGTGGATTTCGTGATGGCTTCCCCAAAGTCTGTGCAGGGGTCGTTCTCATTTATTTTTTCAGTATGGCAACTAGCTGGTTCGTGGTTTTATATCCTATCAACCTTGGTCTCTTCGTCTTTCATTGTCATTTCAAGTTATTTGGGTCTGCACTCTGTTTCGGCGATTTCTGTTGCACATTTCGGGAGCTCTGTTGCACATTTCGGGAGCTTGTTGCAGTTGTTATTCCTCCGGTTCATTTGCAGTTCCTCGTTTGCAGTCTGCCCTCTCTGGCATCTTTTGGCAGAAGCACAACGGGTTGTGTCTTTTGCAATTTCAACAGGTTCCTCTTCTAACTTTTTCCTCGGCTTCAAATTGCATTTTCTGTTCCATTTTTTGTATAGGAAAAAAAATACGAATTTGTTCTTGTGTATGTTCTATTGGTTTTGGATTTTGGAATTTTACCAATGAGAGAAGGTTTCCCTCCCATAATTGCTGCCTTTTCGTTACCGTGGAATCAGCTACCCCACGTATAGCCACAAATTAGTAAGTCACACGGTGCACGGCTGACCGTTTGAACACGGTTCTTGACGGCTCCTTCCCATCTTCTTTACCCCAAGAGGTGGTAAACCTATAGGCATAATGCCATAAGTGCCCATCCAATATGGATAGATCACAGGCACCTATATTGATACAAAAACCCGATGCCAAGCATTGAATTTCATGAATTATTTGATTCCTCAATCCGATGGATCTCTACTTTTATCATCTAGACTCTTCAAACTCATTAAAATCCACTTGCGCTGTTAGGCATTTTAGTCTTCCGAAGCATTTGACTTTCTCTGTGATAGAGATCTATTTAGCTTCGAAAACTGCAATATGATCAATATATATATAGAGCCTTGCAGAAACCAATCTGATAGATGGCGTGCAGATAATTGAGATTCTTCTGCTACCTCAAAAAGCATCAGTGAAGTGAAGCCAATGACATGCACTGAGTTATGAGATGGAAAGTTTCACCATGTGATGGAATCAGCTGAGATTCTCAGCTTTGATTGCAAGCTCTGTTATCATCCCGTGGATGAAATTTTATACCCGCGTACGCCAAAAAGCCTTACCTAATGGCTTCGCGGTGCTTCCTATCCTGCTTACAGTTGATAGCATTATTTGAATGTCGGACCATCTTTTTTACCAGTCAATGATTCATGCAAGAAGCTATCTTATAGCTTTTCATTATTTCTATAATTTTGATATGTCCCTGATTTTGATCCCATCAACACAATAGCGTAAGGGCACTTCAAAGATTCCCAGTGTGTAAGTTCCGGAGGTAAAAATTTAATATGAGATATATACCTGACGTACCAGCTTGGTATGCATCTCTCCAGTCTCGCAAGACTTAGTTGCATTGTCCATTTACACTTCGATGACTTGTCTTAGGAACCTGGCAACTAGGTAAACAAGGATCATGAAAAGTCAAAAGTTTGAAGAATTAGCCCCCGAGAACTGTATTAATTAGATTTTCAGGGATGCCATTAGGGCGTCCTACAATCTATTTTATGAGAACCCTCTTTGAGTATTTCGCCCATTCAACCGCAATTTGTTTCCTAAAATTTAAATGAGATCAATAAATTTCACGATACTTAAATTAAACTATTAAAAAGTCTTTACCTAGAATTGTTGTTTTTGACGGTTTTGGCGTTACCAAAGGCTTCAAGAATAGGGTTCGACTGTAAAATACAATACACTAAGAATTCAGAGAAGCAAACCATAACAACCCTACAGTCCAAAGTTAAAACAGCCAAAGTAATGGACAATAATTTTATTCCAGCCCAGATCAACAACTGCATGGTTGTGACTCATCTTACTTCTAAAACTTGCTGCTCAACTGTCCATCCTTCTGTTGCAGCTCGACCACCCATGTACGCTAAATAATGGAGAAGCATTTTTGTGGTTTCTGTTTTACCAGCACCACTTTCTCCACTTACTAGAATGGAGTTACTTTTTCCCTCATTTATCATAGCCCTGTATTTAAAATGATTTAATACTCAGAAAAAACATAATGGTGCTCTCTAGTGCGAAGTGCTGTGGAGACATCAAGCAATCATAATACTCTACCTGTACGCAGCATCTGCGACTGCAAAAACATGAGGACTTAACTCCCCGAATGTTGCCCCCTTGTATTGCTCCATCATATGGATATCATACAAGTGAGGTAGTCTTCTAAATGGATTGACATCAATCAATATATTCCATGTATATGTCTGTCAAACATCACAGCTTGTTAGTCAATAATATTCTCCAATGGATGTAAGTTCTCCTTTGATATGACAGACAGAATATAAACAGCATGCTTAGCAATTTAACTCGCTAAAGTAATATTTTTTTTAACTCATAAACCAGAACAAAAAATGAGACTTCAAGTTGAAATAAGCTGGAGGAAATAAACAATAATTAGCAAATTACTAACATATATTTCATTAAGTTCATATCTAGTTGCCAAATTCTGCAGGACTCCTGGTTCATGCAAATAGGAAAGTTTAGTAATATCATCTACTCCTGCGGGAGGTACTTCTGTATCTTTTGGATACACATTTGACAAATTAGCAACCACCTGTATACATGGAGAAACAATCACACGTATCAGCAACAATTGATGAGCAATAATAGAATACCACGAGTTTGATGCAATAATAGAATACCATCAGTTTGATGCAAGTTAGGGAAAAGCAAAAAACAATTAAATCCAAAACAGGTAATCTTCATTAAAATTCACCAGATCCAACTGTCCAAAATTCGCAGAATTGGAGAATATTTCAGTGTCATAAATTAAAGTGGTATGTTAGAATAAATTTTAGTGATAAAACAAGTGTCCTGCTCATATGCCTAAAAATCAAGTTTGAATTGGATATTAAGAATGAAAAATACAGAAGTTCATGTCAATCTTCTGTGTTTGCCTCTCAAGTGTGCCATTTTGATCACTGACAAAGGCCCAAACTAGTTCATAGATATTTAATAGCTTGATAAATGTTTCACAAGGCCAGAGAAGTTATATGATGCCACAAGCAATGTGAAATTTTCATTAGTTTTGAACAGCAGGATGCCAGCAACTCCTTAAAAGAAAAATTTCAACACCACTGCTAAAATTCAATACAATAATACTATTATTGGAATCTTCGGGACAATGCTTCACGAGACAAACATACCGCTCTTGTAAATAGGTTCACCTTCTTTGAGCATTTGTCTTTGTCAATTGCAGTTTGCAAGAGAAAAATCCTTTCATTTCACAATCGCATAAGCAATATTCCATTGTTTTCATCTTTAGTCTGTTTCCCTTTTTTATTTCATACCTGGCTAGTATGGAGGTGTACAAATTGCATATACAACTGCAATAGAGTGCTCGGCTCTTGTGGCCTTCCATTTCCCCTCTCCAACCGGATAATGGAATTCGGTTGAGCAAAGTTGAAAAAAAAATGTCAAATACATCCACCCATAACAATAGTATGTAACCTTTTCCAAAAGAGAATATGTTCAATTTTTTTCCCAACCTTAAAAGTGACCATGGAACATATTTTTGGTCATAACTATGTAAAGTTGAAAAATGATCACAAAAGTGACCAATGGTCACAACAGAGACCATTTATTTGAGTCATTGGGGTATACATTTTTTTTCTAGACCTTATTTAGGTGTATCTCCTCCAAAATATTGTGGCAGTTGACTCCAAGTAAACATTCATGCATTGGAGTGTGCAATGAGAAAGTTCTAAACACACTCAAGTAGTAGAAAAGCTATATCTAGTTGAAAATCCATATCTAGAAAAGGGAAGCATCTAAACTTTCATTTGAGTATGATATTAGGGATGCCTTACGCCAACTAAGGGTTGAAATTCAAGTAATGAGCATTAATAATTCTTAGAAGAATGATGAATAATTCAAACAAAATTTGATGTACAACTTGGAGATTGTTATAAATGACATCCACGTATTCTAGCCACCAACTATAATGGAAAAGGAACATTCAATGAATGAATTATAAAGCCATCATTGATGGATACAATATAAATCTTACTCAACTCTCAATTGAATGCTCTCAACAACATTAATTACTCAAATACCCAATCTAATGTTTTGCATAATATCTTATCAAAGTCGTTGTATTTATTAGTAGTGAAGGCATTAGTAACAATTTGGTTTTTGTGTTTAACCATAACCATGAAAATATGGAACTTTTAATGAGACTGTGTGGATATTTCACCTTAAAAAGAATTACATATAAAAATAAATAAATATTAGATTTAGAAGTAAGTTCATGTCGTTTGTCAGTCTTCATGAATATGATTGAACAAACTAAAATCATAATAAGGCTCCAAGATATTTATAAGAGTGAAATGAGCATAAGCAACATGAGTGAAATGCTTTTTGCTAGATATGATGCGGCATGCATGTGTACCTTTCCTTTACACAGTTAAAGCTAATTCATTGATATAATTAAAAGAATGAAAATGTGACATTTTGTGGGGTTGGGTTAGATGGTAACATAAGAGTGTTTTATATTTTATTAAGGGTTAAATTTGGAATAGATACATTTTGTACCTTGTGGGTGTCTAAACAAGTCAAATCCTTTCATTTCATAATCGCATAAGCAATATTCCATTGTTTTCATCTTTAGTGTGTTTCCCTTTTTTATTTCATACCTGGCCAATATGGAGGTGTACAAATTGCATATACAACTGCAATAGAGTGCTCGGGTCTTGTGGCCTTCCATTTCCCCTCTCCCACTGGATAATGGAATTCGGTTGAGTAAAGTTGAAAAAAAATATGTCAAATACATCCACCCATAACAATAGTATGTAACCTTTTCCAAAAGAAAATATGTTCAATTTTTTTCCCAACGCCGAGTTTAATTGTTGTTGATTATGTCTTGCCATGGTCTATTCTGCTGCATGCACTGCAACCCTTTTTGAAAAAAAAAAAAAAAAACAGTCTGCATAGAAGCTTTGCAATGGTCTTAAAATAACAGCTTTAGTTTCATCAAGACCTTAGGACATGTATTTTTGCAGAGTTAATTTTCCCTGGCACAATATTCTTCTGGAAACAACGATAGTTCCATTGTGCATAGCGATCTGGCTTCTATTGATTTGTCATAAACTATAGTGGATAAGTAATTGGAACATTTCCAATGTCATATTGACATTTTTCAACTCTTTTAGTTAGCAAATACAATTTTTTTTGTTTGCTTTTACATTTCCCTATTTGATTGGCAAGATAAGAAGCCTATACAATTTTAACAAGAAATTTATCTGTTTTCTCTCAAAGAACACTTGCCAATACCACAAGATTATAAGATTTTTTGTAAATTGAAACCAAATCTCTTAATTAAATTAATTAAATTTATTTAACAACACTGGCATCAAAACTCCCACGAGTTATGGCTTCGAGGATTCAGTAAAAACCCAGATGAGTGAGTTATGGCTCTGGCTTCAACTAAAGCCTGTTCAAAATTGAATTTGAATAACTTCATGTCTTTCTTCAAAATTGAATTTGAGTAAGTTATGACAAATTTTTGCCATAGTTACCAAATTTGAGTTTTACCATTTATTTTGCAAATTACAAATTATCTCTTTTGCAAATTACAAATTATCTCTTTCGCAAATTGCTTTCAGCGAATCTATATTCTAAATTCAATCTTTTTCTATTTGATTACAGTTTTATCTTGCACAAATCATTTTTTTTTTCCTTTGAAATTCACACTTACAAATTCTCTTCTATCATGATATTTCGATTATTCTCTTATTCAACTGAGTGAATATTTATATGGATTCAGAGACCATTCTGAAATACCTTAAATAACTTGATATCTCCATGAGCTCATCTTTGCGCATGATTTTTTCATGTAGTCTAAATGTGCTAAGATTTGGGCCTTTTAAGGCCTTTTTTTCGCCATTTTTCTTCAAAAATTCAGTATAGAATTTCCTTTTTTTAAGAGTTATTTCAATTGCAAATATTGGTTCTTGACATTGCATAATCAAGCTGCAATAGGGTTTTCTTAGGGTCTTAATCCATTTATGCATTAAAAAAATCCAATTTCATAAATGGATGGTTGCATTTTGACCAAAGATTGTCCAGCCAAGTTGGTGATGGTGGCTAGACAATGTCCAAATGTTGCGAAGTTTAGATGTCTTCTCTATTTTTTTCAATTCTTTCCTTGGCATATTGCTATTACTTTTATTCTTGGTTAATATTAGTACCAGAGTTCTTTGCCATGTATCTTTTTAATTGGCCTTTTTAAATAATAAGTTCAAAGTACATAGCTATGTGCATTCACTCCTTCATTCCTAGAATGAATTCTCTTCTAGCTTCTTTGCTAAATCACGTTAGGGCTAAATCTGGAGAACTGAGTTTGAATTTCGAACTACAAATTTACAAGAAAAATTTCTTGTTTTTTCCATTCTTCTGTTTCATGTAAGGGCTAAATCTAAAGAACTGATTTTGAACTTGGAATTGCAAATTTACAAGAAACCATTTATTTTGCAAATTACAGATTCTGTACCCAAAAAAATCTTGATTTTTCCATTCTTCTGTTTCTTTGCTTTGTAGGTGATGTAGATGATTGCATCTTGGAGTGTAGCAAAATCTAGTATGTTCATCATGAGCTATATCTCTTTTGCAGATTGCTTTCAGCGACTATATATTCTAAATTCAATCTTTTTCTATTTGATTACAGTTTTATCTTGCACAAATCATTTTTTATTTCCTTTGAAATTCACACTTACAAATTCCCTTCTATCATGATATTTCTATTATTGTCTTATTCAACTGAGTGAATATTTATGTGGATTCAGAGACCATTTCGAAATACCTTAAACAACTTGATATCTCCATGAGCTCATCTTTGGGCATAACTTTTCCATGTAGTCTAAATATGCTAAGAGTTATTTCAATTGCAAATATTGGTTCTTGACATTGCATAATCAAGCTGCAATAGGGTTTTCTTAGGGTCTTAATCCATAAATGCATTAAAAAAAATCCAATTTGATAAATGGATGATTGCATTTTGACCAAAGATTGTCCAGCCAAGTTGGTGATGCTGGCCAGACAATGTACAAATGTTGCAAAGTTTAAATGTCTTCTCTAACTTTTTCAATTGTTTCCTTAGCATATTGTTGTTACTTTTATTCTTGCTTGATATCAGTTATACGTTGTCATTCTTCTCTGGAAGAACCAGAGCTCTTTGCAATGTAGCTTTTTAATTGGCCTTTTTAAATAACAAGTTCAAAGTTCATAGCTATGTGTATTCACTCCTTCATTGCTAGAATGAATTCTCTTCCAACTTCTTTGCTAGATGTATATTTTTTTGCTTTTTGTAATAGATATCCTTTTTCCTATTTGGCTTATGTCACTATTTGTAAATAATGGTCTTCCAGTTTGCTATAATACTTATATATATTGTTTTGCAATGTGTCCATTAGAAATATTTCATTCTCTTTGCACTTGTATATATATTATACTTCTTTTTTTCTCATCGCAATCCATGAATTTTTCCAGTCTATGCTCATAAAAATAGGGTCGATGCCCAATGCCAGTCATTTTAAATTTGCATAAAATATCGAAATCGTTCTTCACCTTACTCAAGTTAACAGTTTGTAATGCCCAAGAATGATTAATGTTGACAGCTGGTCTAGAATTCACACCGGAACCTTAACAAAAGGAAAGAATAGTGAGTCAAAACATATACCCACCCCTACATATCAAGAAATATTCTTTACTTGCTACTGGAAATGGGGAGGCAAAGTAGGTATATACTTGGTCAGATTATGTTTCCAAAAGCTACAAATGATATGTATAAACAAACAAACAAAAAATTATTTTGCAACATATCTACAATCACTATTTCATCTCTAGAACATCAACAAATCAGTTAAAGAGTCGTAGTCTTGCCAGCAAGATTGGCTACGTCATCTAGATGAAAATCCAGAGTCTACTCAAGTTCTCCGAAATATCCTTTGCTGGACTCTATATGAAATGTACCACTGAAAGGTGCAAAGAAGAAAAATGCATAGCTAGGTCAGCTTATAATTTCGAACAAACACATTAAATTTATTCTAAGCCTTTGGTCAAACATACCTACATAATATGAATAAAGTATCCATTGAACAAAACAAGGTACAAAAACCTGTTCCTAATTTGTAACTCTCTCATTTCGTTTGCAAAATGCAAATGTCAATAAGTATACCACAAAAGCGTTTACAGGCAGCCATTTACAAGTCTATTAGCTTACCATTGGGTAATTCCTAGAGTTATTACAGGCAATTATTTTTTGCAAAAATCACAAAAAATTTAAAAGTGGTACTGATCTAAACTCTTCAACAGACGCGATTTAAAATAAATTTCTGACAGAAATGTCTATTGAATTGTTTTCCAACATAGCTTTCATTGCAAGTGGCTATGCAGAAGATACTATTTTGTTTGGTTCATTGCGTCCAAGTGTCACAAACAATGTGACTTATTTTTGCTTATTTCGAAAGTTGCATTTGCCGTGCAGGTTTTTCGTGCTGTCTTTCTTGTTGTGATGGAGAGCATTGAACACAATCAATGTTCTAGCATAGGAGAAAGATCTATTCCGATTATACGAGGGGCATTTGATGGTATTGATATTGCTTTGTCAAGAAACCATTTGTTTCGTTTGCAAGCTTTTCATTACTGAAATGGAGATTGTCTCTTTGACGCCTTTGCTGTCCTCTTGCATTTTCGGTACACATCCTTGGAAATAAGAGAAGCAACCATAAAGCATTTCCGTTTGTGTCTAGCTGCAAACGATCCAGCCCCAATTTCTTCTCTCAACTTGGAATTGGATCCTTTATACTTGTCTGAATTGCATGGGATAGATAATAGAGATCTTTATCTGCAACGAATGTACCAAACTGCATCTCAACCGGATGCAGAAAATGTTTATGGCCTTTGGCGTGATATCTTCTGCATAAAATGGTTTGTAAATTGGTTAAATGTCCATGTTGTTGTATGGTCATTGACAAGGAAAAGGAAATATCTTCATTTTAACCCTTCGTATCCTGGATATTTCTACAATATTTTGTTCCATGATCACACCCCAGCTGTTGGGCACTTCGAACCTTTGCTTTCAAACAAATTGCTTGGACCTGACTATGTTATTTTGCATGGACAATTGGATACCTCTTGTGTTAACCCTTGTGAAGATATCTTCCTTGAGTCTCATTGCTTAAGAGAAAGTCTGTTGCAACAAGGATTCCAATTAATCTCTCGCATTGATGGCCACTGCTGTGACTCGTTATTTGAATCAATTTCAAAATTGACAAAAACATTTGATAGTGCAAGCCTCATAAAAACAATAGTGCAAACTTTTTTCAATTGCATGGTTTCAAATGATGCAAGAGCCTTCCGTTGTCTACAAACATTTCTTCAGATTGAGACAGTGCAAGAAAATCAACTTGTTTCTAGTTGGCGAACCTTTGTAGTGAATTTGGCAGAGCCTTATACAATTGGCCATGTAAATGGTGGCCATTTCACAATTCAATGGTTGTGTGAGGTTTTGGAAGTCAACATATTTCTTTTGAACATACATTCCTACAAAGTTCAAAATCAATTCTTCTCAACAAATACATCGTCAAAGATCTATTTTCTTCTCCATCATGAAATTGACAAATGCCATTCGCATTTTCATCCCTTGTTCCAAACAAGCCTTCAAAGACATTCTCCAATGTTGTCAAATGCCATGACTAGGAACCTTACTATTGATGCAATGATGAAAACAAATGACAATTGCCACCAGTCAACTCCTTGCAGTGTCATTGAACAACAACCTCTCATTGACCTTTGTAAAGAACATTCGGAAACAGAGCCAAACAAAAGGAAAAAAACTTGTTCTATGCAAAAAACATCGAAAAAAAAACCAGGACTCTTTTGCATTGGCCCGGAAATTTCAATTATGATGGAAAAATGTCTAGAGAAAGATTCCATTATGAAGCGGAAAAAATCCATTGCCCCGTTCAAGAACATACACACCATGAAAAAGGAAATGCATCTACAAGCGCTTCAATCCTTTCAAAAGCAAAAGGCATATGAGAAGGAAAAAAAAGCACTTAAACAATACTCATAAAGTATTCAAGATACCCCTATTCATGCATGTTCTGTCTGTAGACGCTTGCACTTTAAAAGGGATATTCAGTATATCAACGAAGACACTTTCTATGCATTGAAATGTCTTCCTTGGAATACTATGCCTTCTTCAATTGCACTGCACACATACATATGCAAATATTGCAAAAAGAGTATTTCAAATTCAGAAACACCATTGTTTGCAACACCACTTAATATTTGTTGCAACACTTCATTGCCTTATGTAGACAAATTGACTTCGCTTGAAGAGCAGCTTGTGTCACCAAGAATTGCTTTTGCTTAGATTCGACAACTAGGTTATAAACGAGCTCAAGTAGGGTTGACAGGAACAATCATCAATGTGCCCGCATCTCTAGACAAAGTACAAAAAGCATTGCCTAGGAACCTAGAAGAGGGAAAGACCATTGCAGTCATGCTTAAGCGAAAACTAGAATACAAGAATGCTTTCGTTTCTAGAAATGTTCGACCAAATATTGTCTTGCAAGCATTGAAAACTCTTTGTGACATGGATCTTTACAAAATGGAAAATGTACATGTCAATTCAAATTGGGAAGAAACACTCCGCGAATTGGAAAAGCAAGAGTCCAAGAAACTATCGCCATCAGAATCAAATGATGTAGATGAACATTTTACAAGCCTGGGAGAAAGCGATGAAGATACGCATGATCAATCCATATAACCAATCACAGAGACATTGGTGCATGGATATGGAGAAACCCATCTAATAGATGACTTGGCCACCAAAATCATTGAGCTTGCACCTTCTGAAAACTACCGACCCCTAGGAATTTTCCAAGATCGGTTCTCTGAAGAACTTAATTTCCCTACACTTTTCTTTGGATGCAGCCATTCCAATGACATCTACAAACGCTTTCGACACCAACAAATCTTCCAGTGGGAACTTCAACATGAAAGCACACATTTTGAAGCACATCCCACAAATATATTCTTCAAAGCAGTGAAAGTGTTAATAGGTCAAATCTCTAGCATTGCTTGGATATCTATTCGCATAGGAGAGTTAAACGGGAAAAAACTAAAAGCCAAAGATGTGAAATGCAAAGCCAACCTTCTTAAGATAATGAAATTTACAATTGCATATCGTTCACTAAAAGCCGTCCGAACATCTCCTGACTATTTTGACAACATGAAAAAAAATATTTTCGCAATGATACGTCAACTAGGCCCACCAACTTTCTTTGTAAGATTTTCTACTGCTAAACATCTTTGGAAACCCTTGTGTGATGCTTTGCACACGCTTGAGAAAAGAGACAGAGAAAATTGCAACGAACTTCCTCCTGATGATGTTATTGATGATTTAATAAGAAAACACCTTGTACTTTGTACCCGTTACTATAGACACGAAATGAATGCATTCAAGTCCTTGATCTTGAAAAACAAATACCTTTTTTATGAAGTAAATGACTTTTTTTTTACAACTGAATTTCAACAAAGAGGAAATGAGCATGAACATGGGCTTCTTTGGATTGAAAATGCACCCGTCTTTGGCGATAATAGCAATGATGAAATAACTTCTTTTGTCGATTGCTACATTTCGACAGACTCCTCGTTACTTGAAGAAGACTTCATAAAAATTCAAAGTCATAGACATACAAGAACATGTAAAAAACATAGACACTCTACATGTAGGTTTCGATTCCCGGTGTTCCCTATTGATGTTACAATGGTTGTAGAACCTCTTGAAATTAAATCGGATGCCCTGATTGAAAAAAAAAACTCCTTTCTTTTTCTCTTGAAACTAAAGAATATCCAAACAGCATGACTTTTGATTCATTCTTGCAAGAACTACATTTAAATAGGGACAAGTACATTGAACTAGTGCGTTCTACAATTGAGCGGCCAACATTGCTATTAAAAAGAGACCCTTCAGATATTTGGATAAATTGTTTTGCAAAAGGAATTCCAAATTTGTGGCAAGCAAACACAGATGCCCAATTCCTCTTAGATGCATATGCAACTGCGACATATGTAAGCTCATACATAACGAAAATAGATAGGCCTATGACAATGGCTTTGAAAAAAATCAAGGAAGAGTCTATTTCAAACAATTGTAATCAACTAGAAACAATTCGTAGGCTTGGAAACACGTTTCTGAACATGCAACAGATGTCTATTAGACAAGCAGTACATATTGTGCTTTCCTTACCTCTACATTCATCTTCAAGAACCACAATTTTTATCAACACTGCTCCAGATGATAAAAAACCGTTGTTTAAAAAAAACCGTCTCTGCTAGAAAAGGAGCATGATGATTCTGAAGACATCATTTGCCCATCGATTATAGACAAGTACATTGAATGCCCACCGGACCTGGAACATGTGTCTTTGGCTGAATACGCTTCTTCCTATTGCCTGGTTCATGGAAAAACAATCAAAAGAAACAGACAATGTATCATTCGATACATTCATTACAGACAAGAAAAAGATCCTGAAAATTTTGCCCGTGAAAGGCTATTGCTCTTTATGCCTTACAAAAATCTTTCCAATCTGTTCGAGCACCCCCTCCAAACATGGACAGAGGCATATGAAAAATACAAACAACAAATAGGAAATGTTGAAGGAAAAATTATGGCAAAAGCAATTTCAAAATGGGGTGATATTGACATTGCAAAAGACAAAGTTGAAACACAAGTTCAAATTCCTCTAGACTTTGCAAAAGATACCAATGATGGACTCAAATTGAATGGTGTTGAAAAGTATGACATGGGTGATGATCTTCTCTGTAGAAGAAAGAATCGACTATTCGAAATGCCAAAGACATTTACCATAGCAAAAAACCATTTCTCCCTGATAAAGATGAATATTTTGCGACTAGACGAAGTTTAAACAATGAGCAATAGTCCATTGTAAAAGAAATTATTGCTAGGAAAAAAAACAAGCCTGCAAAAGCAATCCATATCTTCCTTACAGGAAGCGCAGGAATAGGAAAAACACATACTGCAAAGGCCCTTTATGATGCTCTTGTCTTTTTCTATGAAAAAGAACTTGGTAGCGACCCATTGAAAAGAAAAGGTCTTATTGTTGCATTCACTGGAAAAGCAGCATATCATGCAGATGGGATTACTGTTCACTCTGCTTTTAAGATTCCTTTTGGTTCCTCGATCTTGATGCCATTAAGCTCAAACACATTAGATCTTCTAAGCAAAGACTATGAACATGTTCGCGTTCTATTGATTGATGAAGTTTCTTTGATAGGTTCACGCATGCTACATAACATAGACAAACGTCTTTGTGAGATCATGCATACTCCGACAAAACCATTTGGAAATCTAGATGTCATCTTTTGCGGCGATTTCTACCAAGCAGAACCTGTTCACGATTCTTGGATTTTTGACTTCCCAAGTTTCAATAATAAAAAATCCCCTTACAGTTTTTGGAATGATTCTATACAATACTATGAGTTAAAAACCATTTTCAGACAAAAAGACGAAACTTTTATATCGATCTTGAATAGAATCAGAACAGGAAAACAAACATTTGATGATATACAATATTTGAACAGGAAATGCTATAGACAACCACCATTTGACCCATCATTTCCATTCCTTTATTATTGCAATAAAGATGTTCAACAACATAACTCAAAGATGTTGGCCCTTGTTAATACAGAAGTGTTTACCATTGTCGCTCAAGACACCAAAATTGATCAAATTGATAACATAGCCGACGTACATAAGAAAATTCATTTGCCATCTACAATTACTCTAAAAAAACACATGCTTATCGAAATAGTAGGCGGAAAATATTCAATTGAAGATGGCCTTGTCAATGGTGCTGAAGGCATCTTCAAACATTATAGCCAAGCAACAATAGACATTTTATGGATTCAATTTTCAGATCCAAAGGTTGGAGCAATTGCATGGGCATCTATGCAACATCTTTACACTGATTCCATCCTATGCACTTGGACACCTATAAAAAGAGTTACAACACAAATTTCTCTTAGAAAGAGAAAAAACTACATCCGAGTACAATTCCCAGTCCAATTAGCATGTGCTCGAACAATTCATAGAGCACAAGGTCTTACACTTGAGAAATTTGCATTTGACCCAAAAGGAGTCACAAAACATGGTCTTGTTTACACCGCATTGTCACGTGTAAAGAACATTGAATGTCTCTATCTTCTAAACAAACTACAGGAAAAAAATTTCTCCATTTCATCAAAAGTAGTTGCAGAACTGAATAGATTAGAGAAACAGGCTTCTTTGCAATTTCAATATGGACTTAAGTCGTTTCCAAATACTAATCACATGTTCATTTCTTCACTTAACACACGAAGTCTGCTTTCACACATTCATGATGTTGCAAATGACTTTGAACTTATGCAATCAGACATTCTTTGTTTGCAAGAAACACATATGAATTTGCCCCCTGATACTGCAGCATTTGTAAACCAAAACAATTACATTGCAACACATTCAGTTCATGGCCTTCTGACAGTTGTAAAAAAGACGATTCCTATTATGGAAACAATCTTTGTTAACGAGCCATTAGTTGAGGCAATTGTCACTTACATTGCACTACCTAGGAACATTCTTCAGCTTGTCAATATTTATAACAAACCAAATAATCTTGTTGACAAACTTGTTGATGTCTTGGACTCTGTAATGTTACAAAACAACAAGAAAATGCTAACCATAATAACTGGTGACTTTAACATTGACATGTACAAAGAAACAATATCGAAAAGGAGATTGGAACTGTTTATGGAGAATAAACGTCTAAAGTTAAAAACAAACATACCTACAACAGAGTATGGTTCTATGATTGACCATTTTTGGACAAACATAGATATTGATAGGCTTTCATTTAACATTTCCGATGCATATTGGTCAGATCATTTTACTAGTATCTTATCAGTACCTGCAATTTGCATATAGTCTTCCTCATTTTTTAATCTTTTTTTACATGTGCATATTCTCATGTCATTGATTTTGTTTTGCTTCTGTACAGTTTGTTGCCAACACTTCCTTTGTTTCTTACAAATGCATCTTCTTTTATATTAGCAAATTTGGAATGAAGTTCATTTTGTTGCTGAGGTCACGTCCATATCATCTTTTACTGCCACAACAAAACAATACAAAAAATATTTTTTTCATTTTCTTTTGACAAAAAAAAAAAGATGAGAAAAAATTTGGCTGTCATCATTTTCTTTGTTTTGTCTTTGTTTTTTTTTCTCTTCTTTTCAGATGCTTTTCTATGTGAAATATATTCTTGAATATTCTAATATCCTTTCAGTCTTCATCGCATATGCAAATTGAAAAAAACAAATACAACATCTCAAAAAAAAACTAATCAGAAACAATATTTTCAATCAAGGAAACAATTTAGCTATGTCTTCGACATCAGACAGTCCATCGATAGAAAGAAGTCTTCTTTCCTCACAAGATGTTGCAGAGACCATTCCAATGGAAACATTGTCGCAGCCTTCGGGAAATGCAACAACAAATAGTCCTAAGAGGTAATGTTCCTATCCAACATCCTTGTTCATTCACTATTCTTGTCCAGATTCTTTGATCTTCTATCTAAGACAATTGTCAGTGTTTTGATCAAACATCTAGTTTGGCTTCTCTACTAATTTCATTTTAGTGTATTCAGTACAAAATTCAACATTCAATGAAAGACTAATCTATTTGCTGTTTCACTTTTTGCTATTTTTAAATGTGCATAGATTAAAGCAAATGGCAGTTGAACCATCGTCAATAATACAGCTATGTGCTGCAACACACAAGCATGTATTTGAGGGGGATGTTTTGGTTGTGTATGGACCTGCACAAAATCGTAACCAAAACTCCCCTGTCAAGACAAAGATTCTACATGCAGATCATGTTGACAAAAATGGATTGATGACAATGACAGTTACAATTAATGATAGTTTGATAAATCGCTTTGGCAGTTTCTTTTTGCCTGGCAAAAGTGTCAGAATTTCTGGTTTCGAACTGAAGAAGAAAGGTCAATATGACCGAGGAGATGCCATAAATTCAATAGTGATATTGCCAACAACTGTCATAGAGACAATCGAACAAGTATGCAAAATGCATTGCCTTCCACCAAATACAACAATCAGTGAGCTGGTTACATCAGATGAGACATATGCCGTTGGCTCTGTTGCAGTCATAGTTGTTGCCTGTGAATACAATAACAAACAATTGGACTTCTACATAAGAGATGGTGAAACTACAAACGACTATGCAACTGTAAAGTCAATTCTCTTTAAACAATTTTTTTTTTCGCTATATTTCCTTTCATTTTTTTGTTTTTTTTTCGCCGCTCCATCTGTTGCTAGTTATATGTACAAAAAAAACAAAGTAGAATTAGTAACAAAAAACATTGGTCTATTTACCACCCTCCCTTCACTAATTCTTTTCCAGTTATTCATGCTTAGTTTCAGGTTAATGAAAGCTACACAAATTTCTTCCTCTGTGTGCAACAACAACTTGCACTTGCTGAACCGCCTATGTATCTAATAAAAAACATTGTAAGGCCAGGTGCAAAAGGAAGTCATCTTATGAAGACCTCACAAGCAACATTTATAGATCCCCTAAACGATGAATTTGCAATACAAAGTTTGCTTCCAATAATTGAAGCTAAAACACAGGTCAGACAAGAAAAAGCCCTCGTATAATGTCACTTGAAATGATTTTTTGTCATTTCATTATCAATTAAACAGCCTCTCCGTATGTAGTTTGAGCAGTTTCATGATTATCAAAAGAGATTTTATTCTTTCTCCAATATTCACCCTGTTGGATTACCGATATCAAAGTTTTCTGCTTCTGATATAAACAAAATATAGACTTTTTACTTCTCAAAATCTTTTTTTATAGTACCAAATTTAGCAATTCAATTAACAGCAATATAACTCATTACAATGAGATCTTTTCAAACACCATGTTGCAAAAGCTGCATTTGCACAGTTGTTTTCATAAATTCGTTTATGTGCTTTTTCCTGGCATAGCCTTCATATAAAATCATGCTCACTGCAATGTTTTTTATGTTTTCTGTTTGCTTACCTACAACAGGTATATGGAACTTTGAAAGTAAAAAATGTGTTTGCACCACCCTACCACTGCATTTGCACACAGCGTAAACTGCCAATGATACAAAGCACTGTTTTTTGCACATTTTGCAATCGTGAAACACCAACTACTTATGAACACATATTGCAATGCAAGCTAGAGACTGAAGAAGGGATTATTGAATGTACATTTCAAGGTACACAATTAAAAGAGTGTTTCCTCGACGTTGTAGTTGTTTCTTATGAACAATACTGCAATAGTGTTTCCTCAATCATTTACAATATTCACAAATTGAAGCAACAAGGACTTTACACTTTGGCAATGAACAACAGGATTGTCGAGTTCAAAAAAATCTGAATAGAAGGTATGATCATAATTTTCCTTTTTCTCCAAACACCTTCGACAATTTTTCCCTTCTTTCAACTTGCATTCAATATTTCATAATAGAATTCAAACATTCTCTCTTGCAACTTCTTTTATAAATCTATTTGAACCTGTTTTTTTATAAAATATAGACAGTATTAAGTCATTTTTCTTTTTCCATTCACAGAAACCTTGTGTCCTAATCATGTTCATTGGTTATATACTTGTCAGTTGTCACATTTGTTGTTTAATCAACAATAGCAGATCAGTAACAGACATTGATCAATATTTCAAAATTGAAATGAAACATTCTCAGTTGCAACTTCTTTTGTAAATCTATTTGAACCTGTTTTTTACAAAATATACACAATATTAAGTCATTTCCCATTCACATAAACCTTGCATCCTAATCATGTTCATTGATTATATACTTTTCCCATTTGTTATTTAATCAACAATAGCAGTTTAGTACTAGGCATTGACAAGTCTCTTTTCTAGCAACTAGCCATGAACAAAAACATAGAAACAGAATAGGAATGGAGTTTACAACAATCAGAACAAATGAAGAATCTAAAGCTTCCAATATCAATATCTCTGTGTGGTAGAGCACTTGTCAACACCATTAGTCGTACTTCCTGCAAAGAACCAAATCTATGACACTATCTTTAGAAACAATAAAATTCATGAGCACCAATCTAGTGAACTATGTTTTCGATCCAATCTAAAAGGGACTTAGAGCTCCATACCTCCATCTGTCCTAAAGCTGAAAACTCTGTTCTCTACTAAAAATTCTAGACATAAATAAGTGGATTAGATCTACAGGAGAAATTTAACGGGTGAGTGGCCGACATCTCCCACTTTATGTTGGATACAATATGTATTTGATAATTCACATCTAGTTTTATAATTCCACTTATTTTCTTGTGAATAACCAGAGACGAGAGGAAGCTGCTAGATATGGTTGTTGAATGTGTTTTAAAAAAGAGAAAAAAATTACCATTAAATGTTGTCAAATATCCCACTGGTTTGAATGAACAATTCAAAGACTTTGAAGCAGCAGCCATCACGTGCTATGACTGTGCATTATGCGAAATGTCTTTTGAAAAGGTCGAATGAGAGACAGAAGCGTTAACACTGTCAATAGGGAAAATATTATTGAATAAATTGGAGTATTCCATTGACATGTCTACAGTTCTTACGCAGCTCCAACACTTAGAACTGTACAAGACAGAAAAATCAGAGGTCTCATTTCCTACAGTCGTTTTCTCTAACCTTCGACATCTCATCATTAAGTGCTGTGATGATCTTGTAGAGGTTGGAACATTGCCAAATACACTCATACATCTGGAATTGACCAGTTGTTCTGAATTGAAGAAAATAGAAGGGCTTTGTGATCATGCAAAACTTAAAACACTGGACATTAGTGAATGCAAAGAAGTGGACGAGCTGCAAAATATTGGAACATTGGTATCTTTGAAAGTGTTGAAGACATCTAAATGTGAGAAGCTGAAAACAATATGGGGATTGGCTCACTTGAGAAGGCTATGGATCCTAAATATTAGTTAGTGCTCTAAGATAGTAGAGCTTCCAGGTGCGGAAAATTTAAGGTTATTGAAGGAGTTGTCCGCATATAGATGTGAGAAGCTGAAAGGCATACAGGGTCTGGGGCAACTGTCAAAACTCGAAACACTTAATATTAGTGAATGCCCTGCATTGGAACAACACACATATTTTTTGTTATAATTTTTTATCAATACAATGCTTTTTGTGTTTTCCTTTGAGTGCCTGCTTAATGGATTAAAAAACTTAGCACTGGAGGGTAGGCGTTATGTAGATTAATGCTAGTCTGGTGGCCTTCGCCCTTTGCTTTTCATGCAATGATGTATGAAATTATAGTGACACCAAAATTAGCAAAAAGTTGGAATTTACGAGCAGAATTCACACCGCGTGGATATATAAATTTTTGTATTTAAAAAATGAATCACAATATATCAGTGTTGCCCATAATACCATGCTTAACTGTTCAAGACAATGGATTGGATAGTTTCCCATCCGTCTTAATTCGTATCATAGAAAATTTGTCAAATTTGAAGCAGAGGAACAAGGGGCTTTGGTCTTCCTTCTTTGACCACTCACTATTTTGATATATATGAACATTTTGATATTAATAAGATCCATGCTAGTGGTTTTGACAAGATTTGAGTTGTTGCCGTTACTTTTTACATTTTTGATTAGCGACGTTCAGGCAACAATGCAGTAACTGGAAGAGTTGGGATTCATAGGTAAATGCTATTGAGGTTTGGCTTTAGGCCTCTTTGACCCTGGGCTGCATTTGTTCAGTGTGAATATTTCACAACAAAATTCTATGCGTTTATACTTACAGTTCATTGTCTGAAGTTTCTGGTGCAATTTTCATCTTTATGTGGACCTAGACAAAGAAACAGTTGTGTTGTAAGATTTCTGCACCTTATACTTGCAATATATTGTCTTAAGTTACTGATTCTGGACCTAGGTGAAGAGACGTTGATTTCTAAGATTGTTTCTGGTTCAATTTGCCATGAACACGCTACTAAACATGGACTCGCTTCACCTATACCTCAGGTCTGAGAGCTATCTACTCTGCCGAATTTGCTTCGGACTTGCACCCGACCTTGTTCCCTATTTCGGTATGCTATTCACATCGAGCATGTCATTAGAATGTAGCCTTGTTTCCCTTGGTGGAAGGATTAAAATTCAGCCAACCTCTCCAGTGAACCCAAACCTGTTGGCATTGGTATTACTATTTAAACTGCTTTGATCATGACATCTCAGCAACAAATTTAAATGAAGGATGATAGAACCTAGGTCATCCAACCTCATTCCCTATTTTGGTATGCTATTCACATCGAGCATGTCATTAGAATGTAGCCTTGTTTCCCTTGGTGGAAGCATTAAAATTCAGCCAACCTCTCCAGTGAACCAAAACCTGTTGGCACTGGTATTACTATTTAAACTGCTTTGATCATGACATCTCAGCAGCAGATTTAAATAAAGGATGACAGAACTTTGCTGTATATAATATGAAACCAGAGAAATAATATCAGCGAAGATCCATCTTAACCCTGTATCTGTACAGAGAAAGGTATAAAAAAGAAACCAAGGGACAAAAGGTTAAGATGGATCTATGCTCGTTTATTTTATTCCTTGCCAGTTGAGGGGGTGGGCTTGAAACCTATTTTTATTTCAGTTCTCTTCCACCTGTGCATTTTTCGACCTCCCATCCTTGTTAATTATTAATACTATGTTAAATCTGAACAATTTTTATTGCTCAGGAAAAAATTGGGATTTGAAAACCATGTTATTTGACCTCACATCCTTGTTACTAGGGGGGAATTTGAGGTTTGAATACCATGTTACTTATTTAACATATTTTTTTTGTTACTATCAGGATATTTTTTTTGTTTTTTTCCTTTAGGAGCCGGATATTTGTATTTTTTTTCCTTTTCTTATTATCTATGAGCTATGGAAGATCTCCGTGGCTGGTCTCTGGTATTGTCTTAGAACCAAATAAGATTTTAATGGAATTGAAATAAAATTTGACAATTGATAGCTTTGTGTTTATTTGTTTTAAATGTGTCTCTAAAGTGAGATTGCAATAAAATTTCACAATCGACAATTTTAATAATTAATTTATGTTCTATTGGTAAATATGCAGGGTCTAGAGCAGATTGTTATTAATCTATATGTTAACAATGACTCCAGTCAAACAGCTCATGAAAAATTCAAGTATATTTTTGTCTAGTCAGAGTTCTTGCATTCATATCTTCGGATTCTGTCTCTATTGCAATCTCTTTGAATTTGGTTTTATTACTGTGGTAGAGGGTTGGTTGTAGTTTCTTGCATGCTTCCATTCGATGCATGTGCAACTTCTAAGAAACTTGGGAATAGGTGTTGTCATTGCAAAAAAAAAAAAGTGATCTCAATTGGTCAAAGTTTTGTTCAAAACAATGGGGGGATTCCCAGATTGTACATTTGTTTTAGAAGATGTGTCAGATATGTTTTTTTTTTGTACATAGGCCTCATCTTCGATGAGAAGTTTAGAAAACGTGGTTGGACCATAAATTCATAGAACCAATGATTCAAGATCAATGAATTTGTCTTGTGAACGGTGCAGTGTTGTGCTATTAATCATGTTTAAATTGGTCCTAGTTGGTCACATTGTGCTATTAATCATCCTTTTTAGAACTTATGTCTTCTGCAACAATGCAGACTTCACACATGCTCTTTGTCTTCTACATACAGTATAAAAATTTGGACCAACTGCTTTTTTATTTACTATTAGTATGTTGTTGTTGCTAAGTACTACTCCATATGATCAAATCTGTTATTTACAATTTTGTAAATACTTTTATTCTTCTCATTTTGCTGATTGCTTTAACTTGTCTGTACAACATGTGCAGGGACAGGTGGCTGCAAAAAAATCCTACAATGGCAATCAATTTGACATCATCTGTCCCCTTTGTTACCTATATTATTCTGCCTGCTCTAAGAATGACCAATTACAGTTTGTGCATATATGCAGAAAGAAAAACAAGCAACTAAAAAATTGCATTTTTGCATAGATAAAGAAGAAGACATCTTATGCCAGTTTCAAATAATGTCTATAAAGCCATAGTTACTTCAAAACAATGCAAAGTTGGTGTGCTCTTCCAGCTATGGTTTTGCTTTTTTTTGGTTGGTTTCTTAACATAACAAATATATACAAGTAGCTTTACACACTGTATAATGTTCAAATATATGTGCCTTGCATCTTTTAGATGCCTTTGTTGGCAATTTTGAAACTTTGTACATGGTGTCTCCATAACACATATCTATATATATAATGACATTTACAAGCAAATAGAACTTCGTATTGATATTAATGTACTTGTGCAGTGCTTATAACAAAATATGTTTCTTCTTTGCTATTTAATAATATACCTGGTTTCCAGTTAAAGTCATTTCTTTTTGTGGCACCATAGCTGAAATCTCATGCTGCAAATAAATCTTCAGCAACATTGTCATCTTTGCTGACATCCCATAAAGGAAAAAAACAATAGAGGACATAGAAATTTGTTGTATATCTATCTTGGTGGACTCGCTATTCTCTTTAAAAGATCCCCTGACTATAAATGGAGGGGTTTGAATGGGTTGGCATTTAGATGTCTTTGTAACACACCCAATATACACACATATCTACTCTTTTTTTTTAAATTAATGTTATTGTATGTGTATTAATTTCCATATTGAAATGAGTATGTTTGAAAAAGCCAAAGTTCATTGCCCCGTGTATCTATTCTCATTAATGCTATAGCCAACCCACTCCAGATAAAATCCTGACAAGCCTAATATGATAAAATTACAAAACCTGTACATGTAAATCCTTATTAAATGTCTGTGCAAAAAGCAAGTGAACCAATTGTTGAGTCAGCAACAGATCATTGATAATAAAATAAAACCAACTTCTTGTTCTTTGCACAAGTTTTGACTATAGAGTATTTCAATGTTTTATTCAACCACACTTTTGCAATATGTTTCAAACTGTCTCCGTTTTTTGCAACATAAAACACATACTTTTATTTCCAACCTCGACAGTAAATTTTGTTTTCCCCCCCGACAGTAAATTTTGTTTTTCCCATACCCTATGATTTTTTTATTGAATCGTCAAGCCCTTTTCCCTATTGGCTTTCATTTGCATGTGTCTATGCCTCTATCTCATAAAACTTGTTCTCAAAATAGTTGCAACCTCGACAACAACAGCACATGATTTAACATATGTCACATTACATGCTACAATAATGTAAAATACATCTTCATACCAGTACCCCTTATTGTTCCTGCTCAAATTAAATGTTCTCTGCCTCTTTTCTCGATTCAAACCATTGGAGAAGCACACATTTCCTCATTATTGTTCACATATATTATACTTATCAATGTTTTTGTTCATGCTCTTGGCATTGTCTTGCTATAGAGACATAATTGGTTCATATAATCAAATTTGCTTTTGTCACTCAAATATGCAATGGCTCTCCTCATTTGTATTTGTTACACTCATAGCTGCTGTAATTTACAAGTTGCACACACATACTCTTCATAATATTTTTCCAATAATCTGCTTCATGGTCACTGTTGACATCAGTTTTTTCCTTTTTTTTTTTCGATTCAGGTTGGATCTGTGCTATCTCCTTTTGGCAATTTATAGTTTTGCAAAAAAAGTGAAAAAATAATGTTTATCGTTTGGTATTATTTGCTTGCAGAGTTTATCGTTGCCAATAATGTAGCTCATTTTTAATTGCTAAGGTTTTTTTTCGTCCTCTGCAAATGCTTTCCTTACTGTTTACATCAAACTTCCATAGGATTTATCCATTGCAATCTCCTGTTCTGTATTATATATTGTATCTAGAAAACAAAGATTTATTTCCTGAGATCTACAACATAGCAAATGCCTATACATATATCCAAGGAAAAAGAAAACAAAAAAATGCATATCTGTAATTTTTAATTATCAGAAAACCTATGATAAAGACCTTCACTCATTGAAACATTACCATTTCAGGTTGTTTTATGTTCCTTGTCATCTTCTGATTGCAAACATTGTGCCAGTCAAATTTTCAAACAATTGTGTCAATGGCGTTGAAATTTACAAACACTTGTGTCAGCCTTAGCATTTTGAACATTCACTTTCCTTCATTTTAACATCTGCTACATTTTATGTTAGTCAAAATTGCATTTATTTCCTCTCCAATTCCATTAACAATAATCCACACTTCACATGCAGAGGGGAAAAACATTGTAGATGCTACTCCAATATGATTGATCTTACCGATGTAACAGACTTTGTTGCAGGGCATTGTACCACAGATCTTGATGCAGACTGAATATACTGCCACTACAACAGATCTATGTCTGCAGATTTTCTTGTTTTGTCGAAGACATTTTGCCTCCTTGCCTTTTAAACTGTATAATACTTCTAGACCAGTTTTCTCTATGCCTTGAACACCTTCATCAGCGATATCTAATCTTTTTTTTTTCGACATTGCTGAAGTTGTTTTGCTGCTGTCTTTATCTATATTAACTAACGTGTAGTGTTTTTTCCTTTTTCTAACATAGAAAATATGCAATTGCTATGTCGAACTCAGTTTGTATGAACAATTAACTTATGTGTTTTTTTTAATCTATTGCAAATACATTCGCATTTTAACATGGGCAAGATAGCTGTGTTTGATATTGTACCAAACTTTAGTTTGCTTAAGGCATGGTCTGGATGGAATTTTATTTTTTATTTCTTTTTTAAGTGATTTAAATCATTAAAACAAACACTTTATCTTGTTAAAGATTTTAAACTCATATATATATATATATATATATATATATATTTACGTTTTAATATATGTCTATTTTGTAATATGGTATTTTTCTACTACAAATAAATATTGGAAAAGTCTTGCAAATTTATTCAATCAATTTCATAAATTACACAAACTCTTTTATTTGATAGTGTTTGAAGAAAGATTAATTATTTGTTAATTGTTTAATTGATTGTTAACTATGTATTATTGCTCTCTCATTCATTTGTTGTCTATGAATTAGACTCATAGAGTTTAATTCTATCTGATGATCAATTCAAATAATACATTTATATTAATGGGCAACCATGAAAAAATGCAAAAACAAGGTGTAAGAAAATGGATCGATGACCTATAAAATTTAAGTTGGGGTGCAACCTACAAAAAAAAAAAAAGGTATGGTGAGAAAACAAATAAGGTATGGTGAGAAGGCATTCTTTATGAACATCTATTTTACAATTCAAATAGAAAAAAATAACCATTTTATTTTGTTTTTTTCCACTAGTTTTTTGTCAAGTTCAAAAAACTAAACTATACAAAGTGACAATTTTTTTATATCTCCATCCATTGCAATGCTTAAAGAATGGTGGATAAATAGACATTTAAGAAATGAATCAATTTTCTTATGAGCATTGTAATGACAATTTTTCTGAATAGATAAACTATATATTTGATAAATCAAAATATACATTTTAATACGTCATTACAAAAGAACTAGGTCAATATATTGCTGCTAAAGTAGAGTTAAACTATATGTTTAGTATATATACTTAAACTTCCAAATACAATCTTCCAACAAAAACCTAGATTTTTAGCCATTTAACATATACAAAAGTAACTTCATATATAAATAACTTTAAGTAATCAAATTCAATAAACTGGTAAGCCTCTTCAGAGTTCCATATCCTTGATATATGGAGATGATCTCCTTTAGATAAATCCCCTTTAATTTTATTCAATTGTGACAACAATACTTTCTTGAACTAATAAAGATTTTTTATTTTATTTTTGGTAAATAAAACTTATAAAAAACAATATTATACAATAAGTAAAACACTCTAAAATGCTGTGTTGTAAATCCATTTAAACACCCAAAACAATTTAAATATATAATGGCATATCAAACAAATAAGTTAATGTGAACCCATTATATTATTGACATAAGAAAGTTGTATACAAAAAAGAAAGTTGCATACAAAAGTAATCATGGTTTTGTCTATAAATATATCTAAATAAACAATACTAATGGTGGGATAAAAAACTGAAATATTAACACTAAAATATGATTAAATGTTGCATCAATGTCCATTTGAACCAAAAAAAAATTATATTAAGCTTATGTGGTCCATCATATTGTGGTTATTAGACTTATGTGGTCCATCATATTGTTGTAACAAGATAGAAGATATTAAGCTTATGTGGTCCATCATATTGTGGTTATAGCTTCAGAAAATATCAAATACATTTTCTTAAGGGTCGACGTTTCAAACGTTGTAGCTAGGGCTTGCTCCAAAATTAGCAATTTGATATGAACTAGTTTTCTTTCTTTATAATGTTCTCTTTAGTTTTTCTTTGCATACTTTTCATTCCTTACTCTCTTTTCACTCCTTACGCTCTCATTTTTTCAATATGGGTTTTAGATCCTCTTTTCTCTTTCTTCTTGTTCTTTCCTTTCTTGATATTGTTCCTCCCCTTGATTTTTCATCTTTCCTTTCTAATCTCTCTTCATCCTCTTTTTTTTTCCCATTTTGTGCCTTCATTTTCTTTTCCTTTTGTGTGGTTTTATTTCTTTGAGATAGATATCCTTTTCCATTGCTTACCTTCCTTATTTTTAATTTTTTCTATTTTATTTAGAAGTATAAACTTTTAAACATTTTTTATTATTATTCCTTTGTCATTTTCCCTTTTATATTATTCTTTTTTTAATCATGATTTTCTTTATTTTTTTATTTCTCTCCATGTCTCTCATGTATTTGCCAATGAAGCATCAACTCGCATCCCTTAGAGAAAAGGAAAGCATTACAACCTAAAAGTGAAATGCATTTTTGTTGGATATTTTGAAGCTATAAGAGGCAATGAAAATATCATTAGAAGAGATGTCTAGTTTGATGAAGGTCTCTCATACTATGGACCTAATTCAATATTTGTACCATCTTCTATTCCCAACTTCTGTAATATCAATCAAATTATCCTTTCTTCTTCATATGATGAAAGTGAAGATAACAATCTACCTTCGCAATATCTCTCTCCTTTAATTGCGTCCATTGAACATGAACCTGCACAACCACCACCACTTCCTTGAAGGGACCATACAATAGGATAAGTAGTCAATGGTTCTACATATTAACGTCATAGATGTTCATTGTTCTTGTGAGCCTCCCCTCTTTGGCTCAAGTTTCAAACAATCATGATCTAAAAAACAATTGCAAAAGCTTTTGGACATCCAAACTAAGACACGACAATGAATGAAGAGTATTGTTCATTAATGGTGAACAATGTTTGGGATCTTGTACCTCTTTTAAAAGGAAGAACTAAGTATGCATTAGATGGAAAGACATAAGGCCAAAACAATTTCGTAAACGCTTGGCAATGTTCCCACTACCAATGTCGGAGACATCGCCACCTCGTGGCTCTTGTTTTTTTTAATTTAGTGGAAGAGTTTCAATTTTGCCACCAAAATTTGGCTAACTGAATAAAACAAGAAAACATGTTAAAATTGGGGCTTTTTTAGATTTAGGGCTAGGCATCCATTTTTGCTTTGTAGTATAACCATGGACCCTGTTTCTCAGATCTGCAACATGCGCGTTGTTCACAGTGACCAAAATCATCATGAATACTATGGAGCTGGAAGGGCTCGGTATCGATTTTTGCACTATAGTATAACTATGGAATTTGTTTCTGGGATCTGCAACAAGTGCAATAGGAACGTTGTTCACAGTGACTAGAATCATCATGCATGTTGTGGATTCCAGCAAATATTCCAGCGAGGAACTCAAGAAAAATCTCTTGCACCTAGAACCTACCATTGAGAGACCAGAAAGAACAAATGGCTTCGTTTCTTTACATTGATTGAGCCCAGTTTCCCGCATAGGATTATACACTTTATGGTTCTAAGTAACGCCGAAACCCCTATATTCATAGTTCCTGCCGGATCCAGTGTTTGCTGCAAAGTGAGCTGCTTTTCCGGCCAGCATGCACATCCGACCACCGGCCACCAAGATGTTCTCACCTTGCCTTGATAAAATCCCCTACTCCATAATGGGATTCCTACTCTTCTAATGGGTCGACGTTTGCCCATAGTTTCTTTAGGGCACTAAGTACCAACCCGTCTAAGCATTCTTCTTACTCAGACCCCTCATCTCGCACTGGCCTCCCTTTCAAAGATTTTCAAACTACAGTAAATAGGGTTCCTGGAATCATTAGAAGATGTAGAGATTTGGCATGGAATGACAGGTTTCTCGATAGGAAAAAAGGTTTATCATAATCTCTCACCTCATGATTATCGGATCTCGGTCGAAGAAGCATCCTCACCACTATCTATAGTAGTGGTTAAAGCAGTCCCAGTTTCATTGGTTTTAGATCAATATCGAGAGGCAGTTCGAGAACGAGATAAAGACTGACCAGCACTAGAGCGAGCAGATTTACCTGCAGCGGTTCGATAACTTTTTATTGAGATTAAGCAGCACCCGAAGCGGATCAGGCAGTAGCAAGAGCACGGGAAGCGTCCCAGCAGTAAACAACATTAGGGTCAGAGGCACCCCATATTACATTGACGGATTGAGCCGTGTCTTGGATAAAGCAAACTGAGCTCGGTTTCCAGAGGTAATAGTCAGCATGTTGGTACTCTCAAGTAAGTTATTCATTTTTCATAAGAATATTAAATGTATGCATTCCAATTTTGAAACAGAGGACATTTGCCCCTAATAGTTCAAATTCTTAAACGCATCATTAAAATGAAATTCTGAAATGCATCATTAAAATATTATTATTTTTTTTTCAGGGAATCCTGTAATATTACTACTAATTCATACACTGAAGGGTTTCAGATTAATATGATTTATTTATTAATAGAAAAACTTGGTTCTTTTACTTTGCAACAAAAATCTTTGTCCGTAATTATTTGTGCCATTTCCTTTGGTAAATCTTCAGTAATTTTTTCTTGAATTCCAATAAAAATGAATAAAACCAACTGACAAGAAAAAATGTTGCTTCTGAAACCAATCTACAGGGACGTCTGATTCATCTCTTGATTACGTGACTAACAGAAAAAAGTAATGACTAGTATCTCCGGTCCTTTATATCTCCGGTCCTTGTGAGTATTCATTTCCTTGGGATATTTACACTTGATGCATTTTGTATTCTAGCATTTTGTCGTCTTCTAGTTGGCATGTTTTATATCTAGGTAATTTGCTTACTTATCTTCCAATTATTTCAGATCTGAAGTAATCAACGGTTTTCACTCACACAAATACACAAAGATCAGAATGATGAACTGCTTTCTAAAAATAGAACTCAATTGAATTTGCTGGATGCTCTGCCATCTTCCAATTATTTCAGATCTGAAGTAATCAACGGTTTTCACTCACACACAAACACAAAGATCATGTAGCTTCCAGGTATTTGATCTTTGACCCGAAGAATAGTTTATAATTAGGTACCCTGCCTGGGAATGATGAACTGCTTTCTAAAAATAGAACTCAATGAATTTGCTGGATGCTCTGCCTCCGGATAATTTGCCACTATTGCATGAAACTGAAGCTTCCATTTGCTTTTATTCAATGCTCGAATGCTGGAATATTTCCTTCAAATATGGATTTGAAATAATTCAAGTTGTTGCTTGAAATATTTAGGTGCTACCTTTAACACTGAATGAGCTCCATTTACAATCGGATGTAACAATGCTCCATGTTATTTGACATTGTCAACGCTTTTAGTTTTAGAAACTCGAGCTTTCACTTTTGCAAATTTGCCAATAATTTACAGGTGATCAACACAATGCTGCATATAATCTTTCAATTGCTATCCAAAATCTTTGTTGAGGCTATGAACAAGAACTATGTCAATTTAAAATGAATAACCATCTTTGACAAAACAATTGAATATGTGGTGATCATAGTTGTAAGTGAACTTATTATCAATGATATGGATTTTCTACAAATTGCTTCACAAACTTCATGATATGGCAACGCTTGAGTACCACTTAGGGATATTCCTCTGATGCTAGATAATCAGGGTCTGCCTGGTTGGATCTAGTTAGGTTAACAACAAGGACCTCTCTCGTGTTAATTTACATACAAGGAAGTCCACGCTTTATGAGGTTATTCACATCAGTTTGAATCTAAGAGAGAAATTTATCAAGATCATCTCCTTCCACTAGATGATAGCCTGTATCTTTGTGCTTTTCGTGCACTTGATCCAGAGCAGCTGTATAAGAATTGGTGTGGAAATACTTGTTTGTGTATACTTTGTTCTGTTCTCTTATGTCCACTCTTGCCACTCTAAGAGTATCTCTAGTTAAAATTTCAACAGAATTGGTGTGGAAATACTTGTTTGTTCATAATTTGTTCTGTTCTCTTATGTCCACTCTTGCCACTCTGAATTCTAGACATCCCATTCTTCATTCAAGGCATGCATAGTGCATCTGTTTTCTCTAACTGACTAAGCTCCAGCGTTATTCTTCCTTTTCTGGCCCTCACTCCTTCATTTTCCCTTCTTCATTCATCTTATATATATCTATATATCTATATTATCATCCATCATACATTTTATATGATTTTCTTGTGTTGCTACATCAAGGTGCATCCAGTGAAAATAAAATGCCTGATGCAGGAGCATAGGCTCAAATGTGAAATCATACAGGAAAAACTGCCTCCTACAGCTCTCTCGAGCCTCTAAAACTGAACCCCCTTTCAATCTAACTAATAGCATTTATAATAATTACATTCATCAAGCTGTTGCTAAAATTGATCAATAAAACTAATCTTGATTCCATGCCAGAAAATCTGGAGTTGTTGTGATTGAATATCCTGGAAAGATCCTCTGTTTGCTAATGTTGTGCTTTTAAATCAGAAACTGCTGGAACTATCTTTCTAAATATGGATCAAGATGCCTAGAAGTTCTGGATTCGGGCTTCTTATTGATATCGAATTGATTGCAAGAGTTGACATTCGAGATAGTTAGTTTCTAGATATGCTAAAACAATATCAAACTGCCAGCTGCTAAGTACTCTGCCTTCAGATGCTCTTTCACCGATACTCTGCCACTTATGTATTTGTTGTCTTCAAGCCTCAAAATGTTAGAACCAACCCTTTGACCACTATTAATTTTATGCCTGGAAATCTGCGAATCTGAGATGACTTCTCCAATCTATAACTTCATCCTCTGCTGCCAAGTGTTGGATAATGGTAACAGAATTCTTTCCTATGAACCATACCATTCCTTCCCACGCTTTGTCGAAATAATTGAAAATACTTCATCTTCAGATGGCCTGGTGAGAAAATGTGATCACTGTGAAAGGCATTATGACTTGTAAAACTTCTGCACATTTAAGTAATCTTGGCACTTGGATGCATGAGACCTAATAAGACCTTTCAACGCGTTGAGTACAATCAATAGACTCGTGGACATACTCCTGATCCCTGCAGGCTGACCTTTCTTCAACACTTGCTAGCACACTGCTGCTTGGTGAAGCGGTGGTTGTGAGTTTGGTTGACTATGGTATTTGGCAAGGACTTGTAAAGCCAAACAAAACCAAAAACGATGAAACTTAAACCTTAAAGCATTAAATCCTCAAGGCATTAAAGCCTTAAAGCCTTAAGGCATACATCCTTAAGGAAAGCACTAAAGCCTTAAAGCCTTAAAGCCTTAAGGCAGATTTTGCTAGAGAGAATCGTGTCATCCGACCTCTGTATGAGTTTCTGTTGTATTGATCTTTGCATGAGTTTTTTGTTGTATCGATCTTTGCATTACATATAGAGGGAAATCTTTGTATATGATGTTTGAGAGATTTCATATGAAGAGTGATCTTTTCATATTGAACAGAGTTCTTACCTTATTTAGCGGCCTCTGCACACACATATTCATCGACAGAGTTTCTATTGAAGTAATGATCTATGTATATTATGTTGATAGATTTCATATGAGGAGTGATCTCTTCATATGGAACAGAGTTATCAGCTCGTATAAACGCTCCCTGTTTAGATATATTGTTGCTTGAATGGAGTTATTTAGTTTGTATAAATTATCTATGTATTGTTGCTTGAATAGAGTCTCATTTGACAACGAACTCTTGGTTATAATCGATCTGGGTATATATATATATATATATATTTCATTTTAGAAATCGTGGAGAGGCTGGTCGACTCTCCCTGGGGCGCCGTCCTTTGTTACGGTCTTCACTATAAAAAAAAGGAATCGCCCTTAGTTTAATTGTTGTTGTGCTTGTACTATCCCTGAAATGAATTTCATAATAATATCCTTCAGAGTTTTAACCCTTATTACGTTTAGATATACAAGACTACTTAAGCTAATAAGGGCGTAGCTCTAGGATTTATGCTTTAAGGCATTTTGATATTAGTTAAGTACTTTCCTTAAGGCATTTTGATATTAGTTAAAGCCTTAAGGCATTTTGATATTAGTTAAGCATTAAAGCCTTAAGGCATTTTGATATTAGTTAAGCATTAAAGCCTTAAGGCATTTTGTCACTTGGCGGTGTGATCTCACAACTTTAGATATTTAATATTTATTGAACTCGTTTGGCATTCATATGCAGAATAAATTCATCATTTGACACTTAAGTGCTTTCCTTTTACAACTGGAATTGCCTCCTTCACGCACCTGCGAATACAATTGATAGTTTTTGATGTATTCTTTTAATAAGCATTCACCTTAACACCTGCCGGCTCTAAATCTTGCTTTCCCTCCATGCGTAGAGCATAATATTTGAGCCATGTCTCTTGATTAACGCTCCATGCTTAAACTTTGAGATATGGTATGACGGTTAATATAAACTATGAGAAGATAAGACAAGTACTTTATGACTTTTATAGTTACGTAACATGAAAGGGCTTAATTTTTGAAAAATCTCTCAAAATATAATCATTTAAAACTAAGCCAAAACCAAAAAGTATTATAAAGATTTAAACTAATAATTAATTCTTTAGATTTTGGCTTTTAAGGAAAGTTTTAAATGAGAGGTGATAGGTATAGACCCATAAGGTTAGGCTTAGGATAGGGCCATATATAAATGGATGAAGGACTGGGGAATGTGGTCTATGAAGACATAAAGCATAGCAACGTTCACCATTTTGGAATTTAAGACTTGATACAAAGAATTTGAGACTTTGACAAAATAACCCAAGATTGGCAACGGCTCCAGGATTTTGACGAGACCGGCTTGGCAAATTCACACAAGAACAACGTAGCAATGAAGAAGACCTTGGTCTATTGTAAGACCATAACATGTGCAAGATTCATTGAGCTTGAGGGAAAGATGACCCATGTTCTCTGGTGCTTGTGATATAGGACTGCCTCTTGGTCCTTGGAGCATGCTTGATAGATTCATGATATCAATTTGGAGATTGACATGGAATCCAGAGTGTTTCCGGCAGCACATGCTTTGTGAAATATGGCCATATCGCCGTCAGAATCTGAAAATTTTAATAGGGAAGATTCGGGTACAAACATGAACAATTAATAAATTGAGTCTTTTATGCAGTAGATATAGGAATAAACAGCTGAGTCACGAGTCTGTTGAGTTTTCGATCCTATCTCCAAGGATCTGAAAACAAAATTTTCCTTGTTATTTAATCACAGTAGATTAATTTGTAAAATTAGCTTGGGACAGCTCGAGAAGCTTGGGAATAGCTCACAGAAGCTCTGGGTAGCTCGTTAGCTTGGAGGAGGCTAGATCGAAGGAGGAAGCTCAAAACATACTTTTTCTTGGTGAAAACAAGAATTCAGACCTGTGACCGATGAATTCTATGTAATCGATCTTTATATTTCAAGCTTTGATGGATTGAACAAAAGATGGAATAATTTCAGCGTGTCTATACCTGTGTATTCGAATTTCGGTTGGTAAATAGAAGAAAGACTCTTGGATTTCTGTATTGAATGAAGGATTTTTCCATTAAATTGTTGTTCTGTTCAATATATAGTGTTTCATTAAAATATACACACAGATTAATTGTTTATTATCTGTAGTGAGGCTTAATTTCTTAATGAAATCCTTGCTGAGGTGAAATTGATAAGAAACTCTGTTATATGGTATTTCGAAGGTATGATCACATAATTTTCATGTGATTTCTCATGTATTTGCATTATACATTGAGCATGATCCTCGTATGTAGACTTTGAGGGATAGGTTTGCATGAATGCCACTGCTAACCTTGAACATGAATGATTGGAAATAGACTGCTTTCACAGAGCAATAAGAAATATTGCATTAGAGAATACTGTGAACAATGCTGTAAACTATCGAATTTGTAGACAAAGAAGAGTCTCCCCTTAGTGTGAAACTTTGAATAGCAAACTGATGTCAACTTCACTGAAATGCCACCACCCAGCAAGTGTCAAGAACCTTTCACATATCTACCATTATTCCTTTAAGCTATAGACAATAACAAAATGGATTTGCTTCTATTCTCCATGATTTTTTGTGTAGCACCATGCACCATTGCTATTTCTTCTTTCCTGTCTTCAGCCACTACATGCTCATTAAATTTGTATATATATGCTTCCATTTGTAGCACTCATTGACCATCTCATATGTTTATTCAGTGTTGGTCTCTCTGTAGTTTGTCATTTGCAAACTACAAGAACTATGAAATAAATATAGGTTATAGTCATGGCTCATAAGGCTTGTAGCAAGTTGCACCATCTAAGCAGAAATTGTTGACTTCACGATCTAGTATAAGTGTTAAGTAAGATATGAAACAAGTGATGAATGAGGTACTCTTGCAGATCAAAGCACTTGATTAAAAATAATACAAATTATACACAAACAAGTATTTCCACACCAATTCTGTTGAAATTTTAACTAGAGATACTTTTAGATGTAATCTTTGCAAAAAATTAAGTGGCACTCAATTTGGATATGCCCATCAAAAGTTATACCTCAGGAACTGAAGGGCATTCCTTGAAATGTCAGTCTGAGATTGTCTACTCTAGTACCATTTGTGACGATCCAAATTACCCAAAACAACATAGAATACTACAATGACACTCCAACAGCATGTGAACCAATATATTATTGGATTGGATGCATTCATTGTGTGAAAAGTTTCTGTCACAACCTGTGAAGGTGAAAATTTTCTGAAAGTAAAGTTAGATTTCTTTGTAGTTTACATGTCAAATTCCTACTATCCGCTACATTTTTTGTATTGAATAGATCCATTCCAACATTTTGCTAGAAATCTTGAACACATCAAAACATGTTTACTTTGTTGATGCATAGCTGCAAAATTAGAACTGAAGTGATCAAAGTTTGACTGCATTAGGACCTGAAAAAAATGAATCTTTTCCAAACAAACTTCAGATAACAATAACGTTTAAAATGGAAGTGGATATCCCAAGCATACGAGTCAGTTTTTTGTGCCTTCCCCAAATCAGGCCTGAGCACAATAAGATAGAATTTGTCTGTTCCCGACAATACTTAGCTTAATCAATATGCCAATAGATTCCAGCACAATTTTTCTGCATCTACAGATAACACACTTAAGTTGTGGGATCTTACAAAAACCAATTCTTTTGGGGTATCTAGTAGTTCTTGTACTCTAACCTTTACTAGTCATACCAATGAGAGGGTTTGTTTTTTAGATGGATCTACTATTAATTGTTCAGCATATTCTTCAGAAATCAATTAATCATTCTGTCTCTATGGGTTGCTGTTATATTTTCTTAAAATTGGAAGTGATTCTTTTTTTAGTGCATGCCATCTATGAGTTTTAGAGTCAAAGCTTTAAATCCTGAACTTGAGTGTTGGTGACGTCATATGTGGCCTCCAAAGGCCTTTCTAGCTAGGTGCAAGCCTCCAAGTAGGGTTGGAATATGAAGGGTCACACCAAACCACCCTCCAAAACCTTCAAGTGCTAAAACCATGGGCCAAATCCCCTACCGCCATCAATACCACATGCAAAGTCAAAACCACTCTTCCCAGACCATGTGCAAAACCATGGGCCAATGCTCCAAGTAGCCCCACCTTCCACATCACTCTATCAACATAAATATGCCACATGGATCAAGTAGCTAATTCTCTGCTTTCAAATGTACCATGTAACCTTACACATCCAGCATAATAGAGAAGATCTAGTGTAGCAAAAAACCCTAGGGAGTGACCTGGTTTGAAGCTCACAGAACTAGAAACTTGAGGTATTCATTTGTTAAGTTTATCGTTTAATCTTATGAAACTTGAGGTGTTCATTTGTATGGGGATTGCATTTCTTTTTCTTGGGATTCTTGTTTCTGCTCCTTGGCCAACTAGACCTTCTCCTCACACAACCTCTATTATTATTATTACTGATAGTTTAGTTGAGTATGATGGAAAATTTAAGGTGAGATAGGCCCCCCTTTCTGGAAGAGGTATTCCTTCATTTGGGCGACTTTCAAGGTTGGTGGCCCCACATTTTTGGGATAGGATGATGTTGGCTAGGGTGTAGTGATGTAGACTTGGGTAGAATGTTATGTAGACCAACGTAGTGTTTTGGTGATGTTGAAGTAATGTAACTAACCCATTGAATTCTTCATTTTCTCTCAAATTCTCGTTTGCTCTTCACTGCTTTGCAAAAGACCTTTATGGCATAGCACTTGAGACTTTCTACATCATATGTGAGGTGACTTGTAAGGAAAGTTGATACTACCACCAACATCCAGTCTTCTTTTTATTTCATGCTTATTTTCACTAAACCAAAATCCACGGCCATAAT
This sequence comes from Larix kaempferi, assembly GCA_027924585.1. NCBI lineage: Eukaryota > Viridiplantae > Streptophyta > Pinopsida > Pinales > Pinaceae > Larix > Larix kaempferi. The sequence goes on along the minus strand of BSBM01000751.1, from coordinate 5,663,698 downwards.
GCCATAGTCACCTATATCCATAGTGGAAACTCATTTCAAAATCAGACCGAAATGGTAATTATTTCTGCTTTCTGAAAATGTTAGTTGTATGCAATTTGGTTACTTATGTTCTATTCTGTAGCGTAACGAAATTTTACATTATGCAACATTTATAGTCTGTTGAAATTGTAAGGATTATACATTTTAAAAGGATTATCTGTCAGACATTTGGTGTAATATAACATATTTCTCACTTAGAATATGTAGTGACAGAGAAGAACTTTTTTTGTATGGGCAATTCAACATATATAATTTTCTTTCTATGATTGAAGTGAAAACAATTTTAACTGAGGTCTAGATTGTAATACGGATAAGGGATTCATAAATGTTAGTTGCATGATTGACTCACTGAAAGACTTAAGTTTTAAGCCTGCTTTTTCAAATTGAAGTGATGTCTTTAAGAGCTGAAAATGGTAACAAGTCTGTTTGCAAAATCTCTTCTATTTGACTTTAGAATTCCTTCTACCTTGATGTTTTGTTTATCATTGGCAAATCAATCATATTTTCAGATTGGGAGGAAATGTCAAATCTACTTTTGAGTTCGATGAATTTGTTTTTGTCTTCTTAGGGACAATATCGTGGACAGGCTGAACTTGCACCGGATCAAAGGGAGAAATTTCTTCAACGACTTCAACAGGTTCAGTAGCAAGGTCATAGTGCTGCCCTCCTGGGAGCTCAGTTGTCTCATTTATCAGGGACCATCCCCAAGGAATTTTCATCTCAACAACAATCTACACTATTGCAGCAGGTAAACTCCACTCCTGAAGAAGCCTTTTCCATACTCTATTAAACAACTGCAAAATTTAGTTAATGCTATTGGAGGAAGGTAATGCAAGTTACATGCTGATTCTTTCCATTATTTAAGATGTACTGGTAAATAAGAAATATTTCAGTTATAGTTATGTGGATTCTCAGTTAATAGGTTTTAGGTCATGACTTGCAGCTATAGATTTACGAAAAAAGTCAGCAATAATCAACCTTCCTGATATGTTCAACAGCAGTAGTAATTGACCGCAAAGGTGTTGTTTTCTGGTTCTATTACCATTGATGTGTTTATGTATTGGCTCATTTGGTCAGTTAGTGACAGCATACTAGCAACACATTGTGGTGTCAACATGTCTATTGTTAATTGATGTCCTATGCTGTGCACTGAGCATCATCCTTTTCTTTGTATAGGTAATTTTTTATCAACTAGTTGTCCTTGGAGTAACTGTTTTGATTACTTTGTATGCAATTCATTCCTGTGCATATATGCACTCTAGTCACAGTGGACCACTTGTCTGCTTTTTAATACTTGTTGAATAGAGGAAAGAAAAATCACACATCACGAGGGTTCCTTAAATTGAATAGTCTGTTTCCCTACACTATTACATTTATTTATTATATAAATTTGTGACAATAGTCAAGAGGGGCTTGCCTGGTTGGTGAAAGTGTGGTGCTATTAATGACCTGCAAGGATTCAAGTATCTCTAGTGACATTCCCCCCCTGTGAGTTGCTTGTGCTTGTAGTTGGGGCTAGGTGCAATTGTTGGGTGACTTTGGTGTAATAGATAGTCATCAAGAGTGGCTTTTTAAGCTGAATGATTCCAATTCGAATGTCACAGGCCAGCTCTAGGGAATTTTGGGGAGGCCTACATTTTTTATTCTGGAAATGAAAAATAGATTCTTTAGGTGCACATGGCACATCAAAATGTACAGGGAGTAGTAAAATATTTAGCTGAGATGATCTTACATATCACTTTGGATGATCTGTCACCAGAAATAACCAAAATAACATTTTATCTCATTTAACATAAAACAAGCTCATTTCTTTCTATGGCTCTTTCAAATTTCTCCATTGTATCAGTGCTTAAAAAGAGACATTATTCTAGCCCCACTTCTATTAATTGTTTGTATTCAACATGGAATAACTGTGTTTTAGCAAAAGAGAGAACCCACTGTGTACTGTTTTCCCTCACATCCTTGAACTTCATGGCTCATAGTAATGACATCCCCTTGAGTTGTATCTTGAGATATCTCAATATTCCTCTTTGGGTGACATAATTCATTTGGGTGATTTTAATTTCCACACTAGCACTCTATGGAGACTGATTCATGGTTTGACCAGGGATGCAATATGCATACATGATTTGGAATGATATGGTGTTTGTTTACAAATGAGAGACACCTTCTCCTGTTTGGTGAATTTCAGTCTCATCATTCTTAATGGGCTCCCTAGCTGTTTAGGCTCAAATAGGTATACATGATTTTTTCCTCATGGTAGCGGTTCTAGTGTTGTTGATTATGTTTTGTCCAGCCAGTATTTGTTCCGTTCATCTTTCATTTAGACAATGAGTACTCAAAATAGATTAGAACTCTCCTGCCATGGTTCATTTAGACAATGAGTACACTGAATCCAATGTTACCCTCACCAAGCCCAACTTATCTCAAACTTTTCATAGTTCTCTTCTCACTTTTGCCGCTGTGAAAAACGATTTATTATAACTTATTGTAGACCCTTTGGGAGACCTTCCTCGCTTCTTCCCCCACTCCATCCACCACAGCGAAGAGGTTGCAATGTGCATTTGTTGTTGATGATTCTGTGTTATTTTGCACCTTTAATACAATGATTGAATTTGTGTGCCCATCCTAGACAATTTTTTTGTGTTGAACTTGTCTTGATCATGACTCCATTAGTCACAAACTTGATTGATCTCTGATTCTTCATTTAGGATTTGTTGATCCCCAACAATTGTCCTATTAGTTGGGGAATGTTAGAAATGATAATAAAAAATCTGTGCACAGAATTGTTGATCTTGAAAGGTTTGATGAAACTATTGGCATGGAGGTTTGTTATAATACATAAGTGCAGGTTGTTGCACAGTTGCGGGGAAATTTCCACACCATCATCTTGGGAATTGAGTAGGTGTTGTTAACCTGGAATCCTCTGTTGGAACTGTTATGAACTTATGAATTACACACAAGTTTGTTGATCAAGTCAAAGATGATACCCAAAGATCTAGGAGCAGGCGCCACCATCCTTGATATTGTAATATTGCTCTAGATATAAAAAGAACCCCCAAAAAAATACTCTAGATACATTACTTCAGATATAAAATACATGTATAGAATACAGTGGTGCCTCAAGGCTCTACTCTTGGCTTTACCACTGGCTCCTAACACTATACTGACTTTGATACAAGACTAACCAATCTGACAAAGATTTAAAGCATATTGTCAATTACTCCATTCTCAATCATATTTGGGGTTATCTGTTCATAACACGATGATTTTGCATTCTGTTTTTCTATGGCAATGAACTAGGTGTTGAATTGGATTACTAGAATTTGTATATCCCTTATATAGAGCAAGTACATTTTTTGTTTGGAACTTTTTTTGACTTTGCAAGGAAATATATAGATTTGATAGGATTAATAAATCTCACTTGGGATTCTCTTATATAAGCTTATATGGGCTTATAAGTATACTCTCAAGGGAGCAGTTATCAACTAGACAAAAAAGATGGTCACTTTATCGGAAAGAGATTTTAATTTGGAAGAATTAATATGAAGATGTCCTTGTGCCTTAGCCTCTTTCTACTAGTGGCTGTAAAAATAGTTGATTTTTTAATTTATGTTTTACATTGTTTAGACATAAGAGGCAGGTACTAAGCAACTATGCTACTTATCCCCACTTGTTTAGTAAAATATTTGTCAAGACTTTACAAAGTTTTAGAATTTAGAATTTACAAAGTTTCAAGGTCTAATTCTTTGAAGGGTGCTAGCTCAATGGAAGAGCATCTGCTTTACAAGCAGGAGGTTGGTGGTTCGATTCCATCGTGCCCTAATATTCATAAGGAATGGTGATGATCACAATCCATTCCTAAATATGTTGAAAACCCTAGCTGTGCAACAAAGACTGCAATCCAGTAATTGTGATGGTCGCTGATGGAAAACCACGACGACGACGACGCTCTCTAGAAAGCCACAAAGAAGACTAGGCAGCCTCCAAAGTAAAGATCCATGATAGGAGACACTTAGATCTGGATGTGTAGATCTGAGTTTGATGTGTGATCCCACAAAAATCATGAAGAGAAATTGATCTGGATCTGCAATGCTAAAAGCAGTGAGTAGACCACATCCAAAAATCATTAACAGTGGCGAACAGCTATAAACCTGCTAAAAACCAAGCGGGGCAGAATCACAACCTCTTTGGTGAGAGATTCAGGGTTACAGTTTCTCTAATATCATGTAAATATCTATGGATTAACTAGAATCAAAGATGATACAAGAAAATTTTATTAAATTCGAAGATGTAAATTACAAGTGAGAACCTCAATTTATAGGATTGAGGAGGCTCACCAAACCCACCAAACCCACCAAACCCAAGGATAATTCAACGATTAAAAGTAAACTTACAACTCACCATTGATAACATTGGAAAATACCATCACCCAAAAAAAATATATATATATATATATATTTCAGCATCACGACACAACCTAAATTACACCGTTAAAGATAGGCTTGTTCACGCCTTAAGTATGAATCTAATGGGCGGGATATAAAACTGGGGCTTGATCCGTTCATTGGGGGGCCATTGAAACACTCTTTATCGGTGGAACTGAGAACATACCTCTATGCAAATGGTTACTTCACCTTAGCACATGCTGCTGGTTGGAGTGGGGACGGACGTCCTCGATGGCTCTCGGCTCCCCAGTTGGGCCTATCGGGATCTTTAAGGCTGGAATGGGAGGAGTATACTAAGCCTTTGTATCAATCTAATTTGCGGCTCTCTGATGGCGCTGACCGGCTGGTGTGGTCATGGGACGTGGCTGGTGGTAGGGTCTCTGCGGCATTGGCATATGAAGCATTATTTGCGGAGTCTCAGATACTGATTCGCTGGTGGGATAAAACTATTTGGAAACTTGTCTTGCCTCTCAAGATCAAATGCTTCATTTGGTTAGCACTACATAACCGGATACTTACATGGGACAATCTTTGCCGGCGTGGTTTCTGTGGCCCGGGTCGATGTACTTTTTGCTGCACTGAAGGGGAGACGGTTGATCATCTTTTTGCCTCCTGCTCGTTCATAAAAGAACTATGGTCTTTTATTGCGAACAAGACTGGTATATTCTTTCCTTGGAACTATTGCTCCCTTAATGAATGTCTTATTGATTGGGCTCATCAGGATTTCGGTGTTAGAGAACTCCCATATTTTATGATTTGGGAGGTCTGGAAGGCTCGGAACCTGCACATTTTTGAAAATTGGGGCCCTTTCTTGGCTGGGACTGGCTATAAAACTCTCGCTGCACATCATGAATATCTCTCTATCCATGGACGGGGCGGGGGCTGTGTTAAACCGGACAGGAACCTTCGATTTGCCCCCCCGGTACTGACCTACCCATGTGGCTTCTTCGATGGTGCTGCTGTTAGCAATTCTGGGGGGGGGCGGTGCTGGGGCTGTGATCTACTTTACTAATGCTGTCACCATCCATCTATGGCTAAATCTGGGCCGTGGCTCCAATACCAGGAGCGAGCTATGTGCTCTTTGGTTGTTACTTTTATGGGCCCACTTGCGGAAAATTACCTCACTTGTGGTTTTTGGCGACTCCCTTTCCATCATCTCCTGGGCGAAAGGCAAAACCACTCTTAATAATTTGCTACTCAAGCACTGGATGGATGCGGCTCAGAGTTTAATTAAGGAGTTTCATCACATACACTTTGACCATGTTTACAGGGAAGTAAACATGGTGGCAGACATGCTTTCCAAAAGGGCTCTTTGCTCTAAGCTTGGGATCATCAAGTGGCAGGAATGGCGGGAGGACTCGCTGGTTTCTCAGGGCTCACATCTTCTTCATTGGTCTTGATATTTTTGTCACTTTTCTTTTATATTAGCTATATTATGTTGCATTTTTGATATCTTATGGGAGCCGCTATACTTACGTTCGCTGTTAGTTTCTATGTGCAGATATTACATAGGAGCTGTTTCCAACTTCTTGTTGGACATTTTGTATACATCTTATTTATGCGGCTATATAGACCGGGATTGTTCTGATTATGTTTTGATATACTTAGCTTTCAGGACATATTTTTTGGATATTTGGCAGCCATAGCTGTTTGATTACTATTGTGAACTTTGTTATATGATGAGACACTTTGATGGTTTCTTGTGATTGTTGAACCTGTTTCTCCTCCGGGAGGGGTTCATGATTTATATGTGTGAACATATGACACTTATTATGGTTTTCATGGTTGTGACGTATTTTGGCATTGTGGCCAAATGATTTGTCATGACACATATGCACTACAGGACAGTGATGAGATGTATGTTTTATTCTGACAGTTGGCACCATTTACTATTTCGCATATTAATAGTAAGTTATATTTTTCTGTGAAAAAGTATGAATCTATGTTTCATATAATTGTGAAGGAAATAATTTAGACATTTCTAACAAAGTCAGGTTAACATGATTTATACGTGAGCCCAATGGACCCACAAGCTCAAGCAACCCTTTAGTTTGATTTCCCCAACTCCCCATGGGCCATGACCCCTACAGTATGAAAGGTTATGGTCATTACCCAGCCGTCAAATTTATCTACATTTCATGGATTTCTCACAAGAAGTACCGCTAGTAGCCGGTCAGCGGAGCAGATAAATCTTGATCGGGAAATACAGAGAATAAGCACATAAAAAAATAGTTGTGGATTTCTCACTTTCCGAAAATGAAAATCTTTAAAATAAGTACATAATTAATGGAAAAGTAAAAAAAATTGCCCGTTCTAGCTTTCCCAAAATCTATAGAAGAAGCACATAATTAAAGTATAGAATTAAAGCACACGATTAAAGTAAAAGTATAAAAATGAATTAGTTGTCCGCAAATCTATGGAAGAAGCACATGTATACTCCTCTGCATTTTTGCTCAATGCAATTTTGGCGGGAGTTCAAGCTAAATGGGAAAATTCATAATAAAAAAAGAATTGAAGTCTTACCAATGTAAATGTTACATTGTTGTGTGTATACATTTATGCCCATTCCCTTAGTTACTCTCTCTATACATATACTAAAGTAAAATATTACACATCTTATTCATGTTATTATTATTTTCTAAAACCATTTAAATTATTTTATTAAATTGGTTTAAATTGAATTCTACTTTCGTATTATATATTTTCTTTTCTATAATACCATAATTCTTTTACTATCATACTATATTGTAAATACACTTCAAATCCTCAAAAAAATAATATTTAATAACCCAATGCAAATATTACATTGTTGTGTGTATGCATTTATATTCTTGTATTGCGAATTCCCCTAGTTACTTTATATATATATTAAAGTAAAATATTACACATTTTTTTTCCAGCAGAAAAAAAATCGTACTATTGCTATTCCATAGAATCAAATAGTACAATGATAGTATGAATATCCTATATCATGATATTCAGATCATATACTGTTTTCAAGAGATCATCCAATAGTTTTTACAAAAATATAACCGCCCATCCCAAGGTAATTACATCAAAATATAGAGTTCCATCCCAAAATATAGATACAAAATAACTTAAAAGAAGTATAAATATCCCCTGTCATCCAGACAGGCATCCAACCATTCCTCCCAAAAAAGAACTCCAACAGGACCAGCAAAAGCATCTTTCGATAACTAATCAGCTTGAGTGTTGTTTTCCCTATAAATATGTTCAAAAGAAATCTGACTCATCCTTGAAATTTCCTGCCGGGTTCTCTCGCACCAATAATTTAGATCAATAACATTTATACTGTGTTCCTGTAAAGCCCACTTAATAGTCACCCGAGAGTCTCCAAAGACTCTGAGATTCTCCAAACCAAAGGAATTTGCCACCTTTAGCCCCATCCATAGCGCCATCACCTCAACTTTCATATTAGTTCCCTTACCGCCATTGAGACGAAGAGAAAAGTAATGGTTTTCATTGATATAGATAACCCCACCTACCACACACAATCCATCCTGAGCAGCCCCATCAAAGAATAATATTGGCTGAGAGACAACATAAGAAAAGGAAACATCCCTAATAACTTGCTTACCAGAATCCTCATCAGGATAATTTTGTAACATCTTGCAAACAGTATTAACACAATGCACAGGATCAGCTTTCTTGTTTTGAAAAATCACTTCATTCCTTGCATACCAAATGACCCAAGAAATAAATATAGGGAGAAAGATAGGCTTCTTATTTCCCCTAATCCAATTGTGCAGTCCAGCTCCATAATCCTTATCATCCCAAACAAACTGCAAATTGAGCTCTTTACAGCATAAATTCGATATATATTGCATAAATGAACAACTTACAAAAAGATGTTCAGCAGTTTCCAGACCTAATTGACATAAACAACACCAGCCAGGCCCTGTCCACCCGCGCTTGATTAAATTTTCCAATGTCTTAAGGCTACCATTTAACACATGCCAGAGGAAACATTTCACTTTCAATGGGATAGGCCACTTCCATAACTTCGAATACCACCATTGACACGGATAAATACATTGAGATTGCATAATCCTTTTATAAGTTGAACTTGCTGTAACAATCCCTTCTTTAGAATTACCAGCCCAGATTAACATGTCAAGGGATCCCGTAATCGAGATGCCGACCGCTCTAATAGCCTGAATATAGCGACCCCACTCCAATTCATGATTTGGATTTGTCCACGGTAATGTTTCCAGCCATCCATTACCAGATACAATAACATGATTATCATCAAAAATATCATTTAATGTATTAAATCCCAAACTGTTCAACATTGAGACCAGATTATCAGATAATCTGAAACATTCCTCCAAACCAAGCACAGGATCCACCCCGATAAGAATGTTGCATCCATTACCTACCCTCCAGCAAATATCACTTGCAATCCAATCATAAACTTTTAGAAAACCTCTCCATACTGGAGACATCAACTCGGAGATCCTCTTAGGTTTTCTCAGCCAACTGATAAAATCAAGTTTTATATATTTGTGATGAAGTACTTGTGACCAAAGAGATTTACAAAATAAACCTCTCCACATACTCTTAAGTCTAAGGGCTTTGCTGAATGCTAGAATATCAATAATACCCCACCCACCAAATTTCACCGGTCGAGCCAGAATATTCCATTTCACCATCACCAGCTTAGTGCCAAATCGAGTACCAGACCAGAGAAAGTTGAACATAAGCCTCCTAACCTTATTGATAATAGAAACCGGAATATCTAGAAGAGATAACCAGAATACCGAGATACTAGATAAAACAGCTTTGACTAAAACAAGTCTGCCACCAGAAGAGAGTAACCGAAATGACCAATGATCAATTCTCTTCTCAAACTTCCTGATTAACCAACGCCAATCTTCCGCTTTATATGAATTAGGCTTTAAAATAAAACCTAAATACTTCAAACCATTAATCATTTCCATACAGTTAAAAGGCAAAATGGCTTCAATTTCACTTCTTCGTCCAGGATCCACCAAGTGATGGTAAAAACATGACTTAGATATGCTGATTTGCATCCCTGATACCTTACAGAAAAAATTGATGATATTTGAGAAAACCTTCCATTCATTGACAGAATCAATACCTGCGAGTAAAACATCATCAACAAAGAGGAGATGCGACAAGAAACATTTAGCCCCCACCTTTATTCCTCTTATCAATCCCATTTCTTTAGCTTGTTTAATAAGACGACTGAAACCATCAATGATAAGGATAAATAGCAGCGGTGACAGAGGACAACCCTGCCGAATACCTCTACTACATTGAAAGAAGGAGGTGGGATTACCATTGACCAGAACAACAATACTGGGCGAAGTAACACAGGCCATGATCCAATTGATCACAAGAGGAGGAGTGCCAATTTGGATCAAAACCAGTCTGAGAAAAGACCAATTAACACGATCATATGCTTTTTCTAAATCCATCTTTAAAATCAATGCCTTCATCTTCTTGGACTTGATGGTATGGAGCAATTCCTGGGTAAGCCCAATAGAATCATGAATTTGCCTGCCCTTAATAAAAGCAAATTGTTCAGGAGTTATAACAGCCGAAAGAACAACCTTAAGTCTCTGCGCTATAATTTTGGATACAAGTTTATAGATAAGATTGCACAGCGCAATAGGCCTGTATTCACCAAATGAAACAGGTTTATTACTCTTAGGGATCAAAGTAAGGAAAGTGGCGTTTAGGGCACCAAAAATGAAACCATTTACCCTAGTGAATTCCACAAGCCGCAGAATATCCTTCCCCATTAGATCAAAGAAATGCAAATAAATTTCCACCGGCCACCCATCAGGGCCCGGGCTTTTGTCCCTAGCAAATAGCTTTAATGTATTTTCAATCTCCTCTAATGTAACCTCCATGCCCAACCCCTCGGCATCATTACCTTCAATGCATCTCGGATAAAGCTGAGCCAATCTGATTTGATCCAACAGTTCACGACCACCATCCTCTTTGAAGTTATTACTGAAAAACCTGAAAGCTTCCGAACTCAATGATTCCAATCCCTTCAAAGAATTTCCATTAACATCATTTATATCCCAAATAAATTTGAAATTCCTCCTTGCAGAGGCATAAGCATGAAAGAACTTCGTGTTCCTGTCCCCCTGCCCGATCCACACCGCTCTACTTTTTAATCTCCACTCCCTTTCCTCCATTAAAAGGATATCCTCCTTTTTTTCCCATAATCCTTTAAAATGTCAAAATCATCAAGATTCAGAGTGCCATCAAAATTTTTCATACAAGCATTCTATATACAAGATTCCAACCTTTTTAGCTCAGCAGCATCAGCCTTCTTTCTATCCTTAATCCAACTAATAACTACCTCTTTAAGCTTCTTCATTTTCAGGCAGAAATGATCAACCGGGTTCAGATTCTCCACCACCGAATTTATCCAAAAATCTTTCACCAAATCACAAAAATCCTTATCCAATAGCCAAGAACTATTAAACTTGAACGGATAAACAATATTATGACCATAATCTTCAAACTGTAATATAATAGGCCAGTGATCAGAGAATTTAACCTCATGCACCCAAGATCTAGATTTTTGGAAGGAATCAAAAAATGATGATTTAACCAAAAAACGGTCCAGTCTTTTGTGAACACCAGCATCCCCCTGTCTCCCATTAGTCCATGTAGGAATTAACTTCGCAGGAACCACATCCACCAGGTCATACCGGCCAAGAAAATCCAGAAAATAATCCGCCAATGGATCCAGTCTGGCCCCCGAGCCCCAGATCTCAGAAGCCGAAGAAGAAAAATTCAAATCTCCACCAATCACCAAATTGGGTAAGTTAAGAATCCCAGAAACAGCCAAAGCATCCCAGAATATCCGACGACCATCATAAGGAGCATAACAGTTGAGAATATGGATCTGAATGTCCAACCCAATACAGAAACCATTCAACAATAATCCCCAAGGAGTGGCAAAAACCTTGAATGTATACAAAGAAGGGTTCCATGCTACAGCCAAGCCACCAGAGAGGCCATTCGAACAAACAGCTGCAACCTCCCAACTAGGCAATCGATCACTTAACCACTTGACAGCCACCGAACTAATGCACATTGTCTCTTGCAATAACACAATACCAGGACAAATAGCAGAGAATAAATTGGAGAAGGCCTTTGCCCTGGCAACCTTCCCCAAACCACGAATGTTCAAAGATAAAACAGACATTAAGAACCTGAGTCACAGGGCATCTTCGCTCTAAGACCCTTATCACCAGAAGATAAACTAACCCCAGATATCATCAAACCCACCTCACGTTGAAAACAAGATTCACCATCCTCAGAACCACAGGTCCCCTCCTTCTTCTTCTTACCCCTACGTATAGTTACATTTTGAAACTTAACATCATGCAAAGAACGGGCATCCGAACCAGTAGGAGGGTTTTTTGAGAAGGAAGGTAACGGAGTTAATGATTTAAGAACCCCATTCACCACAAGGGCACAGTTACCATCATCCCCAGACTCAAATGGAAAGCTCTTATTAGGAACTGAAACCCCAGACCGCTCAGGACCCAAACCCCTATCAGAAATGGGCGAAGGAATAACAGTATCCCGATGCTCATCACTTATAACCGGCCCATCAACAAAAACCAAACCCTCATCAACCCTATCCCCAACAGAGGCTAACTCAGATGACAGATTGCACACAAAGGAAGGTTTATTCATATCATCAGACTGCTTATAACCCTCAACTACGGACTTATGTATACCATGTCTCAGAACTACATCCCCCGAAGCAATACGTTCATCTAATGCCTTTTCCGAGACCTCAATCAAAGCAATTTCTTCCTTAGACACCTCAGAATACACAGAATCAGGAACGGGTATGTACTTACCAGGAGCAGCCGGAGGAGAATGCAGGTCCGGATTATCCTTCAAAGACGACCCAATCTTCAGAACATTAGGGCAATTTTCCTGCGTGTGGCCAAGATCCCTGCACCCAAAACAACGGAAAGGGATTCTGAAAAAATCCAATCTTTGTTTCCAACAACGGCTTCCCCAAACAACCTCCACTTCAGCCGGCAGACCAGCTTCCATATCTATCTCCACCATAACCTTGGCATATTTCCTTACCATACCAAAAAGTGAATTCCTGTCAATGCGGATGAATCTACCAACCACATTTGCCAAACCACAAACAACCTCCTCAGTCCACAGTTCAATTGGCAACCCAGGAATCAACATCCACAGATGCTTGAAACGCTGCTTTTCAGTAAGCGGATCAAACGCCAAATGCCACCTTTTCAATATCAATGAACCATCTTTGAAGAGCCAGGTGCCTTCCAACACCCTCAACATCCTCTCAGCATCAGGAAAAACGAAAAGAATCCAGCGGTTCATCAACAAATTCACCCGCGGGACCAACCCAGATGCCGACCCCCAATTTACCCTAACCCACTCCAAGAGCTCTTCCTTATAGCCAGAGGTAAATTCCAAGCGACCAACCAAATCCCGTTCCGCGAGCATAGCCACCCTGTCAAGATTGGATCCTTCGGCAATCACATATCTGGATAATGAAACCCTAGCCTTGTAGGCTTTCAACTTGCGCCTAACTCGCGCCCTTGCACCAACAAGATTAGGGTTTGATGGACCCGACGATCGCAGCGCCACAGACTCCGGTAGGACACACAGATTACCCTCATTCGAAACAGGAACAAACTTACGAACACCTTCCATATTGGAAGAGCACCGGATCAAAAGGTATGACCTACACCTGTCCAGCGAAACCACAACACCACGACACCTGGCCACCACTACAGTCACATCACCCCAAACGCTAACCGTAAAAGCACTAAGGGCCAAATAGATGGAGAAAATTCCCTAGGAAACATAAAAACATAGGCATAAGCCCAAAATGGCGATCCCCACAGTCCCATCAGAGCCAAAACCCTGCAAAAACTTGAAAATCCCCGAACCCTCCCAAAAGTAAAATATTACACATATTATTCATGTTATTATTATTTTTTTAAATTATTTTTTTATTTTTTAAAACCATTTAAATTATTTTATTAAATTTATTTAAATCAGATAAATTCAACTTTTCTATTACATATTTTCTTTTTTATATTACCATAATTGTTTTACTATCATACCATAATGTAAATACACTTCAAATTCTCAAAAAAATAATATTTACTAACCCAATGGAAATGTTACATTGTTGTGTGTATGCATTTATATTCTTGTGTGTATGCATTTATATTCTTGTACTGCCGATTCCCCAGTTACTCTCTCTATATATACTAAAGTAAAATATTACACATCTTATTCATCTTATTATTATTTTCTAAAATCATTTAAATCATTTTTTATTTTTTAAAACCATTTAAATTATTTTATTAAATTTGTTTAAATTAGATAAATTCAACTTTTGTATTACATATTTTCTTTTCTATAGTACCATGATTCTTTTACTATCATACCATAATATAAATACATTTCAAATTCTCAAAAATATAATATTTAATAAATTATACTTAGATGGATGGTGTTGTCCTCCGAAATGGCATGCGTGTCGTTTGAAAGCCCAAAATGTGCAACGCTAGCTGGATGACAACTCTCTCAGGAGAGAGGCCAATGTCACCACACTTCTCTCCTCTTCGCTTTAGGTTGGCTCTTCTCCAACACTAGGGGGGTATCCCTAAAATAGGATCGCTAAGGCAGGTATAGTAACGGGCAAGGTGATTGAAAGAGGCTGCCTTAGAGAAACGGATATAACAAAGATAGTTTTGGATGGGTGATGGAAAGGAAAGGAAGATCAATCCTTAGGGAAAGACCAGTGCCAGTATCAGAGAGGGGCGAATGGAGTCAAAGGAAAACTCTAAAAGGACATTGCTGCCAAAAGCCGCAAAACTTAAGAGAAAAACATGGGTCAAATGGTGTTATGCTAGATTGTTAGCCTTCTATTCAAATGATACCAGTTTAAGAGTCGAAAGCAAAGAGCTAAGAGAAGTAATGCCTCATACAAAATGAAAGATAGCATACAAAGAAACACGGCAAACAACGAACGAAAGAACCCCCAATTTGTCCAAAGAATCCCATCATGATTTTTCTATTAAGTTCACGGGAAAAAACTCCCAAAATTCTCCATGCTTTACAATGAAGGAAGCTGGCTTTTTATATGCCAAAAACTTCTCAAAACCCTCTTTCAAAAAGGAAACAGAAAATAATAAAATATTGGAGCAAAAAAGGTCGAAAAGTGAATCCAGATCCACTTTTTCTCCTCATCGACACATGACCACCTGATTCATTAAATGGAACCTCTACTTGGCTGGCAGTGAAAAATGCTTGATTTGTGGAGGACCTGCCAACAGCTACCAGCTGCCGATACCCCAACACCTGTCAAAAAACATAGGTTCGATGTGCTGATAGATTTGTTTGAACTCAGAGTTTTTTACAGCTGCCGATACACGGGTCACACACTAAATTGGAACTGGGACTTGGTGCTGCTAATGAAAACGTGGCTTCCTTCATTAGCTTGCAAGCTCGGCTGCTAATGACAGCAGGGATACACGGGTCAATCGTATGACTGGCCTGCCACTCCAAAACTCCACGCTATTTGGCGCAATCGGCTGTCAATAAAAACACAAACATTCCCCGAGAAGCTACCATAGATTTCGGCGTGAGAATTTTCCCTTGCGATTGGTTGATGATGGAAACTTACCACCAGTGCTAATTTTTAGAGGGCAACGTTGTCATGTATGAATACGACCTTATGTTTAGCGGCGGCCCAGCTCCAAGATTTACGGCCAAATCCTCAGCAAATCCATCTCGTGGTTCTGATAGCTCGACGTGGGGTTCTATTCGGTACTCGGCTGCTCAAAATCACAAATTCTGGACATCAACAGCCACTCTGCCCGAAAATCAGCCGCCAATAGAATCAATTTCCGTGATGCTCTCGAAGTATCAAATACGGTTTTAAATATGGAACAGTTCGAGACATTTAACTGAAACCAGAACTGGACATGCGGGCTTAACTCCACAAATTCTTATTTGTGATGGACGCGACCTAAAATCCGGAGGCGGGGTAGCTCCAAAAATGCTGTTGTCAATATCCAGCAAACATCGAGCTGAAGTGACTCGAAAACAGTGCGAAGGCAACCATTGATGATGTATTGGTTCTCTCACAGCTGGACAAGCAACATCAATTTCCCGAAGTGCTTCATCACTCATAGCAATGGCTGCGAGAATCCGGGGGCTTGCGAAACAATCTGAACCGAGCAAGCTTCACGCTGTCATCGCACTGATCAATCGGCTGCCAGGGTTTTAACAGGGTGCGAACTTCGCGTGAAATGGTAGTGATAAGGATTGTGGGGTCGAATCATCGCAACATTAAAAACTCGACGTTTAACAGTTAGGGTGATTTCCCCATTTTCCATTGCAGCTCCAATTCTTGTTCTCACAGCTTTTAACGCTTCAAGAATTTCCACCACTGTCTTCACCTTCTGATTTGTCGACCTTTCTGCATCATCCTCAAGTATCAAACTTGAAAATTTAAGAAATGCATGCAACTTTAACTCCATTTCAGCCACATGATTTTCAAGGTAAATTAAGAAGCTCTCATATGAATCAATCCCTTTGAAAATTGCATGGAAGTAATCATCACCAATCCTGTCTCCTTTTGTCAAAAGGTTCTCGGTGTCTATTTTCTGATTTACCCTATTGTGATTTTCACCAGCATCATTCACAACAGTTCTCAGAACGTCTTCAGCCATATTAGTGTCCTTGCTGCCTGGATCCAAACTGAAAAGTTCTTCTAAATTTTCTGTTGCACAAGATGTAACTTCTTTGGAAGAGACAACTCTGACTGGACCCTCGGTCTCTTTTTCAATATCCATGTCAAAACGTGTAGACACTATGGTTTTAATTAATTCGGTTTCCTTCACTGAGATTGCCTTTTTATGATGGCTTCAGGAGAATGCTGGTTTCGTATACCTCCAGAAATTTGCCAGAGTTATTCCAGCTTTCACAAGCTCATGCCCATATATGGATGGTCATATTGATTGTAACATCTGAAGAAAGAAGTCTGACCCGCGCTCTTCTGCAGACTTCATCACAAATTCCAGGTCCCCTGATGTGAATGATCGTAAGCTCAGTGAAGAAGCACCCCCTGTACTAGAATTTTCACCATCTTGTGTGTCTTCATATGAAGACTGAGATTTTGAGTTCATAATAGAAAAAGCTCCGAGACCCTGGCCTTTTTATTTTTATTTTTTTTTATTGACTTCTGCATTTCTTGGATTGCTGTTGTAAGTGTATGTGTGTGGAAGAAATGCTGCTAGCAAAAACTTCAAACTGTGTCCAAAAATTTTCTACAGGACCTAAAACAGGGCAACAAAATCATGCCACAATGTCTGGAAGAAAATGTAGTGTGCCCCCCTGCAATGATGCATAAGCCCACAGAAAATCTTCCAATGCTGTCCGAATTCCTGAAGGGAAAACATCAGCATCTTTAGTTGCATTTTTTAGAGGCAACAGATGGAATGAAACCCATATATCCCCACCAATGAACCACCGTATCATATCCTATCTTTGATAGTTATCATTAACTTTTATTTTTTATTTTTCATTTTCTACTCTGAATAATTTTAAATTTATTGTTAAAAAAATTGTTTATTTAAATAAATTTAATTTTATTAGATAATTTTAATAATTTAGAAGTAAAAATATTGTACTTATTAATTAAAGTTATATATATATATATATATATATTATTTATAATATAAAGGTAAAGAGAAAATTAGTTTGATTTTATTACTCATACGCACATATAGATATATGTGACTATGAGGTATTTGGGTTGAAGGTATGGTTTTCTTAGGGTTTTGCAGGCGGGTTTTTATCATTTTTTTGCAGGTTCTAGTTGAGGATGGTGATTGGAGTGGTGTTTTTTGAGGTTTTCAACAACTTGGAGTCAAGTTGGTTCGGTGAGAACCAGCCTAGTACCAACCAAGTATAAAAAGAGTGGGAAAACGACGTACGTTGAAGTTCTCAAAATGCCGTCTTCAGTTGCTATCTCTTAGCCTTTTTGTGGGGGCTAGTTCTATTTCAACTGGTGGATGTTTTGGTGATTTTTTAACTTTTGGTGGGTCCGGATGGTTTATTTTGGGATACGTGTGTACCCTTGTCCGAACCTAGTCTGCAGAGGGGGCAGGTGTTGATTAGGGTTACCGGTGCCTCCGTTCGATGCCTTATGGCTTCCCCTCTAACTCATGTAGGTTTTCCTTTGCCTCAACCTTCTAGGGATTCTGAACAAGTTTTCTCGCAACTACACTGCACAAACGATGGTTTCCCCCTAAAGAATCCAAACCTGTTCGGTGCTAGGGACAAACACAGGAGATGGGTTAAAACTCTTAAGCCTAGAGAACATGTTGATAGGTTTGTGATTGCGGCTGACTCCAATTTATACAGGGTTGAAATGTTGGCTAGGCTAGCTCTAGTGGATCGGCTAGAGTTTACCTCTGGGTCGAAGGAGGAGATTGTTGCTTGGGTTAACAAATTTTGGTTGCCTGTTATAGGCATGGCTCCTGGGATAAATCTATTGATGAATCAATGGATATTATTCACATTCTCGAAGCCGGAGCACATGGCTTGGATCTTGGCCGGAGCACATGGCTTGGATCTTGGCCGGAACCTGGCTCTTTAAGGAGGGTTCATTAATCCTTAAGCGTTGGCATATTGCTTTCGACCCTCTTCGTGAACGACAGAGTATAAGGCATCTTTGGATGTTGATTCCAGGGCTACCCATTGAGCTTTGGACGGAGGATGTTATTGTTGGTTTGGCAAATACTATCGGTAAATTTATTCGAGTTGATAAAAAAACCCTGTTTGGAATGGATAGGCGATATGCAAAGGTGATGGTGGAGTTTGACTTGAGCCTACGGCTCCCTGCACAAGTCGAAATTGTCTGGGGTAATAGAATTTGGATGTAACGCTTGGATTATTTTAGAATTCCTTTCCGGTGTTATTTTTGTAGAGCCACGGGTCATGTGCAGGAAAAATGCCCATCTTTGTTGGGTCGAAGGGATTCTATAGGGCGAGAGAAGGACTTCATGACCCCTGTGCATGGCGAATCTGTTCCGACGTCTTCAATTAAAGGTAAGCAAAAACCCTTGCCTGAATCTTCTTATACTGATGTTTCTAAAGCAGAGCTGAATTATATTGGTGACTGAGAGAAGGATTTAGATAAACGCATTTCAATGGGTGAGGTTAAGTTAAGACATGAAATTTTAAAATTACCCAATGAAAATGGTGGTCATGTGTCTAAGGAAGAGGGGTTTGGGGCATCCGTCTATTGTTAGAAGTTTGACCTGTGAACTTGAGAAAGCAGATTTGGCCATTGAGTCACACATTGATTATGCTCTAGTTTCAAATCCTTTGTCCTCTGAACTTGAGATTGTAGTATCGGCCATTGGGTCACACGTTGATCCTATTCCAAGTTCAAACCCTATTCCTCCCCTTGTCTCTTTGGATACAAACATGGTGGTGGAACATGTTTCTGATGATTTGGATGTTGAAGATAAGGATATACTGGCTTCTAGTGGTTACTCCGGATTTAGGGCAACCAACGAATTCTCCCCACTACCTATTTTCTCTAAGAATTCGTCATTGGATTCGAATGTTCTACCACTCAACTCTTTGAATTTTCAAAATGTTACTATTCGTAAGGGTAGGAAGAAAAAGACTGGGTTAGACACTGATAAATCTGTAGTTGATAATTATTTGTCTGTAGTTGATCGGTTGAAGATGGTGGGAAGTGATTCTACCTTAGATAAGGGCCTTAGAGTAGAGAAGCCCTATGTGGCAGGTTCTTGATGTCTTTTCTTTCTCTGAATGTGTGTGGGTTGGGTAAGGTTTCACGGGCTAGGGCCTTAACCAAACTCTTTCTTGCTACTAGCCTGGGCATTGTGTTGATTCAGGAGACTATGTGCTCTAGCGGTGATGCTGTATCAAAGATTGGTGGGATTTTTCCCAGTTGGGAGGTTTCGGCTACTAGTTCTAATGGTTTTTCTGGAGGGCTGGCAGTTGCATGGAACCCTACGTTATTTTCCTTTAAGGTTTTTAAAACTGCATGGGGTATTCTAATGAAAGGCATGTGTGTGGGTTTAAATTTACAATTGATTGTTTTCAATTGTTATGCTCCCTACAATGATAGGAAAAGGTTTTGGGATTCTCTGAATTGTTCAGGGATTTTAAAATCAGAAAACTTGATTTTTGCAGGTGACTTAAACTTTACCAAGTCGCCTTCAGAATTTTGGGGATCAAAGGCTAGAATGGATTTGATGGCCAACTTTTTTACATCTCTGTTAGAAGAAAATGCTCTGGTTGATGTCTTACCTGTTACGTTGCTTCCTTCCTGGACCAATGGCAGAAGGGGTAATGAAGGGATTCATAAAAGAATTGATAGATTTTTGGTTAAGGATACATTGCTCAGTCAATTCCAGAAATATCGGTCATGGGTTCACGAGGTTAAATTTTCTGAACATTGGCCAATTATATTTCAAAATGATGATTATGGTGCAAAATCACAGTTCCCATTCAATTTTAATAGCTCTTGGCTATTACAGGAGGAGTTTTGTAATATGGTTAAAGAATTTTGGAAGTTCGAGAATGCTGAGGGCAATAATCCGCTGGATTATTTCTGTACTAAAATGAGAAAGATAAAGAAAGTTGTCTCGGGATGGATAAAGGACCAAAAAGCTACTGATAAGGCTGAGGTGGCTCAGTTGGAATTGGATATACAGAGGAATTATTTGGAAAAATTTTATGGGATGCTAAATGAGGTTGGTTTTGAAGTTGTGAAGAAGTTTGAAAAGAAATAGGAGGAGATTTTGCTCCAAGAGGAGATGGAATGGAGGTTAAAGAGCAGGGCCTTATGGATAGAGCATGGTGATAAGAATTCAAAGTTTTTTACATTCTTATGCCTCTGCTCGTCGGAATATGAATACAATTTGGGAATTGGAGGATGCATCGGGAAATAAATTCTCTGGTGGGGACTCTTTGAAGAAAGAAGCAGTAAATTTCTTTGGTAATATTTATAAGGATGAGGGCAATTGTGAGCTTATGGATCAGATTAGAGTTGCTAGACTCTATCCTAGATTCTTTGATGATCAGGAGGCTGCTGATCTGGGGAAAGAAGTTACACTAGAGGAAGTTGAACATACTCTGAAATTGTTTTTGAAGGAGAAGAGTCCAGGTCTGGATGGTTGGCCAGTTGAGATATATATCCATTTTTTTTTATATTATGGGTATGGATATACTAAACATGGTTGAATATACAAGAGTGTTGGGTTTTTCTCCTGGTGCTTTGAATTCTACCTTTGTAACCTTGATTCCTAAAAGTAACAAACCAATATCCTTTGGAGAGTTTCGACCTATTGCACTATGTAATTTAGCTTATAAGTTGATTTCAAAGATCATTGCACAAAGGATTAAGTCTGCCTTGTCTTTGCATATCACTGCTGAGAAATTTGGATTTCTGCATGATCATCAAATCCATGATGCTATCAGGGTTACTTTGGAACTTATGCATTCTATAAAGGCCCGGAAACAAAAAGCTATGCTTTTAAAAATGGATTTGGAAAAGGCTTATGACTGAGTGAATTGGTCTTTCTTGAGACTCATCTTGGTTCAGATTGGGATTCCTCCACTTATGCTTAATTGGATAATGGCTTATGTTTCTACGTCGAGTATTGTTGTATTGGTAAATGGAACTCCTTCAGCATTCTTCCAATGTTCAAGAGGACTCCGTTAGGGCTGCCCCTTATCCCCTATGTTGTTTTTATTAGTCATTGATGGTTTTAGCAGGCTTATGAATTATGCGAAGGAAGAGGGATTGATCAAAGGTATTGAGTTGGGTCGTGAATGTGCTCTATCACATGTGATCTTTGTAGATGATGTGCTTTTGGAGGGCATAGACTCTGTTGCAGAATGGATGGTTTTTAGTAATATTATCAAGAATTTCTGCAAAATTTCAGGAATGAAGGTTAGTTCATCAAAATCCAGCTTTTATCATTTTAATGTGGATGATTTCAGAAGGAACAAAATTGAGAGATTACTGCCTTACAAGTGTTGTTGTTTAGATGACAGATTTAAATATTTAGGTTTTTATTTAAAACCTAATAATTATCTCATTAAACACTAGTGGTGGCTTAATCGTAAGGTTGAGGCCAGGATATCACATTGGGATTACCAGTTCCTTTCTATCGGAGGAAAGCTTATTCTGGTGAAAGCAGTCTTAACGAGCATGATGGTATATTGGATGTCCCTTCTTGAAGTTCCAGTTTACATCATTAATGCTTTGAGGAGATTATTTTTAAATTTCCTTTGGACTGGTAGTGTTGGGAGAGCAAATCTGGTTATGACAGGATGGGAGGCACTGTCAAGGCCTGAAAAATATGGTGGTTGGGGTATAAAAGACCTCAATACTTTCAGTATGGCACTAAGACTTAAAGGCTTGTGGCGTGGAATATTTGGTAGTTCACTATGGTCTCAGGTATTACAAGTTAAGTACCTCAAGACTGATGTGATAACCTGGTTCAGGAAACCTAAGAAGCTTGGTGGGTGTATTTCTCCTATATGGAGGGGTTTATTGAAAGTATATGTCTGGATTGCAAAGGATATAAATTGGCAGGTTGGTTCTGGTGAAGATATTTTGGTTGGAAAGGATCCAATACTGGGTATGGAGGACTCATTTATTCTTTCTGAAAGACTGCAGGCTTTTTTAAAATTCCATGGGATGTCTACACTGAAGAGTGAGAAATTGGTACAGTTTCCAAGGTTTTGGAAATTATTGGCTTAATTCAAGCGATCTGGGGCTGTTTGGCCCTGACGCGCAAGAATGGGATAGATATGTGAGAGCATTATGCTCGACGGGATGTCTTTTGAATGTTGGTGCTGATAAGATTGTGTGGAGAGGGAATGATAAGACTGGGGATGTGACTGCAAAGGCTGCATATACAAGGATTCTCGAAGATCGATACATTTATCTGCAACATTGGTGGTATAAGAGGCTTTGGAAATGGGATGTCCCATTAAAAATTAAATGTTTTTATGGCAAGCATTACAAGGTCCTCTTAAAACCTGGGATAATCTGGTAAGGCGTGGTTGGTCTGGGCCTAACTGGTGTATTCTGTGTAAGCAAAATGCAAAATCAATTTGTCATCTTTTTGTGAATTGTCAATTTGGGAAGGTTATGTTGTGTTGATTTGAATATTGGTAATACATGGGATGTTGGAGAATTTGATCAGTGTCTCCTCAATTGGTACAGAAACTCAAAGCTATATTTTATGTTGCCCGTGTTTGTTTCTTGGGCAATCTGGTATGTAAGAAATTGTGTTATTTTCCAAGGAAAATATCCGGAGATTAAGGCTTGTGGGATTATTGTTTTAAAGATGGTTCAGCTTTATCATTCTGATAACGATGAGCATGGAGTAGAAAGGATCAGTCAGTTCTCTTTCAATTTCAATCAGCCTATTCTATTCTTTGATGGGGTTGCACAGCATGGTATTTGTACGGCAGGTGGAGTGGTTTATTTAAATAATGAACATTTCTTTACTCTCCATCTTAACTGTGGTTGGGGACCAATATGAAGGCAGAGTTATTGGCTTTGTGGTGCATTTTGAAAACTGCAAACATCTTTGGTTTAGTAGACTTGAAGGTTTTTGGCGATTCCCGTGTGAGAATTAAATGGGCAACTGGATATTTCAAGCTTAATGTATTGGCTCTTCGTCATTGGTGCATGTGCATAAGATCTGAAATTGATAAACATGAGTCTATTACTTTTGAACACATATATAGGGAACACAATGACTTGGCTGATAAATTATCAAAGTAAGCGCTGGATGGAGCTGAAGGTCACTTAATCTGGGAAGAATGGCTGAACTCAAATATTATGGATTCGGGGGTCTATTATTTTTTTGGATAAGTTTATGATGATCTTTCATAATTTTTGTTGGAGGGTAGTTTTTGTTATTAGATAATCCTGAAAAGCTGGTCTCCTCTTTTGTATAGAATGTAATGGATTTTAGTCTTGAATATGGCGATATGACCTAGAACTATGGTTTTTTGAACTATCTTTGTACTATTTGATTCAATGAATAACAATAGTACGTTTTTTTTGTGCTGAAAAAAAAGAGAGAGAATTGTGATCATTTTTAGTCTTATTTGTAGAAGTGTCTTGAAACATATTTAAGGAGTGAAATGTGTATATGGGTGAGAGTAAGCTAATGATGGTCTCTCATAGTACCTTAGTGGTAATCAAAATATAGAAAAACAACAATTTAGGCAAAGAGAGAATTGCGATCATTTTTAGTCTTATTTGTAGAAGTGTGTTGAAACATATTTAAGCAATGAAATTTGTATATTGGGTGAGAGTAAGCTAATGATGGTCTCTCATAGTACCTTAGTGGTTATCAAAATATAGAAGAAAAAAAACAATTTGTGGTACCTTTATAACTCATTTGAATATGATGTAAAAAGATGAAATGGAGGAAATCAAATTAGCTTCCATTTTATAGTTTTTTTCAACAATATCATGTTACTTTTCCTTACAAGTTATAATGCATGTGTTCCCATTAATGTAGGTGTTGAACACCTAAATGTTGAAATTTCCTTAAAATAAATTCTACAATTGTGGAAAACTCTTTCATCTTATGCATTTAAAAAAATTGTAAGGTTAATTTTATATTATTTTAAAATTTGGAAAATCATCATAATCCTAAAATGAAATGATGAGGTTAGGTATTAGTGCAAGATTTGAGGATCTAAACTTAATTAAACAATCCACACACACACAAACACAAATTATTTGATTGGATTGTTCGTATTAATTTGGGTAAGGCAATAAAAAGTCATAGCAAGAATGAAAGATGTTCAACACAATGGTAAATTAAAAGTCGTAAATAATATTATTTAAAAATCATGTATTTGGAATCTACATAGTTAGAACTATATGTGTGTTTAGGTTCATTAGGGATGGATTTGTTGCTTTTGTAGTCTAAACCACGGCTATTTCTCATGCAAGGAAACCAAGTTAATAAAAATGTAATTTGGAATTTTATCAATTCCACTAAGAAAATTTTGAATTTAAGGAACACACTATAAGAACATGTGCTATTGTGAATAAAAAACCACACTCTCATATTATTCTTGCCTCTTTGCCCAATGTCCATGATATCATAGAAGATACACATTATACCTAATGCATTTGATATCTTTGCTCATGGCCATTAAGCATAACAAGATCTGTTTAGTGCATAAGGTCCTTGATTTCCTCCCTCAACCATGACATGGGTTATGAGAACAAATTTTATTATGTAAAACATACTAATAGTTCCCATATTCTTTGTCGTAGAACTTGCTCATGGGGTTTGAACATCAGAAGGATTATTATAGGGCCTGGGTCCTTTTTTTTCCTTCCCTAAGAAATGATACAAACCCTGACTCCCATATCTGTTGTGAAAAACCTCCTAGTGGTGCCCATATCCAATTGAAAGGCCAAAAATCCCTTAGAAAGGATTAGTGCAGTTATTCGAAGAGCACATTAACTCTAGATTCATATAGAAAACACAATGCATTATATTAGTATGTAATACTACAAAGTAGGTAGTGTTAGGATAATTAATACTCCATCCTTCTCCTACTTAGCATTATTTTCATTTGCCTAGCAGTTGATGATGTCATTTTCCCCCTAGTTGTGTGCAGATGTCATCTAGGACCCATTAGCCACCTAATGTGCCCTACATGCATCATTTTAGGACCACATCAGTCAGTTCCCTACATTTTAGGAGCCAACTCAGTGTTCTATTTCAATGTACCTGAGTTAGTTGACTCTTAAGGGGGGTTTATGCTCTGAATGACACTGATTGTGACCTCATGCACCCTTTTCTAAGTGATTTGCATGAAAAAATCACTAATGTGCCCTCCTTGGTCAATTAATTGATTGTGGCTTCAGTTAATTGAGTTTTGGTTCAGTTGAGTTGAGTTTGGGTCTTCCGGAGCACTCCAGTGGTGATACTATGTTGGACAGACTAAGAATCGAATTCTCCTAGGTAATTCAAATTCTCGCCATTGTAACATCATTGTTGACTATATTGATTATTGGATCATGTGACATTATTCTGTTCCTATCTGATTTCTCATGCATGATTTATTATCTGCTCATTTTTACTGCAATTTTCACTGTAAGTCATATTTTCTGCTCATTCTTTCTCTGTGAGGTATACTCAGCTCCATGATCTACCATGATTTAGAATATCACATGGTATCAAAGATCAGTGAGCATAGGTTGAGCATCTTCTTTCAGTAATGCACCAGAAGCCTCTAGATTTCCACAACAAATCTTGGTGCCATTGCATTGAATCCATTGGAGAAATCCTTTTAGGTCTAGCCAGGTGTGAAGGATCTGGAAAAATTTGCTTATTGTCCTAAAGCAGTGCTCAGTAGTAATTTATCTCCAAAAATTGAGAGGTTTTTGTAGGATATTGAATGTTTTTCAGTGCAGTAGTAGCAACAGTTCAACTTGTATTCACTCCAACAGTTCATATGGAGAATTCAAATGTTCCTCTGTCTCTAAGGATAATGACACCCTTCAATTATCTTGATTGGAGACTCGTTGATATGAAGATGGTATTGCGCAACAAGTCATTGTATAGGGTCACAATGGGAAAGGAGGTCGAACCTAAAGAAGTTGTTGAGAATGCCAAGTATCTAAATAGATTGGATGAAGCATTTGGTTTCATGTGTATTCATATTTCTAGAGATATACTCTTCCACCTTGATGGATTGAAGACTCCAAGAGAGGTTTGGTTGAAGCTAGAGACCCTCTTCAACAAACAAGATGAGATGAGGGGCCATATTTTGGAGAATGAGTTAATTGCTATTCAACCCAACAGTTTTGAAACTATACAACAATTCTTTTATAAATTCAAATATTTGGTCATGTAATGCAAACAATGTGGAATTGAGAAGAAGGATGATAAGTTGGTGCTATCCATTCTAAGCAAGCTTGGTCCGGAGTTTTCCATTCTTGTTTCTACCTTCCATTCAGGGAGATTGTCTACCTTCCATTCAGGGAGATTGTCAATCCCTGGTTGGAAAATGCCATCCTTAGATGCATTCACTGAATATTTCATCCAAGAACAAGACAAATTGATTCAGATGGGCACCTTGAAGGCCTCCAAAAATCAAGCTCTATGGATGGAGAGTCAAAAAGTGTGAATTCGAAAGAGAAGAACAAAGGTAAAGAGAAGAAGCAATTTGAGACCAAGCATAATCCAAAGTCTAATCCATCATAAGGAGCCTCCAGCTCCAAGAAGGATAAGTAAATGGGGTTTGAGAAGACCAAGTGTTCCTATTGCAAGAAAGGAAGCCATCCAAATATTTCATGCATGAAGAAGAAAAGATAGATCACCTGGCCAAACTTCTTGAACAACACAACATTGCCCTCCTAGAAGGTGCAAGGGAGTCTGATTCTGGAAGCGAGAGTGAGAGTCATGGGATATTCCATGCACTAAAGGATGGATTCTCAAAATCAAAATCCTTCCTCATATATTCTGGAGCCTCCAACCACATGGTTTCTTCCAGAGAGTCTTTCTCTTCTTTATATCTCACTAATGGTCCTAGTATTCACATGCGAGATGATTCCCGAATCTCTGTTGTGGGGAAGGGCACAATACAACTAGATCATGGAAAGTTAAAAAATGTTCTATTTGTGCCTTCTTTGTCAGCAAATATATTGTTTATTTATCATATGACTCACATAGGTTCACAGTAGAAAGTTATCTTTGGTCCTAACACAGTTGAGATTGCAGAGATGTCTTCTGGTAAGATAATATCAAAAGGGGTTGCAAACCATGCCTCCAAGGCATATGAATTCTCTCACTTTTTTCCATACTATATGCCTACTCCATTAGCATCTGATGAAGATCAGAATGATGTCTCTTCTGATGATCCAGTTTCATATTCTGAAGATGAGGAACAAGATCTTGACGTTAAGTAAGAATTCAAAGCAGATCCAGATATAGATCCATCCACTTCTCCCAATCCATGGTTAACGCCAATATGGGATCACAAATTCCTTATAGATGATGGGAACATAGCTGGGGATCCATCTGACCATAGAAGAACTAAATCTCAGTATCAAGATGCAAACCTTGCACTATGTCATACAGATCCACTTCTCTCAGAGAGGTGCTACATGATGGTGTGGAGTGATCCACAATATTTAAAAGAGAATTTCCATGATGGACCTACAACCAAGTATAAATTTCCGTTGGTTGACAAAAGATACTCAAAGATTCATGGTTTGGACTACAATGAGCCATTCGCTCCAGTAGTAAAGATGGTTTCTGAAAGACTTGTTTTGGAAAATACAGCTTCGACACAGTGGGAGGTACATGAGAGGAGCATATCCAGAGCCAAATCCAGATCCAGAACCTACATTACTATCCTACATAGGAAAATATTGCCTAAATTTTTACAAAGTCTTTCACTCAGAAATTTTGTTCCTTCTATGCTTAGTGTCAAGGCTATTTGAGTTTCCTGCTATTCATTTTTTAGGGGGGGTATTTTTCCCATGAGGTTTTTCCCCATTTCCTTAGTTTCATGAACATTTATTTGATTGTATGGGTGACCTTTGGTCTCAGTAACCAGGGCCCATGATTTCCAAGTTTGGATTATGGGGGGTTTTTGGATAATTAATACTCCATCTTTTTCCTACTTAGCATTATTTTCATTTACCTAGCAATTGATGATGTCATTTTCCCCTATTCATGTGCAGATGTCATCTAGGACCCATTATCCACCTAATGCACTCTACATGCATCATTTTAGGACCACATGAGTCAGTTCCCTACATTTTAGGAGCCAATTCAGTGTTCCAGTTCAATCCACATGAGTTAGTTTACTCTTGTGGTGGATTTATGATCTGATTTCCACTGATTGTGGCCTCATATGCCTTTTTCTGAGTTATTGTTGATGTATATGTAACTTTGGAATGTATTTCATCTATGTATTTCATATAGATTTATTGTACCCTTATAAGAGATGTGTTATTCCTCTATAAGGAAGTGTCGTCATGTGTATTGACAAGTGTCACAAGTGTGTGTACTTGGCGACGGGTTATTAGACCACCATGTGTGGGGTCGGCCCTGAAATATATATTATATTGTGGATGTATCTAGATAGACAAGTCGGCCCCATAAGGTCACTGGGAAAACAGGTTAGTATAAATAGAGATCAGGAGACCTCTATTTTGATCATTCGGAAAGTCACACTTCTCTCACTCAGAAAGTGGTGCACTAGTGAGGAGGAGGATCATTTGCTCTAGGAGACTATCTCAAGTGTATTTTGGTTGTACTTTGGTTGAGCCATTGCTCTCTCTATCTCTGAGGAAGTTGTGGGGTTTTTCACCTTAGGGTTTTCCCCACGGAAACTCTGTGTCTCTTGTCTCTCATGCTTTTGATTCTTGTGATGCTTGTCATGCTTATTGTGATTGTTATGCATTGATATACTGTATATGTTATTCTCTCAGTAAAGATCCAAGAGTATTGTGAATTAATGCTCAAAATTTAACATGGTATCAGAGCTAACCTGAGAAGAAGATATTTTGCAGTGACAGAAACTTGAGTTTCTTGTTTATTGGGTTTCTATCCACAGATTTTGGAAAAGCAGTATAGTAGATTGCCTCTACTCATCAAGCAGAATCTATCTGTCCAATCAGAATTCAATTCTGAGCTTTTTCAGATTTGGCCCTAAATATTAGGGTTTCCACAAAAATAGGAATTTCTGAAATCTGAAGACATAGCTGGAAGCTCCTTGCAAAAATCGAAGTTTAGAGCTTTGGATCGAGATTTTTGGCTTGGTAGATCTCCGGAAAACTCAAACCCTAATTCAGGGCTCTCCCTAGTGAACCTGGGAGGACAAAAAGTCAAATCTGAAGGGTAAAACTTTGCTGATCTCAAATTCTGAATGCACCAGGCTGATCATCTCATCAAGGTGCATCTTTCTATCCTTTTAGAAAGTTGAAATTCGCATTTTGAATTTTCAGGGTTTTTTCCGACAAACCCTAATCCGGGACCAGATCCAATTTTCAGCATTTCAAGTGGTAAGACCTAAATCTTTTCTATTTCCATTTGAAGTACTCTTTAAGATGTCTCACCACACCAAGCTTGAGAATAATCTTGAAGGGGCTGATAACTTCCGAGCTTGGAAGTATAGAATTGGGTTAATCCTGGAAGAGAATGAGTTGGACTCATATATAAAAGAAGACATCCCTATCCCAGAGGATGAAGAGGCCAAGGTATTGTATAAGAAGAACTTGGTCAAGGCAAAGAGAATCATTGCTGATTCTATTAAAGACCATCTCATACCCCATGTGTCTTCTCTAAAGACACCCAAGGAGATGTTTGACTCTTTGACCAAGCTATTTGAAGGGAAGAACATAAATCGGAAGATGACCCTGCGGAACCAATTGAAAGGAGTAAAGTTTCAGAATGGAGAAACCATTCAATCTTATTTTTCTAGGGTCTCCCAGATCAAGGAACGACTGGAAGTAGTAGATGAAATGGTGGAGAATGGTCAAGTTGTCATGACCACTCTGAATGGCCTACCTAGGTCATGGGACTCCTTTATTCAAGGAATCTGTGCAAGAAAGAAGTTGGTATCCTTCAACAGACTACGGGAAGAATGCTCACAAGAAGAAGCAAGGCTTGTGGCACGAGAAGAAAAGACGGGGAATGAAGATCAAGATCTTGCAGCTCACACCAAAAGAAGAAAGCCCAAGAAGGAGCACTCTTGCTACAAGAGATCCTATCAAAAGAATAAGAAGGATCTAAGATGCTTCACATGCAATGAGAAGGGTCACTTTGCTTCAGATTGTCCCAAGAACAAAAGGGATAATAACAACAACTCCAGCAAGAAGAAGAGGCGCAGCAAAAGAAAGTTCCATGCTCATGCTGCCGAGGATGATGAACCTCCAAAGAAGAAGGCTAGGGCAGAAAGTGATGATAGTGATGATGACTCATCAAGTGAAGAAGAGTATGTTATAATCTCTGCTCTCACAGGTACTATCTCCCATGGTTGTAATGATTGGTTGATTGACAGTGGGGCTTCCAAACACATGACTGGGTTTAAGGAATCTTTTGTGAATCTATCTGAACATGAATCACCCCATAAGGTGAAACTTGGGGATGATTATCAATACCCAATCAAAGGAAGTGGTGAAGCCTCCTACAACCTAGATTCTGGAAAATATTTGAAGATGAAAGAAGTCCTTTATGTACCTGGGCTCAAGAAGAACTTACTCTCCATCTCTGCATTGGATGCAAAAGGTATGATGGTTGCATTTGTGGATGGACAAGTCCTAATGTGGCCAAAGGGTAAAACAATCGATGATGCAGTAGTGATTGGAGAGCAAGAGGGAGGTTTGTATAAATTGAAGGGTCAACCTGAACATGCCATGATACATGAATCCATGGAGCCAAGTGAACTTTGGCATAGAAGACTTGCTCATATGCATTATAGGGCACTTCCAATTGCAAGCAAGGTTGTAGAGGGTCTTCCTGAAATCAAGACCAAACATGAAAGTGTTTGCAAAGGATGTGCAAAAGGTAAGAACATTAAGAAGGCTTTCCCAAGCAGTGAAAGCAAGGCAAAAGATATCCTGGAAATCATCCACTCAGATGTATGTGGTCCTATGTCATCCAGTTCTCTGAGTGGGTATGTTTATTATGTCTCATTTATTGATGACTTCTCCAGGAAGACTTGGGTATACTTCTTGAAGAATAAAGATGAGGTGCTTGATAAGTTCAAGGAATTCAAAACCTTGATGGAGAATCAAACTGACAAGAAGATCAAAACATTCAGATCCGACAATGGTGGAGAATTCACCTCACATGACTTTAAGAAGCTTTGTAGTGATTCATGGATTAAGAGGGAGTTGACTGCTCCTTATAATCCTCAACAGAATGGAGTTGCAGAAAGGAAGAATAGAACAATCATGGAAGCAGCAAGGGCAATGTTGCATGACCAGGATCTTCCTATGCATCTATGGGTAGAAGCAGCTAGAACAACTATATATGTGCAGAACACAACACCCCACAAGATATTGGACAACAAGACACCAGAAGAGGTCTTTTCTGGTAAGAAACCTGAAGTCAGTCATCTCATAATATTTGGTTGTCCAGTATACACTCATGTCCCAAAGGAAAAGATGACTAAACTAGATCCTTCAGGAAAGAAGGGTATCGTTGTGGGTTACAGTGAAAGCTCGAAGGCTTACAGTATACTTTCCAAGGTTCAAGAAGATTGATGTCAGCAGGGATGTAACATTTGATGAAAACTCAGCACTCATCAAATCAAGGAAGGCACCTATCGAAGTTTATGACGAACCTAAGGAAACTAGATTTCAAGACACTACCATGACTGAAGCAGTTCCAGAAGTTGTTCGTGAGTTTGAAGATCCGCAAGAACCTGTAGATCCACCCCGTGAGGATAACTCTCACAAGAGGAAACTTGCATGGGCTAGAGAGTTCATTCAAGATGCAGAAAGATTTGGCATTCCAGAAGAAGAACACAGAGCAAAGAAGAGAACCAGATCACATACCAACTATGTTGCTTTACTCTGTGACATTATGAACAAAGAGCCTTCCAGTTATGAAGAAGCAGCGGAAAAGAAAGAATGGAAGGATGCCATGGTTGAGGAATACCAATCAATAATGAAGAATGATGTTTGGGATGTTGTCCCAAGACCTAAAGAGAAGTCTGTTGTGACTTCCAAATGGATCTACAAAATCAAGCATGCTGCAGATGGCAGTGTAGAGAAATACAAGGCAAGATTCGTAGCTCGTGGCTTCTCTCAGAAAGAGGGAATAGATTATGAAGAAACTTTTGCACCTGTAGCCAGGTATACTTCCATCAGAACAGTACTTTCCCTGGCTGCAGCAATGAAATGGAAAATACACCAGATGGATGTTAAGACTGCTTTCTTGAATGGTGTAGTTGAAGAGGAAGTATATGTGGAGCAGCCACTCGGTTTTGAAATACATGACAAGGAGTCATATGTGTGCAGATTGAAGAAAGCCTTGTATGGCTTGAAACAAGCTCCCAGAACCTGGTATGGTAAAATGGACAGTTTCCTATCTAGTTTGGGCTTTACCAAGAGTAAAGTGGATTCCAACCTCTACTACAAGGTTGAGGAAGGGAATCCTATGATTCTACTCCTGTATGTGGATGACTTATTTGTAACAGGAGATGACAGATTGATTGCAGATACTAAGAGGAAGCTTGTTGTTGAGTTCGATATGAAATATTTGGGAATGATGCATTATTTCCTAGGTATGGAGCTGTGGCAGAGTGCAGGTGGGATCTTCCTTGGTCAAGGAAAGTACACAGTAGATATTCTGAAGAGATTCGGGATGATGGATTGCAAGGCCATGGCCACACCTATGGCATCGAATGTGAAGCTTCTATGTGATGCTTCATCTGAACCGGTTGATGTCTCTATGTATGGTCAGATGATTGGGTCCTTGATGTACCTGACAAACACGAGACCATATATTTGCTTTGCGGTGAACACATTGAGCCAGTTCCTGACGGATCCGAGGAGTGTTCACCTGGTTGCTGTAAAGCATGTTCTGAGGTACCTGAAGGGTACAGTGGATTATGGGCTCAAGTATGAAGCGAATCAAAAGTTTAACCTACAGGGTTATGTTGATTCAGACTGTGCTGGCAGTGCTGCAAATAGGAAGAGCACATCTGGGTGCTGCTTCAGTATGGGATCAGGTGTGATCTCTTGGTTTAGCAGGAAGTAGTCCTGCGTAGCATTGAGTACAGCTGAGGCAGAGTATGTTGCAGCCTATTCAACTAGTTGTGAGGCAGTATGGCTACGGAAGCTACAGTCTGATTTATTTGATCTCCCATTGGATGCTACTAGTATCTTTTGTGATAACCAGAGTTGTGTGAAGCTGTCCGAGAACCCAGTGTTTCATGACAAGTCGAAACACATAGAGATCAAATATCACTATATCAGGGATATGGTGCAGAGAGGAGCTGTGAAGCTCCTGTACGTTGCGACGGATGAGCAGATTGCAGATGTGCTGACGAAGCCACTAGCTAGGGTGAAGTTCGAGTACTTCAGAGAGAGGCTTGGTGTTCTTCGGATTGATGAAACTTCGAGGAAGAAGTGATGGACACATTTGCTGAATCCATTCCAAGCATGTTGTAAGGAGGATCCTTCACATGGCTGTGGATGTAAGCGCTGGATGATGAGCATCAGGATGATGTTCTGGTTTCTGCTTTGTATGATTAGTTGGATCATTTATATGTATGTACGCATCATGTTGGATGCTGGATATGATCAGTTGGATCATTTATATGTATGTACGCATCATGTTGGATGTTGGATATGATCAGTTGGATCATTTATATGTATATGTATTTACGCATCATGTTGGATGCTAGATATGATCAGTTGGATCATTTATATGTATATGTATGTACGCATCATGTTGGATGCTGGATATGATCAGTTGGATCATTTATATGTATATGTATGTACGCATCATGTTGGATGCTGGATATGATCAGTTGGATCATTTATATGTATGTACGCATCATGTTGGATGCTGGATATGATTAGTAGGATCATTTGTATGTATTTTGTATATGCATCATGTTGGATGCTTGGACCATGTATCTGTATATGTATCAGGTGGATACATTGTATGATCAAGTGGATCATGTATGGTGATATGTATCATGTATTTGTATTTGTATCAGGTGGATACATTGTATGATAAGGTGGATCATGTATGATGATATGTATCAGATAGATACTTGGTATGCATTAGGTATATGCATTGTATGATCATGGATGACGAGCTTCAGGATGTTTCTCCAGATGATATGCAGCAGGATGTCTGGCAAATTCTCTTTCGAGGTTTTGCTATGGGAGGACATATAATTTGGCCCTGGGAGATCTACAGATAGTCTTTCGAGGTTTTTCCTATGGCATATAATCTGACCCTAGGATATCTGGCAGATGCTCTTTCGAGGTTTTGTCCTATGGCATATAATATGTCCCTGGGAGATCCGATAGGTTGGGATGTGTGCCCGTAATAAGTCCTGGGACGCTCTTGCGAGGTTTTTCCATGACCACATATAATCTGTCCCTGGGAGATCCTATAGGTAGAGCTGTGTGCTCGTAACATCCTGGGATTCTCTTGCGAGGTTTTGTGGTGACCACATATAATCTGTCCCTGGGAGATCCTATAGGTAGAGTTGTGTGCTCGTAACATCCTGGGATGCTCTTGCGAGGTTTTGTGGTGAGGTCACATATAATATGGCCCTGGGGGATCCTATAGGTAGAGCCGTGTGCTCATAACAGCCTGGGATGCTCTTTCGAGGTTTTGTGACGCATGTAATAAGTCTTGAGGATTCCACAGTATGGCCAGTGATGACAAAGACCTGCAGGTGGTGGGCCTACATCCAATATGAAAAAGGACTGGCTCTGTAGAACTTCCTATGACGAGTAGAGTCAGATATTGGTTGAGATAGCAACAGCAGTGATGATGATGATGACGATGATCCCGAGAAGAAGACTTGTCTAGCAGATCTGTGTCGAGAAATACCTTCGTAGTTAAGAGGGAGTGTTGATGTATATGTAACTTCGGAATGTATTTCATCTATGTATTTCATATATATTTATTGTACCCTTATAAGAGATGTGTTATTCCTCTATAAGGAAGTGTCGTCATGTGTATTGACAAGTGTCGCAAGTGTGTGTACTTGGCTATGGGTTATTAGACCACCATGTGTGGGGTCGGCCCTGAAATATATATTATATTGTGGATGTATCTAGATAGACAAGTCGGCCCCATAAGGTCACTAGGAAAACATGTTAGTATAAATAGAGATCAGGAGACCTCTATTTGATCATTCGGAAAGTCACACTTCTCTCACTCAGAAAGTGGTGCACTAGTGAGGAGGAGGATCATTTGCTCTAGGAGACTATCTCAAGTGTATTTTGGTTGAACTTTGGTTGAGCCACTGCTCTCTCTATCTCTGAGGAATTTGTGGGGTTTTTCACCTTAGGGTTTTCCCCACGGAAACTCTGTGTCTCTTGTCTCTCATGCTTTTGATTCTTGTGATGCTTGTCATGCTTATTGTGATTGTTATGCATTGATATACTATATATGTTATTCTCTCAGTAAAGATCCAAGAGTATTGTGAATTAATGCTCAAAATTTAACAATTATTTGCATGACGAACTCACTAATGTGCCCTCCTTGGTTAGTTAACTGATTGTCTTTATTTAACTGATTTTTGGTTCAATTGAGTTGAATTTGGGTCTTCTGAAGCACTCTAGTGGTGACAATTCCTCTGCTAGACAAATTGAGACTCGAATGATTAATTGTCTGGTCATTTTTACTGTAATTTTCACTGTAATTCATCTTTTCTGGTCATTTTTACTGTAATTTTCACTGTAATTCATCTTTTCTGCTCATTCTTTCTTTATGAGGTATACTCAGCTCCATGATCTGCTGTGATTTAGAATTTCATAGGTAGTTTCATACACACGATTATGCTTGGTCATTCCAAACATAAAATTTGATTTGTGATAGAGCATTTTAAGAGTCCTCGTTGAGTGGATTGTGCATTAATAACCACATTAAATTCATGTAACTACTAGAAGAAACAATAAACAATAGATATGGGATTATGTTGGGAATAAATTTTGTGAAAAGAAATGGTGGTTGGATACTGTAGAGTAGATCAAGCACATAAACATACCTCCCACTACCTTGTTTTCCAATTTAAAAATTGTAGTATTGGTGTCTTATTTGAGATGAGTTTTTCATGAGAAATTTTGTGGTTGATTGATATCATACATATTGGATTGGATCTTACTAAGAAATCATTAGAACCTACACATATAATCATAAGAATTTGGCACAATTATAAAACTAATCATTCAAGGAGGTGTCCATGTTTACACATTTCACATATGATAAATTGGATTTGAATCCTTGACAAAGTGTTGCACATACAAAGTTGGAGTCTACGTCACATAATTAATATGTAAACATATAGCACAAAATCATAAAAGAACATAATCCTTAAAGAAAAGAATCATAACCATTTGATTCCTTCTTTCCAGGTGATTAACAATATAGGAACTTGAATCCAAAGTCTTTATTATAGTTGGTTGTTTCTATGCATGTTACACTAAGAACAAAATTCTTGAGTTCATTATGGGAACAAAGATTTCCATATGATTTTAAGAAAAAAGATCAAATTACATTTCATAGAGGATCCATGTTGGTGAGGTGTGTTATTTATGAGCCTTGTGTTTATGGATCATATTGTTATTAGAGTAGTTGAATCCTTAACGGTGATGAAGCTATTAAAAGACCTTGATGTAAGGTTTTTCATTACACCATAAAATATAGATGTTGGTAAACATTTGCAACCAAGCATAAGTCCAAGGATCCTAGTGTGGGATATTAGTCCACATTATATTCCCAGAGGTGCAACAATTGTAACCGATACTCCAACACTTGAGACCTCTGTAAAATTGTTGTCATTGTTAAAGAATAATTTTGTTGAAAACCAATCCTCCCTCACTAGTGTCATGAAAGAATGGGACAAGAGTATATTTAATCTTGTGTAGTTAGGAGAGAAGGTAATTCAATTGGATAATTGGTAGGAGGAAAGGATCACTTAGATTATTAATCTATTGCACTAAGAGTTGGCAGAGAAGGAGGAAGCATTTTAAAAGATAGAAGATGATGTATAAGATACTAAATCCACTCTTTCGAGTAGGAATGATTTTTATAAAGGGGTAGTTAATAAATAACTCATACCCAATAGTAAGGTCTATAATAGCATCAACCATTATCGATCTATAAACCTATCTTTTCATATTTCAATCTTCTCATTTACAACCTTAACAAATCGACAATTTAGCCTTATATTAGGGTCCTTTCCTTCATTACAATTTATAAATCTTACAATATTTTTATATTTTTATGCCCATGACCATCTATATACATGGTATAACCTTTATTTTCTTCATCACTACCTTCCATTTGGAAATGGTGTGTATACATATTTTAATTTAAACCATATGCTGACATACTCTGCTTATATTCCACTAGCATCCTCTACTCGCCATTAGAATATGATGGACCATAATATGACATTAATATCCTAGTAGTTTGTTGTGAAGTGTTTCTATGTTTTCATCCCATACGGACATTTTTTACTATAAAGAGGCTTGAATTTTCTCTATGAATATTGGAGGTTCATATCGTGTAGTTGTATCTCCAGAATTGAAAAACATCATATACATTAGGTAGTTAATGATCACCATGCCAAGCACAATATAATTGATTATCAAATGTGTCTTTGTAAATCGATCTCAACAACATGGAAATTCATCTTCTCCATCACATTCATTCTCATAGTGTTTGTACTCCATCTTTCCCTTGTATTTAAGCCATTTATCATATTTAATCTCATTCTTGTTCTCTTGTTTTCATCACTTCCTTGTATTTCGAGCTATTATATGTGCACATATTATTGTTAAATTTATCAATTGATAAATGTTCATTTCCCTCTAGGATGGAAGTCAATGCTTCTGGAAACATTAAACCATGAACTATCTCCTGCAATTATTTATTATGAAATATATTAACTATTCAAATAAAATGAAAATGTGAACATAATTTATACATATATATTACATCAAATTTGAAAATTATTTACCACAATTCTTATTGGATTTGAATCAATGCTAGAATGCATAGTACTCACTTGAAAGTCATCATTAGTGTAATGTATTTCTACAATTCCCCGTTTGAAATATTTATTTCCATGTGTTCTTCTTCTATTGTATCTATAGACTCCATTGCCATATCCTCTTCCACCCACTTCCAATTACATGATTTAATAATAGCATGAGGTCCACGTCCATGTACATATTTTCGTTGTTTTCTAGTACAATAATTCAACTATGCATTTTCTACAATTGCATTATCAACATAAAATAATCAACATCATGCATTGTTTTTTTCCAAGATTGGATAATAAACTGATAATAAACTATATAATGTACTTATATATTGAAAACTATTAGATGGAGCACTAAGTTTCAATCAATTGATATTTAATAAGTTAATGTGATATGTGTGTACCCGATGTTCCGCATCATTTCTTATTTCCTCATTTAATAAAATAACTTGATTTGCGTCCATGGCCATATGTAATGTTTGGTGGCATAACATATGGCATAGTGTTGGAATATAACATGGATGTGGGGGCCAAGCCCTCGGCACGACCTTTTTTCAGAATAGAACATGTTTCGAACTTAAATACAAGTGGAGTACCATAGGGGTAAGCAGGAACGAGTGGAAGTTATGGCTATGCGGATTTGGTGGAGTCTTGGGTGGAGAGGAGTTTGGGGGTTCGATACTCCCCAAATCCAATTATTCTGGTAAAATTTCAAACTAGCTGCCAACAAGGATGCCATGTGGCAGGCCCTAATTGGTACACTTCAACGTGCCATGTCATCACTCGTCTGCCATGTCACCTCCACATGGCCTCCTGTAGATATGCCACATCACCACTCTACTGACTATACCTACCAACTGTAAATTCCATGAGGCGCTATGTGGTGGTGCCACATCAGTGCTGTATAGGCCACGTGGCACCTTTTTTTTTGTCATTTTTACATGTTTTGCCAAAAGTTCAGAACTGAATAACTTTCACGTCCAGAGTTTGTTTTGCACGAAACAAACATCACCGGAATACTCTCGTCGAGATCTAGGCAGTTGCAAGCTTCTGTTCTCATTTTGAAGACCTTAACTTTGATTGATCTTGGAGATCCTCTTGGATTACATATCCCCTTGGGAGTTCATTTTTTACATTTGAGGCATCGATCTCAAGCCTATATTTCTATCATATTCATTAGGGCATAAGGCCCGAATTTTATCCCTCAACCATGTCTAAGACCCTCAAACATATGCGTGTTGATCGTACATTCCTAATATCATTATTATTGCTACTCATAACGAAGGATATGCTTGAGAGGTCGTGTGTAGTGGAATAAGGCGTTATTTTTTAACTCAGATGATTACATTCTTATTTTAGCAATTAAATCCAAGGTTCCATCCCTCAACCATGTATATGGACCAAACACCCATACCTAGAATCCAAGACATTAGAATGAACACACCCATATTCATACTTGGAATCAAGGCTAGCCTTGAGAGATCCTATGTCATGGCTTTAGGTGTTATTCATGGAAACATATGACTAAATATCCTAACCCATGTGGTTAAGGACAGAGGGGGTGAGGGAGAGAGGACGGATTGGGTGGAGTGGAAGAGAGAGGGGGGATTGGGTGGATAGGAAGAGAGAGGAGGGGGGGTTATAGAGAGGGGGGGGGGGGTTATAGAGAGGGGGGGTTTAGGGAGAAGAAGAAAAAAATTGAGGGTATAAAACAACACGTGTGCACTAGTATGCATGTGCGCAGTTATGCATACATGCTATTTATGCACTCGCGTGTTTAAATTCATTTTTTTTGGCGGCCTTGCAGGTTTGTGTTGGCGCCCCAACAACCCACCTTAATTTTTGTCAAAAGAAAGGGGGCCCCATTCTAAATTTTGTAAATACAACACTTTGGTTGCTTAGTTTTATCCTCTTTAGTTTAGGAAATGATTCAATGGCCTCCTTTTGCTAACATGCTTAATATTCTGCATTCAATCCTTTCGCTTAGTCTTCATTTGATGATGTTCTTCTCCCTTATCTGTTTGGATTTCATGTTTGCATTTTGTGTGACGATCATTTGATGATTCTGATTATTTGTGCCAACTTGGATCTTTTAGTTCCTGTGTGGTTTGATTTATCTATGTCAACTTGGTCTTTTGGCTTCATGATGGATTGTGTTTGGGTTTATCTTAGTTGGTTTTATATGCCATGGTTTGTAAGGATTGAGTTAAGTCATCATTTTGGTAGTTTCGCTCGGTATTGGGTTTTAGTACATTAATCAATTAAACATTTTGGTGGAGCATTATTTTTATAGCAATGCTTAACAATTCACCATTTACTTTAAAAAAGAATGTTCTCCATTAAGCAATTTTGTTTCCTGCAAACATAACAAAACTTGTAAATAATGTTAATAATATAAATAAAATAAATAACAATTTAAAAAAATGATGTTTTTTTTTTAAATTTGTATATATTATTCTTATTTGTTCAAAATCATTTTTATAATGTCTATTAAATTTATTAGATATAGACCATATTTATAAATTAACAATTAATATCAAAATAATAATTCAAAACTTTTATCTTTATTTTATTTTTTCATATATTTTTGTGAGCTACAATCTTTTGCCCATCTTTAATTTAATGCATTAGAAATATTCATAATGATTAATTTTATTTTTTTCAATTAATATGCAAATAAAAGATTAATTGTTATGTAAATATATCCATGTCATCAAATTAAAAAGAGAACAAAACATAATGTTAGTAAGAAATGTATATATATTTTTATGTTCCTTTTAAAATCAAACTTTGTTCGTGTTTTTCTTTTACTTATTTTATTTTTCTTTAAAGGAATATTATTATAAAGAGGATCTGACTTGAAAGTAAGGGTAAACTAACACGTCATGAATTGGAAGAAGATTAATAGAAGTCTACGACGCTTCTTTTATGGAGAATGCCAACACATTAAAGTTTCTTTGGTTTCAATTTATCATTGTTTTCTCATTATCAGAGTAATAAAGTCTCGCTGGTTTCAGTATATCATTGTTTTCATGAGATCTGGACAAATTCTTTATGTATTTAATTTAAAATCTTATAATAATTGTTCTTTGAAATGTTTCTCGAATTACTATGATAATTATTTCATAGATCTATTTGAGTAATCACCAATTCAGATTTGCATAACCAAGATATTAGTACTATTTTCATGTTTGATATATGATTTGATTTACATAATGCTTTTTCCAATAACACATGATCTTTCATTTGTAAAATGCCTTTTGCATATATGAGTTATTATATGTTTCATCATTATTAATGCACAAATAAATTGGTAAAAAAAATCGGTTTTAAGAAAAGCTTATTAACTCATTTAGTTTTGCATTATGTGTTCTGCATCTCTTAGTTCCGCATCTTTTACTTCTTTTTATAAAAAAATAAAAAATAAGTAAAAACAAAAGATAAAAATCCAAAGTCATTCTTAGGACTTGTTAACAAAAATCTTGTAAATTTGTACACGTTGTAAATAGTTATTTTTCATTAGTTTCATGTAGTGTTATAGATTGTTTAGATTAAGTTTGAGTTTTTATTTAATTAGAATAGTTCTCTGGTCAATTAGCCGTAAATTACTAAGGGTGTTAAAGACCTTTGGATCGGGCTCATCTTCCA
This sequence comes from Larix kaempferi, assembly GCA_027924585.1. Classification (NCBI taxonomy): domain Eukaryota; kingdom Viridiplantae; phylum Streptophyta; class Pinopsida; order Pinales; family Pinaceae; genus Larix; species Larix kaempferi. Next base: position 5,621,723 of record BSBM01000751.1, on the reverse strand, counting down.
TTTTTTTCCTTGTACATAAGGTCAATAGTTTGGTACTTGGTTCGAATTCCCAAACCTTGAGGCTCTGACTAAGTTAGAGCAAAACACACCAATTTCTGTAACTTCATGTTTTTCACCCTTCATTCTGCATATGCTCCACTTGTGCACTACTGATGAAACTACACACACTTATCGAGCTTTGTGTGCAAGTTCTAACTATATATTTTTTGAATAAATTTGTTGTTGTTTTCTATTTTTAATTCATTTCTAATTGCACTCATGTCAAATTTGTAAAAAAACATAGGTTGTTTATTTCGACTATAACTTTTGAGTGGATTGCCTATTTTGGAAACGGAAAAGAATGCGCACAAGAGTACAAGAATACCTACAAACGAAAAAAAACTTGATTGATTATGTTAAAACCATGATAGGGTGGACCAACGCTCAACGATGTCATTTTAGGGCTTCACTAACTTTCTTAATTTAAAAAAATATAAAATTAACTTTTAAAATTATGGTAAAATAGCCCTACACAAGATCCACATGTTTCATACAGATTTTTTTTCCACATAATTTGACAATTTACATAACAAACAGGTGGACCAACGTGAACATATGCATCATGTTTTAGAGAAAAAATAACATACCGATCTTAGAATAATGACATTTTGGGGTGGTTATACCTATTTTCCATAAATAAAAGTTATATATTCTGGAAGGTGAAACGATTTTCTATGTTTCATATTTTTACACCTAATTCCAAAAAAAATTGTATGTACCTCTAATAATTCATTTTAATTATAAGATTTATGTTTTTCCAGCATGCCATTACAACTAATGTGTCATAATTAGGTACCATTACCTTGCACTAGCTCAAACCCTAAACGTACAAAGACACATCCAACATGAAACCAAGAACTAGGGCACCCAAAATGAAAGGAAAAACATTTAATGATGTTCGACAATCATAAAACAATGAAGGGGCACAATAAATATAACGACCGAGCCCTCAACACAACATAGTTCACACTATAGCATATGAAAGACAGTTAACACACATGAGAGCCATAATAAACATAAGGCCAAAACCTTGGATAGGGCCCAAACCATAGACCATACAGAACACACCTAACACATACTGGGAACCGTAAAATAGCAACGAAGTCAATAAATTCAATGCCCAAACCCTCGACGTCAATGCACCACCACACCCTAGGCTACAGAGCCCGAGAGTGGATGTCAGCACAAGCCAGTCAATAAACTTTAAAATAATTGTTAAAAAAATATAATTTAAAATCCAAAAAACCAATTTTACATTTACTTCATGTCACTTTAAAAAAATATCAGCTCCCAAACATTACACAACCCTAACTCTAAGTATTGTGTACCCCAAATGTTTCCAAACTGACATTTGCTGAATGTTCACGCTTTACTAGGGACATAATAAATTTATAGAAAAAAACCATGATACCTTGAAAACTACTACTATTGCTCATCAAGCCATTAATGTGAGGTAACTTCGATTGGATAATGAGCTTTTGTAAATGGTACGTCATCAGACTTCAAATTTGAATCCTTCAATGCCCTTCAGTGCCTAATTTACCCTTCATAGAAGGGCACAACAATTTTTTCCATGAAAGAAAAGTTTAATTTTGTATTGGGCCCTTCATTAATGAAATTGATTGTTATTTTGTAACTTTGAAAATGAAGGGATGCTCCAATTTTTTCCTGTCAAATTTTTAGATGGTTGAGAATGGACGATTAGGTAACAACAAAGGTAGAAGCCCAACCAAGTCTGTCACACATTTCATCAACATTATTGATCAAAACTTAAATAACGATGAAACTTTGAAACATTTAAAATTAAGTTTAAATGTTATTTCCACGTTACATGTAGCTTCTTCCACCTAGTTGCTCAATGCTGAACTCCGAACACATCCACAATACACAGCTTAAATTTTATTGTCCTAGATAACCTATGGACCTAAATACGATAACTTGGATCTAAATTCATATGTGGATAAAAGTGCACAACAAAGTTAAGCCTATAATAAATTCAATAGTAAAGTCTCATTAAATTATTAACTGAACTAGACTATACAACGAGATATGGATGGACTCTTCACTCAAGATCGATTTCTTTATTTAAAAAAAAATCAAATATAAGTTCTTTATAAAAAAATAAATGAAAATAACTTTTTTAATGTTTAGTAATTTGTTTCAATACTACAATAGCTAAATTTTAATTGTTATGATGTGACTTTGCAATGGGTTGTATTGATTTTATAAAATTTATTAAAACTGTAATTCTATGGTTTGGATATCCTGGTAACTATACAATAATTACACTCTAGTATTAATTACTCATATGTAATCTATTATTGATAACATAATTGATATGATCTAATACTTAAATTCTTATTTTCTAGCATGGATGCATTTGGGAAGACTTAAATTCTCATTTCATAGGATGGTTGCATTTTCAATACTACTCTTCCTTTCATAATAACATCCCCTTTCTTAGATTTGTAGATGGGAATTTTCTTCATCGTTGTAGGCTAGAGGACATTGGGATATTGTGCAAGCCTTCCAAATTTTGCTCCACAACCTTGCCTTCTTTCAGGGTTCAAATCATCCAAAACCATGTTTTGCAAAGCCATGTCTGGTTTATTGTATGCAATAATTATCACTTGTTGGATGAAACATGTGATATAATGTAAGGTGGTTGCACTACTATCCATGGATTCATGATTTAATCAATTATGGCTAGTTCGAGAGTCTGTAGGCTTGGAGAAGAATGAAATGAGATTGTACATCAAGATATTAATGGAGGAGAATGGTACAACAAAATTGCCAAACTCTGAGAAGAGAGTGTGTGACGCGTGGAAGTCAGATTTACACACTCTTTTTATATAGATATATGTTGCAATTTTTTGTTGCAAAACTTGCCCAAAATGAAGGGATTTGAATGAGAAAACTTCTCAAAATAAGGTGATTTGATAGTTCTTTCTCCTAGGTTAAATTTGATGGAGAGTTTGTATTATATTGACAAATGTGATCCATAAACACCGGGATTCTATACCTTTCCAGTATTTTCCAGAAGGCTATAACCAATAATCACATATGATGCACAATGCAACCCTAAGTGCCAAGCATTAATTGACAATCACCTTTAGTAAGGTGGTAGCCTGGTAGAAAATAAAACATTAATTGATTCAATCTGTTGTGGTAAGCTAGTATCCTAGTAGAAAATTAATGCATGAATGATGGTTATGTTTCAGTAGGCTGTCACGGTTAAAATTGACTAGCTACATGCTTCAAATGATTAACGTAGCTTGCCAACTATTCCTTCTCAAATCCCAACCAGTCTATGTGTAAGGTGAATAAGTAATGTATTAATAGAGAATGCAATCACATAATATGGAGTCAAATTGTGCATCGAATGATCAGAAATTAGAATTAAAATCGATTCATTAGTTTTTGCATTAGTTTATAATTAATGTAGTTCAGTGATTGGAATTAGGGGATCTAGATTCAAAATTGTGGTTAATCAAATGGTTATTGGAATTTGGAAATGTAATTATGAAAGTGGATTTGGAACTGTGGCTAATCAAATGGTTGATGTATTTTGGAAATGTGATTATGAAAGTTGAAAGTTTGGAACTTAAGTGGTTTTAAACTTCAAAATTTTTGTTTGCCATTATTTTAATTCCCAAACTTGTTGGCTCTGCTTAGGTTGTCCCTACTTCCACCTTCATTGTTGATTCTCGAGCCTATTTCAATTTCATATTTCTATCATTTTTTTTGTTTTAGTACATGATAGAGTTATGGTAGTTATATAGGGGAGGGAGCTCATGCAAGGGCAGGGGTAGCTTCGATATTCAATCGAAACTGGACAAAGTTAGCTAGTCAGGTAGGAGAATGGACATAATTATCAAGGCTCATCTTGGAGAAAGTGTCTTAATGTAGTGTCCATTTTTTATAAATTTGGAAAAATTGGAAAAATTGCAATTTTTGACCAATTCGACCCTTAGACTAGTTATGACTCAAACGCTCCCAAATGGCTCCAAATGCTTCCAAATTGGGTATGAATGTATTTTAAAGGTATTAAGACATAAAAATGAGTCTGATGGAAGTTTGGACACTCTCAAAATACTTCTGCAACATTCATTTAACTTCAGGAGAAATTGGGGAATTTTACTAGCAAATTCGAGGTTCAAACCCCCAAGGGTAGAGGTCACTAATGGCTTCCCAAATGTAGTACGAACCTACCAAATTTCAAAAACGAGACATGGATTAGTTAAAGGACTTCAATGGGAACCCAAATGTATCATTAATGAGTTTCTAAAGGCTGCTGCAACTCCCATAAATCATAGGTTTGTGGACATGTCTTCACATAGGGGGAAATGATAGGAAACTTCACCACTTGCTATGAAATTAGAGATTTATGTTCCAAAGGCTTATGTAATGTGTATTAAACTTCTTCAGAACATTAATTACTCTTCATACATCAGAAAAATTACAGATATGAACTGATACAAATGGAAATAAAGGGTGAAAACATGAAGTTGGGAAACAATTTTGGCTTGTTTTTTACCAAAAAAAACTGTTAATTCTTATGTTTTACAACTTCGACCTCTTCAAACCCATATCTCCCTTAGGAATTTCAACTTGAAGTAAACATGAAGGTTTTACAGAATTGAATTAGCTTTCTACTTGTATTCTTTTTAATTTTTTTTATGGACATATCGTGGGACAAATTTGTTGTCAACCAACGGCATATACTTGAAAATTTTAGGTATGGATAATGAGTGACCTGTGTTGACGATGGTTTTTTGATAGATGGTTATTCATTTTAGGGAAAAAAAATTGTATGCTCATAATCTACACACACTAAACTTGATCCTGGACTATATTTCGAGTTTTTTAAGACTTGGGAACTATTTTTATTATTTATCGAAACAACGTATGTTCAAAAAATGGTGCATTATCGACACATGTTTTTGTCTTCACATTTTCTTTCAAATGTTACTATTATCAAACAAACTAAAACCAACCCATTGAAGAGGACACTTCAAGGAACATCCTTGTATTTTTTTAAATTTTTTTGGCTTCGTCATTGTGATGATATTGAATTTTCATTGTGACTGATTTTTCAGTCACTTAATTTTTTAATGATAAAGTTCAGTAAAAAATAGAAAAAAATAGTAATCCTAAATGAAATTGAAAAAAACTTATATTACTAGAAAGTAGATTTAATGGTGAATCTATTGGTATAAACTCCGACATGTAATTCTCATGTTTTGCAGTGGTCCGACCTTGTTAAAGTGACACATTTCTGAATTCTGCAGAAATGGTGCTGGAATTGTTAACCAGAAACTCTCGGGTGAGAAAATGTCTTCCAAACTCTTCGCCCAAAGTTTAGTTCAAACTCTCATCCGAGAGTTTTTTTTTAAATACAGAGCGGCAATTGGTTCAAACTCTCGACCTAGAGTTTTTTTAAACTCTCGGCCTAGAGTTTTTTAAACTCTCGGCCTAGAGTTGAGTTTGACTTTTTTTCGCGTGATCATCTGCCTGTTCTCCATTTTTTTCACTCTGTTTGTCACCAAAGTGTTTCCCAGGTTCGCGATTTCACCCTAAAGCAACTTCAAGCTCTCACAACAAGATATAGGGAAAATGGCACCATTTATGCATTGTTTGGTATTTGTATATAGCTTCACTTGGTATTTTGGACTGAGGATCTTCTAAGCATCAAATACAGAGTAAATATATCAGATTACAAATAAATAGTGTATCTTGGACTCTCACAAAGATATCAGCATCTCACCATGTGCGCCCTTCCTCCAAGAGCCAAAATATGAAGAGAAATGTCAAAGAGAGATGGGAACAAGTTGAAGAAGAAAAGATCACGAGCTTCCCTATAGCTTCAACTTGCAACAAATGACTCCATTGTAGATCCAAATGAAAGGTCTGAATAGCCTCTCTAATTTCCAATTAGGATGGGAATATTTCACCCTCGAAATTGGTACTAAGGCAAGTAGAGTAAACACTCCACTAGCATGGACAAGCTATGCTCTCCAATTTGCAAAATGAGAAATTATCAAAATCCACTCTCCTTCTTGGTTCTTTTCTTTTATTATCTTCCCAATCCTTCCATGGTTCGAATTCCCTCCATGAGCTTCATGCCAACTCGAATTGGGAAGAGATTCCAATGTGTGCCACTTGTCCATCAATTCCTAGCCTCCTCCTTCACTCAATTCGAATGGATGACTCTTTGGCTTCCCTAACTCCCTTGTGCGCCCTCTTGGAGGCTATTTTTAGCCCTGACATGTCATATATGTCAGATGTCAGCAATCATGTCTGATTTTTGTCATAAGTGTCATAGCATCTTCATCGTTGTTGTCATAGAAGCTAGGGAATCTAGCCCAAGTATCCCAATAGCTCCAAGATGCCTCTTCCTCTTCCATGGGAGTTACTCTTCCTCTCAATTTCGAGCCTCATTGAGTCATGCCAAGTATCATGGCCTTCCAAATCCCCCAAGAACGTTGGAATCCACCTTGGATTCGAATGGGTGAGAGTGAGATGCCATGTGGCATGGGGAATCTTGCTTGAGTGGGCCCCACACCTCCAGTGTGCCCTCATGACCAAGTGCCACCTTATTTTCCTATCTTAAATATTTATTTATTCCCCATTTAATATATTTTGTCAAGCTAATGTGCATTTGGGGGTTTTATAGTTCCCTTATTCCAAGTCTAATGTTTCCACCCCAACCTAGGAAACTAGTAGATTGGTGGAATTTTCTCTTCTTGAGATTTATTTGAATGGGGACATCACACTTAACCACTTTCCGATCAATATTTACTTCGTCATTGAGAAGTGAGGCATGGAGACTCATGCTGGTAAGTGAGATGATGGGTCACTTCCTCTTTTGTTGGATTTGTGAATGGTTGATATGGATACTTGATCGGAAGAATTCTTCCATCTGTCTCAAATGGACGCGTTGTTATTTACACATAGATGAAAGTACTGATTAAATTCCCCCAAAAATCACAGGAGGAAAACTTGCCTTATGATTGGATATTACTATCAGTGTTTGTAAAAATCATGATCAGCTAAGATTTTCATTTGGTTTGCGAATTAGGATTCAAGGGGAAGATGTACCTTAAACCATTTCTACCAAAATCACAAGTTTGAATTGGAGTAACTCTTCACCCTTGCTCAGGTTGCTTCCAATATTGATTTCAACCCTTGTTCAAGTTGTTTCCGATGTCACCATCAACCTCTGCTTAGGCTACTTCCACCCTTTCTCTCCCTATTCATTCATATGTTATAGTACCCTCTTCAGACTTTAGGGGATTTTCTTGAGCAAAGGAAAGACACATACACCCCAGCGCCATTGGTCCATCACCAACCTACATATTAAGTGTACATCTTTGCTAGAGACAGAAAATACACCTCCCTAATGAATTTTTCCTATAGGGAAGTATGTCTTTCCTTTTGTTTGTAGAGATTAGCTGCTAGAAACATGTATAAAGGGATTCCTTCTCTTAATGAAGCTCAATATTAGTTGGGTTGTTCTTGTGGTTAAATGATTAAAAACTATAAAATAGAACAATGCAAAATTTAGTTTATCACTATGTTAAGGAATTTAATTACACTACTTTTAATATACAATGAAATTTTGATGTATTACTACTTTTTCTAATGAAAAAATGGTTTCTTTCAACATGTCATCAATGAAGGGTCCAATATATCATAACCCTTCAAAGTGAAATAGGACCCTACCCTTCAAATTTGATTCTTGGTCATACATGTGGAATATGTGCACTCAACTAATGTTTGGTAGATGATGTGGTCATTAGAAAATGGTACATGACGTGTGGGTTTAATGATCTACGGGACTGTTCCGTCGTAATGCTGTCACAGGATACTCCCAATAGCTCAATGAGTCAATTTGTGGAGTATATTGCCAATGTTTATGATGTGCGATCCATAATTCTGCAATACTTGCCTTTAGAATCTATAGCACTCACTTTACGTAAGATCTGCACTTGTTCGTTCAGCGTGAGTGACTGCAGTTACAACAGTAGCAGATGTGATGCATTGTAATCTGGAGAGGCGTGGATGAGGTCATCACAATCATGCTTACTAAACAGATCCCCGGAACACTAAAAAGACTGCCTCATGCCCTTTGCCTACTCCCATCTCTCGACTGCCTGAAAAATGGGTGCCATGGGTGCAACCATGACCTATTGCATCTGGAGGAAAGTGACACAGATGAATTAATGACAACAAAGAGACTGAGTGAGGATGAGTTCAACCTGGAATGCCCTGCTGCAGTCTGTGGAGCATCTTATTCATTCATCTTTGGAGAGCCAGCTACATGCATCTGCATTCCAGTGCCTCGGGAGGGCTATCACAGATGGACAGAGTTACTGATCGGATCTTTCAAGTCCAAATATTACGAAACCGGAGGAGTCATGATCAGACAAGAGAAAAGCAGTGTTTCACATGACCTCAAAAACTATGTCGCTCGGAGCGGCCAATGCTATGCAGAAGAAGAATACAGCATTGTTTCCTTAATATTGCCAAGGTTGACAAAAATATTAATCAATCTAGCACTAACAATATGGTTCAAAGTGGATAGATTTTCTAGCGCTCTGGGTCCATAGAAGGGCCATGGACAGCCGAGCAAACTCATATGTTTATAACCAAAGCTGAGGTCAAATCTAATGACGTTAGCAGCAATGTCTACCAATTGTTGTCATTTAGAGGTAATCTTCTGAACCCGAGAACCTTATCTTTCATAGTGGGTTCTATCAACTTGCTATGCTCTATTATTTGGGCAGTTCTTGTTGCATCGGAAGGATACAGTAACAAATGGTATCATACTCATTCCTTGGCACCCTCTAAACCTAGAGTTGCTGCGATATTTGCAGCGATTGTTGTTGCCTTGGGCATGGACTGTTTAGATTTGTATAGATTAGGATGGCCAAATAAAAGAACTTTTATAGTTTTGGGCATGGATTGTTTAGATTTGTATAGGTCAGGATGGCCAAATAAAAAAACTTTTATAGTTTTGGCAATGATAGTATTTGAAATAGTATGCATAGTCTCAGGAAGCGTAGTAGCAAGAGCGTTGGGTAGAAAAGCTTTTGGTAGATGGTTATATGGTGCTGTGCAAGGTCTCATTTGGTTGAAGTGGGGAATCGGCAGTTATCTTCATGGTCAATATATCCCACTTGAACAACGGATATATGGAAACGCTCCAGCAATGTACATGTATTCTTCTGCATTTTTGCTTAGCGTTGTTTTAGCTGAGCTCGAGCTAAGTGGGAGTATTGATAATTAAATCTTAAAAATAAATTTCCTTATTTACCTGAATAAATATGCTTACGAAAAGCATTAAATGTGTTATATGGTGTTTCATTGTTGGTGTTTCATTATTGTTTTTTCAGTGTGCAATGTCTAAACTAGCAATTGTCTCAAAAAGGTGCAATAATAGGTAGATATGTAATCATATAATGAAAATGGAAGTATTAAGTTAATATAAATAAATACCATCAATTTTATGGCACAAGAATAATAGATATTGCAGGAACATGGAGGGCATAATAGAGCTTTCATCTTTTAAAGTTTTTAAATGAAATTTGCAGTGGAAGCAATTGTGTTATTTTGCATAAATATTAAGTTAATGCAAGAGATACATGGGAGATGTGGACAGAAAACCTAACTGCACTAGAAGGATCATAAAAAAAATTGCCATGAAAAAATATAAACCAATTATGAAATGAGTTAAAGTTGCATGCAAGAAAACAATGGTCTAAGTAAAAAGAAAAGCAACAAATGGATGGAATTTAACAGCATAAGGAAGATATAAGGTATTAACAGAGAGGTAAATAATGTATGCAAATCAGCCAGGCATAGATCCACCATTCCCAACTTTAACCTTTGCAACTAGATTGCAACGTTGCCAGAGTTAACGACATACACACATGTGAGAGAGTTAATAGTTGCAAAGCTGCAATGACATAAACACATGAATTTGGTCTTTGAGAAGTAGGTTTTTTTTTATGACTAAAAAAAATCCATGGAACACAAGTTTTATGCACGAAAGGCATAGGTAAATGAAGTCCTTAGGTTCTCGAACAAAAGAAGTATATCTGATTTAATTGAAGAAATGTTTCTTCTTCACATATATTGGTGATGAAATAGATGTTACAAGCATATTTTGTGCATGAATAGTGGCAGCGTTGTTGAGGGTGCCATTTTGATGAAGATGATGCAGACCCTGTGGGGACCTGTCTTGTAGAAGCTGTTGTGATTCACATATATTAATTTGTGAAACTATAAGGATGGAACAACATTGACTTCAGTAATGTAGGTATGTTCAGTCCTTAGTGCAGCATGGTAAGAGCATGATGAAAAAGTCCATCTACAATGTTGCAATGTTGACCATATGACCAGGTGCAAGTATGGATTGTTACACATCTGAAAGTTTGAAAAATGGAAATGTTAAGATTGCATTGCGCAAAAAGAAAGGCATAAAAAATATACAAAATATGGAACAAGTTAAATAAGACAACGTGTTAATGAAGGAATTTTATGGTAAGTTGTTTTTGTTTGTGCTTCAGAACAGGTGGATAATACTACAAAAGTATGAAAAAAACAGTATTAAGGAGTCATGCACATAACATAGAGCGAAAAGGTTTTAGGAAAAAAAAGACAATGGCAGCACATAAAGGTTAGTGCATCAGAGTATACCTGGAAGTTGATTTTGTGAATTGCAAGAGTTGTTTCAAGCAAAGAGTGTGTTGTTTCAAGTGTATTCTATCCTAGTTTCTTACAACCTAGTAATAACTAGATCTAGGAAAATTTAGGCAAACTCACCTAGGATTAATTATAAAATTAACATCCTCTAGGAGTTATTTCCTTTTATGTTTTAATCTTCAACAAAATAGGATTTTTGTAGCATACACGCATCCCATTAATCCTAAGAAACCGATGAATCCATCATCCCAAGGAAACATCTAGGCACTAGTATACCTTTCTCACCATCTAAAATATAAATTTTCAGCACTTCTACCATTTTGCATTCTGGAAATTATAAGTAAATTTACATTTTGAATTTTATGCATTTTATGTTTCATAAATTTCATTTCCAGCATTGCATATTTGTTTAGGAACTTCATTTTGCATCATAAACTTGAGTATTCTGGAATTCAAATTTTTAATTTGTTTTGAATTTTCTACAATTTTTAGCAATTAATGTAAATCAGAAATTTTAAATTTGAGATTACATTTGAGCATATAAATTTCCATTTTCAAATCATAAAATTGCTCAAGCATCACCTTTCTACAAATCTCAATATTACAGCCAAACATAACATCATCTAAATCAGATCTGTAACAAGTCTAAATACTTTCACACATACTCGCTATCTAAATTTACATAGTACATACTAGTTTGTAAACCTGAAATTTTATATTTACCTTGCTCAAAACACTTCAACCAGATTTGATTCAAGTCCAATACACTAGATTTCAGACCTCAAACCTTGGATCTGAAATTACCTTAGGGAAGCCCTCCTCGTGCTAGAGAAGAGCTTGTTACCCCCCTATTTGTATAGGGTGTTCACATAGATTTCCAGAGACATTCTGGGCATGGACATGGATATGAGTAGCAGTCTGAAACTGTTTGAGATTTGAGACAGCCACCAAATATTGTCACAACGGCCCTGTCAGGGTTTGATCAAGCAAGCTGACAACACACCTCAAAACCAGTAATTATAAGTTGTTTGCAGGTCGTTTCCATGCATCTTGGAAAATATCAGAAGAGAGAATTGTATAGCAGGATTATCAACAGGATTCTACCTTGCAATTCCTCAAATCTTTGCAATCTGATAAAATATGCTTGTGCTTGTGTGTTGAGAAGATATTCATTGATGTAGATGGGTGTTATTAGCATGAGTTGTTTTACCAACCACGTGGAAACCAACAAAGAAGAAGACTTTCTATTACTTGTAAACACAGACCTAAACTGCCATTTAACAAAACTTTTGGAAACTGACCTTCATCCATTAAATCTGTTAAGATCGACAGTTTGGACTTTGGTGAGTGGTTTGATGGAATGGTTTTGACTCTTGAGACTTGAGTCTAGGGTAATAATGTAACAGGAAGAATACTTAGGAGTCAGGACAGATTCTGGAAGCACGTTTTCTCAGCAAGATACACAGAGGACACTGTCCCAATCTTCTACCACAGAACAGAAAGCAAACATGGCATCACGAGAATCCTTTTTGAGGATTGTGAAGATGGAAAGCACAGAGTACCTTTTCGCGTGGGATAAAGAGCAACTAAAACAACTCGTTATTCATGTGTTTTTTTCCATAATTTGAGTTAAAATCGTGCCTGTAAATTGCATTTACCCAAATTTGCAATTTCAATAATCACAGTTACTCATCCTAGACTAAATACCTGATTTTGAAATGGTCGAAATCACGATTTGAACATTCTACATCTGCCAGATTTCGGCAGATCAGGGGCATTTTGGTTGTCGCGTATACTTCTCAATACCTTTTCAGGAAACCTTGAGCTTCTCATGCAATGAATCTGAGGCAGGCAGATTGGAAAATGTGTGCTTAAAGTTACTAGAAGTCATGATTAAATATGATGCAGAGTTTCCCTTTGTCAAGTTTGAACATAAGATACAGTAATTGAGGTAAGGATCATGAAACTGTTATGAATAAAATAATAATAAAATAAACATCAACATATATATGTGTGTGTGTGTGTGTGTGTGTGTGTGTGTGTGTGTGTGTGTATAAATAGAAATAATAATAATAATAACAACAAACAAGAATAATATAATAATATAATTAATTAGTGAAATGGTGTAACTCTTTATGAAGAGTTGCATTAGACACCCTTTAAACAATTATAAATACGGGAAAGTCTATCTTATAAAAGACATCATCTAATATATTATTCGTATTTATCATTCAATATGAAAGTCGGATTCGACTATTAACACTCCAACCAGATACAGTTGCTACATTTTGTATTAGATCCCCTTCTTGGGCATTTCGTTGATTTGGTCCTAAGAAAAAGAAAAGAAGTGAAACCGCACATGGTTTTAAAGTGCACGTGGTTTTGTGAGAAGTGGGTTTGGTTTTGGTTTTATTCTCTAACAACAAACCAAAAGTGAGATTTGAACTTGGGTGGGGAAGGTTACAATCATTCCTCCCAACCAACCATTCTACACCATTTTACATATATTAAGGGGGAAATAATATTAGAAGAAGAATCATATTGAATATTGTTTATTATAAAAAAGGAGATATTGAATAAAATTCAAAGAAAACTCAAGAAGATGAGTTTTAATGTTGAAAAGAAGGGAAGGTTTCCTAACACCTCACTGAAGAATGTCTCAATACTATTTAGAGTTAAAGGGACACTTGCAGGGAAGGATGTCACCATTTCTATTGCCCCTAGTAAAATAAATAATTATATTAGTATTGAATTTGCTAACCATTTAGTGATTCCTAAATCTAATATAAGAGAAAAGCTAGACTTTTGGAACAGGAAGCAATTTCAAATAAGTGGATTAGAATTGAATGTTGGAGATTATATGGTCATATCTCAATTCACTATTAGTTCCTTATGGAGTTCTGATGGTGACATAGTTTTGGGGTTACCTTGGATTAAAACATTGGGGACCTTCATTTTAAATGCTGAAAAGAAGTTTTTTACTTTTTCCTATAAGCAAAAGAGAATCACATTTCAAGATATTACAATAAAGTCAGATTTAGAAGCTCCAACATCTGAAGACTTCAAGGATATATCAAAGATGATTTCATAGGGTAATCAGAAGTCAGATCAAAAGATGCAGTCATAATTCGACAAAATCGTCATGGATAAAGAAGAAGAGATCTATCGTTTAAGAGATGATAATCAGAAATTGCTTCTTCAAATAAAAAAGACGAAGGATAAAGCACAACATAATCAAAAGCTATAAGAGGATAATCGAGATCTTCAAAAGAAACTATTAGAAAACATTGACGAAAATGGTCACCTCAAGAAGCACAAACAAGATCTAATGGATCAAATTCAAAAGCTTAAAGATGATAAGAAAGCGCAAGAAGAAATGGCCCGAAATCTTAAAAAAGAAAAAGACTCATTAGACAATAAGTTGGAGCAAATTCAAAAGAAGACATCAAAACCCTTGGACTCAAAAATCTACGTTGAGAAAAAAGAAGCAAATACAAATTCAATCCTCATCACAGTTCAGAAAGAAGAAAATCTTGTAAAAAAACAAACTACAATAACTCCCTATCGACACCCCAACCATATAAACCAGTATCCTAAAAAGTGGGTATTGTCGAAAGATAATGGTACTAATGTGCTCAAAGCTCCTAACAACAGATCAATAGAGAATCCCAACAGTCGGCAACAAATCGATTTTGGCTAGATTGATCCGTCAACATATCGGAAGTTATTTTCTACACTTAGAAGTTCATACCGACATGTTTCGTCAGCTACGGCATCATAAGGAATGGTGCGACAATGTCATAAGGCTTTGAGGACAAAGCCTTTCTAAGAGAGAGGCAATGTTATGAATAAAACAATAATAAAATAAACATCAACATATATATATATATATATATATAAATAATAATAATAATAACAACAAACAAGAATAATATAATAATATAATTAATTAGTGAAATGGTGTAACTCTTTATGAAGAGTTGCATTAGACACCCTTTAAACAATTATAAATACGGGAAAGTCTATCTTGTAAAAGACGTCATCTAATATATTATTCGTATTTATTATTCAATATGAAAGTCAGATTCGACTATTAACACTCCAACCGGATACAGTTGTTGCAGAAACAAAATTGGATGCTTGGTCTCATATGAAGCTGGTTGATATGCAGCTTGCGAGATGATGTCACCGCTATAATAAATACTAATACTAGAATTTTGGTTCAACATTTCCTTAATGATGGAAATGCAACTATATGCCACAATATTTACTTTGTTTTGGAAGCAGATGATTATGAAGGATGCATGGAGGTAGAGTTTGTCGAAAGTGTTGTAAGGTATAGTCTCTTGAGATCAATCTATAAAAAATTACTGTGAGAAGGATGAGGTTACATTTGGAAAAGCAAATCACATTGTTGTAGAAATTTTGCTGATAAATATGTATTGTACAGTATCATTGGTGATCAAACAACAAGCAATTTCTTTGTTTCAGCCATCTTTGTAACAAGGAGTGGAGTGCAGCATTGAACAGACATTTCCAGCAGAACAAGGAGGTTTCCATTAAAGTTATTGACCTGGATGAAGCAAAGGATAAGGTTGAATACATCCAAAGGGGAATTTCAGTCCTTTCTCAATGTCGATCTCCTTATATCGCAGAATATTATGGCTCATACATTCATCAAACAAATTATTCGTAGCTAGTGGCTCTGTTTCGGAATTGCTTGAAACAAGTCCACCTTTGGACGAAGGCTAAAGAAAACATACATGTCATTTAATGATAATCAAATTGCCTTCCAGAACACACTTTCTAGGCTCATTGAGATCTGTGTGGACACCGAACAGTATTGTTGGGTATCTACAAAAAACGGGCTGAAAATCATGTATGGTATGTATTGATATGAATGGTGAGAACTGGATCTACTTCTTCAAGATTTCGGGAATCAACACTTAGTTTAAGAGTTAGAGTCGTGGAAAATCTCAAAGTTGCAAAGCCCAATTTTTTGAATGTCGTGGTGGTTGTTTCTCCAAGTTTTTCTTCATACTCTTCATCAAATTTAGACACTAAAGTAACCCAATTTCCACACATACTCAGATTTCTAAATTCCTATTGATTGTGTTTATTCTATGCTTTAGATGAATGCTTAGATGTTGTTTTTCTTTAACCCAAATAAATATTTAGCAATGGTTTTGCTAATCAACTATTTTTTGGTTTCATTTTTGTTGATGAATTTGCATTGAGTATATCAATTCATTGATGCTGTTAATGATGAGAAGTAAAGTATACTGAATTAGCATTTCATGTGACAATGCATATTGAATAATAACAAAATAGGAGAGACATAAGATGAAAGGAACTAAAAAGATGAGAAAAGTTGAATGGATGGTGTAAATCTATCCAATTTCTGTATGGCAATTATATATATCTGAATGTAAGAAGCAGAGTATTGGAGGCATGTAATAAAGTCCTAAAGTGGTTTGGATGGCCAGAAATCCCTAGAGGAATGGTTGAGTAGAGAAATTGGCATTGTGTTAGAAGAATGGTATGATGACAAAGCAATTTGAGGATGTGCCAGAAGCATTGCAACTACAGGTCCTGGAAATTCTTATAATAATGTATTGGTAATAAATATGCAAAGGAAGATCTTGACTCTTAACCACGATGGGTCCACAAGGTGCAATTCAAGCAAGTTTAAGATTGTTCGAACATTTGAAGAACCTCCATGTGCATGGTGCACTTGTGAAAGACATATGCCCCCACTGAAGCATTATGAAGCCAATCTCATGCTTCCAGTCATGAGATTTTCTTTTGAAGGAAGAAAGGAAAATCACAGCCATAGCGCCCTCGGGTTTTAAACAAGCAATCTCAGCCCACATTAACAATCTTTCCTTCAGTTTCGACTAAACTCATAAAGTGATTGAAGCTTGAATACAATTGGTCCGCATTAGAATAGAGATGGCACTAAAACTTGTGCTTTCAAACCACAATTTGGTCTTCAAGGAGTCAACGCTTTGGTCTACACACACTCTCATTATATATATATATATATATACATGTATATATAATGAATTGATTGAGCTTCTGGGTATACTAAAGAAAATATGTGGGTGAACTAAGGAGAAGATCTCTAATGGAGAAAAGAAGCATTGGTCTTGCGATTTATTTTCTGAACAGATAAAGACGAATTTGAAAATCCCATGATTCTGGGTTTTGTGGATGATAGGGTCAGTTAGGGGAGTAGCAAGAGGTTTTCTGAGAAAATGCATTTTTTAAGAGATTCGTAGGGTTCATTGAATGGTGAAAATTGCAGTGGGTGAATGAAGTGTTTTGCAAGTGGTTTCTTGTATTAGAATTTTGGAATGGATTTTTGTCTCTGCAATTGTTGATAGATACTATCATCCTCTATGATATGGCAAATACTTTGTGGAAATCTATGGATGGTTTTCGTAATCTTGTTGCAATAGGCAATAAACATATCAATTTTCAAATGGATGCATATATGACACGGACGTGAATGAGAATGCACACAGAATTCACTAATAATGAAGTCAGAGATCGCTCTTGGTACTCCTTCTACGTTGCTTAACACTGAAATATTAGGGTATGCCTTGTTGTGCGAGCTAATGAGAGGATACAAATGTGAAAATAATGGACATGAGGGTATGCTTACTCCACCTTTGAGACCATAAATAACTTGAGTCTAAATAGAAGAGCATATTCCCTTTGAGATCACAAACTTGGTTAACACCAGAAGAGAACAATACAGAGATTTTCATAAGTGCGTGCTCTGTTCAACAGTCTAGAGATTATCATAACACAACAATGGAAGGCTTACTAGCTTAATAGATGAAGGATTTTAAATTGTTGAGGTCATTGAAGCTACCTCAACTCCTCGAACTGAAATGGCTATGTCAGACTCTCCCTATTCTAGGTAGTTTGAGGTACAACTAGGTTGTAGAAACAACTTTCAAGCCCCATCTTTCAACTTCCATAGACATGATCTTGAGGAACCTTCTAAAGAAATTCTCATGCATACCTCATATCTTGATGATCCAGCTTCAAAGAATTTTGAGTTCAAATTAATGACTGAAAATTATACTTCCTATGAAGAAATATGTACTCCGAAGGATAGTATATTTGGATTTGGAAATCCTCTTGACATTGCCTCTGATGCTCCAACTGCAAATCCATATCCATAGAATGTGTGTGAGCTTCCACCATCAACCTTCCCTATGATTGAAAATGGCAAGTTGGATTTGGCCCATTTATGTAGAAAGTGGGTCAATTAAAAAAACATTGGGAAAGGAGTGAGAAGACTTCTGATGTTTGGTTGAAAATATTGAACTTCTCAAGGTAAAAAAGATGTGGGTATGTCAAGAGGAGGACCAGTTAGTGTTTGTGAAGATTGAGTTGATACCGAGAGAAGGAAATGGAACTAGCAGTATAAGCAATTTCGTAGAAATGTAGAGACAATGGACTAAGTAAGCCTCCTAGGAGACTCCTATTTTCATGTAATATGTTATAACTTAAGAGATATACAAATTATTTCCACTTCAAAATCCTTCAAGCAACTAAGTAAAAGATTAAAAACTAATGAACCCAATTCATTCATCAAAGGGTATGAAATCAGGGAAAAGTTGGCTATCAATAAACACCTTCATCAGAGATGACTTTCAAGACCTGGGGCATCCTAAAAATGAAATGTATTATAATAAACTCCTTAATCAAAAATGAATTTAAAGACCCCATATATATTCAGATGTATTTGATCATTAAATGCAGAAAGTGTAGGTTCTCTAAATTTTGATGAAAATATAAGCAAGCCCAATTTATTATAAATATTATTATAAGTGTCTCGAAGAAGCATATTCAATATATGTCCATATATATATTACAACTAAGAATATGCACCATTATTTGGTGGTTTTCTTCACTTCTGGCAAGAAGGATGTTTCCTTTCCAGTTTTTGAAACAGTTTGTAGAATAGATCCAACATAGCCTTTGCAACACATGCCAACCTTCAAAACTATTGTCTACATTGCAATGCTCGTACTTTTAGGGGAAAGGGAACAACAATGAAGAGTAAACCACCTTTTTTAACACAACCCATTCAACATAAATCATTATCATGTGTGTAGGTGTTCTCAATATCTCTTTCCAAATAAAACAACATCACAAGGAAAACCGTGCACTGATATTTGAAAGAGAGTAACAGCCTGAAAAAAGAAAAAGTCACCATTAGTCCCCATCCAACTATCTTGCTAATGAGATTTATATTCCTCCTATGGCAAAGACGATTCAGTTTGAAAGGGATTGGTTTTCTTTCCAACCTAGGTACCAGATTTCTCCTAATTTTTTATATAGCTGAAACAAAACTAAATTAATTTGAACAGTATCTCTTGCTGGTCAAGATTTCATTCCTCTTATGCAGAATACTGTGTGTTTTATATACGCGTAGTAATTTGATAAAAAAATGAAAAAATAGATGATCCATTTTATAAGTTTCCATGGTTGACTAATCTTTGAAAAGGAAAAAAAAAGGCAAAATCAACACAGCAACAACTAATGAAACACTTGACTGTACTAATGGATAGTATGTTCCTTTTATACAAAGACTGCCACAAGAGCATATGATGTATATCCAAAAAATCACCTGCAAAAGTGGGATAGAGACAAGATGAGTCCTCCCCACGAAGATGATGTACAAGAACAGAAGAAGCCCTTGATGGCACTTGATGGTTTACTTAATGCATGCAAGTTCTAATTAAAGCAAAACCAGAAATATAATTTTACTACTAAATATAAAGGGCATCTAAATTGGATCTAATACGAGGATGGAACTATGCATTCTTTTGGCATGTATGCATCCTCTCTCTCTCTCCATAAATGCTCTTGTGCCCTCATTATTGTTGTATGGAATTGCAGAAGGGGATTTGTAGGGAACCGCTATATAGAACTTTGTTGGAGGAGGGTTGCCTCACTGTTGTACAAACCTGAAGACATGTCACTCCTACTTGTTGCTACCATTAATGGCACTCTACCATACACTTTCCGAGATGCTAAAATTCTAACACTCCCTCTTACCAAGGAAAGTGTTTCTCGCCAAATATAAGGGACTTCCCTCTGCTAGGGGCTTGGTTAAAAAGCTGACCATCAACAAACCAGAACTTGAAGAAACATGAATCAAGCTCATTGCTTCCTTTTGTACTCTTTAGTCTCTTCGGAATATTCAAGATGAAAACCTTTTGTACAAGTAACATTACACCAACGGTGTTCCAACCTTCTCTATCTTTCATGGCATCTTCATGTTGATGTTTGTAGCTCGGATATGAACTTCAAGTCAAATATTTTTTGTAATTCATTTTATTTATAAAGTGAAAGTCTTATATTTAGCTGTTGAGTCTGTTACACCCATTTTTGTATGGGTGTCCCTTGATGAATTGGACTGCTCTGAGCACACTCCTGTGTAAGAGAAGTCTTAAAGAGACCTAGTTGTGCCCTAAAAACAACAACAAACATCATTTAACTAATTCTGAGGAATCTCAGGGAATCAACAGCTTTGAAAAGGTCCATCTAGCAGTCAAGTGAGGTATAATGAACCAAGTCAAGGCACTTGGTGGAGCATTCTGGACACCTATCAACATCAAACAACCCTCAATATGGGTAGTGACAGTCCTAACCAATGCACATCAACATCAAAATTCGCCTACATCCATTAACAATATGGGCATTTCAGAAGCAGGTCTGGATTGCCAAAGGCACATGTGGATATAAGAAATGTCATAAAAAGAAATTATGGGTATTTCAAAAGGTCACCTACAACAACCTTTCTCCACTGGGCAAATTATGAAGCCCTACAGCCTTAATAGAGCTTTCCGAGCAGTCACCTACAGTCAAAGCAGCAATTCTGGGTGAGCCTAATCTCTGATCTGTGGATCAACCAATTGTTTGAATATATTTCTAGTAGCTTGTAATTTAAATAGGGTGGATTATTATGGAAGAACAATTTCGCTAATGTCTGCAAATAGTCTCAGAAACACGCAGTTTAAGGTAGATATGAAGGAAATCGTCGAGTTCTTTGTATGTTGATTGGTGGCAGTGAGTAGTAATTGCAGTAGAAATGGTGGTCTCTCAGGGTGACGACTATCAACCTCATTTGATAAAGCTTCCAATATAGTGATTATGGCCTTTTAATTTAAGTTGAAAATCTTGTACATACTATACATACTTGGCCTAATTTAGGTATAAGCACTGTCAATAATTTAAGCAAAAGACTGAGTTGCGTGGATACACGATTGTTGAGTGAAGGAAAGCATCAAGAGCTACGGTAGATTTTCCTTGTTGTACGTTCAATGTGAACAACACACCAGAGAGACGATATGCCTATTTGTACAACCCATTAATGAGTGAAGTGTTGTCTCTCACTTGGGCTCCATTTTCTTGCCCAAAATCAGAGCAAAAACTATATGCAAACATTCAAGAGTTCATTTCGTTTCTTCTTACGCTCAGCATTGCAGCTATTGGAACTAATTTTGTTGCTACTGTTTCATTTTGTATGATGCAACCCGACTCAAATTTTTGGAGTAGAAGTAAGAATTCTTCAATGAAATCCAGGGAATTCCGGGCCAACTCCACTTGTTTGTGCTGAAGACCAACGATGTGGAAGCCAAAATTTAGAACCATACATACCTTAAACAGTGATGGTGTCTCCCACTAAAAAAAATTCAAGTGTTTATTGCTTATAATTGGGGTGTATCTTTTGAAACATTAATCCTTCTACATTACATCCCAAGTTTTGAAGACAAATCTAGTTGTAAATATTCATACAAAATATTGAAACTTAATACTATAATTAAGACATCATATTAACATGTTTATTACAAACATCTAATGGAAGAGGATGTTGATCAACAGTAAAAACAATCATCCACATACTCTATTTCATCTCTGCGCAAGGAGAACATGATAGATTATTAGTTTGAAACACATTATCACTTGATTAATGTTTTTCATTTTCCGATCTCAAAAAATTTCCTTTATCACATCATTGATCGATTAGTGAACGTTATATTTTTTTCTTGCATCTTGAAGATCAAATCTATTGTATAACCAGAAACTAAATAAAAATTGCTACTGCATAGAAAAAGAAAACCAATCAATAGCTTTGCACATCCATTGCAGAGAGCCTCCATGCATATACATGTGTTCTTAGGGAGCAAGAGAGGGGAGAACCCATACATTCAGGAAGTGTTGATGAATCCTCCACCCTCACCCTGCATATCACTTCAATTTGAGTGAATATGACATATGCATCCCAGACCACAGGGTTTAAGGGTTTAAATAAGTCTATGCTAATTAGATGATGGCAATAAGAGAAGGAAGCATGCACTAAAACAAAATACTTATGAAATACACTATCATCCATATGCATAAGGGAAGCTCAAGAAAACCTGGTGTACATGAAAATTAAAGTTTTAACCTCTTCAATCAAAACAACATATTTGACCACAAACCAAAATGATCTTCACATCCCATAATTTCACAGTCCTCATAGACTCCAAACTATCATCTTCAAAGAAGAGGTGAAAACCCATGACTGCAAAAACAAAAACCATAAATTAGTCAGCTCCCAAACTCGATTGACTATTTTTAAAATCCATGTCAAATGCAGGGAAAATAAAGGGAAAAAAACTGAACAGGTTCAATGCAAGCTAAGGCAGTTAGTCTCGAAGATGGCAGTTCAATATTTGCAAGATAGGGTTTAAATTAATAGTCCAAAATGAAAGATGTCATTGTGATAGCTACTCTCAACAAACTCTAATATAGAAGAATCTAAAACCAATTGAGAAGTTTATGGTGGCTACAATCAAACAAATTTCTTGAAATGAGTATATAAAATAACATCTAAGGAAGATTTTAATATATTAACCACATATTCTATGGAAATTGGACAAATCCAAAAACACTCTAAGGAGATTTAATATACAGATATGCAATGACATTATTTGATGAGTGTTAGCAGAGCTCATGGGCTGATGGGGAAACCCTAAGGAACGGTGTTAATGGAGTTTAGGGCATGAACGGCGTTCGTAGGCGACTCTGCAGCCCACAGGAGGTGGCAGCAGGCCGTCAGTCGTGTCAATGGTGCTGCATGGTTTCCAAGGTTTCTTATTAGGCAGTTTTGATGACTGCTTATCTTTCTTTACACTTGTAAATTTTTTTAACTGTTACCTGTGTTTCTACCCTATTCTCTCCATCGGAAGTTTTCACGGTTCTCCATGTATGGACCAGCTCGATGAGGTGGACTATGGAAGCAACACATTGAGGCATCGTGACATATGGAGTTTTCCACCTGGCGCCTTCCGGGATTTGAATGGGGAAGGTGGTTTCGGGGGTGGTGGTTTTGCTGTATGCCAAACGACTGATGTTTTTCCCCTTCCTGGCACTAGTGCTATTCTGGAGTCCGCAACCTCGCCTTCTCAGCCATTCTCACCACTTTGGGATAGGACTGAAGTTGGTTTAGTGCTGGAGGTTCGTGGTGATGGTCTTTGGGGCGTCAAGGATTTATGCTCCTTCTCACCAGATCCATTAAGTTCAGGGTTAGGGGATTTACCTGATTTTCTTAATTCATCGGGCGGCTCGCATAATGAATCACCAGCGGGGGATACCAGTGATGCATCGGTAACTAGGGTGGATTTACTAGTAGCTTATGGTCACGGTGTCTCCCAGGGTGGTAACATAGCAATGCATTTGGACTCGACGGAACATAGTGGCTTTTCAAGCCCGTCCGGGGATTCAATTCAGAAGGTATACAGTCGTGAGGAAGGTCTTGAGGGGTTACAGACTAAAGACCTTCGGGTGAAGACTCGCCGGAAGTGGATCAAAAACATGGGTAAAGCTCCGAATTACGCTCTTGGCGAAGACATTGGCTTTCAGCAGATAGTTGGGATGGTTAAGTCGGTGCTGGTTGGTAGGGTGTATGGTAAGGTGGTGAGTCACAAGTCGGTGATACAGTGGGCTACCGAGGCATGGCTGGGCCATTGTGGTTATGTCCCTCGGATTGTGGGTCTTTCTGGAGGCTGGTTTGCCTTTCATTTTTCATCAGATGCTCATGCACAGTGTGCATTGAGCATGAATTGGTCTATTTTCAAGGTTCTGCTTCTCCTTAAGCTGTGGAATCCGCTGTTCGACGCCAGTCGAGAAAGAATGGACACAATACCGCTCTAGATTCGGTTACCATATCTACCATTACATTATTGGGCTGAGGAACATTTTTGGAGGATTGGCAACCTATTGGGCAGTTATCTGGATGCAGACTTTACCTTTGAGGCAACAACGATTCAGAAGGTGGCAAGAATTCTGGTAAGTATTAATGTCAGGGAAGGATTATTTGATAGTATGGATTTAAAATGGGGGCCTTACACCTTTGCACAAACCCTGGATTATGAAAATGTGTTGTTTCGTTGTAGACAGTGCCATGAATATGGGCATCCAGCCATTGAGTGCTCTTTGCTAGTTCGTATGAAATTTGGCAATTCTCTGAAGCGTCGGTTTGTGGAGAAGGAGGCAGCGGTGGTATTGGAAGATGATTTGTTGGGTCAGAATGAGATTGAGCGTACCTCTGGGGAGGTACCTACGGGGGTTGTGGAGAAAGATATCACTATGGTGGAGGACGGCACTGTTTCGGAGGTGGGTACTATCATGGGCATTGCAGAGTCCGAACTCCTTCAACCACTGATCACTACTCCGGAGGTATCTCTGCCTTCTCTTACTTGGTCATCATACTTTGCAGCTAGTACTTCTTATGTTCCCTTTTCAAACCCTTCCTTCAGTTTTTTTTTTAAGAACTTATCTTTTACTGGTTTTGATTGGGTGGATGGGTTTAGGAATTTACATATTTCTTCACAATCGATGGCATCCTTTTCGCTTCCCCAGTGTCCTGCTGCTTTATCCCCTGTTATGGAAACTCTTCTGATAGAATGTACCCCCGTTGTAACTCCTGTTGATAACCCTGTCCTTACGCTTGCCTCGTCTGAGCCCTCTTCACCCACTAGATCCTCGAAGTCCGGTTATTTTTTGCGCTCTATGAACAAATCCACAGCTAGAGGGTTAGGGAAAGAATTACCTAAACTACCTAAAACCAGAGGAAGGAAGTCTTTCATCTCTCAAGCTAAGTCCCGAGCTCGCTCGGATCTCAGGAATGGTAAACAACTCTCAATTGAAAGGGCACTTAGAGCAGTGGATGCCCATAAGGATGGGTTGAGATGAAGGTCTTGTCCTTTAATTGTCGAGGTCTTGCTGGTCCCTCCAAAAGACCAACACTGCGACGGATGCTGCACCTTGAGCATCCCGATGTTTTGATGTTACAAGAAACTATGTGTGGTGGTGATGAAGCTATTGGCAGGTTAAAGGCTTGGTTCCCGGGGTGGGGATTTGAAGCTTCAGATGCTAGAAGTCGTTTTGGAGGTTTGGTGATTGGTTGGAACGAAGCTAAGGTCTGCGTTTCCTCTCTTTGGGGGATGCATTCGGTTTTGGGAATTTCTTGCAAATCTCTAGATTTTGAAAGAATATTCACTATTGTAAACATTTATGGACCTTATTGCGAAAGGGAACCGTTTTGGACCTCTCTGTTGGATAGAGAGTTTCTTATAGGGGATTCTGTGATGTTGGGGGGGGATCTCAACTTTTCTCTGGGTCATGCTGAGATTTGGGGGCCGCATGCTCATGTGGATCCCCTTACAAATTTATTTATTAGGAATTTTTCTGAAGGCAATTGGATTGATGTGGAGCCTATTCAATTAAATCCATCTTGGAGAAACAAGAGAATTGGTTTAGATAGAGTGGCAAAGCGGTTGGACCGTTTCCTTCTTTCTGAGCAGATTGTGGAGTCAACATTCTTTGTTCGACAATGGATTGGATCGAGGGGAAACTCAGATCATGATCCTATTTTTCTGGAGTTGAAGGTTGGCCCTATTAAACCTCCTGCGCCTATTAAATTTAATAAGGTGTGGCTGGAAGATCCTACTTTCATTGAGCTTATTCAGCAGCAGTGGATTCCTTATCATCCGGGGTCAGTCCATTTTGCAGCTTTCCACTTTGCAGAGAATATTAGAACACTCAAGGAACCTATTAAAATATGGGCTGCAGAGAAGAGGATTAGGGACGATAGGGCTCTTAAGAATATTGAAGGAGAAATATCCTCTATCTTTGAAGAGTCGGGAGGTGGATACGGTTCTCAGACAACTAAGGACCATCTGGTTCATTTGGAGAATCAAAGGAACAGGATCCTTCTGCAGAATGAGAAGGCATGGCGATTGAAGAGCAGGGCCACTTGGTTGGAAAGTGGGGACGAAAACTCCAAATTCTTTCATGCTTATGCAAAAGGAAGAATATTTTCCAATACTATTTGGAGCCTTGAGGACTCAGAAGGTAATTCTATGTCTACTTTTGAAGGGTTGGCTGATGTTGGGGTTACTCATTTCAAGGATCTATTCAAAGCCAGTGAGAGAGTGAATATTGAAGAGGTCATCAGGGTAGCACAGCTTTTCCCTCGGTTTGTTGAAGTGGATGATAACAGGAAGCTGATGGACCCTATTTCAGGGGATGAATTGAAGGCGGTTTTGGATAGTTTTCAAAAGGATAAGAGCCCAGGGTCTGATGGGTGGACAATAGAATTCTTTATAGCTCTTTATGATATTATAGGAAATGATCTTTTACAGCTTGTTGAGGATTCTAGGAAGGAAGGCAGGGTCCCAGCTAGCATCAACTCCACCTTCATTGCCCTTATTCCTAAAGTGGATACTCCTTCCACTCTTAATGATTTTCGGCCTATTTCATTATGAAACTGTGTGTATAAGATTGTTACTAAGGTGATTGCTAGAAGGCTCAAACCTATCTTATCTACACATATTTCAGAGGAACAGTTTGGATTTCTAGAAGGGTGTTAGATTCATGAGGCGATTGGAATTGCTCAGGAAGGTTTACATAGCATTAAAACTAGAAAGCTGAAAGGAGATGTTCTTAAAATTGATTTGTCAAAAGCATATGATAAGGTGAGTTGGCTTTATATTCGTCTTATGCTAACTCATTTAGGCTTTGAGATTGCATTCATACGATGGATCATGAGCTGCATTTATATTGTTTCCTTCTCTGTTTTAATGAATGGAGCGGCGACTCCCTTCTTTCATTCTGGACATGGTTTACGTTAGGGCTATCCCCTTTCCCCATTGTTATTTTTGTTGGTGGCCGAGATTTTGAGTAGGGCTATTAAGGAAGCAAAATGGACAGGAGATTTTGAAGGGATTCTGGTGGCTCCGGGCATCTCTCTTACACACCTGCTCTTTGTGGATGACATCCTGCTTTTTTTTCTGGTTCAAGAAGGGACGCTGACAAACTCAAAGAGATTCTGGACCTTTTTTCTATTGCAACTGGGATGGAGATAAATGATGGGAAATCCTCTCTTACTATTTCTCTTTTAAGGGAGGAGGAGTTAATTATATATACCAATTTATTTCCCTTCAGACTTCTTACTCTTTCGGAAGGGTTAAAATATTTGGGGTTCAATTTGAAGCCTGATGACTACTTGAAACAGGACTGGGTATGGCTTCTGGAAAAGCTGGAAAAGCGGTTAAAAAGTTGGAGTTTCAGGTGGCTCTCTCGTGCGGGGAGGCTAGTCCTAGTTAAGTCCATGCTGGAAGTTGTCCCAGTATACTGGATGTCACTTGCTTAAATTCCTAAAGGTATATTAGAAGCTGTAAGGAGAATATGCTTTAGTTTTCTGTGGAATGGTAGGGAGGATGCGCACGTTACTCCATGGGTGAAGTGGGACAGAATTGCAACCCCAAAAGCATTGGGTGGGTGGGGACTGAAGAATATTTTTCATTTTTCCAAGGCACTGGCTACTAAGTGTGGATGGTGGTTAATTAAGTCAGGGGTATTTTGGGCTAGGGTTATGGTTCATAAATATGTTGAGCCTGATACTGTGGAAGAATGGATCAGGTCCCCTCACAAGTCTCATACAGGGGGCTCTGTCATTTGGAAAGCATTGGTGTCTTCCTTTCATGTTATTGAACAGAACCTTGTCTGGGATGTTGGTAATGGACACAGAGTGAGGATTGGCCGTGATCCCTAGGTGGGATGTGAAGCCCAACACTTATTGTCAGCAAGCTTGATTGAGGAGTTGAGGCAACGAGATATGTTTTTTCTTAATCAATTGGCGGATGTTGAGAATGTGTGGATGGGAAGTCCTGTTTGGAGGAGGGTAGATACATTTGGATTAGATGTGGTGTTGGAGGAAGAACTGAGACAGTATTTGAGAGCAATTAGCAGGGACAATATTTTCGTGAATGACGAAGATGACAATCTTATTTGGGATGGGGATCCTTCCGGAAATTATACTCCAAAATTCGGGTATCAGTGGATTAGTGAGAACTATGTGGATAGAGAACTGGTTTGGTGGTGGAAATCTCTTTGGAAACTTCAGTGCCCACCCAAAGCTAGACTATTCATGTGGTGTGTCTTGGCCAATAGGATCCCGACGTGGGATTTTCTGCAGAAAAGAAGTCTTCATGGTCCTAGCAGATGTTACTTGTGCAATCAGTATGAGGAAAACGCTCTACATTTGTTTCTTCAGTGTAGTTTCACAAGGGAGGTATGGAATATTGTTTCTAGAATTTTAAAAGTACTATTTCTGTGGGTTGGGAACACACTTGAGGCATGGAGAAGGTGGACAAACAATCCTGCTTTTAATGCCTTTAAATCTCTTGCCCCGGTTGTAATTTGGGGCATTTGGCTCTCTCGAAACAAATTTCTATTCACTGATAAAATGGGTCTCCCGGCTTTAGTGGCTATTAACAGCTGTGGGATATTTTTAGCCCTTAAGCGGATTCTTCATGCTTCCAGTCCTAGAATTATTCAACCCATGGAAATTGATCGTTCCCAGCCGTGGGGTTTTTTTGATGGGGCTTGTCAGAATGATCAATGTGGGGGAGGGGCTATCCTTTACTTGTCACCTGTTCACTACTATGTGATGTCGTTTGGTTTTGGGAGGGGGACCAACAACTGGGCTGAGATTCTCGGCCTCAAACTTCTAATTTCTTATGCTGTGGAACAATCAGTTAGTAAAATTTCTATCTTTGGAGACTCTTTGAATGTGATCAATTGGGTTATTGGCTCTTATCAATGCAACAACCGTAGGATTGCTGTAGTTTTGGAACAAATTCAGAACGTCA
Organism: Larix kaempferi; assembly: GCA_027924585.1. Taxonomy (NCBI): domain Eukaryota; kingdom Viridiplantae; phylum Streptophyta; class Pinopsida; order Pinales; family Pinaceae; genus Larix; species Larix kaempferi. The sequence continues at coordinate 5,592,747 of BSBM01000751.1, read as the reverse complement.
CTCACACATTTGAAACTTTTAATTGCAGGCACATATACCGTGAAAACAATGTCAAGGCGGATAAGGCCTCAAAGGAAGGGTTGCTCATGGGGGTCAGAATTTGGAAGATTACTGAATTTTTAGATGGAGTTGGATGAGCATTTTATCATAGACCATTCATAGAATGATCGGTTCAGCTCAGTTTTTTGCTCTTCTGGCGACACTACAGCTTTCTCTTTTGAACAGTTTGTTGATAGCCTGTTTCTAAGCAGCTACAGACTTTTTGAATTTATAACCCTGTTTTGACAGTTCTATTTTTTAAGTAGTTATTCTATAAATAGACAGTACGATTTTGATCAAAGGCATTATTTTTGTATAAAAAGACCAATCAGTTACATATGTAGTGATTATGCATGTCATGTAAAAGATGTTAATGCTCACGTAGTGAGAACATCGGTGTTTATTTCAGCTCTAAACAGGATGCTTGACTCAGCAGTTCTATATACCACTCTAAATGAGTGTGTCGATCAATGTAATTTCGTACTCTTAATGATGAAATGAAATTACGCTTTTTTTTCCAGGAAAAAAAAAATATACAGACATGCAACACAAATAAGGTTAGATACAAACAAAAAGGACTTAATCATTGCTCTGTAATGATAAATTATAATAGCTAGTATTAGAGATACAAGAGTATACATCCTCAATACAATACAATTAACTGAGCTACTATTTAGGTCTAAGAAGCCTTCTTAATCTTGATGGAAAATCAAAATTCAAATTAGTATGAATAAAATTATTATGTTATATAAGCTTGGCAGGCAGCAATGTGTATCCCACGTGTAGCCAGACTTGTGAATTCTCTAATTTCACAAGGGTGATTTGTTAGGTTTCTGAATAGGAAAGTCCATTCCTAGGGTTGTGGTATGGATTCCAATTTCCAACATCTATGGCTTAGCTACCCTATGCCAAAATCAAGATCTCGGTTCTTCATTTGAGCTAAAACCTGTCAATGACATTCCATGGACTATCCTTTCTCTTCTTATAAGCTTGATAGTAGGTAAAGTACCATGTACAACACTATGTTGTTTTCAAACATCTACATAATGAGTTTTGAAGCTAATGGCAGATGCAGACAAGCCATGAGGGTCTTATTCACATGAGCACAATGTAAGTGATGTGATACTAATAGAGAGGACAAGTCGTGAGGGTCTTATTTACATGAGCACAGTGTAAGTGATGTGATACAAATAGAGAGGGATTTACTCTCAAGTGAATTGTGGTCCAAAATTATGTTTTTTGTCATCCATGAATACATAATAATATATATTTGCGAGAAAATTAGAGCCTAAAAGTAAAAACATATTTTCAGTTGATTATAGAAATAAGAGTTCATTAAGAATAAAATTACTTTTATTGAATATCTCCACACGGTCATTGAAAGGCCAGTTCTTAAACTGACACACTTTCCCAACACGAAAATAGCCACAACTCACTTCCAATCATTGGGAGCCAAAGCAAAGGGATTATCCTTGATTGCATATGCCATAGGTGCCTTCTTGTGTCCAATATTCCTCTGTATTGTAACACATTCAGGCTTATTGGGCATCTGCTTAAGCTTGATATCAGGTGCAACATAGATCCCATCCTCCAAAAAATTCCTTTGCATTGTAAATATTTGACAAAGTCTGGAAGGCACTTAAGAACCAAAATAATGAGTTCACCCTAGACTAAAAAGACTCCGAGAAGTTACAACCAAAAGATTCATTAATGATATTTTCTACAAAAGGATAAATTCCATAAGCATAGTATGCTTGCTTGTAGAACTTTCCCTAATGAATAATCATATCTGCAATTGAGTTAATTTAACAAAAAAAGTGTGATGCAAGATTCATGGATGCAAAACCATACGAAAGATTACTGTAATCGTGATCTCTGATTACTTTTTACAATCTGAACAACTGTATTATACTGAAGAAAGAATACTAAAATCCCTATGAACTGGTTACCCCATGTTTATCAAACTCTCAAGGGCCAATAAATTGGCATAGAAATATATTGGTTAACTAAAAACTAAAACACTCACCCAACCGACAATGAAGACGTTGCTTCAGTTGCTGCCTCATATGCAACCCCAATCTCTTCACACAGATTACATATTGGAAGAATGAGATTGATCAGCACTTTTGTTAGGAACCCATGTCTTTACTTTGTTAGTATGTTGTTGTTGGACGCATATGCTTTGTAAGTCGTCCCGTAGTATTTGTTGATCAATAGTTTGTGTTATTGTTGTTGGCGCATATGCTTTGTAAGTCGCCCGTAGTATTGTTGATCCATAGTTTGTAACGGCCCATGGTTTCGACCCATAGTATTGGCGCCTAGAATTAGTATATAAGTGTGTGTTGAGACCTATGAAGGCACCGTGAAGTTATTTGTATTGAGCTTGCTCATAGGAGGTTGCCCCCTCGAAGTGGCCTGTGATCAATATAAAAGTGATTCTGAGTTCTGTCATTTCTGCTATTTCGCATATTTTTATTAAGTAATTGTTGCAGGTGCATCACATCTAGTATCAGAGCACTTTCTTGGGCTCGCTGGGTGAAATTTCTGCCAAAAAAAAAAATTTCGCATCTGTTGCAGGTTCGGATTTGGGAATAATCCCTATCCTCTTAACTATGGGAAGTACTTGGGCATAAGCCCTAAAACTCATTGTGAGGAGTACCACAGGAACCCCGAAGTAGCTGGCCCATTGAGAGGACCTGCCAGCGAAAAGGGCAACGACCCCTACCTGATTGACTAGTTCCCACCCGTGAGGTAAACCAAGAGCTGTCGTTTGTGTCAAAGCAGTTATCAGTTTTACCTGAGCCGTGAAGTGAGGGGTAGTGCCCCAATACGCAAGCCGTCAGACAGCATTGGTGGCCGATTGAAAACCCTGAACTATTAGGAAGCCGCACATACCTGGGATCCATATCTACTTTCAGCTGAATATTGTCGATGTCATTTCAGATCCATTTTGCAAGCCGTTCCAGATCCAGTCATTCGGCGTTGTTCCAGATTCCTTCCAAGCCGTAGCCGCTCCAGCCTGTTAAAAAAAAAAAAATCCGAGCCGTAGCCGCTCCAGTCTGAGAAAAAAAAGAGTATAAAATTCAGTTTTTTCTCCATATCTCCCTTGTTTTACCTCTGTTTCCCTTGAAATTTTCAGGGAACCCCTGTCATTCCATTCTGCATATTTCATTCGTGAGGACCCTATCCTCAATTCCCCTTCCTACAACCCGAAATCCCACATTTTTCTATTTTTAGGGTTTGCCATAACTTCCTCAGATTTCACCCAATCACCTTCAAATTTTACCACAGAGTTCCTTTCTGAATTCTGCTTCTTTGTTCCCCTCTGCCAAATTTTCCCATTCTTTCACCCCGCTTCTGAAATCCTCATTTTTGCTTCCCTGTCTATCCAACAGTGTCCAAAACCTAGTCAAACCCCAATTACCCTTCTGATTTTTTCCCAAATCCAAATTTTCCCTTACTGAAGTAGTTCCTGTTTTTGTTTTCCTACCCAGTCAACCAAAAAAAAAAAAAAAAATCCTGGTTATGGTTGTCACCCGTGCAGGAGCAAAAACCATGGAGGAAGCACTTGCAGCCATCCAAGCCAAACTCCAGGATCTGGATGAAAAATTTCTTGGTCTCCATCTTGAACATTCAGCTATGAACAACAAACGGCAGTCTGAGTCTTCAACAGACAATGGGTTCTCTTCTTCCAGCAATTTTCGTGGTCCGAAGCTTGATTTTCCTCGCTTCAATGGTACCGATCCAACTGGATGGATCTATCGTGTAGAACAGTATTTCAGTCTGCATAATACTTTTGATGTCAACAAAGTTCCATTGGCATCTTTTCATTTGGAACAGGAAGCTCTTCAATGGTATCGTTGGTACATCAAGGTTCATCCAGAGCCCAACTGGCCAGACTTTTGCCAGCTCCTTTTGCAACGATTTGGTCCTAGTGCTTTTGATGACTTCACAGGAGCCCTCACTAAACTTCGCCAAACTGGCACTGTGAGAGAGTATCAAACCGAATTTGAGAATCTAACCAACCACACCGAAGGATTGTCTGATGAATTTTACCGGAGTTGTTTTATCAGTGGTCTAAAGGATGCCATCCGCTCTGAGGTCAAAATGTTCTATCCCAACACAATGATGGAAGCACTAGGGTTGGCTAAGTTGGAAGAAGACAAGATTGCAGCCCAACAACGCTCCAAGCCCACTTTTGTTCCCTTCCGAAATATGGGTTCTCAGCGACCACTTATACCGCAGGCTCCTCGACCGACTCGAATCAAGCATTTGTCTGAAACAGAGATGCAAGCACGCAGAGAAAAGGGGCTTTGCTATAATTGTGATGAGAAATTCACTCGGGGACATAGATGTGTTCATCAAAAGCTCTATCTCCTGGATGTGGAGTCTCCGCCTGCCTCTGAAATGGGTGACGAAGATCCAGAAACACTGGATGCTCCGGTCGACATTCAGGAACCGCCTATTGACCCTCCATCTCAGGATGACCAGCCAGAGATATCTCTCCATGCTTTAGCTGGAATCACCACCCCCCAAACAATGCGGGTCAGGGGTTACTTCAAGAAGCTTCCTCTTACAATCCTCATTAATTCTGGTAGCACTCATAATTTCATTGACCCTCGGATCGCCAAACAAGCTGATTGTTTTATCCATCCTTGCTCCAACTTTGAAGTCATGGTTGCCAATGGGGGCACCTTACCTTGCAAAGGGAAATGTCGAAATGTGCGTATCTCTATGGGAGATTATACCTTGCGCTTGGACATGTTTGCCTTGCCCTTAGGCGGATGTGATGTGGTTTTGGGCGCTCAATGGCTACGCACACTCGGCCCTATCTTATGGGATTTTGCCGAACTTTGGATGCAGTTTTCCCTCAATGGACACAAACACACATTGACAGGATTACAACCAGGTTCTCTCAGCATCATCAGTTCACATCGCATCGAAAAAATCCTCAAGAATAATTCACATGGTGTCATCGCTCAGATCCATTCCATCCAGATGCAACCATCAGCGGTCTCCACTACTCCTTGGATCTACAACAAATTCTGGATCGATATACAGGTGTCTTTGCTGAACCAGTGGAATTACCACCTTCCAGGCCAGAAGACCATCGTATTTATGTCCTTCTTGGCAGCGTCCCTCCCAACATCAGGCCCTATCGCTACCCATTTCACCAAAAAACGGAGATTGAAATGCTCGTTCGGGACTTATTGAAGCAAGGTATTATTCGCCCAAGCACTAGTTCCTTTTCTTCTCCAGTTATTCTTGTCTGCAAAAAAGATGGGTCATGGCGCCTCTGCATTGACTTCCGAGCACTTAATCACCTCACCATCAAGGATAAGTTTCCAATTCCTGTTGTTGATGAGCTTCATGGGGCTCACTTTTTGTCCAAGTTGGATCTTCGTTCTGGGTATCATCAAATTCAGGTTCATGAGGATGATATTCCTAAAACAGCTTTCCGCACACATGATGGCCATTATGAGTTTTTGGTCATGCCCTTTGGCCTCACTAATGCTCCTTCCACATTCCAGGCCTTAATGAATAAAATATTTCGACCCTACTTGCGGAAATTCATTCTGGTATTCTTTGATGATATCCTCATCTACAGTAAAACATGGGATGAACATCTCCAGCATCTGGATCTTGTCATGCAACTTTTCTCTGACCATCATCTCCATGCCAAGCAGTCTAAATGTGTTTTTGGACAAAAGGAAGTTGAGTATCTCGGGCACATTATCTCATCACAAGGGGTTCACGTGGATCCTGCCAAAATCGATGCCATGAACAATTGGCCACATCCTTAGACACTCAAGAGCCTTCATGGTTTTTTGGGTTTGACTGGCTACTACTGCAAGTTTGTCAAGGATTATGGGGAGATTGCAGCTCCATTAACTGCTCTATTAAAAAAGGATGCTTTTACATGGACACCTGTTGCTCAGTGTGCATTTGACAAACTAAAACAGGCTATGTGTACTACACCTGTGCTAGCTATGCTCGATTTTTCCAAGCCCTTCACTATTGAGAGTGATGCTTGCGGCAATGGACTTGGTGTTGTTCTCCTTCAAGATGAACACCCCATTGCGTTCACCAGCAAAGACCTTTCAGGTAAGAATTTAGCTGCCTCTACCTATGAGAAGGAAATGATGGCTATTTTGCATGCAGTACAGAAGTGGCGTCCATACCTATTAGGGAATCATTTCTGCATCAAGACTGATCACCAGAGTCTGAAATATTTCTTGGACCAGCGTGTCTCCTCCCCGAAACAACAGAAATGGGTTAGCAAACTCATGGGTTATGACTATGAGATCACTTACAAGAAGGGTAAAGACAATATTGTGGCAGATGCTCTTTCTCGCACATTTGATGCCCAAGGTTCTCTTTCAGCTATTTCTATGCCTGTTCCAAATTGGTTGCAATCTGTTCAACAGGGTTATGTCAATGACTCTTCCTTATCTCAGATCATCCAACGCTTGACCAACAACCCTTCTGCTGTACCACATTACTCTTGGGATGGTGCTTCTCTGTGATACAAGGGTCGTCTGGTGCTTCCCCAAAGCACAGATCTTCAACAGGATGTCTTCTATGAACTCCATGCTTCTCCATCGGTCGGGCACTCTGGGTTCCTCAAAACATATGAATGAGCACGGCGTAACTTCTTTTGGCAGGGCATGAAAAGGACAATTCAACAGATGGTGGCCGAATGTGATACCTGCCAGCGCAATAAGGGTGAAACAACACTCCTCCTAGGATTTCTTGAACCCTTGCCCATCCCTACACGGATTTGGACAGATATTTCTATGGATTTCATTGAAGGGCTCCCTAAATCTGGCGGGAAGACAGTGATTCTCGTTGTGGTTGATCGCCTCTCCAAATATAGTCATTTTTGCGCTCTTAGCCATCCCTATACAGCCTCCTCCGTCGCTCAATTTTTTATGGACCAGATCTTTCATCTTCATGGCATCCCTTCTTCCATTGTCTCGGATCGTGATGTGACTTTCACCAGTCATTTTTGGGTAGAACTATTTCGCAAAACTGGCACCAAACTAAAGATGAGTTCAGGGTATCACCCACAAACAGATGGTCAGACTGAAATTGTCAATAAATGCTTGGAAACTTATCTTCGTTGCTTCACCTCGGAACAACAACATCAGTGGGCAAAGTGGATCCCTCTCGCTGAATGGTGGTACAATACCTCTTACCACACTGCCTCTAAAATGACCCCATATGAAGCAGTCTATGGTCAGGCACCTCCAGCTCTTCTTCCATACACCCCCACCAGTTCACCAGTTCAGGAAGTTGACACGGTCCTTCGCAACCGCGATCAGATTCTTCGCATTTTGCGGGACAATCTTCACATGGCAAGAAATCGCATGAAGCAACAAGCTGATCAGCACCGTTCGGAGCGCACTTTTCAAGTCGGCGATATGGTTTTTCTTCGTCTCCAGCCGTACAAACAGTCCTCCTTGAAACTCAAAGGGCGTCATAAGCTCACTCCAAAGTTCTATGGGCCATATCAGATTCTTCAGAATATTGGGTCTGTTTCTTATAAATTGGAACTTCCTCCTTCTTCCCGCATTCATCCAGTCTTTCATGTCTCTTGTCTGAAGAAAGTTCTTGGCACCAACATCAGCGGCCAAACGATTTTACCCGAACTGGATAATGAAGGATCCATCCTTTTGGAGCCAGAGGCCATCCTCAATCTGCGCATGTGTCAGCTTCGCTCTCGCTCTATCACAGAGGTCTTAATTCAGTGGCACGGCATGCAACCAGAGGATGCTACATGGGAACCACTCCTTCAGATTCAACAACAATTTCCACATCTAAAGCTTTGAGGACAAAGCTTTTTTTAAGGGGGAGGGGATGTTAGGAACCCATGTCTTTACTTTGTTAGTATGTTGTTGTTGGACGCATATGCTTTGTAAGTCGTCCCGTAGTATTTGTTGATCAATAGTTTGTGTTATTGTTGTTGGCGCATATGCTTTGTAAGTCGCCCGTAGTATTGTTGATCCATAGTTTGTAACAGCCCATGGTTTCGACCCATAGTATTGGCGCCTAGAATTAGTATATAAGTGTGTGTTGAGACCTATGAAGGCACCGTGAAGTTATTTCTATTGATCTTGCTCATAGGAGGTTTCCCCCTCGAAGTGGCCTGTGATCAATATAAAAGTGATTCTGAGTTTTGTCATTTCTGCTATTACGCATGTTTTTATTAAGTAATTGTTGCAGGTGCATCACAACTTTCAAGAGCTTGAAAGGGTATTCTCAATAAATGCCAATACTACACACATTGTGACCACTGTAGTACACTAGGAAGAGGTTCTCCTTCAACTCATCTTGGACTCCGGCTTCGTAGGGTCGGTCGTTGAACCTGCTCAAATACAACTACAGGAATGGCTTGGTTAAGCTCATCCCCATGCTCAGATGATCGATGTTTATGGCATGGGAGGAATCAACAAGTCAATGTTACTCAGACTCATCTACAATCATTACAAAAAACTAAGTGGTGTTTTTGATGTGGTAATATGGCTTACAATTTCCCAGAACTATCAGATTGAAAAGTTGTAGGCATCCATTGCCGAGTCAACGGATTTAAGGCTTGATGGCATTAGGCTTCTTGCGGTTTTTCCAGAATTTGCATTTTTGTCGTTGTTAAGAACAAATACTATAAATGCCCCGGTGCAAACCGAGTTCTTTACCATAAAATCACTAAACTTGCGAGGATGACAAAAAAACTAAGAAAGTTGAGGACAAAAATACCAGAAATGATATCAGGAAAGGTTTACGGGATGATTTATCACTATTTCAGGCAGATTTGCCAAAACTCTGCTTAAATTTGATCAAATTCTGTTACATTTTCTGTATTGTGAACCAAATTCAACCAAAGCTCTGTTGTAAAACTGCACAAAGTCGCTCGCCTAGACTTGGCCCAAATTTAGCTCAAAATGGCTAAAATTCAGCTCAAAGGGACACGAACTCTGCGAGGGAAAAGAAAATTAGCTCGAAATGCTAAAAGTGCCTATAAAAGACTTCAAATATGCGTTAAATTTAATCAATTTTTCAATAAAACGCCTGAGTAGCTAGCTTCCTGCTTACAACCCTCGTCAAATTCCTGATTCTTGATTTCTGACCTCAGACATGGAAGCCGTATTTATCACTGAATTCCAACATCAGGGTATCACATGGATCAATTTCTAAGGATCTACAAGGACTTAGGGGTTTAATGAATGATAAAAAGCTTGAAATCTCAATGCTCAGAATGAAAACTCAGGTTGTTACCAGAAAACATAGAAAAATTGCATGGATTTGAACCCATGTGTATGCAATATGCAATCCACTAAAAACTTGTGTAACTGTTTGTTCTAGCGATTGCAGGTGCACTGGAGAACATGTCACAAAAATTACAAACAATTATCACAAATCCACTAACAACGATCACAAACTCACCTTTTATCTGAGGGATTTGCAAAAAAAATAAAAATATGATTTTTATAAATAACAGGATATAATTATGGATACAAAAACCCAACCCAATCTATCTTGATCTCCTAGGATTTGAGCTTGGAATCTTTGGTATTGGTTTCAAATGGAACAATGTCCCATATTTCCTCCTCCTTGAATTCTTCTGCAGAATCTCCATTCGAGTATTCATCGAACCAGCGGTAGCGCTAGGTGCAGAAGAACGACTGGCGAAGTTAGTAGCGGAGGGTTTGATAGCCCTGCGACCAACAAAATAAACACAGGCACACAAACATGGATGCAAGGATGAATAGGGAAGAAACTGATTGTATTCCCGCAGCCACTGCAACTTCCCAACATCGCCCAACGGCCAGCCTTTGGCAGCAATCCCTACAACTTCCTGCCTCTGGCAGCAGCCCCTGCAACTTCCCGACGTTGCTCAGCGTCCAACCTCTGGCATACTGGTATAAAGAAGTCGAAGTTTCATTCTTGAACATGCAAGAAAGAGAGCACTTGAACTCTACCAAAACTTCATGAACACGGTAGACACATGGCAGCAACACAAAGAGATGTGTGGCAGTCATGGATTCGTTGGAGGGACGATGAAAAGGAACAATGTTCCTTTTCGTCTATCGGCGTAAATATTTATGAGGTCAATTAACCTTTAGGTTTGAGTTTGAGTCAATGATTGTTTATTGATTAATTCATATTAAATTATAATATCATAATGAATTATTATTATATTAATAATGTTAGCCTTGAAGGAGTAAGTGGGTTGGATTTCGAATTTAAAAACCATTTGATATTAAAGTTGGAGGTTCAATTCTCACAAATCCAATCTTCTAGAATGAAACAATAATAATTCAATGTTATTTATATCAAATAATTTTATGAGTAAAACAATGATAACCAAATATAATTTACATCAATATAAATTATTTACAATGACTAAAGAGAACTTACCTTCTTTGTAGTAACGATATTGAGTGGGCTTACCTTCTTTCTAATAATGGCATAGTAGTATTGAGCAATGGAGAATAATTGTAATTATAAAATATTTTTTTAAATAATGAGAAAGAAGATTTTTGTAACTAACAAATCAAGGTACAAAGATATAATAAAAAATGATTTTTTTTTAAATAATGAGAAAAAGATCTTGCGTGTAATTGAACCTCTACAACAAAGTTATAAAGAAGACAATTTCAACAACAAAGTTATAAAGAAGACAATTTCAACAAGTTATGTAAACTTCATTATGCAATGCATTTTAATTATTAAATGGTTTATGTTTATTTATTTTAGAATATATATTTTTTATTCTAAAAAATAAATTTAGCTATAATATTAAGAAGTAAATTATTTTTCTATTTTATAGTATTTTCTAGATTATTTTTTCTATTTCTTGTCTTGTAAACTCAAATTAAATGTTGTTCTTAAGTAGGTTTCAGTTTTTATATTATTTTGAATACATAAAACTTAAAATTGTATTGCTAAAATTTTGTAATGTGTAGAATGTTTTGTATTAAATGATAATTATTTAATAAAAGTATTAATAAATGTTCAACCATTTTTGAATTAAAAACATCGATTTGATAGGTTTTATCATTGTTCCAATTAACTAAAAATAAAAAATAAATTATAAATAGATCAAACCTTTGTAACATGTGATATTTCTAAAAACGTTCTGAAATGAGCATTTGAGAAGGCAAAGTTTTGTTTCTAGGGGGTCCAAATTTGCTCCATCTGGGTTCTCGAACTCGGAATCTGTAGGTAAACACTCCGTGCCTAATTCCCTCCACCTTTTAAATATAATCGTCCCAAAATGTTGACCCTAGTGCTATAAAGAATATACTCCCAGCCATGTCGATTTGGCCTCTTGTCAATTTCCACGTTTCGCTCCAATTCACTTTTTCCAATCGTTTTTCCCATCATTTATGGGGGAATTTACTGACTTGGGATGACACTTCTATTTCAGGATGAGGGAATGAGAATAGGAAAAAGGGAAACACTCATCGTTCAGCGAATCAACTATCCCGGTCCATCAACACTGGTTGGTTGGAAATGCATGTAATAAATGTTTTGAGTGTCTTGACAAGTTGTATCTCGTTCATCGGCATTTGTTTTGAGTGGCAGACAAGTAATGGATGTGCAAATGTATTCTAGCCCCAAGTGGAAAAGGCGGACATTCCCATATCCATGAAACCAATCAAGTCTACGAAACCAAGTTGGTCTCCATAGTTGTTTCTATGAAGGTACTCTGCCTGTGCCAAGTTCTGCATGGGGCGAAAACACGAAGTTGGGTAACACTTTTGGCTTGTTTTTAACAAACAAAACTGCTAAATTTATGTTTTTCAATTTCTACCTCTTCAAACCCATATATCCCTTAATAATTTCAATTTGAAGTAAACACAAATGTTTTAGAGAATTGAATTAGATTTCTACTCATATTTTTTTAATTTTTTTTATAAACATATCGTGCGACAAATTTAGCGCACACCAACGGCATATACTTGAAAATTTGTGGTGTGGATAATGAGTGACCTGTGTGGACGCCAGTTTTTTGATAGATGGTTATTCATTTTAGCGAAAAAAATTGTATGCTCATAATCTACACACACTACACTTGTGCATGGACTATATTTTGAGTTTTTTAAGACTTTGGAACTATTTTTTATTATTTATCGAAACATCATATGTTCAAAAAATGGTGCATTATCGACACACGTTGGTGAGCTTCAATTTTCTTTTTAGTGTGACTCTTATTGGAAAAACTAAAAGTACCCTATTGAAGAGGACGAGCCAATTATGATCTTTCTGAAGATTTCAAATTTTTTGGTTTTGTCTTTGTTATGATATTGAATTTTCATTTTGGGTGATTTTCAAAGTAATACAATTCTTAAGGGATAAGGTTTACAAAAAAATTATTAATAAATAGAAATTAAAATCGAAATGAAACAATTATTATCTCATTGGAAACTATATTCATATATGAATCCATTGCTACCAAGTCCGACAAATAATGTTTAAAATTTGCAGGGGTTTGGGCTTGTTGAAGTTGCAGGTTCCAGAGAGATGCCAGATATTTTCGCAGGTTTCGTTGACCATAAACTCTCAGCCGAAAAAATATCTTCCAAAATTTCAGCCGAGAGTTTAGTTCAAACTCTCATCCAAGATTTTTTTTTAAAATACAGTGCGGTGATTTGTTCAAACTCTCGGCCTATATTTTTTTTAAACTCTCAGCCTAGAGTTTTTTAAACTCTCGGCCTAGAGTTTGAGGTTGACTTTTTTTCCTTTTTCATCCACGCTCCCTCTTTTTTTTTCACTCCGTTGTCACGGAATTGTTTCCCAGCTTCGTGTTTTTACCCCATGGTAATGACAAACTAGTGTTTCCTATCAACCATACTCAATCCTTGGCCCTTCCTTGATCTTGCAATGTCAAAACGTTGCTCATTAGTCAATGCACAGATGAGTTCAAGTTTTATAATTTTTTTTTTTTGTGTATGAGTTGATATGGACTATGAATGCCAATTTGTTCCTTGGTTTTGAAACTGTACACCTCGTGTTTCCTTAAGGAGATTGATGTATTTCGGGTTCACAAAGTTTCTGGTATTTGATATTTCTTATGGGCCTAGATTTAAACAAGTATGTTTATTTTCAGAGGATATGTAACTCTACAATTCATATTTTTAATTTGGTTGGATCAATCGTTTATTTGAATCATTTATATGCGATTTTTTGTCTCTTATGTCTTCCTCCATTATCTTTATAAGCAGAATGCATAGGTAGGCAAGCCTGAAATATATTTTCTTTGTAACGAGTTATATAGCTTATGTTTAATATTATAGTATATGCGATTAGATTATTATGGGTGGAGTCTATTTTATATTGAGTATTATGAGTGGAGTCTCTTTTATATAGTGGGTGAATATTTATTTTTTTCTATATCTGCTTCTCAAACCAGTTTTAAACTTGTTGAGATTTATTTATTACAACACTTACTCCATCTCTAAACAATTAAATACGACCTTGAATATTTTCCAAGGTATTTATCAAATTTTTTAGTTTCCTAAAGCTTTTGGCATTGTAGTACATTTAATTTCCTTTTAAGTTACACTAAGTGACGTGTCGTAGTATCGATCGGTTGTTTCCTGAAGCTTCTTTGTAGTTTCATCACATTGTTGGGCCTAGCCCAAGTAAGGCATTTTTGTACAAGACAATTTTGGAGCTGCTAAGTTACAGCGCAGCTCAAATGAAGAAATTTTTGGCAAAACAGTTTTGAGGAGCTGTGAAGTTGAGCGCAGCGCAATATCGACAGGGTAGGAACCGCGCAGCTGAGCGCCAGTTCCGTGAAGTGCCAACAAGGAACCTATTTTGGGTAAAGAATGTAAGCGAAGTTCGAGTTGCGAAAGCGACCTGTTTTGTCGAAGTATTCCATGATTCCCAGCAAATAGGTAAGGAGTGGCGTGGAGGGAAAGCGACCGGTCACACAAGCAGAGGAAGCACGACATGAACCGGCCACACAAAGTTGTTAGAGAAGGAATGACGGGGTGAAAGCGACCCGTCGGCATGCGCTCGACAGGGGGGGCTGAAAGCGACGTGACCACGCGCAGAAGGATGGCCATGATGGAGAAGTCGCTATCAGAGCCTAATAGTCCTGGTTAGCAAAGTAACCATGACATTTTTGGGTAACCTTAGGGTTTTGGCCCACTTGATTGTAAATACGTGCCTAAGGGCATGATCTATAAGATGGCACATTTTGTAAGGGAAAGGGTTGAAATATCTCTAATTGTGAATTGATAAATCTTGAGTAATACTTATTTTGCATTATTGAATGCTATTGTAAAAGGATCTACAGCTGCGTGCACAAAGACCTACTGAGATAGAAGAGAGTCTGCAGCTGAGTGCGGAGACTGGAACTATTGTACCCTTCCCAAAGATAATACAACAATAGTTCCTGTGGACATAGCTCCCATCCTGGGGGTGAACCACGTTAAATCCAGTGTTATGTGATTGATTGTATGCATTTAGATCTGTGTATTTGCTTATGTGAATGGTTAAGATTCTATTTATGAATGCATGTGTTCTTGATTTTATATGTATTGACCATATGGATGAAAGATGGGAATAATATGTTAAGTAACAACAATGTGTGAATGAATGTCGGATGCACCATTATTTCGCAATAAGATGAATGCGTGAATTAATCGGATAAACACTTAGCGCAGCACCTGAAGCATGCAGTTAGCTTATTGTTTGTTATAGTGTATAAGTTCGCAAGGGTTGTAGGCTAATTTGTTGTTGAATGCGTCTTTTTACACTAAGTAAAGTCTAGTGAAGTTGCATAAGTATTGAAAAGGAAGTGCATTCCTTTGTGGCGTTGTCCTATCATCGAAGAGTCATCCTACATCATGCAGTCCTTGGCTAAGCAATAGTCTAAGTGTTAGTCGTGAAGAAGTGCAACTTCGCGCAGTCCGAAGTCTACAGCGTGAGTCCTGTAGTGCGCTGCTCACCAGCTCTGTTTAAGCGCTCATCACCTAGTTGTGGAAACCTGATTCTACAACCCCCCCATTGCTTTGCCTCGGGTGAGGCCTTAGTCTGTTCGCAGATTATTGCCGAAAGGGCTGGTGAAAAGGGGTTTTGTTGGTTCCTCGAACCGCGCAGAACCTGGGTCTTTGTAGAAAACCTCAGGAATAGTATAAGCAGCCAACAAATGGTTCCATTGTCAGGAATGAACTGGTGATGAGTATCGGCACTGAAAATTGGCATCTAGATAAGAAAGAGATTTGGAGCTGGTGCGACAAGACAGAAAGACATTTTTCCATAAAGGATAATAGACATCCGCGTCTCTCTGGCATAGATTGGTTAAACAAATACATGTGGAAGGATATTCATGAAATTTTCTGGGCATCTTTTGGAAACGAGTTGCACGAGTGGTTATCAAGACTCGTAGAGCAAAAGAACCGTTTCCAACCAGAAGTACCAGCGAGTGGACCGCGGAGCTTATTCAGAGGCTTAAAGAAATAGATAGTGCACTCTCGCGAGTAGTCGACTTTGAGGTTGACAGTATACTATAAGGATTCGTGACAAAGTTCAGTGTGGACACCCTAAATTCCTATAGCACAGCAAAAGCAGAATTTTTCAAAGGTTTCAGAGGTACGTACCTCAACAATCTAAGTTTATATATTAAAATGCTTTTAGCTGAGAAAGGATTTTTAAGAGTGCAGTAAAAGTCCTAGAAGTTTTTGAATCTGTAATGGTCAATAACATATATAGTGATTATGATGAAGATACACACAGTTTGAGAAGTGGGAAAAGATATAAGTATACTACTAAGAAGAATTCTGGTGAACATGGACTCCGCGTGGACATTGCTTTAGAAGCTGATCCTGATAGCCAGACAACACCTCCATTAGCCACCTATCATCCTTCGACTCCGCAGAACCCCCTAGTTGACAATACCGCGCCTCCCATTTCACAGAGTCCACCAATTCAAAACCCTCCAGTTTTTAATATTCCTAATCCGCAGAGCGTCAATACCAGTAACACCGTGGGAGTCATGAGTACTCATACCATTCCAACTCATAATATTTTGACCCAGAACATTCCGTGCAGTAATATCCCTAACACCACTCAAACCACTGCGCAGAATATTGTACCACCTAGAAGGATAATGGATGATGATTTCAAGCTTCCGATATTTAAGGGAACGAGTCTAGAAGACCCTGAGCAACATTGGTTTCTATGTGAAGCCGTGTGGAGTGTCAAGCAAGTTCGGGATGATGTTGTGAAGCAACCGCAGCTCATCATCACAGTCAAAGACAGAGCTTTGAACTGGTTCATGAAGTATTCCTAGGGACAAAATAGAACTTTAGTGGAGATTAAGGCTGCCCTATTAAGTGAGTTCAAGAAACCAAAATCTGAATCCCAATGTATAACAGAACTGAAGGAAATTAAGCAAAAACCTAATGAGATAGTTTGGGAATTTGACCAAAAGTTTAAAACATTGTTAGATCAAGTTAGTTTTGTCATAGCACCGCAACAACACCAGGAATGGTTCATAGTTGCGTTGTTGCCCCATATTAGACTACCATTGATGCAGTAGAAAGTGGTTTCGCAGGCAGAAGCCTTGGAAATTGCAATGAAATTAGAAGCTTCACCCATAGGAGAGACTAGCACAGGAATGTCTCAGATCCAGACCCAGCTAGATACCTTGACATTACAATTGCAAGACATGAAGAAGGGGAAAGAACAAAGACCAGAAATATGGTGTACAGGATGCAAGGGAGAAGGACACACTAGGGAGAACTGTCCGTTGTTTCAAGAATACCTTAACAGTGGAGCACCAAATCCACTGAATCAGAACCAAGAACCATGGTGTGAGATTTGTAGAACTAGAGGACACCAGCCAGAAGATTGCTACTTAATCCATAAATATGTGCGAGCACCTAAGAATTTATATTACACATTCTGTAAATCAGTTGGACATGATGATTCCAACTGTAGAGCATATGAGCTCATGATGGAAAGAAAACAATATCTAGAGCATATGCGTGGTGGTGGAGTATACAGAGTCCAAGAAGAAACTCCGCAAAACAAGGATAACGCATAGTATGAACAAGGCGCATACAGAGGCCGTGGAGGATTTCGCAGAAGAGGAAGAAATACTGGCCCAGGACAAGGAAAAGGAAGAGGTCATATGATCTGTTATAACTATGGCCAGCCAGGTCACTTATCTAAAGATTGTACTAATGCATGTACTACCTGTAATTACTGTATAACTTTTGATCATGTTATTTAAGCATGCCCAATGTTAGCAGCATAAATGAAAAAAAGAAAGCAAGAAGTTCCTAACCCGAATATTCAGTTGATCGCAACAGAGAAAATGACTGCATATCCAAGTATTAATGTTGTGACATGAAGTGGTGCCACAACAGGAAGAGATAGGCAAGCAGAAGCTTCAACTTCTGGAGATTTTGAAACTAAGAAGACCCCTGCTGAAGTGGTCTGCATCAGAAAAGCTACTGGGAAAACCCTGTTTTTAATCTGGAGAAAAACAAAGAAGTCTTTGAAGAAGCACGGGACATATTCAAAGAGCCAGCGCCTATGTCACCAAGAATCCCATTGAGAAGTGAAATAGCGCGCATACAAGATATGCCAACAGTGTATGATCAAACCAGTACCGCAGCATAAACAAGCACTTATGTTGCGCAGTTCCTACAGAACTGCATGAAATTATTAAAGAGCACAGACGTTGTAGTGGAATTGGAAAAAATGTTAAACCAATATGAACCATGCAGTGAGACAGATACCGCCCATAACACATTTCATCGCATCAAGAGCCACAAAAGAACAGGTAGAGAAATGAGGCTCAGTGCACAGATAACAGATTATGAGATGGACAAGATCATCCTTGACTTAGGATCAGAGGTAAATGTCTTGACTAAGAAGACATGGCAGCAGATGGGGAGACCAAAGTTGTCATGGTCACCCATACAATTAAGATTGGTCAACCAGTAGAAAGTCATACCTTTTGGGAGATTAGCCAATATTATTATTGACATCAATGGAGTGCGAAGTCATGCAGATTTCGAGGTTATTGAAATTGTGGATGATAGTCAGCCTTATCCAGCACTATTGGGTATAGACTGGGCGATGGATAACCTCACAATCATAAACTTGAAGATGAAGAAGATGATCTTTGAAGGGTAGGATATCAGGTTCATAACACCATTGGACCCTTCAAAAGGAGAGAGATACAGTGAGCCAATTCAGGAAGAATCCAGAGCACGGGATCTTGATCACATTTACAAGATGACTATGAATCAAGATGACTACATTAATCCTACGGCGGATGGATCACTTAGTTGGATATGTGACAGTTCTTGCATCTCACACTCCGACGCGGACTAGAGAACTAACAAAGTCGTATGCATGAAGTCTCTGCAAGAAGATGCGCACAGATCACAAAGTCACTGCACTGGATTGGAATAGAGGTAAGTCCAATCCCCACTTATGATGGTTCAACTAACGTTTATTCATTTATTCAAGAATAGACTGTATCAGTTGCAGTTCAACATCACATACCAGCATTAGATATAGCACTGCATGAGACACCTGCCATATGGTGGGCTGCGCATAAGCAGACTTTGACCACATGGTATTAGTGCAGACATATGATGCAAATCAGATTCACAGAGAAAGTTGCACTGACATTTGGAAAGTATAATGGACAGACGGATCCGAGGGATCACATAGGAACTTGTTCACAAGCATGGGAAAAGAGACCACAGATAGAATGGGTTCATATATTTGTGCACACACTAGAGCATATTCCAGAATATTGGTATACAGACATGGAGCTTCGCAGAGGAACTACAAATTGGTCTCTCTTAACTGCGAACTTCCAGAGAACTTTTAGTTTTGAAGACGAGTCTCCGAGCATAAATGAATCTCTACAGGTGATCAAAGAAAGGATATTCAAAGAGGAATGCCCAAGTATAAACGAGGCATTAGTGGAAATCAAAGAAAGGATATTTGAAAATGTAAAGGTACCTGTGAACCTACAACTAGAATGGGTAAGAACGATAAAACACGCCCTTGAGTGTTATAGTCTCGCTGAAAATGAAGAAGAACAAGATGAGAGTGATGAGGAGGATCCGCGCAACATCAATATACCAGAGTAAGAAGGAGCGCGCGATGTAGAGGGACCTCCACTAGAAATTCCAGATATGAGCGGCCCTGTTAAGACAAGAAAAGTGAACATTGGCACAAGTGAAGAGTTGAAGTTCGCATCCATTGGAGATTACTGGGATGATGCAACCGATGCGCAGATCGTAGACCTCCTACATGAATATCAGGATTTGTTTCCAACAAAGTTTACTAAAATGAAAGGAATTTCGGGCAACTTGGGGGTTATGAAAATACCTCTCAATCCAGGCGCGAAGCCCGTTAAGCAAAGACCTTATAGACTGAATCCCAGATATAAAGAAAGAGTGAAGGCAGAGATTGACAAGATGCTTGATGCAGGGATCCTTGAGCCAGTTGAAGAGTCAGAGTGGATAAGCCCAATGGTTATCCAAGATAAAAAGACTAAAGGTGATATTAGAATCTGTGTAGATCTAAGGAAGTTGAATGATGCTTCACTGCATGACCCATTTCCTACTCCTTTTACATATGAAGTATTAGATAATGTTGGAGGAAATTAGGCCTATTCATTTATTGATGGATTTTCTAGATATCATCATATCAGGATTGATCCAGCAGACAGGCACAAGACAACATTTGCTGCGGAATGGGGATCATAACAGTATACAGTTATGCCCTTTGGCTTGAAGAATGCACCTGCCATATTTTCCAGAGTTGTTGTGGCTACATTCAAGGAATTTATACATAAGTTCTTAGAGGTTTATTTTGATAATTGGACTATCTTTGGTTTGCTAAAAAACCATTTTGAGAATTTGAGAATGATGTTAGCTAAGTGCAGACAACATCAAATTTCATTGAACTCAAAGAAATGAATTTTCTATGTGCCTTATGGTATTCTACTAGGACACATTGTCTGTAGATAGGGTTTGACGGTTGACCCTGCGAAGATCGCAGTGGTTGTGAATTTACCTGCACCAAATTCAGTGAAACAACTTCACACCCCATTGGGCCATATGGGATACTATCAAAAATTCATCAAGGGTTATGCGTAGATAACCGCACCGATGGAGAAACTGTTGAAGAAAGAAGCACAGTTCATGTGGAACACAGAATGTGAGCAAGGACTGGACACGCTAAAGGAGAAAATGGTAACTGTGTCGATCCTAGTTTTTCCAAATTGGAATAAGCCGTTCCATGTACATGTTGATGCTTCATCTATAGTTTTGGGCATTGTGCTCGCTCAACCAAGTGAAGGGGGTATTGATCACCCCATTGCATTTTCGAGCAGGAAGCTATCTTCAGCTGAAAAGAACTATACGACCACTGAAAGAGAAGGTCTAGCTATGGTGTATGCACAGGAGAAATCCGGGCACTATTTGTTGGGTGTGCACTTCTCCATGTACACTGACCATTCAGCTTTGAAATACTTGGTCAATAAGCCAATGTTAGGAGGGAGAATCTGCAGATGGTTATTACTCTTCCAGGAGTATGACTTCAAAATTGTGGTTAAACCAAGCAGACTAAACCTAGGACCTGACCATCTCTCAAGGATTGAGTCAGGAAAACAACCCACCAACCTTGAAGACAGTCTTCCTGACATGCATTTATTTGCTATACAAATCACGGATGACTACTATAAAGAAATTATCAATTTCTTGACTATGGGATTGGCACCCATAGAGTTCACTATGTAGCAGAAGAAGCAGCTGGTAGTTAGAGCAGCAGACTTCACTATCATAGCAGGACAACTATACAAGTTGGGACAAGACGAAGTGCTGCACAGATGTGTGTTGGAGCATGAGAAGACATTTATATTGGATGATGCACATTCAGGTGTATCGAGAGGCCACTATGCAAGAAGAGCCACTGCATAGAAGATATTGCGAGCAGGGATATGGTGGCCTACAATTCACAAAGATTCAAAGGAACGTTTCCAAAGCTACGATGTTTGTCAGAGGATAGGAAGGCCATCACGAAGAGATGAAATGCCATTGAATCCACAGTTGACACTTCAAGCATTAGAGAACTGGGCTATTGATTTTGTGGGACCTATTAACCCACCAGGAAAAAGGATTGGTGCGAGATACATTATCACCGCAACTGATTATCTCACCAGATGGGCAAAGGCTAAACCAGTGAAGGATTGTAGCGCAGCTACTGCCGCGGAGTTCATCTTTGAGAACATCCTTACTAAATTTGGATTCCTGAAGATTTTAATGAGTGATCAAGGGACTCACTTTTTGAACATAACTATTGAAGCCCTTACTGAGAGTTCCACATTTATCATCAGAGGAGTACACTATACCATCCTCAAGCAAATGGAACGGTTGAAGCTTTCAACAAGGTATTGTAGAATGCGTTAACAAAGGTATGCAATGTAAACAGGGATGACTGGGATCTATGCATTCTAGCTGTATTATGGGAATACAGAACCACTTGCAAGAAGTTGACAAGCCATACACCTTTCATATTGGCCTATGGACAAGAAGTTGTCATGCCTATGGAGTACATTGTACCAAGCTTAAGGATTGTTGCATTTACAGGCATGGAAGATCAAGAGACATTAGAAGAAAGGCTTCTACACTTGGTTGGATTGGAGAAAGATCGCTTCATAGCTTGATTTCACCAGCAAGTGCAGAAAGATAGAGAAAAATCATGGCATGATCGCCATATCAAAAACAAGTCCTTTCAGGTAGGTGACCTTGTCCTCCTGTATGATAGCAAGTTTATGAAATTTCCTGGAAAATTTAAAATGCATTGGCTTGGCCCATATACTATTATGCATGTTACTAATGGTGGCGCAGTTCAGTTAACCATGTTAGTCGGAGATACCTTACCAGGTTTGGTGAATGGAAGTAGACTAAAACCCTATCAGGATAGTCCTACTTCGTAGAAACCTCAATAATTAGAAGAGAAGAAAATTTCTAGGTGTCAAGTATAGTTGAAATTGGGCAGAGTCTGTACACAGTTTTGGTACGATATGCAAAGATGGATGGGAAGGATATATGTACCGCGCAGCACTAGTTGAGAAGTGAAGCTGAGCGGATCCAGAAAAAAAAAAGTAGGCACTTGAAGCTGAACAGGACCACCGAAGAATAATAGAGCAGACTGTGGCTTTAGTCTGCGCAGAGATACCAGAATGTCACGAGTAGCAAGAGCTGGAGGATGCTATTCTTAAGATCGGCTCGTTAGTCAGCAATCTTAAGACTGGAATGAAAGACATGGAGACTAATTATCAAGCAAATATTTACACCTTGGAAGCACATATTTAGCCGAATACACCACCAGATCAGGCAGAGCTTAGAGCAACAGAAACGAAAGCAGTCGCAGAGGCCATATCCAGCGAAGTAGCAAAGTGTCAAACCTTGCTAGACGAAGCTACGAGAATGTTTACTACCCTACACGAGGACCCTGAGCTGCTGCAGGTGCAAACCAATTTGAAGGAAAAGTAGGCAGCGTTAGACACCTTGAATGAGGAGATGAAGACCTTTCTACCAAAAGACAAACTCCACAGATTTCCAGAAGTGAGAGAAATAAAAAAAAAACTTGTAGTGTTAAGAGAACAGGAGGCTGAAACTGGACATAAGTCACAAACCCTACAGGAGGAATCCCATGAACTAACACGGAAGAGTGAAGAAAAATTGAGGAAAATCCGCGACGCACAGGATTCAGTGCAAGAGAAAACTCGGGATGACTTAACACCAGATGTGTTGGAAACCATCAAAGCAATTGAAAAGGATGCGAAGGATACGGTTGCTAATTTGAGCGCAACGTATCAAGAGTTAGCTACTAAAATAGCTCTGCAGGAGGACGAGCAACTCATGGAACCAGAAGTGGAAAGTGGCTCGGGGATGAGCCACATGTAAGTGTTAGGGTCCTGTTGGGCCTAGCCCAAGTAAGGCATTTTTGTACAAGATAGTTTTGGAGCTGCTAAGTTACAGTGCAGCTCAGATGAAGGAAGTTTTGGCAAGAAAGTTTTAGGAGTTGCGAAGTTCAGCAAAGCGCAGTATCGGCAGGGTAGGAACCACGCAGCTGAGCACCATTTTCGCGAAGTGCCAACAGGGCACCTGTTTTGGGTAAAGAATGTAAGGGAAGGTCAAGCTACGAAAGCGACCTATTTTTTCGAAGTACTCTATGATTCCCAGCAGACGGGTAAGGAGTGGTGCAGAAGGAAAGCGACCGGTCACATGAGCAAAGGCAGCACGACATGAACCGGCCGCACAAAGTCGTTAGAGAAGGAACGATGGGGTGAAAGTGACCCATCAGCATGCGCTCGACAAGGGGGCTGAAAGTGACATGACCACGCACAGAAGGATGGCCACGACGGAGAAGTTGCTATCAGAGCCTAGTAGTCCTAGTTAGCAAAGTAACCATGACAGTTTTGGGTAACCTTAGGGTTTTGGCCCACTTGATTGTAAAGACGTGACCTAAGGGAACGATCTATAAAAGGAAACACTTTGTAAGGGAAAGGGTTGAATAATCTCTAATTTTGAATTGCTAAATCTTGAGTGATACTTGTTTTGCAGCTGCATGCGCAGAGACCTACTGAGATAGAAGAGAGTCTGCCGCTGAATGCGCAGACTGGAACTGTTGTACCCTTCCCAAAGATAATACAACAACAATTCCTGTGGACGTAGCTCACATCTTGGGGGTGAACCACGTTAAATCCTGTGTTATGTGATTGATTGTATGCATTTAGATCTATGTATTTGCATATGTGAATGGTTAAGATTTTGTTTATGAATGCATGTGTTCTTGCTTTTATATGTATTTACCTTATGGATGAAAGATGGGAATAATATGTTAAGTAACAACAATGTGTGAATGAATGTCGGATACACCAGTATTTCGCAGTAAGATGAATGCATGAATTAATCGGATAAACACTTAGTGCAGCACCCGAAGTGTGCAGTTAGATTTTTTTTTGTTATAGTGTATAAGTTCGCAAGAGTTGCAAGCTAATTTGTTGTTGAATGCATCTTTTTACACTAAGTAAAGTCTAGTGAAGTTGCATAAGTATTGAAGAGGAAGCGCAGTTCTTGGATGCGCGATAGTCCAAGTGTTAGTCGGGAAGAAGTGGAACTTCGCGCAATCCGAAGACCGCAATGCAAGTCCTGTAGGGCGCTGCTCGCCGGCTCTATTTAAGAGATCATCATCTGGTTGCGGAAACCTGATTCCACAGCCCCCCCATTGCTTCGTATCGGGTGAGACCTCAGTCTGTTCGCAGATTGTTGACGAAAAGGTTGGTGAAAAGGGGTTTTGTTGGTTCCTCGAACCACGCAGAACCTGGGTCTTTATAGAAAACCTCAAGAACAGTATAAGCAACCAATACACATTTAATATCCCTTCTATGTTATTCCAAGTGAAGAGAAACCATTACAGTATCGGCTTTTAGCTGTGGCTGCTGTCTTCTCACTTTAGTTCTTTTTTTTTATTTAGTGCAGTCTAATAAATAGCAGTTTTATCGGCTTTTAGTTGTGGCTGCTTTCTTCTTGATTTGGTTCTTGTTTTTTAATTTTAATTTAGTGTAGCCTAATAAATAATGGAACAACCTTACACGTTTTCATGTTTCAAATACGTAGAAACTGAATATATCTTGTAAATAAGGTACATCAGAGCCGCAGTGCATGTGGAATCAGTGATTTCACTTGGACAGGATTCTCATCCCATCGCCTTCCATAAAATGCGCTTGGTAGACTGGGAAGTTGATATTCGGCAACTTTGATCCAGCGGTGCCCTAGACTGCTGTCGATAAGGCCCAGATAGTGTTTTGCTTGATCGTGTTTTTCTTGTATGTACTCATAGATTGAACCAACAGTAAAGGGGAAACTCTATGTTGCATTTGTAAGTTGTAAATTGGCGTTATAATTTCTCCTTTATAACTTCATATTATATCCATGGCTTCCAAAGTTGTAGGATGGATAAGCGTTTTAGCACTATGCAATGTGCTTGTTGTTGTA
Source organism: Larix kaempferi (assembly GCA_027924585.1). Taxonomy (NCBI): domain Eukaryota; kingdom Viridiplantae; phylum Streptophyta; class Pinopsida; order Pinales; family Pinaceae; genus Larix; species Larix kaempferi. The sequence continues at coordinate 5,567,647 of BSBM01000751.1, read as the reverse complement.
TTTCAGGTGGCGGGCATTTCAACACAAACATAAAGCAATATGTACACATCATACCATATCTACAACCCATCAGCCAAGAATTACGCTCTGAACAACCCCTACTATGCAACATATGACCCTGATGAGTTGTCATGTCCCCTCCCTAGTGACCTTGGTCAAGACTTGGATCCTTCTATCCCTAGGGGGTCTAGGAAAAATAATTAAATGAGGAATAATTAATAGGGGTAAATTTTGGGCACAAGTACTATAGTAATTAATTATTTTTAATATTTTGAGTTTTAAATTATCTTTGATAATAAATGTCTCATCATTATTAATTTATTTTTGTGGAAAGAATTAATGATGACATGGATAGGAGGGTGCATAAGGTCAAAATGGACCTCACTTACTCAAGAGGAAAGTTCAGAAAAATCAAGGAGTTAGCTAAAGGCAAGGTGGCAGCACAAGGAAGTGGAAACTAACAAAAGCAAGGAAAAAAAAGGCAAAAGCACAAAGCATGAAAGTTTAAAAGAAGGAAAGTGCATAAATCAATCAGTTTGGAAAAGCAGGAAACATTCAGAAAGGATAAGTAGGGCGCACTTGCTAATTTCAGTGAAAGGACACAAAGTAGGAAAGTTTTGCAAAGCAAGAAATTGCTAATTCTCTCAAGGAATGTGCCCTTCCTCTCTCACACGTGTGGGTGGCTTGTGGATGAAGTTACCTCATCTATAAAATAATGATTCCAACTCTCATTCACATATTTTGGTTAATTATTTTTGTCATTGAGAGATCTTGCTACTCACAGTTGAGAGATGTGCCTCAACCACTGCTTGGGAGATGAACCCCGAGGTCTTTCATGTTCCAGTCAATCATTGATCAGATCTAGAGCCATGGATTTCTGATCTTCAGATCCATATCAATCCATTATTGAATATTCTCAAGCTTCCATAGAGTGATCATCAGTCAGAGTGCCTTTGGAGAGAGTATTGGAAGATTTCATTAGAAGGAGGTGCTCCATTTCAGTGGAGGAGTCCAGTGCAGCTCAGAATGTCCAGTGTGCACCTCATATATAGTTAATAGATGATATACAGATCCATATCAGTCCAGTATTGAATATTCTCAACCTTCCATAGAGTGATCATCAATCAAAGTGCCCTTGGAGAGAGTATTGGAAGATTTCATCAGAAGGAGGTGCTCCATTTCAGTGGCCATCCCCAGCTGTTAAATTTATTTTTTTTCAACAAAAAAATCTTGCCATGAACCACTCCAAGTCTGCCAGAAAATCTTGGTTCTCAACAGAAAATTTTTCATGAAATCTTCCTGGAAATTACGAAACGATTCGATAAAGCCTCACAGTGGCGGAAGCCTTTTGATTAAACATCTCGGGAAGGACTTAGAAACTTTCTGAAAAGGTCACGAAACTTAAGAAGGAAGCTCTGCGGAATCTTTCAGCTTTTTCTCCCGAAACAGCGGGAGTTAATCACATAAACTTTCCGAAAAAAGACTTAGATTTTTTTGAAAATTTGCGGAAGCATTCAGCTTTTGCTCCCGAAACGGCGGGAACCATTCGCATAAGCATCCCGAAGCTTAAATTTTCCTCTCGCAGAAGCCTTTTGCGGAAACTATTTGGGAAAGTCTCCTGACATTTCGGAGTCTTTCGGGCTATCTTCCCGCAGTTGCGGAAGCCAAACGCGTAAGCTTATCGAAAATGACTTAGAAAATCTTGAGCATTCGCGGGACGCAAGAACGAAGTCGCGGAACCTCTTAGTCTTTTCTCCCGAAACGGCAGGAACCATTCGTCTAAGCCTCTCGAAAAGATTTGGAAGTTTTGTTAAAAAAAATTGCAGAAGCTTCTGATGAATTCCTCCCGAAACAGCGGAAGAATTCAACGAAGCCGCCCGACACTCGCGGAAGCCATTCGCATAAACCTTCCGAAATGAACTCAGAAATTCTCTTTGAAAATTGCGAAAATCTTTTGGTTTTTCTGCCGCAGTTGCAGAAACCTTCGCAAAAGCTTTCCGAAACGCCAAGACAACAGACCTTTGCGGAACCTTTCGAAGAAGCCGTCCACAACAGCGGAGGCGTTCACCAATCCCTTTCGAAACAGCGGAGGATAAGGGCAAAAGCTTTCCGCAATTCTCAAAACGCCCGGCCGATACTTAGGAACTTTTTGAAGTTTTCGGAAGCCGTTTGCGGAAACATTCACCGAAACCTTCCGAAGCGCCAGAGCTCTTAATTTTTTCTCTCCGCTACCGCGGGAGCCTTTGTTCAAAAGTTTCACATTCGTGATCATTTCTCGGAAAAGGTTCACCTTTCCCTCCCGAAATGGCGGAAGCCTCCGCGTTATCCTTCCGCGACGCGCGAGCCTTTTGCGGAACGCTTTGAGTTTTCCTTCCTCGATGCGCCCCGAAATGGTGGAAACTTCCACTATATCCTTCCGCAATGGCAGATGAGATTCGCAAGTCGGTCCCGCGAACTGGCGGTCGCACGCAGATCGAAAATACTTGATTTGACGCCGACGTACGATGTATTTAAGCCGCATTTTTAATGCGCCACCCACCGTGTTGAAACCCCACACGTTCCCAACTTATTTAAATAAACGGTGGGGGTTTGAACCGACCCCATTGCTAACTTGTGTCGATTAAACAATTGTTGGACGTCGCGCGACAGATCCAGCTCGGCTCGCTCATCCACGTTCACGGCCACCTCAATCAGCTATCTTCACAGTGCCAGGTAGGAGGTTTTAACCGTTAAACTTGTTTCTTCCATGCGTCAAGTTACTATTGGATTGTCCTTTTCTTGAAGACGATTGGTCTAGGTTGGATTTTGATGGGAAAAACGCTCGTCATGGGATACTTTGCCCGTCAAATTACAGTCGAAATTCCATTGTTTTTGTCATACAAAACATAGAAATATGAAAATGTTTGAGCATCAACTCTAACGGGTGAAACTTCCCAAAATCCTACCTTGACCGCAGGCATCTTTAGTTTGTAGCTTTTAAAAGTCACCAAGCCCCGTTAAGGTCTCATCGCTATCAGTCGAATGCCAAACCTATGACCGCCTGAAGCTTTTTATCGCCCGCATTCTTGGCGTCCGCAACCCCTGTTCAAATTTCGAAACCTACCTTAAAGATCCCCGCCAAGTGCTATCAGATAACCGTAGCAGTCGAAACCCTCGTCAGTTTATAAATTTGAAAAAAGTGGCCCCTTCTTCTGTCATAGAGTTATTTCACCCCTGACTTCCCCGCCATTAGCCATTCGAACCGCAACCATGGCGATAGATAACATCTCTTCTAGAGCTGGACCGAGAGCAGGTTGCTTCTGCAATACGCTTATCCTCGCAGGATCATTTCCAAACCCGCCCCTTTAAAAGAATTAGAATGTTTAAAGTTAGATTGGAGTGGTGTATTTGCTTCCTAAAACGCAGCTTCACATTCTGTTTATTTATTTTTTTCATTCACATATTAAAACGATGATGATCTCTGTTAAAATCTCACAGTATGTTGTTCAATTTCATAATGACTTGTATGTGGGTGTTATCAGGGATAAGTCAAAATGCCAAAAGGTGGTAAGAAGAAGGCTAAGATGACAGAGAAAAAGCCTGCACCACTTAAAACTGAGACCTCACTCCAGGATACTAGGTGCACCACCGGTGTTCCTCCCGAAATCCGCTGGGGTGACATTTACAGGACGATCTGAGACCAGGATGTCCCGGACATGTTGTTAGAAGAGGGGTAGATTTATCTAAATATCAAAGCTTCAAGCATAACCAGAGCTGCTACCCGCCCTGAACTATTCCCCTGTGCTGAAGTAATCGGATGGATACTCCAACATGTTGATACAGAAGGAAGAGTGATAAATGACAGCGGGAAGGTAGCCATTGCCTCATTTCATCCTGCATACCTGGCCGCATCCTATAAATTTCTCCGCTCCCAGCAAGCTCTGACTGATGAATGGTTGGGAAAAATGAACAACGTTGAGATGGCCAAAAATCTACTAGTAGCAGGCAAGCATTTGAGAAAGAAAGGAAACGACGAATATGACGTACAGAATCTGAGACCCCCTTTCAGATTGATCGCCTTGATGCTGTGCAGAATCTTCGGCATGCCCGATGGCACTGTGTATAAGATTCAGTGGGTCCCTATTATCCACTTCGTGGCGTTTAAAGGAACTGTGTTTGACTGGGCCACTCTCCTGTCAGATAGTTTGGCCTCGACAATAGTTGCTGCAAGAGAGGGACTAGCCTTGAAGAAGGCAGAATTTTTCATGTCCTCATATCTGATTGATTGCATTTTGGCCAAGGTGGACTTCCCCAAATTTGGCTGCACATGGGATAAGGCCACCACCCCGGTTTATACCGCTTTCAAGATGATGTGGGCCCAGAATTACAAACCTAGCTACAAACTCATCTGTGAGGGGTTCATCATGCCCCTATATGAGAAGATATTCAAGGAGGAGCCCAACTGCCTGTCAGAGAATGCTGTGGAAGTCCTTGAGAATTACGGGGATTTTTACTTTTCAGAGCAAGGCACCTACCTCAGAATGTTTGGAGGGACTAAGCCCCCATACATTTTGCCGCAGTATGCCACAGATTATGTGGTCCTCAAGGAAGCAGTAAGACAAATCTTCCTGGATGGAATTGGAGCAATGCTCCACAAACAGCATAAGGCTTCCTTTCCCCCTTTACCTTTCTGCATAGGTGCTTACAAGTTCTCGGGGGTTGCCTCAGCCGAAGAGTTTGTGCAGGAGCTGAAATCTTTCCACTTCGGTGAGGTGATCTTCCACAGGAACGACAAGAAGGGAAAAGTGGCCGAGCATTGTAGGGACATCTACGCTCATTTTGAATACTTGCACTATCCCGATGTCGAGGAAGAGTTATTTAGAGGCATTAGCAACATGGCTGAGCTGCGAACCTTTCGCCAAGGAAGTGGAGTAAGTTCTAGCTCCACCAAGATCCATAATACCAGCCAGCAGAAGGAGAAAGAAGCTGATGATGCTCGAGCTCAGGAAGAGCTCAGATTAAGAGAGGAAGCAAGGTTACTGCAGGAGGCTGAGGAAGCCAGGTTGTAGCAAGAAGCTGAAGCAGCAAGAATGCAGTAGGAGGCCAAAAATGAGAGGCTGCAGAAAGAAGCCAAGGAAGCCCGCCAGCAGAAAGCGGATGAAGGTCATCCACAAGTCGAAGGTGGGGAAGTAGGACAGGAAGCTGAACGGAAAGCGGAAGAAAAGATGAAAGCAGGGGAAGATGCCCAAGCAAGTGGGTCCGGTGTCCAAGACATGGAAATAGACGCATCTCAAGTAGGTGGCTCTGGTACCCAAAATGAGGGAGCAGATCCAGCTCAGGAAGTCCGGACCCCACCTGCTGAAGAAGAAATAGACATTATGGACCGCCCAATTGTCCCGTACACTCCATCGGGAAAACATACGGTGTCCAAGTGGAATGAGTTTGTCTATGACAAGAAAAGGAAAGCAATGATCCTCAAATCGGAAGAGAGGATCAAAAGTCCCTTCCATGAAGACATCATTACCCACCGAGAGGTCACTATAATGCAGAATACAGATCAAGATCCCTTTGCTATGGCATCCGCAGCTGTAGAAACAGCAAAAGCATCACTGGACAATGTAGGGGTTATAGTTAGAGAAAATATATTGACAAAGACGAGAGCTCATACGCTACAACAGACTGTGGCTAATGAGCAGGCCCACAGGGATCTGGTGGCTAATTGCCTGTACGTCGAGCATAAAGAGTTGTCAGATAAATATAACCGGTTAGAGGAAGAGAAGGAGCAGCTATCAGTCCTGATGATGATAGAAGAAGCAGAAAAGAATGATGCAGTAGCCAGAGTGTCCCAACTTGAAACAGACAAGCTGACATTGGCTGAGCAATTGGAGCAAGCTGAGAGCAGAACGATGGATATGTCTCCCTTCCATGAACTGTCCTGCAGCATCCTGAAGCAAATGCATGACACTCAGGAGCTAATCACTAATGAGGTTTGCAAGCTCAAGGCCATGGTAGTCAGGTTAAAAGAAATTAATGCGGAGGCCCATAGGATCAAAGCTAAGAATACCCGTGTCAAGGCAAATATCATGAGTCAGATGGCATGGAGAGAAGGAAAGGGGGGTTTCCCCACGCATCTCCCGTTTAAATCTGTGGACGGTTTTAATGAGGACATAGCCCTTTTGGAGTTCGGCAGGAACTGTGCCAGTAAGCTGATAGCCAGTGTGCAAAGAACAAGGGATAGGATCAACGGCCTGTATCAAAGAATCAAGGGAGTGCATGACAGGTGCAAGCTGAATTTCCCACAATCCCTCGATGACTTCCCGGATTCAGAACAGCGCTTGGCTGAGCTAAAGGAAGAGCTGGGCATCCAAACCGAATACGTGAAGAAAATTGATGTCCTAGCAATTGATGACTTACAACATTATGTTGGAATGTCATCAGTCCACGATCATTTGCTCAAAGAAGTGCATCAAGCTGCAGTAGCAGAAGTTCAAAGCATTGGAGCAGAGCTCGGGAAGAATGTGACTTCTCAGAAAATCTTGTTCCCTGCTGCAGCAAACATAGTCATAAGGGACACAGGTATGTGGTATAACTACATAGCGGAGGAGGAGAAGAAAGCTGCAGCAGTAGCAGGAGCAACAGCAGATCCAGAATCTTCTCTCCCAGCAGCCATTCCAGCAACAACAGTGGGCTCGATTCCCTCTTCCCCAGCAGTGGCAGAAATTCCAGCCAGCTCAATCCCTTCTTCCCAAGTAGAAGCAGCAGCAACAATGGGTTCGAGTGTCTCTTCCCAGGCAGCATCAACAGCATCAATTGATTTGGGCGATCCTCTCCCAGCTGAAGCTCACGCACAAGAATGACAGCACGGATATTAGAACATTATTTCTGCTATATTGTATTTTTTTTAAACTCTCAAATGTATAAAGCGTGAGCTATGGGACAGCTGTCCATTCTCTTTTGTTAAATATTTTGTAAAAGAAGTAGTCAATTTTTGGTTTATTATAGAAGAAATTCCTGTAGGTGATAGGTGGAAGAGGCTAGGTGGCAGCCCAAAGGGCGATTTTGTAATTATAAATAGGAGCCAGGAAGAATATGAAAGGACTTTTGGGCAGGGAATGATTTTTGGAGACCTGTACGAGCTATCTTGTATTGGTTCTGTAAAAATCGAATTTTCTAATAAAAGCCAGGGAGATGGACGTTTGCATGGGAATGAAAGATGGATGTGTATTGGACTATTCTGATGACTTCCATACTGTAATGTGAGATCTTTCTTGTTATTTGAACTATTTCTTTGCAACAAATGATTTTGCTTCTTTCTGTGTAAACGATTTCTCCATTTCATGAGCAGTGAATGTGTTTATATTAAATCAGGAGCTATCTGCTGATATCTTTATCTTTGCTGTAGAGTTCTCGTGAAGAATTAATAGCTATCTGTTCTTTCTTTATGATGTCTGTTACAGCTCATTGTTCATCCTTTAAATGTGCTCCTTCCAGGGAAAATTAGTTTTATTTCATGTGTTTCTTTATTAGATCTAGATCTGTTCTTTCAGTTTGCATCTAGATTAAATAATTTTGCTTCTCTGTTTCATGAGCAATAGATGCGTTTTATATTAAATTAGAAGCTATCTTCTAAAGATCTTTTATCTTGCTGTAGCTTTGCTTGTAAGAATCGATGGCTATCTGTTCTTTCTTTATGATATCTGTTACAGCTCATTGCTCATCCTGTGAATGTGTCCCCTGCAAGGATAGGTAGATTTACTTTAGTTTTAGACTTAGATCTGTTTCAGTTTTGCATTTAGATCAGATATAAATTAGGCACTTGCATCTCATTAAAAGACATAAAATCCAAAAGAAAGGTGGATCGGGCCATAACCGGTATAATCGGAATTAAACTCCAAACCCACGGTTGCTGGAACCGCTAACCGGACGGATTCCCTATACCAAACGGTAGATAATCTAATTGGGATCATCTATCGGGGAGAATCCCTTTCTGATTGATTCTACGATATCCGAGGCATCAACACAGCCTTGCATTGGGAGTCAGTATCCAGAGTTATCACCTTGCAGATTATAATAATTGTTAAAATTTACTAGTGAAAATTCTGCTAAAATTTATGTTCTGGGTTGAGATTCTAGCCTATTCTTGGTTGGTATCTTACAGTGGTATCATATCATGGTCCTTTGAACCTACTCTTTAAATTTGCGATGATTCCTAAGATATTTCCATTCCCCAAAGGAAAGAACCCTGAAGAACCTTCTGTTGAACAAGACATGGAATCTACTGGAGGAAAAATACACGGAGGAAAGGACATGTCTGACTTAGATGAGAAGGAAGAGTTCAGACTCTTTGTGCAAAGTATGTTAAAAGGGTTGCATGAAATATCACAGAACATCATCCAATCTGGGAAAGACACCAGATAATTCTTGGCTAAGAAACTAGGACATAAAGATGTAGAAGGGAGCAGCAGTGGCTCTCAAAATGAAGAAAGGAAGATCCCTGGTGGATCTATCTTTTCAAATACTAGGCCTCATAATAGGCCTAATGAATTCAAATAGGAATTCAAGGATCAACCTCGACATAGCATTCCCAATTTCCCTGAGGAACGCAAGGAGGATCATGAAGTTCCAACTGAATTAGTTGCTTCCTGAGAGGATCTGTATGTAGAATACTAAACCTTGAGTGAAGAATGGAGAAGGGCATTTCCCTTCAAGGATTTTTGTGAAGCACTGTATAAAAATCATGTAAGAGGAGGTCATAGGCTTCCAACACACAATTATGAGTTGATAAATGCAATTGGTAAGATCCAATTACCCTTATTTGATGGATCCTCAAAGTGTATTGCTAGCTCCTAGGTGCAGAAGCTAGACACTTATTTTCAACTGAATGCCATGGTTGAGAGGGATGCCATCAAAATGGAAACTTTTCATTTGGAAGGAGAGGCAAATGACTGGTGGTTCGATGGCATGAGAACCTTGGGCCACGATCAAGTGACTTCCTATGAATATTTCACTAAGAGACTAATGGAGAGGTTTGAAAGAAGAGACCCTGAAATATATTTCATGGAGTTGGCACATGTGAAGCAAACCGGTACTCATGAAGCTTACATCTCAGAGTTCCAAAATCTTGCAGTGATGGTCACTGACATATCTGAAGTTCGCCTGATCCTCCTATTCATGGAAGGATTAGTAGAGCCATTGAGAGGACTGGTAAAGGAATACCAACCAACCACTTTACAAGAAGAAGTGAGTAGGACAAGGGATCTGCAAGATGCCATCCCAGGAACAAGGTATCCTCCAAAGGTTAATTTTCCTGCTAAATTTCATAATCAAAGACCACCTTTCAGGAATTTGGCTGCCCCGAACAAGAAGGAATACTCATACAAAGATCGAGATGATTTAAGAAGGAAAAAGCTATGTTTTTCTTGTCAAGAACCTTGGGTTCCAGACCACAAATGTGCTAAGGGGAAAGCACACTACATTGAGGTCTTTTAAGAAAGTGAGGAGGAAGAAGTGGAAGAAGAGGCACCAGTAGATGATGGTTATGAAACAGCAGGAGAAGAACAACCCCCGCATCCAGAAAGTAAAATTGCAATGTTAAGTGGAGTTCCCCACTTCCATACCATGAGAATCAAAGGGGTTGTGCAAGGACAAAAAGTATCATTTTTGGTCGATGGGGGTGCCACCCATAATTTTATTGATGCAAACATGGTAGAGAGGAGAAAGCTACAAACATATAAATTTGGAGGTTTCACTGTCATCATTCCTGGAAACAGCACTATGGTGTGTAACAGATGGATCCTAAAATTGCAAGTGACCTTTGGAGACCATACTGTGACTGACATCTTTTATGTTGTCAATGTGGCTGATAAAAATGTGGTGTTGGGAGTGAAGTGGTTGTACTCCATTGGTGATCATTTATTTAATTACCAAGTACCCCCAATGAGCTTCAAAGATGTTGAAGGAAAACAAGTGGTTTAGAAGGGTGTCAACACCTACCCAAAACAAGTGATTTATGCAAATAGTATGAGGTCGGTATTGAGGCATGGTGATATTGAGTGGGATGTTGAATGTTTCATCACCACTCAAGGGAATTACATAGATGTATCACACCATCCGGAGGACATCCAAAGGCTGCTACTCAAACACACGAAAGTGCTACTCAAACACACGAAAGTGCTTGAAGATATTCCACATGGAAGGCCTCCTGACAGAGGTACTGAACATTGGATTGAGTTGGAAGCTGGCACTTTTCATATCAAGATCCATCCTTATAAGCACCCCAAAATATTCAAGGATGAGATTGAGAAGACCATCAAAGAGCTGCTTGATATGGGATTCATAAGACCAAGCTCAAGTCCCTTTGCATCATCGGTGGTCCTAGTCAAAAAGAAGGACGGAACAATGTGCATGTACATTGACTATAGGTCTTTGAATAAGAAGACCATCAAGAACAATTTTTAGGTCTTGCTGCTAAAATATTTTCACTTATCTATTCACATTTTTTTAAATGATATATTTGATATATGTTAAATAACATTTTATTATTCTTGTAGTCTTAGTGATTGGTTGAAACAATTCCTTTTACTCACGAGTAAAAAATCTTATAACCAAGTTTGAAGTTGAGAGTGGTTTCTTCTTATCCATTTATAGCCGAGGGAAAGTGAATGGCCCAAAGAAGAAAGAAGGAACCATGAACTGGTTGGTACAAATTTTGACCCCCCCACCCACAAAAACACATTGAAAATTAAATTCAATCCCATGGTTTTCAATTTGAATGGAAAAATGTATTACAACATTGGCTCTATCTTAGCAAAACTTGTTCCCAAAACATAGTTTTTACCATAAGATTTGCATCATGGATAATGCATAGACAAATACACTTCCCTTAACTATTCGTTGTAGCTTGGTATGTACACGTTCATGTGCAATAATGGTTTAAATCCAAAATAATCCATACTTTGGAAAAATAGCCTTATTAAAATTCTTCTGACAAAGGAAGGGGAGAACATCATAGTACAATCTCAATTTTGATGTGTTGTTTAATGAATTGCCTCTAGAAATGGCATATTATATCTATATCGACTTTTAACTCAAGTCCCCTTTGGAATAAAATGTCACAATTTCAATTACATCATTGATGCAACATGTTAACCTTGAAAATTTTGGTATGTTGCATTACATGTGGCCTAACATTAACCTCTAGAAAGGATTCTAGGTTCCACCTTACCTTTTGTTTGTTTCTTAACTTTATCAGTTAATGTACTTCAGATGCATAATGCCGACACATGTTACGTTTGAGTTATCTGTGTCACTGTTAGTAGGTTTTTTTGTTCCACCCTTCCACACTTGATTTTCAGAGTGCATGATCAATGAAAAACATGGGTAAATGGGTCAATTGTTATCTTTTAATTGGAAATTAAAGTCCTTAATAAAAACATTATTTTTAATTGAAAATTAAAATTTCACAATTTCAATTACACCATTGATTCATCATGTTAATCTTGCAAAATTTTATATGTTGTATTACAGGTGGCCTGACATTAACCTTCAGAAAGGATTCTAGGTTCCATGCTTTCTTTGTTTCTTAAGTTTATCATTTAATTATCTCACTCTAAGTAGTTTGTTTTTTTCCACCCTTAATTTTCAAAGCACGTGATCAACAAAAACATGGGTAAATAAGTGTGTTGGTATCTTTTAATTGGAAATTAAAGCATATATTTTAATTGAAAATTAAATTCTTTAATAAAAACTTTTTTTTAAGCTAGAAAGGACTCTTTTTTCTTTTTTATATATTAGCAAAATTTACATAGTGATAGAAAATGTCAGTGCAACCGGCTGTAGCAAAGCTTTGTTTGTGCCTATGTTTGTCTATGTGGCTTACAAATTTCAGAGAAATGATGCCTGTCCAAAACTGAGGAGATCTTCCCGGACTCCCCCTGCTGGGAAACAAAGTCAAGTGAAGAAGAAGAAGCTCAAAAGCATTGTTCCAAAAATTATTAAAGGTGCTACTATAGAGATTGTCGCCGCAATTACATATGCTTATCAAAAAATACTAAAGAGTTCTGTCCTTCGGGTTGTAATGGCTATTACAAAGAGTGTCTACCCTTGAGATTCTTACTATCCTTATAAATCTGTGGGTGCCACTATGTAAGTTATAGATGGAGTACATGAATAATCCCAACAAAAAGGAGTAACCTGGACCAGGGATGATTGGTCTTCATCCTCTTCCTGTTTGACTCTGTGTTAGTCCTTCTGCTTGGTGTGATTGAATGTCTACGCATGTGGATTGTTATCATCATATTCTATCGAAATGCAGTCCTGACTTAGTTGGACCTGTGGAAGATCGCACCATGCCACGTCTAGATCCCTATCAGACATAGTAACCCCTTGGTTAGCTAGTCTGTCAGCTAATTTGCTGGCATTGCGTCGGACATGAACACATAGGATCGTGGCGAATGATCGACTTATGATGGCTAAGTTTTCATATCTTTCCTGTAGTTTCCAATGCCTTGACACACAATCTGACTTAGTTCCTGTTATAACCTTCCTTAGCCCCTATAGAAGGATTTTTGAATCTCCTTCTACGATCAGATGGCAAAAGTTTTGTCTGCTTGCTATAAGTAGTCCCATTTCCATGCCTTCCAATTCTGTTGCATTGTTGGTGTCTTCGCCAATTGATCCAGCAAAGATACGAATGATGTTGCCATTGTGAGATCTGAAAGCTCCACTGAATCCTACTGGTCCCGGATTTCCTTTGGAGGCTCCATCGAAGTTAAGTTTGATGAACCCATTTGGTGGTGGAGTCCAATGATCGGTTGAAGTGTCATGTAGTCCTTTGTGAGGGGTGCATGTTTTGAACTTTTCAACTTCTATGTTCCATTTGCTAGGCTTGTGTTTCTTATTTCCTACTAAGTTGATTTCATCAATGCTCCAAGGTGCACATGCTATTGTTTCTTGAATTCCTTACTGATCTTTGGGCCATATTCTGTCATGTTGTTGGGAAAGGTTGTTGAAAATTATGTTATTGCACTCTTTCCAAATTGGCCATAGGAGGAAGCCTAGAAATATTTTCCAAACTCTGTCAAGAATGGGGTTGGAGAAGGGGTTTTCTCGCCAATCTCTGATTGTGCTGACAATATTATCCCTTTTCCTATTAGATTGCCGAAAAAGCTATGCTCCTTTGTCCCATAGTTGGTTTGACCATTGGCATTGATTGAATAAATTTTCTATGGTTTCTTGATTGTTCTGGCAAAGAGGGAAAATTGATGGGTCTTCCCAGCCTTGTTTTTGTAGGTTATCTCAATTTAGGGTTTTGTTGTGGGCTAAGGTCCAGAGAAAGTTGTTTATTTTTTTCAAGAGATGGTTGGACCAAACATTTTTCCATATGTTGTCCATGTTAGTTGTGCTCCAATTACCAACTTTATTGTAAGCTTCTTTGACTGAGAATATTCCTGATCCTTGATGTCCCCATCTGATTTGATCTTCTCCTTCTCTTTTCCTAATTCTGTAAGTTTGAAGGTATCTCTCTAGAATTGCAATTTGCTCTGTCGGCCAATCCTCTCTAGTTTTTCAAGATCTCTAGATGGATTCTTCCATGTTTTGATTACAGTATTGATGAACTGTGTCGAGACCTTCAGCAAGCATTGGGTTCTTTAATTCGCCTAATCTAGGGTCTCTACTCAAAGGAGGGTTTTGATTCCATGAGTCCTCCTAGAATTTGGCTGAGGTACCTTCCTTGATTTCCCAGAAGCTGTGATCTTGTATTAGGTGTTTATGGCGACTTGCATTGTTCCAGATTATTGATCCTAGGACGTTCGTCGATATTCTGATTAGATCATTAGCTAGAAGGTGATTATCATATTTGTCCTTCCACACTTTTCCCCAAATGGTGTCCGGACTTTGAATCCATCTCCGCCAATTTTTCACTACCAGTTCTTGGCTCATGAGGTGGGGGTCTTTAATTCCAAGTCCTCCTAAGCTTTTAGGTCTGCAAACTTTGTTCCAGGCCACCAAATCCCATTTTCTTTTTCTGGAAGGGCTTTGCCAGAGAAATTTTCTTTGGATAATAGAGATTTTTGCCAGAATGGGTGGGGGAGCAGTAAGAACAGAGAAAAGGTAGATCGGGAGAGATTGGAGGATAGACTTTAGAAGGGTGATTCTACTAGGGAGGTTGAGAGATCTGAAAGTCCAGCAAGAAATGTTTTTTTCCAATTTGTCTACAAGTTCCTCACAAGCAGAGCATTTGGATGCTTTTTCCAAAAGAGGTGCTCCTAGGAATTTGGAGGGCAAGGTTCCCATGTTGAACCCAAGAAGTCTAGCAATATGATGTTGGGTGGCCAAAGGGGTATGGAAGAAGTAAATGACTGATTTGTTGAAGTTGATACTCATACCAGAAGCCTCCATAAATTTTCAGGACCTTTTTAATGGCTGTGGATTCTTTTGCAATGGAAAGACCCATAAGCATATTTTTGTCTACAAATTGAAGGTGGGAAAGAATAGAGGAGAGGTTGGTCATATTGATACTCTTAATGTTCTTGGCTTTGATTGCTCCTCCAATGCTGAGGCTCAAACCTTCGGTCATTATGATGAAGAGGAAGGGGGACATGGGGTCATCTTGCCTAATTCCTCTTGAGGAATTGAAGGTATTCGAGGGTATGCCATTAACAAGGATGGAGAGGAAGGGGGTGGAAGTTAAGGACATGACCCAATTAATCCAAGTTTCCCCGAAACCAAAAGCTTTGAGGGTAGCATAAATGAGTTGCCAATTGATTTTGTCGAAGGCTTTAGACATGTCTGATTTGAGTATAATGCCTTTTTTCTTCTTTTTTTCTGAGAGCTGAGAGTGTGTATCAATTCATTTGTAGTTACAATTCCATCCAAGATTTTCCTTCCTTTGACATAACCCGTTTGGGTTTTGCTAATGATTTGCGGAAGCAAAGGCTTTAACCTGGAAGCAATAGCCTTGGATATTATTTTGTAAATGACATTGCAAAGGGCTATGGGTCTGAAATTTATACCTACTTCTTGGCGAGGTCCATCCTTGGGGATGAGGGTGATGAAGGTATATTTTAGCGTTGGGAGGATGCCTTCCCATATTCTTGAATCTTCTACTACTTCCCAGACTTTTCTACCAACTGTGTCCCAGCAGTCTTTGAAGAAATTGGAAGTGAATCCATCTGGTCCCCGCGCTTTGTCATTTTTCATACCAATGACTACTGCAGAGACCTCTTTGAAGGTGAAAGGCTGCATTAGGTAGTTGTTTTGCTCCTCTGTGACTATCTTTGGAATGCGATCAATGATCTTTTTATTGTTGATGTGCGATGGGTATCAGGTTCTGTGAGCAGTTCTTCGTAGTAGTTGATAAGTTCCTGCGAGATTTCTTTGGAATCAGTTAATTGCATGTTCTGAGAAGTTTGGAGACTGAAAATTCTATTCTGACTTCTCCTTTGATTAGTGGTGTTGTGAAAGAATCTGGTGTTCCTATCCCCTTCTTTTAACCATTGATTTCTTGATTTATGTTTCCAAAGAACTTCTTCTTGTTTGACTCTGTTCTCGAGCTGGGTTTTGAGTTCTTGCTCCTTTGAGAGAACTTCCTTGGAGTACCCTTCTTTAATTACTTTCTGTTGAAGGATATGCAATCTTTCCTCTGTTTCTTTTTTTCTGAGAGGATATTGCCAAAAGTGTCATGATTCCATTTTTTTATCATGTTCTTGATATGCTTTAGCTTTTGATGTAGTCTATACATTTTTTAGCCCTTTTGATGGCTTCCTCTTTCTACCAAAGGGCAATGTTGGCCTTGAAATTCGGGTGATTGAGCCAGATTTTTTCGAATATGAAGGGTATTTAACCTTTCTCTTCCCCTATGGTCCATTGGAGTTGTATGGGCCAGTGATCAGATCTATGGTAGGGGAGGATTTCAACAGCTAGGTGTAGTCCTACCAATCTAAGTGGTTCTATTATTAAGAATCTGTCAAGGTGGGAAGAAACTTGGTGTTCTCCCCCTCGTCTGTTGTTCTAGGTGTGAATTCCATTTTGTGTGTCCAGGTCAATAAGATGGAGTTGGTCAAAGGTTTCTTTGAGAGCCAGGTTGGTTCTGTCCAGCTTGCGAGTTCCTCCTTTTTTTTCCTCCAGGGATGTTATCATATTGAGATCTCCTCCTAAAATCCATAAATCATTCTTCAGAAGATTTCCCATTGCCTCTAGGAGTTGTATAAAGAGGAGTTTGTATCCTGGTGTATTCACTCCATACAGGTTAGTCAGAAAAATAGAGGAGGAGGAACCCATAGGTCGAAATTCGATAGTTAAGGCCCGTTGTGCTACGAAGGAGTCTTCAAAGGTTATGAGGCTGGAATCCCATAATATTGCAAGTCCTCCTGATTTCCCTATGGCATCCACTGTTATAACTTTGTATTTTGCTAGAGATCTTGTCAGTAAGGCACTCAGAGTATCTTTGTTGCATTTTGTTTCTTGAATAATGAGTATTTGCGGTTTATCCTGACTAAGCCTCTGCTTAAGCATTCTTTGTTTACTTTTCCCATTGAGACATCTCATATTCCAGGAGATGATCTTCATGATTGAGGTTTGTAGGAGGAGGAGATCGGGTATTTATTGGAGAGGGGGTTTACCCAACCCGAGTCTACTAGTTGTTCTCCCATCTCCTTGAGTTTGTCATGACTGGTTCTGCGACCCTTTTTTTTACTTCATTCACTGCTTTTGTTATTGTTTTCAGAGTGACCTATTTGATGCCAAGCGGTGGTGCACCCTTCTTTTGTAACTGGTCCCTGGGTGACTTTCTTTTTTCCTATCAGAAAGTCTTTGTGTAGTCTTTTCATTTCTATGGGAGATAGTTTGCTTAGAGTGTCCTCTCCATAATGGTTGATTAAATATTGTAGTACTTCATCTAGAATTTTTGTATCTGGATCTTCTGGCTCATCCCCTTTGCTTTCTTGATCCTCTTCTTCTGTTGACATCTCTGAATCTTCATCCTGCTTTGTTTTTTTTCTTTTTTGGCTTCTGTTTGACTGTTCGGATCCTGTGTTGGCAGATCTGGGTTCGGCGTGCTTTCTGCGATTGGTTTTGAATTGGCTTGTTCTTTTGAAGGGTCAGAGTTTGTTTCATTAACCGCTTCTAGAGCTTGAAAGTTGTTGCTGACAATCATACCCTAAGTAATGGTTTCTTCGACTAGTTGCTTTTCTTATCCCCTGATCTCTTTTTGTCGCCCACCTTAGTGAAACCTTCTGGATCTCGCTTGGATGTGGTTCCTATTTCATTTGCCTTGATATTCAGGGGACAGTCTCTAAATAGATGGCCATGCTCATGGCATTTGCGACATCTAAAGGGTATGTGTTCATAATCAAGAAGTTGTTTCCATTATGATTCTATGTGCTAGATGTTGATGGCCTCCAGGAGGGTGTGGGAGACATCCATATAAACGCAGATGCGAGCATAGGATGTGTAACTTCTGGCTTTAGTGATCTTCAAGACTGCTATAAATTTACCCAAGGTGTTCCCTATTCCTTCAAAAACCTCCTGGATCTAGTATTCTGTGGGAAGGGAGTATAATCTTATCCAAACCGAGGCTGCTTTGAAATCTTCCTTTTCCGGGGTGAAGTTTTTTGTCCAGAAGTGAAGATGTAGTCCCGCATAGTTGAAAAAGTAGGGTCTAGAATCAAAGATCTTCTCTCGGTATTCTGTGTTGGCAAAGATAGCCGTGAAGAATCCTTTCGACCCAAGTTTTAGATCCACTTGCCCTTTCATCTTCCAACGGATGTTGATCCAGCATATCAAAGCTCTCTCTCAAGGCCAAATTTCCATAAATTTCCCTATCACTACATGGTCTTGCATGTATTGAATTCTTTCAGCTACTGTGGTGGAAACTATTTAGAACTGAGGAATGGTTATTGTTTTTGCTAAGCTACCCCCAGATCCGGAGTTCACAGTTTTCTTACTGCCAATATTCTCTATATGTATTGGTATGGAAGCCGCTTCCGGTTCCTTGCTTGACCCATCTCCTCTGCCTCAGCTGTCAGGGTTGCAGTACATGTTGTATCGGTCATTGCCTTACTATACGAGGCTCTTGATTTGGAAGCCTTAGTCATTGAGATCAAATGCTTAAAATAGCTTTTGAAAAAAGATTCAGGCCTTATCTGCTTCTGCAGAAATGCAACCTTTGTCGCTTTTGGATCTGTAAGTACTGCCTTGGAGCTTGAAGCCCTAGCCGCTCAGGCACCAGAGCTCTCTCATCTTCTAAAAAATATATCATATTTGGATTTTTCTTAATAAAAACATTATTATTAAAGGGTATTTTTTTAATAAAATTTCATTGTTGAAGGGTTATTGTTTCACTAAAAGGTCAAATTATTTAATAAAAACATTATTATTAAAGGGTATTTTTTTAATAAAAATGTTTTGTTGAAGGGTTATTTTTTCACTAAAGAGGGGAAGAAAAAAGTTCAAAACTTAAGAAAAAATTAGTTAGAAGGACTTAGTTAGAAGCGCGCTAGGGACATAATAAATTTATTGAAAAAAAAACCTTGATACCTTGAAAACTACTACTATTGCTCATCCGCGTGTGATAACTAGCACTCAAATCACCTCTTGTCGGCGACGGAAAATTTTCCGACGAGGCACAGTTCCACCCCTTCTCGTTATTTTTTTGGAATTTCGACGATCTGGGTCATCTTAAAATGGGCCAAAACCCTAGGGACAAA
Source organism: Larix kaempferi (assembly GCA_027924585.1). Classification (NCBI taxonomy): domain Eukaryota; kingdom Viridiplantae; phylum Streptophyta; class Pinopsida; order Pinales; family Pinaceae; genus Larix; species Larix kaempferi. Next base: position 5,548,961 of record BSBM01000751.1, on the reverse strand, counting down.
GTGCCATGGCATATATCCGCAGTAAATGGGGTGGAACTACGATTCCATCAGTTTTTATAACCAGATCTAAAGAACAAATCACCAGAAAAGTGGGACGATTTGAGTGCTAGTTATCCCACGCCTTTCTCATCAAGCCATTAATGTGAGGTACCGACGATTGGAAAATGAGATTTTGTAAATGGTACATCATACATGTGGAATATGTGCACTCAACTAATGTTTAGTAGATGACGTGATCATTAAAAATGGTACATGAGGTAGGGCATGACGTGGTCATCAGAAAATGGTATATGATAGTAATGATATGATGGCACCACCTCATCTAACATTAAATATTAGAGAGACATGAATAAAACAAGCGTTTACTGATCCCTAGTGCTAAGGGAGCATTGAGGGCTTGAGAGTCGTTTCAGTTCCTTGCTCTAGCAGCTAGGGTTCCTACCATAGCCGCTGCCCACTGAGAGGCTGTCGACTGGATGTGTGTAGGCGTTCCTGGCAGAAATTTTCTTAGCAGTTTGATGGCGGGCTCTTGCGCGGCGACCCGTGGAGTATTGAGCCCCCTTGGCTCTTCAGCGGCAACGGCGATGACTTTCCAAACCCCATTTTACTCTGTATGCATCAGGGCATCAATGATGGGGATGGCGTTCGGCCTTCCTGCTATAGGTCGACGGCTCTATTTCTGCAACGGATGGCATTGGGGTGGGTGTTTCTCGGTGGCTTCCCCCTGCAAATTGTGGCAGTTGGTTGGTTTCTAGTCGGCGGCTCCCACAAACTTCTTCAGTGCGTAACCTTGGTTCAGCAAGCGTCAATGCTTTCCCTTGGGTCAAGTTCTGTGTGGTACCTTGTTACATGGCCTTCCACGACCTCTTTCCTTTTTTTTATTATTCTTTTGCTCCTTCTTGAGCTACTTTATACTGGCTTGTTCGAGCAGTGTTATGGATGGTTGGTTTCGGTGTTGGGTTTCTTTTCATTGTATTGAGCCATTCATGGCTGCCCGGATTAGGGTTTTATTTTGTTGGATTTTTCTGAGGTGCCTTGGTACCTGATATTGTATGAAGCTGAAAAGATGCTACTGAAAGGGATCGATGAAGCCATTCTGCGCTATCTAAATGTAATTTTGTACTCGCAAGATGAAATAAAATTACGCTTTTTTTTCCAGGAAAAAAAAAAAACAAGCGTTTACTATTCTCACTAAGTGCATAATGATCTCCTAAATAAACCTAAAATTTATTATAAACACGTTCATAGGGGAGAGACGCCAATAGTGACGTGGGTCCCACTGCGCCACCTCAGAGGACAGCTGGCGGGTCCCCTTTTCGGTACGACATGGGTCGAGACGATAGAGCCGCGTGTCAGGCATGTGGACAACTTTATTGCTAGGGTTTTTGTGGGGTTTTGGATGGTGAAAACGCCATTTTGCTGGGGCTTTTCATTCTCCCTATGCATTCTTGTTTGGGCCCTGGGTGTGGCCGTTCCGGCGCCGCAGTAGTGGTCCTCCCCTGCTCCATTGCTCGCTCCTTCCTGCGTGCCTGGTGGTAGGCCGCATACCCATTGACGGAGCACCGGGAAACCTCATACTGCGCGCATTTGGTCGTTGTTTTGGGTGGAATTCCTGGCATGATAACCCGTTTTGGTCGGACCTTTGCTCGGCTCTGCATTTCTTCGGTTCATTGCACTCCCTATTGGCATTCGTTGGTGTCTCAGTTCGGTGCTGGTGTCTCCCTGTTGGCGTTCGTTGGTGGCTCGGTTCGTTGGGGTACACTCCCAATTGGCGATCGTTGGTGGCCTCGGCTCTACATCTTGCAACCGGTAGGGTTTCCTACCAGCATTTGCAAAGTGTTTTTTAACACTCCACTCCTCCTCGTGGATGATTTCGTTAAGCCTTTGCTCGGTTTCTGTCTGGTTGCTCGTGTTTTTCTTGCTGCATTGTAAATGTATTTGTGTTTTTCTCCTTGTTGGCGGTCATTAGCGGCTATGTCCCTGCTCGGTTGTTTGTGGACTTGGTTCTGCATCCTACAATGGGAGGGGTTTCCTACCAGCATCTCCATAGCCTTTTTTAACGCTTTACATATCCCCATGGATAATTTTGTTAACTCTTTGGCTCGGTTAGGGTTGTCTCAGCTTCTCTGTGATAATTTTTTTTTGATTAGTTTTTCGGACCCTGTCTGGTTACTGGTTTTAAACGGCGGTGTATCAATTGTATAATGTGGACAGTCTGCTTGTTAACACCCCTTGGGTGTCTTTGGTTTTAAGGCCAATGTTTATGCCTGACTTTGTGACGGTTCTGGATCTGCGTGCATGATTGTAACTTGGGACAGGGTCCGAAAAACTTGAATCAAAGATGAATTTACTGTTATGGCTTCCACCGTTTTGTCTTTGGGTTGGCTTCCACCGGTATGTATGAATTATACAATTTTTAACACATTTGTTGTTTAGGGTTTGCAATGGAGGGTTTCGTATGAGATTGTATGTTGTTCTGCAGGTTATATTTGTTTTTTTTTTTGGTATGTACGGTCATTAGTTTGTAAATGTGGTGGTAATGGGGTTTTGGATTTTGGCATTAATCCGATATTGGGTCGATGAATGAATGTTGTTTGCTTTCAGTGTAAATATAATTCATTTTGGTGATTTCGGTCATTTTGCAGCAATAGGGTTTATAACTTGATATTAATCTTTGCAGCAATATATGAAATTCATTTTCGATTTCGATGATTTGCAGCAGTGGTTTCTGAATGATGTGGATATGAAATTTGCAAATGAAAATGGATATGAAATTTATTGTGAATGTTTGTTGGTTGAATGCCGGTTGAATTCTAGATATGGTCACTGTAGATATTTGGTAATTGGGAGCAATATTGATAAACCTAGCCTAGATTATTGCAGCATGGGTAATTGGGAGCAATATTGGTATTTTTGAGCAACAGTAGATTTTAGAATTTTGATATTCATCTTTATATTAGTTTTCGAAGCTGCAAAAGAAGAAAAAGATGTGGAAATGAAATTTGGCATGGCCCCTTGTGTATATGAAAATGTTGTGGATAGGAAATTTAGTGTGAATGTTTGTTGGTTGAATGCTGGTTGAATTCTGGATATGTTTACTGTAGATTACTCTGGATATGCAATACTGTAATAAGAATTTGGTTATGATTTTGGTAATTTTGCAGCGGTAGGTGTTAGAACTTGATATTCATATTTATATTAGTGTTTGAAGCTGCAACAAAAGAAAAGGATGTGGATATGAACTTATGTAGTGAACTTTGTGCAACAAGCAATTGTGGCTTAAAACTGTAAACTTAAGCCACACACTGGACCGAAACAACATTCCATAGGGAGGTAAATAGGATCCATCGAAATGGCACTTTGAACGCCAAAAACCCCGAATAAACCCTAGCCATTAATTGTGACTTAAAACAGAAATCTTAGTTGATGGCAAGACTAACACAATGCAACAAACTAAAAATGCAAGTGATTAGGTACAATAATCAACTTAATTGCACCTTTAACATAGATTCAAATTTTATGGTTTCCCCTTCACCTTATAAGCCTCCTTGAATGAGCTTCTGAAAGGAGTTTTGCTATGAGTGTGGAAAAAAATAGATGGATTTTGAAGCAGTTGTGTTATGTAGGCAGGGAGGAATGGTTTTCATAGAATGGAACCAAAACCTGCATGGTTATGTAGGCAACATTCATATAATGGAAAAAAAAACATAAATGAATAAAACCTGCAACTTTAACATAGGTTCAAATTTTATGGTTTTCCCTTCACCTTATAAGCCTCCTTGAATGAGCTTGTGAAAGAAGTGTTGCTATGAGTTTGGGAAAAAAAAATAGTTGGAATTTGTAGCTGTTGGCAATATTCATAGAATGGAAAACAAACATAAATGAATAAAACCTGCAACTTTAACATAGGTTCATATTTTATAGTTTTCCCTTCACCTTATAAGCCTCCTTGAATGAGCTTGTGAAAGGAGTGTTGCTATGAGTTTGGGAAAAAAAAGAATAGTTGGAATTTGTAGTTGTTGGCAACATTCATAGAATGGAAAAAAAACATAAATGAATAAAAACCTGCTCATTAATAATAAAACAACTGCACTTTATATTAATAGAACTGAAATACAAATACAATGCCTCTATTTGTAGAAGATGTCGATGCCTAGGATTTGCAGTCTGTATGAAAACTATCACCTAGGTTTTAGGTTATATCAAACCCTCATCATGATTGATTGGAGCTGCACAAAAAGAAAATGCCTTCAAAACAAAATAGCATTTGGTTGGCCTATACACCGGATATCCTATTCTTGAAGAGGTTCGTCACCTCCCCCATCATTTCTTGTAGGGTTTCCAGTTTGAGGCAAGTAGGGTGACCTTACTGAGCATGTTTGATTAGGATGGGTGGGGTTGGTGGAAACAGATTGAGGCCAATTTACTCCTTTCAACCAAGGAGGAATTGAATAGCCATAGGCCTAACTTGTGCTTGGGACCCCTGCAATAATTGCTGGTGTTGGATAAGATAACATAGAATGGGCCCCTGCACTAGTAGGAATAGAGGTGGGGTGTAGACCTGCCTGATTATAGTGGGGTATCTGAATGTTAATAAGATCTTGGTAGAATCATGCACTGCTTGCAAACGCTTCTAATGATCCTTCCATCATGTTCCTTTCATCGGTTTTTCTTGTAGTATCAGCCATCACATTATTTTGGTTCATTTGTTGCACCTTCCTTGTTTCCTTTGATTTCCTTTCCAACTGCTTCTGGTGTTATTTTTCTTGTCGATTGACCTCTCTTGCAATCCTCTCCTGTGCCCATTGTCCAGCTGCAATCATCCTTGCTTCCTTCTTTTCCTTTGCAAGATCTTTTTTCCTTTGTTTTAATTCCTGCAAAGCATGTTTCTTTTGTTCAGATTCAACCAAGAGGCTTATGTACTCTTTTGAAGTGAGTAGTTGTGAACTCCGTCCCAATCGCAGAATGTCTGTCTTTCCTTGCCTTCCTTGCGCTAACATTCTCTCCATTGGAAACTTTAGGAATTGGCCAAGCCTTGGTGTGTTCCCTGGTAGTGGTTCTTCTGCTATAAGAGGTTCTTCTGCTGCAGTATATTCTTCAGCTGCATCCTCGTTGTCCATGTTAGGTTCTTCTATCAACCCACCATCAACATAAAAATGTACAATCCCAGTTGGCTGCGAAGGCATGTTCATCCTTTCATCGTTGGTGGAACCACCAATGTGTTTGTTCAAGTTCATCATGGCCTCTGCCATCCATGATGGTTGGGATACTTGGGTTGGCAATTTCAATGTGTTGTTGTTGCTGCCTGGACTGCGACAACCATCGACCACATTTATATGTGCCACAGAATCCACCTGTGCATCGGATGGACCACCTAGCCCCATGTTATCTCCCACTGCTTCATCATCGAATTATGTAGCGCAGACTTGTTCATCATCATCAGAAGCACCAGCTCCTTGGCAGTTTCCTTGAGAAAGGGACATGATGTTGTCCACGGCATCTGCCTCTTGCTTCCCATCCAATTGCTCTTCGACATCCTCACCATCTTCGCCAGCCACAGCTTCTTGGTCATCCACATGAAATGCTTGGCTACACCCTATGTCATGCATAAGAGCATCATAATTCAATGGTCAGATACCTGTTCGCCTAAATCCATCCTTGATATTGGAGCATGTGAGAGCCCTTTTGAAAGCCTTGCTTACAAGCTCAGCTAACTCAAACCTCTTTATCTCTACCCCTGGGTTCTTCGCCATCCATGCAGCACGTTCTGACCTGAAATAAGCCTTGAAAGGCCCAAACACACTCACATCCAGGGGCTACAACCTGTGAGTGGTGTGAGCAGGAAGTGTTAACAAGTCAATGCCCAACCTATTTGCCTCCTCGATGGTTTGCACAGCAATGTGGATTCCATGGTCATCTAAAACCAACAGGTGTCTGTTCTCAGGGGAGACACCACCTGGTACGGATGCTGCAAAGTGGCAAATCCAATTCAGGAAAATTTCTTTAGTCATCGATGCATGGGGATGTGCAGCCATGCACGCACCAAGTTCACAGTTTTGGATATAGTTTTGCAGCCGAGTTTTTCCCTTGAACAAATAAAACCCCGGGATTTCCATACCAATTGCATTCACACATGATAGAATGGTAATCCACTCCCTTCTCTTGGGTAGAATCTTTGGCACATTCCTACTCCCTCTCTTTGCGATGAAACGCGTGCCATAATTCCTTCCTGCCTGTAACCCTGTCTCGTCGCACTTCCAAATATGGTCTGGAGCGTAAGAGTGCTTCTCATATGCAAAAGAAAGAGTGTCATAGAACTTGAACACAAATGTGGGGTGTAGATTCAATGCCCTGTCTCTATCCAGGCCCTCTGCAATCCGTAGCACTAGCTATGGCTGCCTTTTTTTGAAACCATCCCACCATGACTCACCTGGAAACCCATCTCTGAATGGGTTTGGCCTCTCCTGACAGATTTTAGCAATAGTTGATTTCAGCTGTATCAACTCTAGCCCATGTCCCAATTCGACCATCTCCTTACACCACACCACCACCTCCTCTTCCTTCTGTTCAGTCATGACTGTAAGAGGACCTCTCCTCTTGGTATGGGTCATGTTAGCACGAGATAGATCCGCAGGAAGTGTGGAAGCCGACAGGTGCGAAAGGGTCACTCAACGGAAGAAGGACCTTTCACCACTTTTTGCGAAAGTATAAGTATTGTTAAGACTTGAGTCGATCATATGGACCATTTTTTGTAAAATAACGTAAGCATATAAATAAAGCAATCTTGTAAGCCTAAGGGCATCGATCGATGGAAGATTAATGCGATCTTTTTAGTTTGATTGTACTTGCGATATCATGTTTTGAATATCTCTGCGACGGGTTTTCCGCATATGTTAATGAATGAAGATGCTCGGTTGTGAATTCTGGTGTTATGTTATGATGCAATAATGGGTTATTTAAATGTTCTCTGTCGGTTTATGTGAAAACATGTTGTTGGTTAATGTTAATGTGTTTTGATGCGAAGAATTGAACTATAGTGAATGATTGTGATCTCTGGTTAAAGCACTCATATCTTCTTTGTAACTGCGGAAGCTTGGTTCCAGCAGCACCCTTATCTGCCTTGGGTGAGACCTCACCTACTTTGCAGGTGTTGCTAGGAAGGATAACTCCTTTCTGGGCCGGTGAATAAGGGGTTGTTGGTGTTGTTGATGACAGAGTGAACCCCTGTCGAAAGACCCTATGTCAACAAATGGTTCCATTGCCGAGACCTTAAGAAGAAAGAAAAGGGGATATGCTGTGGCATCCAACGAAACTAGAGATCCAAGAGTGGTTCAGTCAGAAAGAGGAAGAGTTTGCAAAGGAAGAAAGGAAGAACCCAGTAGAAACAGTAGAAAGTTGGTTACAAAAGCACATATACTCGGATATCCATGAGATATTCTTCGTCGAATTCCCAATAATACTACTGGAGTGACTCGTGCAGTTGACATTCAAAGGACATACCAACCAGAATATTGGATCAAATCAGTGGACTCCAGAACTCATTTGACAGCTGAAGCAAGTCGACAATACAGTATTAAGGGTTGTTGACTTCTGGATCGATAGTATCCTACAGGGGTACATCATTGAGTTCACAGTAGATACCAACAGCTCTTACAACGACGCGGAGAGACGATTTTTCAGGGGACCAAGGGGTAGGTTTGTCCTGTCGCTGAACCTGTGGATTAAGATGCTGGTGTGCGAAAAGGGTATGATGAAAATGACCTCCGAAGAGTAGACATATTGGTGTGCAGGGGTTGTAGGTATCGCATGGTTATGGATCGGCTAGGAAAGATGCAAGGTAGATGGACATGAGCGATGACAAATTTCTAATGGAAGTTGAGAAGGACTGTGGCACCTTAAGAAGTGGAACGATATTCTGGCATCCTGATAAGAGGAGGAGGACTGAGGAAGAGTCCCCTCAAAGGACCGGAAGGGAAGACTATGCAACAGAGCCATAGAGGATGGAGCTACCTTACTACGAGGAGGAAGGCGGTGACCAGGCTACCCCAGAAGAAGGGCGGATCATAAGCTATCACATACCTTCAACCCCGCACACCACCTATCAATCTAAAGTAAACACCACCAATAATTTGCAGAGTTGTCCCACGTGTAGTGGAAAAAGTAGTGCATCAGTAAGAGGCAATAGTAGGAACACCGCGATGGCGGATGATACAAAGATGCCAAGTTTCGCAGGAAGTGGGAGGGAGGATCCCGAACAGTTTTGGTTTTTATGTGAAGCAGTGTGGACTATGAAGCAGGTCCATAATGAAGACATAAAAAAGGGACAATTGGCAACGAACTTTCAGGGCCGTGCGCTGGATTGGTTCATAAAATATACTAAGGTTCCAGGAAAAACGTTGGCAGAAATCAAAGCAGCGATGATTCAGGAATTTAAAAAACCCAAGTCGAAAGCATAGTACATTACTGAGCTCAAATAAATTAGGCAATACCCGAATGAACCAATGTGGGAGTTTGATCAGAGATAGAAGACACTGATAGCGAAAGTCAGTTTTCCAATAAACGACCTGCAACACAAAGAGTGGTTTATCACCGGGCTGGTACCACATATTAGAGGACCATTGATGCAGCAGAAATTTGTGGATCAAGCCGAAGCATTAGAAATTGCGATGAAGCTAGAGGCTTTGCCGATCAGAGAGACTAGGGCTGGAATGGATAAAATTCAAGCACAACTGGCTACGTTGACGCTCCAATTGGAGGACATGAAGCAAGGGAAAAATAACCGCGCAGACGTGTGGTGCACCAGATGTAGGACGGAGGGCAATCATAAGGATAACTATTCAGTGTTTCAACAGTATTTAAATTCAAGGGCGCTGAACCCCCTTCACCAGGAAAGTCTACCATGGTGCCTCGTTTTCCAGGCCAGGGAGCATCGACTAGAGGATTGCATATACTTACAGAAGATGGTGTCGAAACCGGTGAATATGTATTGTAAATTTTGTCGATCAATAGGGCATGACAAAAAGGACTGCAGGGCACATGATTTGCTGCAAGAACAAAACATGGTCGCATACTTGGTAAAGGGAGAAGAGCAACAACTAGGACTACAGCAGCCGCAGTATGTCCAGCAACAACCGCAGTTTATGCAGACACTGCAATTTGACCAAGGATAGTATGGGAAACTACAATATGGTGCACCGCAGTATCCGCAACCACAGTACCAGCAGCTGTTGTATCAACAATACCCACAACCGCAATATCAGAAGCCACAGTACCAACAGGCGCAGTACGGACCACCACGCGGAGGATTTGGTGGAGGATTTCGGGGAGGACGTGGTGGTGGTGCCGGAAGAGGGGGAGCTGCTGGACAAGGCCGAGGACCCCCTACATGTTCTAATTGTGGGAAACAAGGACATTTCGCAAGAGATTTCCCAAATCAGGCCTCGCAATGTACGTATTGCAGTGGAACAGACCATGAGGTAGAAGAATACCCACAGCTCATCGCCAAATGGAAAACGAAGAACCCACCGACCCCACCAAATCAAAACCAGAATCAAAACCAACCAGCGGTACAAAAATATCAGCAGAATATAGGAGGCACTTCGCGGCAGTAGGAATAGTAACGCGAGGAGGAGCAGTAACAGGAGTTGATAGACCACAGACTATTGTTCGACTAGCAGGAAAGAAGAACGTTACGTTTGACGCAGGGGGAAAAAAAGACACCTTCCTAAAGGCCCAACAGGAGGTGCTACCTCTTCAAAAATAAATCTATGATATGCCGCCGACGTTCGACCGGACGAAGTCATAGAGAAAGGCCACTACCTTCCTTAAGAGCCTTCCTAGAAATTTGCTTAGCGTTGGCATGAGATGAGGAGGCATTGGAGGAGATATACAAGCTGTTGAGTCGACATGAGGACGGATGTCAGGAACCCAGGGTTAATTGCATACATAAGAAAAGGAAGATTGGTAGAGAAATGAGGATGTTGGCACAAATCGAAGTGTTCGATGTTGACACCGTCATTTTGGAATTTACGTTCAGATGTGAACATCCTGACAAAACCAACATGGGAAACAATGGGAAGACCAAAAATGACCTGGTCTCTAGTATAGTTGCGATTAGCAAACTAGAGCAAGGTCACCCCTCTTGGTTGAGTATGTCACTTAGAACATATGCCAACTTTGATGTTATAGAAATAGTAGATAACACATGTCCGTATCCAACACTATTGGGAATCGACTGGGCGATGGAAAATCAGGCAATCATCAATTTCAAGAAGCGGATCATGTCATTTGAAGATCGAGAAATAAGGGTTGTCGCACCACTAGATCCTGCGGAAGGAAAATGATACGTAGAGCCTACCAAAGATGAAGATAGGGAAGGATGGGATAACCTATATAATATCTCTGAAGATTACATCAATCCAAACGATGGAGGGGAGTTGGAATGGCACAGCCCTAGCTCAGCATCTTCGGACTCAGACGAGGCAATGGAAAACTGGCAAAACCGACTTCACAAAGTATCGTTTCGCAGATGTGCAAGGATTACACAGTCTGTACGTTGGGTGGCTACTAAGGAGTGTGCATTACCAACATATGAAGGGTTACCAAATTTGAGCACCTTCTTAACAGAATTCGAAGGAAAGGTAGCGGAACCACAAAACTCTTGTCCTTGGAGGAAGCCCTGAAGGCTACTCCTGCATGCTGGTGGGCAGCGCACAAATCAAGGATATCAAACTGGCCACTATGCCGACGCCTCTTGGAGGTACGTTTCGGAGACACCACAACATGGAACGGACAAAGATACAATGGCCAGGGTAACCCAAATGAACATGTGAAGGCTTGTCAACACCAATGGGCAGAGCGACCGGAGCAGGAGTGGGTGCATGCCTTTGTGCATACGTTGGATGAAGTACCACGAAGTTGGTATGTCGTGACGGAGCTGCGACTCGGTACACTTTCTTGGGATCAGTTAACACTTGGCTTTAGCCAAATGTTCTCCTTCTCAGATAAGAACCCCTTCATCCATAATGCACTTCAGGTCAGTAAGAAGAAAATTTTCGAGTCAAAACCGACAGTGTAGCTATCAGAACTCCGATGGACCATGACACTTGAAATAAGGAGAAACTGCTACCAACCAAATGATAACAACGATAGGATGGAACCTAAGCTACTCGTCGACCAGTACAATCAACCACTGAAGATTATGAAGGTAACTATTAAAGCAACGGAAAACCTGAATGTCGCGAATGTTGAAAAGAATCGAGAGGAATCAACTATTACGGAAACAGCAGACCTGCTGCATGAATTTCAGGACCTATTTCCGACAAGATCCTTAGAGAGACAAGACATTCACACCTCGGTGGATGAATTCGAAATAGATGAATATGCAATCGCAGGAAATTTGCAACCACAAACAACATCATCCAGTGCGAAGACCAAACCTTGCGATACGGTGTCGACAATACGGCACTACCTATTACCGCAGTGCTGAAAATAATAATAATAATAATAAATAAGGGAAGGGAGGTATCACACAAACCACATTAAATCACAAAAAGTGGGCGACATGATAGGCCCAAGATGGAAGCTTCCACGACAAGTAATAGTCCACTCCAGCATTAAAGACGCTAAAAGCGGCATTTATATCACACCGAACAGCGTCAAGCCCAAGACACCAGGAGTTAATATCCAGCGCAAGTGACGGAGTTGGCGAATCTCGACGAGAATCAACAATGATGACCTCCAACGGATGGACATTACCAACTACTATATAGAGGGCAACGGGGAAGCAGATCCAGTTACTGTAGTACTCTAGAAGCCGAATGGAAGTGTATGTGTCTAGCACCAGCACTGAAAGACCACAGGCCACGCCAATTTTTCAGGAACTCCAAGCTTGGGTAACACCCAGCACGCCGTCGGCACAAGTCCAGAACCGACAGACAGTGATAGATGAGGCACTGATGGAAATTCAGGAGTTGGAACAGGTTGCGTAGAAGGCAACTGTAAGTCTTACAGAATTTTGGGACAGGTTGGTCAAAGATGACCAGTTAGCGGAACTAAAGAAGATGCATCGCAAAGCTGAAGAGCAACTAGAAACATTTAAAGGGTCAATTAAAGCAATGCCCCCCATGACCAGGATGACAAAGACCGCGGAATTACAAAATATGAAGCAGCGAGCTGAGAAATCCCATGAAAGCAAGCAACGACGAGTGGCACATTTGGACAAACTTCAGACAAAAGCAGAAGCATTGATAGGAAGCATGGTTCCAGAGTTGAAACAGGTACAGGAACAACTATAGGAAGTACGACAGAAAGTGAGCGACCACCCAATGGAATAGCAGGTGATGGAAAGTACATAGATCCGTGCATCAGTGAAAGAGATAGTCGCCCGGATCTGGACTGCCTACGAAGACTTTCAAAAGCAGTATAACAAACCAGCAATGTCCAGCTGAAGTGGCTCGGGACAAGCCACAAGTTTGTGTTGGGGGCTTGTTAGCATGAGATAGATCCGCAAGAAGTGCGGAAACCGACAGGTGTGAAAGGGTCACTCAGCGGAAGAAGGACCTTTCACCACTTTTTGCGGAAGTATAAGTATTGTTAAGACTTGAGTCAGTGATATGGACCATTTTTTGTAAAATAACGTAAGAATATAAATAAAGCAATCTTGTAAGCCTAAGGGCATCAATCGATAGAAGATTAATGCGATCTTTTGAGTTTGATTGTACTTGCGATATCATGTTTTGAATTAATATCTCTGCGACGGGTTTTTCGCAGATGTTAATGAATGAAGATGTTCGGTTGTGAATTATGGTGTTATGTTATGATGCAATAATGGGTTATTTAAATGTTCTCTATCGATTTATGTGAAAACATGTTGTTGGTTAATGTTAATGTGTTTTGATGCGAATAATTGAACTATAGTGAATGATTGTGATCTTTGGTTAAAACACTCATATCTTCTTTGTAACTGCGGAAGCTTGGTTCCTGCAGCACCCTTATCCACCTCAGGTGAGACCTCACCTGCTTCGCAGGTGTTGCTAGGAAGGATAACTCCTTTCTGGGCCAGTGAAGAAGGGGTTGTTGGTGTTGTTGGCGACAGAGTGAACCCTTGTCGAAAGACCCCGTGTCAACAGGTCAGGCCGTTTATCCAGTAATGGATTGATGTGGGTGCAATCCCATATTTTTTGGCCGCTGATCTAACTGAAAACCCCTTGAATTCGACATCATCAATTGCAGCCAACATGTCTTCTTTTGTCCATCCTCTAATTGCACTAATTTTCTTCGTTGAACTGGCACCTTGCACTATGGAAGATGGTGGCAATATGGGCGATGCTGGCACTGTGGGTGGTGATGTCTCTGTCGTTGATGGTGGAACCACACCGTCTACCTCTTCCACAGGACCATTCTCAGAATTTGTTGTAGTAATGTTGTCATTTGAAACACAGGCCCTTTCCTCATCCGATGATGTGCATTGTAGCTGGGTACCCCGCTTCCTTGTATTCCTTGTGCGACGTGCAATATTGACTCTTGTCATGGCTACGAGAAGCTGCACAATCCATACATGTAACATTTAATAGGGTATTATATCCAGTCAAGGAACCTGAGAGTATTACATATCCTTATGCAAGGGTCAAACTGTGAGTAGTATATTCTAAACTATGAATAGTTTTTTTATACAAATGATCAGTGTGTGCACAGTGTTTCAGCCCATCAGTGTGTGCACATTATTTCTACGTCGTTTCTAACATTTTCATAATCTAATTCGGTAATCTAAAATGACATCAAAATTTTTAATGTGATTGTAAAGGAAATCTAATCAAACTTTTTAATGTTTGTAAAGGAAATCTGATCTGCTATGTAAGGTTAATGGTTATTGGATACATGTAAATGGTTAATGGTTTAATCTGATAGTTAATGGATATATGTTAATGGTTACAAATGCAACCAACTTTAACTTGAAGTTTGGAGAACCAGTTTGAACCATTATGGTTCAAATAAAAATCTAAAGATGGTTTATGCAAATACTAGTATTATTTGAAATACCATATTATTATAGATTTTCATGACCAGCTTGATCCATAATGGTATTTCAATTTTCACCTTAATACCATATTATTATTAGATTTTCAAACACCAGCTTGAAATATAATATGGTGATCATTCTAAAGATTATTTGAACCATTAAAACCTCACGAGATGCAACCCACTTTAACTTGAATTTTGGAGAACCAGTTTAAGCTAATCATGAAAATGTATTGAAGCCTCTGATGTTTCCAAATAGACAATTAATCTGATGGTTGATTAAATTATAAAAAATTAGATGGTTGATTGAATTTTAAAAAATTAGTTAATGTATACATGTTAATGGTTACTGGAAAACTTAGATGGTTAATTAAATGGATATATGAAATAGGTGACTGTAAATACCTAGAACACTTTGCACACACCATTGGGTTGTTGATGAATGGTTGACACTATGCACACACTGTTGGGTTGTTGATGAATGGTTGACACTGTGCACACACCGTTGGGCTGTTGATGAATGGTGGAGTCCTGGATGATAAACACACTGCTTGCTTGAATGATAGATGAATCTAAGGAATGCAAATGGGTTCAATTGTGTGCAAAGATGTTGGTTTATAGTTTTTTTATGTTGAAAATGATTGCTTAGGGGAATTGACATGGATTGCAAGGTTAATTCTGGGAATGGGAGGCTGGGATTGATTTGGCATCGATCCAATGACTAGAGAATTCCGTTTGCATGATCCATGTGCTCTTAGTGTGTTTAATGGATGATTTGTTGTTGGACAGCTGCTTTGGTTGAGTTTAATGCTTGATTTGATCTTGGGCAGCGAATTCTGTTTGTTGAGTTAAGGGTTTAATGGATTATTTGATTTTGTGATTTAAGACCTTCTTTGGTTGAGTTTAATGCTTGATTTGATCTTGGGCAGTGAATTGTGTTTGCTGAGTTAAGGGTTTAATGGATGATTTGATTTTTTTATTTAAGAGTTTAATGGATTGTTGATTTTGGGCATTCGTAGAGTTTTGATGCTCCTTTTGATATCATGAATTTTAATGAGTGATTTGATTTTTCAGTGAGTGGGTGTCATTTATTGAGGTTGCATGTGTGAGTTGTTGAATCATACTAGACCAGATGCTGACCCCATTTCACTTACAGTGTGCAGGTGGTAATGGGTGATGGAACACTGCTTCTCCAGTTGTGGTTCATGAGGGCTGATGTGATGCCTAGGGTGTACTCAGTATATTAAGTATGATAGGATTTTTTGTTGTTAGATTTGTCATTAATGGAGAGACAGAGTGCAGTCTCAATTGGACTTGATGGTTTCTAAACTTTGCATTAAATGGACCAAAACTGTCAGCTGGGGTTCTAATCAGTTATTAAATGTATTTTGTACTTAATATAAACTCTATTTATGCATAAATATGTCTTTTATGAATTTTATTTAATCTGGAAATGTGCAAGATTAGGGTGGTTGATGTGACGGGAACCATAACCACTACTGGTTCCCCCACAACAATAGGAGCCTCTCCCCTAGTACATACTCCAGTAGACTTTTAATACATGTACCATGACCTGTCGCCTACAGAGTAGTAGTTGAAGACTGCAAACAGCCCGCTTTACGCATCGATTCCATTAGTACATGTACTATCACGGACAGTGTTCTCGTTGGGTAATTAAACGACCTACCAAACAAATATGGCTACTTATTCTCATCGATTCCATTGTCTGATACCGTCGAACAGGAAGGAGGAAATTGTTATTTGGGCGGGAGTCAGGACAAGCGTAGATAGAAGAGAACTTACCTTTTTGTAGTAGTGATATTGAGTAGGCTTATCTTCTTTCTAATAATGGAATAGTAGTGATATTGAGTGGGCTTATTAAGTGTTGCTAAAGTTTTGTAATGTGTAGAATTTTTTTTATTAAATGATAATTATTTAATAAAAATATTAATAAATGCCTAACCATTTTTAGTTAAAAACATCGATTTGATAGTTTTTATAATTGTTCCAATTAATTAAAAATAAAAATAAAAATAAAAATTATAAATAGATCAAACCTTTGTAACATGTGATATTTGGCAATGCATGTAATAAATGTTTTGAGTGTCATGACAAGTTGTATCTCGTTCATCGGTATTTGTGTAGAGTGGCAGACAAGTAATGGATATGCAAATCTATTCTAGCCTCAGGTGGCAAAGGCGGACATGCCCATAGCCGTTTGGTATGATAGGCTACATGAAACCAAGCAAGTCTATGAAACCAAGTTGGTCTCTATAGTTGTTTCTATGAAGGTGCTCTATATGTACCAATTTCTACATGGTAATGACAACCTAGGGTTTCCTATCAACCGTACTCAGGCCTTGGCCCTTCCTTGAGCCTGCAATGTCAAAACGTTGCCCGTTAGTCAATGCACGGGTGAGTTCAAGTTTTATAATTTTGTTTTGTTGTGTATGAGTTGATATGGACTATGAATGCCAATTTGTTCCTTGGTTTTGAAATGGTAAGCCTCATGTTTCCTTAAGGAGATTGATGTATTTGGGATTCGCAAAGTTTCTTGCTATCTCAGTTTCGTAACTTGTAGAACTGTTCTAGTCATTTTGTGAACTCTTGAA
This sequence comes from Larix kaempferi, assembly GCA_027924585.1. NCBI lineage: Eukaryota > Viridiplantae > Streptophyta > Pinopsida > Pinales > Pinaceae > Larix > Larix kaempferi. The sequence continues at coordinate 5,532,330 of BSBM01000751.1, read as the reverse complement.
TCAATTAGTTAATCACTTCCATGGTGGTAAAAGGTATGGTATTTGATCTTTCTTGTGGGTCTGGATTTAACAAATATGTTTATTTTCCTTTATTTGAATCATTTATATGCAAAAAAAATTTCTCTTATGTCTTCCTCCATTTTCTTTATAAGTAGAACGCATAGGTAGGCAAGCTATGGGCAAGCCCAAAGTCGCAGGGATGGATTGAAACCGTTGCTTTTAATGCAATTGACAGCAACAGAGTCGGATATCGAGTTGGGCATCTCTCTACTACATACACCTTTGTTGATTGTTGAGCTCGTTATCATCCTCATAGCCACTCTATTACTTACAAGAAATCAGAATCGGGTCCGCCCATGTGCCCGAGACTTAGGTACGCTATTACTTACAATAATTGCAGACGTCGCTAATGTGGCCAAGGTGGAATAAATGTTTATTTTATGTATTGAAATCTCTTTAATGGAAAAACATATTTTCTTCATTTCAAATATATATTCGCGTTGTAGTTAGATGGAGTTATGAATCTTGATTTCAATATAATTTTATTGTATTATGTTTTTTTTAATTATAAAATAATTCTCATCATATAATTATAAAATATTTTATTAATTTTAAAATTTAAATGATAAAAAAAAACAAATTTATTAATCAATTTCTATTAAAATAATAGATTTAATACATAATAGTCTTAACGCTTTAAGTTCGGTGAGCTAGTTCAAGTGGTTGAGTGTTATGTAATACAAGCATAAGTATTTAGGGTTTCCCTATGAAGTTTTTGAATATATATGAGCTCATATGCATATTTTATATGTTTATATAAAGTATACTATTATTTTGATGTAAAAAAATCATATTAACCTTAAAAGTTAATACAGCTTTTATATTTTAAAGTTAGAAAAACTTTATAAATTGGTAAAAAAAGTGGAGTGCAGATTTTGAAGAAATGACAAAAGTAGTGGAGATTGCGGAGAATGGCAAGAAAACAGTCCAATCCATATTCTTGTGAACCAACATCGAAAGGCATAATCTGAGGTGGGGTGTAAATTTGTAATGATGTTAGTATACAAAAATTATATAATATATTATTTAGAAATTATAATAATAGATGTTGTGAAAATTGAATATAATGTATATATAATATTATTTAGAAAAAATAGAATAATATATACTTAATATAGATTAAATAGGATTGGATAACAATTATCATTATATTGAAGTTTGGTCTTAAAAATCTTTATTTATGACCTATTTGTTACTTGTTTTGATATATATCTCTAACAACTCCTTTTAGGTGGTATTGGAAACTCTTATTGTGACTTAACTCAATCCTTGCATTATGCTAATCATTTTGGTATACATCTCTCTCAAACCTCCTTTATGTGTGGACCCTGCACTCTTTCAACTTCAATGGTATACCAAAGCAACATGGAGGGAGCTCATCAGAGTGCAAAGTTTTATGAATTGCAAATACAATAAATACATAACAAATGGTATAGAAGCTTTATAGCATCTTTAAGAAAGGTACAATTACATATGCAAACTCGGTTGTCTTAATTAGCTAACTGTTTTTTGTTAGTTAAAGTTTAAATTTAAGTACATATCAATACAAAATTATACAAAATGATATACCCTGAAGATGTTTGAATAGTGCTAGTAAGGAATTTCACGTCATTCATCCATTAAGCTATATTAATAATAGCATATTTATCAATTCCTATTGAACATATCATTGTTAATCCACTTCACACTCAATTATAATCCATTAAATGTTTAAAATAGAAATTTTTTATGAATTCATTTATTTGTTTATTAGATATTTTTTCTATGAATTCATTCATTTGTTTATTACATTTTTTTATATGTGCACTTTTAAATAGATCAATATTAAGTGTTTATTTGTCAATTCATTCATTTTGATTGATTATTTTTGTGTTAGAACAATTACTCCGTGCAATTTAGTCATTATAATTAAATTATATTGAATTTGAGAATCATTTTATTTAATTTTGATTATGTTTTATTATTATTTAATATTAATTTTTATTTGGGGTGAAATATTATTTATGCTTTTCATATATTGATTTTCCTGGATTGTATGGTGTAGATTGATTTTACCAGGGTTTTATTCAAAATTTCAAATAAAAAATTATATAATCAAAATTTTAAATAAAAAATTATAAAATCAAAATAAATTAAATAAAAATTAATTTATTCTCCATGTTTACTTAAATAAATATGCTTACTTTGGGTTGAAATATTATCTATGCTTTTCTTAGTTTGCTTTTCCTATATTGTATGGTGTAAAATGATTTTATGAACGTTTCATTCAAAATTTCAAATATAAAAATATAAAATCAAAATAAATTAAATCAGAATTTTAAATAAAAAAATTAAAGAGTGAGTTTAATTAAGGTCGAGAGTTTTTTCAATAGTTAAAGTTAGAGAAAGTTATTTCAATCATTTAATAATAAAGAGTTAGTTCAACTCCAAGCTCAAGGGCGAGTTCTCAAGTTCATTTCAATTATTTAATAATAAAGAGTGAGTTCAACTAGTTTATTTTATTTATTTAATAATAAAATTGAGTTCAACAACTAGCTCAAGGGTGAGTTCCGAGTTCATTTCAATTATTATTTAATAATAAAGAGTGAGTTCAACCACAAGCTCGAGGGTGAGTTCTGGACTTCATTTCAATTATTTAATAATAAAGAGTGAGTTTAATGAGTTCATTTCAATTATTTAATAATAAAGAGCCACTTCAACGAGGAGCTTAAAGGTGAGATTCCGAGTTTTTAACAATGGAAGGGCAAGCAATTTCAATTATTTAATAATAAGGAGTTAGTTAAACTCCAAGCTCAAGGGCAAGTTCCAAAGTTTATTTCAATTATTTAATAATAAAGAGTGAATTCAATTAGTTTATTTTAATAATAAAGAGTGAGTTCAACCACAAGCTCAAGGGAAAGTTCCTGAATTCATTTCAATTATTTACTAATAAAGAGTGAGTTCAATGAGTTCATTTCAATTATTTAATAATAAAGAATGATTTCAACGATGAGCTTAAAGGCAAATTTCCAAGTTTTTTAACAGTAGAAGGGTGAGTTATTTCAATTATTTAATAATTAAAGGGAAAGTTATGAAACCATCCTCTCAGTCCATATTTATAACACCACTTCTTAGCAATTATCGCACCTGCCACGAAGGAGCATGAGACACAGTTGAAAGAGAACTCACCCTTCAACTGAGGCATCGACAATACGAGGTTTAAATGATGTTGCTCTCCTTCACTGCAATGCTCTAAGTGCTAACAGGTTTCCAAATGTTGTTTCTTTATTTCATCGAGGAACATATATGCAACAAGCGAGCTTGAAAAGTATGCAAGCAACAAACATGGCATATTACTGTAGAGAAATCTGGAGCCTTGTACTCATGAAACACATTTCTATTAGGTTATTGTGGGTGGCTTCATCGTTAAGATTTCATCTGACCAGGTGCTATAAATATAATACTTCTTCCTTCGATGGCCCATTTCTTTGTTTAATTTATGTGTGGAGAACCTCCAATAATTAAATGATGAAAATGAACGATATATCAGAAATAGCAGAACACAAAAGGGATTTATTGATCGCAGGACACTTCGAGGGGGAAACCTCCTTTGAGCAAGCTCAATACAAATAACTCGTGGATTCCTTCATTGGCCTCAACACATACTTAATTACTAATTCTAAGCTAAACAACTATTACTCCCCATGAATGTGGGATAATACAATATGCTCACGAGACATATACTAAGTCTAAGCTAAACAACTATTACTCCCCATGAATGTGGGATAATACAATATACTCATGAGACAAATTACAAATCATATGCGTCCAACAACAATATACTAACATAGTAAAGAGAAGGGTTGACTCGGGTTCCTAACATACCCTCCCCCTTAAAAAAATCTTTGTCCTCAAAGCTGTAGATGTGGAAATTGTTGTTGAATCTAAAGGAGTGATTCCCATGTAGCATCCTCTTATTGCATTCCATGCCACTAAATTAAGACCTCTGTGATGGATCGAGAGTGAAGCTTACGAGTGTGCCTATTGAGGATGGCCTCTGGCTCCAAAATGATAGATTTTTCATTATCCAATTCTGGAAAACAGTTTGTGCTCTGATGTTGGTGCCAAGAACTTTATTTAGACAAGAAACATGAAATACTGGATGAATGCAGGAAGAAGGAGGAAGTTCCAATTTATAATCAATAGACCCAATCTTCAGAAGAATCTTATATGGCCCATAGAACTTAGGAGCCAACTTATGACACCCTTTGAGTTTCAGGGAGGATTTCTTGTAGGGTTGTAGACGAAGAAAAACCATATCGCCTACTTGAAAAGTGCACTCAAAACGGTGATGATCGGCTTGTTGTTTCATTCGATTTCTTGCCATCTGAAGATTGTCCTACAAAATGTGAAGAATCTGATCGCGGTTTCAAAGAACTATGTCAACTACCTAAACTGGTGAATTACTAGGGGTGTATGGAAGAAGAACTGGCGGTCCTTAACCATTTATTGTTTCATATAGAGTCATTTTAGAGGCAGTGTGGTAGGAGATATTATACCACCATTCAGCGAGAGTGAGCCACTTTTCCCACTGATGTTGTTGTTCGGAGGTGAAGCAACGAAGATAAGTTTCCAAACATTTGTTGATAACTTCAATCTGACCATCTGTTTGTGGGTGAAACACTGAAATAATCTTCATTTTGGTGCCAGTGTGGTGAAATAGTTATGTCCAAAAATGACTGGTGAAATTTGTATCGCTATCTGAGACAATGGAGGAAGGGATTCCGTGAAGACGAAAGCTCTGGTCCACTAAAATCTGTGCGACTGACAAGGCGTTATAGGGATGGTTGAGGGCACAAAAGTGACTATTTGGAGAGGCGATCAACCAAAACCAAAATCATTTTCTTCCCTCCAGATTTATGGAGCCCTTCAATGAAATCCATAGAAATATCTGTCCAAATCAGTGTAGGGATGGGCAAGGGTTCGAGCAATCTTGGAAGGAGTGTTGTTTCACCCTTGTTTTGCTAGAAGGTATCACATTGAGCCACCATCTGTCGAATTATCCTTTTCATTCCCTTCCAAAAGAAGTTACAGCGTGCCCGCTCATACGCTTTGAGGAACCTAGAGTGCCCTGCCGATGGAGAAGCATGGAGTTCATAGAAGACAACCTATTGAATATCTGTGCTATGGGGAAGCACTAGATGACCCTTGTATCTTAGGGAAGCACCATCCCAAGAGTAATACGGTACACTAGAAAGGTTGTTGTCCAACCATTGGATGATTTGAGATAATGAGGAGTCATTGACATAGCCCTGTTGAACAGATTGCAACCCATTTGTAATAGGCATAGAAATAGCTTAAAGAGAAACTTGGTTATCAAATGTGTGAAAAAGAGCATCCGCCACAAGATTGTCCTTAACCTTCTTGTAAGTTATCTTATAGTCATAACCCATGAGTTTTCTAACCCATTTATGTTGTTCTTGTGAGGAGACCCATTGTTCTAGGAAATATTTTAAACTCTGGTGATCAATCTTGATGCAGAAATGATTCCCTAATAGGTATAGCTGCCACTTCTGCACTGATGCAAAATAGCCATCATTTCCTTCTCATATGTAGAGGCGACTAAATTCTTACTGGAAAGGGATTTGTTGGTGAACATAATGGGATGCTCATCTTGAAGGAGAACAACACCAAGTCCATTGTCGCAAGCATCACTCTCAATAGTGAAGGGCTTCAAAAAATCATGCATAACTATAATGGGTGTAGTACACATAGCTTGTTTCAGTTTGTCAAATGCACACTCAGTAGCATGTGTCCACGTAAAAACATACTTTTTCAATAGAGCGGTTAATGGAGCTGCAATATTCTCGTAATCCTTGAAAAAATTGCGGTAGTATCCAGTCAATCCCAAAAAACCACGAAGGCTATTGAGTGTCTAAGGATGCAGCCAATTTTTCATGGCATCTATTTTGGTAGGATCCACGCAAACCCCTTGTGCTGAAATAATATCCCAAGATACTCTACTTCCTCCTGTCCAAAAACACATTTAGACTGTTTGGCATGGAGATGATGATCAGAGAAAAGTTGCAATAGAAGATCCAGATGCTAGAGATGCTCAGCCCATGTTTTAATATAGATGATAATATCATCAAAGAAGACCAAAATGAATTTCCGCAAGTAGGGCCAAAATATTTTATTCATCAATGCTTGGAATGTGGAAGGAGCATTAATGAGTCCAAAGGGCATGACCAAAAACTCATAGTGGCCATCATGTGTACGGAAAGTTGTTTTAGGGATATCATTCGCATTAACCCGAATTTGGTGATACCCAGAACGAAGATCCAACTTGGATAAAAAATGAGCACCGAAATATTTTATTCTTCAATGCCTGGACAATAGCATAGAATTCATGGTCATAGACCAAATATTTTCGCTTCGCATTATCCAACTTCTAACTGAATAATGCAATTGGTCGGCCCTCCTGGCTCAACACTACTCCAATTGCCACTCCGCTCGTGTCATAATCAACCTGGAAAACTTTGTCGAAATCTGGGAGCGCTAACACCGGGCTCTCAGTGACCTTTTCCTTCAACTTGTCGAAATCTCTCTGGGTTGCTTCCGTCCACTTGAACTCCCCCTTTTTCATGCACTCTGTCAAAGGTGCAAAAATCTGACTGAATCTCCGAATGAACTTCCTATAGAAACTGGCAATTCCATGGAAACTCCTTACTCCAGTCGTACTCGTCGGTTCTGGCCAATCCAATATTTCCTTCACCTTTTCTAGGTCCATCACCAACCCTTTACCCAAGTTTACAAATCCCAAGTACAACAGTTTTTCCTTCATGAAGAAACACTTTTGCAGGTTCACCATCAACTTCTCTTCCTGCAACTTCTGCAATACTTGACGAATGTGCTCCAAGTGTTCTGTCTTGGTTCGACTAAAAATCAAAATGTCGTCTAGATAGACTACAACAAACTTTCCCAAGAATGGTTTCAGTACTTCGTTCATCAACCGCATGAATGTACTGGATGCATTAGTCAATACAAATGGCATGACTAACCACTCATACAGCCCTTCCTTTGTCTTGAATGTTGTCTTCCATTCATCTCCTTCTCTAACCCAGATCTAGTGATAACCGCTCTTCAGGTCTATCTTCGTGAAGTACTTCGCTCCACTCAAGCAATCCATCAAGTCGTCCATTTTTGGCAATGGAAACTGGTACTTGATTGTGATCCTGTTGATAGCTCTGGAGTCTGTACACATCCTCCATTCTCCACCTTTCTTTGGCGCTAATATTGTTGGTACTGCGCACGGACTCAGACTTTCCCTAATCAATCCCTTGTCCAACAACTCCTGGACCTGCCGATTGAGTTCCTGACCTTCTATTAGACACATCCTATGCGGTGTTTTGTTTGGAAGACTCGAACCTGGAATCAAGTCAATCTGATGGGTTATGCTTCTTGTCGGCGGCAATCCTATCGGTGTCTCATCGACTACTATGCTCCGAAACTCGTCAAGCATCTTTTCAAATTCGACCGAAATATTCTCCATTGTTGACCTATGGACACATGGTCCTTTCAGAATGATAGCGTAACACCCTGACTACTTTTTCTCCTCCGCGAGGAATTCTTTCACTGAAACCATCAGCACTCGCTTCTCCCCAAAGTTTCTCTCGTCGTGCTTACAGTCGGCCTGTTCCTCTGGCTTTGGCTTAAGATTCCTTTGCACGCCATTCTTCCACATTATGACTATGTTGGCTCGACCATCATATATCATTTTCCGATCATATTGCCATGGCCTCCCTAGCAACAGATGGCACGCATCCATTGGGATTACGTCGCACAGCACACTGTCTTCAAGCTTCCCAACCTCGAATTTCCTCGGGAATTGTCTGATCGCCTTCACATGATGTCCTTTCTACAACCATGAGATCTTGTATGGGTGTGTATGTTCTTGACATTTCAACCACGCCTTGCCGATCACCTCTGTCGACACAAGATTCTCAGTGCTCCCACCATCACCTATGGTCTTGCAATGCCATTCACCAATTCTCACTTTTGTTCGAAAGATGGCTTTTTCGCCGTGTCGGCTCTTGCTCGTCATGTCGGTCGTCCAAAACCAGTGTCTTCCTAGCTTTCATGCCCCGAATTTTCTTCTTACCATTCTCACTATTGTTGGATGCCGACTCTTCCCTCTTGTCAACTTGCTCATCCCTTCAATGTCTGGGTTTCGACTCCTTTGCAACATGTAAGTTCTCTGGGCATTCATATGCCTTGTGTCCCACTCCTCGACACTTGTAATAGATTATGGTTGGTCTGTCAGCTCCTTTTCTGTCGGATGGACCACTTCGACCATAAGCACCTCAACCGTGGTTCTCACGACCATCTCATTGGTTTTCTTGCGCTTTCTCCCTTGTCGATGTCCCTTCCATCCGTCGATTCTCTTCAACATATTCCCTCCTGTAACCGCTACTTTGACCTTTCGCGGAAATAGTCTTCGATCCCCGGCTATTCATCCTACCTCTAGTCGATGCATATTTCCTCGATAGTTTCTCTTATGCCTTCAGAGCTAATTGGTAGGCTTCACTGACCGCTCTGAATCTTAACATGCTCAATTCATCCTAAATGGCATATTTCAATCCATTCACATACCTAGTGACAACTTCTTCTCCTTCGTCGGTCTGTCCCGACCTTATCGACAATCTGTAGAACTCTTCTGTGTACTCCTTCATGGTCATCTCTTTTTGTCGAAAGTTCTGCAACTTCCGGAACAAGGAAATCACATAGTCATTTGGAAAGAAATTCCCTTTCAGCTTGGTGACCATCCTATCCCAATACTTGATTTTCTCCTTGCCCTTCTTGACTCCGTCAGCCTATACATTTTTCCACCACAATGAGGCATGACCCTTCAACTTCAAACATGCAATCTTAACCCGTTTAGGATCCTCGATCTACTCTATGTCGAAGTATTTCTCCATCTCTCTGAACCAGTCGCTCAAGTCTTTTGGATTCAGACTTCCTGAGTAGGTACGTACATCTATCTTTGTACGACCTCTCATATCCATCAGAAGTTTGATCAGTTTGTCTTCTGGTTCTTCTCCTGCTGCTTCCCGTGCTTCCACCTCTTCGACCTCCTCATCGCTGTGGTCTAACGCATCAGGAATACAACCATGCCTTTGTATTTCTTTGATTGATGTGACTTCATTTGTCAAATTTCGCATTATTCAGACACACTCGTCGAACATCTCACGATCAACTATGACTGCTGCGCCACGCGCTCTTCGTCCAACACCTCGAACGTTAACGCCTCTGTGAGCCATTTTCAACCTTGGTTGAAACTCCCACTCGTCCAATTGCAACCGGACTTCAACAAGTCATGCACAACTCTTCCCAACCGCAGCTGGAGCTGTAAACACACTCGACACTTTCTTGCTCACAGGATTCTTCCGCTCTGATCCCACTTGACACAAGGCATGTTGGTATCACCGGCTTTCTCCTCGACAGGATTCTCCTCCCGCTCTGATACCACTTGACGCAAGGCGCCTTAGACAAAAGGTTATTTCTTAACAATTACACACAACACACACGTTCACATAGACAAGATGTAAACAGGATGCTAGAAGCTGGCTTATATTACTTCTACCAAAACGGTTACAATGCAAACTGCAAGGAATGAAATAACAACTATTGTCGGCCTAAGCCAAATACAATACAGAAGTAACTGTGTGCTATCTCAGTGTGTCGACCATCACCCATTCCTATTTCATTGTGGAACTCTGAGCTATGGCTCGATCTCTCTCTGCGTTCGGAAGACGTGTGACTGTTCTCTCCAATCTACCTATCTTCTCCACAAAATCTCCTCTATGCCAAGTTTTCAGTCTGCCCCGTTTATCCAACTAATCTGAACTCCCTGACCTTCTACTCTACTATTGTTGTTCCCGACATCACCCCGACCCCTGATACACGCATCCTCTGTCTGTCGATCTCCTCATATCCTGCAGACCTACAACTATCAGTACCCAAACCGTTCTACACAATCTCTACCTATGTTGACATCTTTCACGTTCCCAACTACCTTCAATAACTGCCATTAACTTCCTTAGCAACCCTGAACTGTTGCCAAGTACTCTCCTTGACTTCTATGCATCCTTCTGACAGGCTACAGTAATCCGTCATGTTAGCCATACTGTCTGTCAACTTCGAATTACCCGTTGACTTTCTTTCACACTCTTCCTCCTCGCCTGGCTCATGTCCAAACCTATCAGAGTCATGGTTCAATGCATGTCAACTATTGACGGCTCTGCTACAACTCTGTCGTCTGTTGACCATTGACATGTCGACTCTCGACCTTTACTACTTTTATCGGTCACATTCTGACTGCCCCTGCTCGACTTATTGACTTCAACAGCCAATTTGCTTCCCCACACCAGTGGTCGTCGGCACTCCCTCTGGTCGTTCTCCTCCATGTCAACTAACTTCAACTGATCTTCCTAGGCCCCGATGCTCCTACATCACACACACAAGTCTGGATCCTTGTCCAACAAGACTTTACAACATCGTTACTTTGATCAATTACCTATATACGGGAGGAATAACCTTTACACGGAAGGCAATCTATGTGCTCACCTCTATATGGGAGGATCAATATTGGCTACACAATATTGGTTTGGAGAATGTCTCCCGATGCTATATATTTAATGCTCCCTCTCAGCGAGGGTAAAAATCCTCTGCCATAACAAGCTTGTCTAAGAAGTACTTGAACTTTATCACAGACAGAGGCTTTGTTAACACATTTGTAATCTGCTCATCAGTAGCAATGTACTGAAGTTTCATTGTATATTTATGGACCATGTCTCAGATGATGTGATACTTCATTTCAATGTGCTTCAAATTTTCATGAAACATTGGGTTTTCGGAAATCTTGATGCAACTCTAATTGTCACACCTAAAAATTGTAGGCTCAATCTTTTCACTGAAAAACCCTACAAGTAGCTTTCTGAGCCACACTGCTTCTCGGCAGGAAACACTAGTAGCTATGTATTCTGCTTCAGTAGTGCTTTAGGCTACGGATCCCTGCTTCCTACTGGACCAAGATATCATAGTTGATCCTATGATATAACATTATTTGGATGTACTATTATGATCCACAATGATTCCTCCCCAGTCTAAGTCTGTATAATCAAGTAACACGACTCCTCCACTAGAGGCATATCTAATTCCATATGAAATTGTACCTCGAAGGTACCTAAGCACATACTTAGCAGCTATCCAGTGTATGTGTCTCGGATCACACATAAATTGACTCAGAATTCTCACAGACTAACATACATCGGGCCTTGAATGTATCAAGTACATTAGCGAGCCTATAAGTTGAGTATACAAAGTGGGATCTACTGGATCTGATCCAAAGCCTGACTCATGAATTTTCCTCAAATTTGAAACCATCAATGTAGTCATAAGTTTGCAATCTATCATGCCAAACCTGCGCAATATATCCACAGTATACTTCCCTTGAGATAGAAATATTCCACCTTTTCTTTTCCAGATATCAAGGCCAAGATAGTAGTGCGATAGACCTAAGTGTTTCATCTCTAACTCTAAGGTGAGCTCCCTCTTGCACGAAGCAATCATATGTTCCTATTTACTGAGAAACAAATCATCAACATACATAAAAAAATATCAAAGGTTGGTTCTTCACTACTTTGATGTACAAATTTGGATCAGCTTCACTCTTACTAAAACCCTGTTTCTGAAGGTAGCTATCAATTTGGAGTACCAAGCCCTAGGGTATTGCTTAAGCCCATATAAAGCTTTATTTATTTTGCAAACATGGGACTCCTTCCCATGAACCATAAATCCTTCAGGCTACTGAATATAAACCTCTTCCTCAAACTCACCATTGAGGAAGGTTGTCTTCACATCCATCTAGTGAAGTTTCCATCCTAGAACATATCCAAGTGAAATCATTGCTCGGATTTTGGTGTACCTTACCACGGGGGAAAATGTATCATTATAATAGATGCCTTCTTTCTGATAGAAACCTATGGAAACGAATATGGCTTTATACTTCTCAATACTACCATCCACAACATGATTTATCTTGTAAATCCATCTAGAATTCACAATGGAATGCCCATCAGGTTTGGGAACAACCTCCCAAACATCATTCTTCATTATAGAGTTGTACTCTTCTATCATTGTATCTTTCCAAACTTGCTACTTTGCAGCTTCTTCATATGATGATGGTTCTGAATCATCGATGTGACTCATCAGTGCAACACACCCTAAATATATTTCATGTTTTTTGCGCTCTCTAAATGATCCTACTGGTGCTCCACGTTTCTCTGCATTTTGTAAGATGTCTCGGCACCAAGCATATCTTCTTTTAGTGGGAGGTTCATCAGGTGACCTCTCAACCAGTTCTACTGGTTCTTCAAGAGCTAGTGAATCTGAGGCATCTTCTATTTTATCCCTCTCTAACTCTGAAGGGGGAGAATCAGACTCAAGATCCTCCATCTTTGAATCACATTGAATCTCTTTCGATATTTTGAAAGCGGTTTCCTCGTGGAAGGTAACATCTGGGCTGAATTCAATGTGTCTCTCACCAGGTACATATATTCGGTATGTTTTGGATGACTCGCTATAACCCACAAAGGTGCATTTCTTTCCTTAAGGCTCCATCTTTGTTCTATTTTCTTTCGGTACTTGAATGTATATTGGTCGGCTCTGGAAGATCCTCAAGTGTGAGATGTATGGCTTCTCACCGGTAAAGACTTATTATGGTGTCTTCTCATCTAGAATGGCATGTGGGATTCAATTATGGATGTAAATAGCTATGCAGGTGGCTTCTACCCATAATTAGGTAGACATATCTTGATCATGCATCATTGGTTTTGCAACCTCACATATGGTACTGTTGTTCCTTTCAGCAACCCCATTTTGTTGAGGTTTGTAAGGTATTGTTAATTGTATACATATTCCTGCATCACTACATAGCTCATTGAATGCATGTGAATCAAATTCACCTCCATTATTAGACCTTAATGGACATATGTGCTTTTCTTTCTGATTTTCAACTAGGGATTTAAACTCTTTAAATTTGCTAAGATTTCCACTTTTAGCCTTCATGAAATAAATCCATGACTTCCTAGAAAAATCATTTATGAACAATACATAATATAAGAATCCACTCAAGGAAAGGGATGATATGGGACCACATACATCATAATGTATTAAATCTAAAATCCCTTTAGATCTAGTAGTACTACTAGAAAATATTTTCTTAACATTCCTCCCAAGTGCACAACCTCGACATACACTATCATGCTCAAAATTAAATATGGGCGTACCTTTTACCATATTTTGAAGTCTTGGTAGTGCTTTGTAGTGTAGATTTCCAAGATTTTGGTGCCATAGCTTGCATGGACTGATAGTGTGGTGAATCATAGATTGAATGTATTTCCAGGGTACCTTGTAGAGTCGTCCCTCTCGACCTCCAATCATAGCAGCATATTCTAGGATTTTGTTCTTCGACCATAAAAGTGCTTTGTTATCCATGAAGATAACATGGAAGCCTTTGTCTTCAAGAACCAAAAATGAAAGCAGGTTCTTCTTCAAGCCTGGAACATATAGAATGTCCTCCACATGTAAAATATCACCAATGCTCAGTTGGAATGAGGTGGATCCAACTCCTTGGATTGAATATGTTGAGTTGTCCCCCAACTCTACCATGCATGTGAACTCTTTCTCCTTTAGATCAATGATGGCACTCTTGTAACCAGTCATATGTTTGGATGCACCACTGTCAATCAACCATGTGTTTTCATTTATGATGACAGATCCCGAAAGGGATGAGACAAGGTAAAACTCCCTTCTTGTCTCCTTTTCTTCGTATGCATTATTTTGAGTGATTTCATCTTCTATGGAGGTAGAAGCATGAAAATTTCCTTTCTCCTTTGCTTTGCACTCTCTTGAGAAATGGAATTTTTTGTTGAAATTGTAGCATCTAGATTTTGACTTGTCAAATCGTTTGTTGAACTCCTCCTTCTTTTCATGAGAGAACTTCTTTTGGAAGAAGGGTTTCTTTCCTTTCTTCATTCTTGCTGCGAGGGAAATATTTTATTCTTTGATGCACGCTGACTTGCTATGGATTCACCCCTCCTCTTGGAGGAAGTCATGCACAACCTTTCGAAGTTAGGATGTACCTCTCGGCCATTTACCGTAGCCAAGAATGTCTCTCGTAAGGATGGGAGACCATCAATAGCGGTTTGGAAAATATCATATTCATCCACCACTACTCCAATACTAGCAAGTTGATCTCTTACTTGAGATATCTTGGTGAAGAAGGAGGCCATTGTCTCATGTGTATCCATCTATAAGTTTCGAAGCTTATTCTTCAATGCCCTCTTTTGACTACGGGCCTTCTTATAATATAGATTAGTCAATGTATCATAACATTCTTTCGCGGTCTTCAACGGTGTGATCACAGGCATCAAGTTATCTTTTACTGAATCATAGATGATCTATTTGGTGTTAGTTTGATTCTTCTTGGATTTGATGCGCCCTCCATTAGATGTAGGCTCCTCCACCACATTGGATATGTATCCATCCAAGTCATGTTCCTCTAGGATGTTGAGAATCATATCCTTCCAAGTGTTGAAGTTTGAGGTTCCCTCAAGACGGTCTTCCATTCGTACAAATACTGATGCCATAATATTCAAATCTTGTGCTCAACTTCTCAGGATCTACATAGGCTCTAGATGGCATGCAAAACTGAGCTCCTTCATGCCCTGAGCTCGGATACCATGTTAATATTTGGTTGATATTTGATAATTAATTCTTTTAGATGTCGAAACTTGAAGCAATAAGACAATTCAATGACATGAAGTTCATGAAACCATAACTCAAGATATACCCTAGGGAAAATCCTCAAAACTATGATAACAAAAACCCAGCAATTCTTATCAGTATAATATAATGGATAGTAGAGAATGCTTTGTTTTAAAACATAGCAGATTGCTTTCAGAAGATAAGAGATCACCAAACACTCTGAGTGAAGATACATAAGCAATAGAGAAGAGAGATCAATCATAGAAGCACCTTTCCTTCACTAATAATACCATGCACACAAAGAGAAGCACCTTACCTTCAATCGAGAAGAGAATTCACTTCACATTGGACTCATCAATCCCATATAACATATTTATACATTCTTCTCTTCTATTTTTATCTTGTAACTTCAAGATGATCTCACCCTCAAACTGGATGTATTAATCTTGCATGTAGAGGTGCGCCTCACTTCTCATGAAGTGCTTTATCTCTCTCAGTTGTCACTTAGGATGAACTTGCCTCTTAACTGAAAGCTTTCCCACTTAGTTAGGTGGCTAACTTAAGTGTCATCACTTAGTTAACTAGATCTTCTTTGTTTTCACTTAGTTAACTCTCTTTAACTGATTCTCCTTGATTTACTGAAGTGTCGTATTTTATTTTAACTAAAGTGAAAACACTTTAGTTAACTAGTCCTTATTTAACATTTAGTTAACTGAAATCATGCCGATTGATTTACTTGAAGTGACCACTATGAGTTATTTAGTTAACTGAGGCATATCTTTAATTGATGCTTTAAATGAAGCATTGGTTGATGCATACATTGATACTTAGCTGAAGATTTATAACTGAAGCTTTAACAATTCGAGGTTTCTTTAATTAGGTGAAGTGTCTGCATGGGAAATTTTGAATTCTCTTGATCTCTATGCCTTTTCTTTTATTTCTTTATCTCTTACTGCATGGTCAATATGTGCTAACTTTAATTATCCATCACATTACATTATACTAAGAAGAATTATCAGATGCTGTGATCATATTATATTATTACGGACCAAATGATCATATGCTAAAGTCATTCACTTTAGAGGTGATCAATCTCTAAAGGAGACTTAATAACAATGAGTGATCATGGTTAATAATACATCACACAACATTAAATTCTTTTGACAAGTAAAGCATGAACTTTATACGGAAGTTCCACCTCTATACGGGAGGTACATCCCAAGGATACCTGTATACGGAAGGTTCACATGAGAATCATGACTTGACACACACAAGTTTGGAGCCTTGTGCAGCAAGACTTTACAACATCGTTACTTTGATCAATTACCTATATACACAAGGAATAACCTTTACACGGAAGGCAATCAAAGTGCTCACCTCTATACGGGAGGATCAATCTTGGCTACACAAAATTGGTTTGGAGAATGTCTCCTAAGGTTGTATATTTAACATTGTTGAGTGGTCGGTGTGCAAAAAAATTGGATACCCTGTTATGTAGTGTCAGAATTTATTGATGGCGTGAACAATGGCTAAGAATTATTTCTCGGTGATTGTATAGTTGAGCTCTGCCCCTGCCAAATTTTTGCTGATATAATAGATGGCATAGGGTTTCTTTTATTCTTCATGTCCTAGAATTGCACCAATGGATTTGTTGGCGGCATCAAAGTGGATGTGAAAGGGTAGATTCCAATTTGGGCCTAGGAGGACAAGAGCACTAGTATTTTTCTCTTTGAGGTGGTCAAACATTGCCATACATTGATCCGTCCATTTGAAATATGTATCTTTGGTTAAGACGGAAAACATGGGAGGTGCCACTCTATTGAATCCCTCTACGAACATTCTGCAACAGCCTGTTTGGCCTAAAAAGCTATGCACATCTCTTTGTTTGACTGGTGGGGGGGAAGTTTTAATGATAGCTATCTTGGATTGATAAAATTCGATACCCCTTTGTGATATATGGTTCCCTAGAACTATGCATTCTTCCATTAGCATTCGACAGTTATCCTTGCTTAGAGAGAGACTCATTTCGATGCATTTGTTCAAGACTGCTTCCAAATTATCTAGTGCTTTCTGAAAATTTTGTCCATATGGCTTGAAATCATCCATGTAAACCTCCATCTGATCATTGATGAAATCTGCAAATATATTGAGGATGTCCCTCTGAATGGTGGCAGGAGCGTTGCAGAGTCCAAATGGTAGTATTTTGTATGCAAATGTCAGCCATGAACAGGTAAATGTGGTTTTGTCTTAGTCAGCTAGGTGGATTTGGATCTGACTGTATCCACTGCAACCGTAAAAAAATGAAAAGAACTTGTTTCCAACAAGAGTATATAGCACCTTATCAATGAATGGTAGAGGAAAGTGATCTCTTTTGGTTTCCTTATTAATATCTCTGTAATCCACACATTTTCTCCATTTTTCTCCTTTCTTGGGAACTATCACCAGAGGTGATACCCACTCGTTGTTTGAGATAGGGTTAGATGAAGTCTGCATCAAGTAGTTTCTCCAATTCTTCTTTGACTATATCTTTTAATGCTAGGTTCATTCTTCTTTGGGGCTGCCTTATTGGGACAACACCTTCCTTGATATAAATATGATGCTTGCAAATGTCAGGATGTATCCCCTTCATGTCTGTATAAGTCCAATCAAAAGCCTTGCTATGACTTGTGAGTACTTTAATTAAGAGTTGTTCTTGATCTGGTTTCAGATTTGCATTGATGTTGACAGTCTTTACAGGAAGGATCTCAACTATTTTGACTGTTGTGGGTTCTTGTTCCATAAAGAACACCCACTGCCACATTGAGTCTAGGTTCTTATGAGGACTATATACCATCTCTTCTTGTTGCCATGATGCAAAAATTTCTTCAAGTACATTATTGTCAGGATAAACATTCTGAATAAAATTAGATAAATAAGTTTCTTCATCTTCAACTCTTAGTGTCAAAGAAGTTTTTATGCTGAGGACTGGTTACACTATTTTATCATAAATATCATCATAATCATCTATCCAGATAGGATTATCTGTATCAATACCACTAATCCTAATTTACGTGAGAACGAAATGAAAAGACATATATATAGAACCACATACACAGATATAATGTAAGGAACGCAATCATATAGTAAACTCAAATTCTATTAAATCGTAGAAATAGAACATACTGTAAAATAAAGCAGCTATCATGGTGGTAGCTTACCTCTGAGGAGAAATGTGACGGTTACGCTCATTCCAAACAAGTTGAATACAAAAGGAGACCGAAGGGCCCTTTATCATAAAACCTTGAAGAAGCAAAAACCCTAAACCTAACCCTAGGAGATGAATCATCAAATGGTTTGAGGGCCCCGAGATGGTTAGTTGACACATCAACTTCCCGGGGGCATAACTTTTACATATGATCTCAGTTTTGGGTGCTCGATAGCCCATTGGAAATATCTATCTAAGCACTACAAATTTTAAATGGAGACAGGGCATGTTGTTGACAACTTTTGGCCCCCTGGATCGCAAAAAAACGTTGTTTACTGTCTCAAAACAACCCTATAAGTTTGGGACCTAAAAAACCATAAAAAAAACTGCCACAATAGAAAGATTGTTTTGAACCAGTAAAATAAGTAGGTGACCACTGATATCAATCTGAATCAAAGAGAAAGATCAAAATATATACAATATAAGACACCAACTAAAGAAGAAAAATAAAACAAAGAATGTTACCATGCAACCCAATATTTGAAAGAAACATTTTATGTCAACTTCACATGTCTCCATTTTTTCCATTGTGAATGATTGTGAGATTAATCTATATGTATTTTAAAAAAAAATTGAGAGAGAAGATAAAAAAATCAAGTGCATTAAAAAACCAATAAAGGACAAGAATGGAAATATGCATGTAAATTGGTTTTCATTATTGTTCATTGTTTCTTTATGGATAAATGGTTAGCACATCATTTATTGTTAATGTTTAATATGAATCAAGGTAAAATATTTCCATTTTTTGTGGTTGGGAGGGCATCCTATTTCAAAGTTTCACCTTCCTCTTAGGAAAGCTTAGCTCTTCCTAAACAACTAGGTGGATGGGAGCATCAAGCGTTTGGAGTGGTTCAGTCTAGCTCTACGAGCTAAAAGCTTATGGAGATGTCTCTTTGACAATGGGTTGTGAAGTCGAACTATAAAGGAAAAATATTTGAATGGGAGACCAGTTTGTATATGGATTTGAAAGCCTTGTCTCAATCCTTTGAATCCTTCTATTATTTGGAGAGGTCTCCTAAATGCATTCCCCATCCTCAGTCAATGGTTGTCACGGAGAATGGGCAATGGTATTCAAGTCTTTCTCGGACTCAATCCTGTGGTCGGGCTATCAGGTACTTTTCAACTATCCAGGAATCTTATTGCACAGTTACACATCAAGAATATCTTTGTGCTAGCTCAGGTCAAAAGAGATGGTGTTGATAGTAGGTGTCCCTCATATTGGTATCAGACCAGCGATTTAGGGCTACCGGATGATGTTATGGAGGAATGGAATGACTTTATAAGAGCCCTGAATATCGCGGGTGTAATATTGTCTAATGAATCCAATTCACTGGTTTGGGACTAGGGGAACTCAAATGGGGTGATTACAACAAAAAGGCATACGACGCTATATTGCCCAGTCGGTTTCACTCTCTATTTTTGGTGGTCAACAAAGTTGTGGAAGCGAAGGCTTCCACTTAAGTTTAAATGCTTGATATGGTTATGCATAAAGAACAAAATTTTGTCATGGGACAACCTGACCAAACATTTTTTCCTTGGACCAGGATGCTTTGATCCTTGTCTATCTGATGAGGAGAGCATCTCGCACCTTTTCTGCCACTATAGATTTTTCAAATATGTCCTGCAGAGACTAAAATATTTGCTACATCACGACGATGATTGGGGCAGCCATAACTTATTGGATAGTATTCACATTCACAGATGGCTACTGAAAGGCGTCAAATTTAAATCATTGCCTATGTTACTTATTTGGGAATTGTGGAAAGCGAGGAATCACTTCATATTTGAAGGAAAAAATCCTTCCCCTTATCATGTATGTGCGAGAGTCCTCAGTGCTCTTAGAGACTTTAATTCCTCCATTCCGAGTCCAAAAAGCAGGTCTACTATGCTTCCCCATACCGATGATGATATGATGATAGGATTTTTTGACGGGGCTTCAAAAGAGGGTTCATGTGGTGCAAGGATGATCATATATTTTAAGAAGACTCATCATGTAAAGTTGGGGATGGTGGTGAGTAGAGGTAGTCATACTTGGGTTGAATTTCTTGCTTTATGGGGTTCGTGTGGTTTTCTTGGACGAGAGGTGTATATAGAATAAAATTTGTTGGTGACTCAAAAGTTGTAATTGATTGGAAAAATGGTTTATTCTAAATGCACATTATCATGTTGGATCACTGGCTGACTAGGATACAGATTTTAATGGATGAATTATCTTGTATTTCTTGTGATCGTATTTACAAGGAATTAAATTATTAGGCGGAATCCCTCTCCAAGTTGGTTGTTAGCCCTATGGGTGGTCATATTCTCTTTGAAGAGTAAATATCTGACTAGATGGTGAACATATACAGCTACCTTATTTTCTGAGTATTGTTCACTATTAAGCAGTTATGTTATAGATTATGTGTAGCAGCTGCCTTGTAGTGCCTTCTAGTGATCCTTTAGTACTATGGTAGGTGTTATTTTGTCTTTTGTTGAGAAACTGTTGGTCATTAAGCCCACATATATTATAAATATGTAACAACAGAAAACAGAAGATTACAACATATTCAACAGAACACAGCAATAACACAAGACACAGAATTTACGTGGTTCACCCATTGAATGTGGGCTACATCCAAGAGACAAGGGCAGGCAGTCTTTATTCATCATCAACAATAGTTTACAAACTATTCGGGAGAGGGCATAAAGCCCCAGCTCAATATCTGCCTCAATGGGCCACATATTTAAGCAAACCTTAAGTTATGTGTAACTGATTATACCGTTGGTGAAACCACCATGAACCAACTTGACCTCAATCGTCAATTGGTTGTCACATTCCAACAATCTCCACCTTGACAACAATTTACCTAATGCCCTGCCCTTGTCCATTTGTGCTTCTAAATACCAAAGCACCCATTTCACTGCTTTACTTGGATTTGCCACGTATCCACTGACAACACCAACCGCATGTGAAAAGATCTCATCGCATACATCACACCAGCGTACCATACACGAGACATATAACCCTTTCTTCATTACATGGACATCAACCTGAAGAAAGCTTATGATGTTTACCGGTTTCACTGAGTATTATTATCATGCACTCATCCTATGATAACCAAAACTTACCATCAATCTATCTCTTGTACATTTACACTCAAGATTGTTTTGTTGCTCCCTAATCCTTCATCATAAATGTCCAACCGAACCAACCTGTTGATCGTATCCATGCTTGTGCTTGTTTCAAGCATAACACCAACAATCCAAAAATGCCAAGATAGTGAATACCATAAACCCAATGGTTACACCCACTTCTTGTAAAACCTGGTTCACCATGAAAAAATCAAAACATCTTGTACCATACGCTTGAGCGTGCTCTTCAAGCCATACAATGATTACCTTGAGCTTGCAAACAAATCTTCCTATGCAATCCTGAGCACCTCTATGCTCCACCTCGAACTTTGCATCCGAAGACCTCAGCCAAATCCGGCCAAGACAACCAAATGAGCCTTCAACGCTCACTTTAGGTCTATTTACAATGGAGTTAACCAAGCCTTTAAAAAAAGGCTTCATTACATCCGGCCAAGACAACCAAATGAGCCTTCAAAGCTCACTTTAGGTCTATTTACAATGGAGTTAACCAACCCTTTAAAAAAAGGCTTCATTACATGTAAACATATGCGCACAACAACCAACTCATGCTCTATCCCTTTTAGTTTACCTAAATCTATGTCTAGTTTCATAGGTAACTAACAACCTAGGGTATGCATGCCATTTCAGGTCTTACAGACATATGCCCAATTACATGTAAAAAACTAAATTTTTACAACTCCAAATAATAATAATATTTTTTCTACCATTGCTTTTTTTTTTTTTTTTTACTAGTAAATTTAATGCCTTGCTTTTAGGATTTCCAGACAAATACTTGAGAAATCATTCATAGCATACAATGCTAATGATCCCAAGGATTCACCAAATATTAGTGCTCCCAGTATTTATAAATAGCTTGACTTCCTACAAAATATGGATGTGAATCTCAGACCCTTATTCATTTTATTAGGTTCTCCACATGTCAATTTTGAAATAGTCCAAATATTGGTCCTAATTCGCCATGGACTGTTTCATTGCTGAAGCCGCCTCCAGCAAACTCTTATCTCTTCTATCCATGGCCACATCCCATTTATCGCTTCCCACATGCTTTGGCCTACCGTGAGCAGCCTTGTGTATCAAGTGCTGGCTCGTCCCCATCACGCATAGAGCGCCTGCAATGATGCCCAACGGCCTCCTCCAACTCCCTTCACGTCCTGTCAACACCCAGGTGGTAGCCTCAGACTTCTCCTAGGGCCTCCTCCATGGCTTCACACAGGCGGATACCACTTGAGGTTAGAGCGGCTTCTCGCTGCTAGCTGCGACCTCTTCCACCAGAGCTACACTCCACACAGGACCGGGGCTGTGGCTGCTACTTCTCCACCAAGGGAGAGTTGCACTCCATACGGACTGGGGCTGTGGCTGCGACTTCTCCACCAGGGGCTCGACCTCCACCTCCGTTGGCTGACTCTTGTCTTCCACAGCACAGCCTTCTCTCCACGGGCACGACGCTGACTCCTGTCTTTGGCTGCTCTCAGCACTGCGCACCGACGGCTGCTCTCAGCACTGCACACGACTCCTTCAAAAACTTTTTCTACGGCTCCTCTCGGGGCTCCTTCGGCGTTCTTCTAGTTCTCTGCAACATAATGGTTGCTCTTCACCCGAGCTCTGATACCACTTGTTGGTCATTAAGTCCACATATATTATAAATATGTAACAATAGAAAACAGAAGATTACAACATATTCAACAGAACACAGTGATAACACAAGACACAGAATTTACGTGGTTCACCCACTAAATGTGGGCTACATCCACGGGACAAGGGCAGGCAGTCTTTATTCATCATCAACAATAGTTTACAAACTATTCGGGAGAGGGCATAAAGCCCCAGCTCAATATCTGCCTCAATGGGCCACATATTTAAGCAAACCTTCAGTTATGTGTAACTGATTATACCGTTGGTGAAACCACCGTGAACCAACTTGACCTCAACCGTCAATTGGTTGTTACATTCCAACAAACACAATCATGTCCGATCCATATTATGTAAGTAGACTGCTTATTATCTTTGTTTTTGGCATTAAAAGCAATCTATATACATGGTTGGAATTTGAAGACATTTTGTCCATCATAGGTTATTTTTCTCGTCAAATACTCATAAATGTTTTAAGAGAACGTCTCACCGAACGGGCAAAGAGTCAACCCAGACGTATTTTTTACGTTTAATATTTTTTATAAATTGTTATTAGTTTTTTATTAGAGTCCACCAGTAATATTTTGTACACCGTTTCACCATTTAGTGTTACATTAGTAACCCACGGTTTGTTGTTGAGCTAGATGCCAGAAGTGAAACTGGAGCCTCTCCTGTTTTTCATGGTTAAGAAATTTAATTATTAAATTACAATTTCAGGTTTCACAATTTAATAAGTAAGTTTCACTATTAGTAACATACACACAGAGGTGGGGACGTATCAATTTGAGGGTAGAGATCTTGATGCACTTACAAGCTTCCCCTCTAATGAGACAAGACGTGCATTGACCCATTACAGGTTCAAAAAATTTCTCGACAAGAAATGTATTGAGGGCAGACCCAACAAATGTTATAGTGTGCTCCAAATCCGCTGTGTAATCTTTGGTCACATTGCGATATGGATCGACCCTCTTTATTTGATGGCTTGTCATTTATGTATAAACGATCAAACGATGAAGGCTCAAATGTATTTCTTGTGTCCATAATCTTCCAGAGAGGTTCCAGAACCCATAGAGGCAACACGACCCTCACTACAAAACCCTGCTCAACTAAATATTTTGTTAAAGCCAGATTTTGATTTCGCTATAAAAGCGATCTGGAGCGATCTGGGGTTGTCTCGTTTATATGGACTCTTGACATCAACGAAATAACCAACAGCTCCATAAATATCTGTATGTGTGTTTTTTAAGTATCAACATGGTAAGAAAAGTTGCTTAACTACTCTTCCATTTTAATGCATAGGTTGATCGAACTTGGAGAATCCTATAAATTTTATTATATTATTTACTGCAAGTTTAATATTCATTATAATCTAAATAAGCTAATATCTACTCTGAATTGGTGACCTAACACAAGGAGTGCCCTAATTCCCATCATTTACTTATCATTTAGCAATATATATGTCTGTGAAAATTTATTTTTTAGATATTTGTTAAGTTTAAAAAATTTCACAAGTTAGGTATTTGTTAGGTAAGCCATGTATTGTTTTAGTAGTTTGTTGATATTTTTAAAAGTGGTTGTTAGGTTGATTTTTTAGTTAAAACTTCATTATCAAAGGGTTAACTTCTCATCAAAAATTCATTGTTAAAGGTTATAGTTTTAGACAAAATGTTTCTTCATAGAAACTATAAAAACTCAAAACATTAAAAAAAAATTATATCACGGACAAAGATGAATACAAATTCCAACCCTGTCTGTATAGATCTCTATCACTTTGATTTATATTTTTTTCTTGTTGAAAAGAAAACCATCACTAAGGAGACATGACGTCCATAGGGGTAAAAGCAAATTATAATAACTATGACCAGCGGAACGTACCAAATGGTATGAACCCGTAGTCATCGTAGCCATTAATGTCTAACTTCCAAGTACCTTCAATTAGCACATGGAGTTGTAAATGGCGCATGCGATAAACAGGTGTGCACTGACCTAGATGGAGTGGTCATCATAAAATTATTACCACTCACTTAATATTTTTGACCACTCACCTAATATTTTTGTAGTTGGAGTGGTCAATATAGAATGGTATTAGGTATATGAATAAATATGTGAGACCTAACCACTCACGTAATATTTTTGTAGATGAAGTGGTCATGATAAATGATGAATGGTACATGAATAAAATCGTAAGATCAATTATTAATTTGAATTGTGTTAAAGGTGCTTTTTGATAGATTTCTTTGTGGAAAATGAGTAAAATGTCTATGCAATGTTTGTAAAAAACCCGTTGGGCCTCCTATACAAGAGTGTTGAAGCTCAAGGATGGCATAAGAGATAAGTGCAAGCCTTTTTCTCTTTGTGGTGTCAATGTTTTTATACTATGTCAATATAAGAATTATATGCAAGTTGTAAAAGTTAGCTATAAGTATTTAAGTAAACACAAATCTCACTTAAAACTTTTTCTTTATATTTTGTATGGTGCCACATTAATGATCATCAAATTTTGAATCATGTGCCACCTACCATCATTACAACATCTAATTTCTTCATTGTATTTGTAACATATTTAAGGGTCTCTATGTTTTGGTATGTCCTCGAAGGGGATCATATATATATCGCCAACCTCATATTAATTTGGCCTAGAGGTTATGATTTTTTACATTTTGCAATGTTTAAACAATGTACTTAAATAAAATTAAAAAAAAAACATTTATTTGAATAGTGATTGGTTTTAATTTGCTTGTGTTTGCCTCGTTTCTCCCTTCCGAGAAGGGGGTGACGAACAAACGTTAGCCTAAAATGTATGACTTGCTAATTAAATGCTTCACAGCAAAATTTTAACACGTAGACCGGATGATAAGATTGTTTCACGTGGTCTAGAAAAGAATATTGGTTATATGCTCGGCGGTAAAGATGGTCCTGACGCAAATACAGTTGTCAACACCGCTCCGTGGATTTTGACAGTTGCTACAACAACGATTGGCAGAGATTTCGAATCAGACATCATTTTGGGTAATGGAAAAACATTCAAAGTGAGCAATTGCAGGCAATTTTTACAATTCGAACTTCCTGTTTTAGGGCAGAGATTAACTGTGACTCATATGGCAAGGAGAATCCATAAATTTTCCAACCTTAGTCATACAGTGTTGTATCCTCTTGCCAATGCAGGGGGCATTGCCGCAAACACCAGCAGCACTGATGATGCAACGTAATCCATTTCTCACATTTGTTGGTCCAATCTCTTTTAATTAAATTAGCTTCTTGATTAGAAACAAAAATAAAATGAATTAGAAGAAAGTAGAAACACTATTTTTTGTTAAAACTGTAAACTGAGCGAAAAGGTCATTTGTATTCGTGGTGGCTGCTACCAGTAATTGTTATCCTGGATCTCTGGATCCGGTAAAAGCAAGAGGAAAGATTATGGTAAGTTCAAGCACCGAGACTTCCATCTCTATACGTATGAGGAAAGCTACAATCCAGGGTGCAGAAGGCATAGGGATGGCTCATTTCCCTTAACTACAGTCAACAATGAAGAGGGATCGCAGATTTTCTCCTATATAAAATCTCAAAATCTCAAAAGTATAGTTACCTTCCTCTGCAATCTATATTCTGCCTTTTTGTTTTCTATGGTTTTTCGTCATATTTTGCTCCTAATTTTTGTCTCGATGTCTCAGAGCACCTGTAGAAACAATTCTCAGAACCGTGGCAGTCATGAATTACAAGTCGGCCCCAGTAATTTCCCTTTACTCCTCGAGGGGTCTCGACGTATTCACTGAAAGCATCCTAAAGGTTGGACTTCTAATAAAAAAATCTGTCAATTCAGCCCTTCCCTGAACATGGGCGTCGTCTGTTATTTGTTGGTTGCTTTTTTTTTACATGTGCAAGGAACAGTAGCAGGAGCTGAGAGTATCTACACACACAAAGTACCATAGCTGTTGTAGGTGGACTTTTAATGAACGAGAGTACACAACACAAGGCTTTCAGAAAATGGACTTAAACTCGGTGTTTCTATGGTCCACAAATCATTTTCATGTAGCTCGTATAGAGTTTTAAGTGCAGAGGAATAATTGTACAGAGTTTTAACTGCAGGGGAGTAATGGTTTTTAGCTTACCTCAGGCTCAGGCTCTGTTGATATTCTATTCTAACTAACTATAGAACTCATTTCACTTTTACACTGAGTTTATTCCGCTGAGCAGTAGATAGTGTGAGCCCCATCCCCAGGGTTTTTCTTTGTTCCGCTGAGCAGTAGATAGTGTGACCCCCAGCCCCAAGGTTTTTCAATTGCAGAATTGAAGAGAATCAACCTACGAATTGGTATTAAAATGCTATTTGTGGTATTAAAATGCATTTAGATCATTACAATATCAAAATGCTTTTTAAATTTATAATCGCGTCAAACTTCTTAGAAAATGAAACATATATTAATTCGAGCATTTCGTTTCCAGTATCAGGCAGTAAACATTTACAGTTCGCAAATAACGTATTTAAGTGACAAGAAGTTGTTGCAATGGAATGGACTGTCCTTAAAGTTTTGGATTACCGATACTCCTCACCTACCACCGCTACCTTTCTCTGTAATTCTTGCACAGTATATTCACATCTACCGCTACCACTACCTTTCCAGGTATCACTTGAAGGCTGTAGGAGGAGACACAGAGGTTGAGAAGACGGCCAAATATTCAACGTGCTTGTCATTGTTTTTTAATTAAACCAAGAGAAAGCTCGTAGGAGATGGTCGTAGTCTCCCAAAAATACAACATGTGTTCGCAATTAATTTGTTGATCAACACCTGGTATTCATTCATCCAAGTTCCAACGCACACCCACGGCCCATGGAACCGTCGTCACGATCCCTCTGCTTTAAGATACCATTATCGTCTGAGGGGAAAGATCTGCCCATTTATTACCACTTCACTGAGTAGTGAATAGTTCTTAAAATCATTTCATTGACATATAGTTGGTGTGAAAACCACCCCAATACCATTGACTGGAGACTAATTATCCATAATTATGTCTTTAACCCATTACAAATCGCCAAAATTTTGCTATTCTCTCAGCATCGGTAAGCCAAAACGAGCATCCGAGTGGAATAAATCTGTCCAGAGACAAGTGCAATATCGAAACTTTGACTACTAGCCACATGGTTCCTACAACAACATAAAAAAGAATAAATTCATTATTCAAACTCCAAACTCTAGATAAATATTTTATTCCTTTCTTCGTAATATAATTGACAACATGGCTTTTAGACTATTCTGCTACGAACAATCAAAGTTTTCTCTAAAAAATCTTAACATTGTATTTATATAAAAAATAAAATATAATTAAATCCAATCCAATATAATTAAATTGAAAATTGATAAATTTACATTTAAAATAAATTTATTTATTTATTTTAATATTACATGTTACTAATCTCTATACAATTATATATAAATAATAATAATAGTAAAAAATAATATAATTATATATAAATTAAATAAACAAGAAAAAATATCTATACATAATAATAATAATAAATAATCTATTTATATATAAATTAAATAAACAAGAGAAAATATCTTAAATATAATTATCATTATTTTAATGGTTTATTGTTTATTTATAAATAGTAAATATAAGGTATTGAAATCTTTGCAGTAAGTCTTTAAATTTCAAAACGACTTCTTAATAAAATTGCAAAACAATGATAAACAAAGATTGATAAAATCTCTTCCATATAAACTTTCAAATTTTTATTACTTATAAATAATAAATACACAGTATTAAGAAATATTTATAACAAATCTCCAACTTTCAAAACAACTTTTTAATATAAGTTTTATAATTTTTATTGCTTATAAATAATAAATCCACGGTATTAAAAAATCTTTATAACAAATCTCCAACTTTCAAAACAACTTTTTAATAAAAATAAAAAATTTTAGATTTCAAAACAATTTTTTTAACCATCCAACAAATATAATAAGGGCATCAAGATATCAACGTTGGTAGATACAATAACTATGTTTAGCATAAATGGATAGCAAAAGATCCATTTAATCAAGAAAAATAATGCTTACAATCTAGTGAAAAAAATTACTTTTCTATGCCAACATACCTTAAGAAAATAATCCTGATATGATATGCGGACCCTACATCGCAATACAAAACAAAGATTTTGTAACAAGTTAAAAGCACAAATTATACGTAAGGCATATATAAGTATTAAAACTAAGGTATAGAACATAAGGTAAAAATAAAGAGATGAATAATTTAAGTATGGCTTCAACAACTAAGGTATATGTTGGTTTATATATATACCAATGACCCTTTAAACAAATTATTATTATAAGTATGGCTCCAAAATCCAAATGTTGTTTTTTATTTTTTATCACAAAATTTTAATTGTATTTTAAATTAGGTGAGTAAAAATGGGGAGTTGTATTTTAAATTAGGTGAGTAAAAATGGGGTGTTGTTAATTTTATATAGATGTTATTAATGATGAATGAAAGAATTTAGCCACCAGCTAAATTCTTAATATTTTTTCCATATTTTAAGATAATGTAATTACATAATGAGAAGCATGAACTCTATGTCCGCTAGAATCTCGTTCATAAAGCGAATGGAATCCTACTACGTGGATGCTTATGCATCTCCTTAATATTTTTTCCATATTTTAAGATAATGTAATTACGTAACGAGAAGCATGAGCTCCACGTCCGCTAGAATCTCGTTCATAAAGCGAATGGAATCCTACCACGTGGATGCTTATGCATCTCCTGCCTACGTGGATGCTTATACATCTCCTGCCCGAATGCTTATGCATCTACTGCCTGCTGCCTCCTCCCGCCGCCGACCTCCTCTGCCTCCTCTTTGTCGAGCTTATGCATCTCCTGCCGTTGGATGGAGCCTCCTCCCTCCTCTCGCTGCAGCCTCCTCCAGTCGCGAGCTCCCTCCTCCCCTGCTCTCTTCCGCGGCCTCCTCCCTCCTCCCGCCGCAAGCTCCTCCCTCCTCCCGCCGCAAGCCCCTCCTCCCCTGCGAACGCCTGCATCCATGATTTTTTGGTACACAGTTCAACGATACTGTATTGAATGTAATATGTGATGGGAAGAATAGTAACAAGACACTGTTAAATGTGAAACAGTTTGAGGAGGTCTCTAATAGTTAAAAATCTGTGTCTTTTATGGTTCAAATCCTGAGAGGTATGTGAAGCTTCCTTATACTTAAGATTTGTCCTGGTGTTATTGATGCTGTAGGAGTAAACAGCAGGACGTCCTAAACGTTATGGGATCATTGTATGCTTTTGTTCTCTTCCTGGGAGTAACCAATTCGTCTTCCGTGCAACCCGTTGTTTCGGTGGAAAGAATGGTTGTCTAACGTGAAAGGGTTGCTGGAATGTATTCAGCTCTTCCATACGCTTTTGGTTAGGTGATCAGTTAATCGACCTCCTGGAAGTGAATGCCATGAGTTCGCACCAGTCCGCATAATCTTCTAGCTAGAGAAAGAGTTGGATAAACGATCTCGCGCGCGGGTGAGGGAGAGAAGAGTTTTGAAGCTGGCCCTTGGTCCCAACGATCGACTGCCTCCTTGCATGTGTCCCCACGTAACGCGCATGCATCTCGGGCTCACGTGGGCTGGGGGGGAGCTGATTCGAGACGGTAAGGTAGGGAGCGCAAGTGGAGTAAGGAGCGTGAGGCAGTTGGAGGTGAAAAGATGGATGGAGGGGACGTGTGGAAGAATAGTGTGGGGGAGGAGAGCGGTGGTGTTGGATTCTCTCCTTTGTTGAACTGAACTGGGAGAGGGATGGAAGATCTTTGTCAGATGGTGTATTGCTAAAATATAAAACAAGATTTAGCTGTTTTATATTTAAAAACAAATATGTTTAATTTATATTTATGTTAAAGTTTAAAAAATATGATTTTTATTTTAGATATATTAAATACTCGTAAAATTATTTTGCGAAATATATATTTTTTTTTATTCGATAAAATCGAAATTCTAAAAAAACTATTTTAGGTATATTGTATATTTTTAGAACTATTTCATGAAATATACATAATTTATTTTTTTTAAGTTAGAAATTAAGATCAATTTTATTCCATATATATATATATTTATTAAAACAATAAAATAATTAAGTATAAATTTAAAAGAAAAAAAAAATATTTTCCTTAATTTTTATTTATATTTAATTAAAAATAAAATAAACAACTTCAAACTATTATATATTCATCTTACGAAAAAAAGTTTTTATATTTAATTAAAAATAAAATAAACAACTTCAAACTATTATATATTTATCTTAAGAAAAAAACGTTTTAAACAACATAAATTATTGTATATTTATTTTTATTTTATTCAATTTTTGTCCATTTGTATTTATTTCTTATTATTTTTATTTTATTCAATTTTGGTCTATTTGTATTTATTTCTTATTTTGCAAGTAGTATATTTTTCATCCTTATTCATGATTGTGCAATTTTAATTATTTTTCTTAATTTTTTTATGTATATTTTTTTTTAATTTTTTATTTGGTCAAACCACATTCACTGGGTGTTTGGTTATTGCTAAAACCTTAGATTTCAATTTTTATTAAATATCTTTGAGTCTTGGATCATTAACTTGTTTTTTGATATGGTAAAGAGGTACACACTCCCATTATATTTATATGATAATGGTGGTGGTTGTTAATGTCCATTGAAAACAACTTTGGTAGTTTTCATCTTCAACCTTGTCGCAAAGATGACAAATTCTTTCCTCCAGCTCCCTATTTCACTATGGAGCTAGGGACAGTTTCCTCTTATTTTAAAGATGGGTATCTTAATTTGTCAGTCTTCTCCATACTTCTTCCCCCACTCCTCCACTCCTCCATGCCCTAGTGATTTGGCCAACACTTCCAACCTCCCTTAAGTGAAAATGGTGTAGAATTTGTCTTGTGTTGTTTATCTTGTTCTTAACTTAGTCAAATCCATGCTTTCAATGGGAAGATAAGATAAGGTAGGGTGTATTGTCTTTAATTTTAAATTTAAGATGTAAAAAGCTTTACTTCATGTATATAAGATAAGATAACATGAGTGAAGGATTTCTTCTTATTTCAAAGTCAAAACTCAATTGTTTTCAAATCAATAATAAACTTTCCAATCTCCATTTATCATTTTTTCAATGCCATAGTTTGATTGAAGACTCAAGGGTTTCTTCTTATTTCAAAGTTAAAAGTAAATTGTTCTCAAGTCTATAATTTTTTCAATGCTATAGTTTGATTGAAGACTTGAGGGTTTCTTATTTCAAAGTTAAAAATAATTTGTTCTCAATTCTATAATAAGCTCTCCACCCTCCATTTATCTTTTTTTCAATGCTATAATTTGATTTAAACTTGTGATGAAGCTTTATTAAAAGATATTTATATGAATTGTTATCATACATAAAATTAGCTTAATTGATGTTTTAAAATTTAATGATCAAAACTTTTATTTTGTCATTTCATAAATTAATATAGATATTTCATTACACATATGTACTAGATTCAAAGATATAAAACTAGTATAGCTACTTAACTTGTGACCGGTGAACACCAATAGGTTGCCAGTTAAGTTCCATGAACAAATCTGTTAACCATGCATGAGCTATGAGTTATCCATGCATCAACTACCAGTTATTTTTATATCTTAGAATTTCGGGTGGACTACCATCTATGTTTTTCCTAGGTTGAAGGAGGATGGGACAAGTATACTGTCCAAATTGATTTTATGGACTGATATTTATATTTTAATTTATAACGTTGCAATATAATGTTACAATATATATTAAATTTATGTTTTAATTTAAAAAAATTAAATTAAAAAATTATTATTATAATTTAAATTTAAAATTAATATCTATATTTATATTAAATTTAAAATTAATATTTAAAATTTAATATATTCAATGTTATTAAATTTAAATTAAATTTAAAGATATAAATTTAGTATATATTTAAATATAAACTATTATAAGTTAGTAACAACAAATTTAGGGTGTATCCCATTGGTATGGGTGCTCACAAAATCAATTCTTCAGTTATGATGAGCGACTGCATGGAGATCGTGATCCAATCTCTATTGGGAATGTGCAAACTTAGAAGAAAGTGATTCCTCAATTTCGTCTTCTAACATCGTGCAACTTTTGCAAAAAAAATGAGCATTCATATGACTAATTGGCTAGATCAAATCCAGTGGATGAATCTCCTCGTCCCTTCAAATTCTAGAGAGACATTGAATGAGCAGATTGAGCATAAGCACCATTTTAACTTTGGTTACAAGCAACTTTTCTTTAATTCACAGTCTCTACAACACGCTCTTAATTTCTTTTTCTCTCTTCTATTCTCGGTCGACATAATTGACCAAGAGTTCTTCTTCTTAATATTATTTAGAAATGTTGCTCTTGTGCTCTTTAACCAGACAATAGTGTACAGAGAACAAATATTTTGCTCTCTTTTCTTCAAGCAGGCTCGACTTGGTCAACACTCTTCGATATTTCTTCAGCAATTCAAGTGCTTTCAGTAATATGTATGGGATGGCCTCAAAAATGTGAAGTTAGAGCCACGAGTCGAGAGAGGAGTACATGCAGTTGTTGAGACATGGGCAGATTTTCATTTGGAATTCTTACAACCGCCTCTCCACAAATTTAACAATGAATTTGATTGTTTCTATTAAGAAATAGAAGGAAATGTGCACACAACAACTCACGAATACAAACCATTGACAACTTACACATTCAAGGCATCATTTTTATTCTGATATCACTAAAACAAGAGCATGTGGGAATAATATTAGCAACAAAAAGTAGCTCATTCAACATTCAAAGCTCTATGTTGTTCTTCACTGATTGCTTCAGCAAGATAGAACATTCACTGTTGATAACATTAACGCCAATGCAAAGAGACATCCACCATCATCTCAACCATAGATTGGTCTTTGTGGTCATTCATTCGATGCCCTGGAATCTCTTCGACGCAGGAAGACTTCTTAGCACATTATAGAAAATATCATACGCAGTAGCTTCAAGTGAGTCGCAGCTCCTAGACACTCCATCTCCACGCAACAACAACTCCATGCAATCACACTCTTTAATGTTCCACACCAATCTCCACTTCTTTAGAGAGCAAAGAATGAGAGGAGGATTCATGTTGCAAAGGAGCTCACACAGAGGTTGCACCAGGTAAAAATACACCACTGTCCATCCGAGAGATTTAAAAAAATGAGGATTTTCAACCACAACTCATAATGCAGCAATTCGATCTAGAAATAGATATAAGCACGCAATTTGACCAAATTGAATATGGATTGGAAAACATACTGATGTATTAAATGATTTATATGATGAATTAGGGTTTCTAGTGATTAACTCACGTTGGTAGGGAGACCAAAAATGTCCCAACGATTTTGAGAGTAGTGGCGTAGGCATGTCACAAAGCCGTACTTGTTAAGATATTTACCAGCATAGACCATCAAGAAATGGGGAAAATTTAAGGGTGGCTATGGCTATGGGAAAATGTCTTTAAGTTGTTCATATTCAGATCTCTTTTCCTTTCGGACTACTCCCATCCACCTCTCCTACATTCCTTCCACCCTCTTCTTCCTATCCGCCTTCCCTTGTCCACCTCTTTCAACTCCCTCTCCCTTCAACTTCACCTTCCCTTCCTTTCCTTTCCATTTAAGCCATGCCTAACACCTATACACAGGTTTGCAATTAAAATTCTCCACTTTCATATACTTAATATTGGTAGAGATGCATTTTAGTTCTAGAAGCATAACACACAATTTTGTTGTAAGTTGTAATATAACAAACAGAAATTCAACTTTAAACTGCTTACCATAAAACACACTTTATACATGTCTTCCAAGCAAACTGTTGTGCCACTGCATTTCTCTCCAATACAACATGAATTAATAGACATTGAATAAATAAGAGTGCAAGCCACAACTGATCTGGATTTTATGAGCATAACGAAATGAATACAGATTATTATCAGATGCTTAACACAAAATAATAGAGATACAGTCAAACTGGTTTTCTATTCAATAAGGAAATAAGCTAGAACTGTAAAATGCAGCGGAAAACAAGCTTGCTGGAATGGTGGCGGCTTATCTCTGAGAAGAGATGTGACGGTTGCGCCCATTTCATAAGAAGATGGTTACAATGAGGCTCTCAAGGCCTTTTACAATAAACAAGAATGCCAAAAACCCTAGACATCCAAAAACCTAACCCTAGGAGATGAAGCGCCAAAAGTCATGTGGGCCCCGTTTGGGTAAGTTAGTACATCAACTTCTCGGGGTCGTAACTTTTGCATACGACCTCCGTTTGGGGCGCTCGGTAGCCCGTTGGAAAGGTCTATCCGAGATTTACAACTCTTAATTACAATTTATTATACATTGAGGGCAATCGTTTGGCCCCCAAAATCGCCAAAAAAGGTCGTTTAGGGCCTCAAAATGGCCCCGGAAGTTCAAGACCCGAAAAACTGCTAAAAATAGTACAACACCAAAATTGCCATAAAACTGTTTTGAGCTAGTTGGAAAGGTGGGTGGCCACCAATATCCACCTGGATCAATCCTCCCTCCTTAGGAAGCAATGGTCTCCATTGTGTTGAGTTCCCCCATCAGATGAGGAAATTTCTGCTGAATTTGGCCTCGGGTGAGCCACCTGCCTTGGTGCAGGAGCTTACCTGCTTTGACAACTCGATAAAGCTGGATCCTTTGATGTCGAGTGCCCTTGATCTTTGTGTCTGCAATATGATCACTGGATGCTTGTTGTAGGCAGTCAGGGTTGAGCTCTGTTGGTGTCAACTTCTCTGCTATCTCTGAGGTGTCTAATAGTGGTGGCAAATATGGCCGAAGGAGAGCCACGTTGAAGACTAGATGCAGACAAAGGAAGAGGGCAATGTTGAGCTCAAAAGCATTGTCACCCACCGCCTTGGTGATGGTGTACGGCCCATAACGAAGTGGGCAAAGCTTTCGATGGGGCCCTGTCAGGCGTTCTTTCTACAAATGCAACCAAACTTTGTCGCCCACCTGAAACTTATGTGGCACCCAATGTTGATCATGGCACTGCTTGTACTTGGCATTAGACTTCTGTAGAATATCCTGAACCTATTGGCGGATATGCTGGATCCGTTCAATGAACCGGGTGGGTTTGTCAGCTTCTGGGGAAGAGTCGGTCGAGGTGGTCGCAAGGGGAAGTGCAACATCCATGGGGCCCAATGGTTGGAATCCCAACCCCACCTGAAAGGGGCTGTGGCCAGTTGAGCTATGCAGGGATCGGTTGTAGCTATGTTGGACATAGGGGAGATTCTCATCCCATGTGCGGGGGTGTGTTGAATTGTACATGCGCGGGATATGTACGACCATCCGGTTGATGACCTCCGTTTGTCCATCGGTCTGGGGGTGGAAGGCCGTGGATTTGGTGAGCTTGGTATCTAGCAGTGACCAGAGGCTCGATCAAAATGAGCTGAGGAACCGACTGCCACGGTCTGAGATAATGGTCTGTGGGATCCCAAAATGTAACCATACTCGTTCAAAGAAGAGCTTGGCAGTGGCTTCTGCTGTGGTGTTCTTCTTGCAAGCGACTAGAATCGCCATCTCGGAAAAGCGATCAACAACCACAAAAACACAGTCGTTTCCCCTCTTGGTGGACGGGAGGCCCGACATGTAGTCCATTGAGATGGATTCCCACGACCTGTCAGGAGTAGGCAGAGGGGTGTATAGGCCCTGTTTCTTAGTGGTCAGTTTGGCAATAGAGCAAGCAGTGCAAGACCTGATATACTTGCCGAAATCCTATCGAAGTTTTGGCCAGTAGAAATGTTTCTGCAACACTGCCACTGTCTTTTCAATGCCAAAGTGTCCTGCCACCCGACTGTAGTGAGCTTCCCAGATCAGCTTCGCGCGCTCGCTTGATGGAACGCAAAGATGGCCTAGACGACACAACAACCCGTCCTGAAGATGGAAATTAGCAACCACTGAGTTGGTGCCCAACATTTGATAGGTGGTGGAGAAGTCAGGGTCTGTCTCGTAGAGGTGGGGCCATCCGGAGGTGTCGTGGCCGCAAGATTCTAGCACCATGGTGAGTGCCACAACTGGAGGTCGACTGAGGCAGTCAGCAACTCAGTTGGTACTCCCTGTTTTATATTTGATGTTGAGGTGGAACTGTTGTAAATATGTTGACCACTTCTGATGGCAGTCATTCTGCAACTTTCCTCGGGTCTGCATGAACTGTAGTGGTTTGTGATCAGTGTGGCTGATTGTCTCCTTCCCAAGAACGTAATGTCTCCACTGGCGGCAGGATTGTACAATGGAGTACATTTCTTTGTCGTAGGTAGGGTACTTGCGGACAGCATCTGATAGTGTCTCACTATGATATGCCACAGGGTGGCCGTGTTGAGTGAGAACGGCACCCACAGCATAATCTGAAGCATCTGTCTCGATCTCAAAGGGATGTTGCAGGTTGGGTAATGAGAGTACCGGTGATGAGCACAAACACTTCTTCAAGTCATCGAAGGCTTGTTGTTGGGACAGGCCCCACACAAATTTTGCCTTACCACCACCCCTGGTCACTTGGCTGAGGGCCCATGCGATATGAGAGAATCCCAGCATGAACCGGTGATAGAAATTGGCGAGGCCCAAGAAGCTCCGAAGTTCAGTGAGTGTGGTTGGGGCTGGCCAGTCACGGATGACCTAGATCTTCGCTGAATCCACATGCACACCATGTCGATCAACGATGTAGCCTCAGTAATGGACCCTGTCCATGCCGAAGGAGCATTCTTCAAAGTTTGCATATAGTTTGTGCTTCTGTAGGGTGTGCAGAACCTGCTGAATATGCTGCAAGTGTTCCTCCCAAGTCTTGTTGTAGATGAGGATGTCATCCAGATACACCACTACAAAATTTTTGGTGAAAGGTCGTAGGATATCGTCCATCATCCTCATAAAAGTTGCTGGAGCATTTGTC
The DNA here is from genome assembly GCA_027924585.1 of Larix kaempferi. NCBI lineage: Eukaryota > Viridiplantae > Streptophyta > Pinopsida > Pinales > Pinaceae > Larix > Larix kaempferi. The sequence continues at coordinate 5,494,501 of BSBM01000751.1, read as the reverse complement.
AAACCAAAAGGCATGACCAACCATTCAAAAAGACCTTCTTTTGACTTGAAGCCAGTCTTCCATACATCTGTCTATTTTATTGGGACCTGGTGGTAGACAGACTTCAGATCAATCTTACTGAAGTATTTGGCCTCCGTGAGTTGATCAAGGAGGTCGTCGATTCGGGGAATCGGGTACTAGTTACGGACTGTGATTTTATTCAGGGCCCGGTAATCAATGCAGAGTCGCCAGGTCCCATCTTTCTTCTGCACCAGCACGATTGGCCTCCCACAAGGTGATGAACTGGGACGGATGTGCCCCTTATGGAGAAATTCTTGGATCTGCCTCTTGATCTCCTCGTTTTCCAACATAGAGCGACGATAGACTGGCCCATTGGGTAGCGCTGCGCCTGGGGTCAGATCGATGGGATGCTTGACCTGGCAGTGCAGAGGTACCCCGGTCGGAGACGAGAAGATATCTGAGTATCCTTCCACCACCTTATCCACTTGCTTATGTTGTGTGGATAGATCGATCGCGGAGGCCCAGGATGTGCCTGCGATCTTTCTTTCACTCTAAGAGCAAATCACAAAGAAGACAAATTTCTCGGCCTGAGAGATGACCTTCCTGCATTGCTTGGCAGAGATCAAGGAAATAGCACTAGGAGGGACTGCCTCAAGTGTCCTGTGCAATTTCCTTTTCAAAGAAATAATAACACTACGAGGCCTAGACTCATATACAGTATGACATTTCCATAAATAAGGTTGGCCCAAAAGAACATATGAAACTTCAAGAGGAGCAACATCACACAATACCTCGTCCTTGAAGGGCTTGATGCCGTATGGCAGTCGGTACTGTTGGCTGACGCGGAGATTGCTTCCTTTGCGGAGCCATCCAATGGTGTAGGATTGTGGGTGCGGCGTTGTCGGCAGGGCCAGGTGCTTGATGACCTCTGTTGAGATGAGATTCTTTTGGCTACCACTATCAGCGATAAAGTGCAGCGGGGTGCCTTTTACCCACATCTGTGAATGGAAGAGGCGTTATCCTTCTTCTGGCTCGTCTGGTTCATCAGGCTGGAGCTTGGTGGTAGAATTGGTGGCACTAGGTTACGCGTCAATGATCCGTCTTCCCCTTTCTGGTTCGGACTCAGAGTCAAAACCCGCATCTGATTCAGATGCTTTCACTTCGGCCACCAGCGACTGCTTTGAGCGGCAATCAGTAGTGTTATGCCAAGGGCTCTTATGGAAGTCGCACCACTTCCCAGTATCTTTCTTTGTTTTTTCGGTGTCCTTATTTGCTTGCGGCTTGGACTGGTTGTCCTGATACTATCCATCTTTGATCTGTCCTTTATTCTGTGGGTTGGGGTCGCCCTTTCCTGTCTTTTGCTGTGAGGGGTTCCCAGGCCCAAATTGCAGCATCTTTTGTTTGAGCTTCTGCTCAATTTTGACAACATATCGGTAGGCTGCACCCAAGGAAGAGATGTCCATAAATTCCATTTCGGTCTAGATGTATCTATGTAGACCACCGTGATACTCTGGCACCATATGTCGCTCTGAATCTTTGATACCCAGCTTGGTGCGTAAGGTATGGAAGATATTTGTGAACTCTGGCACTGTTTGGTCACTTTCTTGTCGCAGTGTGGTCCATTTGGTATACAAGTCGTCATAACTTCCAACAGGGTAGTATTGTTCCTCAATAGCATCCCTGAAGGATTCTTAGGTGGTCGTGACTTAAAATAATGAGGCTTCTTCTGTGTCCTTTTGCTAGCAAAATGTTTCCCACCAATCTTTAACTTGGAGAACGGCTTTGAGGAGCGCAAAAGTAATCTTTTCTCTATTCAAAAAGTTATGGACAGAAAAATACCCTTCTAGTAGATTCAAACACTTATCTACAGCATCTGCATCTATCTGTCCTTCAAATATAGGAATATCGATGTTGATTTATACCTTGAAGGGGGCGGCGCCTCCACTCGAGGAAGATGCGTCGCTTGTTGGTAGTCGCCGAAGGATTTGTGCGAAATTATCCATCATCTCGTTCATCTGCTGCGTGAGGGCTTCCTCAAGCAACATTTTGATAGGATCTCCTGTCCCGTCACCTTTCTTTTCTCCTGCCATGAGAGGTCGCTTGGGCATGCGAGAGCTTTTGTCCTCAAGAGAAACAAGCTCGAGACCCAATTCTTTGTACCTTGACCTCATTGGGGACATGCATTAAGACAACAAGGAGCAGACCGCTCTGATACCACTAATCCAGATTTTATGAGCAGAACGAAATGAATACAGATTATTATCAGATGCTTAACACAAAATAATAGAGATACAGTAAAACTGGTTTTCTATTCAATAAGGAAATAAGCTAGAACTGTAAAATGCAGCGGAAAACAAGCTTGCTGGAATGGTGGCGGCTTATCTCTGAGAAGAGATGTGACGGTTCCGCCCATTTCATAAGAAGATGGTTACAATGAGGCTCTCAATGCCTTTTACAATAAACAAGAATGTCAAAAACCCTAGACATCCAAAAACCTAACCCTAGGAGATGAAGCGCCAAAAGTCATGTGGGCCCCGTTTGGGTAAGTTAGTACATGAACTTCCCGGGGTCGTAACTTTTGCATACAATCTCCGTTTGGCGCGCTCGGTAGCCCGTTGGAAAGGTCTATTCGAGATTTACAACTTCCAGATGGGGCCAATTTTATGTTAAGAGCAACCATTTGGGCCCCCAAATCGCCAAAAAAGGTCGTTTAGGGCCTCAAATGGCCCCGGAAGTTCAGGACCCGAAAAACTGCTAAAAATAGTACAATACCAAGATTGCCATAAAACTGTTTTGAGCCAGTTGGAAAGGTGGGTGGCCACCAATATCCACCTGGATAAACCCTCCCTCCTTAGGAAGCAATGGTCTCCATTGCGTTGAGTTCCCCCATCATGTGAGGAAATTTCTGCTGAATTTGGCCTCGGGTGAGTCACTTGCCTTGGTGCAGGAGCTGCCCTGCTTTGACAACTCGATAAAGCTGGATCCTTTGATGTCGAGTGCCCTTGATCTGTGTGTCTACAATACGATCATGGGATGCTTGTTGTAGGTAGTCAGGGTTGAGCTCTGTTGGTGTCAACTTCTCTGCTATCTCTGAGTTGTCTAATAGTGGTGGGAAATATGGCCGAAGGAGAGCCACGTTGAAGACTGGATGCAGACCAAGGAAGGGGGGAGTGTTGAGCTCAAAAGCATTATCACCCACCACCTTGGTGATGGTGTATGGCCCATAACAGAGTGGGCGAAGCTTTCGATGGGGCCCTGTAAGGCGTTCTTTCTGCAAATGCAACCAAACTTTGTCGCCCACCTGAAACTTATGTGGCACCCGATGTTGATCATGGTCCTGCTTGTACTTGGCATTAGCCTTCTGTAGAATATCCTGAACCTGTTGGCGGATATGCTGGATCCGTTCAATGAACCGGGCGGCTTTGTCAGCTTCTGGGGACGAGTCGGCCGAGGTGGTCGCAAGGGGAAGTGCAACATCCATGGGGCCCAATGGTTGGAATCCCAACCCCCCCTGAAAGGGGCTGTGGCCAGTTGAGCTATGCAGGGCTCAGTTGTAGCTATGTTGGACATAGGGGAGAATCTCATCCCATGTGCGGGGGTGTGTTGAATTGTACATGCGCAGGATATGTACGACCATCTGGTTGACGACCTCCGTTTGTCCATCGGTCTGGGGGTGGAAGGCAGTGGATTTGGTGAGCTTGGTATCTAGCAGTGACTAGAGGCTCGACTAGAATGAGCTGAGGAACCGACTGTCACGGGCTGAGATAATGGTCTGTGTGTCTCAAAATGTACCCATACTCGTTCAAAGAAGAGCTTGGCAGTGGCTTCTGCTGTGATGTTCTTCTTGCAAGCGGCTAGAATCGCCATCTTGGAAAAGTGATCAACAACCACAAAAACACAGTCGTTTCCCCTCTTGGTGGACAGGAGGCCCAACATGTAGTCCATTGAGATGGATTCCCATGGCCTGTCAGGAGTAGGCAGAGGGGTGTATAGGCCCTGTTTCTTAGTGGTCGGTTTGGCAATAGCGCAAGCAGTGCAGGACCTGATATACTTGCCGACATCTTGTCGAACATTCGGCCAGTAGAAACGTTTCTGCAACACTGCCACTGTCTTTTCAACGCCAAAGTGTCCTGCCACCCAACTGTAGTGAGCTTCCCAGATCAGCTTTGCGCGCTCGCTTGATGGAATGCAGAGATGGCCCAGACAACACAACAACCTATCTTGAAGATGGAAATTAGCAACCACTTAGTTGGTGCCCAACATTTGATAGGTGGTGGAGAAGTCAGGGTCTGTCTCGTAGAGGTTTGGCCATCCGGATTTCGCGTGGCCGCAAGAGTCTAGCACCGTGGTGAGTGCCGCGATTGGAGGTCGACTGAGGTAGTCAGCAACTCGATTGGTACACCTTGTTTTATATTTGATGTTGAGGTGGAACTGCTGTAAATAGGTTGACCACTTCTGATGGCGGTCATTCTGCAACTTTCTTTTGGTCTGCATGAACTGTAGTGGCTTGTGATCAGTGTGTATGACTGTCTCCTTCCCAAGAATGTAATGTCTCCACTGGCGGCAGGATTGTACAATGGAGTACATTTCTTTGTCGTAGGTAGGGTACTTGCGGACAACATCTGATAGTGCCTCACTATGATATGCCAAGGGGTGGCCATGTTGAGTGAGAACGGCGCCCACAGCATAATCTGAAGCATCTGTCTCGATATCAAAGGGATGTTGCAGGTTCGGTAATGAGAGTACCGGTGATGAGCACAAATGCTTCTTCAAGTCATCGAAGGCTTGTTGTTGGGACAGGCCCCACACAAATTTTGCCTTACCACCACCCCTGGTCACTTGGTTGAGGGACCATGCGATATGAGAGAATCCCAGCACGAACCGGCGATAGAAATTGGTGAGGCCCAAGAAGCTCCGAAGTTCAGTGAGTGTGGTTGGGGCTGGCCAGTCATGGATGACCTGGATCTTGGCTGTATGCACATGCACACCATGTCGATCAACGACGTAGCCTAATTAAAGGACCCTGTCCATGCCGAAGGAGCATTTTTCCAAGTTTGCATATAGTTTGTGCTTCCACAGGGTGTGCAAAACCTATTCAATATGCTACAAGTGTTCCTCCCAAGTCTTGCTGTAGATCAGGATGTCATCCAGATACACCACTACAAAATTGTTGGTGACAGGTCGTAGGATATCGTCCATCATCCTCATAAAAGTTGCTGGAGCATTTGTCAAACCAAAAGGCATGACCAACCATTCAAAAAGAATTTCTTTTGACTTGAAGGCAGTCTTCCATACATCTGTCTATTCTATTGGGACCTGGTGGTAGCCAGACTTCAGATCAATCTTACTGAAGTATTTGGCCCCCGTGAGTTGATCAAGGAGGTCGTCGATTCGGGCAATCGGGTACTGGTTACGGATTGTGATTTTAGTCAGGGCCCGGTAATCAATGCAAAGTCGCCAGGTCATTCTTTCTTCTGCACCAGCACGATTGGGCTCCCACAAGGTGATGAACTGGGACGGATGTGCCCCTTTTGGAGCAATTCTTGGATCTACCTCTTGATCTCCTCGTTTTCCAACAAAGAGCGGCGATAGACTGGCCCATTGGGTAGCGTTGAGCCTGGGGTTAGATCGATGGGATGCTTGACCTGGCAGTGCAGAGGTACCCCAGTCGGAGACGAGAAGATATCTGAGTATCCTTCGACCACCTTATCCACTTGCTTCTGTTGTGTGGATAGATCGGTTGTGGAGGCCCTGGATGTGGCTGCGATCTTTCTTTCACTCTGAGAGCGAATCACGAAGAAGACAAATTTCCCGGTCTGAGAGATGACCTTCCTGCATTGCTTGTTAGAGATCAAGGAAATAGCACTAGGAGGGACTGCCTTGGGTATCCTGTACAATTTCCTATTCAAAGAAATAATAACAATACGAGGCCTAGACTCATATACAACATGATGTTTCCATAAATAAGGTTGGCCCAAAAGAACATCTGAAACTTCGAGAGGAGCAACATCACACAATACCTCGTCCTTGAAGGGCTTGATGCCGTATGGAAGTCGGCACTGTTGGATGACGCGAAGACCGCTTCCTTTGCGGAGCCATCCAATGGTGTAGGGTTGTGGGTGCGGCGTTGTCGGCAGGGCCAGGTGCTTGATGACCTCTGCTGAGATGAGATTATTTTGTCTATCGCTATCAATGATGAAGTGCAGCGGGGTGCCTTTTACCCACATCTGTGAATGGAAGAGGCGTTCTCCTTCTTCTTGCTCTTTTGGTTCATCAGGATGGAGCTTGGTGGTAGCAATGGTGGCACTGGGTTCCGCGTCAATGATCCGTCTTCCCATTTCTGGTTCGGACTCAGAGTCAGAACCAGCATCTGATTCAGATGCTTTCACTTCGGCCACCAGCGACTGCTTTGAGCAACAATCAGCAGTGTTATGCCAAGGTCTCTTATGGAAGTTGCACCACTTCCCGGTATCTTTCTTTGTTTTTTCGGTGTCCTTCTTTGCTTGCGGCTTGGACTGGTTGTCCTGATACTGTCCATCTTTGCTCTGTCCTTTATTCTGTGGGTTGGGGCCGCCCTTTCCAGTCTTTTGCTGTGAGGGGTTCCCAGGACCAAATTGCCGCGTCTTTTGTTTGAGCTTTTGCTCGATTTTGACGGCATATTGGTAGGCCGCGCCCAAGGAAGAGATGTCCAGAAATTCCATTTCGGTCTGGATGTATCTATGTAGACCACCGTGATACTTGAGCACCAGATGTCGCTCTAAATATTTGATACCCAGCTTGGTGCGCAAGGTATGGAAGATATTTGTGAACTCTGGCACTGCTTGGTCTCTTTCTTGTCCCAGTGTGGTCCATTTGGTATCCAAGTCGTCATAACTTCCAACAGGGTAGTATTGTTCCTTAATAGCATCCTTGAAGGATTCCCACATGGCCGTGACTGAAAATAATGAGGCTTCTTCTGTGTCCTTTTGCTCGCAAAATGTTTCCCACCAATCTTTGACATGGGGAACGGCTTTGAGGAGCGCAAAAGTAATCTTTTCTCTATTCGAAAAGTTATGGACAGGAAAATACCCTTCTAGTAGATTCAACCACTTATCTACAACATCTACGTCTATCTATCCTTCAAATATAGGAATATCGAAGTTGATTTGTACCTTGAAGGGGGCGGTGCCTCCGCTCGAGGAAGATGCGTCACTTGTTGGTAGTCGCCGGAGGATTTGCGCGAAATTATCCATCATCTCGTTCCTCTACTACGTGAGGGATTCCTCAAGCAACATTTTGATAGGATCTCCTGTTCTGTCATCTTTCTTTTCTCCTGCCATGAGAGGTCGCTTGGGCGTGCGAGAGCTTTTGTCCTCAAGAGAAACAAGCTCGAGACCCAATTCTTTGTACCCTGACCTTGTTGGGGACATGCATTAAGACGACAAGGAGCAGACCACTCTGATACAACTGATCCGTATTTTATGAGGAGAACGAAATGAATACAGATTATTATCAGATGCTTAACACAAAATAACAGAGATACAGTAAAACTGGTTTTCTATTCAATAAGGAAATAAGCTAGAACTGTAAAATGCAGCGGAAAACAAGCTTGCTGGAATGGTGGCGGCTTATCTCTGAGAAGAGATGTGACGGCTGCGCCCATTTCACAAGAACATGGTTACAATGAGGCTCTCAAGGCCTTTTACAATAAGCAAGAATGTCAAAAACCCTAGACATCCAAAAACCTAACCCTAGGAGATGAAGCGCCAAAAGTCATGTGGGCCCCGTTTGGGTAAGTTAGTACATCAAATTCTCAGGGTCGTAACTTTTGCATACGATCTCCGTTTGGGGCGCTCGGTAGCCTGTTGGAAAGGTCTATCCGAGATTTACAACTTTTGAGTGTCATTAATTTTACGACGAAGGCAACCATTTGGCCCCCCAAATCGCCAAAAAAGGTCGTTTAGGGCCTCAGAATGGCCCCGGAAGTTCAAGACCCGAAAAACTGCTAAAAATAGTAAAATACCAAATTTGCCATAAAACTGTTTTGAGCCAGTTGGAAAGGTGGGTGGTCACCAATATCCACCTGTATCAATCCTCCCTCCTTAGGAAGCAATGGTCTCCATTGCGTTGATTTCCCCCATCATATGAGGAAATTTCTGCTGAATTTGGCCTCGGGTGAGCCACTTGCCTTGGTGCAGGAGCTGCCTTGCTTTGACAACTCGATAAAGCTGGATCCTTTGATGTCGAGTGCCCTTGATCTGTGTGTCTGAAATATGATCACTGGATGCTTGTTGTAGGCAGTTAGGGTTGAGCTTTGTTGGTGTCAACTTTTCTGCTATCTCTGAGGTGTCTAATAGTGGTGGGAAATATGGCCGAAGGAGAGCCACGTTGAAGACTGGATGCAGACCAAGGAAGGGGGGAATGTTGAGCTCAAAAGCATTGTCACCCACCGCCTTGGTGATGGTGTACGACCCATAACGGAGTGGGGGAAGCTTTCGATGGGTCCCTGTAAGGCGTTCTTTCTGCAAATGCAACCAAATTTTGTCGCCCACCTGAAACTTATGTGGCACCCGATGTTGATCATGACGTTGCTTGTACTTGGCATTAGACTTCTGTAGAATATCCTGAACCTGTTGGCGGATATGCTAGATCCGTTCAATGAACCGGGTGGCTTTGTCAGCTTCTAGGGACGAGTCGGTCGATGTGGTCGCAAGTGGAAGTGCAACATCCATGGGGCCCAATGGTTGGAATCCCAACCCCACCTGAAAGGGGCTGTGGCCAGTTGAGCTATGCAGGGCTCGGTTGTAGCTATGTTGGACATAGGGGAGACCCTCATCCCATGTGCAGGGGTGTGTTGAATTGTACATGCGCAGGATATGTACTACCATCTCGTTGACAACCTCTGTTTTTCCTTCGGTCTGGGGGTGGAAGGCAGTGGATTTGGTGAGCTTGGTATCCAGCAGTGACCAGAGGCTCGAGCAGAATGAGATGAGGAATTGACTGTCACGGTCTGAGATAATGGTTTGTGGGATCCCAAAATGTACCCATACTCGTTCAAAGAAGAGCTCGGCAGTGGCTTCTGCTGTGATGTTCTTCTTCCAAGCGGCTAGAACCGCCATCTTGGAAAAGCGATCAACAACCACAAAAACACAGTCATTTCCCCTCTTGGTGGACGAGAGGCTCGACATGTAGTCCATTGAGATGGATTCCCACGGCCTGTCAGGAGTAGGCATAGGGGTGTATAGGCCTTGTTTCTTAGTGGTCGGTTTGGCAATAGCGCAAGCTGTGCAGGTCCTGATATACTTGCCGACATCCTGTCGAAGTTTTGGCCAGTAGAAATGTTTCTGCAACACTGCCACTATCTTTTCGACGCCAAAGTGTCCTGCCACCCGACTGTAGTGAGCTTCCCAAATCAGCTTAGCGCATTCGCTTGATGGAACGCAGAGATGGCCTAGACGACACAACAACCCGTCCTAAAGATGGAAATTATCAACCATTGAGTTGGTGACCAACATTTGATAGGTGGTGGAGAAGTTAGGGTCTGTCTCGTAGAGATGGGGCCATCCGTAGGTCTCATGGCCGCAAGAGTCTAGCATCGTGGTGAGTACCGCGACTGGAGGTCGACTGAGGCAGTCAGCAACTCGGTTGGTACTCCTTGTTTTATATTTGATGTTGAGGTGGAACTACTGTAACTATGTTGACCACTTCTGATGGCGGTCATTCTGCAACTTTCCTTGGGTCTGCATGAACTATAGTGGCTTGTGATCAGTGTGTATGACTGTCTCCTTCCCAAGAATGTAATGTCTCCACTGGCAGCAGGATTGTACAATGGAGTACATTTCTTTGTCATAGGTAGGGTACTTGCGGACAGCATCTGATAGTGTCTCACTATGATATGCCACGGGGTGGCCGTGTTGAGTGAGAACGGCGCCCACAGCGTAATCTGAAGCTTCTGTCTCGATCTCAAAGGGATGTTGCAAGTTCTGTAATGAGAGTACCGGTGATGAGTACAAACGCTTCTTCAAGTCATCGAAGGCTTGTTGTTGGGACAGGCACCACACAAATTTTTCCTTACCACCACCCCTGGTCACTTGGCTGAGGGCCCATGCGATATGAGAGAATCCCAGCACGAACCGGCAATAGAAATTGGCGAGGCCCAAGAAGATCTGAAGTTCAGTGAGTGTGGTTGGGGATGGCCAGTCATGGATGACCTGGATCTTGGTTGGATCCACATGCACTCCATGTTGATCAACGATGTAGCCTAAGTAATGGACCCTGTCCATGCCGAAGGAGCATTTTTCCAAGTTTGCATATAGTTTGTGCTTCCACAGGGGGTGCAAAACCTGCTGAATATGCTGCAAGTGTTCCTCCCAAGTCTTGCTGTAGATGAGGATGTCATCTAGATACACCACTACAAAATTGTTGGTGAAAGGTCGTAGGATATCGTCCATCATCCTCATAAAAGTTGCTGGAGCATTTGTCAAACCAAAAGGCATGACCAGCCATTCAAAAAGACCTTCTTTTGACTTGAAGGCAGTCTTCCATACATCTGTCTGTTCTATTGGGACCTGGTGGTAGCCAGACTTCAGATCAATCTTATTGAAGTATTTGGCCCCCATGAGTTGATCAAGGAGGTCGCCGATTCAGGGAATCGGGTACCGGTTACAAACTGTGATTTTATTCAGGGCTCGGTAATCAATGCAGAGTCGCCAGGTCCCATCTTTCTTCTGCATCGGCACGATTGGGCTCCCACAAGGTGATGAACTGGGACGGATGTGCCCCTTGTGGAGCAATTCTTGGATCTGCCTATTGATCTCCTCATTTTCCAATAGAGAGGGGCGATAGACTGGCCCATTGGATAGTGGTGCGATTGGGGTCAGATCGATGGGATGCTTGACCTAGCAGTGCAGAGGTACCCCGGTCGGAGAGGAGAAGATATATGAGTACCCTTCCACCACCTTATCCACTTGCTTCTGTTGTGTGGATAGATCGATCGCGGAGGCCCTAGATGTGGCTGTGATCTTTCTTTCACTCTGAGAGCGAATCACGAAGAAGACAAATTTCCCGGTCTGAGAGATGACCTTCCTGCATTGCTTGGCAGAGATCAAGGAAATAGCACTAGGATGGACTGCCTCGGGTATCCCGTACAATTTCCTGTTCAAAGAAATAATAACACTACGAGGCCTAGACTCATATACAGTATGACGTTTCCATAAATAAGGTTGGCCGAAAAGAACATCTGAAACTTCGAGAGGAGCAACATCACACAATACCTCGTCCTTGAAGGGCTTGATGTCGTATGGCAGTCGACACTATTGGTTGACGCGGAGATCGCTTCCTTTGCGGAGCCATCCAATGGTGTAGGGTTGTGGGTGCGGCATTGTTTGTAGGGCCAGGCACTTGACGACCTCTGATGAGATTAGATTCTTCTGGCTACCGCTATCAACGATGAAGTGCAGCGTGGTGCCTTTTACCTACATCTGTGAATGGAAGAGGCGTTCTCCTTCTTCTGGCTCGTCTGGTTCATCAGGCTGGAGCTTGGTGGTAGCAATGGTGGCACTGGGTTCCGCATCAATGATCCGTCTTCCCCTTTCTGGTTCGGACTCAGAGTTAGAACCCGCATCTGATTCAGATGCTTTCACTTCGGCCACCAGCGACTGCTTTGAGCGGCAATCTGCAGTGTTATGCCAGGGGCTCTTATGGAAGTCGCAGCACTTCCCAGTATCTTTCTTTGTTTTTTCAGTGTCCTTTGCTTGCGGCTTGGACTGGTTGTCCTGATACTGTCCATCTTTGCTCTGTCCTTTATTCTGTTGGTTGGGGCCACCCTTTCCTGTCTTTTGCTGTGAGGGGTTCCCAGGCCCAAATTGCCGCGTCTTTTGTTTGAGCTTCTGCTCGATTTTGACGGCATATCGGTAGGCCGCGCCCAAGGAAGAGATGTTCAGAAATTCCATTTTGGTCTGGATGTATCTATGTAGACCACCACGATACTTGAGCACCAGATGTCGCTTTGAATCTTTGATACCCAGCTTGGTGCGGAAGGTATGGAAGATATTTGTGAACTCTGGCACTGCTTAGTCTCTTTCTTGTCGCAGTGTGGTCCATTTGGTATACAAGTCGTCATAATTTCCAACAGGGTAGTATTGTTCCTTAATAGCATCCCTGAAGGATTCCCAGGTGGCCGTGACTGAAAATAATGAGGCTTCTTCTGTGTCCTTTTGCTCACAGAATGTTTCCCACCAATCTTTGACATGGGGAATGGATTTGAGGAGTGCAAAAGTAATCTTTTCTCTATTCGAAAAGTTATGGACTGAAAAATACCCTTCTAGTAGATTCAACCACTTATCTACAGCATCTCCATCTATATGTCCTTCAAATATAGGAATATCGAATTTGATTTGTACCTTGAAGGGGGCGGTGCCTCCGCTCGAGGAAGATGCGTCGCTGGAGGATTTGCGTGAAATTATCCATCATCTCGTTCCTCTGCTGCGTGAGGGCTTTCTCAAGCAACATTTTGATAGGATCTCATGTTCTGTCATCTTTCTTTTCTCCTGCCATGAGAGGTCACTTGGCCGCGCGAGAGCTTTTGTCCTCAAGAGAAACAAGCTCAAGACCCAATTCTTTGTACCCCGACCTCGTTGGGGACATGCATTAAGATGACAAGGAGCAGACCGCTCTGATACCACTGATCTGGATTTAATGAGCAAAACTAAATGAATACAGATTATTATCAGATGCTTAACACAAAATAACAGAGATACAGTAAAACTGGTTTTCTATTCAATAAGGAAATAAGCTAGAACTGTAAAATATAGCGGAAAACAAGCTTGCTGGAATGGTGGCGGCTTATCTCTGAGAAGAGATGTGACGGATGCGCCCATTTCGCAAGAAGATGGTTACAATGAGGCTCTCAAGGCCTTTTACAATAAACAAGAATGTCAAAAACCTTAGACATCCAAAAACCTAACCCTAGGAGATGGAGCGCCAAAAGTCATGTGGGCCCCGTTTGGATAAGTTAGTACATCAACTTCCCGATGTTGTAACTTTTGCATACAATCTTTGTTTGGGGCGCTCGGTAGCCCATTGGAAAGGTCTATCCGAGATTTACAACTTTCAAATGGTCTAAGTGTATGTCGAAGGCAACCCTTTGGCCCCCCAAATCGCCAAAAAGGTCGTTTAGGGTCTCAAAATGGCCCCGGAAGTTCAGGACCCGAAAAACTGCTAAAAATAGTACAATACCAAAATTGCCATAAAACTGTTTTGAGCCAGTTGGAAAGGTGGGTGGCCACTAATATCCACCTGGATCATTATGAGATAGATCCACCTAATATTTTTGTGGCTATGATCTCCCGGTTAGACAAATCGACCTTATATTGATTTTGATTGAAGGCCAACACAAGGACCTTGCAACCAAAAGAAAATATTGGTCCCATCCAAAGGTTCCCATGGACAAGGCTATCTCCCTCCCTTCCTTCCCGCATAACAGCGACATCTCCATCTAAGATATGCTTCTTTACTGGCTCTCTTTCACTTTATAAGGTCTTCCCTCTTGGGATAACTTACTTGTATGGTTATGCTAAGCCATTTCTTTTCCTGCTGCTATTGTACTTAGTGTTCAATTTATTTCATCTAATTTTAGGGGTCTCTTTTGCACCCTCCTCTTTTGTTTGCTCATTATTGTTGTCTGTAGTCACCAATACCTTTCACCATAATAGACAAAACACATATTTAGAGCATAAATAAGATGCTTTCATTATTACTCAAAACATATTTTTTTACAATCCTTGTGTCAATTGACAATGGTTCATACACTCAGGCGAACTGATATGCTCACTAATCAGTTATTATATTATATCTATTAACTATTATTTCGTCTCATTTCATTTTCTTATTACATACATAAAATGAAGCAGGATTTTGAGTCCTACAATGCATGAGGGTGCAAAAATAAAACTCTTATGCTACCTAGTACCAAATCCGATACATACAAACATATACAACAAAAATAAGAAAAACCCGCGAGGCCTAGCTCCTTCAAAATGGAAAAAATAGGGGTTCAAATGGTACATCTAATACACACAAATTAAAATACATTGACGCATTGCAGACCATATGATTTGGTTTAAACCCATTCCTCCCTACCGTTAAGGTAAATTTCTTCAATGGTATCTATAATAAACAAATCGTTGACACACTGTAGATTTTATTGATTTACTTCAAACCCCATTCCCCCCACAGGAAATTAAGTCCAGATAAATTTCTACCATAGTGGATTCTAGCACACTTTCATTGAAATACATCTGGCCTTTACCCTACCATTCACACTCGTCTGATAACAAATGAAAATCATGGACATAATGAAATGATTATTTTGAAGGTTTCTTACCATCACACAATGACACATTCATTGTATTCTTATTAGAACTCCTTGAAAGCTCTTAACTCGTAGTTTACAATAAAGATAGCCTGCTATTGTTAAGCCTCTTACTTGCATAGGCAGAAGCAGTGTTGGATTTCATTTCATCTCTGCCCTTCAGACTAAATTTATTTGACGTTTTGAACTTTTATCTTTTTATGAAAAAACAACCCTTCAACAATGATGTTTCATTTAAAAAAACACCCTTCACTAATGATGTTTTTATTAAAGAGTTTAATTTCCAATTAAAAGAGATAACATGGTTTTCTGATTAAAAAGTTTAATTTCCAATTAAAATATAACAATAAACTCATTTACCCATGTTTTTGGTTGATCATGTACTCTGAAAGTGAGCTAGTTGGTACTTTCTTCTTTGGTCCATTCACTTTCCCTTGGTTGTAAGTGGGTAGGAAGTGACCACATTGTTTCAATCAATTACTAAAACTACAAGACTAATAAATGTTACTAAGTTTTAACATATAAATCAAATAAATAATTTTCAGAAAGAATGTGAATGACATGTGTTAAAAGCTTTTAGCAACAAGAATTTTTAAAGCACATGTAAGTTGTAACTTGGAAGTATTGGAGGTGTGCAAAGTGGGATTGGGCGCCTCCCACAACAAAACCTTATTTCCATGCCAAGATTCCTATATAGGTTGTAGTCTTTACCGAGCTCAATATCAAAATAATAAAACCAAAATTTTCATGATTAAAAAAAACAAAATAATTTCATTCAAACTTATTTGTAGATTATTATCAAATTTATCAAAAAGTTGGAAAGAACATACGCTCTCTAGAGAAATGGGTGTGTTGATGTTTGGTTTCAAAGTACATAATAAACAAACCTTGCCATGGGTATTTTGCTTGTGAAATTGACCATCATTAACTTGCACTCATCCATAACTTTTATATATAACAACAATTTGTTGTAACTTCCCTAAATCTTATACAAGACTGTGGATTCAAGTGATACAATTTCTAAGACCAAGATTAGGTTTTGTAACAAATTAATTAACACATATAATCATTATTAGATTAATATATAAAATTTTCAAAAATATATGATAATGTAAACTATTTCTTTATATTTATTTTTAAATTAATTTTAGTATTGTGATAAATATGTTATAAGCTGGATAAAATTTGTGAATTTAAAATCAAATGAAACTAGAAAATTACAAATATTTAATGAAATTAATTTTTTTATTTTTCAAAAATTTAATTTAATAAATATTATATTTAAAATATTATGAAAGTTTCACAAACATATTAAAATTAATATTAAAATTAAGGTAGAGTCCAAAAAATTTGATAAAAACTATTCCAATATGTAAATAATGTGGAGTGGCACATATAAATATTTGATCATGTAAATCGACGTTGGGTACGGAAATTGCGAAATTGCAAATGCCTATTGATTACTAAATTAGATTTTGTTTAACGCTAAATTCCATCAAATTAAATTGAAAATCAAAATCACATGCGTTTATACGAATTTTAGTGAAGAGTTAATTATCCAATCAAATTAAATCAATCAATTTTCTTCAATCTTATCATTGCAAATTCATTCCCATTGATTTTATTCAAAGTGATTTGTTGATAGATAGTGATGGTCTGATACTTTAATTTAGGGATCAAGTGTTTTATTAAAGGTGAATTTTTGTGAATATCATATATGGTCGACTTGTTTTTTATTTTATTTACAACAACGGGTAACGGGTTTTTATATTAAAAAAAAAGACGAGCTTACATAAGGGATGGGAAGATTGATCCCAAAAAGGAGAGCTGTTAAAACAAGCTCATCACAATCTAGTCTTTGCATGTCATACATAACCCCTATTCTGCTGCAACTGAAGATTTTTACAAACTACCCAAGGAGAAAACTACAAAGGAAATACATCGGTAAAACAAATTAAGAGGAGAAACAATGTACTAGCCAAGACAAAAAAGTTCTGAAAACACAAAGACGAGCAGGCAGAGAAATTATCAATTAACAAGATGTTGGCGGATGTTCTCCTTACGACTAGCTGTTGCACCCAAATTTTCGTTATCAATGCCATGGACGAAAGAGGGTCTATTCCTATTGTTGGTCCTAATGCAGTCGACCTTGGATTCAACAATTCTAAGACAGTTGTGAAGGGACTCAAACTTGCCAGCCAACGTGTCGAAATATTCCTTCATCTTGCTGCTGCTGCTCCTAACTTCAGAGTTCGAGATTTGGACACATGTAGAGAGGTGAGAAATGGCTTTCTTCAGGTCAGAGTTCTCACCTCCGAGCCAATGGACCTGGGATTCTAAATCCTGAACATGCGAAAGAACCTCAGAAGATGGACTGTCAGGCCCCTTAGGGGACTCCAAATTAACGATACCACAATTGTCACCAGCAGTGTTCTGCCAATTCCTGCCACTGCCCGGCTCACTGGAACTACCACGAACATGATGTGAAGAACCACCATGATTTTGGCCCAGACCCACGTCGAGAGACATCCAATTCCTACCACTGCCTGGCTCGTGACTACATATGACATGCTGTGCCGAGCCCCTGTTACTCTGTCCCTTCCCCATGTCAAGGGGAGCCCAGCTTCTACCACTTCCTGGCTCATCAGCTTTGGAGTGCCCACAACAGGCATCCTTCGCCAGACCACCACGAGAGACCTGAAGCTCAGAGCTGCCATTACTCTGCCCCTGGACCACATCAAGAGCTGATAGGTAACGTTTCATGCCGACTCCCCCCGAATGAACCTGGATATGCTTTCTGCACCGTCGACACTGCAACGCAGGGAGACACAAACCTGCACTGATGTTGCTATCCTCCATGTTTAACCAGAAGATGCCAACCCTGCAAACTGCGTAGAATGAAACTTGCTGAATACCCGGTGCGTCAACCTCGAGCATGATATATGCTGTGGTTTCCTTGGAACCTGCTCGCATTGAATTCTCACATGCGAGACAGGTGGAGTCAGCCAGGTGAGGCCACCGTTTGAGCCGAGAGGATGCGTGAAGAGATCGAGGGGATCATAAGAAGATTTTGCAATTAACCATTTTCAAAAAAGAGTTGAGACCAAAGTTATAAGTGCGCTTAGGTAGCGAGGTCATAAGGAACAAAGGCAAACAGGGAGAGAGGGGAGGGTTATGGAACCCAGTTGTTGACAAGGTGTTGTCCATTGCTGATTGCTAGACCATAGTCTAAGCCAATGCCAATATTAGCCATGGTGTCGGCTTTCTTGTTGTTGAGCCTTAAGATGTGAAAAAAGGAGATCGAATTAAAGTCCTTGGCCATGTAGGTGAAGTGATGTTGAAACTTGGAGACAGGTTTTCGATGATTTTTAGTTAAAGCCCTGGCTTCCCTGATTACCGGTGTAGAATCTCCAATGGCCACGAGATCCTTAACATCTTCATTCCTTGCAACTTTTATATGGTCGACTTATTTAAAGACATAAAAAATAGACATTTTCTTGAAAATAAAGCTCTCTTAGTTTCAAATTCCCCTGAGTACATGTACCCAATGACATTAATAGTGGCCTCAACCTCTTTAGGTTCAAGGCAAACAAAAAAGTAAACTAACCAAAACTTGTAATCAATAATTATATTAGACATATTTTAACAGGCTATGTGATTTCTACAAGCCACCTAATATGAAGGTCACATAAATATTCAAGATTGCACTTAGTGATAAATTTATGGACAATCCAAACAAATTTTATTATTCAAGTGTAACAACACTTAAACATATGGTGTATATTCTTAAGATAACCAAGATAAATTGGTTTTATCAAAATTAAAATTAATAAATATTTACGTCTTTTATTTTGGAATTTTGGTTCGAGGGAAGGTGTCACATTAAACAACCTTTCAATCACATATCTCCAAACGAATTAGGGTTTCTTCATTTATGGACAAATGCATGAAGAGATTTGGATTAGACATTAAATAATTATTAAAAAGAATGCATTATCCATTATAGAAATGAAAGGATTGGAATGTGTACTTAAAAAATAGCGTTCCCCGTCTGTCGATAATAATAAATGACTAAGAATATTTAGTTTGCTGCAGGTCATTTAATGCAGTTGCAGTAGGTCTGTTGACCGTTGGATCTCAAGAAATATTCAGATTCAACGGTCAACAGGCCTGCTGCAGCTGCATTAGATGGCCTGCAGTCAACAGGCCTGCTGCAGCTGCATTAGATGGCCTGCAGCAGGCTGAATATTTCTTGAGATCCAACGGTCAACAGACCTCCTACAGCTGCATTAAATGCCCTACAACAGACTATTGTTTACCATAATAAATAACTAAAACAATTCAAGCGAAAATCGTAGAAAAGCAATGAAAAGGTGAACCTCTGCCTACATATAAGCTATAGAAACTTATCTTTGGTCCACTCTCATATGAAAAAAAAAATCAAAATTAATGATGTTTTTAAAAATCAAGTAATTGTAAAAATTAATCTTCATTTCATATTTACCAATACATCCATACAACTTGAAAAATAATAAAAATAATTCAACTAATGAAAAAATGCGCTTTGATGAGCATTTTACCTGTCAAATTTTAACCCTGCCGTAGAAGATGGTGATATCATTATGGTGCTAACTTTTGAAAGCAAGCACTATTCACCTTGCTGCCGAGCATTAAAGACCGCGTGAAGTGATGTGTTTGCTCTTTGAAGTGTGGACAAACGAACGAAATTATTAGCCAATAAAGCACTTGACCCGAGAAGAAAGTATTTTTTTATATTGACTTCAAAAT
Organism: Larix kaempferi; assembly: GCA_027924585.1. Classification (NCBI taxonomy): domain Eukaryota; kingdom Viridiplantae; phylum Streptophyta; class Pinopsida; order Pinales; family Pinaceae; genus Larix; species Larix kaempferi. Next base: position 5,475,363 of record BSBM01000751.1, on the reverse strand, counting down.
TAAGAGATAATGTTATAAATACCCATATGATATCCGTTATAGTGTTAGCGTGTGGTGGTCTATTCATTATTTATGCTCGAGAGATTATGAAAAATGCAGATTACAAAATTACCAAAGTCCTCAGAGACATTACCCAGTTTATCATGCCTGCAAAACTTTTGTATAGGGGACTTTTCTCTGCCATCTCAGCAGGTCATATGGATATTCTTCTATCTTAAACAAACAGAGTGTTTAAATCTTCATTTTCATGATCATAGATCTTTGTTATTCTTTTATATATGTTCAGAGTTTGAAGATTCTTGTTTATAGCATTTTCAGAAACTTGTAACATTGTATAGCTGCTATGCAAACAATATTTTCTTAATATAAAATTTGTTAAATGCTTTTCAGGCAACTAAACAAATCTTCTTCTTCTTAGACTTACGTCAATAAAACGATAAACTGATAGAGGTTAGTAAAAAATATCCAAGCTTAGGGTGAATGCAAAACACAATAAATATCATATAGCCCTTGGTCTAGGAAAATAGCAAAATTTCAATGAATTCTGGTATTCTATTCAAATTTCTTGGATCGAATCATTATTTTGGATGAATTTTGCAGAAGAGGCCATTCTGGGCAGATTTTGATTGCAGTTTTCTTATTTTTAGGAGGATTTGATTGAGTATTTTGCTAAGGAGATACTCGCAGGAGTTTCTTTGTAATGATTTGTGTCATAGAAGCAGATTTTGAATTACTGTTGAATCTGGATTTTGATAGATGGCGTTTCTCTATATGCAGGCTAATATGCGAATATTTAATTCAGATACCCAAACTTTCTGCCGCAAACATGGGAATCAGAGAATTCCAAAGCGGCCAATTTCTCTTGGATTCCATGATTCCAACCATTTGGTCCCTGGTATCCGGAGGCTTAGAGCAAGCTCTGACAGTCATACAAGCACATCTACTGAGATTGATGTGGCATTCCCTGGAGACTACAGTGAACTGCTTCAGCAGGTATGCATCTTGGTTTTAAACTAAAATAATATTTTTTTTTCTATCCTTTTTGCCATGTTTAGGGTTTATGCATTTTGGCTACCGTCTTTGTTTGGTATTTTGTTGTCTGTCCTTGTTACTGGTCTAGATCCCTGTTTTCTGTCTTTCATTTTCAGGTGATACTTTAGGCACTCCTGCATAGCAATTGTCACTTGATAGTCCCATTAACCTAATTTACTCATATGTGGACATTAATATAATTTCTTTCTTTAATATACAATATATATTATATATCGATTCACTCTATCTAAGTGTGCTTGCCTGAACTTAGAAATTGTGCTTTTCTTTTGATGCTCTCACAACTCAAACCTCGATATCATTCTCCTAGAACCCTGTTGCAGCTTTCAAAATCAAGATTCATCCTTTGCCTAAATTTTCCATTAATGTCATCTTCATTTGTCTACTACACCACTATTTTCAGTGCCAATTATATTATCTACTACTGAGCTAATGCTTGGATTGGGAGGCAGAGTGGTATTATCAGGGTATGGGCAGTTATACAGCCAAAAGTTTTGAGATTTGTGGAATGAATTGAATGTTCTCACTTGAAAGAAAGAGCAGATGCATTATTGGGAGGGTCCAAATTCAAATCCTTCTTGAGAGGGTATGTTGAATCTGCCATCTGGTGTCCCTTTTTCACATGCTTCTTCACTGGAATGTGTCTGCCATCTGGTGTCCCTTCTTCACTGGAATGTGTTTGCCACCTGTATTGCGGCAAGAATTGTTTAATTAGTTCCCAGGCCTAGAGTCAAGCTTACATGACCTTTCATGGGTTGACAAGAAAGAAAAGCTTTCTTTCTATATTGCCATAATATTTTTTTCCATTCCTTTACATAAGCTAGATAAGTTTTAGGCCTGATCATTATCCAAATGGATCCATGAACATTCAAAATTTCTAAAGTGGTATTTCTCTGGTCTATTTTGTGCAAAAGAGCTTTCAGAATCTCTGTCCTTGAAACTGATTTTCAAAAGCCTTGATGCTTTGGAAGTCTCAAGAATGGAAGTCTCAAAAATGGCCAAGGTAAAGCTATGTGGTGCTTTAAGTTACATGGAGCAATGAACAGAAAGTAAGGAGCTTGTGCTCCACGCTTGCATGGAGATAAGGCAAAAAGAGCTTGTTTTTGGCTAAGTTAACAAATGTGCAGAGGAAAGGGTTATGCAGAGTTCCATGTGTGGTGCTATGGATTGCGGCATTGTGCAGTACTTCGGACTGTGTGGTGACAAGGTTGTGCAACGCTGGAGTAAGGTTAAGGATGGAATGTTACCTTTTCCCTTCACATGTTGCATGCCACGTAGACATGAGACCTAAGGCAAGGAAAAGGTGGGAGTTGGGGGGAGTTTCACTCCTCACCCTGCACTCCACACCAAAGCAACAAGGCACAAGGTAAGGGTTAAGGCATTCCTTGCCTTGTGTATGCAGAGGAAAGAAGGGGAGTTCAAGGGGGCACACCCCTGCACACCATTCCACTCCATGCTCTACATGGAAAGAGCCATGTAGAGTGAAGTACAAATAGCCTGACCTTTGCATAAAAGAAAGGAGGAGGATCCCATGCCAAAGAAGGTTGTTGCGTAGCTAGCTTGTGATGTTGTCACATATGGTGGTGCCACATGTACAAGGTAACCAATTAGAGGTCACCACATGGCAAAAATGAAAGAGGCCTAAAAGGTCATTTCTTGCATGGAAAGAACCTGATGCCTAGGAAAGTCACTGTAACAGTTTTTGGAGTTGATTGGCTTTAGAGAGCTTGTGGACAAATGTATAAGGTAGATAGTTAGCTTACCATGGCAAATTCTTGAGTCCTCTGGCCTTGTGATTCACTAGGAGGAGATAAAAATCAGAATAGATAGAGAAAGGGGGCTCAGTGGGAAACTGATCCAGTTGGTTCCACTTGAAGAGCAAGTTGGTTCAAGTGATTTCAGTCAACAACAGTGGTATGCCTTGCCTTAGAACCCTATATGACACAAATGGATACTGAGATAAGAATTCTAAGTAACAGGTTGAAGGATTTTGCAAATAATGAGATTATCAACCAAAACAATGTTTTATTCCAATAGTGGAGGTTGTTACCGATCAAACTCGCAGGGCTAGTTCCCGATAAACAAAAATAAGGAAAGTGATCCAATGTCACCTCAATCACGATTCTAACTTCTTCGAAAGCCAAAAACCTCCAAGGAGAAGTACCCTTTGATAACCTGTAAGACACTGATGCAACCAAAAACTATCTTCTATATGCAAATACTAGTTAGACCAATGCCCAAATGGAGTCAATAGGTTAAAATAATCAACGAACGCTAGTAAATGTCAGTTAGGCAAAATAATATGATCAATAGAATCACCAAGTTGTGCTAGCATTCACCAAAGATTATTCAATGTAAGCGTAAAACCAATCCAATATTAACCAATAATATCCCAAAATATATGTAGTACTTTGATCATTCAATTCAATCTTGGGCTGTCATATATAAGAGATCATTCATCACATGTAGAATAGGAAATCAATTAAATGTCTATCTTGGATGTGTCCAAGTAAATGTAGCATTAAGTATCATTTCAAAGTCATTCAGCATAAACTTCAATAACCAGTATATATCATGAAAAATGATAGAATAAGATCTTAGTATGCATTCAGTAACAAAGTTCAAGTAAGTTTAAAAATTACCAAATAAGACAATAATTTCAAATCTGTATGTAGCTAAAAATCAGAGCTATAATTACACAATAAATTACTTTAAAAAATGCACAGAAAATAGACAATTTGGCAAATAACTTAACTCCTAGAGTTATCATAACCATTCACCTAAAATTATCATGCAAGTAAGTGTTCCAACTCCAATAACTAAAATGAAACTTTTAGCTCTGTATAAGTATATTTCATACAATATGGCATAGATCTTGTTGCCCACCGGATGTGCACACCAGCAGCAAAAATCTTTCGAAAGCTGTTTCCCAAGTGGGAAAGGTGTGGCCTTGGGGGCAAGCAAAGAGTCAGGTGCTGTAACTTGATCCCGACTCCTCCGTTTAGGCAAACTCCTTATGAAGCCAAGGGGTAGACCCTACAAAGAGTTTCTAAGGCTCTTGTGTTTTAAATGTTTTTATGGTATGTATGATGCGGATGGGTGTTTTTAGGAGTTTTTTGAAGATTTACAATAACAGTTTATAAATTCCAAGTATATACTTGCAAAATTAAGTGAAGATGCACAACCACTGATAATGACAGTTTAAAAAATAAAGCATCCACAGCATAATATGAATTTAAAAGATAAGACAAGTGCTCCAGATAGATAATAAGCAAATAAATGTTGAGTTTGGAGGACCAGGGCCTTATGGAGTCACATGTTATGCTTGGGATGCTGAATTCAAGTCTTGGTGTGCTTGAGAACTGTTTTGCAAGTGTTCTTGGTGAATTTTATTGTAAATTTTAAGATGAGTTGATTATTAGAAGGAAGGGAATCTCCAAGATATACCTTATGGTACAAGAGATGTGTCCAGAAAATACTCTAAGTGGTTCCATACAAGGACATGTTGGCTGTCCGAGTCTCCAAAGCGGTGTTCAACACTACACCTGTTAGTTTTTCAGAATTTACTTCAATCTGATCTAGGATCTTAACTGAGAGAACAACATGTACAGCATATCTACAGCACATCAATCATGGACATAATAATGCAAGCAGACAAGAGACAATAGACACACAGAGTTTCACTGGGGAAAACCATAAAGGTGAAAAACCCCGCAACTTCCTCAGAGATAAATAGAGCAATGATACAACCCAAGCATAAGAGATATACTCCTAGCAGCAACTTCTCCTTCTCCACTAGTGCGCCACTCTCCAATGAGTGTAAGAGTGAGTAAGTGAATGATCAAATAGAGTGCCTCCCGCACTCTATTTATACTTGACTTGACTTGCCTAATAACCTTTACTAGCTCGGCCTTAACTTAACCACATAACATAATGTTGACTGGGCCGACCCCCAATAGGGTGGTCTAATAACCTTTTTACCCACATGACTCATACAGGGCCGACCCCAACAAGGTGGTCTGATAACCCATCAAGTATAAGTTACGACACTTACAATATAAATGACGACACTTCCGTATAGAGGAATAATAACATCTTTATAGGAATACAATATACATATATGAAATACATTCCGAAGTTACAAATATATCAACACTCCCTCTTAACTAGGAAGGTATTTCTCGACACAGATCTGCTAGCACAAGTCTTCTTCTCTGGATCATCGTCACTGGATCATCGTCATCGAATCATCGTCATTGTTGCTGCTATCTCAATCAATCTCCAATCTACTCGTCATAGGAAGTTCTACAGAGCCAGTCCTTTTTCATACTGGATGTAGGCCTGCCACCTGCAGGTCTTCAACATCTACAGAGCCAGCCCTTTTTCATGCTGGATGTATCACATCTACAGAGCCAACCCTTTTTCATGCTGGATGTATCACATCTATAGAGCCAGTCCTTTTTCATACTAGATGTAGGCCCACCACCTGTAGGTATTCATCATCACTGGCCATACTGTGGAATCTTCAGGACTTATTACGTGCATTACAAAACCTCGAAAGAGCATCCCAGGACTGATTACGAGCACACAGCTCAACCTATCGGATCTCCAGGACCCTTTTACATGCCACTACACAACCTGTCCACGGCCATAGAGTATCATCTTGATACTCATGATCGTACTGATCATAGCAACGTTCATGAAGCACAACCCAGATGCACATCACACAACACTTACATTCACTGGCATGGGAAGACATACTTCAACCATCCGTGAAAGGCTCAGCACTTATATCTACGCCATGGGAAGACACACTTCAACCATGCTAGAATGGCATCGCACTTATATCGCAGCCATGGTAAGACACACTTCAACCATGCTCGAATGGCACAACACTTATATTGCAGCCATGGGAAGACACACTTCAATCATGCTCGAATGGCACAGCTCTTACATCAATGACCATGGGAAGACACACTTCAACCATGTTGGAATGGCTCCGGCAATTACATCACGACCATGGGAGAACACATCTACAACCATGTCCGAAAATCCCATGTGCATCTGTGTTAGATTTTGAGCATTAATTCAATATGCTATAGGATCTTTACTGAGAGAATAACATGTACAGTATATCAATGCATATCAATCATGTCAAGCATGTCAATCATCACAAGAAGAAAAAGCATAAGAGACAATAGACACATAGAGTTTCCGTGGGGAAAACCCTAAGGTGAAAAATCCCACAACTTCCTCAGAGATATCTAGAGAAATAGTACAAACAAAGTACAACCAAAATACAAGAGATAGACTTCTTCTATGTGTTGATCCTCCTCCTCACATGTGCGCCACTTTTCGAGTGAAGGATGAGAGTTTTTGAGTGATCCAAATAGAGATCTCCCGATTTCTATTTATACTTGTTCTGTTTGCCCAATAATCTTATGGGGCCGACTTGTCTAGCTAGGTACAATAACCACATATTACATAAATCCGAGCTGACCGCTTACAAGGTGGTCTAATAACCCATTGGCAAGTTAATACACTTGCGACACTTGTCAATACAAATGATGACACTTCCTTATAGAGGAATAACACATCTCTATAAGGGTACAATAAATATATATAAGAAATACATTCCGAAGTTACATATACATCAACACTCCCTCTTAACTAGGAAGGTATTTCTCGACACAGATCTGCTAGCACAAGTCTTCTTCTCTGGATCATCGTCACATCTGCTGCTATCTCGTCCAATCTCTGAATCTACTCGTCATAGGAAGTTCTACAGAGCCAGTCCTTTTTCATACTGGTTGTAGGCCCACCACCTGTAGGTCTTCATCATCATTGGTCATACTGTGGAATCCTCAGGACTCATCACGTGCGTCTGCAAAACCTCGTAAGAGCATCCCAGGCCTTTTACGAGCACACAGCTCAACCTATCGAATCTCCCAGGATCTTTTACATGCCACTGCACAACCTGTGCACGACCACAGAGTATCAACCTGATACTCACTATACATCTACCTGATGTATATCATCACATGATCATCCCGATCATCATCATCTCTGCGAGCTAGCCAACAAGTAGGTACACCTCAGGATTGATTACACTGCCTCTGCAAAACCTGCAAGATCTCTCAGGACTGATTACACTTCTACTGCAAAACCTGCAAGAGCATCTCAGGACTGATTATATGCCTCTGCAAAACCTGTGTACCAAACTGTCACATCAATGTCTTCAGATCACCACATAGTCCACGGAGCACAACCCAGATGCATACACACAACACTTACACTCACCATGGGAGGACTAACCTACCACCATGTGAAGGGCTCACAACACTTACATCAACGACCATGGGAGGACCAACCTACCACCATGTCGGAACGGCCCCAGCACTTACATCAACGACCATGGGAGGACTAACCTGCCACCATGTCGGAACGGCCCAACACTTACATCAACGTCCATGGGAGGACTAACCTGCCACCATGTCGGAACGGCCCCGCACTTACATCAACGACCATGGGAGGACTAACCTGTCACCATGTCGGAACGGCCCAGCACTTACATCAACGACCATGGGAGGATTAACCTGCCACCATGTCGGAACGACCCAACACTTACATCAATGACCATGGGAGGACTAACCTGCCACCATGTTGGAACGGCTCGTGTGCATCTGTGTCTCTGGACTCATCACTTCCCCCTGGAAGGCATCTCGATCTGAAGTACACCAAGTCTCCCTCTGAAGTATTCAAAATTCACTCTGGCAAGTGGCTTGGTCAACACATCGGCTATCTGCTCGTCTGTTGCAACATATAGGAGCTTCACTGCTCCTCTCTGCACCATATCCCTGATATAGTGGAACTTGATCTCAATGTGCTTTGACTTGTCATGGAACACTGGGTTCTTTGACAACTTCATGCAACTCTGGTTGTCGCAATATATACAAGTAGCACTAAATTGGAGATCAAACAAATCAAACAGTAGCTTCCTAAGCCATACTGCCTCACAACTAGCTGAACAAGCTGCGACATACTCTGCTTCAGCTGTACTCAGTGCCACACAGGACTGCTTCCTGCTAAACCAAGAGATCACACCTGATCCCATACTGAAGCAGCACCCTGAAGTGCTCTTCCGATAAATGGCACTGCCTGCCCAATCCGAATCAACATAACCCTCCAGGTTAAACTTTTGATTCGCCTCATACTTGAGCCCATAATCCACTGTACCCTTCAGGTACCTCAGAACATGCTTTGCAGCTATCAGGTGAACATGTCTCGGATCTGTCAAATACTGGCTCAAGGTGTTCACCGCAAAGCAAATGTCTGGCCTCGTATTCGTCAGGTACATCAAGGACCCAATCATCTGATGATACATCATAGCATCGACCGGCTTAGATGAAGCATCACACAGAAGCTTCAGGTTCGATGCCATAGGTGTGGCCATGGCCTTGCAGTCCATCATCTCGAACCTCTTCAGGATATCTACTGCATCCTTCCCTTGTCCAAGGAAGATTCCATCTGCACTCTGCCACACCTCCATACCAAGAAAGTAGTGCATCATACCCAGGTCCTTCATCTCGAACTCGACAGCAAGCTTCCTTTTCGTATCGGCAATCAACCTATCCTCACCTGTTACAAACAGGTCATCCACATATAATAGTAGAATCACAGGATTGCCTTCCTCAACCTTGTAGTAAAGGTTGGAATCCGATTTACTCTTGGTAAAGCCCAAACTGGATAGGAAGCCATCTATCCTGCCATACCAGGTCTTGGGTGCTTGTTTCAAACCGTAGAGGGCTTTCTTCAGTTTGCACACATGAGTTCCTCTATTATGTGTCTCGAACCCGAGTGGCTGCTCCACATACACTTCCTCTTCGACTACACTATTCAAGAAAGCAGTCTTGACATCCATCTGGTGTATCTTCCATTTCATCATTGCAGCCAGAGCAAGTACTGATCTAATGGAAGTGTACCTGGCCATAAGAGCAAAGGTCTCTTCATAGTCAATCCCTTCTTTCTGGGAGAAGCCACGAGCTACAAACCTGGCTTTGTATTTCTCGATGCTACCATCTGCAGCATGTTTGATCTTCTAGATCCATTTGGAAGTCACCACAGACTTCTCATTTGGTCTTAGGACCTCATCCCAAACATCATTCTTCATAATTGACTGGTATTCTTCGATCATAGCATCCTTCCATTCTTTCTTTTCTGCAGCTTCTTCATAACTGGAAGGTTCTTTATCCATAATGCAATAGAGCAAAGCAACGTAGCTAGTATGTGACCTTGTCCTTTTTCTTTCTCTGTGTTCTTCTTCTGGAATGCCAAATCTTTCTGCATCTTGGATGAGCTCTCTAGCCCATGTTGGTTTCCTCTTGTGAGAATTCTTCTCACGAGGTGGATCCATAGGTTCTTGTGGATCTTCCATTTCTCGATCTTCTTCAGGAACTGTTTCATTCATTGTGGTGTCTTGTGTTCTGGATATTCTGGGTTCTTCATTGTCTTCAACATGTATCTTTCTCGATTTGTGGTAAGCTGAACTTTCATCAAATGTTATATCTCTGCTGATGTCGATCTTCTTGAATCCAGGGAAGTAGATTCTGTAAGCTTTCGAGCTTTCACTGTTTTGTCCGCCAAACTGCACACCAGCAGCAGAAATCTTTCGAAAGTTGTCTCTTCACTACAAGTGAGAGAGGTGTGGCCTTGGGGGCAAGCAATGAGCCAGGTACTGTCACCTGAATCCCAGCTCCTCCGTTTAGGCTAACTCCTAACGAAGCCAAGGGGGGTAGTCCCTAAAAAAGAGTTTCACTAAGGCTCTTGTGTTTTAAAATGTTTCTTGTATGGGGTGATGCGGATGAGTGTTGTTTAGGAGTTTTTGTATAATGATGAGAACACAATTAAACACGCAATCCACGTTGCAAATTCCACAAGATACAAATTTAGAAGATGACAAAATACTTTGACTTAGAATTAAAACAAAGCATCCAGAAGATAAAGAACAAACAAATGACAAGGACATATGGTCCAGATTCAGAAGATATATAAGAACTTTTAAAGACCAATACCAAGTGGAGTCAAATGAAATACTTGTGATGCTGAAAAGTATAAGTCAAAAGTAGCTGTTTGTGAGATCATTTTGAAATTGTTCTTGGTAAATTTTAAGTGTTTTAGATGTTCTTGATTATTATGGCTAAAACCAAGGATATCAAAAGAGTGTCTGGAAAGACATTCTAAGCAGCTCCTTTAAGAGACATGTTGAACCTGTCTGGAATCACAATGAGGCGCGCAATGCTAACCAGCCACTGTGTCGCAGATTGGGCAATTCGGCGCCTCCCCTGAGAACTGCTTAAAATACTTTTTGAACAACGCCGGTTCGTTCGTTATGGGGGTGAAAGTTTTAATTAATTATCACTTATGAGCTTATCAAATCCTTCACCTTTCTGAGTACTAGTCCAACCGTTTCCGGTTGGCAGAGCATATGGGTGTTGGATAAACGACCAAGATAAATTAATTAAGGGGGAAATGTGGATTGAAAAGTTTTATTATTTAGAGCACTTGTTCAACTCTCCGACAGAGAGCGCTCTTGACTTGATCTTAAGACCACAGTTTAAGAGACTTCCTACTTTAAAATGCCTAATGCAGGGGAAGATGCAAGTCTAACAATGCTCTCCGACAGAGAGTGCTCTTGACTTGGATTTGGCCAAGTTCAAGAGACTTTGTTCGTTTTAAGAAGCAAGAAGCAGTTGTGATAACAAGATATTGCAATTTTATAACATTTAAATCATATGATAGCTCAAATAGATGTGAAACACTGCTAGCATGCTACTTGCAAAATAAAATGAAATAATTGAAAGATCTAGTGTTCTACCAAACAATTCTACTCTAAAGGTGGGATCAACCTTTGAACAAGGTCAACCACTAGAACCGTCAGTCCTGGAAACCTTCCAGCTAGCTGGATGTCCACAAGATGCTGATGGGGGAACGAGAAGCTACCACAGAACTATGTGGCCTTCGGGATACAATCCCAAAGTTAGCTTACTCTGGTCAAAACTTGAGAGAGAAGCGACAAGATGAAAATAAACTACTCTAAAACATGAACTGAAAAGATCTAAACTAAGCAAACCCAACACTCTTCCCCAAATGGGGAAGAAACCCAAAAGGTGGAGGACTCCTCCACTAGAGAGCTTTATTAATTTTTTACAAGTGCCTTGGGTTTTAAAACCTTGAAGGACTTTTGGAATGAAAATAAAACTTTAAAAATTTTAACTTAGCTCTTGATAGCTATTACAAAGGATAGTGAGTGATGGATTTGTATATTTGATCCTCCTTGTATTTGGTTTGAGTTCTTGCTACTTTAGCTCGGTTTTCTTCACTTCAACTTTTTCAAATCCTTCACACTTCCAAAGTACCTACAAGAAAAACAAAACTCAAGGCACCCTTTAGTGTTAGAGAGATAAAATAAACTTTGAAACTAAGTCTAGATTTGCAAAATGAAATCTAAACATAGAATGACATGAAAAATGGTTCAAAAAAGTTAAGATGGGAAAACGGACCAGCGAACAAAAAGTGCCCTAAATATGCTAGAAATGAGATCTAAGATGTAAAAATTTTTGAAATTTTTATGAAAATTTTTCTATCTTTTAACAAGGAGACTTGGAAATTTAAACTTATGCAAGCTATACCAATATGGAATGTGATTTAAAATGCTTCTAAACTAACCTTTTCCAATGCATGAAACTATTAATAAAATGTAACTATTGAGATCTAACTAAGTTTAACAATGCAAAATAGGAAGCTAAATGATATTGAACTAGATCCTAACCATGCAATACAAAGCATGAGATTTACCCCTACTAACAAAGTAATGAAGCTAACAAACTACTAACTTTTAAAAAAAATGCAACTAGCTAACTCTAAACAAATAAAAACTAGATGATACTAATTAATCTTTGTCTTGTTTTTTAGGGCTTTTGGGGCACTTTTTTAAGGTGAACGAGAGGAGCTAAGGAAGGAGGAGTGAAAGGGAGGAGGAAAGGGTGGTGAAAGGGCGAGGACGAGAGCAAGGGATGAATTGCAAGGATGATGGACGAGTCTGGGAGAGGATGAAAGCTAGGAGGGGCGAATGGAATGGCTAGAAGAAGATGGCTTAGCAAATCAAGTGAAAAAGGGGTTCAATAGAGAAAACTAGAGAGTTGGAAGAGGTGAACTCATGGATCCAAGTAACCAAGATTGATATAAAACTTTTGTTGATGGAGGAAGAGGCAAGTCTCTTAGGAATGTTTCTTCTTTCGAAATAAGGGGCTACTTGAAAACCCTGCAAGATGAAGGTGTTAAATGGTAAAAACTCTTGGTTCATGAAAACAAGCTTGCTCCCAAGCCAATCTCCACACTTGGACAATATCTGCAAAACACTAATCTCAAGCCAACAAACTAGATCACATGCCTATTGTACTAGATTGTTAGTCCTCACAAGGCATAAAATGAATAATAATTTGCAACAAGAAATATAGAGTGAGAGAATATCACCAAAGTACAAGATGAAACCACAATGCCAATAGCTCCAGCATGGACCTCCAAAGTCTCTTCTATATTCCAAACCTTAAACAAATATTACAATATAATTTCGGCAGAGTATTCTTGCACCAAAATTCCATGAAGAATGAGGGAAAAAGAGCCTCATTATATAGCAAAGGCTAACAACTAAAACCCTAAGTTGAATTGGCATGATGGAAGCCAATGGCACCTAACTAAAGTCGATTTCCAATCAATAACTAGTCTCAACCAATCGAAATACATGTCAATCAAACTTGGAGTGCTAACTCCAATCTAGAACTTGAGTTCAAAGTCTACATGTATGGGGAGGTGGCCTCCACCTAGGCAAGGCGCCCCCCATCCCATTCTTGGAATAATCACCAACCAATATTCAAATGCCATGTGTGAAACTCGAGCTCAAAAAGAGGTTGACGTGAGCTAGCTTGGAGAAGGCGTGATTGGAGGTGGTAGGTACTTGGAGTTTGACATCTTTTAGATTGCAATCATGGTGGTTGAGAGTGGGAGGTGGCCTCCACCTAGGCAAGGCACCCCCACTGTTCATTAAATGCAAATCACACCAACCAATTTCCATTAAATATGATCTCCACATCATCAAACTCGACTTTGCATGCATGGAGGGCGAATTAGCTTGGAGAGATCTACTTGTGCTGACCGTATACTTGATTGAATGTTAACTGAGATGATTGGAATCTTCATAAATGCTGAGTGCCATGTCATTTAGCCTTTTACTTTATTCCATTTGGATTATTTTGGAGAGATTTGGATTATCTCCAAAATAATCATTTTTATTATTTTAATTAATAATTTCTCTGTAAATGGCTTTTTAGAGAAAATATTAATTACGAGGCCTAAATGACATCCGAAACTGGGGTTTAGCTGGTCCATAGGTCATGTGTGATTTTTGGCTTATGAAACGAGCCATCAATCATTGAATTCGGACCCCGGACGACTGACATATTACAAATTATTATTTCTCTATTTAAACTATAGAGAAATTTATTAAATTTAAAAAATAATTAAAAACCCAAATTTGACGGGCCCGGTAAAATTTTTTCGAAATTTTTTCTGAGGGTTTTATGGACCTAGGACATGACCGACACTTATTCTAAGAGTGTCTAGTAGGCTTATATACATCAGTTGGACTCTAATAACCCCCCATGGCTAAAATTTTCAAAATCGGGCATTCCAGCTTTGGAGGAGCGGGAGAAAACCTCATCGATTATAGCTCGGCTATAAGCAAAGTATAATTGACAAGGGAAAAAACTCCCTGGAATGCCTTAGTTGCTTAATCAAGTCATGGGGAATCGAGATACTCAGATCCTACTAGCACACTTTATTACAAACCCCATGGGGCCATGGTCATGTTGACTCAAAAAACAAAATAGGCTAGCGAAAACTGGCTAGTCACAAATGCTGGATCATCTGATACACTGGAGTCAAACACTTATCATGTTTGTCAAATGGCGGCTCTTTAGATAATCCAACTATGGTACAAATAAGTTGGTAACACACTGTAACCCACGAATATACCCTTCTTTCCTGAAGGATCCAACTTTGACCTTTTCTCTTTTGGGATGTGAGTGTATACTGGACAACCAAATATTCTGAGATGGCTCACTTCTGGTTTCTTACCAGTAAACACTTCTTCTGATGTTTTGTTGTCAAGTATCTTATGGGGTGTTCTGCTCTGCACATATACAATTGTCCTTGCTGCTTCAACCCATAAGTGCATAGGTAAGTCTTGGTCATGAAGCATTACCCTTGCTGCTTCCATGATTGTTCTATTCTTCCTCTCGGCAACCCCATTCTGTTGTGGATTGTAAGGAGTAGTCAACTCCCTCTTAATCCCTGAATCACTGCATAACTTTTTGAAGTCTCCTGAAGTAAATTCTCCGCCATTTTCAGATCTGAAGATCTTGATCTTCAAGTCAGTTTGGTTTTCTATCAAGGCTTCAAATTCCTTGAAATTGTTGAATACTTCATCTTTGTTTTTCAAGAAGTAGATCCAAGTCTTCTTAGAGAAATCATCAATAAAGGAGACATAGTATACATACCCACTCAGAGAACTGGATGACATAGGACCGCATACATCAGAGTGGATAATCTCCAAGATTCTTTTTGCCTTGCTTTCACTGCTTGGAAATGTCTTCTTTGTATTCTTTCCCTTTGCAAAAACTTTGCAAATGCCTTCATGCTTTGTCTGGATTTCAGGAAGACCTTCTACCGCTTTGCTCGCAATTGGTAATGCCCTGTAATGCATGTGTGCAAGCCTTCTGTGCCAAAGTTCACTTGGCTCTACTGATTCATGGATCATGGCTTGTTCTGGATGGCCCTTCAATTTGTATAATCCTCCCTCTTGCTCTCCAATCACAACTACATCATTTATAGTCTTACCCTTTTGCCACATTAGTACTTGGCCATCTATAAATGCGACCCTCATGCCTTTTGCATCCAATGCAAATATTGAGAGTAGATTCTTCTTGAGACCTGGAACATAGAGTACATCTTTCATCTTCATAGACTTTCTAGAGTCTAGTTTATAGGAGGCTTCACCACTCCCTTTTATGGGATACTGGTAGTCATCCCCAAGTTTCACCTTGTGGGGTGAATCATGTTCAGATAGATCCACAAAGGATTCTTTGAATCCTGTCATATGTTTGGAAGCCCCACTATCTATTAGCCAATCATTACTTCCATGAGTAATGGTTCCAGTGAGAGCAGAAATCAAAACATATTCTTCATCACTTGAAGAATCTTCACTATCTTCTCTAGCCCTCTTCCTGGGAGGTTCATCATCCTCTGCGGCATGAGCATGATGTTTTCTTTTGAAGTTCTTCTTCTTGTGAGAACCATCTTTCTTATTTCTGGGACAGTCTCTGGAATAGTGTCCCTTTTCATCACATGTATAGCAACGAGCATAGGACATGTGTCTTTGAGATTTGGTGTTACCTCTTTGATTTTGATGGTGGTGCTTTTCTTCTTACTGTGGTGATGTCCCTTCTTATCATCATACTTCTTGGAGTGTGCTGTGAGAGCTTGATCTTCATTCCCCATCTTCTCTTCTCGAGCTACAATTCGAGCTTCTTCTTGTGAGCATTCTTCCCACAACCTCAAGTTGTTCTTTTATTTGGGAGACCCTTGAGAAATATGACTGCATAGTCTCTGCATTCTGGATCTTGATATTCTTCAATTGATTCCTCAAGGTCATCTTCCGATTTATGTTCTTGCCTTCAAATAGTTTGGTCAAGGAATCAAACATCTCTTTTGGTGTCTTTAGGGATGACACATGAGGGATGAGATGATCTTTAATAGAATCAACAATGATCCTCTTTGCCTTAACCAAGTTCCTCTTGTGAAGAGCTTTAGCCTCTTCTCCCTCTGGGACAAGGACCTCTTCACTTATATAAGTATCCAGCTCATTCTCTTCAAGGATTAACCTAATCCTATACTTCCATGCTCGGAAGTTATCAGCCCCTTCAAGCTTATCCTCAAGCTTGGTGTGGTGAGACATCTTAAAGAGTACTTCAAATGGAAATAGAAAAGATTTAGGTCTTACCACTTGATTTGCTGAAAACTGGATCTGGGGCCGGATTAGGGTTTGTCAGACAAACCGTAAAATTTCAAACTTTGAATTTTAACTTTCTGAAAGGATAGAAAGATGCGCCTTGATGAACTGATCAGCCTGGTATATTCAAAAATTCAGATCTGCAAAGTTTCACCCTTCAGAAATGTCTTTTAGTCTTCCTGCATCCACTGAGGAGAACCCTGAATTAGGGTTTGAGTTTCCCGTAGATCTACCCAGCCAAAAATCTTGATCCAAATCTCTAAACTTCGATTTTTCCAAGGAGCTTCCAGCTATGTCTTCAGATTTCAGAAATTCCTATTTTTGTAGAAACCCTAATTTTTAGGGCCAAATCTGAAAATGCTCATAATTGAATTATGATTGGACAGATAGATTCTCCTTGATGAGTAGAGTCAATCTACTATACTGCTTTTCCAAAATCTGTGGAGAGAAACCCAATAAACAAGAAACTTTGGTTTCCGTAACTGCACAGTGTCTTTTTCTCAGGTTAGCTCTGATACCATGTTAGATTTTGAGCATTAATTCAATATGCTATAGGATCTTTATTGAGAGAATAACATGTACAGTATATCAATGCATATCAATCATGTCAAGCATGTCAATCATCACAAGAAGCAAAAGCATAAGAGACAATAGACACAGAGTTTCCGTGGGGAAAACCCTAAGGTGAAAAACCCCACAACTTCCTTAGAGATAGATAGAGCAATAGTACAACCAAATTACAACCAAAATACAAGAGATAGACTTCTTCTATGTGTTGATCCTCCTCCTCACATGTGCGCCACTTTCCGAGTGAAGGATGAGTGAGTTTCTGAGTGATCAAAATAGAGATCTCCCGATCTCTATTTATACTTGTTCTGTTTGCCCAATAACCTTATGGGGCCGACTTGTCTAGCTAGGTACAATAATCACATATTACATAAATCCGAGCCGACCCCTTACAAGTTGGTCTAATAACCCATCGGCAAGTTAACACACTTGCGACACTTGTCAATACAAATGACGACACTTCCTTATAGAGGAATAACACATCTCTATAATGGTACAATAAATATATATAAGAAATACATTCCGAAGTTACATATACATCAACAATCTGTGTCTTCGGAACTCATCACACATAATCCAACTGATTATGTAATGTATCCACCTGATACATATGATCATCCTGATCATCATCATAGCATCATCTTGATGCATATCATCCAGAGTATCATCCTGATACTCATCTCACATGATCGTCCTGATCATCATCACTGCATCGTCCTGATGCATATACATATACATGATCCAACTGATCATACGAGGCATCCAACCGATGCATATACATATACATGATCCAAATGATCATACCAAGCATCCAATCGATGCATATACATATACATGATCCAACTAATCATACCAAGCATCCAACCGATGCATATACATGATCCAACTGATCATATCAAGCAGTAACTGGAGCATCGTCCTGATGCTCATCACACAACGCTTACGTCCATAGCCATGGGAAGGATCCTCCTCTCACCATGTTTGGAATGGCTCCTGTAGATGTATCCATCCCTTCTTCCTCGAAGTGTCATCAATCTGAAGAACACCAAGCCTCTCTGAAGTACTCAAACTTCACTCTAACTAGTGGTTTTGTCAACACATCTGCAACCTGCTCATCCGTCGCAACATACAGGAGCTTCACTGCTCCTCTTTGCACCATATCCCTGATATAGTGATATTTGATCTCAATGTGCTTCGACCTGTCGTGGAACACCGGGTTCTCAGATAGCTTCACACAACTCTGGTTGTCACAAAAGATACCAGTAGCATCCAACGGGAGATCAAATAACTCAGACAGTAGCTTCCGGAGCCATACTACCTCACAACTAGCCGAACAAGCTGCAACATACTTTGCTTCGGTTGTACTTAGTGCTACATAGGACTGCTTCCTGCTACACCAAGAGATCACACCTGATCCCATACTGAAGCAACACCTAGAAGTGCTCTTCTTATCTGCAGCACTGCCTGCCCAGCCCGAATCAACATAACCTTGCAGGTTAAACTTTTGATTCGCATCATACTTGAGCCCATAATCAATTGTACCCTTAAGGTACCTCAGAATATGCTTTACAGCAATCAGGTGAACACTTCTGGGATCCGTCAGGAACTGGCTCAATGTGTTCACCGCAAAGCAGATATTTGGTCTCGTGTTCGTCAGGTACATCAAGGACCCAATCATCTGACGATACATAGTGACATCAACCGGATCAGATGAAGCATCAGACAGAACCTTCAGGTTCGATGCCATAGGTGTGGCCATGGCCTTGCAGTCCATCATCCTGAACCTCTTCAGGATATCTACTGCATACTTCCCTTGTCCAAGGAAGATTCCATCTGCACTCTACCACACCTCCATGCGTAGGAAATAGTGCATCATCCCCAAGTCCTTCAGGTCTTGGGACCACATCCCAAACATCATTCTTCATGATCGACTGGTACTCTTCGATCACTACTTCATCCCGGATCCTGGGAACTTTAGATTCTTCAATAGATAGCTTTGTTGCTGGAGTAAATGTTGTAGTCCTTCTTTTGTAGGTGATGGTATACCATCTTTCCTACAGGACAAGTTAAATTGCATGATTAGAAACATCTCATAGTTTTCAGAACAAATTCTTACACATAAAGAAATATGTCATACAGTCATGCAATTATTTTAGCCAATGCTTTCAATACAACATTTATCCATATCCCGTAACTTTCTAGATGCCTTCCAATCTCTACCAGAACATTGTTAAGAGTGTGCACAACTCCCAACATGTCAGCAAAGAGGTTTCATTCTAGATAAGTAGCAATGGAATGTTGTACAGTGCCATAGGCCACTTACCCATCACATGCATATTAGTAGTATACTGTTCATTAATGCAATTATTCTAATATGCATAATACACACCCTAAGTCTAGGAACATAAGCATATGCATCATTGAACAATATTATTTAAACAAACAAATATGCAAGAAATGACAATTCAAATACTTATCTTTGTTTGGTTTGTAGGGTGGACTCCCTCTCAATATTTGCTTCCTTGCAGAAACTACTGGAGTGTGCTTCCTCTTGATCTTTGCTTCCTTGATTACCTGTCCTTGAACTTATATCCATCCTTGATCACTTATGCATACTTACTAGTATCATCATTGTGTTATTCTCGAGGTCTCATACATACATTCATTAGTATAATCTCAATACTATCAAAACACAAAACATGTATAGTCATGATCATTTCAAACACAGATAATAAACATTAGTATTCAAGGTTTCAGGGAATACTTCTTTTACTCATGCATATTCTTATTTGACCAAAGGGCTTTTCTGGTTAGTCATATCATTAATCAAGGTAAGAAACATAATATGCATAAATCCTTGATTACTTACATTTCTAACTTCATGAATAATCATTATCAACCATACAACAGTATAAGATCCTAACACAAGGTAGGATTCTAACTTGATATAGGAAAAACATACCTGGTTATCATATTTGCTAGTTATGTCTAGCAATGTCTTCTTGTTCTCTTCAGTAGCCTGCATATCTCATCGGTTAATCATTATAGAACCAAGTTATACATACCTCGTAAGTAGATCTTCTATGTGATCCATGACAATGGATGAATCTTTGTCTTCATGTCAACATGGTCATATGTTCTTGAACTAGAACATGATTTGTCTTTCTTGATGTACCTTTCATGTTAGCGGACAACATCAACCTCATACAACACCACAATGCATTAGTACAATCATAAGTGTCAAAACCCTAATCAATGAATATCTGCATTCATAATTTTATTAAGGTGATATGACAAGTCTAAAGTTAAATCAAGATTGTACTAACCTTAATGAAGACAAACATACCATAAACTTAATCATGAATAGATTTTGAAACATTCCCGTAAGTCATACCTGTCGAGTTTGCTTGTAATCTTCTTATGTAAGGCCTTAGCCTCATCTCCCTCTGAAACAGGAACTTCTTCACTTATGCAGGTGACCAATCCATTCTCTTTTAGGACTAACCCAATCCACTTGATTTGCAGAAAATGGATCTGGAGCTGGATTAGGGTTTGTCAAGGAAACCCTAAAAATTCAAACTTCTGAAAGGATAGAAAGATGTGCCTTGATGAGCTGATCAACTTAGTATACTCAGAATTTGAAAACTGCAAAGTTTCACCCCTCAAATTTGCTTTTCAATCTTTCGGATTCACTAGGGAGGACCCTGAATTAGGGTTTGAGTTTCCTAGAGCTTCACCCAACCAAATAGTTTGATCCAAAGCTCTAAACTTCGATTTTTCCAAGGAGCTTCCAGCTATGGTTACCGATTTAAAAAATTCCCATTTTTGCAGAAGCCCTAATTTTTCACCTTTCCGATCAAAGTCCCAAACTAGGGTTTGATCAAGCCCGGGCTTTCGCCTAACCAAAAAATTTGATCTTGGTCTCTAAATTTCGATTTTGATGAGGAGCATCCAGCCGTGGTCTCCGATACAGAAATTCCAACACTCTCCGAAACCCTAAATTCCCGGAGCCATGAATGAAGGTGCTCAAAATCCAATTCTGTTTTGACAGAAATATGCACCTGATTGTTTCTGATGTAACTCTGAAATTTCAGATCTACAGGGTCTGAAAATTCTGCCTGTGGTAGCCTGACCTGTTATCTTTTCAACCCCATAGGTCCGACCTCAAATGGATTCTCTGAGAGAGAGTTACGTCAAGTGTCGCAACGTGACCTGTTTATGGGATAAAACAGGAGAGCGAACTTGTACGGAGTGCCACGTGTCACTGGTTCAATTTTGGCCTCTGAAAAGCGTACCTGTGAAAGTATAGTCCGTGCCCTACTTGCCACTTTTTACGAAATTCATTTGGAGCTTCCTAGCCCAAGTTGTGACCTTTTCCCCTAGGTCACCTGTTTATGACTCAGATCTGGAAGAGGCAGAAACCCTATATTGTACAGATCATAAATCTGAAAGTACAACGAATTAAAGGCTCTCCTTTGGACACAAGGTACATGGGGATCTTATCTTCGACCTGTAAGATTTTCAGATCCTGAAACCTCGCCGAAATGAATTTATAGCGAAAGTGCTACGATGACTGGTTTTTGCTATATCAAGCCCTAGCTTCGCAAGTGCAACAAGTGTCATAAATGCCATACCATGCCTTCTTTCAGGCTAGCTCTGATTCCATGTTAGTTTTTCAGAGTTTACTTCAATTTGATCTAGGATCTTAACTGAGAGAACAACATGTACAGCATATCAATCATGGACATAATAATGCAAGCAGACAAGAGACAATAGACACACAGAGTTTCACTGGGGAAAATCATAAAGGTGAAAAAACCCACAACTTCCTCAGAGATAGATAGAGCATTGATACAACCCAAGCATAAGAGATATACTCCTAGCAACAACTTCTCCTCCTCCACTAGTGCGCCACTCTCCAATGAGTGTAAGAGTGAGTTGTTAGACACAATTGCTCACTGAGAGGGGGGGAGGGGTGAATTAGTGAGCATGCACTTAATTAAATTCAACTTTTTCTTCAATTGTATATCATCATTTCACAAACACATCTATATCATATTCATCAATAAACTAAGCACATGTCATTTATTACATTTATTAACATCAATACATCACACAGAGCACACGAGACACAAGGTATAATCTTTGCAATCTTGTATTTGGTTCAATGGCTACAACCGTGAGGCAATTCAGCACCAACTGAAATAAAAGAGCACCAACTCTTTATCTAGGACCCAACCTAGTTCTTCTTAGATCCTACTAAGAAGTAGATACAAGACCTAGCTTGCAAATCATATGTACATACATTACATTTCATTACAGTCATGTCTTTATCCACATCATCTCATTCATCATTCTGTCCACCATGTCTTCATTAAATCAGTCAATCACTTTTTTGTCCATGCACATCATCAATATTCTACTCAGCATATCATAACTGTCTTGGTACTCAAATAAATATCAGTTTGTCATGCACATCATCTTTTATCATCCACATCAAACTGCCTGTAAGTCCCTCTTCATTTTGCCCAAGAACACAACATTCTGTTTATCATCACACTATCCACATGACAATCACCATAGCAATATATCTTTATTTAAGACAAATATCAAACCCTGTCTCAGCATATCTCCACATCTTCATCATTCTGGTCATAAGTCAACTTGAACACATCATCAGCATATTTTGTCATTGTCTTAGTGAAAACCAGAAAACAATGTCTTCATGCTGCTGTCCACATCATGCTTCAACCCTGAGTATGTCTTTATCTTCAAGCTGAGCATATCTTAATCACATAAATAACAGCAGTCTGTCCAGCTTCAAGTCTTTGTACTATTTACATGCAATACATATCTTCAAGTATTTACACTGTCTGTTCATATCAACATTAGTTCAACCCAGAAGTTAATGATAAAAGGATTAATATCATACTGTCCTTTAGCCTGCTGCCAGCATCAAGTCATCATCACAATGTCTTCATCTAGCATAGATGTAAGAGACAAACCAGAAATTACATTGCTGTAGCTGTAACTGCTCTTGCTCCTTACCACCAGACTGTCCTCATCCTCACTGTCCCGAAATCAGAGCTCCCCCAACAATCCGAAATTTTTCCACAGAGTGCTGCACCACTGCTGCTACTTATCAGTCTGAATTTTCTCAGAAGATAGACTGTCGAAAGTCAAAAACAAATCGAACTTTACTTCTGCTGCAACTGCCTGAAATAAGTCATAAAAATTAGAACTAGGTCTCCATCGAATTCTTCATTTCATTAAGTTACTGTGGCTACCTCAGTGCACACCCTGCTGCTGCCCTAGAGACTGTGCACCCGAAATTAGAGAAAAAAAGAGACTTAAAAAAATATTCTTCTTACTGTAGCTGCTGCCCCAAAACAAAGATGAAAGCAAAAATAAAAAATGTTGTCCACTGTAGCTGCTTGCTACAGTACCCGAAAATCAGAGCTCATTTCATTAAACTTGCTTGCATTTTGGAGTGGAGAAACTTGCAATTTATACAAGTCGTGTGGGTTAAAAATGAGCTGGCCGACCTTTCACCTTTCAAATTAATTAAAAATGATAATTAAATCTTTTCTTAGGTCGGCTGATCCAATATATGGGGTTAACTTTGCCACACAACTTCACAAATTAATATCTCTTCAACCATAAGGAACCATGTGACGTGCCACCTACCGTTGGAAACGGCATGACGAGGGCTACTAACTTGTGAGGGTCTTACTTGCATTGGCAAGGTTCTTTACCCTTAATTTCTTCAATTAGTGCAGGACATCAGCAATTGACTTCAAACTCCACCAAGGGTTTTCAAGCATGTGCTACTTGGGCTTCTTATAGCATCAAGCCATAATGAGTATGGGTTCCAAAACCCAAGATCTTCTATTGTGCAACCACATCATTATTTTCATTAAGAATATTATGACCATCTCCAAATGACCATAGTATGGGTCATTTGCCCATTTTGGTGTTCCAAAGCCCAATCATGCCATGTCATTAATATTTATCACTTCTTTGTCATGTCATGGTTTGCCCAAGCTGACATGTCTGCGTATGTCATCCAATGCACATATTCCTCTTGCCATGTCATCAACCTTTAGCTTCATACTCCATACCATTCACTTAGATTATTCCTTTGTCATTAATGGTTGATCATCAATGACAACCTATGCTCAACATGAGTAAGTGAATGATCAAATAGAGTGCCTCCCGCACTCTATTTATACTTGACTTGACTTTCCTAATAACCTTTACTAGGTCGGCCTTAACTTAACCACATAACATAATGCTGACTAGGCCAACCCCCAATAGGGTGGTCTAATAACCCTTTGACCCACATGACTCATACAGGGCCGATTCCAACAAGGTGGTCTAATAACCCATCAAGTATAAGTTATGACACTTACAATATAAATGACGACACTTCCGTATAGAAGAATAATAACATCTCTATAGGAATACAATATACATATATGAAATACATTCCGAAGTTACAAATACATCAACAACACCAACCAGGGATATAGCCTAACTGTGCTTTTAAGATCTCGGTACAGTGGTTCCAACATCCCCAGGAAGAATTTGCCCACTTTCGAATATTTGACGATCAACGCCGGATTTTCGTTGGTTTATGGGAGAGTATTTTATTATGGTTTGAATGGATTAAGATGTGGAAAATTAAATAGTCTACAACTGCTTCTGGGTATCCCACAAGTGGGTAGAGCATACACAGTGTAGTAAATTGTAAATTCCAATTTTATTGAGTGTTTGGAACAAGAACTATTGTAAAACTCTCCGATAGAGAGCATTCTTGATCCGCCTTATGGCGAGATTCAAGAGATTTATGAAATGAAAAAAAGTTCTTGAAATAAAGTCTAAACTACCCAAGAGTCTCTTTCAGGTCCTAAGACCGTACTCGGGAAAGCAAGGGGGTTAGCAAAATAAACAAAAGATGCAAATAAACTCTCCAACAGAGAGCCCTCTTGATCCACTTTTCAGTGAGATTCAAGAGATTTTAGTGTTCTTTTTATGAGATTATATGAAATTACAAAACTGAAACAATGAAGTAAGCTAAACTATGAACTTCTAAGATCTAGCAATTATTTCAAAATTGAAATTAATCTAGCAATTGAAAACTAATCTACTTGCAAAAGAGACAACTAAACTAAATGCAGAAAAGGGACAAGAGACAACACAAGCTTCCCCCAAATGGGGGAAGTAGGGGTGTGGGAGCTTTTATCCCACTTGCTTTTTATTAGCTTGTTACAATATTTTTTGGTTTTCTTCTTCTCTTGAGAGCACAATATTGGATGGGGGAATGAAGAAGAGGGAAGTGCTTTTCAAGGAGCTTTTGGTTTTGCTTGCTTGCTTGCTCTTTTTAGCCTTTGGGCTATGTCTTCTTATTCACCTATGAGTAAGAGCTTTAAACATGAACTTTATTAAGAGTTAGCAAAAATAAACATAAACCAAGATCTATGATTTGAGATATGAATGAGCTAAGATCTAGAAACAAAAATCAAACTAAATGCAAACTAGGAATGAGTTAGCAACTAAAGTAGATGAGCTAATCTAGATGCAAGTCTTTTGAAACAAAAATACTAACTAAAAATAAAGATCTAGATTACAAACAAGAAATAGAGGTCAAAAAGCAAAGAAGAGAAGGCAAGAAGGAGCAATAAAGGAGAAGAAAGAGGAGTAGAAGTAAAGAAACAAGGGTTGGAAAAAGTAGAGTAAAGATGGCTGAAAATGAAAGTGAAAGAGGGACAAAAATCAGACCTTGAAAGAGGGTGAAAAGAGCCAAAAAATGAGCAAAAATCAGACCTTGGAAGAGGCTGAAAATAAACAAAAAGAGAGCGAAAATCAGACTTAGAAGAAGGCTGGAAATGGGCAAAAAGAGAGCAAAAATCATACCTTGAAAAGAGGCTGAAAATGAAGAAGTCAAGGAGAGAAAAAGTGAGGAAGAGTGAGAAGAAAAAGCAAGGAAAAGCAAGAAGAAAAGAAGGGTGAAAAGAGAAGAGAAGAAGAAGAGAGCAAAGGCTTCTAGAAAAGATAAAACTTTAAAGATCAAAGGCTTTGCTAGGTAACCAAGTAACAAGATTTAAAATTTGATTTTAAGGGTGGAGATGAGAAGAAACAAAGCACTTTTTTGGATCTTTGGATTAAGAAGAGCCTATGTAGATGCCAATGAGCATTCATGGACAATGATTCCTTTGAGGCTTGAAGAAGGGGGAGATGCAACCTAGCTCATCCCTTACTCCAAGAAATAACCTGAAACTTATACACATACAATTAAAATAAAAGAGCTTAGATCTAGTATGTTAGTATAAAGAAAATTCAAAGAGCATGTATTGAGTCCAACTAAAGCATGCTACTTTAAGATCTTTTAAACACTAAACATCAACCAATAACTTGAAGCCTACAAATATTTGTCCTATGTGCTTGATAACAAGCCCTCTAAGCTAGATCCAAACTCAAATAGATAAGCATGCATAAACATTGAAAAATATTACCTCAATAAATCATCGTGAACCATGCATGCACCAAGTGGACCTCCAAAGTCTCAATTTTATTCAATAGCAACAACAAATGAGCAAGGTATCCTTGCACAAAAATTCCACCTTGAATGGTTTAGCAAGGCTATGTACTTATACAAATGAGAGAGACTGAATACCTAAGTCGAATTGCATGAGAGTTAGGGTTAAGGTAGGCGCATGAGCTTGGAGAGACACACGTGAAGGATTGGCGTGAGGTGAGCGCCTTGGTAGGTGGAGTTAGGTGTGATTGAGAGCTTGGAGTTGGTTGGTGGGAGATGAGGTGGAGCCCCTCTCCATAGTAATCAACGCCCAACTCTTTGAGGAAATCGCCCAACACTTCATGCGAGGGACTGGCCGTACGGTCAAACACGTGAATGAAACCCACGTTTAACCTTTATCTCACGTCATCCCTCATTACTTAATTCGCTTATCCAATGTTTCAATTGGTTTGTGCTTTACCTTTAATCATGGCTGCCCTTCTCAATTCGTGAGTGTGCATGCGTGGAGTTCCCACGTGAATGAAGACCAAACGCACTTCAATTTTGATATGAGCGCTATCATAAGTTTTATGTTAATAAAACATGTGCCTTTTAATCCTTTGAAGTGGTCATACATCACTAATAATCCATATACCTCATTTTCCAAAGATTTATTTAATCATTTTGACTTATTTTAATTTTTTGTCAATGGTGCAATTCCTCTTTTTCTGGCAATTAAATGCCAAAATGATGCATCTTTAGCCAAAACTTCCTCCAGAGGCGACGTAATCGCCTTGAACCTGAAAAAAGAGGGTGCTAGGGTAAAGAGGATGCTCTGAGCGTCAAAACAAGCTTCCCCACGCCAAATTCCGCCTCCAGATGAGGTTTTTATTACATTTTGAAATTTTCCATTTAAACCATTAAAAATGGTCTAAATTACGGAAAAAAATTATTTTTTCTCGGAATGAAATGAAACTCCTAGGGGACCTAGTGCATGTTCATACGACTCAATCGAGATGGCTAACATGTAAAAATCCTAGACACAAGATTCTAATAACCACTTTAGGTTTCGACCACCATGGTACATACTCCAACTTTGGAGGTATGAGTGAAAAACTATGGAATTATACACGACTGAAGCGCAATGCATAATTCCTAAGGAAAAAACACTCTATAGTATCCCCCTGACGGTTAAACCTAAGGATAGTCGAGGCTTTTATAAAAGAACCTCGTTTAGACCAACTTTTTACAATTTCCCCATGGGGGTATGAACATGCAGTTATTACAAATGGGGCAAAATTGCCCTGAAAATGACTTCTGAACTTCTGAACACTGATGATGGACATGAATCATGTCCATGAAACTGGTGGCTCAATAGAAGTTCAACTATTGTACAAAATAGTTGGTAACAGATCTATCAAACAAAATTAGTTTCAGCCTTCGTAATCATGAGACAAACTACATTAGAAGCAGAGGTACTATTTATGCTTACCACAAGGATCTTCCACCAATCATAACTACTTCAAACATTTCTATAGTAAAAATATCAGACCTCTGTATAAAGTAAAAAAAATGTAATTTCACCAAATGAAAGATGAGTTTTAAGATTTAAGCGAAGGTGAGAACATTACTAACACATCACTTTGCTTTTGTTGGTGACTGCAGGTAGGACAGTGAAGAAGTAGGGTGCACAGGGTTTGCAATATTGCATACCTGTGCTACGTGGGAGAAGGATTAGGGTAGTAGAAAGGAGCAGGCCCAAGGGAAGTGAAGGCCGTGAGTGAAAGAGGGTATAGGAAGTAAGGAGGTGGAGTGAAGGTAAGGAATGGAGGATAAGGGATTAGCAACGAATCTTGACTGCAACTAGGGTTTTGCAGAACTTAGGATTTAATTTAGGAAATTTAATTTTAATTTTATGAAAAGATAAAAAAAAGTGAAAGTCTAAACTACAAAAAAAACAAAACTAACCTAACATAATATGTACAAAAGATACAAAACTCAGAAATTAGGGTTTTTTAGGGAGTTTTTGATAATTTTGGGATTTTTAGGGCTCCTAAAATTTCGCCTAGGGTTTTTAGGGACAGAATTTTAGGGAGGCCAAAAAAAGCAAAAAATATATTTTTTTAATTTTTCGGGTTTTTTTCATAAAATTGTAGACCTAAATCTAACCCTAATTCTACCATGAAAAATGCAAGTTTAACCTAACAATAATATTTACAAAAATACAAACTCAGAAAATTAGGATTTAAAAGAGAAGAGCAACCTAGGGTTTCATTAATGAAATTCACCTAACCCTAGAGCATCAATGAGGATGGCTCTCCTCTTGAGATGGTGCTTGCCAAGTTTGGAAAGCCAGGGCTCCTACAACAACTTCAAGAGTTGGTTGATGATGCCCTAGCTAAGACAAACTTTGGAGACCTAAAACTCAAGTTTACAATGCTAGGGTAACTAAAAGTTAGAAAATGACTTATTCTAGGGCAAAATGCAACTCCAATGGCTACCATTCAACCTTAAACAAGCATACATTCAACATTTAACAAAAAGACATCAAGAGAGAGACTTAGATACCTTCTTGTGCATTTGTTAAGCAAACAACTCTTAGCATCACCTTAGCAAAGAAACAAGAGCAAAGACTTCAAAGATTTGTCCCCAAATTAGCAAGCATGATCATCTTCAAGAGGTGCACATCACTCAAAGAGCCCTAGTTAGGGCAAAAATCAGAAATAAAAGTGTGATCCCATAAAGTTGATGTGTAAAAATGAAGTGAGGAAAAGTTATTTATACTTTTCACACTCACTTTTAAAAAAATAATTAAAATCCAGGCCGACATGCCTTTTTAAAATGTCAATTTGAAATTATAAATTTCAACTTAAAATTAAAACAAAAATAATATAAAATAATGATAAGAGTGCGTAAATTGGGGTGTTTTCCCTAGATTTGACCGAAACATGAGCAAAATGGCTAAATAAGGTCACATCGGACTGAACTGAAGGCCAGACTATGTAAGGGGGGGTTGTCATGCCCCAACTAACCCCAACAATGATAAAAATCCCTCAATGCCCACCCCTTATCAAGCATCACAGTCTGCCAGGGAGGATGACGTCATCCTATGGAGGAGGGCCCAGACAGAGGGCGCTGGTGAATTGGAGGGCTAGGAGGGTGCTAAAGATGCTTTTAAGGATAAGTATGTGCCTCAGTGCTGAAGAAACTGCTGCTGGAGTGATAAAACAAGGTCGGGGTCATGTGACCCAGTGATCCACCCCTGGAAGCCCCAAACACCAACCTCATGGTTTCAAACTCTTTCATAAGGCAGTCAGCGATGCCACTAAGCCATAGTACTTCCAAAGGAGAAACCAAAGGGTTTGGCCATAACCCCTATCTCAAAATAAGCTGGCTAAACACTCCTCCTGGTCAGAAAAAAGACACCCTCTCCCTGGGGTACCTCTGCAGGTGTGCTGGTGCTGGTACCATCGTAACATTGGCTCCAACTATGGGACGAGTACTCCTCTTGAGGGTGCTCGAGAATCCAAGAATCATCTGGGTACCTATAGACCTACACACATATCAAATAACCAAGGATATCAAAATACCCAGAGGAAGACACTTACGTCCTGCCTTGCTCATCAAATAAGACTAAATAAATGCATAAACAAGTGACTAACCTATGCCAACATGAAGAACGTCAAATGCAATGCGTGGATAACAGTATATGCCTAACCTACCTATGCTAAACATAAGAAGTAGTAAGGATTAAGTAAAATCATACCACCAATGTAACCATTTGAGTAAGCAATTCATACCTGTTGCTTTATCTTTGTCTTTAGATAGAGTCCATGATAAAATCTGATCGATCATGAAGCAAATACGTACCAAGGTCTCCATCATAAAATGAGATGAGGATTGGATGGCTACGGGGATTTCGGAGCTGTAATACTGCTGCCATGGAGAAAAATCTCTTTTACAAGCTCCATTTATCCAAGCTTCCACCGGACTAACGTATGGACCACCCTCATGATATATTGGCATTGAGGAAAAATTTTGCTTGAAAATTGCTTGATTGTCCACTCGTGAGAGCATCTGTGGAGGTGGAACTTGCAAATCTTCACATATCAGCTGTAACCTGTTTGGACAATCCCTTGGAAATACATGCATATTGTTCTTCTTTATAATTATTGTGTTAGTACTCCTAATGATCTTTATCATTTTGAAATTGTCAACTACATAATTCCATCCTTCACATTTTAAACGAAAAGATAAACAATAGTAATCGTGACAATGTGAAAAGAGAATCATACCTGTCCACATACTTGTGTTTCCTTTATTGGAAAGCATTGTTGACCACAAACTGATATTGGACCAAAATGGCTGAACACTTCTAAGTTCTCGTAGAATGTAGTTGATTGGGGCATACCATGAACTGAGAGATAATGGAGAAACTTTGCACATGGACATTGTCAACAAGCACCACATCTTGCACCACTGCATCCTTTAGCAAAGAAAAATGATTTATCCATTCTTCATCGAGGGCAGAGCAAGCTTCTTCACCTATATATACGCTTGGGAGAGGATCCATCACCTTGCTACAAGGTCTTGAAGGGTTGTACATTGGCAGGCCAATGAACTTCCAATAATCATCGTTTTCCATATACCTATAACTTTCTTCCAAGAGAGCCATCATATCATAAGAAACCGTAACTTGAGGATACAGAGAATTTACCATTTATGTATGTTCTTCAGTTTCTTCTACTGAGGCCTCTTGTTCTTCATCTTCAGTAATTACTTCATTTTCCTGGTCTTGAATAATGCTTTCTTCAAGTAAACCTTTTGAGAATTGATCTTCATGGATTTCTTCACTGAACAGTCTCCTTGCATCTTCAACACAAGGCATCCATCTGTCACAGTGCTCAGGATCCCAGTAGCTACAGAGGGTTTCTATCAATTCTGCAAGCGATGATATTGTTGCTTTTTCTAGGACCACAAACCAAGCGAGAGGCTTTCCTCCCAAATGATGAACAAATGATCTCATGTAAATGCTTTCTTCCTTTTTAATGCTATTTTCTGTAGCCACTGTCATGAACCATTCAACATGGTGCTAGGCCTTGCCATGTTTGCCATCGAATGGGTGCCAAAAAATCTCTGGTAACTCATCCGAATGTCCTCGAAACTTTGACAAATCAAGAGGAGCAAAAGCTATTTACTTTTCTGCATCTGTCGGATTATCAGGATCCTTAAATTCAAATGGAACATCCTCTTTACAAGAAGAAGTCATGTCATCTGGTTTCCTTGTCTTTGTAGAGTACTTCTGTTATTTTCTTCAGTCAAAGTCGCTAGGAGAGACCTGCCAAGTTAGTCTAACAAATCTCACCAATGTACTAAAGACAAGGGCGTACCTGAGATGATCGGGATTGAGTTCTGAATCAACTAGTGGAGTCGCCATGTAAGATCTGCAAGATTAGTTCTCAACAATATTTTCAAAATACCAATCAAAGACTCACCTCAATCTTCTTACCAAATGTCGTTTTGCCAAGGGTGTATGGCTTCGAATAAATCACTTCAATCTTTGAAACGTCCCCGGCAAAGGTGCCAAAAATGTTACCGGGCAAACTAGCAGGGCTAGTTCCCGATAAGCAAAAATAAGGAAAGTGATCCAATGTCACCTTGATCACGATCCTAACTTCTTCAGAAGCCAAAACCCTCAAAGGAGAAGTACCCTTTGATAACCTATAAGACATTGATGCAACCAAAAACTATCTTCTATATGCAAATACTAGTTAGATCAGTGCCCAAATGGAGTCAATAGATCAAAATAATCAACCAACGCTAGTAAATGTAAGTTAGGCAAAATAATATGATCAATAGAATCACCAAGTTGTGCTAGCATTCACCAAAGATTATTCAATGTAAGCGTAAAACCAATCCAAGATTAACCAATAATATCCCAAAATATATGTAGTACTTTGATCATTCAATTCAATCTCGGGCTATCATATATAAGAGATCATTCATCACATGTAGAATAGGAAATCAATTAAATGTCTATCTTGGATGTGTCCAAGTAAATGTAGCATTAAGTATCATTTCGAAGTCATTCAACATAAACTTCAATAACTAGTATATATCATGAAAAATGATAGAATAAGATCTTAGTATGCATTCGGTAACAAAGTTCAAGTAAGTTTAAAAATTACCAAATAAGACAATAATTTCAAATTTGTATGCACGTAAAAATCAGAGCTATAATTACACAATAAATTACTTTAAAAAATGCACAGAAAATAGACAATTTGGCAAATAACTTAACTCCTAGAGATATCATAACCATTCACCTAAAATTATCATGCAAGTAAGTGTTTCAACTCCAATAACTAAAATGCAACTTTCAGATCCGTGTATAAGTATATTTCATACAGTATGGCATAGATCTATCAAACAGAATTAGTTTCAGCTTTCGTAATCATGAGACAAACTACATTAGCAGCAAAGGTACTATTTATGCTTACCATAAGGATCTTCCACCAATCATAACTACTTCAAACATTTCTATAGTAAAAATATCAGACCTCTGTATAAAGTAAAAAAAATGTAATTTCCCCAAATGAAAGATGAGTTTTAAGATTTAAGCGAAGGTGAGAACATTACTAACACATCACTTTGTTTCTGTTGGTGACTGCAAGTAGGACAGTGAAGAAGCAGGGTGCATAGGGTCTGCAATATTGCAGACTTGTGCTAGGTGGGAGAAGGATTAGGGTAGCAGAAAGGAGCAGGCCCAAGGGAAGTGAAGGCCGTGAGTGAAGGAGGGTATAGGAAGTAAGGAGGTAGAGTGAAGGGAAGGAATGGAGGATAAGGGATTATTAGCAATGAATCTTGACTGCAACTAGGGTTTTGCAGAACTTAGGGTTTAGTTTAGGAAATTTAATTTTAATTTTATGAAAAGATAAAAAAAGTAAAGTCTAAACTACAAAAAAACAAAACTAACCTAAAATAATATGCACAAAAGATACAAAACTCAGAAATTAGGGTTTTTAGGGAGTTTTTGATACATTTGGGATTTTTAGGGCTCCTAAAATTTTGCCCTAGGGTTTTTAGGGACAAATAGGGCAGGCTGAAATTATAGGAGGAAGGGCCTGAATTTTAGGGAGGCCAAAAAAGACAATTTTTTTTAAAATTTTTTTTAGGGTTTTGTCATAAAATTGCAGACATAAATCTAACCCTAATTCTACCATGAAAATGCAAGTTTAACCTAACAATAATATTTACAAAAGTACAAACTCAGAAAATTAGGATTTAAAAGAGAAGAGCAACCTAGGGTTTCATTAATGAAATTCACCTAACCCTAGAGCATCAATGAAGATGGCTCTCCTCTTGAGATGGTGCTTGCCAAGTTTGGAAAGCCAGGGCTCCTACAACAACTTCAAGAGTTGGTTGATGATGCCCTAGCTAAGACAAACTTTGGAGACCTAAAACTCAAGTTTACAATGCTAGGGTAACTAAAGGTTAGAAAATGACTTATTCTAGGGCAAAATGCAACTCCAATGGCTACCATTCAACCTTAAACAAGCATACATCCAACATTTAACAAAAAACATCAAGAGAAAGACTTAGATACCTTCTTGTGCATGTGATAAGCAAACAACTCTTAGTATCACCTTAGCAAAGAAACAAGAGCAAAGACTTCAAAGATTTGTCCCCAAATTAGCAAGCATGATCATCCTCAAGAGGTGCACATCACTCAAAGAGCCCTAGTTAGGGTAAAAATCAGAAATAAAAGTGTAATCCCATAAAGTCGATGTGTAAAAATGAAGGGAGGAAAAGTTATTTATACTTTTCACACTCACTTTACAAAAATAATTAAAATTCAGGCCGACATGCCTTTTTAAAATGTCAATTTAAAATTAAACAAAAATAATATAAAATAATGATAAGAATGGGTAAATTGGGGTGTTTTCCCCAGATTTGACCGAGACATGAGCAAAATGGCTGAACAAGGTCACATCAGATTGAACTGAAGGCCATACTGTGTAAGGGGGGGTCGTCATGCCCCAACTAACCCCAACAGTGATAAAAATCCCTCAATGCCCGCCCCCTATCAAGCATTATCGTCTGCTAGGTAGGATGACGTCATCCTCTGGAGGAGGGCCCAGAGAGAGGGTGTTGGTGAACTGGAGGCCCAGGAGGGTACTGGAGGTGCTCTGAAGGATACGTATGTGCCTCAGTGCTGAAGAAACTGCCGCTGGAGTGATAAAACAAGGTCGGGGTCATGTGACCCAGTGATCCACCCTTGGAAGCTCCGGACACCAACCTCAGGCTTTCAAAGCGCCCCTCTTGCAACAACGATTTTACACAATATTTTCTTGGAAATAAATGGAAATCAATGGAAATGCTGAAGATTGGTAGATTGAACAATCCCAATCACATCAAGAATCACAAGACAAGTAATGAAGAACAATCTCTGTATTGATTCTCAAGAGCCAAAAGTGCATAACAATGAGTTGAATCTCTCTTAAATAGAGAGATCAAGTACAAAATTCCTAGCCCAAAGAGATCAAGGGATGGGACCAAATCATAAGATGATAAATCAACGGTGATAAGAGTGTCACAATGATTCATGAGTTATCTCAGGAAAATGGGGGTGTATTTTCCCCTATGCACCCTAGTGAAGCAATGTGATACATGATAGATCAAGATAATATAAGTGAGGGAGTTTCCTAGGGGTCTATGTCTCCCTTAGGTGCCCCCTTTACAACATCAAGAGATAAGCAAGGTACAAGATAAATGTTGAAGTAAACAAGTGCGCCCCCCATGGAGAGGGTGTCCCCCCTAGGAGGAAAAACATAAGTGTGGACCCCATGAAATGATATAACATGGAAATATAGTCTAGAGCATGTATACAATGTAATAATATCACCCCAAATCATTCCTTAGCCCCACATTAGCCAAATTGAGTAATTGGCTAAGTCATGGTCACTTTAATTTTAATTTAATTACTGATACACATGGCTGATTGATAAATCTGCTGAAAATGTTCCTTTCCCTTGCCTGAATGATCAATCTGAACGTACCAATGAGATCAGAGACTGCAAATCCACTAGTGGTGACTACTAGCACTCCATCGATCTATCTATAAAACACTTTGTAATCTCATCCATTCCCAAAGTATAAAATAAGGTCCATACTAATTGATAATAAATGGAAATCTCACGAACTGAGGCATATAATGGCCAACTGAAGCATGGAATCATCTAATGGACATCAATATATGCAATATGAACAAAATTGATCATCAAAATCCAAGGTCACCCGAGACCCTATATTTGGCCTAGTTAAACTGGGTTGACCAAGTAAAAAATGGACAAAGTGATGGCTAAGCTGAAAACCATGGGAACCTACATGCAAAATGGGATGAAAAATGCTCCCTTACTTATATTAGTAACCAAGTAAGAGCATTAAGCAACACATGCCATGGTGATCAATAAAAACCACTATGAAAATAGACCTTAGTCAAAACAGTTGCATTACCTTTCATGAAGCGTCTAACATATGCTTACTTATAGACTTTGAAGAACACCCAAACAATACTGAGAGGGGGGGGTGAATCAGTATTGTTGTCTATTCCCAATTGAAAATTTAGACTGATATAATGCACAATACTCAATCTTCAGTCATTGACATGAGGCACCAAAGATATAAAATATATATATATATGCACAAAAATTACATTCAAGGTCTGTGCATCAACACAAAATAAATGGACCAGCAACAACTGGTGTTATGGAGGCTTCAACCTCAAAGGAAAAATAAATCTTTCAGCTTCAACTGAGATTACAAATTTGGAGGCTTCAACCTCAAAAATAAATATTTCAATTTCAACTGAGATTACTCGATCAGTCTGCAACCCGATTTAATGAGTAATTCCAAAAATTTCTTTTCAGACTTCAAGACAATTCTTTTCACTTTGAACCACCGAATTGGTCCAATCTCTGCTGGTGATTGGTTGGTTTTCAATTTATAGACATACCTGAGACTTCAAATACTTGATCTCTCATTAACAAGCGCATACCTGATTTAACTCTTTCTGATCTCGACTGTGTAGAGTCAAAAACTTTCACCCAAAAAATATCTGCGAGACAAAGTATGCTCTCGTCTCCACTTTTCTGCTCCTTTAACTGCCACAGTTTCGACTTTCAAGTCAACGCTTCACAATTTCCACATCGAAATGCATACCTCAAAGTGTTCTTTCTTTGTGTATTTATACAATCATCCTTTGATACACAATTAAGAGGCCGACTTGATCTTGCATACTTAATTTTATTTTTATAATTATGGAGCCGACCAAACAAAACTTAAATTCCTTTCTCCCTTTTTTATTTTTATTTTATTTAAAGACTCGTTATTCCAAAGGAAGGTTTGGCTGCTCAACCATAACACTTGTGGGCTTTTTCCCAATTGCCAGCGGGCATTTTCATTTCTTGTTGTGGCCATTTCTCCCTTTATTGCGGACATTTCAATATGTATGCAGGCATCCAACCATCTCTTTGCTGCGTGCATTTCTCTCTTACCTCCTCATTTCTGCGTGCAATTCCAGTCATGACATTAACTCACTATTTTGACATCAATGCCAACTCCAAATTCCAACAATCTCCCCCTTTGGCATTGATGTCAATCTACAACTCCCCCTAACACTGAGCTCCCTCTGACTTCTCCCCCTTTGACATCAACGGCAAAGTGGTGAAGAAAGCATAGTTAACGTTTCATGCTGACTTCTGCTCCCCCTATCAGCATGCCAAATTGTGTCACTGCTTATTAGACTTCATCCTTCAGTCAATAACGATCCTAGGACCTGTTCCTTTGCTTGGAGTAGTCACTTTTTACTCTTGAGTCCATCCTCCAGCTTCATAGACTCAAGGTATACTGAGGTCTTTGAAGGACCTCATGTTTGGCTTGCCATATGGCAGCCAGTTTCTTTCATATGCAACAGGCCTGTTATCACACCATAGTAGCAGGGCTACTATTCTTGTACAGCAGATATCTGCACATTCCAGAGCTTCTGTTATTCCAGAGCATGGCTATACATTTTGGATCACTCATGATCAGAGCAGTGTATTATTCAGATTTATGTTTGACCTCGTGTC
The DNA here is from genome assembly GCA_027924585.1 of Larix kaempferi. Lineage (NCBI taxonomy): Eukaryota > Viridiplantae > Streptophyta > Pinopsida > Pinales > Pinaceae > Larix > Larix kaempferi. The sequence goes on along the minus strand of BSBM01000751.1, from coordinate 5,437,976 downwards.
AAGGCTGAGCCTTGAGAGTTCAAATTTGATGACCGATGTGACCCTTTATCCCATACAGTTTCAGTTCAGTGCTTAGAGATGTATTGCAGCAGTGTTTCAGATGATTCATGATGATGATTATTATGTTGATGTTGTATGATCTATGGATATGTTATCACTGACTGTGGATTATTATCTTGTTGATTTAGTCATGTTCATAGCATTTGCTTGGTATATTATTCCTGATGTGGCAAACTATTTAAAATGAACTGTAAATCTTAAAATGGACAATTACTTGCACATTTAGGTCATTTAACAAAACTCACTGGTTTTTCACCTTACATAGATATGGTCTTTTCTGACACCAGTTGTCTGCTAGTGTAGGCTCCATATCCACTTGACTCCATCCATACATGACCTTCCTATTTGACTTTGTACCTTGACCTATCTCATTTGACTTACTAATACCGAGGACTTCCCCATTTTTCTACCTCTGTGTTTGGACCGCATCCCTGTATATTCAGTGTCTCGGCTCTAAGTTGGTGACAGAACTTGCCTTTGGTAAGTTGGATTGTAGGCCTAAATCATTCTGGTCGGTTGTCCCGATGTTTGGCATTGGCTCGAACTCCCCCTAGTCACTTGAGATGTTGTTGGCTAAAACTGAAAGCTCATGTTCTACCTATGGAAACTTAAAAATTCGCCCATGGAAACTAAAAAAAGGGCAAGAGCGATGAACCGCTAAAAATACTCCGCGAAGAGTATAAATAAAAAGGTCCAAAAAGCAATGGCTCTTAAAAGTTATATCTAAACAATTGCTGACCTTATGTATATTTGAAAAACATGCCCTGGATGCAAGCTGCAACTAGTTGTGCTTCTCAGCACATCTGAAATCCGAAGGGTTATGTAGGCCAAAAAGGCCATGGAATAAAATTGAATGATCCTAATGAACCTGGATCAATTTGATGTAGACATGATGCCTAAGTTGAATAAACACTCTCTAAACAACTTATCCATTTGTGAGGCACAGCCATCCCCCGTGTTCTTTTGTCCAGCACAGAGTTTGTAGCTTCCCCCTTTTCCCAGTCCAATGTGTTTGTGAGTTAAGTTAGATAAGTCAACCCCTTGGCCCAACCTTGTTCCTAGCCTTCATCCTTCACTAGCAGTTTGACCATGTCCAATGGGTGAGTTTGTCATTTGAACTATTGTGCAAGTAATTTTATATAACAACAGAATATGTGTACTTGATTAATGCCACTGAATGGATGTTATACTTTGAGCTTGGCCGTGAGAATGATTAGAGAAGCATGTCTTAGTCTACTGATGTGATTTATCCTTGGTTGTATATTATTGGGATCTGTGATGATGTGGGCCATGTATAGATGCCTATTATGATGATTGATGGTCCCACATACTTTATGATGATATCATATGATGGATAGATGGATCAGATGATGATAGATGCAGTTCAGCAGGCTTTATTTTACTTCAGATCAGCAGATTATGCATTTGTCCATATATGGTGGACCCTACAGCTGGCCCATTAGGGCAACCCATTGTGTATGAGTACACATTTCTAGTGGATTTGGGTCTTTTGGATTCATTGAGACACTTATCTTTCAGTTCCGGGCACTTCTGACAGTGATTGATGCAGTTTTTCACTTGTTGACCAGATTTGGGGCTGATTTCCCAGCCTGAGCAGCAGGGGCCATGATTGGCCAGTTCACCTAGGGCGCTGATGATGGAGGGGGTGGTCCAGCCACTTGTTTTTACCATTTACCCCCCCTTCTGGAGAGCCTGGTGGGCTCAGATGGACAGCGCTAGTGCCCTAGGAGGCAGTTTTGGCACTTTCACAGTTACCGAGGCAGTTAAAAAATGGGATAAAGTGGTCACTGAGGAAATCGATTTGGGCAATTGAGGCAAGGTTTTGGCATTTGGTTTTCACAGAAGTCTTCCAGGGTGATCTCACTACCTTCCAGTCAGTTTTCACCATGTGGGTATGCCCACATTGATCACAGGAGGTCATTTACTGCTCGACTGTCATGGATTCTGAGGACAGTTTGGGTCATTTATATTATTTTGGACATATTTTATTATCTATTGTGCCTTGGGGATGAGCTAGTAAGGATTGATGCCTCCTAGCCCCACCATGTGCTTATTTTATCATGTCCTAGTCATCATGAGGTGGATCATTGTACTTTTTACCCCTCTAGTGGGATGACGTCACCCTCCTTTGTACCATTTAGTGGGGGCGCTATTGTTATATTGGGTGATCCATGTGATATATTGTTATGATTCATCCTAGCCATTGATTGTATGATGAGATCTTATAATCTCAACCACTCATTTGATGTAGTATTGTAGAGTGGTATAGGGTTTTGGTCTTTATTATCCTATATAAGGAGGAGACCCCCCATTGTATAGCTCACCTTTGGAGCTCTGGAATATTGGAATAGAAAACTTCTTTGTGGAGCATATCTCTCTTGTGTTGTGGATTCTCTTGCATATTGAATATACAGTATCTCTTCTATGTATCATTGTGGATTTTGGTGCTTCTACTAATCTTTTTACAGGAAAGTCGAATTGGAGGAGAGGAGGGCGACTTCTTGAGGGTTATTGTTGGAGGGATCCACATATTCTCTCTTGGGTTGATCTTGTGACAGGGAGTATCATTATTGTATCTTTGTGACATAGTTGATGCTTTCTATTACATCTTTCCACCATTTTCATAATCATCTTGCTTGACTTGTTTCTTTGATCTTGTCTTGTAGGAGGAGGACGATTTGGCTATCTTGGAGGAGGACGTTTTGGTTGGAGCTCTTGGATCTCACTCTTGAATATACACATAGGAGAATGCTATCAATTTGCAAGGTGGCCACAAGCAATTGAGGTAAGATCTACAAGGTATGTGCCTCTTTCATCCATTCTATCTTCATTGGTCATAAAACCCTAATCAATTAAAACCCCAATTTTGGTATTTCCTAGATCTACTTAGATCTAGCCTTGCTTTTTGAGAAGATTTTGAAAACCCACCTCTATAGCATCCACCCCTAGTTGGATCTATAGTTTGGTGGTGATTGGCCTAAGATTGACACACTTTTCAAGGCAAAAAGCCCTCTTGAACCAAATCGCACTTCCATAAGAGAGGCTTGTTGGGTTAGATCTAGCACATGGGTAGGTGAGATCCCACTTGATTTGAAATCTAGACACTTGATAACCTACCCCCAGATTCTTACTTTGGTGAATTCTACCTTGTGGACATCTTTCCATGTTCTAAGGGGTTAAAACCCCTTTGAATTTCTTGGTACCTCAAAACTCAGATCTACTAAGATTTAGCCCTTGGGTTCACTTGAATTTTTGAACATGCATAGATCGGGGTACTAGCTACTTGGATCCATAGTTTGGTGGCTATTGGACTTGATTTGGTCCACCAAACCCTCATTTTAGCCTTCCTTGAGCAAGTCGCACCCCCTTGGAAATTTGAGTTTGTCCACTTTGAGGAAGTGGGTGGTTGAGATTCTTGTGGATTTGGAACGGCAACACCTTGAAACCTAGGTTTAGACTATCTTTTTGTGACGATCCGCCTTGGGGGTAGCATTCCTTGTTTCAAGGGATTGTGGTCCACTTAGGGTCATTTTTTTTAAAACCTAGATCTAGCAAGATCCAACCATTAGATCTCATTTAGCCCACTTGACTTGGCTTCTAGGTGTCCCGATCTACACTTTGACGTACTTTTTGACCCCATTAGCCCATCTACCAAGGCACTAGTCCTCCTCAAAGCAAGTCGCACTCCTTGGGATTTGTGTCAAACCCTAGATCTAGTACATGGGTAGTCATAAAAATAACTTAGATCCATAGATCTAGTCATTACCTAACTTATAGTACCAACTTCACATCTAGCTTCACCTTGTGGGCCTACTTAAAACCACTTCACACTTCCCAAGAAAACAAGACCCACTTGTGTAAACACATAGTACCACACCTTGACATCATAACCAAACAATGTGGCCTAAACCATAGGTAGGTTGAAACATCAACAATCTCTCACACCCCCTTTTAACCATACCTCATCTTCTAGGTCCACTTAGCCTTGCATTGGTTTCCGTAACTCTTCATTTACCCATCTTCAGAAACCTCTGTTAGGGTCCAATCAATTGTGATTGGTCATAGGGTCTCCCCCTAGGTCTTGTTACACCCTGACCTAAAGCGAAGAGTGCCTCGGTTGACGTGACACCCACCTTGCATTGGGAACCGTGGCATCTCTTGGGTCACCTCTTTAGTTGCTTGTCTCCTCTACCGTCCCGGATGGGATACCTCTAGGGGCAACTACAAGTTGTGTGATAACAAGGCCATTCTTTTGTTGAGGAGACAAAACTACTCCTAGTTTATCTCTAAGGTTCTCAAAAGCCTCTTTGGGCAGTGGCTTGGTAAAGATATCAGCTACTTGCTCTTTAGTGGTCACATATTCCAATTTGATCTTTTGATCATGTGCTTGTTCTCTCAAAAAATGATACTTAATGGGAATATGTTTGGTTTTAGCATGCATGACAGGATTCTTCGATATACTAATAGCACTTGTATTATCACAGTAGATGGAGAATGGCTGATCATTCTTAATCTTGATATCTTCCAGTAGTTGTTTCATCCACAGAAGTTGTGTGTAGCATTCAGCTGCTGATATGTATTCTGCTTCAGTAGTTGACAGTGAGATAGAGGATTGTTTCTTGCTTGACCACGCTACCAACCGATTTCCAAGAAAGAAGGCATTCCCACTTGTGCTTTTTCTATCATTGAGACTGCCTGCCCAATTTGCATTAGAAAATGCTTTGAGATCAAAGTATTCATCCTTTGGATACCACAATCCATAATCCACTGTTCCTTTGAGATATCTGAAAATTCTTTTGACAGCTGTCATATGAGATTCTTTTGGATTTGCTTGAAATCTTGCTACTAACCCAACTGCTTGCATGATATCTGGACGAGATGCAGTAAGATATAGTAAGCTTCCAATAATAGATCTGTACATTGTCTGATTTACAACAGGAGACTCATCTTCTTTGCTTAGCTTACAGCTTGTTATCATTGGTGTTGAAACAGGAGAGCATTCCATCATGCCAAATTTTTTAAGCATTTCCTTTAGGTACTTAGATTGAGATACAAAGATACCTGTGGAATCTTGTGAAATCTGTAGACCAAGGAAGAAGGTTAATTCACCTATTATGGACATCTCAAATTCTTTTGCCATTTCCTTAGCAAAGATTTGGCTGAGGCCTTCCTCATTGCTTCCAAAAATTAGATCATCAACATATACAACTGTTATCAATAATTTACCTTCTTTGAACTTGAGATAAAGATTGTTGTTAGTGTTACTTCTCTGAAACCCTTGTTGTAGATTTTTCAGGGTTTTACTGCTTGCTGGTTTATGTCATCTTTTCAAGTGTTTTTCACCAACAGCCGGTTTTGCATTGGCTGAAGGTTACTTATGAAAAATACTGAAACAATTAAACACACAGTAAACTACCACTAACAGGCTGAAAACAAATATTTAATCACATGCACGCCATGAAAAATAGACTCAAATGTTTTTGGCAACTGTGCCCTGGAAAAACCCCCACGGGGAAAACCAGTTAGAGAGAGAGAGAGAGATTTTATTTCTTCAGAGAATATTCAGCAGGAATTTACAGTCAAACAAATTACTTATCTCAACCATAAACTTCACTCCTGGAGCTCTCTCGAAATCTGTGCAATCACTGCTGGATTTCAGTGCTGAAACAATGCCCAGAAAAACGTGCTAGAAAGTACAAAACAGACCTTGTACCTTCCCTCGATTTCAGTGCAGCAATAAATACTGCCTTGGGAAATGTGCCCGAATTATAGTCTTGAAATTTGTGCAAATTCTCAATTTCTGTGCAGCAGAAAATACCTCGAAGTTTGTGCCTCCTTGAAAACTGTGCAGCAGGAAATCTGCCTCGAGTCTTGTGCCCACCGTACAGCTCAAATGATTGAGCCTGCAGTCTCGAATATTGTGCCCACTGATTGCTATTCTGAAAACCGTGATCTCCTCGGTAGTAGTTCCCAGCAAATGCACAGCAAACACACCCTCGAAATCTGTGCCCTTCTCGGGTTTTGTGCCCAGTCAATAATCTAGAAACTCGTGCCCAATAAAACCTTGGAACTCATGCCCTGTAAAGTGCTGTACGGATGCTGAAGTATCTCCTCGAAAACTGTGCCAAGAATAAATGTCAAGCATGTGCCTCGATTTCAGTGCCAATGCATGAAAGCTGCCTCGATATGCGTGCAAGCCTCCAAGCTCTTCTCCTCTCTCTCAATATCTCAAGAAAATATGAAATGCCTCCCTCAACCCTTTTTGTCTAACCCTAAGTGAGAATCTAATCCGACGGTGGAGAAAGATCCAATCCAAAGGCTAAGATTCAATGAAAGTAAAATTCACTTTTATTTAAATCACTTAAATAAATATTTCATTCACCCACTTAACTTTAGCAAAAAAGTGACTTACATTTTATAGAGTCTCATTAAGTGCATTTAATGTGAGGGTCACCTTTTTCCCCCTTCTAAGTGACATTAGGCAAATGTCACTTGGGGAACACTTCCCTAGGTACAAAACTAACACTTGTTGGATTAAATATTTATCCAAACGTTCATACCTGGCCCTGGGTGCTTGTTTGAGCCCGTAGAGAGCTTTATTCAGCTTCCAAACATAGTCTTCTTTTCCTGGACATTCGAAACCTTCAGGTTGCTCAGTATAGATTTCTTCCTTTAATTCCCTGTTTAGAAATGCTGACTTGACATCCATTTGATAGACCTTGAAATTCTTGTAGCTGGCAAATGCCAAAAATGTCCTGATCAATTCCATCCTAGCCACCGGAGCAAAAGTTTCATCAAAATCAATTCCTTCCATTTGAGTATATCCTTTGCACACTAATCTTGCTTTATTTCTAATAATTTTCCCATTTTCATCTAACTTGTTTCTGTAGACGCATTTAGTGTCAATGACGTTTTTATCTTTGGGTCTAGGAACCAATTCCCAGGTTTTACTTTTTTCAATTTGGTCTAACTCTTCTTTCATTGCATTTTTCCAGCATTCATCATTAGGGGCTTCACTGAAGGTTTTTGGTTCAATTGTTGAAGTTTGTTCTTCTGTGTTTCCCATGTTGACATGATCCACACAACTTGTTCACAGGTTTTGAAATTTTTGGCGTCCCTCGAACAGCTTCTGTTTGACTGATTTTTACAATGTTGTCAAAACTCAGATGAGCTAATCTTTTATGCGAGAGCCAGCTATTATCATTTTGACTGATATAGCATCTTTCTCCTTCTATTTCTTCCAACGTGTAAACTCCCCCTGGTGATCTCGCTCCTCTTCCTATGATTTGTTTGGAGCCATTTCTTCTTATTTCACAATGATGTGTGAAGAAGGTGACATTGAAATGAGCATCACAGAGCTGTCCAACACTCAGTAAGTCATGCTTCAATCCTTTAACATAGAGAACATTTTGAGCTTTTGCACTTCCTTTAAGAGGCACAGTTCCTTTTCCCAAAATTTTTGCTGTCCCATTATCACCAAAGGATACATCCCCTCCTTGATTCTCTTTGAGAGTGAGAAACTTATTTTTATTTCCAGTCATATGCTTGGTACATCCACTGTCTATGTACCATTTATTTTCATCCTTTTGAGCATAGAGAGCTAGATCACAAATTTCCTTTTTTATGTCATCATTGTGACCACTCTTCAGCCTGCATTGCTCCAAAGTGTGTCCAAAATTGTTGCACTTTGAACACTCTATTTCCTCTAGGAGAATCGAGTAGGGATTTTGATTTTGAGCATGGTTCTTTTCCCCAAACTGCTTTCTAGGATGAGTAATGTTTCTTCTTATGGGAATTCTACAATCAATTGCTTTATGACCGAATCTATAACAATTAAAACAATACCCATAGAAAGAATTTTGAAACCTGGTCTGAAATTGTCTCCTTGAGGACTGAAAATTGTTTGTGCCTTCTTTTTCTTCAGGATCAATTCTCCAATTTGCTTGTGAGTCATTAGGTTTCTTCAGATTGATCACTTCTCTTTGCAGTCTTTCACATTCTTTTTCTCTTAGGTTCAGTTGTCTCTGAGCCTCATTTAAGGGTTCATGAATTTTTTCTAGACTCATTTTCAGCTGATTGACAGTTTTGCTTACCAACATGACTTCTTGGTTCAAAGAGCATTCTGGTTTGCTTTCATTAGATTTGCTAATATAACCCAGTCCTCTTGTATCTCCATCCTTTCTCTGTTCTGAAAGAATTTTGTCTAGATCTAAGGAACTATTTTGAAACTTTTGATTTGTCACTTTTGACTTATGAAGCTCTTCTTTAAGGGACTTAATTTCTGCTTCTCTTTTTTTAATAGATTCTGTTAACCTTGTGGCAAAGAGGTTTTTTGAAGCTTGATGATGTTCTTGCTTCTCATTCAACAACTTTAGGTTCTCAATTTTCTCTAATGCTGCAGCCAGTTCTACCTTGAGATCCACAATGCCTTCTTCATTGTTTTCTTGAGCTAGAAATAAAATTTCATTTTTGTTATCTTCAAGACTTTCTTCCTCTTCTTCAAAATCTGATATTCCTTCCTCTTCTGCCTTGGTAAATAGAATATGCTTATCCGATGTCCTTTGATCTTCGAAGTTCCTTTGGAAAGTTGTTTTCTTTTGAATCTTCTTGAGAGGACATTTGATAGCAAAATGTCCAATTTTTCCACAGTTGAAACATTTTAGTGGAAGCTTTCCTTTGTACCTTCCGGTTCCTCTTGGAAGCCTATTAATGAAGTTGGCCATTTCCTTGTCAGAGATCTCATTATCTGATGAACAGTATTCATGACCTTGATGTCTATTCTTGGTTGCCTTGAATGCTGCAATGTTGTGCCTAGGTTCTTGAGTTCTCATCTCATATGCTGTCAGGATTCCTTGAAGCTCTTCAATTTTCAACTCATTCAGTTTTTCCCTGTCTTCAATAGCGGATACTTTAGGATTATATTTGGGAGTCAGAGTTCTGAGAATTTTTTGAACAACTAACTTTGGTTCCATTATTTCACCAAGACCTCTCATAGTGTTCACAATTTCTTCAACTCTTTGAAAGTAAGCTGCTACATCTTCCTCTTCTGTCATTTTGAGACTTTCAAATTGACTTCTGTAAGTTTGCAGCTTGGCTTCTTGAACTTTGGGGTCTCCTTGATAGATGGTGGCCAGTTTATCCCACATTTCCTTTGCTGAGGTATAGTTCATGACTTTAAAGAATTCTGATTCATTTAAGCCTCCAAGGATAGCATTTATAGCTCTTGGATTGTTCTCATAGTCTGATATTTCACTATTTGTAGAAGGACCATCTTTTGGTTCCTTGTATCCGTCCTTTACTACTTTCCATATATCAAACCCTAAAGCTATTAGATGAGCTTGCATCCTCTTGCTCCAATACGCATAGTTACTTCCATTAAATCTGGGAATATTTCCAGGCTTGAAAAGAGCCATTTGTGTGTTCATGAGGATCTCCTTCAAGCTGTCAGGCTTCTATGAAGGACCAGGCTCTGATACCAATTGAAGAAGACCCAAACAATACTGAGAGGGGGGGTGAATCAGTATTGCTGTCTATTCCCAATTAAAAATTTAGACTGATGTAATGCACAATACTCAATCTTCAGTCATTGACATGAGGCACCAAAGATATAAAATATATATATATATATATATACACACACAAAAATTACATTCAAAGTCTGTGCATCAACACAGAATAAATGGACCAGCAACAACTGGTGTTATGGAGGCTTCAACCTCAAAGGAAAAATAAATCTTTCAGCTTCAACTGAGATTACAAATTTGGAGGCTTCAACCTCAAAAATAAATATTTCAATTTCAACTGAGATTACTCGATCAGTCTGCAACCCGAATTAATGAGTAATCCAAAAATTTCTTTTCAGACTTCAAGACAATTATTTTCACTTTGAACCACCGAATTGGTCCAATCTCTTCTGGTGATTGGTTTTCAATTTATAGACATACCTGAGACTTCAAATACTTGATCTCTCATTAACAAGCGCATACCTGATTTAACTCTTTCTGATCTCGACTGTGTAGAGTAAAAAACTTTCACCCAAAAAATATCTGCCAGACAAAGTATGCTCTCGTCTCCACTTTTCTGCTCCTTTAACTGCCACAGTCTCGACTCTCAAGTCAACGCTTCACAATTTCCACATCGAAATGCATACCTCAAAGTGTTCTTTCTTTGTGTATTTATACAATCATCCTTTGATACACAATTAAGAGGCCAACTTGATCTTGCATACTTAATTTTATTTTTATAATTATGGAGCCGACCAAACAAAACTTTAATTCCTTTCTCCCTTTTTTATTTTTATTTTATTTAAAGACTCATTATTCCAAAGGAAGGTTTGGCTGCTCAACCATAACACTTGTGGGCTTTTTCCCAATTGCCAGTGGGCATTTTCATTTCTTGTTGTGGCCATTTCTCCCTTTATTGCGGACATTTCAATATGTATGCAGGCATCCAACCTTCTCTTTGCTGCGTGCATTTCTCTCTTACCTCCTCATTTCTGCGTGCAATTCCAGTCATGACATTAACTCACTATTTTGACATCAATGCCAACTCCAAATTCCAACAGACTTGACCATCTTGCTAGTTATGGGTGAGGTGGATAAAACAAGGCTAGGCTTAGGGGATTTGACTTGTTGACTTTGACATTGCGATTTCTCAGACAAACATAGAAAATAGGGGACCACAGTGACATGTGCACAAAGGAAGACACTAGGGGATGGAGGTGTCTCACAAATGGATAGAATGCTTGGGCTACCACCACTAGATTCTAACAAGCAACCTACAACTCACTTCCAAGCCTGATCTAGGCTCCATGGGGATCTTTTCTAGAACCCTTGTGTTGAGTACACAAGTGAGTGTATTTTGGCAAGGTTCTAGGGGACTCTTAGAATTAGCAGTCTGTTACTCCATCTCATATCCACGCCCCTTTGGGCTCCATGAGGAATAGTCATTACATTTATTTCTCATAATTGGCCAGCAGTCATTTTGATTTTGCATTTGTTCCACATCTGCTTTTATTTGGCCTTTTTCACTTTATTTCATTTTAGCCTTTTGGCTTGATTTTTCAATTTCTTTAGCCTCTTTGGCTTGCATTTTCCTTGGATATAGCATAAGTCATACTGATGCATGTAATGATGGTTGGACTAATTGCTTCGAGGACTAGTGGGATGTCGCCTGGGGGAAAACAGGATCCTACCCGCACCACAACATTGGGGGCAACCGACCAGAAGTGGATTTACGGTTCAAAGTTCAAACCATGCAACCACACACTCCAGAGCCGAGACACAAATAAACATGGAATCCAATGTGCATAGAGGTCAAAAGGGGGGAGGTCCTCAAGGTCACAAGTCTCAGTCTAAGTCAAGGGTGCAGTCCAAGGACGAAGGATACAAATGGGTGGAGATAATGAAAGCTGGTGCCATGACTAGCAACGAAAATAGGAGAATGACCAAGTCTGTACCAAGTGGGGTGTACCAGTGAGCATATACTAGAGCCTTAACATTCAAGGAAACTTAACCACTCATGTAATAGGACTACAATAATAACCAAGAAACATCAGATCACCATGGCTACTCACTAGATTCCTAGTCGAAGCTACTAATATAAGTAAACAAGACAAATGTAAACACCCACATGCATATAGATATACCTGTCTCTGCTGCAGAGTCTGAAGCTGATCTCTGACTATACAGGGCAAGGGAAGTACACCAACTGTGAACTCTGCTGCTCTGCCAAGTGAACCATGACCCAACCAACGCATCTCAAAGGGGTGATGTGGGGGTTAGTCATGACAAAGGGGTGTCTGGGAAATGCTCTGAATGCTCAGTCTAGCTCTGAAAGGTACTGTATCACCGATGACCATAGCTCTATAGCTTTGCTCAACTCATGTAAGGACTGGTTCATGCCTCTGGCATCATGAACTGCATCATGGTAGCCCCAGCTACTATGGATGTGACAACAAGCGCATGCAAGAGATTGGAGTGAACTAGACTTGGACTGGATGCATGCATAAAACTTGCTCCACTTAACTCATAGCTCTTCCACTTAATTGAGCCATGCAAGCCAGGTGAAGTACACGAGGTCACATGTAAAGCACACAAGGACAATTTTAGTTGAACTGGGCACTTTACTCACGCATGAGAGATAGGTGACTAGCAAAAGGGGGGTGCATTCTCTCATGCAAGAGGAGAAGTTCAGCAAGGGGGGGTGCATTCTCTCATCTTCAGTGTCATTTGGAGGAGTGATCCCTCTGTGCATGTTTGATTAGTCAGTGGGGGGCGTATTAGGGCCTCTAGGCCTTTCTCCCATTCATTTACCTTTAAAACTGTTGCATGTGGGAATTTCCACCACTAAAATAAAAATTATTTTTGTATCTCTTTGGTAGCTTAATTGCAAGCCAAAGACCATTCACATTAATTTAGTATCACATTAATAAATCAAGAAAATCAAGAAATTATGATACTAACATGAGTCACTAAGATTACAAGATATTAAGAACCGACTAACTTGGGTTAGCACTTTCTTTGTTAGTAGTTCTGTCTGACATCTAAAAAACACTCACATTTGAGATCAATCTGGCATGGAGCATATTGAATGGATTTTGTCTAGGTTCATGTCACAGATCATACATAATGATTTTTATGTGTTTCAATCTTTCTTAACTTTTCTTTATTAAGAACCGACTAACTTGGGTTAGCACTTTCTTTGTTAGTAGTTCTGTCTGACATCTAAAAAACACTCACATTTGAGATCAATCTGGCATGGAGCATATTGAATGGATTTTGTCTAGGTTCATGTCACAGATCATACATAATGATTTTTATGTGTTTCAATCTTTCTTAACTTTTCTTTATTTTCAAAAAAAAAATTACTCACAGGTAAAAGTGGCAACACAATCAGCATTGATGGATTCAAAGCATTTGCTGGTAAGTAATTTCATGAATTTCTATAATTTCAGAAGTCGTTGAGGATATGTTGATTATTATTATCATTCTGGGTCCTGCCATTATCTGAGGACTTACAATGAGACCAAATTCTCCCCATCTGCTCCATGTACACCAGGAGATTGAATTTCCAACTGCTGGGCTTGACTCTGTTTCAGGTGCATAATTTTCATTTACCTCACTTTTCCAACCTCTTCCATTAGATACTTTTATTCCGGATATGTATGTATGTATGATAAGCGTGCAGCATCTGTCATTTTCTTACACCCATTTTGCACACAGAGAGTCAAGACAAAAGATAAAAGTGCCTAGGAACGAAGGGAGTCTTGTCAATTGTCATTGCACCTATAAATGTTGTTTTCTTATACAGTACACTGCAAATTTTATAATGGCCAGCATTTCAGAGCAAGTGCTGACAGATTGCATGCGTGAAGAGCTTCAGGTGATGCTGAAGGAGGGATAGAGATGAATTCTAGCATGACATTGATTCGAGAATTTTGTGCACGTTTTCTGAAACCAGAAGAAGCCACACGCACACGGATAGTATGTTCTTGCTTCACTGTGTTTTCTATTTTGTAACTACATTTATGTTTAAGTTATATATAAAATCACATTTCAATGATTTCATGTATTCAAACTTCAACAAAGTAAGGACATCATGATTATCAAGGATCCTACTTGCAGGGAGCACAGTGCAAACTGTACTTGTCTCTTACATCTACCTACATTTAATCCAGATTTTTCTACCTTCCTATGTGTTCCACAGTCCATTGTTCAAATGAACTTCTCTCTATTTTGATGGCCACCTGTTTGTTTGTGTTCTGTCCTACAGTTTTGTTTCATTTACCTTAAAGTTGTATAAGGTAGGGAACATCATGCATGGTTTATTTTTCAGATGAATTGAAAAGCTAGTGTTGGTAACTTGGTATTTCACATCTACATTCAAATTTCAAATTTTATTAAATCTAATAATGTGATTTTTTGCTTTAATGAAAAGCCTTGAATCCAGCCAGGCATGCAAATTGACATCACCTGATGATTGTGATCATCTAGACCTCCGATAGTAGCATTGCCTTTTGCTATTTTTCACTAGTTAGTTTCATTTCCCTTTTATTCATTTCTGGTTTCTGAAGTCGCTGGGATTTCATTTTCCAGGACCCTAAATTTGACCTATTTTCATAACCTCTTATAAGTTATGAAGATATGCTATGTCCTTAGATGGCTTGAAAGCATTGGAACCCTAAGAAGAAATGGAAATTTCACTCTCTTTTTATCTATGTTCCTCATCTTGTTTTCTATCGTTGATTTTGAACACTGTTCCCCTCAGTCAAACATTTCTTTGTTCATGAATTCTTATGCCTAATTGGACTAATGGCAGTTATCCATAAGACTTCCATATGGACCTTCATGAGCAGTCCAATAAGACTTGCTTTGATCTTCTATTGACTCTGGGACTCCCAAGATTTAAACGCATTGAATGTAAAAGGTAGCCCCTCCTATTTACCACTGATTGGACAAACATTTCTGGTTGCTAGGGAAGTCTTAGAAAAAGTTTTTTTGTATGTCTTACTCCACTATATTTTCATCTAGGTTGCCAATGCCTGTATTTGGTCCACAAGTTTATAGTTTTCAGCAAGCTTTTGATTTGCTAATTCTTCTTAGTTTTGAGAGCTTGAAGATTCACCTTCTTCCCATGTCTTAAGTTGATGCATGAATGGTTTATTTCAATGTTACATGCGCACGCGTCCCCAAGGGTAGGAAACACGTTTCCATGCCCCCGCACGTCTCGGAAACTTGGAAACTCCATTGGAAACGGCCCCCCCACGTCCCCGTTTGAAGGAAACTCAAGGAAACATAGAAGGGAAACGTTTCCCTCCTAAAAATGGCGTCCCCATGTTTCCTTTGACCAGTTTTTACCAAAAAAATAAAAAAATAAATGATAAAGGGCCACACCGTCCACTATTTTCCTTCTCATTAGCCTCAATATCATTTCGTTGTTCAATATGGTTTTATTTCCGAATTTGTTTTATCAATTATAGCTTATGTATGGTTGTATTTCATTTTATTTCACTTGATGTATGTTGTAAAATTGTATTAATCTTTAGATTATAAAATTAAAGACTTTAATGACTTATGCTCCAACTTTCAATTTTTTTGTATTCTAATATAAATTTTGTAGTATTCCCGGTGGGGTCCCCAATGTTGAAGACCCCGACGTACCCTTCGACGTTTCCTAAAATTTGGTAGGGTACTTCTGCATATGTCGTTTCTGAGTTTCCCCGCTTCCGTGTCCCCGCGTCCCGGAAAATTGGGGGAACATTGGTTTATTTGTTCAAGTTATGTGCTGGTGTTCTTTGATAGATACTTTTCCTAAATTCTTTGTTTGTATTTGATTTGCTTTCTTGTAGTTTCCGTTGGGTTCCTTTCATCTTTTTGGTTTCCATTTAAAATCTTGTAGATTCAGTTTCATGGCAATTGAGTCATTCGAAAATAAATTTAGAATAGTCCAAATTTTTATTGCATTCTACCTTTTCCTTTGCAGTGGTTTCTCATTTCTTCAGATCTCTAGAGTGGTCAATCTCCACATATCTCTGAGAAAAGGGTGTTTGCTCTAATTGGCATTTTTTTGTTTCCTTCATCCTGTTATCACATATTTAGTAGCTGGGAGATACTACCATTCTCTAGAGCAAAAGTCAGCCCAGAGCCAGTCCTTTACATCGAGATGAGCTTTGATGATACATGGTGATCATCGGCTGGTACATACAGAGGCAGCTAGACTACTTGGAGCAGCAGTATCGAAGCTACCCTTGTCATTTCCGAGTCTTCTTCATGATTTCCTGAGGGACACTTGTTCATGCCTTGATTCACTTTAGCAGAGCAGCCAACTGTTGATTGTTTCTTCCTTGCCATCCTGTGTCAGATTGATTGCAGATTCAGATGCAGGTGATTGGGCAGGTATATGGCATGAGGTTTGCATTCATTGTCTTTCTTACTTGTATTAGTAGATGTCACTGGGTATACATGGTGTTGACATTGGTGATTTTTTATTTGGATATTTTAGTAGACTGATGACTGAAGAAGTTAAATGGTTGTTGTGTTGAGTCCTTGGTATATGTTCATGAGTAGGGTTATCCTTTGTACAACTTAGATGATTTTTTCATAATTCCTGGCACCATTATCACCTGCCTTTCGTCCATCTGTAATACCATTGCTCATCCCTTGACTTGGATAAGACCTGTGAACTTGAAGACATTCCCCCTTTGTGACCTCTATGTCTGGACGGGCCCCCATGTTTATTTGTGTCTCGGCTCTGAAATGTGTGACTGATGCTCTCAGACCTGTTGATCTCTTTCCTTTCCGTTACCCCGAATGTCTGAGTGCAGTTCAGGGTTGTATATGTCACCAAAAGTGTCTTGAATAGTCTCGAATCAAGTATTCCTCATCTTATGAAATCAAAAGCATCGGCTCGCATAAATGCTATATCTAAAAAGATGCAAAGACCAAGGCCCAAAATGTTAGGCCATGAAATAAAAAAACAACAGCAGAATGTCAGGATGTGAAAAGAAAATAAAATGTGTTTCTCAACACAAAGTTATGAAAATCAAAGGCTATCAAATAAAAAAGCTTGCAGAAAGTCAAGATTTGCAATGAACAAGAAGTAATAATTCTGAAGTCTTGCAATGAAAGGAAAGCAGTGTTATAAAGGATGCTTGTTAGAGTCTAGAGGATCCTTCTAAGCACTTCACCCATCTATGAGACACCTCCTTCCCCTAGTGTCTACCTACCTAACACATGTGACATGGGTTTCCCTGATTCCTATTATCTCTTAAAGTCCATTAAGTCTATCCATCAAGTCAAAACTTTCACTTAGCCAAGCCTTGTTTTGGTCCACCTCATCTAGGATAATTAGTGAATGTGTGAATGTGTAAATGAGTATATGGTTGGGAGTCAGGACTTCACTTTTGTATGCAACTAACTCAGTTAAAAGTCTTGTTTATGTGTTTATTGAGTTGATCACCATTGTTAAACATTGCTAATATTTTTAGTTTGCTATTAATGCATTTAAGAAAGTACTATTAATATCTCGTGCATGCAAACATCTTCAGTTTGTGCTCAGTTACAGTTTTGATCAGTTTTGACTTGGTCAATGGGTGGGGCCCATACCCGGATTTCACTACAGATGTTCAGATGTCCATTTTAGTGCCTTTGGGGGCTAACCAGATCATTCCATGCTTCAGTTTATAAAATTTTCCCATTATCGTCATTTTTATAAAGTTAGTGGGCAAATTTTTAATTAAAAATGGTGGAAAATGTTCACATAAGATATTACAGGTTGATCCAAGGTGTATTTGTAGCAAGTGTTAGTGGATTTGGCATTTTTGAGTTCATTGGTGCAATCAGATTTTCATTTTGAGCAAAGGAAGAAGCTATTTTGGGCATATTGAATATTTACAGAGTGCTTCAACAGTTTAAATTAAAATAATTAAGGTGACCATGGCATGGAAAGTAGAACGAAGAACTAGTGAATAGCAAAGATGTGACTTGGGTATTTCCAGTTCAGCTCTAGACATAATCTAGACACTTTCACATGATCCCATCATCATCCAGATTCACAGTGCATGTTTATCCCTCCAAGCTATTCGCACTCCTTCTTTGAGGGCGCTTTTATGATGATGCATCTTATATTGTATATTATTTACCATGAAAAGTGTTGTATTATGTCCCTAGGAGGCATGTTGTGGACCCTAGGTGACTTTCATGATGTTATGTTATGTTTTATCGTTGTATATCATGTCCTAGGGTAGAGGAAATTCACCCCCCTCATGTGTCTAGTTGATCCATGTGAGTGTGAGATTAGAATCTCCATCGTTGATTATCATCGTTTGATCCTTTTAATCTCAACCATCGATTAAAAAGTTGGTTAGGGATTTGGTCTCTCTCAAAACTATTTAAGAGAGGAGACCCCTCATTGTAAAAGAGAGACTTTGGCTCTAAGATTGAAGATAATAGAAATTCATTATTGGGCAAAACACTTGCGTGTCTTGTAGACGAGTTCGAGATCTTGTGTTTCTATTTCCCTTTGACACTGGAGATTTATCTTTTGTTTTTCCGGCAAAATCGTGGTGTTTGTTGAAAAGTTAACTAGGAAAGTTGTCCTCCATGATCAAATGCCTAGCATGGAGGTACATTTTCTGTATAGGCATCAGGATGGGGTAGAGGGTGGATGCACTCTACCATATGGCATGAGTCCAACAGTGGATGCATGCGGATCTTTCGGGGTGATTTGCCTCGTGCATGCATGTTAGGAACCCGTGTTTTTACTTTGTTAGTATGTTGTTGTTGGATGCATATGCTTTGTAAGTCGTCTCGTAGTATTTGTTGATCAATAGTTTATGTTATTGTTGTTGGCACATATGCTTTGTAAGTCGCCCGTAGTACTGTTGATCCATAGTTTGTATTGGCCCATGGTTTTGACCCATAGTATTGGCGCCTAGACTTAGTAAATAAGTGTGTGCTGAGACCTATGAAGGCACAGTGAAGTTATTTGTATTGAGCTTGCTCATAGGAGGTTGCCCCCTCGAAGTGGCCTGTGATCAATATAAAAGTGATTCTGAGTTCTATCATTTCTGTTATTTCGCATATTCTTATTAATTAATTGTTGCAGGTGCATCACATCTGGTATCAGAGCACTTTCTTGGGCTCGCTGGGTGAAATTTCTACCAATTTTTTTTTTCGCATCTGTTGCAGGTTCGGATTTGGGAATAATCCCTATCTGCTTAACTGTGGGAAGTACTTGGGCATAAGCCCTAAAACTCATTGTGAGGAGTACCATAGGAACCCCGAAGTAGTTGGCCCATTGAGAGGACCTGCCAGCGAAAAGGGCAACGACCCCTACCTGATTGACTAGTTTCCACCCGTGAGGTAAACCAAGAGCTGTTGTTTGTGGCAAAGCGGTTATCAGTTTTACCTGAGCTGTGGAGTGAGGGGTACTGCCCCAATACGCAAGCCGTTAGACAGCATTGGTGGTCGAGTGAAACCCCTGAACTGTTAGGAAGCCGCACATACCTGGGGTCCATATCTATTTTCAGCTGAACTGTTGTCGATCATCGCTGCGCCGTTTTAGATCCAGTCGTTCACCGTTTTAGATCCAGTCGTTTTCAATCCATTCGGCGCCGTTCCAGATCCCTTGTTTTCACTCTGTTTTCCTTGAAATTTTCGGGGAACCCGTCATCCCATTCTGCATATTTCATTCCTGAGGACCCTATTCCCAATTCCCCTTCCCAAAGCTCGAAATCCCACATTTGTCTATTTTTAGGGTTTGCCATAACTTCCTCAGATTTCACCCAATCACCTTCAAATTTTACCACAGAGTTCCTTTCTGAATTCTGCTTCTTTGTTCCCCTCTGCCAAATTTTCCCATTCTTTCACCCCGCTTCTGAAATCCTCATTTTTGCTTCCCTATCTATTCGACAGTGTCCAAAACCTAGTCAAACCCCAATTACCCTTCAGATTTTTTCCCAAGTCTAGATTTTCCTTTACTGAAGTAGTTTTCGTTTTTGTTTTCCTACCCAGTCAAAAAAAAAAAAAAAAAAACTCCTGGTTATGGTTGTCACCTGTGCAGGAGCAAAAACCATGGAGGAAGCACTTGCAGCCATCCAAGCCAAACTCCAGGATCTGGATGAAAAATTTCTCGGCCTCCATCTTGAACATTCAGCTATGAACAACAAACGACAGTCCGAGTCTTCATCAGACAATGGGTTCTCTTCCAGCAATTTCCGTGGTCCGAAGCTTGATTTTCCTCACTTCAATGGTACCGATCCAACTGGATGGATCTATCGTGCAGAACAGTATTTCAGTCTGCATAATACTTTTGATGTCAACAAAGTTCCGTTGGCATCCTTTCATTTGGAACAGGAAGCTCTTCAATGGTACCATTGGTACATCAAGGCGCATGCAGAGCCAAAATGGCTAGACTTTTGCCAGCTCCTTTTGCAACGATTTGGTCCTAGTGCTTTTGATGACTTCACAGGAGCCCTTTCTAAACTTTGTCAAATTGGCACTGTGAGAGAGTATCAAACCGAATTTGAGAAACTAGCCAACCACACCGCAGGATTGTTTGATGACTTTTACTGGAGTTGTGTTATCAGTGGTCTAAAGGATGCCATCCGCTCTGAGGTCAAAATGTTCTGTCCCAACACAATGATGGAAGCCCTAGGGTTGGCTAAGTTGGCAGAAGACAAGATTGCAGCCCAACAATGCTCCAAGCCCACTTTTGTTCCCTTCCGAAATATGGGTTCTCAACGACCACCTATACCGCACGCTCCTCGACCAACTCCTATCAAGCGTTTGTCTGAAACAGAGATGCAAGCACGCAGAGAAAAGGGGCTTTGCTATAATTGTGATGAGAAATTCACTCGGGGACATAGATGTGTTCAACAAAAGCTCTATCTCTTGGATGTGGATTCTCCGCCTGCCTATGAAATTGGTAACGAAGATCCAGAAACACTGGATGCTCTGGTCAACATTCAGGAACCGCCTATTGACCCTTCGTCTCAGGATGACCAGCCAAAGATATCTCTCCATGCTTTAGCTGGAATCACCACCCCCCAAACAATGCGAGTCAGGGGTTACTTCAAGAAGCTTCCTCTTACAATACTCATTGATTCTGGTAGCAGTCATAATTTCATTGACCCTCGGATCGCCAAACAAGCTGATTGTTTTATCCATCCTTGCTCCAACTTTGAAGTCATGGTTGCCAATGGGGGCACCTTACCTTGCAAAGGGAAGTGTCGAAATGTGCTTATCTCTATGGGAGATTATACCTTGCGCTCTGATATGTTTACCTTGACCTTAAGCGGATGTGATGTGGTTTTGGGCGCTCAATGGCTACGCACACTTGGCCCTATCTTATGGGATTTTGCTAAACTTTGGATGCAGTTTTCCCTCAATGGACAAAAACACACATTGACAGGATTACAACCAGGTTCTCTCAGCATCATCAGTTCACATCGCATGGAAAAACTCCTCAAGAAGAATTCACATGGTGTCATCGCTCAGCTCCATTCCATTCAGATGCAACCTTCAGCGGTCTCCACTACTCCTTTGGATCTACAACAAATTTTGGATCAATATACAGGTGTCTTTGCTGAACCGGTGGGATTGCCACCTTCCAGGCCAGAAGACCGTCGTATTCAGCTCCTTCCTGGCAGCGTTCCTCCCAACATCAGGCCCTATCGCTACCCATTTCACCAAAAAACGGAGATTGAAATGCTCGTTCGGGACTTATTGAAGCAAGGTATTATTCGCCCAAGCACTAGTTCCTTTTCTTCTCCAGTTATTCTTGTCCGCAAAAAAGATGGGTCCTGGCGCCTCTGCATTGACTTCCGAGCACTTAATCACCTCACCATCAAGGATAAGTTTCCAATTCCTGTTGTTGATGAGCTTCATGGGGCTCACTTTTTCTCCAAGTTGGATCTTCGTTCTGGGTATCATCAAATTCGGGTTCATGAGGATGATATCCCTAAAACAGTTTTTCGCACACATGATGGCCATTATGAGTTTTTGGTCATGCCCTTTGGCCTCACTAATGTTCCTTCCACATTCCAGGCCTTAATGAATAAAATATTTCGACCCTACTTGCGGAAATTCATTCTGGTATTCTTTGATGATATCCTCATCTACAGTAAAACTTGGGATGAACATCTCCAGCATTTGGATCTTGTCATGCAACTTTTCTCTGACCATCATCTCCATGCCAAGCAGTCTAAATGTGTTTTTGGACAGAAGGAAGTTGAGTATATCGGGCACATTATCTCAGCACAAGGGGTTCGCGTGGATCCTGCCAAAATCGATGCCATGAACAATTGGCCGCATCCTCAGACACTCAAGAGCCTTTGTGGTTTTTTGGGGTTGACTGGCTACTACCACAAGTTTGTCAAGGATTATGGGAAGATTGCAGCTCCATTAACTGCTCTATTGAAAAATGATGCTTTTACATGGACACATGCTGCTCAGTGTGCATTTTACAAACTAAAACAAGCTATGTGTACCACACCTGTTCTAGCTATGCCCGATTTTTCCAAGCCCTTCACTATTGAGAGTGATGCTTGCGGCAATGGACTTGGTGCAGTTCTCCTTCAAGATGAACACCCCATTGCGTTCACCAGCAAAGCCCTTTCAGGTAAGAATTTAGCTGCCTCTACTTATGAGAAGGAAATGATGGCTATTTTGCATGCAGTACAGAAGTGGCGCCCATACTTATTAGGGAATCATTTCTGCATCAAGACTGATCACCAGAGTCTGAAATATTTCTTGGAACATCGTGTCTCCTCCCCGGCACAACAGAAATGGGTTAGCAAACTCATGGGTTATGACTATGAGATCACTTACAAGAAGGGTAAAGACAATATTGTGGCAGATGCTCTTTCTCGCATATTTGATGCCCAAGGTTCTCTTTCAGCTATTTCTATGCCTGTTCCAAATTGGTTGCAATCTGTTCAACAAGGTTATGTCAATGACTCTTCCTTATCTCAAATCATCCAATGCTTGACCAACAACCCTTTTGCTGTACCACATTACTCTTGGGATGGTGCTTCTCTGAGATACAAGGGTCGTCTGGTGCTTCCCCATAGCACAGATCTTCAACAGGCTGTCTTCTATGAACTCCATGCTTCTCCATCGGCAGGGCACTTTGGGTTCCTCAAAACGTATGAACGGGCACGGCGTAACTTCTTTTGGTAGGGCATGAAAAGGACAATTCAACAGATGGTGGTCGAATGTGATACCTGCCAGTGCAATAAGGGTGAAACAACACTCCTCCTAGGATTGCTCAAACCCTTGCCCATACCTACACGGATTTGGACAGATATTTCTATGGATTTCATTGAAGGGCTCCCTAAATCTGCCGGGAAGACAGTGATTCTCGTTGTGGTTGATCGCCTCTCCAAATAGTCATTTTTGTGCTCTCAACCATCCCTATACAGCCTCCTCAGTCACTCAAATTTTCCTGGACCAGATCTTTCGTCTTCATGGCATCCCTTCTTCCATTGTTTCGGATCGTGATGCGACTTTCACCAGTCATTTTTGGACAGAACTTTTTCGCCACACTGGCACCAAACTGAAGATGAGTTCAGGGTATCACCCACAAACAGATGGCCAGACTGAAATTATCAATAAATGCTTGGAAACTTATCTTCGTTGCTTCACCTCTGAACAACAACATCAGTGGGCAAAGTGGCTCCCTCTCGCTGAATGGTGGTACAATACCTCTTACCACACTGCCTCTAAAATGACCCCATATGAAGCAGTCTATGGTCAGGCACCTCCAGTTCTTCTTCCATACACCCCCACCAGTTCACCAGTTCAGGAAGTTGACACGGTCCTTCGAAACCGCGATCAGATTCTTCACATTTTGCGGGACAATCTTCACATGGCAAGAAATCGCATGAAGCAACAAGCTGATCAACACCGTTCTGAGCGCACTTTTCAAGTCGGCGATATGGTTTTTCTTCGTCTCCAGCCGTACAAGCAGTCCTCCCTGAAACTCAAAGGGCGTCATAAGCTCGCTCCAAAGTTCTATGGGCCATATCGGATTCTTCAGAAGATTGGGTCCATTGCTTATAAATTGGAACTTCCTCCTTCCCGCATTCATCCAGTCTTTCATGTCTCTTGTCTGAAGAAAGTTCTTGGCACCAACATCAGTGGACAAATGATTTTACCCGAACTGGATAATGAAGGATCCATCCTTTTGGAGCCGGAGGCCATCCTCAATCGGCGCACTCGTCAGCTTCGCTCTCGCTCTATCACAGAGGTTTTAATTTAGTGGCACGGCATGCAACCAGAGGATGCTACATGGGAACCACTCCTTCAGATTCAGCAACAATTTCCACATCTAAAGCTTTGAGGACAAAGCTTTTTTTTAAGGGGGAGGGGATGTTAGGAACCCATGTCTTTACTTTGTTAGTATATTGTTGTTGGATGCATATGCTTTGTAAGTCGTCCCGTAGTATTTGTTGATCAATAGTTTATGTTATTGTTGTTGGTGCATATGCTTTGTAAGTCGCCCGTAGTATTGTTGATCCATAGTTTGTAGTGGCCCATGGTTTTGACCCATAGTATTGGCGCCTAGACTTAGTATATAAGTGTGTGCTGAGACCTACGAAGGCACAATGAAGTTATTTGTATTGAGCTTGCTCATAGGAGGTTTCCCTCTCGAAGTGGCCTGTGATTAATATAAAAGTGATTCTGAGTTCTGTCATTTCTGTTATTTCGCATATCCTTATTAATTAATTGTTGCAGGTGCATCACAATGCACAACTGTTAATTAAAAAGCATGCAAAAGTGAGATTTTTGCATGCACTCACTTTAGGGTTTAGCCAACCCTAATTAGACGGTGAGTTATTATAAGAAGGCATGATGTCACCTACACAGGTTACTTAACAGATAGATCAGAGAGAGATCAGCTTGAGAGGTGGGCGACTTTGCTGAGAGAGTGGGTGCACTTCCCGAGGAGAGGACATTCTGGATCCAACTTGAGGATTGAGCAGCTGATACTTCCAGAGTAGGTCTTCTTCAGTGATTGAAGAAGAACTGTGATGATCAGAGATCAGATCGGCTGAGATTAGACCTAGGGTGACTTTCCAGTTTGGAGGAGGGCGCACTTTTCATGCAGGGAGAGGGGCAGAGAGGGGCACATTCTTCAAATCTAGGTTGCAGGCTTTCATCTTTGACAGAGCAGATTAGGGCTGTGGAGTCAGAGAGGTAGTGTAGATTGAGACAGACTTGCAGAGTGATCCAGATCTGAACAAACAGCAGGGGCACACTTCCCATGTGCATGCAGATCTAAGGTCTTGATACTCGTCAGGTTCGGTTGTATTCTTCTGAAGTGTTGTATGTAACTGTTATCACACAACTTGTAGTTGTCCGAAAAGGTGATCCTATCCAGGATGGTAGAGGTGTTGGACAACTAAAGAGGTGACCCAAGAGAGCCACGATTCCCAAGGATAAATGGTTGTCATGCTAATCGAGGCACTCTTCACTTTAGACCAAGCAAATGCAAGACCAAGGGGGAGACCCTAGCTAACCAAAAGAGGCCAACGAACCTACTCTAGACCTTCTAGGGAAGTGTGAAGTTGAAAAGAGAGAGAGATCAAGAGTAAGTAGATCTAGATTTAGGGAATTTAAGTTGACATGGAATTAGGGCTTGGTTGAGAAGGCTTATAGAAGGGATAAATACTCAACCATGAAATGAATATGTCACTTATGAGATTAAAGGAGTAGATCTAGATAGATCTAATGCCCATCAAAAAGACCCAAGTGGGGCCCACCCTTAAATTAAGGAAAATGAGTGAAATGGGGCCCACAAAGTTAAATTGAAGTGAGAAAGGCACTAGGAGGGTGGCTAAGTTATAGATATGGAGTTTACAAAGGAAAATAGAAACACCCAGATGATAGATCTGAAAAATGACTAGGAACCCACAAGTGCGTCCTACCTTAGAGAAAGCCAGTGCCTTAGATCGAGGGGTAAATGGATTTAGATTCAAACCAAATTTGGTCTCTAAGGTTCTTTAATTAATTAAGAGGTGGGTTTTAGTTATTAATCCCAAATTATCGCCAAATCTATCAGATCTATAAAACAAGGGTTTGAATAGACCAATGGGTAAAATGCATGAAAATCAATACGTACCTTGTTGATCTTACCTCAAAAGCTTGCGGATTCCAAGTACATCGATGATCCTTCCATCTAGTTACAATTCCAAGCTAGATCCAAGTGATTCCAAGCAAAACGTCTTATAGCCTAAGGAGGAAAAACGTCCTCTTCACCTGCAAATTCAAACTACCGAAGTGAGATTTGATCCACAGATAAAAGATGAACCTTGCACGACATATTAAAAGAAGCAAATCAATGGACAAAGCACAACTGAAAAACTCCCTTCAAGATGAAAACGTCATGCCCAGAGAAGATGTGAGAAACCCCTGCAATCATCCCTCAAGTAGTTCGCACCCCTGCAGTAGATGAATTCAGCCTCCCTCAAAGATGTTGGAAATCACCTGTGAACAACTTAGATGTCTAAAGAAAAGATGTATAATCATGTATGAGAACATCCATCAAAGCCAGAAGAAGTAGATCTGCAAAAATAGTATTTTTATTCCAAGAATTCCAGAGCCCAAAGGTGCCTTTACAATGAGGGGGTCTCTTCCTTAAATAGGAATGAGAGAGACCAAAACCCTAACCACTTTATGAACGAGTGGTGGAGATCAAAAGATAAATACAATACAATCGACGGCTATGATGAGCCGGATCTAAAACACATGGATCAACTCACTAATCAAGGGTGTGCACTCACTAAGGTGGTCCTAAGGGGGGTCGCACCACATAAAATATGACTAGGACAAGTGTATGGAGCACATGGTGGGGCTAGGAGGTATTAATATCCTTCATTAGCATCACCCCATGGCACAATGATATAAGATATGACTCAATAACATGTCAAAGTGACCAAATGGCCAAATCTTGGCCCCCTCAATAGCTGAATAATACAACAAATAAAACCCACAGAGTGTATGTGGACCCCATTGAATGATGAAAGCTGTGTTGGAAGGTGTGGTATGCATCATGAATGACCTCTGAACAAACCGCATGCCAATACCTTGCCTCAATTGCCCAAATCGACTTCCTTAGTGACCATTTTATTTCATTTTTAATCCTCAGAAAACCATCTGTAAATCGGTAAAATGCCATCTGTAAATCGATAAAATGCTTGTAGCTCTCTGCCTGGTGTCCCGGGCAGAAATCTGACTGTACCACAATGCCTGGAGATGGGGTAATATGGTAATAACGACTGGTTGGACCCCCCATCTCCTCATCAGCGCCATAGGAGAACGTGCTAGCTCAAGGCAAGTGCTGGACAGGCCATTTCTATATGGCAAAACTGGAGAAAAGTGGTAATCTGACTATAACATCATTGGAAGTGCCTGAAACTGAAATCTGAGTGTCCCAATGGACTCAGAAGGTCCAAATGTGCTAAAGATGAGTACCCATACACCCTGTGTGGCAATCTGTGTAATCATCTGTAGTCTCAACCATATCCGAACAATATAAAAATAATGATCTGAGAATAATAATAACCACAAAAAAATATATCAACCATCATATGAAACCTGTGTCCACTGTATGGAATCATCAAAGGTGTATCAAGGGACCATAAATCATCATCCTCGAACATCACTGGTCCAACTCATCTCAAATCCCCATGGTTGACTTGGTCAAACTAAGTTTGACTGGGTCAAAACTGATCAAAATATGACCCAGGCTAGAAATGCCTGATGCTGCTAGTGCAAAATGGTTAATGCATGCTCTTTTAATCATTCTAATAGAAAGACTTAAAGTAAGAAGCATCATTTCACTGGCGGTTAATCAATAATTACATCAATATAAGTTTAAACAATCATTTACTCAAAACAAAACCTCAAGGATATCCTCATTTCATAGACGTGAACATTTTGCTAGCAGAGGGTGAACGTGAAAAGTGCAAGGCTAGGATTAGGGGATTACTTGACTGACTCAACACTGTGATACTTCAGATAAGGGAAAAGGAATACACACTTAAGCATATGTTGGATAATAAACACACAGGGAATGGCAGTGTCTCACAAATGGAATAAGTTGTCTTAGAGAAGTTTTTATTCAACCTTGGAAAATGTCTATAGCTCACATCCAAGCTGAAACAACTCCGTGAGGATCTTTTCTAGAACAGCCATGGCTGGGTGGCTGGCTAACCGTAACTTGAGGTTCTAGGGGACACTTAGAATTAATTGTCCCTTACTCCATCTCACATCACAACCCGTAGGCTCCATGAGGAATTTAATCATTTACATTTAATTCATGGCCAACAGTCTTTGGATTTAGCATACATTTAACTATTGTTTTTTAGGCCTTTATGACCCTTTTTGGATTTTGCATGTGCTTAGAAGCACAACTAGTCACAACTTACATCCACGGCACTTTAACATTTCAATTTCCATACCCTCTTTCATTGTGCTGAGAAGCATGATTTTTTTATTTGTTTCCATGGGCTTGCACAAAAGATATAAGAGTTTCCATATACATGTAATGATGGTAGTAGTATTTGCTTTAGGTTTTAGTCAACACAGCTCAAGCAACAACTCAAAGCTGAGACACAAACTAACAGGGATGCTTTCCAACATAGAGGCAAAAGTGGGGAAGTCCTACATATCACAGGATGAGGTGTAAGTTAGAGTGAAAACCAAAGATGGGAGAGAAATGGATGGATGGAGAAAGTGAAAAGTGATGCCAAAGATAGCAAGCCATAAAAGGTGGGAATGATCACATCCAGACTACTATGAGGGTAAAACCAATGAGTATAAACAAGAGCTTCTAATCCTGAGTAATTAGACCATTTAGATAATCAATAAGTGTAAATCTTTGATTTAGAGATCACTACTCCCTCTGAATCACCCCGAGATCTCAAGCGGTTTGAGTCTTGATATCAATACATGCTCATAAAGATATAAACTCAACAACTAGATCTCTTTACAACACTTAAGCACATGCAATCACATAAACACCCAATATACCCTGGAAATCCCAATCGGGGAAAACCAACAAATTGTGGGCTAAGTTACCGGAAACGACCCTTTAACCCTACTGAAACGTTGTTCGTCGCTTTGGATACAGAAACTGATGGGATACGGCCTTGATACGGATCGATGATTTTTGGGTACGGATTGGTGGGTTTTGGATACGGTCGACGTTTTTTGGGTGAGGGTTCGATCATAATGTTTGAAATTTGCGGGTTCCAGATTTGTCTTGACGGCAACGTGTGTTCCGACAATTACTGTATGAATATTCTATTAATTCGGCGCACAGGTCACGAGTTCCGGTAGTTTTGATCAATGGAACACGTGTGTAATCCGACGCACAGGTCACAATCACAACCATGCCGATTGTTTGTTTGTGTAGACGGGTCTTCAAAAAACACTAGTGCCGATTGTTTGTATGCGCGGACGGGTGTTTGTTTGTGAGGACAGGTCGAGAAACACCAGCGCCGACAAGCTCGATGGCCCATGGTTTTAAAACTTTAATGCTAAGTTTAATTTTTTTTAAACTATTGAATAGTATAAAGTTGAAATGTATAATGTATATATGAAATTTCGTAGGTATAATAAATATTATATGTTTTTAAATTATTATGCATTAACTTTATTATAGTAACTTAATAAAGTTTATAATGTTTTAGCTTTATTATAGTAACTTAATACATTAACTTTATAATGTTTTTTAAATTATTATGCATTAAATGTTTTAACTTATGTATATAAATATTAATTCTAAAGTGTATATTTGATTTAGGTTGATGATGATGATGATGTAGCTTTAATTTAAAATTTAAATGATGAATGGTAAATTTTAATTTTTGTTTTATGGTATATATATATATATATATATGACGTTTCCCTGCCGTATCGTATCCAGATTTTTTGAAAATTTGCCATATCTGTTTCAGCCCCGCATCCGTATCCGTTTCCGTATCTGTTTTAGTGCAACTTAGACTGTGGGGCTATCTTCTCTCTCGAGCCCAGAGCATATATATAAATAGACAAGTACAATACAGGATTACCTCAAAGGTAACTCAATCCCTGAACCGGACAGACTCTAGATCTGCATGCATCAGCTGATGCATGCATTGGAAGAGTAAGCCCTAATTGGTAAACTGGATCTGAGTGTCTCTGCAGGTGCCTCTGAATGATCTGCCCCTCTGTATCACACTGCTCTGATCTGCTCTCTCTGAAGACTGCCATCTGAAGAATGCAACCTCCACTGCATGCAGAAGTGCGCCCTCCCCTCTGGATGTCTGATGCTCGTACCGGACCGGATCTCAATAGATTTGAGCTCTAATCATCCCTAACCTTCCTTGAATGCTAAGGAAAGGCTATCCTGGAAATCTCAGACTCTGAATCGGTCGATCTGGCTCCAAACGAGCTCCTTGCTCCTTGGGAAATGCGCCCTCCTACAAGGGAACACGTCCTCTAAAGTGAGCATAATGCTCTCTGATGGACTGTCTCAGTCCTCAAACCTGGGTGCCTAGTGACTTTGGAGCTGAAGGTCACTGATCCAACTCAAATCTGACCTTCCTAGCTCCTGCAGCAGCTCCTCTCTCTCTCTCAGAAAGTCGCCCTGCATGCACAACTATGCCCTCCTCTCTCCAACACTATCACTCTCTGATAATACAACTGAGCAACCTCAACTGGGGACCTCCTGCCTCTATAGATAATCTCACCGATGAATTAGGTTTGCCAAAATCCTAATTCTCGGTGCATGCAAAAGTCACTTTTGCATGCATCTATTGATCGCTGACAGGTCATGCAAAACTCATGCATGCAAAGGTCAAATCTCCCTGGAAGTTTCGCATGCAGCCCCCACTAGACTCATGCCACTGAGTAGAGTGTATCTCACCCTCTGCTCCATCCTGATGCCTATAGTACTGATGTACCTCCATGCAAGGCATCTGAATCATGGAGGACATCCCGAAGTTACCACACTTTAACACTCCTTCTTAACGAGGGAAGTCCTACCACTGATGCCTGGATCCATCAAGTCCACTGCTGCTGACACTGATCTAACTGATCTGCCTGTCACTGCCCTCTGACCTGCAGAACTCTGATCAATCTCCATAAGTGTGGCTTCAGACGAAGCCCTCTGATCAACCACTGCTGACTCTGCCACTGCACTCTGACTCAGACTCCCTCTGAGTCTCTGTTGCTGTAACCAGTCCTGGAGATTGTTGTCAAGTAGATCTATTGCTGTGTAGATCATCTGTCTATCACCCTGAGTTGACTCGACTCTGTAAGTCAACTCCCTCTGTCTCTAAACTGACTTAACTCTCTCTTGAGCCAAGTCCATCTCAACCATCTCATACCAGCTCAATCTCTGACTCGTGCCTGCATGAGCAGCATGCTCATCCATCTGATATGAGCCCAAGGGCTCAATCTCCTGAGACTCATCACTGTCAAGAGCATCTCGCTCATCCATCTGAACTCCAGAATCACTCCCCTGATCCTCATCATGGTGAGCATCTCGCCCACCCATCTGCTGAACAGACTCACTCCTCCTGGCCTCATCTCTGCCATGAACATCCCGCTCATCATCCTCTGCATTTGAAGAAGATGTACTTAGCCATCCTAAAGTGCCCGAAGTAGGCTGTCCATGAACTAAGTATTCACCGTCGATCCTGTGACCCAATAAGACTGGGTCTACTCCTCTAGGATAGGTGAAAAACTGATCTCGCTGAAACACTACTGAGTAGCCTGCAACTGCCAAAGCTGCCACTGAGAGGACACTCCCTCTCAGTCCTGGAACAAAAAGCACTCCTGAAACCTCCAGGAGCTCTCCACGATCAAGCATAAATCTCACTCTGCCCACTCCAGTAACCAAATGGTCAACCCCCTGCACATCCCGAGCCAGCTGCAAGGGTAGATGCTCTAGGATCAGGAATGCATCTCGCACTCCTGAGAGTGTTGTCCACTCTCCACCTCTAGTCCACCTGAGCCTCTGGTAGGCTACTATCATGGCTTGACTGAACTGAGGCGAATGAGAACTCCTTCTCAAACCAAGAAGAGAACTCATCAGCCTCCTCCGCTGCTGCCACCTGCTCGTCCTTCGCCTGCTTCCCCTTCTTCTTATGTGGACACTGTCCTGCATAATGTCCATAATCATTGCAGGCGAAGCATTTGATCTTGCTCAGATCCTTCTTCTGTCTACCTCTCTATTTCCCTCCTGTTGCGAGAGCCACATCCTCCTCCTCTGGAGTAGCAGAAACTGAACCCTGTGTGTACCCTCTCTGGATCTCCTCCTGTGTGAAATCATCCCACAGACGATCCCACTTGGGGAGGTTCTCTCAAGCTATGGTAGACCGAACGAACACTGCCCATGGCACAGTCACGCCATTCAAGGCCTGTCGAACCAACTCACTATCCTCTACCTTCTCACCAACTGCTCCCAACTCATCTCTCACTTGAGTTATCTTGTTGAGATAGGCCATCATGCTCTCATCCTTCCCCATCTTGATACTTCTCAGCTTCTCCCTGAGAACCATCTTCCTATTTGCATTGGAGCTCTGGTACAGACTAGTCAAAGCATCCCACATCTCAAACACATTGTCCTTGCTAGAGACATGTGGGATGATGCGATCCTTGATCGCATCAAGAAGGATCCTCTGAGCATTCACATTTTTCTTATCATACATTGCTTTAGCAGTGGCATCAGACGAAACAGTAACGAGATTTGTTGTTGTGCTGTTCACAACATCCCATAGCTCACTCTCTTTCAGCAAGAGAGTAATACGTGCCCTCCATGCACTATAGTTGGAGGCACCATCCAATTGGTCCTCCACCATCAAACTGGTAGCCATACTCTCACAACTGAAAACTGTAACTCACAGTGAACAAGAGTCTCTCCCGATCACAGATCTGGTAAATCTATCATAGATCTAACCACTAAACCCACTGATTCGATAGATCTGACCTCTACAACCTCAGATTTGAACTATGCTGTTCAGATCTGGTAGATCTGGTCTCTATCTCCACAGATCCACTAGATCTATCTCAGATCTAGTCACCAACACCACTGATCTATGTGTGACTGCCCACTCTGACCCTCAACAGGGCTCTGATACCATGTAAATCTTTGATTCAGAGATCACTACTCCCTTTGAATCACCCTGAGATCTCAAGCGGTTTGAGTCTCGATATCAATACATGCTCATAAAGATATAAACTCAACAACTAGATCTCTTTACAAGACTTAAGCACATGCAATCACACATAAACACCAAATATACCTTGGAAACCCCAACCAGGGAAAACCAACAAACTGTGGGGCTATCTTCTCTCTCGAGCCCAGATCATATATATAAATAGACAAGTACAATACAGGATTACCTCAAAGGTAACTCAATCCCTGAACCAGACAGACTCTAGATCTGCATGCATCAGCGGATGCATGCACTGGAAGAGTAAGCCCTAACTGGTAAACTGGATCTGAGTGTCTTTGCAAGTGCCTTTGATTGATCTTCCTCTCTGTATCACACTGCTTTGATCTGCTCTCTCTGAAGACTGCCCTCTGAAGCATGCGAACTCCACTGCATGCAGAAGTGCGCCCTCCCCTCTGGATGTCTGATGCTCGTATCGGACCAGATCTCAGCATATCTGAGCTCTGATCGTTCCTAACCTTCCTCGAATGCTGAGGCAAGGCTATCCTGGAAGTCTCGGACTCTGAATTGGTCGATCTGGCTCCAAACGAGCTCCTCCCTCCTTGGGAAATGTGCCCTCCTCCAAGGGAACACGTCCTCCTCTAAAGTGAGCAGAATGCTCTCTGATGGACTGTCTCAGTCCACAGACCTGGGTGCCTAGTGACTCTGGAGCTGAAGGTCACTGATCCAGCTCAGATTTGACCTTCCTAGCTCCTACAGCAGCTCCTCTCTCTCTCAGAAAGTCGCCCTGCATGCACAACTATGCCCTCCTCTCTCCAGCACTATCACTCTCTAATAATACAACTGAGCAACCACAACTGGGGACCTCCTGTCTCTATAAATAATCTCACCGACGAATTAGGTTTTCCAAAACCCTAATTCTTGGTGCATGCAAAAGTCACTTTTGCATGCATCTACTGATCGTTGACATGTCATGCAAAACTCATGCATGCAAAGGTCAAATCTCCCCGGAAGTTCCGCATGCAGCCCCCACTGGACTCATGCCACTGAGTAGAGTGTATCTCACCCTCTACTCCATCATGATGTCTATGGTATTGATGTACCTCCATGCAAGGCATTTGAATCATGGAGGACATCTCGAAGTTACCGCACTCTAACAATAAGCAACCATGTCCATATAACATACATATACCGCTAGATCATGACAACTAGATACCAAGTCAAGCTACCATGATGAGCAAAAGAGAAAAACAATCATAACCAATGCACACTATATACTTGCTGGGCCATATATTTGTACTTGTCATCTGGATCATCAATAGTCTTTGGAAACACTGTTGCTGAATACTTTGGGCACTGCATTGCTATGTATGGAAACTAAATGGTCACCTCGATCATCAAATCTGAGGTCACAAGGCTCAGTCTTGGCATAAGGCTTGTCATATCTGCTCTGGGGCTGCTCTGAAGCGTGAGTGATCATCAAAAAGTACTGCTCATCATAGGCTGATCTCATCAAAACTGTGTAAAGGCCTGGCTCAAAAATATATTGGAATCTGCTCTGCAATCATGGTAGCCCGGCTACTATGGATGTGATAATAAATCCTAAGGAGACAAGCCTTACAGCTTCTTTCACTTAGTTCATTTTTTGGGTAATTTTTTGGTAAGTCCCAAAACACTTTTAAAGTGTTTTTGGGCGTTAGTTACTAACATTCGCTTGCTATTTTTGCATTTCATGAACGTGTAGGAGTGAGCTCTGGCCATTTTTTAGTAGATTGAGCCATCCGGAGCGCCCAAGAACCTTTCCCCTTCAACCAGATACTTGTTCTATGAATTTTGTAACCCTTTGAGTCGATTTTCAATGACCAGGGCCCTTCTCTTTGCATTGTAAAACGAAAATTAAACGAGGGCACTTCTCTTGGGCTACCACACTTTTATGATAATTTTGGGTTTTTTAATTTAAATATTAAAAAACAACCCGTTTTACGGGAAAAAATATTTTTTTTGGAACTGACTAAAAATCCCACGGGACCTAGTGCATGTTCATAATGACTCAATTTGATGTCTAGCATGCTCATAAACATTGACACTTGAACTGTAATAACCTCCTAAGTCCTAACCACCAAGATGACCATTCCAGCTTTGGAGGAGTGGGTGAAAAACTCGTCGATTATACATCGCTTATTCAACATTGCATAATTGACAAGGGAAAAAACACCATGGAATGATCGGATTGATGTCTAAGTCCTAAGTAGCCAATCTCTTTACAAAAGACCGTCATGCTAGCACATTTTTATAATATCCCCAAGGGGTATGGACATGCAATTATTTAAAAAGGGGCCTGTTATCACATATATAGTAGCCGGGCTACCATACATTATTTTTCTGATTCCAGTACACTATTCAGCTAGTTCCCTTACATTGAGATGCTGAGATGAGCATCTATATTGGATCACTATCAGATTTTGGACAATAGTATATATATTCCCCATGCCATGACTGAGTCTCAGGACACTCAGAGAGATGACCGATGTAGCCATTATACCATTTGTACAGAGCAGTCAATAGTGCCCAGAGTTGCAGTAGCAGTTTCAGAGGACAGATGATGGTTCAGATGATGAGCATTCAGGTATATGACTCAGCAGGTATATTATAGTGTTTTGGTCATATTGCTTTTATATTTATTCTTATAGCATGTCTTAGCACCTAGTGTCATGATCTGACGATCATATAGATATGTGGACCTGGTTGATCTTATTATATATATTATATTGTCCCTACTCAGACTTAGAAGTTCACTATTCATACTCATCGGTTTTACCCTCCTTAGGGAGAATAGAGGTGATCATTCCACCATACCTTGGCTTGCTAGTGTTGGCTCCATTATTCATTGTCTTCATCCATCCATTGCCTACCTTTTAGTTTATCACCCTGACTTACTACTTGACTAGTGACATGGAGGATCTTTTCCCCACTGTATCCTCTGTATTGGATGAGCTTCCCTGTTTATTGTGTCTCGGCTCTGAGTTGGTGACAAAACTTACCTATGGTGAGTTGGAGTTCCTTGTGAATTCCCCCTAGTCACTAAAGTTGTGTTGGCTAAACCTGAAACTTTTAGTGCTGCCATGAATACAAAATCTGGAAAAAATGAAATGCTATATCTTGTATGAAAAGGCCATTCATGCAATGTGTTTCTAAACACACATGAATGAAAGGCATGTCAAATGAAAATGGCCATGAAAATAAAACGTTATATCTTTTGGAAATGTAAATACCTAGGTAAACAAGCTGTCTGTGACACACCTAGAAGTGCTCAGGTAAACAAGTGCCTTAAAAACACACCTGCAGCAAAAAGCCTAAAATAAATGTAAATCTATGCAATGTGTTTATAAACACACATAGATCGAAGGCTATGGAAACTTCAGGCCCAAAAAGCAATGGAACTTAAATGCTATATCTAAATAATTGCTGGCCTCATTTGTATTACAGATTGTGCGCATCTGTTAAAGGTGAATAAACCCTCTTTGAACAACTCATCCATTTGTGAGACACCGCCATTCCCTGTGTTGTTGCTCATTCAGTATATACTACGGTGTGTATTCCCTTTCCCTGTTCCAAAGTGTCACAAAGTTGAGTCAGTCAAGTCATCCTCTAGCATAGCCAGTTTATTCTAGCCTTCACCCTTCACTAGCAAATTGATCACAGCTATGAAGTGAGTATGGTCTTGAAAGTCTAGTCTGAGTAATAATAATAATTAATGACATAATATATTTGGATTTAGATCGCCAGTAATGATTACTTTGTGTTATAATTGCTATTTGAATAAGTTGTAGAGTATGCATTAACCTTTGACACTTTGTAGCAGCTTCTGATGATAGTCTGAGTTATATTTGGTCATGTTGACTTGGTCAAACCTAGTTTGACCAAGGTCAACCACAGGACATGAGATGGTTGGACCTTGTGATGATATGGATAGATGATATATGGTCTATGTACATGTACATGATGATTCTATGCATCAGATACAGGTTTATGACGATGATTCATGGTTTACAGCATTATTTGATCATTTACAGATTATTATTATTTCATCTGTTCCGGTATATTGGATATATTTTATGATCATGCAGAGACTCATATGGTGTATGAGTACACATCTTGGATGGATTTGGACCTTCTGAGTCCAATAAGACAGTCTGTTTTCAGGCTGTTTTCAGTTCCGGGCACTTACAGTGATGATTGAGCCTCAGCAGGCTAACCTAGTGCAGTTTTGGTCTGTCGGAGACCCTGTCAGAGCAGAGAGGATTTTTATTTGGTTGACCTAGGGCGCTGTACTTGGAGGGCGTGGTCCAGCCACTTGTTTTTACCATATTACCCCCCTCCCGGACACACTGGTGCCCTCACCTTGACAGTGCAGGCACTCCAGGAGGCAGTTTGGGGCAGTTTCACGCTTCCCGAGGCATTTCAGGATTGGTAGAAATGGCTATTGAGGAATTCGATTTGGGCTACTGAGGCAATGTTTTGGTATGGGATGATCAGTGATGATGGATTGATGTCTTCCACACCTCCTCCAGTAGTTTCAGCTTCATTGGGACCCGCATCCATCACTTATGGCACTTTCTGATGAATTTTGAGGCCTTTTGAGGCCCACGATTTGTCCATAGAGGCACGATTTGGTATATTGATGACTATTTTATTATTATTGTGCTATGGGGATTGACCAAGGGTGGCTAAAATTACCCCTTGGACCCACCATAAGCTTCTTATTATATTTTGTCATCATGATATGGTGGGATTCCCCTCTCCTAGGGCGATTTTGTCCACTTATGTTATATTTTATTAGTGATTCATGTATTTTATTGTTGAGCTCATCTCAACCATTGATTAGACATTTGTATCTTTTAATCTTAGCCACTCATTCAAAAAGTGGTTAGGATTTTGATGCCTCTCCTTCCTATTTAAAGGAGAGAGCTTCTCTTTGTAAAGGGTCTTTGGCTCTTGGCTTCTTGATATAGAAAAATTCTCTTGTGGAAATTCTTGTGGTCTCCTTTGCATCTGGTGTTCTTAGATGGTGATTGGGTAGTCTATTGCATCCTAGCATTCGTGGTAATTTTGGTAAGATCTATCTTTTGGAAATCATTGTCTTGTCTACAGGAGGGCGACTTCAACCTTGGGCGTTTTTGTAGGGCTTCCTCAACTCGCTTGGATTGGCATTCGTTTGTAACAGGGGGTTATCATTAGTATCATTGTGATCTATGCTATCTTTCTGTTATTTCTCTTGTAGCCTTTGTCTTTATCTCTTGATGCAATAAATCTGATATTGTTGACGTTTATTGTGCAGGAGGAAGGGCGCATTGGTCTCCTTGGGCAAATCGCACTTCATAGAGGTCTTCTCCAAATTGCTTCAAATTGATCGGGTTTGCATAGATCATCATCATCAAGGCATCTACAAGGTTATCCAGGTAAGATCCACAGGTGAGTTCTTCTCTTCTTGATTCCAATCCATTGGCACAACACATAATTGAAAACCTAATTAATTCAAACCCTCATTGTTACATTTTCTCAGATCTACTAACATCTAGTGGGTTGTTGGTTGTAATATTGAAAACCCACCTCTATAGTATCCACAGCATCCCGGATCTATAGTTTGGTGAGGATTGGCCTCCATTTGACGCTCTTCCCAAGCCAACTTAGCTTTTCCAAGCAAGGGCACACTTCTTGGTGAGGGTGAGTTGACCTAGATCTAATTGATGGGTAGTTGAGATTTCAATTGATTCATGATCTACACATCCTAAAACCTACCCCTAGACTTTTACTTTGGCAATTTCTACCTTGTCGGCCCTATTCCACATTTCAAGGGATTTAATCCCCATTTTGGACCACTTGGTATCTTTAAACTCAAATCTAGTAAGATCTAGCCATTGGATTGCCTTGAAATTGCAGATCCACACTTTCACTTAATCAACCTACTTGGATCTAAAATTTGGATGTCATTGGACTTGTCTTGATCCATTTATCCCACATTTTACCCTCCTTAGGCAAAGTCGCACTCCCTTGGAGATTGGAGTTGGTCCACATCTAGGACGTGGGTACATGAGATTTTTGTGGATTTGAAACGGGCACACCTTAAAACGTAGGTCTAGTTGGTCACTTCATCAAATCTTGCCTCGGGGATAGCATTCCTTGTTTTAAGGGATTGTGGTCCACTTAGGTCAAACCTTGAATCTCTAGATCTAGACCTATTCATCCATCAAAACTTTAATTGCCCACTTGTCCCATGCAATAGGAGTCATCAACCACAAGTTAACTTCACTTTGACTCCATTATCCCAATTCCCAAGGCACTGATCTCTCTTCAAGTCAATTCGACTTTCCTAGATTGTTGGATTAACTTGTGGTTTGATCCTTGTTTGGTGGACTAAACCCTTTGATGTCATCATATATCATGATCAAGCTTGTCACTTGTACTAGTTAGCCCCAATTCAACCCCTAAACTACCCTGCATTGGACACGATTCCCAAGGCAGTGGATTTTCTCACATTAAACTAGTACTTCAATCCTGGATCTCATTTCAAATACTATAAGTCACTCTCACATCAATAATGAACCAAAGCTATACTCATTGAACCCCTTACTTATATTGTGACTTCATCCTTAGGTCTAGGATAAACCATACACCTTACTTCACTTAGTATTAACTTGATTTGGTGTCTTGGTTTTGATCTCTCCTGTCGGGAGTAGATCGGGTCTCCCCCTTTGTTGTCTGGGCTAGATAACATAAAGCGAAGGTTGCCTCGACTGGTGTGACAACCATCTATTGGAGGTCGAGGTGATCGTGGATGCACCTTTTGAGTTTCCCTTCCCTATTGCCATCCATTAATGGATACATCCATAGGGGTAACTACAGTTTAGGTGATAATAGGGCCAAAACTTGGTGTTACGTGGTACCAGTACCAGCGCACTTGCAGAGGTGCCCCAGGGAGAGGGGGTCATTTTTTTGACTAGGAGGGGTGTTTAGCTAGCCTTTTCTGAGTAGGGATTATGGCCCAACTCTCTGGTTTCTCCCTTAGAAATACTATGGCTTAGTGGCATTGTTGACTGCCTCATGAAAGGGCTTGGAGCCCTAAGGTTGGTGTCCGAGACTTCCAGGGGTGGATCACTGGGTCACATGACCCCAACCTTGATTTATCGTTTTAGCAGCAGATGTTTCAGCACTGAGGCACATATCTATCCTCTAGATCACTTTACACACCCTCCTGGCCCTCCAGTTCATCAGTGCCCTCTCTCTGGGGTCCTCCTTATGATGAGGACGTCATCCTTGATGCCAGACTGCTATGCTTGATTAGGGGGGGCGTTGAGGGATTTTCACTACTATTGGGGTTAGGTGGGGCATGACGACCCCGCCCCCTTTCGCAGTCTGGCCTTCAAAACAGGCAGATTTGCTCATTTTCTAGTCATTTTAGTCATATGTGGGTAAAGACTGGGGAAAATACCCCAAATTACCTACAGGTTTGATTATTTTATATTATTGTTGTTTTAATTTTAAGTTGACATTTTATAATTTCAAGTTGACATTTAAAAAGGCATGTCGGCCCGGATTTTATTTATTTTTGTGAAGTGAGTATAAACTTTTTTCTCACTTCATTTTAACATAACAGCTTATGGGATAAAATATTTATTTCTAATTTTTACCCTACTTGGGGTCTTTGAGTGATGCGCACCTCTTGAGGATGGATGTACTCGCTAGTTTGGAGACAAATCTTTGAAGTATCCTTTGTTCTTGCTCTTTGCGAAGGTGATGTTTGTATTTGTTTGCTTAACACATGCACAAGGAGGTATCTAAGTTTCTTCATTTTCAGCCTTTAGTTACCCTAATTGTAATACTTGAGCTTTAGGTCTCCAAGGTTTGTCTTAACTAGGGCCTCTTCAACCAACTTTTGTGGTTGTTGAAGAAAACCCTAGTTTGCCAAACTTGGCAAGTACCATCTCAAGAGGAGGGCCATCCTCCTTGTTGCCTTAGGGTTAGGGTAAAAGCTTAGAAACCTAAGTTTGTCCATTTTTTCTACATCAAACCCTAGTTGTTTTTTCTGTAAATATTATTGTTAGGTTAATTTTGCATTTTCATGTGTAAATCTGCATTTTCATGGTAGAATTAGGGTTAGATTTAGGTCTGCAATTTTATGACAAAAACCCTAAAAATACATTTTTATTTTTTTTCGATTTTTTGGCCTTTTTAAAATTTCGGCCCTCTCTCCTACAATTTCGCCCTGCCTTCTTTAGCCCTAAAAACCCTAGGGAGAAATTTTAGGAAGCTCTAAAAATTCAAAAATATCAAAAGTTCCAAAAAGAACCCTAATTTCTAAGTTTTGTACTTTTGTATATATTATTTTGGTCTATTTTTTTTTTTTTTATTTCTGTATTTTAGGCTTTTTTTTACCTTTTATTTTACATAGAAATCTTTTTTAAAAAAAACCTAAAAAAGCCCTAGTTTTCTGTCAAACCCTAACTGCAGAAAAACTTTCATCTTTCTTCTCTGTTTCCTTTTTTGCTGCCCTATACTCCTTCTCTTTCCTCCATCCTTCCCTCATCTTCTCCATCTCCTTTTCTTCTACTTTTTCTCTTCATCCTTTTTCTCCATGCCCTAAACCTACCTCCCTCTCTGCTGCCCTAGGTCTGCATTTTTAGCAGACTGCCACTTTTTGGACAGACCTAATCCCTGCACATACACACAGTAAAATAACACAAAAGTTAATACCAAAATTGGGGAGATTTGTTAGTAATCTTCTGAACAATCAGTAAGCTAATTTGTGCTTGGAGGAAGTCTGAAAATCTGTTATTACAGTCTATTATGTTGTGATAAACTAAATTAAAATCTGAGTTATTTATTATCAAGCACTCCTCTTAATATTTGACATAAACTTGATTTTTAACAAGACACCACTACTGCTGTTGCTAACCTTACATACTGTGACTGCTAGAATTCTGGTTATTGCTTAAAGAAGATCTGGAAAGTACTTTTACATACAGTCTTCGTCTTTGTTGGTGAGAGTAGTATTTGGTTTACTGATTGTGCATTTGATCTCTAATGAGAAAACTTGCTGACTATATATATTGATTGCCTTACGCGTGTAGATCTGATTGGGTTAACATTGAATACATGTATATCTGTATGATCTTCATCTTCATTAAATTGGAACCATATGAAGGATAATGTAGTGCTGCTATAAACCTCAGATATTCCACTATTGCAAGGACACCTGAAATACATACATCATTACTCCTATCTTGACTTATATGCTGCTATGTTGTACGTTAGTATTCATTAAAATCTCATGTGTAAGGTGCCATTCATTACCATAGAGTTGTTTCGATATTGGAATTGATTAGTGATTACATTCGTTCATGGCATATATTTACACACGATGAATGCTTATGAATGGTCTCGTGAGAGTGAACTGACTTAGATCATGCAATTATTTGATAATGTTTTAATTGCTTTAGTGCATCTCTGGTATTCACATATTTAATTTTGTCCATCAGAAGACCTATGTTCCATTCTCATCATTGGGGCAGAGTTTATTTGCTGTGAATTTTGGCTCCTCTATTTCCATTACAAATTTCACTATGGAGGAAGCTACCACTATGTAAGGACTATAACATTAGAACTAATTCTTGATAGCCAAAATACATTTTGAGATCTTGTTTGTCCACCTATATTTGGTTGCTAAAACTACTATTCCAAATTGTGACATTACATTAGTACAGTCCTAGGTAAAAACTTGAATCAATTACATCCAATTTTCTTAAATTTTTCCCATACATGGTCTAGGGTTTACCCATTTGGGTTCACCTCATATCAGGCTTTTTATTTTGATCTTTCTTTGTTTATTTTCTTCGGAGATGCTCTGGGCAGTCTTTCTTTTCCATTATTACTTGTATTTTAAACTCCCATTGACCTACTTTGGTATTTGTAGGCATTAGGTTTTTTATTTTGATCTTTCTTTGTTTCTTTTCTTTGGAGATGCTCTGGGCAGTCTTTCTTTTCCATTATTACTTGTATTTTAAACTCCCACTGACCTACTTTGGTATTTTGTAGACAATAATATAATTTCGTTTCATTACTGAATATTCTATGCAAAGATATTGGAAAGTTGACATGCCCAGGTAGGATGTTCAAGCCTTCACAATCCATGAGATGATTTACATGTAAACAGGGAAAGGAAAGAATCAATAAACATTGTCTTCCTTGCATATTCCTCAAAATAATTTTATGGTTTTGTTGTTTTTTGTAGCTACCAAGCAATGTCTCTTTTGAAGATTAAGTAAAAATAAGAGCAGTAAAAGGAAAAGAAGAAAATGCCAGTAACAGACACACACACATGCACACTAATATTTCAATCCCTTGTGTCTTGAAATAATTCATGCATCATTTGCAGTTTTACATACACATTTATAAGTTATATGAGATCTCTCTATATCAATGAGCTCTATTGAATGCATATTGTTTTCCATTGTAAATATCTTATATGGTGGGATCACCTTATGTGAGTCAATCTGTAATTTTCTCATGGACAGGTAATTGCTTCTTATGTACTCAATACCCATCAGAACAGATTCTTGTATAAAAATATTGTGATGATCCTTTAGATATTGTTTTTATTTATTTATCTATGTTGACAAATATTCATATTTTGAGACTCGCAAGATTTATTTCTGAATATGTCATTGTTTTATATATCTGTGACATGAGTTCATACAACATTACCATGATTTCATCCATTTTGTATACAGTTTTCACACACTTATGCAGGGGTGATACATGTGGTAAAAGGTGATAAAGAAGCAATCACAAAGTTACTAGGAAAAGCTCATAAGCTTCATGTTTAAGGAGCTTTCTAAGTTTCTAACCTAATACATTTTTCTTGAAGGAGTCTTTGGTTAAACTTGAATATTTTGTACGACTTTTTAGCTATTGAAACTATCTAACAATAAGCATGGACTTTTCTGATGATATTCTTACTAGCTATGTCCTATCAATTGCTCTAGTGTATGACATTGACTTCATCTAATTTTTTCCCTTACTTGGATTTCTATTTTTATGACAATTTTCATTGAGCAGTTTTTCCCTGAAGCTAAAGAAGTTGAATTCGCCAAGAAAACAGTTTTTGAAGGAGTTGCATTCAAGATGGACTATTTGACCAAGCCATCATTACTAGAAGATTTTGGATTTGGCACAAAAGTAAAAATGGTGGAGCGAGTACAACCAACAGATGAAATATTTTTGGTTGCCTATCCATATTTCAATGTGGATGGTTTGTCTCCCTCTCTCTATCTATCTATCTCAAACACACACACACACATGCATGCATACACACAAATAGCCTTTTTTTCAACAAAGCCTATTAGCATCTGAAAATTAATTAAACATGTAAATCACTGTAGTAAGAAAACAGGGAGCTTGCTCAGAGAAAATAACCACCATAAGAAGCAAATAATAAGGATGACTAATATGAAAAAGAAAATCTCTCTCTCTCTCTCTCTCTCACACACACACACACACACACACACACACACAAGCACAGAGAAAGGAAAAATAATTTGAAGCAAGTGGGAAAATCGAAGCACCTTATAATTTGCCACCCTAAAAAAGTGTGAATTTGTAGCCATTCCAAATAATTATCTATTTGATAGAAAAAATGCTATATTTTTTCTCTTATAATTATAAGTTACTTTTAACTTTGTGAAGAGAAAAGGTGCAAAAAAAGAACTTCATAAAGATTGCAATAAGCAGTACTCAATGCCACTAGAAAATAGGAAACATAAATTTTGAAAAGGTTACATTCAAAGCTACACTAAAATGTGCCTTATCATGATTCTTCATTCCTGACATTGTGATGATTGAATACATGAGACAAAATGAGTTACAAAGCAGTAAACAGAGTTGTCGTATTGTGAAAGGGTCAAACCAACGATTTTATGCGGCAATGTGTGGTGACAACTTTTGTGGTTTGTGGGATGATAAGATTTCCCAACTGA
Source organism: Larix kaempferi (assembly GCA_027924585.1). Taxonomy (NCBI): domain Eukaryota; kingdom Viridiplantae; phylum Streptophyta; class Pinopsida; order Pinales; family Pinaceae; genus Larix; species Larix kaempferi. Next base: position 5,393,192 of record BSBM01000751.1, on the reverse strand, counting down.
GTGTCCCTCTGATATACTAGGATCATCACTTAGTTTTTCATATCGGATTTTGTCCTTGATTAGTTCGTTTAATATAATGACTGTTATGATTAGGATGATGACAAGACATATGCTTGTATCTTGTGTCTAGTTTTTGGAACATTCATCTTTTCATAGGATGATGATTTAACTTTTTAATATAAGCATCTTTCTATTGTTTGATGTCGCCTCGAACTGTATTGGTTCTTTTCTCCATGATTTGGATTTTTACATCTAACGACTTCTCTAAATTAGTTGGATCGCTTATTGTTTCTTTATCGATCAATGTTTCCTTAGCTTTTCCTATTGCGACTTCTTCTCATTCTTTAACTTCTTAATTGTGTAAGCAAAGTTTGATTGTTTTTCTTTGGGTGGTATTACTGCACAAATTAGCACCCTTCTGAAAGGTCATGAACGTTGGTGCTAAGATTGGAAACTAATCAAGAAATGCGCTCATTGTCACCACAATGCACTCTCCTCTCTCTTTAGGCCTACTCCTTTGGCCATGAGAGGCTTCCCAAATGAAGTGTAGAAGTATCCCTGTAAATAAAACAACGAGAAAACAACCCTACTTCTATCAAAACCTTCCTATTAGATTAGTCAGTCAGTTCCTTACGGAGTCAATGAGATATTCAAAAAACACATGCAAAACTAGGAGGTTAGGAGCAATATGGACTAGTAGTATCTTATTATTAAGATATGTCAATGACAACAATGCAAGATAAACTTGAATGAAATTGTTAGAGATGTGTATATTAGGATGTCCTTCATGTGGTGATGCCTAGCATGAAGGTACATTATCAATATAGGCATCAGGGTAGGGTAGAGGGTGAGATACACTCTACCAGGTGTCATGGATCTAGTGGTGGAGACATGCGGAGTTTTTAGTGACTTTTGCCTTACACATGCACTATTTTGCATGCAAGATTTTTTAATGCACAATGTTATTTTACATGCAAAAGTGTGATTTTTGCATGCACTCATATTAGGGTTTTGGAAACTCTAATCAAGATGTGATTTAATAAAAGGAGGCAAGGGGCCACGAGAAAAGGTTACTCGAGAGTTTCTTCAAAGATTGAAGAGAGAGAGTGAGTGAGTGAGAATCAGTGCATGCAGAGGGGCACATTCTTGAGAGGAGGGGCACATCTTCTTAGGAGAGAGTGGGTAGATCTGAGAGAGATCAGGGAACACTTGATTTTGAGGCACTGAGGAGCATCATTACTGTGTAGTGAGTTCATCTACATAGAGAGAGCTCAGTGATTGAGCTAGGGCGCATTCCCGAGGAGAGGCGTGCACTTCCGGAGAGAGAGAGGGGCGCAAATCTTAGCAGAGATCTAACTCTATTCATCTGGATGAGAGGTTGGATCCATTGGAGGTAGAGTCAACTTCCGACACAAACTGAATTCATCAATTGTGAGATCAGAGTTTGATCATTCAATGAGGGGTGCATTTCTTGAGCAGAGGGGCATATTTCCCTGAGGAGGGCGAGCTCTGAGACACAGCTCGCCAGATCTGAGAATAGGCATCACCAAGACAGTGATCCTGAGGCAGAAGGGAAAGAGGCCCTAATCAGATAGTATTTCAGAGACAGATATAGTTAGAGTAGATGGGTGCATTTAGTTGAGGGGCGTGTTACCGAGCAAACTAGCAGGGCTAGTTGTCGATAAGCAAAACTAAGAAAAGTGATCCAATGTCACCTCGATCACAATTCTAACTTCTTCGGAGCGTCGAAACCTCCAAGGAGAAGTACCTTTGTGATAACCTGTAGAACACTGATGCAACCAAAAGACTATGTTCTCTATGCAAATATTAGTTAGACCAGTGCCTAAATGGAGTCAATAGATGAAAACGAAGAAAATATAACATTTTATCATCCAATGTCAGCATGTGCAAAGTTAGGTAAGTGTATGATCAAAAGAATAACCAATTGTGCTATGATTCACCAAAGAACACTCACCCACTTGTATCAAATAAAGCATAAGCATGTACTTAGCAATGTGTAACCAATAACAACACTTCAAGAGATTCACAACCATCCACCGATGAAACATAAGAACTTTAGTGCAAGGGTCATTTACCAATACTTGTCAATATGTATCATAAACTAAGTGTAAACAAGTCCAATGATTATTGCAATGTATCCAAGTCAAAAGTAATGTCAAATATGCTCCAATGTCATTTAGCATTTAACCATCAAAACCTTTCAGATCTATAAGTAAATAGGGCAGCTGAGTTGATACAAAATTAGCCTCACAACAAAGACCATTCATCAAAAAGTTTTAAAGAAATTAATAAGATAGATGTAATCTCAATGTTTTTTTAACAACCATAGATAACCCTCAGAAGTTATACAAGTTTCAGATCTCTGTATTAAATCAACAGAATATAACTTAGACAAAAAGATGGCAGCTTGCAAAAAGTATTTCTAATAAATTAGATAACTAACTCAACTCCATGTAATTAATACACAGAAAATATGAAATGAAAAATTGAAAATTAAAATTACAACTCTTTTTCTGTTTACTGTGTGTGTGCAGATGCTAGGGTAGCAAAGGGAGGCACACAGGGTCTGCAATATTGCAGACCTGTGTGAAGGTGTGAGAAGGGTTCGGATGGGACAGCAAATGGAAGTAATGGGTAGCGAGGAAGAGGGGAAGAGGAGCGAAGGTGGAGGGAGATAGGAAGAAAGGGGACTGCGGGTAGAGAAGGGAGACAATAGAAGAAGAGGCTGCGGGTTAAGGAAGGAAGGGAAGGTAGAGTGGTGGAGAAGAGGAGGAAGTGGAGGAATGGGGGAGATAAGGGAGCATAAGATGAAGGAAGGGGTAGCGAGGAGAAAGAAGGGAGGCCGCTGTGGATGAGGGAGGCTGAGGGTGTAGAATGAAGGAGGAAAGAAAGGCGAGTAGGATGGCGGGTAGAGTGAAGGGAGAAGAGGAGGGAGGAGGAAATCGTAGGTTAGTTAGGGTCTGTAAATTAGGGCTTTGAATAGAAAATCAGAAAATAGGTTAAAAATTAGGATTTTCTTAGATTTAGAAATTAGAAAAAATTAGGTTAAAATTTCATGAAAATTAAAAAGACTAAAAAAAACCAAGAAACCTAATCTAACATAATATCTACAACAATACAAATTCAATATTTAGGTTTAAAAGAGTAGAAGAACAACCTAGGGTTTGAAAAGAAAATCACTCTAATCCTAGGAATCAAGGAGGATAGCCTCCCCCTGAGATGGCACTTGCCAAGTTTGGAAAACTAGAGCTTTCTCAATGACTACAAGAGTTGGTTGATGGTGCCCTAGCTAAGACAAACTTTGGAGACCTAAAGCTCAAGTTGACAATGCTAGGGTAACTAAAGGCTGAAAATGACTTATCCTAGGGAAAAATGCAAAATTAATGGCTACCATTCAACCTTAGACAAAGTACACATCGAACATTTAACAAAGAAATATCAAGAGAAAAGACTTGGATACCTCCTTGTGCATGTGTTAATCAAACAACTCTTAGCATCACCTTAGCAAAGAAACTGTTGGCATCCATTTTGTCACCATTTTTGATCAACAATCTACTTGAAATGACGTTGTTTCTATCATGTTTTTGCTATAGTAAGTTGTTTTATTTGCCATTCAGCCCATCAAACAGTCCAGGTATGCATATATTTACGTATTACGCAAATCTTGTTCACATTTCATTATATTATGGTTTATTTATGTTAAAGTGACATTTTATGGGCATAATTGGTATTTATGTTTTAATTTGCAGGCTTTGTTTCTCAAATGACCCTTCATTCAGACCGTGTGCTTATGTATTAAGTTAAAACGCGTTCAGCTCATTATTCAGCCCTTCGTTCAGTCTGCGAAATCCATGGTTGACACATCTCAGACCGTTGAATGAAGAGGAGGACACGTGGGTTTTGTTTGCCATGTGGTGCTGATGGTTAATGAACCGTTGCTCTAGAAGATTCGTCCTTATGCTCGCCAAGCCTGAAAGCACATCTCACGTCCATGTTAACTCTTCAACTTCTAGTTCGTCTGCGCACTCAGCCTGGAATCACGCACATCTGCTCAGCTCTTGCATGCCGTCGTTCTGGAAGGAGTCCAGCCTGTTCACACTCAGTTGGCCGACATAACTCCCATGCCCACGCTCAGTCTGCCAATGTAACTCTTGTGCCCATGTGAACACTCCAGCGCACCAGTTCTCTTGTTCGTTTGGCCGAGAGTTACGCACACCTGTTCATGCCTGCTCACGTTCATTCACGCCGTAGTTCTGGAAGGAGCTCGCCTGTCCACGATTCAGTTCGCCAGCACATTGCTCGTCCACGTCTGAGTTAGATCGACGCTGTAGCTGCCCTGTGAAGGAACCAACCCCGTCAAAGTCTGAAGAAATCTCCTTGCGTTGGCATGTATCAATTAAATCAATAGTTATAGTCATTTAAACACTTCTATTTTTAGAGAGGTCGACTTCGTCGACCCTCTCTCCCTCTGTAAACTTATAAATAGACGCCTCCTTTGGAGAAACGCAGTAGATGTATAAGATCAGATAGGTAGGGATAGACAGGAGATAACAGTTACTCATGCATAAAGTATTATGTAATTTTCTCAGATTAATGGAAATTTCAGAACGTTGATGCTCTGCTGATAGTCGTTTAAGCTGATTTAGTCTCACCTCTGATTGCTGGGAAGGGCCCCTCATCAACTGGAGGTTTTATTTACATTTTCTGCATTTCTTTTCTTGCAATCAACTAGTTTATTTCTTTTGTGTGTAATCTAATTCGTTTTCCTCTGTGTATCATCCTCATTCCTCTGTAATTAATATTCTGCTGTTAATATAATCTCTCTTCTTCTGAATTAGGAAATGGTCGACCAACAACTTAATAATTTGTAGTTTGCTTTTAGTCCTTCTTCCATCATTATAATTAGATATTGCTTCCAAATTCCTCTATAGTTAGCATTCCTTTCTCTTCCTTCTTCCCCTTTGTTAGTTCTTCTTCCTACCTGTTGTAGGTTAACTCTTTCTTCTTCCTTCTCAACCTTCTTCCTACTTCTCATAGAAATCATTCCTCTACTTAGATAATGATTAGAATAGATAGCTTCTTATTAGTTTAGCTTCTACATAATCATCTATTGCTTCCTGTGCACTGTAGGATCATTTGCATAAAGCCAGTTGGTCATTAAATCATCCAAATTCTTCCTTTTCCTCACTTTAACTCATTTTCCTCCATTCAGACTGTCATTCGGACCGCCATTCAGACAGGCATTCGGATCGCCATTCGGACCTGTTTACTTTCTGCATTGCTTTAGGCCTTTTTTCGAATCTAATTTCTTCTGCCCTTCAATCATAATTCTTTTTACTCCTCCTTAACAGTTTTAGATGTAATTTAAAGTTTATTTCATGTTACTTAAAGTTCTTAATTAAGTCTTATTATTATTTCATCATTTCTCCTACTTTCTTCTTGAAACTTTCTTCCAACCTTCTTCCAAACTTCAGTTCTTCAATCTAATTTGCTAATTAGTTACTGTTCAGAATTTATTAGTCTTGTTTCTAGATAGTTTGTCTTCCCAGTAATAGTTAATAATTCCATTCTTTAAGTTGTTTTAGTTTGTTAATCATAAGACTAGTTTCCGTTCAGTTACATAACAAAGATGTTCATAACATAAGATTTGGATAAGAAATTAATATCTTTATCAAATTTTCTACTTGCTTTCATATTAAACATCTTTATCAAGTTTTCCACTTGCTTCCAAATCAAATACAATTCAGTTAAACATCTTTATTAAGTTTTCTACTTGCTTCATTTGGTAATCAGTTTCCTCTTTTCATAGATAGAATAAATTCTTGCATTTGAATTATGAAAGTCATGTAAGTAGTTTAAAATCATATAGTTGTATGTTAGCACATTTGCATCTCTAGTCAGCTTAGGTTAGTTCAATATAGTGATTGCATCTCATAAGCTCCCTCCTCGGGTTGACAATTTAAATATTGGAATTATTTAACACATAATAAACACCAACAGAAACAAGAGTAAAGACTTCAAAGATTTGTCCTCAAACTAGCAAGCATATCCATTATCAAGAGGTGCGCATCACTCCTTGAGCCCAAGAAGGGTAAAAATCAGAAAATTTAGTTTTATCCCATCAGTTGATGTTCAAAATGAAGTGAGGAAAAGTTTATTTATACCTTTTCACACTCACTTTACAAAAATAAAATAAAATCCAGGCCGACATGCCTTTTTAAATGTCAATTTGGCAATCTAGTCTATGGTAGCATATAATCTTAACAGAACTGAAGGTTGAGATGTGGAGGGGGGGTGTCATACCCCTACTAACCCTAGAAATAGTGAAAAGCCCTCAACGCCCCCCTCAAAGCAAGCATTCTGTAGCCAAGGAAATGATGACGTCATCCTCTGTGGAGGCCAGGGAGAGCTAGCGCTGGAGCATCAGGAGGGTGCAAGAGAAGACCTGGGGCCATGACATGGGCCCCAGTGCTGAAGAAAGGCATGCCACCAGTGTAAAATAATGGGGGGAGTCATGTGGTCCAGAGACCCATCCCTGGGAACCTCGGTCACCAACCTCAGGGCTTCAAGCCCTTTTATGAGGTAGTCAGCAGTGCCATTAAGCCATAGTATCCCCAGGAGGGAGCCAGAGGATCTGACCATGAACCCACCTATGAAGAGTGGCTGTATCACACCCTCCAAATCAAAAAAATGCTAGCCTCTCCTTAGGGTACCTCTACAGGTACGCTGGTGCTAGTACCATCGTAACACTGGCTCCAACTGTGGGACGAGTACTCCTCCTGAGGGTGCTCGAGAATCCAAGAATCATTTGGGTACCTGTAGACCTACACACATATCAAATAACCAAGGACATCAAAATACCCAGAGGAAGACACTTCCATTTTGCCTTGCTCATCAAACAAGACTAAATGAATGCATAAACAGACGACTAACCTATGTCAACATGAAGACCGTCAAATGCAATGCATGGATAACAGTATATGCCTAACCTACCTACCTATGCTAACATAAGAAGCAGGCAAGACCAGGTAAAATCATACCACCAATGTAACCACTTGAGTAAGCAATTCATACATGTTGCTTTACCTTTGTCCTTGGATAAAACCCATGATAAAACTTGATTGATCAAAAAGTAAATACCTACCGAGGTTTCTATCATGATATATGATGAGGGTTGGTTGGGTACGGGTGCTAGGGAGTTGTAATATTGCTGCCATGGCGAGGAATTTCTTTTACAAGCCCCATGTATCCAAGCTTCCACTGGACTAATGTATGGAGCATCTTGATGATATATTGGCATTGAGGAAAATTTTTGCTTGAAAATTGCTTGATTGTCCATTCGAGAAATCCTTTGTGGAGGTGGACCTTGCGAATCTTCACATATCAATTGCAACCTATTTGGACATTCTTTTGGAAATGCATGCATATTGTTTTTCTTTATAATTATCGTGTTAGTACCCCTAATGATCTTTATCATTTTGAAATTGTCAACTACACAATTCAAGTCTTCACATTTTAAACGAAAAGATAAACAATATAAATCATGACAATGTGAAAATAAAATCATACATGTCCACATACCTGTATTGCCTTTATTGAAAAACATTGTTGACCACTTACCGATACTGGACAAAAAGAGCTGAACACTTTTTGTAGAATGTAGTTGATTAGGGCATACCATGAACTGAGATATACTGGAGAAACTTCGCACATGAGCATTGTCAACAGGCACCACATCTTGCACCACTGTATCTTTTAGCAAAGACAAAGGATTGATCCATTCTTCATCGGAGGCATAGCAAACTTATCCATCCATATATATGCTTGGGGGATGATCTATTATAATGTTACAAGGGCTTGAAGAATCGTACATTGGTGGGCCAATGAACTTCCAATAATCATCGTTTTCCGCATACCTGTAACTTTCTTCCAAGAGAGCCAACATATCATAAGAAACTGTAACTTGAGGATATAAAGCACTTACCATTTCTGTACATTCTTCAATTTCTTCAACTGAGACCTCTTGTTCTTCATCTTTTGTAATTACTTCATTTTCTTGGTCTTGAACAATAGTTTCTTCAAGTAAAACTTCTGAGGATTGATCTTCATGGATTTCTTTACCGAACATGTTCCTTACATCTTCAACATAAGGCATCCATCTGTCCCAGTGCTCAGGATTCCAATAGCTACAAAATGCTTTTATCAATTTTGCAAATGATGATATTGTCGCTTTTTCTAAGCCAATGAACCAAGCAAGAGGCTTTCCTCCTAGGTGATGAATAAATGTCTCATGTAAAGGCTTTCTTCCTTTTTGATGTGATTTTCTTCAGCCATCGTCATGAACATTGAACATGGTCCCAAGTCTTACCACGACTGCAATTGAATGGGTGCAAAAAATCTCTGGTAGCTCATCAAAATGCCCCGGAAATTTTGACTAATCAAGAGGAGCAAAAGCTATCTCGTTTTTTGCATCTGTAGGATAATCAGGATCCTTAAATTCAAATGGAACATCCTATTTGCAAGAAGAAGCCATGTCACCCGGTTTCCTTGTCTTTGTGGAGTACTTATGTTATTTTTCTTTAGTCAGAGTCGCTAGGAGAGACCTGCCAAGTTAGCTTAACAAACCTCACCAAAGTACCAAAAACAAAGGCGTACCTGAGATGATCGGATTGAGTTCTGAATCAATCAGTGGAGTCGCCAGGTAAGATCTGCAAGATTAGTCCTTAACAATATTTTCAAAATACCAATCAAAGACTTACCTCAATCTTCTTACCAAATGTCGTTTTTCCAAGGGTGCAATCAATCCGGATAAATCATTTCGATTTTCGAAACGTCCTCGATAGTGACGCCAAAATTGTTATTGGGAAAATTAGCAGGGCTAATTCCCAGTAAGCAAAAATAAGATCAGTGACCCAATATCACCTCAGTCACCATTCTAACTTCTTCGGAAGTCTAAACCTCCAAGGAGAAGTATCCTTATGGAACCCTATAAGACACTAGAACAACCAACAAACTATATTCTATGCAGTCTTATAGTTAGACCAGCGCCTAAATGGAGTCAATAACATTATGATCAATACCAGTGAGTACAAAAGATATGATCAGTATCAATAATTCACTTAGATCATTCAATGAAATGTATAAACATGTAAGCATGTATTACAACACTCAATATTGGATCAAAAGACTATATTGCTAACCTACTACAACCAATAACCAAATATACAATAATCAGCTCTAGCATGATAATTAATAATCAATTATAATTATTAAAGAGACTAAGTAATGCAATGTAAAAGATCATTTACCATGTAAACAAGTATCAACCAATAACCAAGAGCACATTAAGTTGTGTTTACCAATGTCTGTATTTAATTATAGCATTAGTAGATATAGGAGTAAATAATGCAAATGATGTAAAGACTAGTCATTCAATGAGATAACAAGACAATATAGCAATGAGATATCAGTTTTGTTCATCAATTAGGTTCATGAAAATAACATCCAATATAACAATTCAGCTTGTATTGTACTAATGTAAATGTGTCCAAGAGCCAATATTTATTAGCTAATCATCCACTTAAGATCAGATTTTCTGTGGGCTACCAAATTGCAAAGCAAATATCAATATTTAAATTCAATGTTTATCATTCATTTCTAGATCTACATATGGCAAGCTTTTAGGGATTTAAATCACACAAAAATCAGTCCACAATCCTTCTAATTAGTTAAGGAATGCTCTATAACAACATCACTCAAGGTATTAACCAACATGTGACTAAAAGGGTTTATTGTGTGTGCTTGTGTAGGTGAAGGAGAGGGACAACACACAGGGTCTGCATAAAATGCAGACCTGTGTCAAGGTGGAATAGGGGTTTGGATAGGGCAACAAGGAAATGGCAGCGAAGGAGAGTGTAAGAGGAGCAAGGATGGAAGAGAATGGGAGTGGAGAATGGATGGTGGAAGGGTAGAAGAAATGGAGGAAGGGAATCAGAGCTTGAAAGTGGGGTGGATAGGGAAGGAAAGAAGGGAGCAACAAAAGAAAGCCACGGGCAGTAGAGGAGAAGGGGATCCGAGGATAGGAGAGGGAGGTCCGAGGGTCAGTAGAGGGGGAGCTGAGGTTCGGTGGAGTAGACCTGGAGTGAAAAGAGGGGTCAGCGAATGGGAGACAGAGGAGGTCGAGGATTTGAAAAACACAATGAAGGGAGGCCGAGCTTGGTGGGAGGGAAAACAAAGGAGAGGGAGAACTGTGGAGATAGGTCGCAGGAGGTTAAGGGCTGCAAACTCAGCGACTAGGGCTTCCTTTTAGATAAAAATAGAAATTACAAAAATATGAAAATTATGTCAAAATTTACCTAAAACCTAAGAGAAACAAAACATAACCTAAGAATAATATTTACAATAATTACAACTTCAGAAATTTAAGGTTTTAGAAGTAAATGAGCAACCTAGGGTTTCAAGAGAAAACTAGTCACCCAACCCTAGGGCATCAGTGAGAGGAGTTACTCTCCTTGAGATGGTACTTGGAAAACTTGGCAACTAGGGCTAACCTCAACAATCTCTAGGATTCGTTGAGGAGACCTAGCCTATCAAAACTTGAAGACCTAAAGCTCAAGCTTGAATGCTATGGTGACCAATGACAAAAATGAAATGCAAATCAAGACAAAATGAAGCAACAATGGCTTCCATTCAACCCTAACAAGCATCACTTTCATACAAATTGACAAAGAGATATCAAACTAAAAGTATAGATACCTCCAAGTGCATGTGTTAAGCAAACAACTCTAGCCTCACCTTAGCAATGGCATGAACAATAGTAAAACTTCTAAAAAATGCTTCAAACTTGCAAAATAACCTTCATCAAAGAGTGTGCATCCCTTCAAAGAGCCCTAGTTAAGGTAAATAGTAGACATAATGATCTTATCCCAAAAGTTGATGATCAAAAATGAAGTGAGGAGATTCAATTTATATGATCTTATACTCACTTTTACATAAAATAAGGTCAATTTAATATTAAAAATGTCAACTTAAAATTGAAACAAAAATAATATAAAATAATGATAAGAGTGGGTGAATTTGGACTTTTCCCCTAGTATTCACCCTTGCATGTCAAAAATGATTGAAAAATTCCACATCGAGCTGAACTGAAGGCTGAGATGCAGAGGGGGGGTCGTCATACCCCTACTAACCCTAGAAATAGTGAAAATCCCTCAACGCCCACCCCTCAAAGCAAGCATTCTGCAACCAAGGAAAGGATTACGTCATCCTTTGTGGAGGCTAGGGAGAGCTAGCGCTGGAGCTCTGGAGCATGAGGAGGGTGGAGGAGAAGACCTGGGCCATGACATGGGCTCCAGTGCTGAAGAAAGGCATGACACCAGTGTAAAATAATGGGGGGAGTCATGTGGTCCAAAGACCCATCCCTGGGGGCCCCGATCACCAACCTCAAGGCTTCAAGCCCTTTTATGAGGCAGTCAGCAGTGCCATTAAGCCATAGTACCCCCGGGCCCCAGGAGGGAGCCAGAGGATTTGGCCATGAACCCACCTATGAAGAGTGGTTGTATCACACCCTCCAAGTCGGAAAAATGCTGGCCTCTCCTTGGGGTACCTCTGTCGGTACGCTGGTGCTAGTACAATCGTAACACTTCCGGACGCCCAAGATATCATAGGAATCCTCAAAACAACGATAAGGAGTACTCACCATTCGTTCACTTTCTTCAATTAGGGCTTCTTGGTCTTCATGTGCTTCTTCTTCAAGCTCCTTCTCTAGACCTTCACCATAGACTTCCTTAGCTTCGCTTTCTTGAGCATCTTTATCTTCACCTTCAAGGGTACCTCTTTCTTCGAGCATAGGGCTAGAATTGTCTTCAACAATGAGATACCCAAAATCCCCCATGAGAAAAGGATCCCATCTCTCACAAAAAACCCTGATAAATTCTTTGAGTGAACGAATTCCTTTGTTAGGAAGCCCATCATACCAATTAACTACTTTAACGTTGCATAGATCAAGAAACAACTAGAACTTCTTCATCTTAACATATTCATGGACCACACTTAATTATGAAATAGCTCCCATGAATGATATCTTATAACATGCCATTCAATTGAATCCTCATATCCACGAAATTTTGGGATGCATTTCTTCCAATCATCTCCATGGAATTGATTAGGATATCTCAGGATTCTTGGGAAATCCAATGGATCAAACCAATCGTGCATCCATGCTTCATTATAACATGCCATATCATCTCTTTATCAATGCCAAAATGCGTGGAGCCACCAAGATGAGTTTTTCTTCACAACTGACGGATGTGCTCACCTTTACAACCAACAATGTTGCCAATAGTTGAGGGCTTTACCCTTTTTTTTTTTCAATGGAGTCGCCAGATAATACTTGCCAAGTTAGTGCTCAACAATAATCTTACCATAGTACAAAACAAGGGCTTACCTCAACTTCCCAATGCCAAAAATGTTACATTAGCCAGGCTTCTTTGGAAATGAATGAATTCAACCAAGGAACACCTTGTGAATAGATTGTTGTTAACTATCCCTTTGAGGCCCCTACCAACAGTGCCAAAAAATGTTACCACACACATTAACACCCTTCTGAAAGGTCACAAAGTCCGGTGCTAAGATTGGCAAATAATCAGGGGATGCACCCACTATTAGCACATTGCACTCTCCTCTCTCTTTAGAATTGCTCCTTTGGCTGCTGGAGGCTTCACAAATGAAGTGTAGAAATAGCCCTGTAAAATACAACAACGAGAAAACAACCCTACTTCTAGCCAAACCTCTCTTATTAGATTAGTCAAATAGTGCTTTGTGGAGTCAATAAAATATTCAATAAACACACGCAAGACTAGGAGGTTAGGAGCAATATGGACTAGCACTATCTTGTTATCAAGATATCTCAATGACAACAATACAAGATCAACTTGTATGAAACTTCAATCAAACCCTTGAAAATCACGAGAAAAATACTTCTTACCTATCACAAACCAATATCAAGTTTGTAACCTCTTTGAGTAACTGAGGTTGGTAATATCCATTGCAATATATGGCTGTTCAAACAACTTCAGATCTGTACCAGCTTGTAAAATGATAAAGTGACTTGATTTAACACTTTAAAAACCCCCTAGGGGTACCCAACAGTGTTTTAAGGTGATGTGTGTAGCCTTTCTAGCCCCCCAAGGGCTTGATTCCACCCAAACTAATAACTGCACCTACAATAACAAACTTGTGCTAGGGCTATAGCAGCTCCTTAATGCTGACATCACACTTCTAGGGCTGATGTCACCCTAGTTTAGGGCTAAAACAAGCTATAAAATACACTTTTTTGTAATTTTTTTACTTTTTATTAATTTTCTAATAAGATAAATAGCAGTGTTCCATGGGGACTCGTCCCCCAGGGCCGGGGGCGCGCCCCCCTTGCTCCCTGCGCCCTGGGGACTTGGGGACTCCTAGCAAAACGTTTCCCAGCGTCCCCAAAATCAAGAATCTCTCGGAAACGCACAAGGGAGCGCGTCCCCCTGTTCTGCAACGCGCTCCGGTGAAAGGGGGCTCCCACACGCTCCCTCTCGAAACTAGGGGGCTCCTAGACGCCCCCCCATAATTTTCCAATTTCAGTTTAAAAATACAAAATTTTAATTTTAATTGCTGTTTTAGTCTCTATTTCAGACTTAGTCTTAGTAATTTACTATTTTACTATTTTAGCATGAAATATCACTGATTCAATTTGTCAATTAGAATGACCGAAATTAGAAATATGAATATCAAGATTCAAATGACAAATTTGAAAACGATCATGATGAATTGTGTAACGTGTTTGTATTATTAATTTGTTACATTTTGATTTACATTGCACAATGATAAATTTAGTATTTAGTATTTATTATTTACTTTTAGTGATTTACATGGGATGAATCATTGAATTGTTATTGCTGGGATTTAATAATTTATAATATTAATTTTTATATTTTTTATAATTTTTATTATGACCTGGATGTCCCCCCATCCCCCCCGAATTTCACTAAAATTTGGGGGTGGTCTCTGTTGTCCGCCAAACTACACACCGGCAGTGGAAATCTTTCGAAAGCTGTCTCTTCACTACAAGTGAGAGAGGTGTGGCCTTGGGGGCAAGCAATGAGCCAGGTACTGTCACCTGAATCCCAGCTCCTCCGTTTAGGCAAACTCCTAACGAAGCCAAGGGGGGTAGTCCCTATGAAAGAGTTGTCTAAGGCTCTTATGTGTTTAAAATGTTTTTGGGTGTTGTGATGCGGATGGGTGTTGTTTAGGAGTTTTCTTGGAAGTGAAAGACACAAAATACTTTAAATGAGACCAAGATAACGCAATCCACATTGCAAGAAAAGATAGGAGATACACTTGAACAAGAAACAAATCACTCTGTATGAAAATTAAAGCAAGTACTCCAGATTGATATTAAGCAAATAAAGTATATGATAAAGGACCAGTGCCTTATGGAGTCAAATATACTGAGTGATTGAATTGTTGATACAAGTGTTTGAGAAACAAGTTCTTGAGATCGTTTTGCAGTTTATCTTGGTAAATTAAAGATTTTAATGGTCTTGATTATTATGGCTAAGAACAAGGTATCAAAAGGAGTGGAACCTTGACCAATAAAAACACTGGCAACCTTTTAGGTGATAGGTCGGAAGCACCCAGATTGCAAAGAGGGCAAGTGTGCTTACGGCTTGACCGCCCTCGAGTCTGACAGTGGATTCCCGGCACCACCTCTTTAGGAAGAACTCAGTAATTTTGTCTTGGTTGGGGTTTGGGGTAAAATTTTAATTAATGTTATCACTTATGTAATTAACAAATCTTACACCTTTCTGAGTACTAGCCCAACTGTTTCTGGTTGGCAGAGCATACGGGTGTAGGACATGAGACTAAGATAAATTAATTAAAGGGGTGTATGAGTGGAAAATTTTTATTATTAGAGCACTTTGTTCAACTCTCCGACAGAGAGCGCTCTTGACTTGATCTTATGACCACAGTTCAAGAGACTTGCTAATTAACAAATGCCTAATGCAGGGAAAAGATGCAAGACTAATAATGCCCTCCGATAGAGGGTGCTCTTGACTTGGATTTGGCCAAGTTCAAGAGACTTTGGTTCGTTTTAAGAAGCAAATAGTGGTTGTGTTGTAAAAACAATAAATTTCAACTTGAAATGATTAAACAATGTAATAGATTGGAAATATGTGAAATACTGCTAACAATACTACTTGCAAAATAAAATGAAACTTTGAATAAATCTAGTGTTCTACCACACAAATTCTAATCTAATAGGTGGGATCAATCTCCGAACAAGATCAACCACTAGAAGCCACCAGTCCTGGAAACCTTCCAGCTAGCTGGATGTCCACAAGAAGCTGATGGGGGAACGAGAAGCTACCACAAGGCTATGTGGCCTTCGGGATGCAATCCCAAAGTTAGCTCTTCTCTGGTTAAGGTTTGGAAGAGAAGTGACAAGATAATATTAAACAGAAAATAAGTCTAATCTACCCAAGAGTCTCTTTCAGGTCAACGACCGTACTCGGGAGAGCATGGGGGTAAGTAAATCGGAAATTATAACAACAAAATGACTTAATGAAATAGAAACTAATCTAAGAGCATATCAAAAGATCTAAACTAGAAAATCAAACCACTCAATGAAGACAACCAGACTTCCCCAAATGGGGGAAGTGAATGTGGGGGCATAAAAACCCCATTTGCAACTTTATTATGAGAATACAATTGCCCTTGGGAATGAAACCCTTGCAGGGACTTTGAAAGAAATAACTAGAACACTCTTATGAAAATGAAAGCTTGCAGCCCTTAATGGCTTTTACAAAGGATAAGAAGATGTATCTTAGAATGTGTCTTTATGATGCTCGATTTCCTCTTCTCTCTTTGGTTTAATCTTTTGACTCAAGAAATCTTTCTCTTCCCACAATCCTACCACAAGGATAAGCCAATAAACTCATGCACCCATTAGCATTAGAAAATCAACAAACTTTGAAACTATCAAGTCTAGTTTTGCAAAATGAGACTAAAACATGAAAGAGCATGAGATTTTGACTTGAAATGATTAGTATGGTAAAACAGACCAGCAAGCTAAAACGCTCTAAAAAATAGTGGGAATGAGAGTGCAACCACAAGATCTTACACTACTTGATATGCCAACTTTCTTACCTATGAAAAGAAACTATAAAACTTTTAAGGAAGAAACTAGATGCAAGCCCTAATGCTACTTTCAAAGCATAAACTAGAAACTACTAAGTAAAAATATTGAAGATCTAATCTAGTGACAATGTAAGTGCAAAACTAACTATCGCTAACAAGAAACTAGATCCTAACTATATAAGTGCAAAGTGTGAGATCTAATTTCCAACTTTAAAACAAAAGCAACAAGATATTACTAACAACTTTTTGTGTTTTTGTTGTGTTTTGTTTTAGGGCTAGAGAAGATGGGATGAGAGGGAGGAGAAGAAGGAAGTTTGAAGTGGGACGAGAGGAAGAGTTTGAGGGGTCTTCTAGGGTAGACGAGAGCTAAGAGGGAAGGCAAAAAACGAATGGGAAGAAGGGTAGGGGAGATGGGATGAGAGGAAGGAGAGGGTAGAGCCAAACAAATGGGACGAGAGACCAAAGATGGGGATAAAAAGAGAGGGACGAGAGCTAGATAGAGAGAGGAGATCTCGGGCAAAGAGAGGTAGGACGAAGGCACTAAATGGCAAAGACTTGAAGGGAGACGAGAGCAAAGAGAGAGGGCTAAAGAAATGGGACGAAAGCTAAGAGAAGGGATGGCTAGGTGTAGACTAGGGCAAGGAGGAATGGGCTAGCAAAACAAGAGCAAAGGGTTTTCAAGTGGAACACTTGAGGGTTTGAAACACTGTCTTGGAAATCCTCCAGTTAACCGGTGATACGTCGACAACAAGTGTTGAAGAGAGCACAAGGGAACAAATCCCAAGCTATTCCCCAAGGTTGAAGGAACTTCAACCTTATGGCAAACTAATCTATGGCTTGAAAAGACAAACAACCAACTTTGGATCAAGATCTAGAAAGGGTTTCCACAAGAAGGAGGTAGATCAAAGTAACTAGTAACCAATTTTAAGAATATTTTTTGATAAATGGATGGATCTTTGAATCTAACACTTCATGCCAAAATCTTGATGTTGTGAGATCGACTTTAGGAGATCCTGCAATGCACGAATGTTAGGCAAAAAATGGTTCTTTGAAGAGATGGAGGAGACAACCTAGTTCCAACTCCTCTTCAAAACCTATGAGATCTGCAAAATGTATCACTTACAAACAAGTTTGATCAAATATAGTATGCAAAGTTGAAAGAGACAAGAAGAGTGTTAGTATTTCCAACTACAATTCACTACTTCCAAATCACAAGCAACCCAACATCAATGGACAAATTGAAATCAAATGCCCATCCTATGGACTTTAAAAAGTCTTCTAAGCTTTAAAAATTTGATCAAAACAAGGAACATGTAAGCAAAAACATGGAGCAATATCACCTTGATTAATTTGAAGCAATTCCCATGAACAAGATCAACACACCATATGGACCTCCAAAGCCACTTTATTTCAATTAACAAAAGCTATAACACATATACAATTTGGCAGAGTAAGTTTGCCCAAAAGTCTCCATGAGATAATAACCCAAAAGGGCCTCTCTTTATAGTAAAAACACCTAGCTAAAACCCTAGGTTGAATTGGCATAGACATGTAGTTCGAATTCCAATCAATCACAAGCTTGGAGGAATAAACAATGGATAAACTCGAGTTTATGGTAGGTTGAATGAAGAGGTGACAAGCTCGACCTTGGTGGTAGGTGTGAGATGGATCACCCATCAAATAGGCGAGTTACAACAAGGATTACGTGAGGATAAGGTAGGAATGACGTGAGCTTTGTGGAGGGGTGCGAGTTGGTTGGTGAATGACAAGTGGAGTGGTGGTAGGTACTAACTCGAATGGCAAAAGGAGCCAAGCTAATGGTGATTGATGAGTCATGAGGGCGCCTACCTTAGGCTTAAATGCACACCCACCAACCCAATTACCACTTGCCAACTCATCAAATCGATTTTTGCATGAAGGAGGGCGAATTGGTTTAGGGAGATCTTTTGCTGGTGACTGGATAGTTGACTTAAGCCACTTGGAGTTGATTGGAATCCTCATAAATGTCTATTGCCATGTCATTTATCCTTTTATTTTAATCAAATTGATTAATTTTGGAGAGATTTGGATTATCTCCAAAATATTCAATTTTATTATTTTAATTAATAATTTCTCTGTAAATGACTTTTTGGAGAAAATATTAATTATGAGGCTGAATTGACATCCGAAAGTTGGGTTTAGCTGCTCCACGGGTCATGTGTGATTTTTGGCTTATGAAACGAGCCATCAAACACTAAAATCGGACCCCGGATGACTGACATATTACAGACTCAAATTTCTCTATTTAAACTATAGAGAAATTTAATTAAAATTTAAAAATAATTAAAAAATTAAAAACACCAATTCCGACGCGTCCAGTAAAATTTTTTCGAAATTTTTTCTGGGGGTCCTAGAGACTTAGGACATGACCAGAACCTATTCTAATAGTGTCTAGTAAGTTTATACATTATAGTTGGACTCTAATAACCCCCCATGGCAAAAATTTCCAAAATCGGGCATTCCAGCTTTGGAGGAAGCGGGAGAAAAACCAAGAGATTATATCTCGCCTGAAGCAAAGTACAATCTGACGGTGAAAAAACTCCCTGGAATACCTTAGTTGTTTAATCCAGTCATGGGGAACCGAGCCACTCAGACCCTACTAGCACACTTTATTACAAACCCCCATGGGGCCATGGTCATGTCGACTCAAAAAACAAAACTGGCTAGCCAAAACTGGCTAGACCCAAATATATGAAACCCAGATACTCTGGAAATGAACACTGATGTGTTCCAACACTGGCGGCTCAATAAGGTTTCAACTATTGTACAAATCAGTTGATAACAGTCTCCACACGTCCCTAATGTGCGTTTCCCTGCTCCCGCGTCCCAGAAACTTGGGGGAACATTGATAAATAACTCAGAAATAAACAGTTAATATTTTTGGACTTTTTGTAAGTCGATAGAATTCAAAGTGCAAAAGCAAAATACATATTTTTTTTCATTTTTTTAAAATATTTGATTTTTAGGGTTTTTTTATATATCTGATTTTTTTTTTGTATTTTTTCAAATATACTACATAGAAATTTATAATTTTGAAAAAAAACGATGAGGGAAATAGACCTAGGTCTTATTCTTAGGGCAATGAGAAAAATTGAGGTCAACGTTCTCCCAAGAATTGGCAATTGAATGCTTGATGGATTAGGGCAAGGCTAAACAACCTTACGTTATGTTGGTGCTTGATCTAATTAGGAAAAGCAAGATGTCAAATCCCAAAACAAGAGGGATCCTTCAAGAGGAATGCCTCACCAACAAGACTAAGTCAACAATGGATGAAACACTAAATTACTCTTACCTTGGATACATTGGTAAAGCAAGACTAGAGGTTCAAAATCTTACCACAATTAATGGAGAAAAGGAGAAGAGAAAGAAACCCTAGAATCCTTTCTCCTAGAAATAGCCTTGAAAGATTTGCAAAGAAGCCTCAACACCAAGAAATATCCTTAGAAACCTTAGAAGAGCCAAGAAGAGAGGTGCACAGCACATATACACAAGTAAGAGTAAAATTGCAGTCATATTTAATCCCATGATCTTGCTTACAAATGAAAGGAGGGCACTATATCTATAGGGAAAAATTCTTAACGTTTTCCTCCTTTAGGCTGAACTATATAATTTTGAGTTAAAATTGATTTTTAGGGTTTGTCACTCACAATCCATGGACTAAACCTCATAAAACACTCACAAGTAAGACTAAAGTCTCATTACACAAGTAAGAGTAAAATTGCAGTCATACTTAATCCCATGATTTGGCTTTCAAATGAAAGGAGGGTGCTATATTTATAGGGAAAAAATCTTAACTTTTCCCTCCTTTAGGCCAACCTATATAATTTTGAGTTAAAATTGTTTTTTAGGGTTTGTCACTCACAATCCAGGGACTAAACCTCATAAAACATAAAAATAATGATGAAAATGGATGATAGCTTCAACACAGTGAAAAGTTAAGCATGGAAAGAGAACGTCATGCCCCACCTAACCCCAACAAGTGTCTTTTGCCCTCATTGCCCTCCTTTAGATGGTACATCCTTCAAAGCTTGCTTTTAGTGGTGGACCATTTGCATTCTTTGATTGGGATGTGTTACCAACTTTTTTGAACCATAGTTGGATTATCTGAAGAGCCGCCATCTGACAAACATGATGAATGTTTGTACTCCAGTGTATCAGATGATCCAGCATTTGTGACTAGCCAGTTTTGGCTAGCCATTTTTGTTTTTTGAGTCAACATGACCATGGCCCCATGGGGGTTTGTAATAAAGTGTGCTAGTAGGATCTGAGTGTCTCGGTTCCCCATGACTTGATTAAGCAACTAAGGTATTCCAGGGAGTTTTTTCCCTTGTCAATTATACTTTGCCTACAGCTGAGCTATAATCGATGAGGTTTTCTCCCGCTTCCTCCAAAGCTGGAATGCCCGATTTTGAAAATTTTGGCCACGGGGGGTTATTAGAGTCCAACTAATGTATATAAGCCTACTAGACACTATTGGAATAGGTTTTGGTCATGTCCCAAGTCCCTAGGACCCTCATAAAAAATTTCGAAAAAATTTTACCGGGTCCGTCGAATTTGGGTTTTTAATTATTTTTTAAATTTAATAAATTTCTCTATAGTTTAAATAGAGAAATAATAATTTGTAATATGTCAGTCGTCCGGGGTCCGAATTCAGTGATTGATGGCTTGTTTCATAAGTCAAAAATCACACATGACCTATGGACCAGCTAAACCTAACTTTCGGATGTCAATTCAGCCTCATAATTAATATTTTCTCTAAAAAGCCATTTACAGAGAAATTATTAATTAAAATAATAAAATTGAATATTTTGGAGATAATCCAAATCTCTCCAAAATTAATCAATTGGAATAAAATAAAAGGCTAAATGACATGGCAATAGACATTTATGAAGATTCCAATCAACTCCAAGTGGCTTCAGTTAGTTATCCAGTCACCAGAAGACTTCCCACTCAAACTAATTCGCCCTCCTTCCTTGGAAATTTGATTTAGTGAGTTGTCATGTGATAAATGAGTTGGTTAGCCTGAGGTAGGCGCCTTCCTTGATTTGTGTGATCACTTTGGCTTGGCTCCCATCTAAACTACACCTACCACTCCACTTGTCACCCACATACCCACTCGCCTTCCTCATGAAGCTCACGCATCTCACCTCAACCCTCACGTGAATCCTAGTTGGAACTCGCCCATTTGATGGGTGAGACTTCCCATGCATTGCCAAAGTCGAGTTGCGCCACATATTCATTCACACCTACCAATAAACTCGAGTTGTCCATTGTTTGGCTCTCCAAGCTTGGTTTAGATTGAAATTCGACTTCATGTCTATTGGTTTTTGGCTCTCTCTCAAGCCAAGTTCGATTTAGGGTTTTAGCTTAGAGATTTGTTATATAAGAGAAGCACTTAGGCTCTCTTGTTATGGAGATTTATTGTAAACTTACTCTGCGGAGATTGTAATAGCTATTGGCTATCATTGGAAATAAAGTTGGCTTTGGAGGCAATTTGTGTACACTTCTATTGGTTCATGAGTTATTAATTTATTGATGAGGTAATATCTGTAATGTTTTTTTAATTTATGCAATTTCAAATCTTGATTTAAATATATGCTTGGATCTCTTTCTTAAGAGCGTAGGGCAAGCATTTGATGGTCCCAATTTGTTTGCTAGGCTTAGGCTTGAATAGTATAAAGAGTGCAACTTGTAATCGGTCTTACTACCTTGTCTCTTTATGCATTTTTGTCTAACTCTCTATATTTGATCAAGTGTTGTTTGTGTAAGTTTTTGTGCATTGTAGATCTTCAAAACGGTTGAGATGAGATGAACTCGGTTGTATCTCCCTCTTCTCCACCAACAAAAACCTTTATTAATAGTGTGTTTGAAGGATACTTCCAAGGAGCAAGATCTTAAGATTGGTATCAAAGCAGAAAGGGTTCTCTCTTCCATCAACAAAATTTTCATCATTCAAACTTGGTTACAAAAGGGTTCTTTATTCAAAACCCTCTTATTTGCGCCTTGTTTCCTTTTTCTCATTGGTTTGCTAGGCCTATTTTCCTCCATAGTTTTCCCTACCTCAAAACCCCTCATCCATTCGTTTTCTCAAAACCCTTCATCCTCCATTCATTTTACTCTTCATCTCCTCCTCCATTTCATTGTCTTAGCCCTAGATCTATCCCTTCACCCTTTCGTTTTCCATCCAAGACTCCTCCCATCTCTTCCATTCGTTTTTGGCTCCATTCGTCTACCTTCCAAAAGAGCCCTAAACACAAAAAGTGCAAAAACGAATTGTTAAGTTAGTTTATTTTTGTTAGAGTTAGCTTGTCTCAAAAGATTGATAGTTAGACCTTAGATTTTTGCATCTAGTTTACAACTTATGCACTTTAAAAGGTTAGTTAGAGCATCCTAGATCTCTTTCTTGTTTTAGTATAGTTTGCATTTCTTTAATCTTTTGTTTCCAATTAAAAGATACAATTTTTCCACAAAAATATTTCAAATTTTTATGATCTAGATCTCTTTCCCACTACATTTTAGGAGTTTGTTGTTCGCTGGTCTGTTTCATCATAGTTAAAGTTTTATGTCAAAATCTCATGCATTTCACATTTTAGAGCTAAATTTTTAAATCTAGACTTAACTAGTTTCAGATTTGCTTTATTTTTCTAATGTTAATGGGTGCATTGTTGAGCAAATTTTAAGACTTGTGTAGATGCTTTGAAATGAAGAAACTTTGAAAAGATTTGAAGAAGTAAGATCCAAACAAAAGACCAAGGGGAAGAAACCATGAAGATGAACAAAACTTGACATATTTATCCTTTGTAAAAGCAAGCAAAAACTTGCTTCTTCTTTAATTTTTTCAAGTTTTATTCTCATTCCAAAGTCCTTCAAGGTTTTAAAAGGCAAGGCAATTGTACAAGATTAATAAAAGTTCAAGTGGAAGAGGCCTCTACTTTTTTGGTTTTCTTCTCCATTTGGAGAAGAGTGTGGTGATTGGTTAGGTTAGATCTTTCAAATTTTGCTTTAGAGTAGTCTTTTATTTTTATCTTGTTTTTCTCTTCCAAGCCTTTGACCGGAAGCTGTATCCTCGGGATTTCATCTCAAGGGCAGGACCACATAATTTTGTGGTTACTCTTCCTTCTCCGTCGGTTTCCTTGGTAGAGCTTTCAGCTAGCTGGAGGTTCTCAAGTGCAAGCAGTTCTTAGAGGTCGACCTTGTTCGGAGGTTGATCCCACCATTAGTATAATACTGCTTGGTAGAACACTAAATCCTTTATTTATTTCATTTTATTTTGCAAGTAGCATGCTAGCTATGTTTCATATCTATTAAGCTACCACATGATTTAATTTTTACAAGGTCTCAACATTCTGTCTTTACAAACTGCTTCTAGTTCCTTAAAATAAACAAAGTCTCTTGAACTTGGCCAAATCCAAGTCAAGAGCACTCTCTGTCGGAGAGCATTGTTAGATTTGCACTTTCCCCTTTGCAGTAGGCATTTTAAAGTAGGAAGTCTCTTGAACTGTGGTCTTAAGACTAAGTCAAGAGCGCTCTCTGTCGGAGGGTTGAACAAGTGCTCTTAATTTAATAAAATACTTCAATTCAAATTCTCCTTAATTAATTTACTTTGGTCGTTTGTCCAACACCTGTATGCTCTGCCAACCGGAAACGGTTGGGCTAGTACTTAGAAAGGTGAAGGACTTGCTAAATTTACAAGTGATAACATAATTAAAATTTTACCCAAAACCAAAACTAGTATCAAATCACTGAGGTGCTTCCTGAAACAGGTGGTGTCGGGAATCCACTGTCAGACTCGAGGACGGTCAAGCCGTAAGTACACTTGTCCTCTTTGCAATCTGGGTGCTCTCGACATACCATCTAAGAGGTTGCCAATGTTTGTTCATGGTTAAGGTTCCACTCTTCTGATATCCTTGGTTTTAGCCCTAATAATCAAGACCATTAAAATATTCAATAAACGAAGATTAATCGCAGGACGATCTCACGAACATTACCACTTTGAACTCTTTTATCAAGCAACCCAAGCACTTAAGACTTTTTTGACTCCATAAGGCACTAGTCCTTGGCATCATTCTATTTTGCTTACTATCTATCTGGAGCATTTCTATTTTCGTGGTTGTCTTGCTTTAAACTTACAAAGTGGCTTTTTCTTCAAATCATATTGTGTAATCGCAACGTGGATTGCTTTATCTTGTGCTTGTTTCAATTATTTAAATTGTGATCTCTCATCATTAAGAAAATTCCTAAACAACACTCATCCGCATCACCCCACACTAAAAACACTTAAAACACAAGAGCCTTAGTGAAACTCTTTTTTGGGGACTACCCCCCTTGGCTTCGTTAGGAGTTAGTTTAAACGGAGAAGCTAGGATTCAGGTGACAGTGCTTGGCTCATTGCTTGCCCCCAAGGCCACACCTCTCCCCACTTTCCAGTGAGGGAGATAGCTTTTGAAAGATTTCTGCTGCTGGTGTGCCAGTTTGGCGGACAACGGGATGACCAAAGGGAGGGGATAATACAATAAATCAAGGTCCAAGCTATAAATGAGGTGTGCTAGAGCGGATGTGATAACCCTTACAAGCGCAATCACCTTTACAAAGCATGAAATCATGAGTGTGGCTAGGGGCTCCTAAGCCATGTGTCCAGTTAGAGTCACCGCAAAGTGCACCAATACCTACCTAGGGCATAAATTCCCGACATGATGAGGAGTTACCATCCATCCAGGGATAGTCAGCAAGGCCACAAGACCATTACACCTTGAAATGAGGACCAAGAGAACCTATCGTGCCCAACCAAAGTTATGGAGCACCAATAGACCAACACTTTTACATAAAGCATCCCCAACTTGGTCTTTTACAATGGAAAAGGAACCCCGTCCTCAACACATTTGGTAAGGTGCGCCATAGAGAATCTAGGGCATAACAGGTGGAAAAGCTTATTAGTTTTTTGACTTGTTGAATTTCCTTTTGAGATCTTGACTCTCTTGCTTCTCATCTTTTAACCTTTTGATTTGGTCAAGCAACCTCTAATTAAGACTCCTTAGGCAAACACTTCTTTATCTTTTTCGACTATGTTCTTATTGAATTTCTTCTTGAGATCTTGATTTTCCCTTTGTAATTTCTGATTGCATTGTTTCTCATCTTTTAACTCCTTAATTTGTCACATTTGTGCAAGCAAGTCTTGATTGCAATTTTTAAGGTGAGAGTTTTCTCTCTACTAAGTCCTTAACGAAATTCTCCTTGCAATTTTAATGTGTTTGCCATGGTTTGAAAACTATTATATCTTCGATAATTTTTTGATGGAGTAAAGGTATAGTATACATATTTTTGTTGGTTTATATTCCATTTTCTGCCTTTAATTTCTCATCTTTTATATCTCCTTTTGATAATATGATTTAATGAGATGATTGATTGATGCAATAAGCTTTGTGATAGTATATTGATATGCATTGACTAATAAGAATTATTATTATTATTATTATTATTGATGTATTTGTATATTCATAATTTCGTTACAATCAATAATCCCTTAACTTGCCAAAGGAATATTAACATAACTATTGACAAAGGAACTCATCATTTGCAATAAATCACACAACCATTGTTAAAAAGATATATTGATAGTGACTTGGAACAAGTATACATTGTGATATACATTTCCATGAAATACCTGTGTATTCCTCATCTGGATGGTGCTGTGACCATTCTGTAAGATGATATGAGGATTTTCTGCAATCGTTATACTTTTTTATTTCTGTTTCATTCTAATGAAATCATTCAAAGACCTCTTTCTCAAAAACTTTTTTCTCTATAGCATCTGACATATTATTTTTAATGAAAATTCTCATGACTTTTCAAACCAGAGAAATTTCTCTCAAGGAAGAGTTTTGGAATCCTTTCATTGTTTTCTTATATTTGATTCTTCTGCAAATTCACAGATTGCCCTCCAAAAAAACAATGAGCTCTAAGTTTTCTCTTATTGTGTAAGATTTATTGTCATTGATCAAAATACGGGTCCCTAGATACCCATACATTTCAAAATAACTGAACCAGTTGAATGCATAACCAATTATATAAGACAACAAATATGTAGCCCACAGAAATACTCACGTTCATATGCTAGCACTTCATCCGGCGATTTGGTTTGCGTAACCTGTTTATTGACAAGATGATCGATGACAAATTTTTATCATTAATTTTGGGGAGTCAATGCTTCATAATTGTTATGGCCTTGTACTGATAAAAGGCTACATTGTCTAGAGATGCTTGTTGTGGAAGAGCTTTACACGGATGCAGTTGTGCACACAAATCGCAAACTGATTATTTTCAATGGAGAACTAGACCGAATAAGGAGTGGTTGTATCTTTCATGAAATATGACAATACATAGAAGCCCATCCATGATTAAAATCTTATTTATTTTTCCTTTACAGAGAAATTTCTGTTTTTAAAGTATCATTTCTTAAACCATCAAGTTCTACTCCATATGGGGTGAATGGACATCAGTTTAGAATGATGTTTATCCTTGACCATTTTAGATTACCCTCCATTCTTCTATCCAAAGATTGGAGCCCTTGCAAGGAACTTCTTGCCCAAGCTTGAGACTGCATATTATATACATAATTTCAAAGGCCGTGCTGGAGGAACACTTTTCAGGTAGCATTCATTCATTCTTACTGAATCTCTTTTATAGCACATTCATAGCCTTCAATAGTGAATTATACATGCTATCTATCAAGCTATAAACCTACTGATCTGTGTATAGTTAACTGAAATTTTGCAGGTCATATCCAGGACCTTGGCAAGTACTGAGAAAAGTTGGAGACAGGCACGTGTGTATACATCAACAAGAGACCATGCCATCTCTGAAAGAAGTTGCACTAAGCATTCTACCGTCTGCTTGATATTTCAGTTCTACTTAAGTGGCTAAGAAACTTAATTACAGTGTTTCGTGGGAGAATGAGGTATATATGTTGTGGGGTATTTCAAAATGGGAATTATAACCTGGTGTTCTTTATTTTGCTGTTTGTCTTTTATAACTTACATAATGTTACAAATAGGAATTTATAAATTTTCACGTTCTTATCAGATAAAAATTATATAATTGTTTTTCATTTTATGGAAACAGGTAGAATTTTATATTAAAAAAGCTGTGGTCAAACCAAACAGCATAAAGATACAAAAATTAGGCAGGCTTTTTGGGACTTTCAAGGCTTTCCTCCTCTCGTCAGAGAGCTGGGAGGAAAGGAGCCAACACTTTCTCCTAATTTTTTTCAGTTTCTTGAGTACAAGAGTAAATTCTTACAAATTGCTTACAAAGCAGACTGCACAAAAAATACATGATTCTTGATTGGGATAAACAGGTTTCCTCCTCTTAAATAGGGGTGAACCCAAGGTGAGTTGGTGGCCAACAACATAGTTGATTATGTATCTTTTTCTCTGTGAATTTGATTTGATTTCCTTCCCCGAGTGAGAGGAGGAGAGGGATGTGGATTTTTTCCAAGATTCCAGCAGAAGGAGGATTTGAAGATGTAGGAGGAGCCTCTTCTATTGCAGGGAATCGCTGGAGTGTCTCTTGCTCTGGGACCTCTTCCATTACATTAGCAGCCTTTGGCTCCAGAAAAGTTTGAGATGGATCAATACTGCCTTCAAGTTCTTCTTGAATTCCAAATTCAATATCTTTAGTTGATTTCTCTGTTTCCTCATTTTCAGTCTCTGGATCTTCAAAAGATTCATGAGCTTCAAATCTATTATTGCTTTATTTATGAATATCTTCTTGAGCTTGCTGAGGTTGTTGTGACTCCTTGGTGTGAGATTTTCTACACCTATTATTTATTGTCTTGAATGTGTTCTGCTTTGATTCCTTGCAGGGATTCAAAGGCTAAGTAGATTGAATCTCACGAGTCTCTGGGTATTTTTTAGTGAAATGGCCATACTCATGGAAAGAGATGCATTTGAAAGGGATTTGTTCATAATCCAAAGCTTGATGATGGCACCATCCATCCATAGTGATTTGCAGAGCCTCAAGGAGGTCTTTCTCCAAGTTCACATCCACACATATTTGAGCACAAGAAAGAAGGTTTCCCTTTGGTTTTGCTCGATCTGTGTATCAACCTAGTTTGTCCCCAATTGCTCTGATTGAGCTATCATTCCATAATATTAATGGAAGATGAGGTAGTGTTATCCACACTGGGGTAGTTGTTATCTCCTTTTCCAGATTGAAGTCGAGAGACCAGGGATCTAAAAGCATCCCTCTGCAGCCCATGAAATAGGGTCCAGAGAAAAAAATAAGGTCTAGATCTTTCGATCTTCCTTGTAAGAAGTGATAAAAGTAAAGAAACTCCAGTTGTAAGCAAAGGATTTAACCGACCTTCAATTTTGGACTTCCAATGATCTACTACCCATGATTCCATAGTTCGTGGACTTGGCCACAGCCCAGTAAAATTTCCTACCAAACCACAAACATATAGAAAGAGGAAATTTTGAGAAGATAACTCCAACAGAGGAATGAGCTCCAACCACTTAATAAATCTTCTCTGAACCGGACTGGGTCTTTTAGCTGGATTCAGAGAGCTAACAAACTTCTTAAATTCGCTGGCATCATAATCTGAAAATGCAATTCTTAGACCAACTCTAAATCAGCAGAACACCCTCGAAATCAAGAGAACATCGAAAACCTGGAGGGGCAAAATCGTGTCATCTAAAATCTCGATCGATTTCACTGATGCACCAATGGCATGCTTGCTCCAGATGCATAGACTAAAATCAGGGGCTGGTAAAGGGAATTCCAGGTGGAATTAGCCGAGTGACGGCTAGGGTAACCCTAGCTGCATACTCTTCGTCAAAACCTCCAGGGATAGCCCTGGCAGAGCAATCTCTAATTAAGTATAAAAATTGTATACTTGTTATTATAATGTAATATTTCCATTTTTGTTAGATTTTTCTTTCTTACATGTTTCTTTTCATCTTAAAGGTAATTATGGAATTTGATTTAGGCATCTTCGTTGCTAATTCTTGTTTGGTTTAGAATGGATTTGTTAAACCCTTCCACGCTTTTGCAACAACCAATCCTATACTGAGTCCTCTCGATAGATGTTCGGGATTACTGTTCATTCTCAATACTTTCACTGGACTGGTAGCATGTGTTTGGTCCACTTTCTTACAAGTAGATAAAAGATAAAACACGAATAGCTCCTATTATTGTGCTATTACTTGGGAAAGTCATTCTCAGAATCGAGGGCGGTGATGGCGGGAGGCTGGTGGCTCGATTCCGTGGCATAGGAGCCACCTTCCGGAAACGTTTTTTTTTTTAATTTGTTTTTGATTGTTTTATGTGTTTTTTAATATTTTTTTAGTTTTGTATTTTTAAAAAATTAATAATTTTAATTTAACTTTTATATATTTTTTAATTTTTTAATTTATTTTGTATTTTGTATTTTTAGTTTTAGTTGTATTTTGGTTTTTTTTTTTTAATATATTTTTTTTTAATTTTATTTTTGAAACATTTGTGTATTTTTTGCTAGAATCTTCTTAACTTGTGGGAGTGGCCTTTGGTCTAAGAAACTATGACCTTGGGGCATCTAAGTCATCAAAATCACTGAGTATTGCACTCGACTTGGGTGAGACCAATCCTCAATTGGATGGATTTTGGGTCTCCCCTCCCAACTAGCTCATTCTTAAGGGAAATTGAACTTGGGTGAGACCAATCCTCAATTGGATGGATTTTGGGTCTCCCCTCCCAACTAGCTCATTCTTAAGGGAAATTGAACTTGGGTCGCCTTTATGATGAGAACCACAACTTAATTGAATGAGCTAGCGGAAATTGATTTGTTTGCAAATTTGTTAAAAAAAATTGGACATTTTAATTATTTTAAAACATTTTTTTAACTTTTTCCCTTTTTTCAAATTCATCTTTTTTTGAAATTATATATTTTTAAATAAATTTGTGCTCTCTCATCTTTTTAAAATTGATTTGAAAGAAAAATAAATAACTTTGTGGTGCCAGTTTTGATTGATGCATCCTCTTGAAACTGGCAGCAACGGTTGTTGTAGTTTTCTTAACTGGCCAGTGGCCATAGTTCAACCAATCGACTTTAAGGCAGCAAAAAACATACGGTCTTAGGGACCGTGTTTTGAATCTCCTTAAATAGAAAAAAAACAATACGTTACGTCGATTCGAATCGAAGTTGCAAAGTAACCCACAATTTTTTTAACAATAGATTTTCAACGAGTTTATGTCTTTATTTGTTATGTCTTTTTACAGGAGCTTGTGTTAACAGATTGATATGATTGTAATTAGCAAGATTTTCGTTGTTTTCTTGCACCGAGATTTCCTAGGCTGCCTCTTTGTAATTGGCGGCTTACAAAATAAAAGTTAGAGCTTGAATGCTTAGATAATTCGACCAAGAGACTCATGTAAAGCTTATGATACTTGGATTGGATTTGTTGGCGGCTAAAATTCTTGTTCATCAAATGAATCACGCAATGGTGACTTATATAATTTCCTCTCATTATCATTCTTCCGTTCTTGGTGGCACCTGCGATAATAACGGTTTAGTCGGCTCTCCAAATGGCAATAATCAGTTACAATAGAGATGACTCATTGTTTTCGATAAACAAATTTTTATTTTTATTTTTCCATCTCCTAGCTAATATCAAAAACCATGATGCTTTCTTCTCTACTTCATTCTTTAAATTTTGTAGCGGAATAATTTGTTCTTCAACGAAATTTTGAAAATGGCCAAAGTTTGGATCAATGAATCCTGGTAAAATTAGAGATTGTAAAAAAATTGAGTGGCCAAAGGGATCAGACAACGAAGCTCTATTACCAAATGAAATGACCAAGATTTGTTTCTCAAATGCAAACAAAAATTTAATAGTTGAGTATCCAATTTAAGGTCAATGAATCCTGGTAAAATTAGAGAAATTCTAAAAAATTTGAGTGGCCAAAGGCTGGATCAGACAATGAAGCTCTAATACTAAATGAAATGACCAAGATTTGTTTCTCAAATGCGAACAAAAATTCAATAGTTAAGTATCCAATTTAAGTATTTAAGTAGGACATGTTATAATCCATAAAGGACAATTATATAATAAATGTATAAAATATGAGATGATGATACAATGACCATGTGATGGTGTGCTTATAGCATTGACTAGTTACAAATGTAAGTCATGTCCTTTCAATAGGTCATGTCTTTTAGATAGGATTAGTCATTTCATTAATCATTAACTATTAACTATTAATTATTATTATTATCATTATTATTTATTGTTATTACTATTCATTTATTGTTATTATGTATGTTACAGGCTTAATGTGTTTACAACAAATGAAATATGAAGTCTGGTATTTATTGGATACATGAGGGAACCTAACAACCCTCTATGTATTAATGGATCAATCAAATCTAGATCTATTGATAACTTCATATTAGGTATCATAGGAATAGCCAAGGGTTTACAATCCATCATATGAAACCTCTTCATAATCTCAACTGCATATGTACCCTATCCGAAGAACACCTCCAAACTCAAGAAATAGTCCATAAGGTCGATGTTCTTCATGTCATCATTTGTCAGCTTTTGCACTATGCTATTAAGCTTTTCGAAATACCTTTCAAGACTAGGTCATCTAAATACAACACTAAGATAAAATGATCAAATTTATCAAACAAATAATACAAGCTAGGATTTGTAGTAGTCTTAGTGAAGCTTAGACTATGTAGGTACACATTAATCTATGAGTATCAAGCAGGTGGTGCCTACTTTATCCAATAAAGGGCCTCCTTTAACATGCACACATGGGTATCTTGCCATGCACCTTATTACAACAAACTCTAACACACAAAAGTATAGAGTCTCAAGCATCATAGTGATAGCTTTGTGTAACTCAAGAAGGATGTTGATTGTCACTACAACAACTCTTCCTCTCACTTTAGGCTAGCTCTTGTCTAGCACAAGGGGGACTTCCCTAAGGTAAGTTTAAGTCCAAGGTTTGAGGTCTGAAATGAAATGTTCTTATACTTGAATAAAATTTGGTTTATGATCTAGTTGGTATGTTATGAGCAAGGTAAAGTTGAAGGTTACAAGGCAGCGTATAGTCTAGTATAGGGAGTATGTGTGAAATTCTTAACACTATGTACAAATATGATTTAAGTGATGATATTATTCAGTGGAAAGTTCAAATTGTAGAAATGGAAAGTTTGAGGAAGCTTAAGATATAAAAATGAGAGTTTAAATGCTCCAATGCAATCTATAATTTAATTTTTTTTAATTAACTTACTTATTAGAAATGCAAAATTTTCAAAAAAATAAAATTAAAACCTAAATTTTAGAATGCAAATATTGTTAAAAGAGTCTAATTTTAAATCTAGAAATGATATATTTAGACTCAAATGCAATTCTAGAAATTGAAATTTTTGTAGTAAACTAATTGCTCGAAATTGCAGAAAATTTAAAACAATAACTAAAATTCAAATTCCAGAATATTGATATTATTCAGTGGAAAGTTCAAATTGTAGAAATGGAAAGTTTGAGGAAGCTTAAGATATAAAAATGAGAGTTTAAATGCTCCAATGCAATCTATAATTTAATTTTTTTAATTAACTTACTTATTAGAAATGCAAAATTTTCAAAAAAATAAAAGTAAAACCTAAATTTTAGAATGCAAATATTGTTAAAAGAGTCTAATTTTAAAT
Organism: Larix kaempferi; assembly: GCA_027924585.1. Classification (NCBI taxonomy): domain Eukaryota; kingdom Viridiplantae; phylum Streptophyta; class Pinopsida; order Pinales; family Pinaceae; genus Larix; species Larix kaempferi. Next base: position 5,360,263 of record BSBM01000751.1, on the reverse strand, counting down.
CTAGAAATGATATATTTAGACTCAAATGCAATTCTAGAAATTGAAATTTTTGTAGTAAACTAATTGCTCGAAATTGCAGAAAATTTAAAACAATAACTAAAATTCAAATTCCAGAATATTGAAAATTAAAACATGTCCGATTTAAGATGCAAAGTAAGGTTTTTAAGCAAAAATGCAATGCTAGAAATGAAATTTCTAAAATAAATTAAGTGCTGAAATTATGGAAAAAAATTACTTGCAATTTCCATAAAAGTACAAAGAATGTTGAAATAATTATTTTTTGGATGGTGAGAAAGGTAGATTAGTGCCTAGATTTCCTTGAGCTAATGAAATCAATGGCTTTTCATGCAAGAGGGAAATATTTCATCTTTGTATTCAGATTAATACGTATATTTGGCTGAAAATTAGTTACACAAAGTTAGTTTGCAAGGAAACAACTCTTAGAGGATGTCAATTTCACAACTAATTCTAAGTGTGTCTAAATATTCCTAGATCTAATTACTGCTAGTTTGATGGAACTAGAGTAAAACAAAAATTAACAAGCAACAAGAATGGGGTTTTTACACCTAGATATTTTCCAGCAATTGTAGTGTTCTAACTTGAGTGGCTTTGATTTAATCCCTTGTTTGCACTATGATAACTTCAATCTCCATTAATTTACTTGCACAACATGAAAATAATGCTTTCCAAATATTTGCTCCAAAGAAATATTATTATCCTCAAAATTCACTCTCTCAACAACTATAACAAACGACAGGAGTTTGTAATTTATAGGGTTCTAAACTCAACAACCTCAAGATAAAATATATTATTATAATGATCAAAATTAACACATCAAACTAGTCCTCAAAATAGACATGTCAAACTAATAATAAAATAGTGAATGGATATGAATTGGTATTCAAAATAAGCTTTATCTCTCCATGCGAGAGCTCCAAGAGAGAGGACACACACCCTAGTGGTTAAAGTTGACAAGTAAAAAATGCATAAAATATATCCTCCAAAAGGTAATCTCGAAAAATTCACAAAGGATCTCCTCCAAAAATAGGGTGAATAAGTTCAAAGTCACTTAAGCCTCAACAAAGTGAAACAAGGTGTGAAGAAGACTCATTCAAAGATATATATGGACCCTCTAGTGGAGCACACCACCTAGAAATTGTGCCAATAAGAGATAAGGATGATTAGCATGTGGACAAGGATGAATGAATGAATAACTATGAATGGATGGTGCATGCAAAACATAAAATAGGTAACATGCATACCTATCCTCTCAAACCATGTGTAAGGCTTAACCACTTCCTTGACATATGTGCAAAGGGTAAGGGTGAAACATAGACAAACTAGATGGTATGTGTGAGTGTGAAAGGGTCCACAAGTGGCCCAACAAATTGATGAAGGGGCAACCACTAGCAAATATTAATTTTATATTATGTTTCTTCAACATGTGTGCCAAAGGGGGAGCACTACCCCCATGTGTTGTACCACATGGACATAAAGTTGCATTCCTAGTGAATGATTTAACTTTTTTGTTTATTTATATTTTTAATTTTTACAACTTAGGAAATGAGGGCTCAATGAAGGTTTATAACCTATGAATATTAATAGGCCAATGATGTAGTTTTCAAGCTCATGTCTGGTCTTAATTAACCAATAATAAAAATATCTCAAACCAATTTTGTTTGCTCATACATGGAAAATGTGAAAAAATGAAATATGGAAAATGAAAGGTTAATTATGAAGTGAAACTCAAATGAGGGTTCAATGAAGGTTTATAACCTATGAATATTAATAGGCCAATAATGTAGTGCTCAAGCTAATGTTTGGTCTGAATTAATCAATAATAAAAAATATCTTGAACCACTTTTGTGTGTTCATACATGGAAAATGTGAAATAATGAAATATAGCAAATGAAAGGTTAATTATGAAGTGAAACTTATATGAAAATTGATGAAATGACTTATGTTCCCTCTAGGAAATGGAATGTGATCAGATATGAGTGTAATGTGGGTTATACCAAGGTACAAGGTGAAAATGTGGTGAAATATTAATGATGCATAGGCGCAACAATGGACAGGTGATGGAATGTGAATGATAGCAAGACAAACACTAGGAAAGTACCCCACTGCGTGCTAAAGGCCACAAACAACTAAGAACAAGGCAAGAACCCACTATGCAACAACCAAATGATAATTGTGACTAGAACATCATGAGCAAGGGTGAATAACAAGGTGATCTCCTCAACAATGATCCAACATAGGAGAAGTGCCTCCCATCAATTTGAAAATATATATGCAACTAAAACAACCTCCATTCAATAATACAACAATAATCAATCCATGTTGATGAGAGTGAAAGGGTATGAAAAAATTGATCATGCAAGGTTGTTTTCCATGAATACCACATGCCCTTGGGTGGTCAAGGTCATATGTCAAGGAAAAGATGTGCACCATGATCTAAAATTGATCTTGTCATGTGTCGTGAAAAAATGGTCCTTTGACACTCCATACAAAATATGGTGTAACAATTGGCTCCAACACGGGGACATGTACTGTGGGATAAAGTGCATAAGTAGCTCAGAAATCGACTAGTACCTGATGAAACTCAACATGAAAGTGATAAGGTCTAGAGACAAAATGAGAATCTCACCCTGAGACCATAAGTTGCCAATACATTATCCATCATGTCATAAATGCATGGCCCAAAATAATAGTGTGTGTGTATTCTACCCTGTATGAAGAAATGGATGAGGCATCCTAATCTATATGAAATCTAAGGGCTAAAAACAAAATATCCTGAAGTGCAAGGTTTCAAGGATTGCATGAGTTAAATATCAACAAATATCAACCTAGCATGAAATGCAATTACAATTTCATTCTACTTGCTCTCTAGAGATTATTCATTTTCTAGTCTACCTATATGACACTAAGCATTATACAAAAAAAATCCAACTTGAGGTTTTTCCCATTTACGGGCAATGACAACTCCTCTTCATCCAACTCACTGGGGTAGAAGGAAGTCAAACCAACAACATCCTTAATCTTGTAAGTGCCCAACGATAGACAATCAAACTTCCATGTTTCCCTTGTTTTCCATATTTCTTGTTCCACATGAGAACCAAATCCCCTTTCTTAAATTCCCTTGGATGAGCATTCCTATTGAATATTCTCTTTACTATGTCTAACTTTGTACAAGGTGATCAAATGCCCTCCTTCACTTTTCATCAAGCTCTACCAATTAGTTCACCCTTCCCTATATTGCCTCTTGATCTGAAGGGAAATGTTGCAACAACTAATACACTAGGATCTTCAAATGAATAGGCAATGTAACCTCCATCCCATATACCAACTAAAATGGGATCTTTCATGTAGCTTGATTTCTCATGATCATACTATCCTGTAATTGTAAGTTTTAAACTTGTGAAGTGACACAATGCATATAGATACATAAGAAAAACAGATATTAAAACAATGGAACACACACAATACATAGATACTTACCATGGAAACCCTAAATCAGGAAACCCAATAAAACTTAGAGCCAAACCTCTCACCTTCTCACTTTCTCCTACTTGTTTTTTTTGCAAAACAATGGGCCACACTCTAATTATATCACAAGTTCAAGGCAAAAATGCCCATAGATTCTCTACACCAAGATAAATTCTCAGTACTAATGGACTTTGTCAACGAGTTTGCAACATTCTTCAAAGTGCCAACCTTCTCCAACAATACCTTCTTGTTTTTAGCCATATCTCTCACAAAGTGGTACTACACATCAATATGCTTTGTTTTAGCATGATAAGCAGGATTCTTTACGAAAAAGATTGCACTCTGAATGTCACAATCTAACCTTACAATTTTTTGTACAAAACCAATACCTGAACACAATCTTTACAACCATACAACTTCTTTACTTGCATGGGTGGCTACCATGTATTCATCTTGTGTAGTTGAGAGTGCAATTGCAACCTGACTCTTGCTCATTCAACTAATAGCTCTTCCAAATAGGTTAAACACATAACCACTTGTATATTTTATGTGATCAAGATCTCCAACTCATTTTGCATCAACAACGCCTTGTGTGTATATCACTCTATCTAGTCCAGTTCTTCTTTGATAGTAGATTGCATAATCTGTGGTTCCACACAAATAACTGAAGACCCCCTTTACAATTGTCCAGTGCTCCTTCCAGGGAAAATTTTAAGGATCCATAATTTTCTCAAAGTGTAGAAACCTTGGTGAATCTTACTAATTCTTAAATCTTCAACATAAAATGTTTGGATATTTAAAAAAAAAATCCAAATTTCTAAAGAATTTTTATAGTTTTTGGACAATTTTGGCGATTTTTAGAGTAAAAAAAATTATCCCATGGAAATTGCGTGAATCATCTTTGAAAAAAAGGAAAATTGGCGAATCGTTTTTTGGAAAAAATGTCAAAAAATAGCTCATGGGATAAATTTCACCCCAAAAATTTTCTTTGGCTCATTCCCCGATTTTGACATATATCTGCTCAAAATTCCCTCTACATGAGCAATGTCCAGTCTAGTATATACCATTACATACATCAAACTACCAAAAACATTAGCAAAGGGAACTCATGACATATCTTCTTCTTCTTCCTATTCCTTGGGACACTAATTCGATATAACTTTACACCTACATGAATATGGACTTTGACTAGTTTATATTACTGCATACTAAATCTATGTAATATTGTCTCATATTTTCTTTGATTCAATTAGAATTTTCTATTTGCACTATCTCTTTTAATCTCCATCCCTATAATTAAGTTACTAGCATCGAGATCATTTGTGTCAAATTTGGAAGGTAGTTGCAATTTGACCTCCTTGATAAAATTCATGTTGTTTCAGATCAACAACATGCCATTGAGATATCACTATATTAATGAAGCAGTTACTTACATGCTTGTATTATACATAGTGATGAACTTTGCTTCTCACAAAACCTAGTCCAAGGATTTATGTGTCGAACTTTTGGCACCACATCCTAAGTGATTGCTTTAGACCATAAATGGACTTCTTATCTTGTAGACTAGCTCTCTCCTTCCCTTCACTATAAAACCTTCTAGTTGTTTCATGTAGATTTCTTCTTTGTTGAGCATTGGTTGTCAACTAAAGATGATGTCAAGTGTTTGATTGTCAACTAATGTCAAAGAGGATGTGAACTGATTTAGTGTGAGTCATTGATATCAACTGGTGTCAAAGTGGATACAACATTCCTGCGGAAGTATGAAGAAGTATATGGAAGCCACTTTGAAGTAGTATTTGTGCAAGATGTAGAAGAACATGAATACCAGAAGTATATGCGAAAATGGTGAAGGTGATGGATATGAATGCAACTTTGGAGTATATCTGGAAATTCATTTAGTCTAAAGATGTGTGTCTAAGGATACATCAGGCATGACAAGTTTGAAGAAATACATAAGGAGATACATCATGCAAATCTAGTTCAAGAAATGAACACAAGTAATGTATCCTATAACATGTGGTCCTTGTGCAGAAATCAAGTCCACCAAGTCATACTCTCTCATGATAGCAATCAAAGGAGTTGGTTGGACAATGGTACATGTGCACAAGCAGCCAAGGAGTTGGTTGAGAAAATGGTACGAGAGAACACGTTCGTTGAAGGAAGTATCTGGAATGCACAAGCAAGTCTAAGCATTGCTTGGTTAATGGTTGGAAGTGCGCAAGCAGTAATGGTTGGAAAATATTGAAAGTGCACAAGCATAGCTAATTAGAAGATGCTTTCAGTAAGTGTAAAGCACACAAGTTCCTAGAAGGGTACAACGATTGAAGACCATCTATGAGAAAATTCCACAGCCAACGATACATCATGTGCGCAAGTCCCAAAGGATGACAAGGAAAGGGTCATAATCCCACTAAGAAGAAGATGGAGTATGCGCAGATTCCGCAAAGTATCAATACACCAAGGACACATTACCCATAAGGGATGGTACAACACAAGTCATGGGAACATCAAGATAAAGTATAAGATTGCGCACATACCTTAAGGCAATGGTACATCAAGAGCGCAATGATACACCACCAAGGTGCAAAGTCCCATTAAGTTGTGGACCGCAAGGGCGCAAGACATATATCAGATGACACATCAACAACGCAGAAGATGACGCGTGGCATATGCACAATCCGTGAAGTATGGAAGAAGGGACGCCACAACCAACTTGTGAACATACAATTTGTGTAGGACATGTATAAACAGAGATGCAATTGGAGATCTGAAGTAAGCTTGATGGCGAGAGCATAAGAGCTTTGAGTTAAAGTTTCAGTTTAAGTTTTGGGGCATCAAGGGGCTCGTGGATAGAACAGATGATCTAGCAAAGAGCCGAATGCGCACATGTGGCAGAATGAAGTTTTGATGGTGCACATAGAGATGTTGTAGATTTGTGATGGATGCACAAGAACTGAAAGGAAGAAACACTGAAGTATGTTCAAGTGCTTGATGGTTCAAAGGACATTAATACAATCAGCACACTAATGGTCATAGATGTTGTAGAGACAAAAGTGTGGAGATAGAACCGAAGTATATTAGACAATGCGCAGATGCCTTACCGATGCAAATGAGTAGAAGTGAAAGTGTGCGAAGTTGAGAACTCCATCTGATGCACAACAACAAAACAAAAACATAATCCGATAAGCGCATTACGATGCAGATGATCCGAGACAAGTGCATTAAACCAAATGAAAAAATTATTTGATGCACATGATGTCGTAGATTATCTAAGATACTGCAGCACTTAATCAGAACGAACACATAAGAAAGTGTGTAGTTCCATCTGTTACTAGTGCTTCATTTAAGAACAACAAACTATCAATTGAAAGAACATTATCAGTTGATCACAACAGTCACACAGAGTAGAACATTGAGATAACAAAGATGCAGACTGTTGTATCAGCGGAGCACACAATATATGAAGTAAGTTATCAACAGAAGTGTGATTTGAGAGGAATGAGAAGTCAAGTGATGTATGCAACGCAGTGACAAAGTATAGATTGCATACGAAGATGATGCACAACAGAATCATTAGTAGAAGATCAAAAGAGTGCGCAGAGTTGAATTTTAGTACAACAACAACAGATATTGGACATCAAGGCGATCAGACGGGGCAAGGAGACAAGGAGTTGAAGCTTCCTTCAGGTTGGTGCTTATAAAACAAAGAAGACAGGGGGTCGATGCCCCCTTCCAGTGGGTGCTGGAGAAAACACGGGGAGTGGAAGCTTCCTTCAGGCCAGTGCCTATAAAACTAGGGGGTTGGTGCCTCCTTCCAGTTGGTGCTGGTAAACACAGGAAGTTGGTGCTTCCTTGAATGTATTCTTTCTCATTATAAATAATAATTCCATGGTTTTCTCCCATTTGGGTTTCCACGTAAAAATCCTATGTGTTATGTATTATTTAAGTGATGCATATACGTGGATGTTCATTTTCTGCTGCATATATGAAGCTAAAGATTAAGTGAAAGACTAATTTGTTAAAGTAGGTAAAAAAAACTGCTAATACTAACTCACCTCCCCTCTCAGTATTAAATCGATTCCAACAATTGGTATCAGAGTGGGTGTCTTCAGTAACAGATTAACATCTGGAAGATAGATCATTGCACATAAATGGATAAGAAAGAAGACCTTTCTACAAACAGAGCACCAAGATTCGATGGCACCAATTACATTTTCTGGAAGGTACGTATGGAAGTATATTTGCAATCATTGACAGCAGATGTTTGGCAATCAATTGTTGACGGTTACAATGTCCCAGTAGGAGTACTAGTCAATCTAGCGCAAATGAGACTCTATAAAAGTAATGCTAGAGCCATAAATGCTGTGCTATGTGGTTTGACAGGTGACGAATTCATCAACGTTATGCATTGTGCATCAGCTAAGGAAGTTTGGGACAAACTCAAAGGTATATATGAAGGTGATGACAAGGTAAAGAAAACAAAGTTGCAAAACTTCTCTAGACAGTTTGAATCTATGAGAATGAAATATGAAGATAACATTACATCTTACTTCTTAAGAGTGGATGAGATAGTTAATGCTATCAAAAGTATCGGGGTCACTCTGGATTAAGAATCAGTTATACATAAAATTTTGAGAAATCTACCTCAAAGATTCGATGGAAGGTATCTGTGTTACAGTATCGAGCTAATCTTAAAGACCTAACAAAGGATAGGATTCAAGGGGTACTCACTGCATATGAGATGAGAACTGAGAAACAAACTCCCATCAGAAAAGAAGTTTCCTTTAAAGCCACAGGAAAGGACAAGCATGATCATGCCAAATATTGTTGTGATGAATCAGATGATGAAGAATCAAACTTTGTCAAGAAGCTGAAAAGAGGACGGGGTAAGTACAAGAACAAGTTTCCCTTTAAATGTTTCATATGTGGAGGAGTAGGTAATTACGCCTCAAAGTGTCATTTCAAAGAAAGTGGAGACAACGAAAATGATGAGGAATCTAGCTCATATGATCGAAAGACCGCGTGCTCACAACACAAACCTGAGAACAAAAGGAGGATTCCAAAACATAGGAAGAATCTGTACACTGAAGAAGGAAGCAATGTGTCTGAAGGAAGTGACTACGACGAAGAACCTAAGGAAGTACTCTTCATGGCCCATGTAGTTGAAGAAAGCAAAGATGAAAGGAAGAAGAACGGTTCAAGGAATACTCTAGTTGTGCAAAGAAAGCTAGGATCGCTAGACATGTATTTCTTTACTGGATCGTTTAAAACACCTCCAAAGCCAATCACACCTCCAAAACCTATTGAAGAGGCCAAGACTGACAATCAATCCGATGATGAAGACACTGCAGACATTGACTATGAAGGTGAATTGATAAGTGCCTTGGACGAGTTAAAGAAGTCTAAGAAGAAGAATAAGCTATTACAGGAACACGTGTCAAAGTATGAAGATAGTACATGCCATGTCAGGAATCTGTTGACGTAGATATTCGTGAAAGGATAACCAACTACGATATTCAACTAAATTCAGCACAAGAAAAGATTCTAGTACTTGAGAAAGTGAAATTAATATTAAGAAATTCACTAGATGAATTGGCGCAGGAAATCAGAAAGATGACTAATCAACTTGAGGAAAAGGATAAAGAGATATCATGTCACAAGTTGATTGAGATAAAGGGAAAGAGACAAGTTTGTATTGATCCTATCTGCACACAATCAGGAAGTGACAAGACAAAATCTGAAGATGAAGTGCAGACCAAGTTAAAAGATATCATGTCAATGTTGAACAGGATTCTGAAATATCAGAGATCACTAGAGGACAAAATTGCTCTAGGGTATGTAAAGACACCTAAGAAGATATGCGACAGAGAAAATGATCCATGTCGTGTCCAGGAAGCACGAGGGGGACAACAGTTCGAATGAATGAGTTGGATCTGTTATGGCGGAAGCTTAATACACAAAATGAGCAAAGCAGGTTTACGCAATACAAATAAAAACAAATACGCACAGACAATATGCAGGAATGTGAACTATTCTAGATTGATCAACATAAGATGTATGTTACAATAGTTGACATGCTTATATAGAATTTTGAGATGCTTGGGTGGCTGCCCGTTACGTTCAGTTACAAAGAAGAAGTTAGAACGGTTTCAACAGTTCAACCATTACAGTCGACTGGAAGACAGAGAGACAGTCTGTCGAAGTTTGACAGTCGCTGGTCGCATGTCGACGCTGCTTTTCGATGTCGCGAACTGTGAGGTTGCTGAACACGTCGAAGGTGCGGAACGTGTCGCAGTATGTCGAAGTCGAGACTTGTCGGAGTTGTGTCGAAATCGAAACCTGTCGAATTCGTGTCGAGTTGAAACTTGTCGAAGTTGTATCGACATCGATGACTTGCCAAATATGATGCGGATTAGACCTCCTTCCTTAAGAAACAATGGACCCCATTGTTTGCTCATGAAGGTGAGGAAACTTGTCGGTTACTTCAGTAGCAGAGTACCACTTTCCTTGAGATGGGATCTAGCCAACTTTGGCAACCTGAAACAAGGGAATTGTGTTCGTCCTTGTAAGGCCTACTCGTCGTCCCACAATGGTGTCACAAGGAAGAGGCTCCTGAACATCTGGATGGATGTCTTCTGGTGTTGTTATTGAGAAATCATTTTGTTCCAACAAGGGTGCATGGTACGGTCAAAGTAGATCCACATTGAAAACTGGATGCAGACCCAGGCATGCAGGAATGTCGAGCTGGAAAGCGTTTTCGCCAATCTGTCGAAGAATACTGTATGGACCATATCGCAAAGGCTTGAGCTTCTTGAAAGGACCAGTGAAGCGCTCCTTCTTAACATGTAACCAGACCTTATCCCTAATTTGGAATGTATGAGGAATACGATGCTTGTCGATTCGGGCCTTAGCTTTCTTGTTTGCTCTGTGCAACATATCTTGTGCTTGTCGCTAAATGTCGCAAATCTGTTCTCGAAACTTGACTGCTTTTTCAACTTCTTGCTGGCTGTGGTCTGTGTCGGAGTTTGGCTGCGTCGAGGAGTTGGTCAAGTCGATAGGCGCTGAGGGTTGAAATCCGTAACATATCTCAAATGGACTCTTGCCTGTAGAGCTGTGCTGAGCACGATTGTAGTTGTGCTAAATGTATGGAAGACTATCATCCCATGTGCGTCGATGTTGGTGATTGTACATGCGAAGCAGTTGTACTACCAAGCGATTCACAACTTCCGTCTGTTTGTCAGTTTGAGGATGGAAAGCTATCGAAAATGAGAGTTACGTGTCCAGCTGTTGCCAGAGGGTCTTCCGAAAGATGCTGACGAATCTGGCATCTCGGTCAGAAATGATGTTTGTGGGTAAACCAAAGTGTTTCCAAACATGTGTAAAGAAGAGCTGAGCGGTCTGCTGCGCTGTTGTGGTCTTCTTACATGGTATGAGAATGGTCATCTTGGAAAATCGGTCGACTACTACTAATATAGCGTCATGATGATGTTTGGTAGTAGGATAACCCATCAAGTAGTCCATAGAAATAGATTCCCATGGTCGACTAGGAACTGGTAGAGCTGTGTACAATCCCTGTCGTCTATTAGGTGGCTTAGAAATGGCACAAACCACGCATGATTGAATGTACTTGTTGACGTCGGATTTAAGTGTAGGCCAGAAGAAATACTTCTGCAGAATAGCAAGTGTCTTTGCTACTCCAAAATGTCCTGCAGTCTTGCTGTAGTGCGCGTCCCAAATGAGTTGTTGTCATTGCTCACCAGTCGGTACACAAAGCTGTCCAAGCTTGTATAGCAAGGTGTCTTTCAGGAAGTAGTCAGAGTCTGAGGTCAACGACTTGTTAGTCTGTAACTGCTGGTAGACTGCTGAGAATTCGCTGTCGTCCTCATACAACTATTGCCAAGTGGTCGTGTCATATCCCTGCATACTCATCACTGTCAAAAGGAGAGTAATGAGTGGTCGACTGAGGCAATCTGCTGAAATAGCTTAAGATTGCGCACATACCTTAAGGAAATGGTACATCAAGAGTGCAATGATACACCACCAAGGTGCAAAGTTCCATTAAGTTGTGGACCGTGAGGGTGCAAGACACATATTAGACGACACATCAACAACACAGAAGATGACGCGTGGCATATGCACAATCCATGAAGTATGAAAGAAGGGATTCCACAACCAACTGGTGAACATACAATCTGTGCAGGACATGTTTAAATAGAGATGCAAGTTGGAGATTTGAAGTTAGCTTGATGGAAAGAGCATAAGAGCTTCGAGTGAAAGTTTCAGTTTAATTTTCAGGGCATCAAGGGGCTCATGGACAAAACATATGATATAGCAAAGAGCCGAATGCGCACATGCAGTAGAATGAAGTTTTGATGGTGCACAAAGAGATGTTGTAGATCTGTGACGAATGCACAAGAATTGAAAGGAATAAATACTGAAGTATGTGCAAGTTCTTGATAGTTCAAAGGATAGTAATACAATCAACACACTGATGGTCACAGATGTTGTAGAGACAGAAGCGTAGAGATAGAACCGAAGTATATAATATAATGTGCAGATGTCTTGCTGATGCACATGAGCAGAAGTGAAAGTGTTGGAAGTTGAGAAATCCATCTAATGTGCAACGACAAAACAACAACAGAATCCGATAAGCGCATTATGATGTATATGATTTGAGACAAGTGCATTAAACCGAATGGATGAATGATTGATGCACAATACGTCGCATATTATCTGAGACACTGCAACACTTAATCAAAACAGACACATCAAAAAGTGCGTAGTTCCATATGTTACTAGTGTTTCATTTTAGAACAACAAACTATCAATTGAAAGCATACTATCAGTTGATCACAAGAGTCACACAGAGCATAACGTTGAGATAACAGAGATGTTGACTGTTGTATCAACAGAGCACATAGTATATGAAGTAAGTCATCAATAGAAGTGTGATTTGAGAGGAATGAGAAGTCAAGTGATGTATGCAGTGCAGTGACAGAGTATAGACTGCATACTAAGACAACGCACAACAGAATCATCAGCAGAAGATTAGAAGAGTGCGTAGAGTTGAATTTTAGTACGACAACAACACATATTGGACATTAGGGAGTTCGTACGGGGCAAGGAGACAGGGAGTTGAAGCTTTCTTCAGGCTGGTTCCTGTAAAACAAAGAATATAGGGGGTCGGTGCCTCCTTCCAGTGGGTGCTGGAGAAAACATAGGGAGTGGAAGCTTCCTTCAGGTCAGTTCCTGTAAAACCAGGGGGTCGGTGCCTCCTTCCAGTTGTTGCTGGTAAACACAGGAAGTTGGTGCTTCCTTGAATGTATTCTTTTTCATTATAAAGAAACATTCCGTGGTTTTCTCTCATTTGGGTTTCCACGTAAAAATCATGTGTTATGTGTTATTTATGTGATGGATATATGTGGATGTTAATTTTCTGATGCATAACTGAAGATAAACATTAAGTGAAAGGATGATTTGTTAAAGAAGGTAAAAAAAATTGCTAATAACTACGCTAATACTGATTCACCCCCCCTCTCAGTATTAAATCGATTCCAACATTCTTCAAGATCCCCATGTAGAAATTTTGTCTTCATATCCATTGTCTCTACTTCAAGATCAAAGGCAACAACAATAGACAAAAGAAATATGATAGAATCTAATTTAGTAATGGGAAATTGTTTTTCACCAAAATCAATTCCCTCTACTTGGAAATATCCCTTTTCTACTAAGCGGGATTTGTAGTTCTCCACTTTACCTTCTACATTCAATTTTTTATTAAACAACCAATGTCTACCAACATTTTTTCTTCCAGTTGGGAACTAGATCCCAAGCTTCATTTTTATCTAAGGCATCCATTTCAACCATAGCCTTATTCTAGATTTTACTATCCTTTAAGTCCATTACTTCCTTAAAAGTTCTAGGATGATCACCGGTAATTGATAAAGTAAAACAAGAATGCAAATTAGGTGGGGAATACCTTTTTGGTTTCCTTCTTTCTCGAGATGATATCCTCAAATTTGGAGTATGAGGTTGGTTCTTCTTATTCTTATTCATCTTATTCTATTGAGTCAGATTCTTCATCCTTCAACTCATACTCTATTTTCTCTTGTTCCTTTTCCCTTGTTACAAATTCTTGTTTTGGAACATCTCTAAACTCTCTAAAAACATCTTGACTATAAGCAATCTTCTTAGAAACTGGGTTCCAGAGTTTAAATTCTTTCACAGCATTTTTGTAACCAATAAATGTTAGAATATTGAGAAATATGCATAAACATACAACAATAACTTTACTAACCTGAAAATTAATAGCAAGAATCAATTAGTCTATACTCATATGCATACAAGCAACAAATACTCAAATAGTAAGAAAGGGACAAGAGAAAAAAAAATATTACACTGGAAATACGTGATAAAACCTCAAATGGGGAAACATCCACGAGAAGGTATGCTCTTCTTTATTCTTCAGAAATCTCCAATCTTACACTACATGGAATCCTCACATATGCATTACATCCCACTCCATCTTCATTTCATGTCACAATGATGTTCCACTAAAAAATGATGCCTCAATGACATACCCTAAAAGGGTCTCCTTCACCTCTATTATATAGCTAGAGGTATGGAATATTTACATCCCATAATACATGTGGGATAAATTAATTTCCACCTCCCTTATATAAATAATAGTAATAAGAGAGTTTATTACATGGTACATGTGAGATAAATCCTTTTTATAATATTAGAGTTATTTATGTCTTCTTTCATAGATATGATCATTAGACAACCAACAACACCACACAAGTCACTATTACTTATTCCAACACCCCCCCTTAATGATGACAAGGAAGAAATAATACAAATGGAAGAAGATGACATTACATTAACATTTCTCTTGATGACAACTTCCAGAATTTCCCATAACATGTGAATATGAACACACATCACCTCATAGATTTGATGAAGATAACAACCACTTCTCAGTGAATCATGGCATTGCCCTTGAACCAAACTTTACGATGAACTCTTGCAGGACACCACAATAGTCTATGTAAACCTCAGATGGCCAATACAACAAAAAAATGTGGCTAGCAGACGATCATCACAACCGTAACCCAACTAATAGTTGAAAGAACTCTGCAATAGACCTCATCACAAATACAAGTACCCCAATGGACTATACATCAGAAATGCGTCGCATAGGTAGTCTTCACAACCAAATTGAAAGATGCAATAACTTTGTATAAGACCTCATCACGGATACAAGAACCCTAGATGGTCTATACATTGAAAATGTGTCCAATAGACAATATTCATAACCAAAGTACTCTACTGAATATTACATTGTGAATACAAGACCCTTAGATGGTCTATCTATTGAAACATGTGGCCCATAGATAATCATCATGACATTACATAAAGAAGATGGTCTTCGCTAAATTTTATTATAACTAGCACTATTACATATGGGCGGATTGTTCCACGCAATATTTTCACGTTTTCAACATTCATGGGTTAAAAAAATGAATTTTTATATTTTTTTGAACAGGGCGGAAAACTCGTGGCAATATCCACGATTTTTAATGTTCCACGAACTTTCGTTCCTATATTGACGAAAGTTCTAGGTTTCACTTTTTGTTGCAATATAGACGAAGGTCGAGCTATATATACTACATACTCTAACCATTATTTACACATTTGCTATAGTTGAGACACATTGAGCGCAGATTTTGAACTTGCGGGGTGATTATTTGAGCTTGGATATTCTACATATCTCTGATTTTGAACTTGCAAGGTTAGTAATTTATATTTTTTTGTCTATATTTTTATAAGGGTTAGAATTTAATATTGTTTAGTAATGAGGCTTAGGTGTTAACTTGCTATTTTTCCTTTCTAATATTTTTTTCAAGAACTTGCTATCATTTTCATTTGCCTCATTTTAACTTTTCTCTCATGCATCAATTTGGGGTATTTGTCAATCTCTTATAAGTGTTTGTACTAAATACAATTGACATATGGAGGGGATATTATTGAATTCCATTGTATGATATCATGAATATCCCCATGCATTTAAGATAATGACCACGCGGAGTGGATTATCTAGGTATGTTGATTTCCATGCAAGACTATTTGCCTTTCTCTAGTTAGATTCAAAGATTTGATTTATTTTATTTTTATTTTCATGAAATACATATCTCAAGGAAACTCATTAAGCACTTTTATTCTAAGGATGGTACCCAAGGTAAATCGAATTTCATAAAAGATTGAGGATTTGTGAACACAAGGTTCAAGGTCGTTAATACAATATAATCATTTAAGAGCTCAACATGTCACTTAAGGGAATTGAACTTAGGTAGGGAGGATAACACATTATCACATGTTTTCATACATGGGGGTCTCATACATCAATTTTGTATCTAGCTAGGTTGTGACCTTAACATTAGATATTAACATTTGTTATTATTATTATAAATCAAATTTGTCCATGAAGTATAAACCATAATCAAAGATTTTACCACACTCTACTTGAGAAAGAAACTTCACTAGAAAATATCATCGACTACTTAAAGTTATCTCCATAAGGTTACTTAGAGTTGATCCTTTGGTATTCAGTGTTGGATCTCCCTTGGTGTTGGCCATTTTCTCTAGCAATCCCTTATCTTTTCATTGTTGGTTTCCTTTTTTCACCAATATTTTATATAAAGGGAAATTCATGGGCTTCAGCTATGATTCCGATTCTCAAAATTCATGGCTTTTATTTTTAACTATTGTTTCCTTGGAAATCTATCAACAAATGATTTGAAATCTCGATTCCATCTCTCATGACCAGAATGCCAAATCCATCTCTCATGACCATAATGCCCAATTAGTATACAACAACTTTTATAGGATCTTTACATCACTTCAACACTGTTCTTAGATGGTTGTGATTAGAAATATCTTCTCCAACCCCTAGTTGAAATCAATGCCAACAAAACCCATTATTGCTAGTCTACAGAATAAAATTTTATGGAACTAATACATACAAAATATCAACTATGTTGTACTCAATATTTAACAACTTCTAAAAATTAATTTGAAAATTTAATACTAAACTAATTAACTATTCTATCCTAACCTATCCTATCCCAGCTGAGAGCAAGTTTAATAAACTAAATTCAACTACCTATTGATGATAGATAAATCTGAAAAGAAATAATTCCAAATCAATGAGAAAACTCAACAGAATTGAAATTATAACACTTGAAGATTTTATAATATTTATGAGAAAAGATTAATGAAATAATAAAATAACTTCATTCATATTCCATCACAATTTATCAATAGACAATTGGAATTCAATCACTTCAATGTTTGAATAATAATGATAATTAACCAACTATGTATTAAAATATTTGTCAAAACACAAATATTTTAATTAATCAGCTAAGAAATAATAATATCAGTATCGTTTATTTACCAAGGATAACCTAAATGAATAAAAGATACGATATTTAAACATCAAACATAAAAATGAGCGATTAGAGCAAGTTTACAGATTTATATAAAATTCATAACCAAGCATGAAAAATATATTATTAAACTGAGAAAGCCGAATACCAAACTTATATTTATATGTGTTTCAAAAAACAACAACCACAAATGATACCAGTTTCATGAAACAGTGCTTCTGAGAAATCCAGGAAAGAGATAACTCCTTTCGAATACCCACAAGTGTAAAATTTAAAATCTTAGTATAAGTCTTTACGTACAAACTCCAACCCCTTGTACAACGATCTTCATAGTTTTTATAACAAAAACCGATAACTACATCCTTAAATTCTATACAACTGCCAGCTAAAAATAGTTTTTAAAATCTATTATCTATCGAACATCTGGAACCTATTTACAATCGTCTTAACTTAAGATATTCTTCAACAATGCACCTGGCATTAGATCATTATCATGCTCTTATCTTCGAATAACAACTCGTCCATGTTGAAAGCAAAAAGCAACCGACTTTTGATATCTAGCATCCATATTAACCAAACTTGAAACAGCTTCAGCACCTGGTGGCACAATATTAATGTAGCAAACAACATCAAAAGATCGAAATCCCTTTCAGTTATGACATGACCTGTAATCAACCAATGAATAGAATATAAGTTTCATTAAAAATAATCAACAGGAATAAATATAATTAAATGATAAGCAATGCGTGTAGAATCTGTGATTCTACGAGCATGCTATTTACCTGTTGATATAAAAAATATAACAACCATTAGTGATTTTAATTGGCAACCTGTAGCCTAGAAGCTTGATGAGCTTCTTATAACTTGCCCTTCAATTTGACAATTTTAATTTTATAACCTCCTTCTTGTTCCAACATTTTCTTATTAATGGATACTAAAGATTTGTTTTCAGTCTTGAAGTTTGTTTTCTTGACTTTTATTTGTTGCCATCGGCTGATCCAAGATAATAGTTCAGATCTTAGACTCTGTATCTCATCCTTCAAAATTATAGAGTTTGATTCGGATTTGTCAAGCTTCTTTTTCAACTGAGCAAGCTGCTATTTCAATTTTATGGCTTTTGTAATACTTCTCAACGTTTGATGAGATGATGAGCCATCTGTGAATGAATGTTCTTTCTTACTGTCAGCACTATCATATTGATAGGATGAATGACTCTCATCACCACCTTCATCTCCAGGACATACCACGGGATCACCAATTTCAATCCTCTGTTCTTGCAAAGGAATTTCCATGGGAACCTGATCCTCCTGCTCACTAAAAATTTCAATTACTGGGGGTTCTCCGTGTTGCGGCAGCGTTATAGGTACAGACATAGACACCATACTGCGGGAAAAAGATGCGAAACTTCTGAAGTTAACTTCTTTTGTTCCAAATTAGTTTCAGCATAACAAACATTTGCTAACTCTTCAAGATTTTGTACAGGTTCATCATAATGTTTGCTAGAGGTGGGTAAATCAACTAGGACTTCAGGAATAACAATACTAGATTGTTCTGTAATTTTTTCAACATCTTTCAACCTTGCATCTATTTTCACTGATGTATCGAAACATCCAGGAAGTGGAACTAGGTTATCCTCAGCATTCAAAGAGTTACGCTCTATGACAGTCGCAAAGCCGATATCAATATTCACAAACGCAATTGTTTTCTGTAACCCTTCGTCCTCTGTCACAGCCTTACCAATGTCATCGAATTCAGGGTTTGAAGAAGCCCTATGCTTTCTACGAGTCGAAGGAAGTAGGGTTGGCCAGTATTGTGTCGGCCCGAAATCGTTCTCAGCCAATAGTTCATCCCAAGACTTACCCACGAGAGACAACTGATGTTAGACCAAAATTTTAAGTAAACCGTGATGGAATAAACTCCTCTCGGGATCACCTATCGTGATTTGAACTTCGTTTGCCATTTTCTTCAGACTTTGAAGAAAGAAAAAGGGAAGATTCATTTTAAAACCCTTCAATGCTAGTAATAAACGGAGATGGTAATAATGAATATGAGAAAGACGACCATCACAGGAAATATATCTGACTAAAATTTCATAATGCATTCGCCACTAAGGTTTTAGAAATTTTGCAGAAACCCCATACGTTAAATTTGATTTAGAAGGTAATGGTAAAAGCAGGGACTTACATTGATTTTTATTGATCTTACTTCCTTTAAACCATCGCTCACCCATCTGGGGAATATTTGTTGCCTTAGCAATACTGTCCTCAGTAACCATAAGCTGAAACGCCCCAATTTGAGCTACATCATCCTTCAAACTGAAAGCGAACTCTCTGGTAACTTCGGTATTATGACCACTAAAACGCAAAAATAAAGACCCCCAACCTTATCGAACAAGGCATCGACCTCAAGATCAGCCTGAACCATCTCAGGGCCTGAAACTTCAAACCGGCTTAGAGGAGCCATTTGCTCAATTACAGGGTTTTCCTTTAGCAGAGAATGAAACGATGTCGTGAAAATAGAGGGTGTAGAATGGATGAATATACAGACATGACAAAACCCTCATATGACTCATGTGAAGGTTGAAGAACAACCCTAAACTGGCTTCTACGTGTGACAAACCCACCATCAAAATCATGGCCATCGCATGTATCTATTAAACAATTGATCTAACCCGAAATCATTACTAAATTTGATATGGATATTTGAACAAGATGAAGTTAACCTTTGATCAGGGTAATCATTTCATATCAATGTCAATCGAACATGTGTTTATAGCATATCAATTCATATCTTGCAGCAGATATATCATCACCAATTTCGACAGGAAGGAAGTGTACGTGGACTCTAGTCGTACTGTTTTGAACTGGCTGATATGAAACTCCATATCGCAAACAATCATGACTCCTAGGGTTCCACGAAATCAATGATCAATAATTCAAATGTTTACAAATCATAGATTAAAAACCATAATTCATATATGTAATGGATTCGGGAACAAGATCAAATAATTTCGATAATTCATGTTTAAAATATTCAAATGATAATTCAAATCATCATATGATCTGCCATGAAGATTGATCAAATAGAAAATTCATCAAAAGCTAGCTTTAGTTTAAACATTAATCATCGTGAGTATAACCGAAAGAGTCTTGAAGGAGATCCGAAGTGATGCATGAAAATAAACCTAAGTCATTGAGAATCATATATACAATGCTAAGTTTTTATTTATTTACAAAGCTTCAAACATGGCTTACAATATGACCATATAAATATTTACTAAGTGTTAAATAGATTATAGAATAAATTAATTAACCCAAGCAAAATCACACATAAAACTTAGTCATAGAAATCATGTTTTTTATCAAAATCTCAGAAATGAAAATCAAAAGAAATTTTCATGGAAGATAAGAAATGTTAGATCAATTCTAATCCAATCAACAAGCACCAGATAATAATTGTAAGCAACAATATTTTATTTGAAAAATATATGACCAATGAATATAATGACAAAAATGAGTCATATATAAAACCAAATCTTAACAGCTGCTAAATAAGTAACTTGCAAAAGGATTTGTTCTAACCCTAAATTTATAGTTTGATCAATAAACATGCTTTGAATTGGGAGTACCTTCAGAATCATAAGGCATTCCTAAATAATTTTGTGATAAATTATAGAAGAGAACTGATCAATTTTATTCGGCAAAGCATAAAAATTGAGAGGGTTGTTTTCCTGCCAACAAGGTTTGATTATTACGGTGGCAGGTAGGGATTTTAGGTATGTAAACCTTTGTAAACTACACAGTGAAATTGCTACATGGAGAGGACCCCTTGTCCCACAAACAAGGAGGTCTCATATATCAATTTGGTGTTTGTCTAGGTGATCATAACCTTAAAATTATATTATTATTACTATTATTATTATCATCATCCTCCTCCACTACAATGCTTGTAATTATTGTGTTTGTAAGGATTTTTGTGACTTGTCTTGTTTGTGATTATTGTGTTTGTGATGCTTTTTTTGTTTTGAAAAATTTGTGATTCTTCTTAAATAAGCTCACTAATTATTTTTGGCTTGGACCTTGTTGATAATTTTTTCATGTAAATATCATTGCTTCATAACCAACCCTGAATGTTCTCATACAACCTTATCACAACATCTCTCAATTTGAAAGGAACTTTTAGCTTTTGTAATCAATTCCAAAGGTCAGTTATAGGAACCGTGTCAAATTATTTTCTAAAGTCAACGAAGAAACACAAGAGATTGGTTTTTTATTAAAAAACTCCTCTGCAATGACCCTAATTATAACAAGGTGGTGCACAATTAAGTGATAGATCCTAAATACAACGTAAGATGGTACATTGGAAGTATATATTACTTTAGTCTTCATGTTTTTCTTTATAAATATAGAAATTGGATTATAATATACTGTATTCAGAAATATACTTATAATATCTAATGTAATTGACAAGTTATTGTTTGGTATGGTCTAGGTAAGACAATAACTTGTACCACTACAAGGATTTGTCACTATGAATGAAAATGCAAGGAAGCTTGCTCAATTTAGAGCTGCATTAGAGGCGAGAGGAGATGGAAAATGTTATTGTCCTTGCTCTGATTGCGGGGGCTTACAAAAAAGAAGACTTTTAATAACAATAGCTGAAAGACATTGTAGGGAGAAGGGGCACGCCGAAGGGGGTTATGAATATCGTCCCCCGGTAACAGGTCGTTATTCAATTTTTAATATATTCACTGTAATATTCATCATGGCATGAATTTCAGTAAAATGTCTTATTTTTTTACTATATGTTCTATACACACTAATTTTTCTACGTTGTATGTAAATTTATAGACAATGCCCCCAAAATGTCGCCCTCTAGAGAGTTATTTGCCAAGTACTAGCAGAAATACTCATTTATAGCCTGACAAACTTCTACATCAGAATATTGAAGATGATCAAGTAGTTATTTCTGATGATATGGATGTAGATAACATTAGTGATACAAATCAGGAAGATGATGTTAGAAAAACAGGATCGCAGAGCAATAACAATAAATATAAATGCAAATATAATCACACACACATTACAAGAGAGATGCAGATATATCGTGGTTCACCCAACTTGGGCTACGTCCACACTGAAGTTGCCAGTCCTTATTATTATACCGTCCAGCAAAATGAAGGGATACAACCTGCAGCACAACCGCTGCACTTCCTCTTCACTGTCTCACAGTCTCTCTTCCGATCTTAGAGATCTTTACAATGCATAAAACCTAATACATCAACCCTAGCCGTATTACGATGTCTTTCTTTTATAAGGGAGATACAATGGGAAAATACCACGGGATACCCAAAACCATGGGCCCGAAAACTGTTGGCGAAAATAGCCCCAAAGGTTGGGGCATGAATGGGAAAATACCACGGGATACCCAAAACCATGGGCCCAAAAACTATTGGCGAAAATAGCCCCAAAGGTTGGGGCATGAGTGTACAGTCCTCTATGGTGCACGGCTGAGACAATATCATCTATGAGATTGGAAGATCTGGCTCCACAACCAACAATATCCCACTTGGAGACTGATCACAACAACTCCACCGCTGCTGCACTTGCTGGACTTGGACTTGGCAACCTTCTCCTCTTCACCTTCATGCTAGAAGGCCAACTGAAACCGAGCAGGAACTCAGTTTCTCTCTGGTCACCCTTTGTGAACATGTCTGCAGGATTCTGGCTAGTATGTATCTTTTCCAGCTTCAACAGTTCATCTTCCAGAACAGAGCGTATGAAATGGTACTTGAGTTGTATATGTTTAGTCCTGGAATGGAATGCTGAGTTCTTTGCAAGATGAATGGCACTCTGGATGTCACTATACAACCTGCTATCCTTATGCTTCTGACCCACTTCCTCCATAAACCTCTGCAACCAAATCATTTCTTTACTAGCCTCTGTAACAACAACATACTCTGCTTCCGTTGTTGAAAGTGAAACAACCTTTCGTAATATTGAAATCCAACTTACTGCTGTTCCACCTACAGTAAACACATACCATGTAGTGCTCCTCCTACTATCCTTATCACTTGCCATATCTGCATCAACATTTCCCTGTAGAAAAGTGTCTGAACCTCCAAAAAATAATGCCTGAGTGGTAGTACCTCTCAAATACCTGAGAATCCATTGTACTGCTTTCCAATGTTCTTTACCTGGATTGTTCATATATCTGCTCACAACTCCCACTGCTTGTGCAATATTTGGTCTTGTGCACAACATGGCATACATCAAGCTGCCAACTGCTAATTGATAGGGAATCTTGGACATGTAATTTGTCTCTTCCTGTGTCTTGGGACACATTTCCTTACTTAGACTGAAATGGCTAGCCAAAGGTGTACTTATTGGTTTTGCATTCTGCATTCTGAACCTCTCCAACACCTTTTGTATGTACTCACTCTGAGACAATGTCAATTTGCGATTTTTCCTGTCTCTCGTTATTCTCATACCAAGGATTTGTTTTGCAACACCCAAATCCTTCATCGCAAATGAATTAGCTAGCTTCCTTTTGAGTACATTTATATCCTGCATGTTAGACCCTACAACAAGCATGTCATCCACATACAATAACAAGATAATATATCTTTCATTGTCTAGCTTCTTGAAATAAACACAGCGGTCAGAATGACATCTACTATAACCTTGTTCTGTCATAAACCTGTCAAATTTTAGATACCATTGCCTTGGAGCTTGCTTCAATCCATACAAACTCTTTTTCAACCTGCATACCAAGTTCTCTTTACCTTTGACCTCATACCCTTGTGGCTGCTGCATATATATCTCTTCCTCCAAATCCCCATGGAGAAAGGTTGTTTTTACATCTAACTGTTCAAGATGCAAATCTTCTACTGCCATTAGACTTAAGATAGTCCTAATTGAAGTCATCTTAACAATAGGAGAAAATATTTCATCAAAATCTATACCTTTCTTCTGTGCAAACCCCTTTACAACAAGTCTCGCCTTGTACCGCTTCTTACCTCCTTCTTCTTCCTTCAACCTATAAATCCATTTGTTCTGCAATGCTCTTTTTCCAACAGGCAACTTTACCAGATCCCAAGTTTGGTTTCCTACCAATGAGTCCATCTCCTCATTCATGCCTTGCTCCCACTTCTTTCTAGTTTTCACCTGCTTCGCTTCTTCATAACATTCTAGTTCACCAGCATCAGTCATCAACAAATAATACATTGAAGGAGAGTATCATTCAGGGAGTCTACTTTTTGGAAGATCTTCTTGTAGTTGCAGGAGTTTCAGGTACTTGCTGTTGTTCTTGATTTTCTGGCACCTTTGGAACTTCATTTTCTTGAATTTGATCAAGTACTGTGTACTCTGTGTTTTCATTTTCCTATTTCTTTCTCTGCAACTGATCTTTATACATGACCTTTTCATTGAATATGACATATATACTTCTAATGATTTTTTGATTTTCATAATCCCGTAAAGGATAACCAAAATCATCAACCCCATATCCAATAAAGGTACATTTCTTGGATTTAGCTTCAAGCTTTGTTCTATTTTCTTTATCAATATGGACAAATGCTTCACAACCAAACGTTCTCAGAAATGAGTAGTTTACCTTTTTATTTGTCCATGCCTCCTCTGGAATACCACCATCCAAAGTACTTGAAGGTCCTCTGTTTATTAAATAAACAACAGTATTTACAGCATCTTCCCAAAACTGTAAGGGAAACCCTGCATGCAATCTCATACACCTTGCACACTCCATGATCGTTCTGTTCATCCTTTTAGACACACCATTTTCTTGTGGTGTTCCTGGGACTTTCTTCTCTCTACGAATCCCATGGTATGAACAGTAACTATCAAACTCCTTGCTGCAGTACTCACCTCCATTATCAGATATAAGACACTTCAACATTTTTCCTATCTCATTCTAAACCAAAGCTTTCCACTTCTTAAAAGTAGCAAACACATCAGATTTTTGTCTAATGCAATAAACCCAATTTTTCCTAGTTGCATCATCAATAAATGTAACATAATAATGAGAGCCACCAAGAGATTGTACCTGAGCCGGTCCCCATACATCTGTATGCACAAGCTCTAACTTTTCATTCTTCTTCTATTTTCCAACCCTGAGAAATCTGACTCTCTTATGTTTTCCATAAACACAATTCTCACAGAATTCTAAACTTACCTGCTTCAAATCTGGCAGCAACTTCCTTGAGTGGAGAATCTGCATCCCCTTCTCACTCATGTGGCCAAGCCTATGATGCCACAATGTTGTATCTGTTCCTGTGGAAGCTAAAGAGATAGAATGGTCAGTATTATGAAGACATAAATACAACGTACCTACCCTGTCTCCTTTTGTTATCTGTTCCACCACTTTTCTCCAAATGTAGATAGACAACCGCCATCCCCCAACTGCCCTGTTGAGATCAGATTTCTTTTCATAGCAGGAATATGCCTAACATCTTTCAACAACCAATCGGTTCCATTCTTAACTTTTATCCATACCTTACCCATTCCAACAAGTTTACATGGCTCATCATCACCCAATAAAACATGTCCAAAATCACCTGGAACATAATCATGAAAATATTTCCTATAGGGTGTAGCATGACATGAAGCCCCTGAATCTACTACCCAATAATCACTAGCATTATCTAATGCAAGAATCAAAGCATCTTGTAACACATCACTTGCTACATTTGCTTCCTGGGTAGTTTTCTTTTGTGCATCTCCTTTCTTCTTTAGAGATCTGCAGTCTTTTTCAGATGTCCTTTCTTTCCACAGTTCCAGCACTCTATCTTTCTTAGTCTAGACTTGGATTTGCCGTTTTTAGAGTTGCTGCGATTACCTTGGCTCTTTCCTCTCTCCTTTTGTCTTCCCCTTCTCTCCATGGTCAACGCATTACCTGATGTCTCACCTGTGCTTTTCTTCGCATTTCCTCGCTAAGAATAACACCAATAACATCATCAAATTTCAAGGTGTTTGAACCAGAGACAGAGTTACTTACAGCCATGACCAAGCTATTCCAGCTTTCTGGTAATGAACACAAGATTAGAAGAGCCTTAACCTCATCATCAAATTTCACACTTACAGAACTGAGTTGATTTGTAACCATATTAAACTCATTTAAATGATCAGTAATAGATCCACCTTCAGACATCTTCATATTAAATAAACGCTTCATTAGAAATACCTTGTTGGAGGCCGAGGGTTTTTCATACAGCTTACCCAGTGCACTCATCAAACCCTCCGTTGTCGTTTCTTTTGAGATATTGAAAGCCATCTACGAAGCCAGGCTCAGCTGTATTATTCCCAGAGCCTTTCTGTCAAGAACCTCCCATTCTTCGTCCTTCATGGCTGTCGACTGCTTTGCTCTTCCTCCCAACGGTAGGAATAGATCCTTCTAGTACAGATAGTCCTCCATTTGCATCTTCCATAACTAGAAGTTTTGGCCATTAAAATTCTCAACCTTAAACTTTCCTTCTTCTGTCATTGCTCCCACTCGAACTAGAAACCCTAGCTTCCTGCGGGTTTATATGCCAAATAGACCTTTGGCTCTGATACCAATTGTTAGAAAAACAGGCTCGCAGAGCAATAAAAACAAACAGAAATGCAAATATAATCACACACACATTACAAGAGAGACACAGATATATCGTGGTTCACCCAACTTGGACTACATCCACATTGAAGTTGCTAGTCCTTATTATTATACCGTCCAACAAAATGAAGGGATACAACTTGCAGCACAATCGCTGCACTTTCTCTTCACTGTCTCACAGTCTCTCTTCTGATCTCAGAGATCTTTACAATGCATAAAACCTAATACATCAACCCTAGTCGTATTACAATGTCTTTCTTTTATAAGGGAGATACAATGGGAAAATACCACGGGTTACCCAAAACCATGGGCCCGAAAACTGTTGGCGATGCCCCGAACCCCAAGGTTGGGGCATGAGTGTACAGTCCTCTAGGGTGCACGGCTGAGACAATATCAGCTATGAGACTGGAAGATCTGGCTCCAAAACCAACAGATGAGATACATAGATGGATCCAAGACACATTTGCTCCACTGGATGAGGACAACCAGGATGATAGTCATGATGTTGATCCTCTACTCGAGAAGTCATGTCAACCTCTATACGAAGGCTCAAAAACAAATCTTCTATCTGCTATATTGTTGTTAGTGAACTTGAAGGTTTCAAATGGTTTATCAAACACATGTCTGACACAGATACTCAGGTATGTAATTTGTTAATTTTTTTTTTTTGCATGTTCACATCTATAGAAAGGGTTGACTTTTTTCCTATATTATTTCTATTGTTATCTAATTTGTGAAGTTTGGATGCGATATTGATGATTAATATTTTTTTCATTGATTTATTCTTTTGAATTTTGTAGATTGTTAGGTGAATTTCTATTACCAACTTCAAATATTTTACCACGCACTTATCAAGAGATATATGTCATTATGAAAGCATTTGGAATGGAGTATCAAGCTATTGATGCATGTCCTAATGATCATATCATATACTATGAACACTATGCATTAGAAAATGAATTCCCACAATGTCAAACAAGTAGGTATTGAACCGATAAAGTGACAAAAAATGTGCCTCAAAAAGTTCTTCATTATATTCCGATAATTCCACGTTTCCAACGGTTGTTCAGGTGTCAAAGTATAGCAAAGCTTATGGATTTCCATGCAAAGAACATAAGTCGCGATGATGTTCTTCGAATGCCTACAAATGGTTCTACATTGAGGTACATCGAAGAAAAGTGGCCAATTTTTATAGAAGAACCTCTTAATGTTAAACTTTCGTTGGCAGCTGATGGTGTCAATCCATTTGGAGATCTTCGTTCTACCTACTCAGTGTGGCCTGTTTTTGTTATAAACAATAACCTTCCTCCTTGGATGTCGATCAAGAGCGAGCACACAATGTTGGCAATGATTGTTCCAGGTATTTAATTAATATGTAATTTTTTACTTGAAAGTTTGATCAATAAATATTTCAATGATTTGTTTCGTGCATGATAATTATGTCTTTTATAGATAACGACATATAGGCGCTAAATATAATTTTTTTTAAACAGAAACAGGTGAACGATTTATATTAACAAAGGCTGTGCACAGCCATTCAGTACAAAAAACAAAATCCAGCACTCTGCATCAGAGGAAGGAAAATTGCAGAGGCTTATAGAGTTTTCCCCCTGAAGTTCTATACTTTCTGACTTCCTATAAACTCTATTTTTGCTGGTGGGATAAACCCTTACAAATTGATTGCATAATTTTTGACAAAAAAACATTCAAGATAAACATCTAGGAGAACCTGCAAACAAGTGACTGCCATCATCCGAAATTTTGCTGCTGAACTGAAGCCGCTTCTACCATCTCCTGGTTTACTGTTGGGACCTCCTGCACAAAGCTGCATTGTGTTTTGTAGACAAAGGCAGAGATGTCCACTTTGACACTGTCAACTTTCCCCATTAACTCAATAATATTTCTGTCCATGTCCTCCATGCGCGATTCCATACAAGAGAGCCTAGCGTGGATATATTTGTCTTCCAGAGCTAATTCATCAATTTTATTTACAGTGTTGCAGACTGCAGAGTAAGTCCTGGAAAGATATACTTTGATATCAGAGGTGAGCCGACTCAGCGTAACTATGGCCTGCCTGACGCCGTCCATATCGCAGTCGGCCGAGAGAGAACCGTCTTCGAACGACACTGTGGGATCCTGGGAGATGCAGAGGCTTTGCAGAGCCGGGCCGAGAGCAGGGTATGAAGGACCTTCCATTCTGAACGCTATACAACCGATGGGCGCCTGGGGTAGTAAATTCCCAAGCGTGAGGACTGAGCAAGCCACGGGGAGAGCACGTGGTGTGATGTGAGACTGCCGAGCCATGTCTTGGTAGTGGGGAAAGTGATAACCAAAGCCAATTTTGCAATGGTGATAGGGGCTATCAAGCCTATAATTGTTCCAAAAAATAAAACTCCTTAACCATGTATTCATTAAGGTAGAAAACGATGTGTTAAAACCTTGTTGAGAGAGGCTTGCCCCATGTCTAGATTGACTCCATCATTAGCTAGTTTGTCAGCAATGAAATTGTGATCTCTTAACACATGGTAATAGAGAGTGTCCTTTGGGAGAGCGAGATACTTGATTCTTTTCTGAATTCTCTGGCTTTTGTCATTCTTGTGGAAATTGCCATTGCGCATAGCTTGAATAACATGTCTGGAATCCCCGAATACCTGTAAGCGATTCATGTTAAAGGTGACTGCTATTTCTAGAGAGTAATACAAGGCCAACCATTCTGCTTGGTTATTGGTGTTGGTGCCATGTCCCCAAGAGAAGTCTACTACTTTATTTCCTCTAGGGTCAAAAATTACCCCCCCCGCGCCTGCCGCCCCCGGGTTCCCCTTCGAGGCCCCGTCAAAGAAGATTGTGAATCTTGCTTGTTCCTTCCACCATTTTTCAAAGGATTGTTTATCTTTTCTTATTTCCCACTCATGACAGACTGGAGGGGTTTTGGACTGAAGAGAACTCACCATTGTGAACCTTTGGCACCATTGGAATTCATTCCAGCTTAAAGCTTCCTTGGAACAGAGTGCCACGCCCCTGGATTTCAAAGATTCAGAGATAAGGGTTATTGCTTTGTTTGCTAAACTCGTCTCTGAACTTTTTTTATCTTCAAAAATTCTTCGGTTTCTTTCCAGCCATATTTGCCAACATGTATTCATAGGGAGAAGCTTCCAGATTCTTGAGAAGGTGAGCTTGTTTTTTGAACCTCCCTGGACTCTATAATTCCATTCATCCAACATTTGTTTCATCTGCCTGGGGAAGGGAAATGAATTTGCTAGTGTGTCAAGAACCACATTCCAAACCTGTCTAGCAAAAGTGCACTCCAGAAATAGATGTTGCACATTCTCTTCTGCGTTTTGGCACAGAGGGCATCTAGAGGGGCCTTCGATACCACATAGCTTGAGATTGTCGGCTGTTAATTGTTTGTTGTGAGCTAGAATCCAGAAAAAGTAATTTATCTTTGGAATGTTGTCTCTGTTCCAAACTTTCTTCCACCTTGTTTGGGAAGGGTTGTTGTTCCTAGTAAGCAGTGCATAGCCATCTTTGACGGAGTAATTCCCTTCTTTGCCCCAGCCTCTGGTGTCTTTGGATCTGATGCTTAGGGGGGATTTGCCATGCAAGAGTTGTGTGAAGACTTTATAGCTTTCAACTAAGTTGCCTGGGGGATCCATATTTTTCCAATATTTCCATTTCCCTGAAGGTGTCCAGATAACCATATCCCCCAGCTTCTTTATCCCTGCTTCTTGAAGCCAGGATTTGACATTCTGGATTTCTTGTATTTCGCCAATTGGCTGCTATCCATTGATGCTATTTGTCCAAAGGTTGATTTTGTTTCCGCTACCAGGAATCCAATACATATTATCTTTAATTACCCCTGCTGAGGCGAGCATAAGTCTCCAAATGGCAGTTCCTGTTTTTTCCTTCATATTGTTTAGACATCTCTGTCTTGACCCTATGGTGTATTTTTTCCTTATTGCCTCCTTCCACCACTCTTTTTTGCCTAATATCAATCTCCAAACAATTTTTGCTCCCAATGCTTTGCTCATCGTTGCTGGATCACGAATGCCCAATCCTCCTCTTTTCCAGTTCTCCTTAACGGTGTTCCAGTTGACAAGGTGAAACTTCTTGCCTTGAGACTTCCCTCCCTGCCAGAGAAATTTTTTGATTTCCAAACATATATCATTCATAACCGTCTTGGGGGCCAAAAGAATGGCTCCAATGTAAATGGAAACTGAGGATATGACTGCTTTAATCAAGGTCACTCTACTAGCTAAGTTGAGCCAGCGTGATCCCCAAGAGTTGATCTTATTCTTGATTTTTTCCAAAATCGGTTGCCAGGAGGATGAGGAGGTTCTTTTATGGGTGATAGGGATGCCTAAGTACTTGAAGGATGTCCAGTCAAAGCAGGGTTTAAAATCTAAAATGAGAGTTATGTTTCTAAGAAGGAGGTTTCCGCAGTTCCAATTGTAAATATTGCACTTTTGACTGTTCGTTTTACCCCCAGAGGCATGAAGGAAAAGGTCTAGGATTGACTTAAATCTGAAAGCAATGATGGACGAGGCGCTACCTAAAAGAATGGTGTCATTAGCAAACTGAGCATGGTTAATGGGAGGAACGTTTTTGGTTATGACAATACCTGGGAGGGAGCCATTCAATTGCTGACTGTTAAGTTTCCTACTCAGGGAGTCTGCCATGATGACAAAGAGGCTAGGGGAGAGGGGACAACCCTGCCTCAGCCCCCTAGACAAACGGAAGAAGGAAGAAGGTTGCCATTAACTAGAGGGGCGATCCAAGGAGATCCAATGCATGCTTTGATCCACCCTATAAAATCTTTTCCAAAACCAAATTTTGCCATTACTGTGAAAAGAAATTCATGCCTAACTCTGTCAAAAACATTTGCCATATCCAGCTTTATAACCATACCTGAATATTTTCTTTGAACGCTCGAGTGTATTGCCTCTTGAACAAGAAGAATGTTGTCATAGATTTTCCATTCAGCCATGAAGCCACCTTGATTTGGGGATATGATTCTGGGTAAAAGCCTCTTAATTCTATTGGCAATGATTTTGGTAAGAATTTTGTAGGAGGAATTACACAGAGAGATGGGACGGAACCTTCCTATGGAGTGCGGATGTTTTTCCTTGGGTATGAGAGCTATAAAGGTGGAGTTGGTAGCCCCTCCGATTCTTTCTCTTTCCCTTGTCCAATTGAGCATTCTGACAAGATATTTTTTGAGCCAATGCCAAAATTTCCTGTAGAATTGAATGGGGAATCCGTCCGGGCCGGGGGCCTTTTCTGGATGTAGTGACCAGACTGCTCTTTTCACTTCTTCTTCTGTTATCTGATCCATTAACCTCTTATTATCAGCTTCTGAAATGAGAGTGGGGACTTCCATGCTCATTTGGTCCAGATTGTCTTTGGAGACATCCTCATTTTCATTGTATAACTTCTCAAAGTGAGCTTTGGCTTCTTGGAGAATGCTGTCCTGCCCTTCTATCTTTTGGCCATCCTCCCTTGTGAGGCGTAGAATGTTGTTTTTCCTGAATCTCTCCTTGCATTGGGCGTGAAAGAATTTTGTATTCCTATCTCCTACCTTTAACCAGAGACATCTTGATTTGAGCCTCCATTCTTCCTCTTCTTTTCTAGCAATGCTCAGAATTGCCTCATCTAGTTTTTTTTCTTCTCTAAGCATTTCCGTTGTGACTGTAGTCTACTCCATTTTAATTTGATGTTGTTCCATTTCCTTTTGAAGCTTCTCGAGCTCTTCTCCAGGTTTTAGATTGTTTTTCTTTGCCCAATTTTTCAGTGTTCTTTTGATTAACTTTAATTTGGTCTCCCAGATATAGCCAGGGGATCCAGGTATAAATTGCTTCCAAATCGAAACAACTTCATCCATGCAGTTTTGGTTCTCTAGCCAAGCCGGATTGAGCCTGAAGGGGAGAGGGCCAAGGTTACCTGGGGAGGAAAAGAAAAGAGAGATGGTTCTGTGATCTGAGGTGGATGAGGCTAAAATTTTAGATTCAGGGATTTTGGGGTTGAGGAGAAAGGAGGAGCTGATTAGAAACCGATCTAGACGAGCATCAATGTGATTAGGGCCAATCCTCTTATTATTCCAGGTAAAGACACCTTGCTTGGGCTTGATGTCTATAAGATTCCATTCTGAAAGCAAGTCTTCCAATCTTTCTCCAAATGGGTCTCTGATTTTTGACCCACCTTTCCTCTCAACCACTGAGATGGTGACATTAAAATCACCTGCTAGAATACAGGGGAGATTTGCTAGGGTGGGGCGAAGGTCTATTAACTGGTTCCAAAACTGTTCCTTTTGGCCATACATGGTCGGCCCATAGATATTTCCGACCCAAAACCTATCATTACTTGAAATGTCTTCTAACTCAGTAAAAATCCAATGTCGACTTATTTCGGAGGAATGACATTTATACTTACCTTTGTCCCATATGGAAATTAGTCCTCCAGATGCTCCTATTGCATTGACTGCTATTCCTTTTCCTTTGGGCCAGACTTTCTTCATGATGCTGATGCAGTCTTCCTTTTGCATTTTAGTCTCCTGGATTGTGAGGATTGAAATGTTCTCCATTTTTTTTATTCTTTTTATTGCTTCTGCTTTTTGCTTTCCGCCTAATCCTCTGCAATTCCAAGAGACTATTTTCATTATTTTTTTATTTGAAGAGGACCTGCTCTGTCCTTTCTTTCCTCCTGAGTCTGCTTTCCACTAGGTATTATTCTTACATGCTGATCCAAACTGGTTTGCTTGCCCGCCGCCCTTTCTCTGGCTGATTCTTGTTCTCTGATTGTTTTGTTGAGTCTTCTTCCTCTTTTGGCTATGGGTTCTTGTTCATCTTCTTTACTTTCCGAGGTTTCTTCTTGAAATAATTTTGCTTTGGCTCTTGTTACTGAACCTCCTGAGTTTAATGAGGTCTCTATTCCATCCACTGCATGCTGAGAGAGGGGTAGGTTTTGATTCTTGTCCTCATTCTCATTCTGTACCTGGCCTCCCTGATGTTCTTCAGATTGCTTTTCTTTCTCCTGTTCTTCTTCATTTTCCTCGCTGCTCAGGATCTGAAACTTGTTAGAGTGCTCTTTGTTTTTAGGTGGAGATTTGGTCACTGTACTTGTATTATTTTTGCCCCCTTTTTTCTTTGAGACTTCGTTCCATTCTCCTCCTTGATTCTCTTCTGCTTCTGGGATTTTTCTTTTGGGGCATAACCTCGCGAAGTGCCCATATTCATGACAAACCTTGCATTTAAAGGGAATCTGCTCATAGTCGACTGTTTTCCTGTGACTCCATCCTTCCATTGCCAAGTCTATAGCTTCTGGAAGGCCCTTTTCCAAATCGACTTCAACACATATTCTTGCACAAGAGAACATTGGGGGTTTTGGCTCTGATTTGTCGATATATTTCCCCAGCGAGTTACCGATAGCTCGTAAATCTTCGTCATTCCAACAATGAAGAGGGAGATGCGGCAACTTTACCCAGACGGGGACTGCCCTTGGAATGTCTTTTTCTGGGTCAAAGGAAAGATCCCATTTGTTAAGGTACATTCCTCTTGGGCCCATGAAGTATGGTCCATTCCTGAAGATTAAGTCTCGATCCTCCTTTTTTTCAAAGTAAAAGACAAAGAACCCTTTCCCACAGAAAATTTGCTGCACCTCTCCTTGTATTAGGGGTCGCCAAATTTTGCTGAGCCAGGATTCAATGGAGCGTGGGGAGGGCCAAAGTCCCGTGAAATGTCCTACCAGTCCTTTTTCTGCCAGCGCAATGGCTTTACATTTCGAAGCAGTTGAGGTGAGCTTCACTTCTGGAACCTCTGTTCTTTTGACAAACTTGGATTCGGGCGGGGCTGTGGCTTTCGATGAGGTAGGCTATGAAGCAACCAACGTCTTAAACAAATCAGCAACGAGAGGGCGAGTGTCATCCGGGCCATTGCGGCCAGGATCCGGCGGTGGCTCCATTCGAGCAGGCGTATCTACCAACCCTAGGCTTTCTACATGTACATTTCTCAATATTCCGCTAAATATAATTAATCATGTATGTTAGACCAATTAGGCAAGTACCAGGTTAAAGATATGAACGTATATCTTGAGCCTCTTATTGATGAGTTGTTGAAGTTATGGGCTGGCGTCACTATGTATGACATCTCTAGACCAATAGGGAAAAGACGATTTCAATTCCATGGAGTACTTGCATTTACAATTCATTATGCTCCCGGGTTAACACATTTTTGTGGTATATTGTTACTTTCTTTTGTTCCTTAATATTTTATATATCTGTTGATAATATCATGCATTATTTTAAATTGTAATTCTAATTTGCTACACCAATTCATATATCTTGTAGGTCTTCAAACAAAGGGTAAATTTGCATGTCCAGTTTGCGGTCCCGGGATAAAATCTCGTCGTTCAAGGAGTTTAGCAAAGGAAGTGATCGATGAGTTTAGACACTTTTTGCCTAAGAACCATAGTTATCGAACTACAGACAAAGACAAATTTAATGGTAAAGAAGAGAATGGGAAAAAACCACGAAGAATGACACCTCACCTATGGAAGTCGGAATATAATAGAAACCGTTAAGGTATGCCAAATTTTTTTTTGTACTAAATTATGTTCAGCTCGATATGCCTATATTGATTAATTAGTTTTAATTTGATTTTGTTGATGTTTCATGAATGTCGTTAAGGCATGAATGGGCTTCTATGAGGAATCAAAATTTACCCGATTCAATTCAGTAGGTTTCCATACTACGAGCACCTACAAATAGTTCATTTGTTTGACACAATGCATATTGGGAAGAACATAACAGAAATGTTATGGCAAATATTAGATGGAAGGACTGACAAAGAAAAAATTGGAAAGATTTGTAGTGACATCCAAGAAGCTAATCACGCATTGCAAAGTGTGATCGTTAATTCTAATGGCGATGGCCGTCAACAGAATATTAGTCTTCCTCGGTGCTTGACGGAGCAATAGAGCAATATTGTAAAAGAGGTCATAAAACAAATCAGGTTTCCGACGAGTTTTTTGTCAAACATAAAGAATATCTTGATGAAAAGAGGTGATTTTGCTGGGGCTAAAACACATGATTGGCATACATTCATTAAGGTAATTATGAGTCTATATTAGTATATTTCATTATCGGTATGCACTATTTTATTCTCTTATTTTGAAATAAATATTAATACTTATGTGTTTTTTGATATAGTATGTTCTACCTTTATCTCTCCCAGATGACTTTGACAACAACATAAAACGTATTATTTATGTTCTTGGAAAATACATGAGGTAAGTAATGTTTTACTTGGAAAATGACTTGGTATGTGGTTTGTAGCGAAACTTATTGACATATTATGTTTTTCCCCGCAAATATTATATATGCATTGATATTGTTTTATTGCATCATTTGCAGGTGGCTTTCATCAAAAGAAACCCATAAAGAAGATATAAGGCATTGGAAGAGATAAATTCCCCGACTAATGTGTGAAATGCAACAGTATCTACCTCCAACATTTTTCAACGCACAAGAACACTACCTCATACACCAAGTTGAGGAGATTGAATTATGTGGACCAGTACACACAAGGTCGATGTGGATGGTGGAGAGGCAGTTGAAGTCATTGAAGGATTTTGTTAGACAAAGAGCGCATCCCGAGGCTTCTAATATGGTTGAAGGATATATGGTATATCAATGCATGGTGTATATTAGTGAATATCTACCTAAATTAGCAGAAACTATGAATGTGCCTCGCATTTGGCATCTTGAATCCATCAAAAAATTTGAAGGGGAGGTCCTATTGGGGAGAGGTACATTGAGGACTGTGAAAGGTAATTATTATACGTTGTTGAATTAATATATTACACATGTATTTTTTCCAATTTTATATTATCACTGTTTTTTAACTTTTTTTAATAATTATGCATTTTCAACTATATTAAACTATGTTCCTTTAGTGATATCTAATTAATGATATTGAATTGTTACTTTATCCTATAGCTGGTCGAGTGTGGGATGCTTTACATTTATACATTGCAAACAACCTTGATTGGATGGAGCATTGGATAAAAGATTATGAAGAATTCTTCGGTAGGTTATCATGGGAAGGGGTCAGTAACATGATTAAAATAGCTCATCGTATTCGACAACAATTTCCCGAACTTACGTCACAAAGGGAAGTTGATTTAGCCTATGGTTTAAAAGATAAAAAGGCAAGTAAATTGTTTACCCACATTTTTTCTAGTTACTTCGATCCATTTTTCCAATTAAATTTCGTTTGTTTAAGTTTTCAATTATATTTACTAACTCCTATATGACGTTTATTAAATCACAATGTATTTTTAACCTATTGTCAATGTTGCAGTTGAAACATGACAAGGTGTAATGATCGTAAATTTCGTATCAAAAAGTTGGATGATAACAGGAAAACCTCGGATTGTGGGATAACTGCAGTGTTTAAGGTCACCAATGTTTCCTCTAGAAGTGATAGACATCCAGAAGAAACCGAAAATAGGTACTATGGGCATTTGGAGGACATTATTGATTGTGATTTTAATTCCTTTAAAATAGTTTTGTTTGAGGTGAAGTGGTACAGGCTACAGATGCATGAACGTGATCCTGAAAGAACTGTTATTGAGCATGTTAATGGATTTACCATGGTTAATACAAGGGAATTTGAACTGGGTACAGAGCCTTATGTTCTTCCAAGTCAATGTGAGCAAGTCTACTACTCCGAGGTACCAGGTAAAGCAGGTTGGTCATACGTTGTTCGATATGATCCAAGAGGAAGACCAATAAAGTATAATCCTATACTAGATGATGAAGATAATCACAAAGAAGAAGAAGATGATGATGATTCAAATCAGGCTGCGGTCGATGTGTTAGATGAAGAAGTTGAAGAGGTTGATCATGCAAATGTAGCAGACGATGATCTCAATGACGTTATGGATGACTATATTAGCGAAGATGACTTTGATGCTGATGACGATGTGAATGATCCTTTCATCAATATCTATTCAGAATTGGATCTTGATACAGATGTTGAGTTGGATGAAGAAGAAGATGAATGATATTTAATTGTTGAAAAGTAGAAGTATGCAATGTTTTTAGGTTAAAGTAAATGCACTCACCATATGTTCATTTTGTTGATTAACTTGGTTATATTTGAAAATTAGTTTTCTAATATAATTATGTTCTACATGTGCAGTAGCGTGGGTGTTCTTGGAGGTTGTAGTGGTAATGGTTTGAATCGAACATGTGTCGATTGAGCAAGATACAAAATGAAGTTATAAGATTTATGTGTTAATTTCTGGGTTATTTGATATTAGAACAATTATCATAATTTTTATACAAATGGATTGGTAACTTAAATTGTTACAATTGTTATTACTTAGTAGCTATTATGTTAATCTATGTTAGTTAGTTATTTTGATCTTGCTAGACAAAAATGATAATCAACAATATCTTTTTTATGCTTTTTAAACTAATAGTCATTATTAACAATATCGTTTTTGTGCTTCATTTTTAATAAGATGTTTGTGCTTCTGTATCAAAGTACATGGACTTCTTAAAATACATCACATATTGATGTCCTTTGATCATGATCCATTATGTGATGGCAATTAGGCCTTGTGTTAACTCATTTCTAATAGAATGGGTTAAGTGACTAATTACATTTTTCTTCATAAACAAGAAAAAGAAGCAAGTCACTTGGTGAATGGGCACTGCAAATAATTTTTTATTTATCATTTTTATTAACCAAGTTTTTATAAAAACACATTATGGATTTCATTTATATGTTTTACTAAGTCTTAGAAACTAAGATTAAGTGGGAAAAAACAATAATGTTACAAATAGGCTGTAAAATATTTTAGCGAAAGATTCTTGAAATATGTTCCCAAATTAAAAGTGGTTCTCCTATGATCAACGCCCTTTTTACGAGCTATTTATTTAGTTGATGTAGTAATGTTTTAAAAGTTGATTTTAAGTCATTTTTAAAATAATTTGGTGTTACTAATATCGCCATCTTTTTTTTCTTCAATGGCTATTTATTTAAATCCTTTTAGTGCTTTTACTTCATAATAAAGAGCATATTTTGAATTGCAAAAATTTATGGATGAACTAGTTTTTGCCAACAAACAAAAAGATATAATTCTTCATCAAAATTTTTCCAACATAATTTACCCTAATCCAATATAAATTGCCTCGACAGGGTGTTAGGGAACAAATTGAGACAACAACAAAACAACATGGAAAAATACTCTAAAAATATAAAAAATAAAGTAGAAATTCTACCCATTTGGCCTTAATTAAGTCTCCATTGTTGAATTTGTTGCATGCATGTCCACATAAAGTCAACCCATACATTTGATTGCAACTATTTGATACTCCATAGTTGGATTAGGAGTCCATCAACTTGAATGTGCACATACTCATTGTTTACCCAAGAGAAGCCATTGAGTGAGGGATCTGCAAGTGATGCAAAGGTCAAAGGGGAAGGATATAAAAATAAATCTCGTGGAAGTTGTAAGCGAGCCATACTTTTTCTAATTACTAAGGATTTCAAAGCTCCTAGTTGAGTATTCGATTCTAAATATTGTGAACTAGTGACCAATATTAAGGTGTTGAATTCCCTATCCAATAATTCCCTTAGCTTCAACATTTGTGATACCATTTTCATAGTACCTTCATCCATGGCATGGTTCTCTGCCCATAATTTCCAATTGCAATCCTCCTACCAATGATTCCACTAGATCCAGAATTCCTTATAATACATGTTGAGCCTTGACAACCCTTTTCTCACACCATCGTAGGCCTTGTTAAACCCCTAACAAATCAGGCATAATGCAATATTTGTGCCTACATTGGTAGTGAACCATGTCTATATGATCATAGAAGGGTGAGTTCCATACCAAAAATGCCTCAGATATAAGGAATTGTGCCACATAATAGGTCACCAACACTTGTCTAATTCTACCCTAACCAAAGCACCCTTGACCATTGTTTGTGTTGCAATGTTGCAATGGCTATTCTAGAACCATCAACATAATTAACACACACACAAAGTCCCATTATATTATTATTTAAAATATATATATTATAATTTAATTAATTTATATTATAATTTAATTAATATGATATTATAATTTTGTTAACATCAAACAAAACATAACTGAAACGTCATACCTGTCTCTGTCGAGCTTGGCCAAAACGCTCTGTTGATCTGGTTTGACGACACCCCATGCATTGAACCGGCTACAATTTCGTGTCCTCCTTCACTGTGCAAC
This sequence comes from Larix kaempferi, assembly GCA_027924585.1. Classification (NCBI taxonomy): domain Eukaryota; kingdom Viridiplantae; phylum Streptophyta; class Pinopsida; order Pinales; family Pinaceae; genus Larix; species Larix kaempferi. Next base: position 5,320,445 of record BSBM01000751.1, on the reverse strand, counting down.
TTTCACTGTGCAATTGATACGAGGGCTATTGAAGTTGGCTTCTTTAGGGAACCCACTCCGGCCGTGTCTGCATATCCCCGCAGACCCTCACTGTGCAACTTTCACTGTGCAATTTCTACGAGGGCTATTGAAGTTGGTTTCTTTGGGGCACCCGCTCTGGCCATGTCTACATATCCCCACAGACCCTCAATGGCAACCGTAAGTTGAAACCCTCCTCTATTGAGTCGAATCTCTGCATTTTTGGGTGCGAATTAGGTGGTTTTGCAGTAATGGAACTCAAATTTGTCTAAAAAACAATGCTGGAGATAGAGCTAGTATTGGTAGACCCTAAATGGTTGCTTGTGTTGATTGCTGAGATAGGGTTTTTACCTCAATGCCTATGAAATCCCATATGGTATTGTTAGAAGGAGATTTGCAATGTATTTGCAAAGTTAGGGGTTGTCCCTTGTTTTAATTTCTAAGTATTTTGTTGTAAGTATTTGTCAAGGTGGGGTTTTTGTTGAGGTAGGGTTTTTCTTGTGTTATGAAGGAGGTGGCATAACAATTCTGCACCTGGTTTCAGTTGCTTAGTGTGTGGTATCGTCTACTGCCAACTATAGATATTTGTGTTGGAGATACAATCCAATCATGAATTGACTATGAATGTGGTGGTAAATTCCATATGGCAACGAGTAGTTTTACAGGTTATGCTTGGTCCTTTGTTATTGCGAGTGCTTTGGTAGGATTTTTTCTCTGTTATGAGGGAGGTTCCATAAAATTTTGCACCGGGTTTCTGCTGCTTAGTGCATGGTATCGTCCCCTGCCAACTATTGATATTTGTGTTGGAGATATGTCCAATCATGAATTGATTATGAATGCGGTGGTAAATTCGATATGACAATGAGTATTTTTATAGGTTATGTTTGGTCCTTTGTTACTCGTTATGCTTTGGTAGGGTTTCTGCTATGTTATTAGGGAGGTGCCATAACAATTATGCATTGGGCTTATGTTTCTTACTGTGTGGTATCGTCCTCATCCAACTATTGATATTTGTATTGGATAACTATTGCAATTATGAATTGATTATGGATGAGGTGGTTAATTCGATATGGCAATGAGTCAGTTTACAGGTTATGCTTGGTCCTTTGTTGCTAGTTATGCTTTGTCCTAGTACTAGTTATGCTTTGTTTATAGGTTATGCTTTGTTTACCATTATTGGTATGTAACTGGTTATGTTACTATTATTATATAATTAGTAATTCCAGCATATGGTGAATGATATGTTGGAGATTTGGACCAATTATGAATTCATGGTATATTCCATATGGCTTTGTGCTTCGTTACTGGTTATTGAGGGAAAAACCCTATCTTTGATATGTCAACAATTATTGTAGGTTGATTGCCTTGGACCAGAGTCTCCCCAGTAGTCTATATGTAATCACAATCCCCAACATCAACCAGCTGAACATCTATGAAAGCATTATTCTCAAAATCAACCTCTACAGATGCTAATTCTTCATTTCTAATAGTAGGTTCAACACCCATAGGAAGACTGTAAGATACCATAGCCCCAGTTTCAGCAGGAAATTCATTATTAGCATGCAATTCCAACTCAGATGATGGAAACTCATGAACTCCATCAGGTGTACATTATGTCTACAAAAGCAAACTCTTGTCATTCTTAGCATCTACAACACTCCTATCTCCATCAACATCTACAAATTCTCTCTTGTTACTTCTAGTAGTAATTTCAACACCTGGAGGGAGACTGTAAACTAAAGTGGGTCCAATATCATCTAGCAAGCCATTATTAGATGAAAACTCCAAATTAGAAGTTGGAACTTTGTGAATTTCAAGTGCAAGATCACTCATGTCACCATCAATATACATAGATGCTCTCTTGTCACTATCAACGTCTACGGACACACTCTTTTCACTTCTAGTAGTTAAGGCACCCAAAGTCAGATTGTAAGCAGAAGTAGGTCCAGTATCAGTAGGCAATTCATTGGTAGAATGCAATTTCAACCCATAATATGTAACATTTTGTGCCTAGGACACAAAGTTGTTGATTTTTTAATTATTGTATTAAAAGACTAGAGCTCATGTTATTTAGATGTTGATGGATTATTTAGATGTTGGTGGATTATTTAGATGTTGATGGATTATCAATGTTTACAAGCCTTAACTAAGGTTGTCTCCATCATGGACAAAGCTTAGACTGGAAACATTAATTTCAAATCCCTTTTCAAAGACCTGTTAGAGGCAAATATTAGGGAGATCATGAAAATTAGTCGATTGGCATGTCTTCTCCAATGTTGTCATCATCCTTCGAAAGACTTGGCATTGGTTTGTCAATAAATGTTCTTTGTCATTAATGTTGTCATAAATGACAATCCTATTCATCATGAGACTATGAACATGGACTTCATTTCTTCTTTGTATGCATGGTGTTTTCGAATTATCAAAATTGACTTATTAGGAGCCCATGTTATGGTTGTCCTTCACTATTTATAGTTGCACACTATTTATTGGGTGTTAGTCATGGTTTGGTTGTTTCCAACACTTATATCTCTTGTTGATTTCACTTAAGTCAAGGCTTAAACTGTCAAGGATTTTAACATTAGTCTTAAAGACAAAAAAGCAGATTTACTGCTGATGGAGTTGTTCTAATGCATGATTTTCTATGGTTTTTTCTCTATAGAGCACATCACCATGGTCAATGACTATGGCCATGACATTCTAAGGTGTTTTAATGTGTCAACGACTATGGCCATGACATTAGAGAACCACTACAAGGCCCAAAACAAGGCCAACTAGAACCACAAACCAAGAAGAGGTTTATTTATGCATTGACATAGAGAGGTGGCACTAGGCACACAATATGGAGAAACAATGAGTTAGGAAAAACATTTGCACCAAAGTACCACAATGGTTACTAATAAGAGAATATTTGACACAAAAGAATGATGTTAATTTTTAACAAGCGAGCCTGAAACAAGCGAGCATGACGCAAGCGAGCATAGAAGGTCAAAGCGGAATCCAGTGGGCCCATAACCCACAAGTAAACATGAAAATATCTGCTTGGACAGGAGGAAAAAATCATATCTATACTATTAATGATAATATGAGTTGGTTGGATTATATGCAAGACTGGAAACCTAGGTGGGAGTTGAGACATGCTGAAGTATTAGATGCTAACTTACAAGGATCTGATACTTTTATTAGACTAGTGCCAGAACTCAGAAGAATGCCTATGGGATCCAGTATTGTACCAGAGATGATTTACAACAAATCCTTGAGAAAAGCAGCTAATACAAGCAATTGGTTAGCACACCTCTACCAAGATCTTAAATTAATCTCGACGGAGGGCTCTACAACTCACCATGAGCTACAACTAGACCAACAATACTACTGTCACGTTCTTTGGAAGCATGGCCACATCAAGATGCTAGTCTCCGGTTTCCAAGTACTACACACACTTATGAAAAATATAAAAAATTATGGTGGAAATTCTTGAGAAAAGAAAATACAGATAGAACATATTATACCATGCTAAAGTTTGGACCTCAAATGACACATATCCATGAGGATCCTGCATTCTACGTCCCTGATTGGATGAGAGACCGGTGGCTGTCATTCAGCATCAACCTGGCAGCATTAGAACCAACTGTTATTTATAATCTAAAACGGGAAGTTGGAGAATCTCTCGAACAGGTCAAATATATTTTGCAGACAAAGCTTACTGAGGCTCAAATCCTTGGGTACTACATTAAAAACCAACAACAATGGCTTGTCAAAACCCACATAGACGTCCACATGCATCAGAATAGACGCGTGGTCCTGAGGTCTGTTTATTCAAAGGCATGGGATACTGAATCCAATCTCTTTCGAGAATTATATGGTCCCCCATACTCCGATGAGTTGTAAATATCTCAAAAGTATTTGGCTATGAGTGGGGCATGTCCATTCAAATTGTCATAAAGATTGAAAAGAAAGTCATAAAAACTTTTAGATCTTACTTTTGAAAGTCATAAAAACTTTTAGATGTTTTCTAGAATGGTTAGTTACTTTTATGTTGTCATCAATGACAATCCTATTCATCATGAGACTATGAACATGGACTTCATTTCTTCTTTGTATGCATGGTGTTTTTGAATTTTCAAAATTGTCTTATTGCACATTAGATTTTCAGCTATCATTGTAGTCATGGTTTGGTTTTTTCCAACACTTATATCTCTTGTTGATTTCACTTAAGTTAAGTCTTAAATTGTCAAGGATTTGAATGTTTGCATCAAGCACATGTGGTGTATAAGGGTTGTTTGAGGGTCTTACATAACATTCCCCACACATTTAATTGCAACTAACACATTGGTCCCGAAGGTTGTTATTTAATTATTTATCCTAATGGTATCAATGACCTCTAGGATTTTGACTATCAGGTGTTGAGGTGTCATCCTTCGGTTGTTTGCTTTCTTGGGAGACTAGAGTGCTCCCCTTATTTGGCATATTTTGTAGTTATTTGGAGGCATAGAAACCTTAATAATAGTCTATTAAAGAGGTCATTGATACCATTAGGATAAATAATTGAATAACAACATTTGGGAGGAAATCAACCTTGGTACACTCAATTCAAAGTCCTCAATAGCCGATGTTATCCAGTTCTATAGCATGAAACAGTTCCAAAACCCCAAAGTTATCCCACTAGTCAGCTAGCAAGAGATGATGCCCACGTAGCTGACTTGTGCTTATTAGGGTCACTTACCCACCTTAAGTTATTCTTTAACTTATTGCTTTGGTCTTTTGGGTACTTTGGTTGTGGTACACCCTTTGGTACAAAGGGAGTTCGGTCATAACACCCATTATCATCTTTTTAACTTGTACCATTTATTTATTTATTTTGGTCATGGTACCCTCACCCACGTTTGACTTGACAAAGTGTTGTGATTATGTCTTAGTGGGATACATGAATTTGAAATTTGCAACATGTCTAAGGTGTAATATCTCACCTAAGTTAGCTGATGTATTTTGCGTTCTCTGCTGTAGTATTTTACTGATGATTTGGTTAAGATGTATTGACATGAAACAGTTACGAACACTGTTGCAATGTACTCCTGAGTGGACCCTCTCACTGTAGTTATTGTTTGTTGGGTTGATATAGTCAATTAATGTTTCTTAGTTGAGTGATTTTTCCAAACAGTTCACTAACAAATAGTTTTCATATGCATTAGCATAAAATACCAGCATGTAAATTTTAAAAATGAAGGGTAGGCTGCCAAAAATATGCCATTCAAAGAAAGAGGGTAGGCTGCCAATAATATGCCCAGCAGTGTTGGAAGGACCAAAACTGGGTGATATACTAGTTAACTTCCTTAATTTGTTGTCCCCGGTGGTTTTGTTCTCCCCACAAGAGAAAAAGACCCCCAAATTTGCAAACTCAGTCCACAAAAGAGCTCACAGCCTACAGTGATGAATGTGGTGTCGTATGGACATCTTGTTATGGCACTGTAACTTGGTCTCTTCCTGCCACAAATCGTCCTCCCAATACCAAACACTTCAGCTGATATTTTTAACACTACACCCACTAGGGTTCGTCATGTCCCTCCTAAGCCTCAGATTTGAGAGAAGTAAATGTGTTTAACTAAGTAAATGTGTACTTTCAAAGAAGAAAGAAAGAACCCTCTTGTTTATTGTTGTTTTCTCGAGTGTAGGTACCACCAAATAGGTATTTTTCAGATCTATCTTCCTCAAGTGATGATGAAGATATACTCGGAGAGGTTGAAAGTGAGACGAGTTGTACTAGATCTACCGGTTCTATATCAACTAGATCTGAAAAGATAAGGAAAATATTTCATATACACATGAAATATTTTATTGCCAACGGTGGGTCGTGTAATTATGATCCTGAGAGCATAGGAGACATTGATTTTCCATTGAGGTATAAACATCTAGTGCAACGATGGGTACCTAATATGCTACCTCAAGTGGACATAGATTTCCTCATCAATGGGAGGATGTATCGCATCGCTCCTTCATCCTTACATGGATTGGGGATATTTTCCATGGATGGAATAAAGGTCCGCTATGGAACTGTAACTGAATTGACGGAGTATGTAGGACCACTATACAGATACAATAACTGGTTGATCTTGGTCCAATATAGTCGAAGTATGCGGAGATACGGAGTTTCCGCGAATTATATTCAACTAGAAGACAACAATAAAAACAAAGGGGCGACTATGTATATTGATGGGAGACCAAAAGCGCCCAGAAACGTTGTTGGATTTATAAATAGTACACGACTAGTGACAACAAATAAGAAACCAAATTGCGAATTCGAGGCACGCGAACATCATCGTATATTTGTATGTGCAATAAAAACAATACTTATAGGTGAAGAGTTGTTGATCGATTACAACTTAAATCGAATAGATGTGGCTTCCACGGTCTAGGGTAACCGTGGACCGTCAAAAACTATGCCTCATCAGGTAAATGCTAAATGTAGTACCTAAACATGACTACAATAACTAAATGTTTCATTTTTTCTTTCTGTTAACATTCGATTTCCACTGTTGACATTTGCTTTTTCGTGTTTATTATGAATATTTCCATGTGATTACATGGTGATTACATTGCTATGAATATCTCATTTTTTTTTATGATGCAATTATTGACTCAACGTTTGTTTAGGGTGGCGGCAGCGAAAAGGCACATGCTGCTTCCACGGTCCAGGGTGACCGTGGAAGGTCAGAATCTACGTCTCGTCAGGTAAATGTTAAATATAGCATAAATATGACTACAATAACAAGATGTTCCGTTTTTCACTGTTAGCATTTGCTTTTTCCGTGCTTATTGTTAATATTTCCATATGATAGCATGCTTATTAAACTGTGGCAGGAATCTGCACATCGACATGCAACATAACATGTATCTTCTACTTCTGAGATAAAAATAAATATTAATGCAATATCTCATTTTTGTTTATGTTACAATTATTTAGTATGAGGTAAACGTTTATTTATTGATTTATTATGTCAGGGTGGCACCATTGGAAAGGCACCTGCTGCTTCCACGGTGTCGGTTGATCGTGGACACTCGCCGGTCATAACACCGCGTCAGGTAAGTGTTAGTGCATAATAGTAACTTAATTTCCATTACAATATAAATATTTGAATGATGTTAAAATTATATTGCTTAATTTAATTTATTGTTTGATGAATTTAGTCACGTGCACCCGATCTGGGTGATGAGGGGTTTGAGGAAGAAATTTTCTATTCCACTGACCCACTGCATACTTTTATAACAGCCTTGAAAAAGGAAAACATAGAAATGCTTGCCTTGGCTCGCATAAGGCCCTTGACACAAGAGAACAGGGCAAGGATTCAACAACTGTAAGATGAAATACAATCTTATGGGGTAATTGGCATCTTCACAAATTTTTTTAAGCTAAGACATGATTTCATATTTGATATTATTTTTTTTATTTTTCCAAGTGATCTGATAAAGTAAATTTTATTGTTTGTAGGATTTTTTAAAACCCGTGACTAGATCAAAACCTGCCGAGACAGGTATAGGTAGCAGTGATGGTCCAATGCAGCAAAAAAGTAGCAATGTACCAATGAGGCCTTTTGCCACTCCTGCGGTTGGACTCGAATCCATTGATGACGCGGGAACTGATGAGACATGGTATGATGCCATGCCGGAGCATGATGCCATGCTGGAGCATGATGAGACAGAGCCTAGGACTCCACATGACTCTGTAGATGAACGTACCGTAGACGACTAGGAAACTTTTCCTGGAGTAGCATGAGTTAAAAGCACTGGATCACTAGATCTCACCTTTCTGGTGGATGAATCTTGTGTTCCTATCAAGGTTCAGAAGATTGCAGGTATTTATTAATTAATTTATTGATTTTAATCATGAAATTGAAATAGACATACGTTGAAATTATTATAAATTAATGGATTACATGTTTTTGCAGGAAACAATGTCTTCTACAGGTATTTGAATGATAAAGCCTAGGAGCTGTTTGGCCCCACCATTCGCACACGGTGGAATAGCCAAGATAGAAATAAGAGAGATGAATTGATGGACCACGTGGTCAACTTGTTCGGCAATACTTTCAACAAGAAAGTTGTTGCAAAGTTAGCCAGTGAGAATTTGAAATATACCAAGGCCCAATATAGGGAAAGATTGCAAGCTGACCTCAAGCATGAGCGCCCTCCCATGGTTTCGAAGAAAGAGTGGAAGGCACTCATAGATGATGCAAAGGAGAACTTGCTAAAAAAACAAGGAAGACAACCACGGCCTGGTAAAGAAAGGTACAACATATATCATCTTTTTACTGAAATAAGCTCAATTATTTTTTTCTTTTTTGTTTTAAGTAAGATTTTCAATATCTAAGGTTTTTCAAAATTTTCATATATAGGCTACCTGACACCTCCAAAGAAGCCAAGAATAGAATGGAAAAGCACGGGAAACATAGACTGGGCCAGGCTGGCTATAGAAAACTAAGAGCAATAATTGTAAGTATTAAATGATTAATTGTTGGGAATATTTATTTAACAGTACCGAACAAATATCTGATTTTGATACTGGAAATTTCAAAATGTGTTAGCATGCATTGTAGGGAAATACGTTCCAAGCTGCTGCCACCGAGGAAGACCTAAAGCTTGGTTTCAAGTCTGGTTTTAAAAGTGTGGTTGAATATCGGAAAAGCTTGGGCAGACTCCAATCTCCCCAATGACGCAAATGTAGGTATATCACCAATTGTAGTATACTATTAAACTCTATTCAGTTCTGATTATATCAACCATAACTAAAAATTTATGTTTGTTTTTAAGCAACAATGCAACCGTAGCAGTGAATCTAGCGGTACTCAGCAAGTACCAGTTGATGTTGGGGTGAACATGTCCCATGACAATGTGGAGCATAGTGTCCATTTTGGTATGTATGCTTTGGAAATAGAAATATCTACTGTGATTAGATATATATATATTTCCTGACGTATACTTATAAATTTTCTTCTTTCAATGGAAGACCATGCAGCTCAGGAGCATGAACTGCAAGAGGAAGCAACTAGACCTCCAATTAACACCCCAGTTGTCACATCTACAGAGACTGGTAAAGAGAAATATTGTAATTTTAATCAAAATAATGAAATATTTATTTCAATAATAATTCAACGTCATATATATATGCTCATTTCCGTTGTTTCAGTTCACACCCCTTCAGAACTGCCTCCACGCCCTGCTCAGCGACGTCGAATAAGTGGCATAAATGAGGGCATGGAAACATAAACAATAATAGGAGATATCGCAGTAAATACTGCGCCAATTGATGATTGTGATACCGTACTTGCAACTTTTTTCAATGCAAAAAAACAGAAATCAACGAAAAAGTAGATGCAACATAAATTCATGACTTGTATTTTGATGGATATCGATGTTGTTAGTATGAAACATTGTTAGTATGATAACTTTTATTTGGTATAGTTACGAGGTACTTATCTTTTATGTGATGCTCTTATGAATTTTACCATTTTTATCTTTTTTTTCTTAGAATTTGAATTTTAAATTTAAATTTCATCACAAGTCATTGTATGCTTGTTTATAATTATTTTGTATTTTAATATTCAAATTTTGTGTTTTCTCATACATCACCACTCCTGTATGTGCTACATGTAGATATATTAGTCTGAAACATTGATTCTCTTTATATTAGATATATTAGATGTGTTCATCATGACTTCGATCATCATCACTCTTTATAATTTGATTACTTCCAATTACATCTCGAGGACCAACTTCAGCACAAGGACCACAGAGGAGTGCTGAAGTTGATAGAGATCAAATTTATGTTGTAAAATATTTTACTATTGCTTTAGCACTATTCAGAAATAGTACCACACTTCAGATCTGATTTTTGGTTAAATGTTGACGTGGAGATCTTCAACTATACCTCTCTTATTGTTATATGATCAATATGTTTATTTTATTACCTGTTACTGAAAGAGATGAAATTTATGTTATAAAATATTTTACTGTTGCTTTAGCACTATTCAGAAATAGTACCGTTTTATCATGCAGTTGTAGAATTGTTATGTTACTGTACCTTTCTTTCATCTGTGTGCTAAATTGTTGTAGTATCATGTGGACTGTGTTAACCTGTTTGAGGTCTGTACTTAACTTTTCCTCTCTCTCGAGGTACTTTCATGTTCCCTTGGTGACTTGTCCCTTGAAAGGATAAGATCTGAACCAAAATGTTGTCTGAGTACAAGGAAGCCTAATCAATTTTTATTCGCTTTTTTCATTTCTTATTTACTGTTGTTGCATATGTTATAATTTGATTACTGCCCATTACATCTTGAGGACCAACTTCAGCACAGGGACCACAGAGGAGTGCTGAAGTTGATAGGGATCAAAATTATGTTATAAAATCTTTTACTGTTGCTTTAGCACTAGTCAGAAATTTGGATGGTAATTGTGATGAAATTTTGATTATGTAGACCATATTCCTAAATTGAAAGGTAACACAGGTGGCTTTTATTTTCTATAGTACAAGGTACTTATCTGTTATGTGATGCTATCAGGATTGCATAGAGAGAAATGAGGGATATTTTTATTTGGCATCCCACCACCCTTCCTTATACTGTGATGGTGAACTTTCAGGTTATATGGAATGGCTGTACATTTGAGAGATATATGACTGGTTGTACCTTCCCCACCTTGATTGAGCTATGATTGGTCTTGTGGTACCTTATCTTTCACTTGTGTTTAATGGGGTCATTTACCCTCCTTGAGTAACTTTTTTAAAACCACCTTGTTGAAGTTTTGCTCTTATATAGTACTATGGTTGTTTGGCCACATTTGGAGCATACCCTTGGTTCTAAGGTTCATGGGTCTTCTACTACCCACACCTATGTTATGACCATTGTTTATATTTTCTTATTTTATGACCATTGTTTATATTTGTACCCACACTTCAGATTTGATTTTTGGTTTAATGTTGACATGGAGATATTCAAATATACCTCTCTTATTGTTATATGATCAATATGTTTATTTTATTACCTGTTACTGATTGAGTTATTAAATACTTGTTGTACCTTCCCCACCTTGATTGAGTTATTATTGGACTTGTTGTACCTTGTCTTTGACCTGTGGTTAATGCGGGAATTTACCCTCCTTCATTTTTTTTAGACCACCTTGTTGAATTTTTTGTCTTATAGAGTACTTGACTTTGTTCACCTGTGATCAATTGTGGTGTGTTGATAGTCACTTCTCTTGTGCTGAGACTTGGTTGAAGTTTATAATTTTTGTGACTTTATTTATGTTGAGTTATGTACTGTGCTTGACTGTCATTGACCTAATCAACTCCAATCATTTCTCTCTCTCTGGTTTGTACACACCCTCTAGTAGGGTTAGTTGGTTCCTAGAGAATACTGGCCTCTCAGAGGCACAAACAGTCTTTTCTGAAAGTAACACTTCTGAGTATATTTTCAAGAATGGTTTCACACCCAGGTTGGTATCTTGAACTATATCTCTCTTTTTGTTATATGATATATATGTTTATTTTATTACATGTTACTGAATATTAGTTTATCGTTTTAGTTTGCTTGTCAATGTAACTCATTATAATCTGTTGATACGACAGTTATGAATATACCAAAGAGCCTGTGTTAAGAACTTACTGGTTGTACATTTGGAGTTCTTGGTTACAAGAGGTAAGTATGCATGTGAAACTTAGTGATTATGCCACATATCCAATTCTAGGAGTGGGATCTATCTCACTCCAAATAACATCAGGTGATATCCTTATTATTTATTATATGTATGATATTATCTGAGAAAATTATGGATATAGAGGCTGACACGACATATTGTATGCTACTGTATGCTGAGAGGATAAATCACAGATCTACCTTTCATAACTGTTTATGCTGTAGGTGGCTTGTTTAGTGCTTAGAACTTCATTTGAATGCTGGAATAAGGCACATGAATCCCCAGACATATTGCTGAAACCTTTTTACAGTTGTCCCAAACCTGAGAAGTGCATAGATACCTTAATACATAGAATTTCCTATATACCTTAATATAGACCCACTCTTGAGTTGGTGGACACCCATACTAAATGGGTGGTAACAGGGTCAAATATCATAATTGGTAAATTCACAACAAAAATGGGAAAAGGTGGATTATTGATGAGATTAAGAATCTCAATGGATCAAGAACAACTCGGATTAATTTCTTCCTTTGTGGGAAAATTCCTAGCAATGAAAACTTTTCATATATGGGATGATTTGCAGGACAAGAATGTGGGCACATGGCTCTCTTGGTGTCATTTCTAGAGAGTTTATGAAATTGACTAACCAACCTTTACTACCTTGTCAAATGATTCCAGAAGACTATTGGGTAAAGGTAAGTTTGCATACTCAAGGACCCATTGATAAAGACTGGAAATGGCTTTGTGGGAAACCACTTAGTAACTACCAAGACAAGGAATTTTATGACAAGATCCATCCAGCTAGTTGAATGGTCAATTGTATTAATAGGAACTAAATTGTTCAAAATCAGAAAACACAATGACTTCATAATTGTCATGATATTTGGAAACCATGTTCATCTTAAAACGCTCAAGTACTTGCATGGTTGTTTCTCCATCACTGGTTTTTTGTAAAGGATTGATTACATTCCGTGGGGTTAACAATTGACTATTGTGGTTTGTTGCAAAACTAAAACAGTTAAGCATGCTTTCTATATGTCTAAAGTTGCCAAAGTGTTTTAAGCATAGGTTGTCAAATATGATGTTCTCTTTGTCGCTCCTCTACATTAGCAATGTGTCACCTTTGCAGACAAAATCACGTGAACCTACACAGGATGTGACTCCCCTAGTGAGCATTTGTTTCTTAAGGATGTTGGTGAGCAAATTTTCATGATATGCACATCTCATTCATCTTGAAAGAAGTGTGTTTTTGTTTTAGTAGGTACTGGGGAAACACTACCCATATAAACACGAGGTTAGCACACTATCAAACTCGGATTACTTTTTGGATAAGTTATCATGTTCAAGGGATAGATATGCCATGAATATACAAGAGTCACCAAATAATTCAACCCAACCTCATTTCCTTACCCATCATCACAAGCCTATGTTAACACAGGCATGCCCAATGGGACTAGAACATGTATCATTACCACAATAAGAGTTCTACCTTTACTGCTAGACCAGGACCACTGGAAAGAACACAGGGGAGCATTCCTAGTGGGGTTTGAACCCATATCATCATCACAATTAGTACTATACCTTTACTACTAGACTGCAGGCCATTGAACAAAAGTACTTGTATTCAGATCAGATTTGGCCATTCAATTATCAACTAGGTTGGTTTCTCAATTTGTAGGTTGTTTACTCGGAAATCAAAATTATCATTCCTTTTATTTGATCTGAAGTGTGGAACTTCTCAGTTCAACATGTATAAAGGTATATTTTACTTGGAATTTTGCAGCTAGAGTGCCATGGACTGGAGCAACTTGGAGGCCTTTGAAAACTCTAATTTTTATGTTTGTGTGTCTTCTATGATATTAACATTTATTAAGCCTAGTTAGAGGTGTTTTGTGGGTTCTTTTGATGATTATTTAAGCATTATATTGCAAGAAGAAAATTTAAATTTTATGTGCATTCAAATTTATGTCACTTGGAAACAAAATTGGGTCATTTGGATTTCATTAATTTGTTGGGAAATTAAAGTTGCTTCATTTATTCATTAATTGGATTATGAATGATGTTTCAGTTTTATGTATTTTGATAACCATTATTAAGGAAAATGTTTGTGTTCATTTAGTGTCTTGGCTTACCATTTTCCTTGTTTTTTTACAGTTGTTAATTTAACACTCGTTGATCAATGCGGTTTGACAAAGGTTGTTGTAGGTAATCTTGGACATTCTTGTGCTATTTAACCGAAATTGTCATTCTAGTTTGAAGTTGTAATGCATTGACATATAGATATGAGCTAGTATACTTTTGGTTATTGAGAGTGATTATGATAGTGGCGAGTCATGTGGAATTCCACGCTGAAGATCCATTTAATCTGGGTTTTTTTTTTTTAAACTACCAAGTATCGTCGATATATCGATGAACATTAGTGTAGGTTATAGAAAAATGTTTCCACGCAGATGCTGAACCTGGCATGAAAGTTAGTGAATCGATGCGTGGATACTGCGACGAACATTCGTGGAATTATAGAAAATGTTTCCACGCAGATGTTGAACCTACCACGAAAGTTAGTGAATCGATTCGTGGATACTGGGATGAACATTCAGGGAACTATAGAAAATGTTTCCACGCAAATGCTGAACCTGCCATGAAATTTAGTGAATCGATGTGTGGATATTGCGATGAACATGCGTGGAACTATAGAAAATTTGTCTATATTGCAACGAACCTCTGCTATAAGTTCGTCTCTATAGAGACGAATGTTCGTGGTAGGTTTAGCATTTGCGTGGAAACATACAGAGGAGGTACGTCGATATAGCGACGAATATTCGTGGCAGGTTTCAAGTTGAAGTAGATCTGACAACTGTTGTGTTGGTGACACGTGGCCACTGTGAAGCGTGGATATTGCCACGACTGGGAATCTTCGTCCCTATATCCACAAACCTTCTGCCACAAAAAAATGAAACCCATATCGTGGCAATAGGGACAAAAAATCGTGGCAATTACAACGAAAAAACGTGGCAAATTTGACCAAATGTACTAGTGTATATAGAAGAAGGTGACATTGTATGGTATTTTATTACATTACATTCCTTCTTTATGACAACTTCAAACATCACGAATAAAGTGACAAAAGGTTTCAACTTTTATACTATCAAGGACAAGATGTAGGGAGAAACAATGTTGAATGACCAAAGATAACAACATCAACATGCTTAAAATAGGAAGGAATGGAAAAACCAAGGTGTCCCACAACTTTTCAGAAATACCCTTTGTGGAGAAAGTGAAGTGAACAAAGAGCTAATATGCAAAAAAGAACTTCTAATAGTAAAGCATATAATGAGCATGATAAGTCCATAATGACAAGAAATGTGACATGATATATGAAAAATAGAAAAAACACGAAATATGAAATTGCTTTTACATAAACAAGGGTTAGCAACAACATATAGATAATGAGAAAAATATGGATGTAAAAATTAGATATCACTTAGAAAGAAAAAAATATACCCATCAAGCAACTAAGTATTAGGAATTGATTTGTTTATTGTTGTCACCGTGGCAAAATGATAGAAATACATGCCCCTAAAAATTGTCAAACATCTTCCACAAAAGAAGGCTAGTGACAAGTAAAACATGAACACGAGACAACCTATACAACATTATGAATAAACTAAGAAACTGTCGATGCACGGAAAAATCCTTGCATCGACGGTAGGGGTTCTCCTTGGTGGGAAATCCCAATTATATTTCAGACTGTTTGAGATGGGTAACCCATCCGGATTCTAGCTTGGCTACCATTCACTGGTTGGGGATTTTATCGGTTGCATCCCGGTCCACCGTTTAGGATTTCGTTTAATAAATGAAATGTAGAGTGCTCTAATATATGATGCAATCCTGGACTATCTTAACCTATCCTTGCAAGGAGTGAAATTTAATAAAATGAGCAACAAATAATGTGAGATACATTCCAAAAGCAGATAACCACTTATCATGAAATATATCAAACCTACAAAGTGAGACTAAATACCGAAGTAATTACAATATAAAAACAGTTTGCATTTGCAACTCGTAGAAAGCAAAAGAAGGTTGTAACAACACATACAAAATAATAAGTAATGAACCATAAGAGTTGTTCGATGGGTAACAGAACAATATTACTGCATATGAATTATAGGAGAACAAGAAATCAGTTCCATGATAGTCATCCACATAATAAACACAACTTCCAATGCCAAACTTGAGTCGAGAAGTCTTGTATTCATCTTCAGACATAGATCTTACACAAAACGAGCAACAAAACCTCCTAGACCAAAAGTCTCTTTTCCCTTCCCCTATCTTTCTTTTATATCTTACGAAAGTAACCCCTAAGTGACTATTTGAATTCCTCAAAGATAGCTACACTTTTGAGTTTTGAGTACATATGTCGCTTAATTACTTACATTTGCTCCAAAAGAAAATGAAATTTAAATACAATTTAGGGGGAAGCATTTCCTTGAGCTTTAATAAACTCATCCAAAAGTTCACAATCATAAAATATAACATTCAATTGCTGGGTTTCTAAGAGATGTAATGCTACTTCGTGAAGGACAAATTCTCTAGATAACATGGCCAATCCCTTGGTCACTGAGCTATGTCCCATAGTCATGAATTGAATCTTCAATGTAGGTTTCCCAACCTGTTCTTGTAGGGCCAGTAAAGTGACCTAATTCGTGCCCGTGATAGATCCTAAGTCTTCATCTCTAATTTTTCTAAGATCTACCAAACATTCTGCTTTTGGGATGGGCTCTTCAAATGTCCCTAGTGGAGGAAATTGGCACTTTTCGAATACTTTCACTATATTCTAGTGCACATTTTGACATTTCTCTAGTGAAGCCGCGGCCTCCTTTTGTAGCTTTTCCTATACTTTCTGGCAATTATCCAAGGTGGTGTATTCAAGATACATCTCTTCTATTGTTCTTGTGGGAAAATTCAGAGGGATTACAGCGCGTTGGTTGTGCCATGCTACCATGATTTTTAATTTTCCTTTTACATTAGCAATCTTGAGACCACTTCTCTGGGATGACTCTGACACCTCCTTGAGTTTGGTGGCCATCTTTTGTACTTCAAACAATTTTTCTGTAATCAATTCCTACGAATGAAACAATTGTTCCTCCAACGTAGTTGCATAGGTATGGAAATGAGCTAGGGTCTATCTTTCTTCTCTGGAAGCATCTACTTCCACGGCGAGTGAGTCTTTTTCTCGTTGAAGACTTTCTATTTGATTCTCCAAGACCACATTTCTTGCCACCAAATTATTGACCCTACCGGCTAGCTCATCCCTCTCAGCTTGCAGATCTTCTTTTTCTACTTCGAGAGTTTCAACCTGAGAGGTAAACGTGTCCTTATCAGCTTGGAGCTCTTGGGATGTGACTTCTATGTTTCTTTTATCCACCTCCAGGGACTCATTTCTGTGTTTCTTTTCTGGATTCCAAAAGGAGGTCCTCCAGAGTGCTAATCCATTTCTTTTCCTTTTTAAGGTCTTGGGCCAAATTTTGAATGTTGTCCTCATTGGTCATGGTAGAAGCCACATTCACAGAGGTTATGAATCCAGGTGCTTGGTCAGTTCCTTTGAATATTGGCACTTCCTGTGTAGTAACAATTTCTGGTCGTAATGAAATCTTAAGCCTTTTCTCCATCCTCTTAGAGTCGAATACTACAGTCTCCAGTTGACCTATTGCATGCTCTTGGGATGGTGTGTATGGAGTAATTACTTGTTCACTAAAAGGGAGGTGACCCACGGTTAGTGGAACTTCTAAACTTGGAGTGCATGCCTCAATGTCCATGTCTTGAGGGCCATTGTCCTGTTCCTCAGTTTGTTTCTTTCTCTACATTATCTCTTTCGGCTTCTTCTTCCCTATTCTTTTGAAGCTCTTCTTGTAGATCTTGCTCCTCTCTTTTTGAGCTTCTTCCTGCTCTCAGAGTTGCTCTGCTTGATTTTTTCTTACTTATGCAGACTTATTCGCTTGCTCTTCGTCCTGCAATTTCCTATTTGTTTCCATCAATAAAGCTTCCAGCTAATCCTTTTTTAGGGCAGATTCTCTCAATAGCCTTTGTTGCACCTCTTCAGGTGTTTCTTCTGTATGCTTGCTGATGCCATCCTCTTTAGTACCTTTCCCATGATTTCTCCTCTTGTTGAGCTCTTCAAATTTGTGGGACCGTTGATAAATCTCTTCCTTTGCACAAAATTGATCGGTGTAGGCATAATAATACTTGACAGCTGCGCAATGGTTGGCTACTTTCTCGTGACTATCGTTTCTATAAAATATCATTTCCCCATAGTGTAATGATTGAAGGTTCTTGGTTAATTCTGTAGACTCCTTTACTTTGGAAATTTTGAATGCCCTAACTGTTATGGGCAAGGGTGGCCATGATGCTTTCTTAGCATTATTCATGGATGGAATTTTCTCTTACTATCTCTCTAAGGATGATGTAATCTGTAACATATTTGGGAAAAACATAGGGATATTTGGATCCTCTGTAGATGCGTAGATAATTCCCCTCATTCGTTAGATACTAGTCTCGTAGCTGGGTTACCGTTTTAAGAGCATCATCAGACATTCAGTTAGGTGTCTTCCCATAGATGATTTTGTACAAAGGCATGATGAATTCTTCACAAACTTGCTTGTAGCATGTAGCATGCTTTTGCGCCCATAATTCTTGGAAACATACATGTATGGGTACTTCGTTGGGGTTCCATTGCCACCCCGTACCTAGAAAATGCTGGAAGATGCATCTGGTGTCTAGCAGATACAAAGACATGTGGAATATTGATTTGTTTGCAAGGATGCAATCCTATGCTCTTTCGATCGCATCTTCTATATTTGAAGAAATAATAGCCGCCCAATTAAACTTTGTGGCAGACACGATGACATGGTATAGAAATGGATTCCAATGGAGCCTAAAGTGTGATGCACTAGCCATTCCGTGCATGATCAACACAGGAGAGCTGCAACTACTCGGTAAGGTGGTTTTAGCATCCTAGTCCCGTACTCTCTGCTTTCTCTCTAGTGAAACTGTTTCCTTGACATCCATATTTGCTTGATGAATGTAGTTAAGTTGTAGACCCTTGACCCAGTTTCTTGTTGATTTCTGCCATTGGAAGCTTGTAGGATTTTTCTACACGGGTCGGCTAAAAGGAGGCGATACTTTTCCCTCAGGTCTATTTTAGGATGTGGCTAAAAGGAGTCGATACGCCGAAACGTTGCAGCGATATTGGTTTAAAAGTGCCAATGCTATCAATCTTCACATGCTACTACAGTTGCAGCTAGTTATCTAGAATTCGCCGACACTATCGAAAAGTTAAGGTTGGAACTCCGTCGTTGTGACAAATTCAAGTGAACGACCCGAAAAGGTGGAAATTTTTTCTGAGTTGGGGGACATTGTGGAGTTTTGGAGGCAATCTGCTGAAACGATGACAAATAGTTCTGAGGAGGGCGTCGTTGTGGAAACTTGGCGCGAGTCTGTCGAAACAATGGCGAACAAGTGGACTGAGAATAACTCGTCAAAACGTAAAACTCAAGAAAAGACATCGAAACGTAAAAGACTTGGAAAATGTCTAAGTGTTTCCTTCTTATAAAGGTCAAGTCTTGGGGCAAGACTAACAAAGTCTTAGGGGAAACCAAAACTTGCTCAAGATAAGAAAATTAAGGAGGGGCCCATCATTTTCCATAAGGAATTTTGGGGAAGGTGGTTGCAGATGCAACAATTGGTGATAGACGGGGAGAACATTAGATCTCTAGAGAACAAACAAATTCATCTCTTAGACTATGACACCTTACTGATATCTATGGGTCCCACTTTCTGCTCAAAGAAGTCTATTAGAGTAGGAGTTGTACCATCATTCATCCACAAGTGTTTTCAATGACCTTGGCTCAGGTTTGGAAGAGGTATAAAGAAGATCAAGTATCTAATAGATAGGTATATTATAAAAATATCTTGAGTTGGAATTTCATAGTTACTCTTCCCAAAGAAAAATTATGGAGTTCATTTTACGGATTGACTTCATCAATGCACACTCGAGTATGACACCATGGGGTAAGTAGCGAACTTAGATCAATGCAAATGTGTGTTCCTCATCTGTTACATTACAGGAAGAGCTCTGCAGCCAACATACATCCATAGCATCAAAAGTGTTGTCTCTTGCACCCATTTTACAACTAAGTGCTTTGGTCCCATCTAGTATGTGTTTTCATTGCATATGAAAATTTATTTGTTATATTTTAGAGAATTTATGCTTAGCAATACCTCTAGATGGGGGAGCTAACTCAGTAAGAGTTTTATGGGCATGGGATAGTGTATAAAGTCATTTTGATTTTCCATGCACTGCCAGGTCTTGATTCCTTCTCGTGGATCGACAACTAGTGAACATTTAAAGAGTACGGTCAATTATGTGTTGAGGTGCACAGAGTTGTAGGAGAGTAACTAGCAAACCTTCCCCAAGCACATTCAGCTCAAATATTTAATACAATTTTGTTGTGAACTTGATCGACGTGATACCTATTTCCCAGCAAACCAACACATTGGGACATCAACATACGGGATGAGATCCTTTCAAATGATAGTGCTGGAAAATGCATCACTAGCTCCTCACTCTAAGAGAATTTTCCAAGCATTACAATGTTCCCCACAAATTAAGAAAACACAAGGTTGTAATAGGTTGAAGGATGTCAAAAATTTATTGTGAGGTGAGACCAATATTTTCCACAATTAGCACTTTGACTGCTGAACTCATATTTATTAAATCCAAGGCTAAACAAAAGAATGACTAAAAATAAAGTGATAGGTCTGCAATGAAACAAAAAAACTACAACAAAGGAAACAAGGCTGAAAATAAAGAAGCAAATAATATAAAGCAAATCAACAAGGAGAAAGATTTATTTATGTACAAGATTGGTTTTCCCCTCTAACTAAGTAAAGTATTGTTTTAAAACTTGACCATTCACAGGGAGGGAATCCACCTCCCCTTCCAAGTCTTGCAATTTGTATGTACCAAGGCCAAGCTTCTTAGCAATAGTGTAGGGACCAAGACATAATTGTCAAAACTTTGTGTTTTTACCTTTCTCTTCATGGGGCTTGTCCCATTTCAGTTCCAAATCTCCTAATTCAAAACATTTTTTCTTTTCACGTCTGGTGTCAAACCACTTCTTCACAATTTTTTTATGTGTGGAAAACTTTTTCCTAGCCTTTTCTCTTTCCTCCTCAAGTCTTAATAGATTATTAATTCGCATTTGGATAGCATGACTATTAGACCCTCTTGAATCTTGTGTTAATTGTAGGGAAGGGAGAAGTATGTTGGGGGGTAGAATAGCTTCTTTCCCATAGACTAGGGTAAAGGGAAAGACTCCTAAGGCATTTTTGGGCATAACCCTATCATCCCATAGAGCATTCATATGGGCATTGTGCCAACTTCTTTAATTTTCAATCACATTTTTCTTTAGGATCCTAATGAGGTTTCTGTTTGTTGATTCTGCTATCCCTTTCCCTTGAGGATAATAGTTGGAAGAGTAATGCAGTTTAATCTCTTTTTCTAAAGCATATTCATTCAATTCCAAGAAACAAAAATATGAAGCATTATCAAATACCAAGGAAATTGGAACCCCAAACCTGGTTATGATGTTTTCTTCGAGGAATATGATGACCACTTCATCGTTGATAACGTGGAGAGGTATAGATTTCATCCATTGCATGAAATAGTCTGTGGAAATAAGGATATAACAGTGTTTCTTTGAAGAATTTATATTGATCCACCTATAACATCCAAACCATACTGCTCAATTGGTTCAGAAATCACCACTGGCTGTAAAATCACTGCCGGATTTTGTTCCCTTCCCGTGCTCTTCTTACAAATAACACATTTCCAAACATAAGCATGTGCATATTTAAATAAGGTAGGCCAGTAGTAACCTGCTTTGAAGATTTTAAGTGCAGTGGTTTCTCCAGAGTAATGTCCACCAGTGGGTCCATCATGCAATTCCACAAAAACGTTTTCTGCATCTTCCTTTTCTAGGAATGTAAGGAGAACACCATCATAGTTCTTCGGGAACATAATACCATCAATAATATGATATGATATTGATTTAAGATGAAGGGATCTCCTTTGTTTTGAACTCCAATTCTCAGGAGTGTATCCATGTTGTAAGTACTCCAATAAATCAGTGTACCGGGAGTCAGCAGAAACCGTGATGTAAATAACTTCTTGGAGGTTTATAGTTGTTTCATTTTTGTAACCATCAATTTCTCCCTCTGATTTCTCAACAAGTAGTTTTCACAACCCTTGGACCTTGATAATGGTTGCTGGTCTGAATTCTAAGTCATATTCTTGTAATGTCATAACCTGATTCCCTCTTCTTTCTCCCAGTTTTTTTCTGTAGAAAGAGAGATCTAAATGTTGGGTGAGGGGCCATGAATTTGTAACTATTTTTTAGAATATACGGTCTGAACTATTTCACCACTTTAAAAACAACTTTTGCCTGCTTATCAATGTTAGGGTAATTTAATTCAACACCTTGTAAACAAGTGCTCATAAATGAGATTGGATACTCATCCCCTTACTCTCCCTTTTGAGTGGGCACTGCCGCAAGGGAATGGTCAGACGCAAATGTATAAATTATGAAATCCTCTTCGAAATACAAACTTCTTAATGAAGGCACGACAACAATTGCTGCTTTGATTCAATGAAAGGCACTCTTTTAGTATCAGCTCATTTAAATTCTACATTTTTTTATCACATGTTGTAGGGGTCTTACTATTTGTGCAAAGTCAGAGAGAAACATGTGAACAAAATTTTTTTTTCCCATAAAATATTGCATTTCATTTTTATTGTGGGGCAAGGGAATCTGTAAAATAGTTTGTGTACATTCTGGATCAATAGAAACTCCCTTTTTTGAAATAATATGTCCCAGTAATCTCCCTTCCGAAACAAGAAAAATACTCTTCTTGTGGTTGAGAGATATAGCATATTTTATGCACCTCTTGAAAATATGCTTCAGGTGATGGAAATGATCTTCTCTTTTATTGAATAACACTGTGACATCATCAAGGTATACAACCACACTGCGGCCGATCAATATGCGGAATGTCATATCCATGGCCCTCTAGAATGTGGCTCTTGCATTCTTTAGACGAAATGACATCCTGTTGTTACACAGAAATCTTCCACCCTGTGAGCATCAGCATTCTTTGGCCTGTAGGATCCATTTTAGTGACTCAGATCCATTTTCATCCTTCAGTGATACTAGTTTATCCTATTTTTGTTCCTACTCGCATGTTGCATCACTATAGCATGCGTACCCGCGAGTTGCATCCCTATAGCCTGTGGGTATCAAGTAAAATGGTAAAAACCACTATTTTATTACTTTTTACTCCCAAAAAGCGGTCATTGGGTGACCTTTGGCTCTCCATCTGCCCAAGTAATGTCTCCATGAGTCCTTTCACCTACCTTTGAGAGGACAATATATTGAGCACATATAGCTTATGGACGGGAGGAAGAAGAGAATAGTAAAGGCACTCTAGTGGATTTTTTCCCTATCTTGAGTCTGCACTCATTGATCCTTGTAGTTGTGAACCAGTTATGTTCACCTTCCAAACTCCTTTCTAGTTTGAGTTTTCCATTCATGGAGGATTGAAGTGGTGGAGGCACAAGTGGATTGATCTAGATCTTGGTTCAGATTGGTTGCTGGCAAGAGGTCGTATCACTTTGTACTTCTTCTTGTTCATTAATAGAAATACTCATATTCTCGTCTATTCATGGTGTGAATGTCATTTATTATACATTGGGTTGCATTTGCTTATGATATTATGGACCATTGTTATTGATGATGTTAATGTTATTTATATATCACATGTACTTGTTAGATATTTGTTGTCAAGACTAATTTGCATATTACAAGTGATTGGACGTGCGCGGATTGAAAGCTCCAACGGGGATCTACATCAAACGTTGGATCGAGGTTGGTTACATTTCTCCATTGTTTTAACATCGTCTTTTATAATAGCATTGTTTTGAGAATTGAGTAGATTTCTGGTAGTCATCTGTTTGTTGTGGTATTCCCAAGCCATAGTGAGTTTTCTCCAATACACCTGTGGAAAGCGAACGCACCCAACTTCATCCGAAAAGTGGTTTTCAAACAAGCCTCTTCGACCACCAGCACTTGATTATATCCTGGGAACCTGTCTAATAAAGAAAACATCTTAGACCCTGATACGAGTTGAAAAATATGTTCCATAGGAGGAACAAGATAATTATCCTTGTCAGAGGCCCTATTTAGATTGCGAAAATCCACACATAATATCATTTCTCCTGAATTGTTCCACACTGGTACCAGATTAGCCACCCACTCTGAATGTCTGACTTTAAATATGATCTTGGCGTCCAATACTTCTTCAATTCCTTCTGGATTAGTGGTTCTATATTTGGATGTACCTTCCATTGCTTTTTTTGAAATGGCCTGACACTCGGATTTATAGTAATAACATGTTGTATGATGCGGGTGTCATATGTTTTCACCTCATCATAATTTTAGGAAAATACATCTTTATATTGTTTAAACATTTGAGTAAATCTTCGTCTTTATCCTGGCGAGCAACATGTCCCAAGATTCACATTTCTAAGATCCTCTAATGTCCCCAGATTTACAAGTTTATATTGCATGGAAAAGATATTGGTTTTGAATAGGATTTTTGAACTTTAGCTGCAGATCAAATAGTTTCTCAAGTGTGCACACTCCCTTGGGCATGAAATTTCCTCCCACCTGACTTCCATATTTCCCATACTTATCCAATTTGGCTTGGTGTTCTTCATCATTGATAATGGAACCTTTGAAGGTTCCTTCATCTATCAGGAAATCAATTATTTGTTGAGCATTATCAAACACTGTCTAATTCGTCATGTTATTGGAAACAAAAGGCTTGAAAAGCAGTTCAATAGAAAACTTGTCATTAAGACGAACCAAACGTGAGGTAGTGTTTGCTAATAAATTGGTTGCAACATTCATAAATCTAGGAATGGAATTAATATTAAAAGCTTCAAAACTCGTAATTAAATTCCATATCTCTGTTTGGTACCCATTTAAGTGTGGATATAAACAATGAATGGTATTTATTACCTGTATGACAATTATTTCTAAATCACCAAAAACTTTTAAATATTTTACATTCAAATCAATGGCCTTTTTGAGACCCTAGATGAGGGCCTCATACTCGACAATGTTATTGGTGCATCCAAATTCTAGCTTACATGAAAGATAAGTTTTATGCTTTTGGGGATCAACAAGGACACACCTGGCCCTTGCACCCTCCTGTGTCTTTAAGCCATAAAAAAAAAGGTTCAAAATTTATGATCTTAAACCATCTCTAGAATATACTTCAATTGCGAAATTTATGCCAGTACCTAGCTCTACTATGTTACAATCATTATCATCAGCCTGCGAAAAATGAAGGTGATTGGGCCATGTGTTTGATTCATGACTGGTAATATATGTTTCGTAACATCCTGGTTCAGCTTCAAAAAAAAGTTACCTAGGATTGAATGCACAAAATTCACATGTTCATTCTTACCTTCCAACTCCGTGACCATAATATTCATATGTGGTTCTCTATTCATCTGAATTTGATCTGGCTTGTTCTAATACAGGAGCCACAAATGAGACCAATCTGTGGAAAAATACCCCTGCAATTTACTAGACCAATCTCTGCTCAACAATAAACCGTAAGCCTCCAGAAATATCCACCACTGCAATATCAATAAACTAACAAACTCTTTCATATGAGGAAAATATAATCAAAACATTCTTCCGTTTACAAATTACTTTAACATCATATCTAGTGTTGTGAGGAAATATATACTAATGGCCGGGGTTCACATAGGCCACCAACATACTGTGAATTCAAGCAAGAATCAAAGTATTTGCAGAAATAGAACAAGACATATAACATAAACAAGAGTTTTTAAAGATAAGAATCAAGTACCTTGTCCAAGTGAAGGTTGATCCTAGCTTTATAATCTTCTAACTTTGTTCCAAATTCCTATTCCAAGACTTGCAACAAAAACAAAACCTTTCTCAAATCTTTTGACTACAAATAAATTGATAATCAAATTGAAAGGAAATAAATACTATAAGCATTAGTGACTTTCAAAGATTCAACCAATTCACCATCAAATTAACAAGCTATTTGGAAAGGGAAAGATGTTTTCATTTTATTGAAATGATTGAAACAAGTACATCTTTTACGTTGATTTGCTTAGGAACCTGTTGAAACTTGATCTGAGTCCTTTGCTCCTCTCTTCCACAAAAAGTTCTCCAGCATAACATTACAAGTGAGTGTGTCCTCCTTTCTCATAATATTTCTCTTGTATTTATGACAAAGATGAAAGGGTAGTTCGAGAATGGATCAGTTAGAACATGTAGGTAGGTTAGAGAACTGACCCCGACTGCCCTTAATTTAATTTAATTTTTTATTTTTCATGACTTTGGAGGAACACGTGGGTGAAAAGCATACAACCGCATGTAAAATGCGAGACTAATGAAGGAAACATGCGTGTACAAGAATTTGGGGAAAAATGCTAGTGGTAAAGGGGCCACTGGCATGTAAAATGCAGGTTGTCATACCATCACCAGCGTGTATGTCCTAGGCCAAAGACACAAAAAAAACATAAACTGGAGAATCAAGGAAATATTTGGTCCTTAGCCATCAATTGAAAATCTAGGCTCTTCCATCCATAGTGTTCTTTTGTGTGAATGAAAACTCAATATCATCACGAACGAATAAGTGTCGATTTGATGGATAACATATGTCAAGTTGTATGATCCTAGAAGGGAAATCACTCAGCTGACCATTTATTATTTTGCAAACATAATATGGCGTAACATTAGAGGAGACTCCAGAATCAACCAAACATTTGCGAACATTATAATTTTAGATCTCAAATGTGAGTAAGAAGATCGGGCTCTGAGACTTAGATTTTCCTCCAATGTTAGCTTCATTGATTTCTTTGTCTTGTCCTTCATCAGATTGTTTCTTTTCTTTTCCTTTGGTTGTGGGGGTTTTGGTTGAGTATTGAGATCAACAGCTTCTATGAGATGCTTCTTTTTTTTAGGTAAATTGCATATTTCAAACAAAAATATATTTTCTTTAGTCTTTTTAAAATATTCTACCACATCATACCCCAAATTATAACTATTGTCAGTGTTCCTCGATGTTGTGGTAGTGTATTGTGAATGGGTTGATCCTTTAGGATTCATAGGAGGTGTGGTTTTCTGAGATTGTTGTTGACCCCTATTTTTCTGATTTACGGCAGTCCCTATTGTTTTTTGAGGTTGTTTTATCAGCTATATTACTTTTAGCGGAAATGGTCTTATTTTGAGTTTTCTCAGTTGGATTAACCACTTTGTTGTTTTTAGTTGTCTTAGGATTTGTACTAATATGCCCTTTACTTCTTAAGGAATAATTAGTAGGGGCAGTTTGCACATTTTGTATTTCAGGAGTATATTCATCATCATCCAAATCGAGGTTAGGGGACCAATCCCATAATACTAGAGTAGTTTCTTTGGGCTCCTCTTTAGTATCAGTTGATTGTTGTTGCACTATCTCTTCTTCCTCATCCAAAGCTTGCTTATCAAGAAGTTGATTGATCACCAAAGTCATAGAATTTATCTACTAACGACAAGTTTTCTCTGAGTGATTTTCTTGGTGATAAGTACAAAAATTATCCATACCCACATCATTTAAATTAAAAGAAATTCGTTCATTTATGGAGGCTTTTGAGTTTCCTCTTTCTTCTTGAAAAATGGTTTGAAATGTTTCTTACCGGAAGAAATTGCTCCTTTTTCCCTTTTCAAATCAACAATTTCATTGGATAATTTCTGAACCAACTTAACAACACCTCCCAGATCGGCAGGATTTTCATCAGTTGGTTTAGTTAGTAACACTGGTTTGTTGGATGAGGTGGCCTTAGGGTTTTCCTCTACAGAGTGTTTGACACTACTAGTCATTTCCAGTTCTATCTTCTTGGCCTCTTCAAATTTTTTTCCAACTTACTTTATAGGATCTCTTGACAAACATGGCTAGGGATGCATGCAGGGATGTGGTATAATATTCTACTAACACTTCCTTAGGAGGTTTTGTGGTAGCAGTAAACTTGTTTAAAACCATGGTGAACCTTTGATTGAAATCCTTAACCTTTTCCTTCATGTCCATTTTAAGAGACAATAGTTCTCTCATCAAAGAGGCTAAGGTTATCTCTTCACCAAACTTACTTAAGAAATTATTTTCAAAATCATCCCAATTAGTAATCGATCGAGTTGAGAGGTTGAAGTACCATGTGGAGGATTTACTCTCAAAAGTATAAGGGAACAAATGGCACATCACATACTCATGTTCTACATTCAAGAGATTCAACGACAAATAATATATTTTTAGGTGATCATCATCAGTTATACCTTTTCCCAAGTCAAACTTAGGAAAGATGCACTCAGGGTGCTTAGGTAAGTCATGGAGTTATCCAACCAGGTTTAGAACACCTTGAGACCTCCGGGTCGGTGATTGATTCACATTGTGAGCCATGTTAGGAATATATGGAGGTGCATGTGGAGGATATCTGGTAGGGGAACGAGTACGATGAGAATTCGTAGACTCAGGCGATGCAGGTCATATTTGGTCTATTGGTTCAAGTATTTCTTATAGTGATAAATATACCAATTCTTTAAGGGATTCAACCAACACTAAATTTGTCATCTCTTGAGCCCTTTTATAGAGAGCACATCTCTTGGATAACAAAGGGATTACAAGCATCCCTCCAAATTTTCTAACGTATGACCTGGTGTATCGATGGATATCAACTTCTTGATATGGTACTGCGTACAGAGTTTCGATAGAGGACTGAGGTTGTTCCAATTTAGGGTTACTATCTTGCAAATGGTTAGTTTCCTATCCATTTCTATTCACAAATGAATTAAAATCTCTGTTTATGAAATTTTGGTGGAGATCCACAGAAGAATCCACATGGGAGCGTAACTTCTCTACCATCCATGCACTGGAGGCCCTCCTTCTAGCGCCAAATATGTTGACACCCAGAAAAATACTTTTGTCTATAGTAGGGGTTCTCCTTGGTGGGAAATTCCAATTATATTGCAGACCGTTTGAGATGGGGAATTCATTCAGATTCTAGTCTGAATACAATTCATTGGTTGGGGATTTTACCCGTTGCGATCTAGTCCATTGTTTAGTATTCCATCTAATAAATAAAATGTAGAGTGTTCTAATCTATGATGCAATCCTAGACTATATTAACCTATCCTTGCGAGGAGAAAAATCTAACAGAATGAGCTACAAATAATGTGAGACACATTCCAAAATCATAAAACCACTTAACAAGAAATATATCACAACTACAAAGTGAGATTAAATACCGAAGAAATTACAGTATAAACACAGTTTGCATTTGCATCTTGTAGAAAGAAAAAGAAGACCGTAACAACACATACACAATAAGAAGTAATGAAACATAAGATTAATCCGATGGGTAATAGAACAATAATACTGCATATGAATTACAAGAGAATATGAAATCAGAACCATGAAATTCATCCACATAATAAACACCACTTCCAATGCCAAACTTGAGTCCATAAGTCCCATATTCATTTTTAGAAATAGTTCTTACAAAAAATGAGCAGCAAAACCTCCCAAGACAAAAGTCCCTTTTCCCTTCCCATATGTTTGTTGTATATATTACAAAACTAACCCCTAAGTGACAATTCGACTTCCTCAAAGGCAATTACACTTTTGAGTTCTGAGTACATACGTCACTTAATTACATACATTTGCTCCAAAAGAAAATGAAATTTAAATTACAATTTAGGGGGGAGTGTTTCCTTGAGATTTAATAAACTCATCCCAAAGTTCACAATAATAAAATATAACATTCAATTGTTAGGGTTCTAAGAGACGCAATGCTACTTTGTGAAGGAAAACTTCTCTAGATAAAGTCACCAACCCCTTGGTCATCAAGTTGTGTCTTGTAGTCATGAATTGAATCTTCAATGTGGGTTTCCCAACTTGTTCTTCCAGGGCCTGTGAAGTGACCTAGGTCGTTCCCTTGATAGCTCTTAAGTATTCATATTTTATTGTTCTAAGCTCTTACAAAAAACTTTACTTTTGGGATGGGCTCTTCAAATGTCCTTGGTGGAGGAAATTGGCACTTTTGGAATACTTTCATTTTATTCTGGTGCACTAACTGACATTTTTCTAGTGAAGTTGCAACCTCCTTTTGTAGCTTTACCTTTGGTTTCTAGAAGTTATCCAAGGTGGCGTTGTCAAGTTGCATCTCTTATATTGTTCTTTTGGGAAAATTTAGAGGGATTACAGCGTGTTGCTTGTGCCATGTTGCCACGCTTTTTAATTTTCCTTTTACATCAACAATATTGCGACCACTTCTATGGGTTGCCTCTGACTCCTCCTTGAGTTTGGTGTCTATCGTCTGTACTTCAAACAATTGTTATATAATCAATTCCTAGGAATGAAACAATTGTTCATGCAGCATAGTTGCACATGTATGGAAATGATCTAGGATTTGTCTTTCTTCTCTGGAATCTTCTACTTCCACGACCAACAAGTATTTTTCTTATCGAAGAGTTTCTATCTGATTCTCCAAGACCAAATTTCTTGCCACCAAATTATTGATCCTATTGCTTAGCTCATCCCTCTTAGCTTGTAGATATGTTTGTTCTGCTTCAAGAGTTTCAACTAAGAGGTAAGTATGTCCTTATCAGCTTCCATCTCATGGGTTGTGACTTCTATGTTTATTTTCTCCAGCTCTAGGGCCTCAGGAATGTGTACTACTTACAATCTCTCTCTTCTGGCTTCCAAAATGAGTTACTCCAAAGTGATAATCCTTTTCTTTACTTGTTTAAGGCCTTGGGACAACTATTGAATGTTGTCCTCACTGGCCATGGAAACAACCACATTCATAGAGGCTATGAATCGAGGTGCTTGGTCAATTCCTTTGAACACTGCATTTCGTGTGTAGTAACGATGTTTGTTTGCGATGAAATACTAATCCTTTTCTCCATCCTCTTTAGAATATGCTTCCTCTTAGAGTTGAATTCTATAGTATCTAGTCAAGCTATTGCATGTTCTTGGGATGGTTTGTATGGAGTGATTCCTAGTTCGCTAAATGGGAGGTGACATCCGGTTAGAGGAACTTCTGAACTTGGATTGGATTCCTCAATGTCCATGTCTTGAGGGCCACTATCCAGTTCCTCATTTTTTCCTTGTTCTTGCTCTACAACGACTCTTTGGGCGTATTTTTCCATCTTCTTTTCAAGCTCTTCATGTAGAGCTTTCTCCTACCTTTCTAAAACTTATTCCTTCTCTCTAAGTCGCTCCGCTTGCTTTCGTCTTTCTTCGCCCGCTCTTCCTCTTGCAATTTCCTGTTTGTTTCTACCAATAAAGCTTCCAGCTCAACCTTTTCTAGGGCATATTATCTCAATAGCATTTGTTGCATCTCTTCAGATGTTTCTTTTGTCTTCTTGCTGCTGCCATCCTCTTTAGTGCCTTTCCAACACTTTCTCCTATTTTCAAGATCTTCAAAGTTGTGATCCCATTGGTAAATCTCTTCTTCTACACAAAACAAATTGGCATAAGCATAGTAATACTTGACAACTACACAATATTTGCATTCAGGTTTTCACAGGTAGAGTATGTTGGAGACATGTGTGGAGGACTTGTGAGTATCGTTTTCACAATGATTGGCTACTTTCCTGTGACTATCGTTTTTATAAAAATTCCTTTCCCCAAAGTGGAAGGATTCAAGGTTTTTCGTTAATTCTGTGGACTCCTTTACTTTGGACATTTTGTATGCCCCGAATATTATGGGAAAGGGTGGCCATGATGCTTCCTTAGTGTTATTCAGGATGCTTCCAATACCATCAATGAAAGTATGTCTTACTATCTCTTTGAGTACCATGTACTCCTTAACATATTTGGGAAAAACATAGGGAGATTTGGATCCTCCATAGATGTGCATATAAGTCCCCTCATCTGTCAAATACTAGTCTCCTAGCTAGGTTATCATTTTAAGAGCATCATCAAACATGCAGTTAGGTGTCTTCCCATAGATGATTTTGTGCAGAGGCAAGATGAATTCTTCACAAAATTGCTTGTAGTGGCTAGCATGCCTTTGCACCCATAATTCTTGTCAACATACATGTATGGGTACTTTGTTGGGGTTCCACTTCCACCCCATACTTATAAAATGGTGGAAGATGCATATGGTGTCCAACAGATACAAAGACATGTGGAATACTAATTTGTTTGCAAGGATGCCATCCTATTCTCTTTTGATTGCATCTTCTAGATTTGCATAAATAATAGCTTCCCAATTAAATTTTGTGGCATGCACAGTGACATATTACAGCAATGGAGTCCAATGGAGCCTAAAGTGTGACACACTAGCGATTCCATACAATCTGTACAAGAGAGATGCAACTACTTGATAAGGTGGTTTTAGCATCTTAGTCACGTACTCTCCGCTTTCTATTTTGAGAAACCGTTTTTGTAGCATCCATATTTGCTTGATGACATCAATGTAGTTAAGATACAGACCCTTGACCCATTCAAATGTCATGTTGATTTCTGCTATTAGAAGCTTGTAGGCTTTTTCTAGATGGGTCGGCTAAAAGGAGGAGATACTTTTGCTTGAGGTGTCTTTTAGGATGCGGGCCGTGGTGTTAGCATGAGGTATGATCCAATTAATTACTTCTGTGTGGGGGAACACCTCAACCCTTGCTGCTTCTTTATGTAGTCTTGACCACTTGATGTTCTGGTATATCAAGACTTCCTCTAGGCTAGTTGTTTGATAATCTTCACTCCTGAAAAATTGATATAACTCTCCCCATTTGTATTCCTTCTTATATTCGTTATTGCTTTGCATATAATCGTATAAGAGAATAGTAACCACCTCTTATACCATTTAGAATATTGAGAAATATATATCAACATACGAAAATAACTTAACTAACTTGAAAATCAATATAGGCATCAACTAATCTATCCATCTATTCATATAAGTAAAAAAAATCAAATAGTAAGAAAGGGACAAGAGAAAAAGAGATATTACACCAGATATACATGGTAAATCCCAAATGGGGAAATATCTATGGGAAGTTATAATCTTTATTCTTCATAAATACCCAATATTACACTACATGGAATCCTCACATATGCATCACATCCACTCCATCTTCCCTTCATGTTAGAATGATGTCTCACCAACATATGATGTCCCAATGAAATATCCTAAAAGGATCTCCTTCACCTCTATTGCATAACTAAAGGTATGGAATATTTACATCCCATAATACATGTGGGATAAATAGATTTCCACCTCCATTAAATTAAGAATGGTAATAAGATATTTTATTACATGATACATGTGGGATAACTCATTTTTATAATATTAAAGTTATTTGTGATTTTTTTTATAGATATGATTATTACACAACCAACAACACCGCACAAGTCATCATTACATATTCCAACAATAAAGATACATTTTTCATCTTTATTATCTATGTTACTCAGTTTTTTCTTTGGAACGAGTACACAAGCACCACACCCAAAAACTTGCAATTGTTTAAGAGAGGATATCTTACCAGCCCATACCTCATGTAGAGTTTTTTCAACCAATTCTAATGCGGTTGACCATATTACCAAGTAAAACACAATATCCACTACCTCTACCTAGAATGCATGTCCTATCCCGACACCACTAAGCATATTCCTTGCCTTTTCCATCAACTTCCTATTCATTCTTTGTGCAATTCCATTTTGTTGAGGCATGCATAGTGTAGTCTTATGCCTTGTTATTTTTAAAATCCTTATAAAATTCCTTGAATTCATTTCCGCATAACTCTCCACCATTATTTATCCTCAACACCTTTATTTTCTTCTCTATATGATTCTCTACAATAACCTTCAATTCTTTAAATTTATCAAATACCTCAGATTTCTTTCGGAGGAATTAAATCCATGTGTTCATTGATAAATGATAGATTTACCTAATAATAGAACAACCACAAATCCAAACAAGTCACACCAGATGCAAATCTTACCCGATTATGTTTTCCATATATGCAATGTTCACATAAATTGAAATCTAATGTGTAATTAGACATATCTCCAACAAAACCTTTACCATGTAATGTTCAAAGGTCCTTTTCTTATGTTCCAGTCTTTGATGCCATAACATTGTATTTTCTCTAGATATAGTAGGGGTGATGTCTTCTTTATTGATACACCCATTGGTGGTAATTCTTCCCAATATCTTGCAGAGAGTTCCATTTTGGACTCCCCTCATCAAGAACATTGATCCTCAAACCATTTTTCATTTTTTTGGCAAACATAGTATGTATTCCTACATCGCCCAGCTTATTGTTGGATATCAAGTTTCTATCCAGTTGTGCAAAACCCTAGGATAGTTCTAATCCTTCCATCCTTCAACATATTTTAACTCTTCCACGTCCTATGATTCTAGTTGTTGAGCCATATCCTAAGAAAACATCACCTCCATTGTACTTTTTATATTCATAGAACCACTCACTGTGAGGAGTCATATGAAAATATTCACTTGAGAAAAGATGATACAAGTTGTTTTTCAAGGACTTTGATTGATACAAACTCTCTAACTTGTCCCCTGGATTCTTTGTGCTATCTTTTCTAGTGGCATTCAACAATACCTAATCTAATAAGAAAAATAAAATTGTACTTATTTCCTTTCTTTCCAAGTTCTCCTGGTCTTTTTTCACCAAAGCAATAGGTTTTGTACTTGGATCCATAACAAACCACTATTCTCGATCTACAAGAATATCTCCCATTTTGAGATTCCATAGCTTAAATCTCAGTCAAATAAATTTCTCAATCTTGATCCCATAACTGATTTCCATTCTCTTTCAACACACGAATCACCACTACAAAGCTACCACTAGACCCAGGTTTATTACAGACCCAAGATAAACTTGCTCTATCAAAGAGTCAAACCCTTAGCAACAAGGTGTCCCCTTGAAGCCTATAATCGAGCATTGATACCACATGCAAGTTTTAAGCCTGTGAAATGAAACAATGCATACAGATTCTTAAGAAAAACAAAGATTAAAACAATCACACACACACACACACACAATACATAGAGATTTACCATGGAAACCCTTAACCTATAAAACCAACAAAACTTAGAGATACACCTCTCACTTTCTCATTGTATATTCTTAGCCATTTGCAATACAATATTTAGGTATTGTGTAGCATACAAAACCCTAATATTTTAACCCAAATTAGATTACAACCCTAATCCCTTAGCCATGATTATATTACACATTTTCCAAAAAATAACACAATAATGTTTTTTTTTTGCCGGGGGGGGGGGTGGCATTGCCCCAAACCCCCATGCCATAGGTTGAAGCTACTTTCATGCAAAGAATATAACACATGCCCAACAATAATGCACACTTCAATTTACTATCCCAATATCATTACCCCCCCCCCCCACGCCCCCAATCTTCTTAATGATCACCATAAAAAGATTGTTACTTGATTCTACCAAACCAATACATTGTGCTGGGTAGTAGCTTGAAGTTTGGGATATGACAATTTCATATTTGAAACAAAAATTTGACAATTTGTTGAATTGAAATCTTTGGGCATTGTCTATGGTAATTCTAGATGGCACATTGTATCTAGTGATAATATTCTCCTCAAGAAATTCCATGACTACTCTGTTAGTGGCCGCTTGGTGGGTATGGTCTCAACCCACTTTGTAATCCTTTGATACCATTATTAGATTTTTTCTTGAAATCACCAATAAAATCAAGTCCCCGCCACTAAAATGGTGCCTCCACCACCATATGCTATAAAAGTAAGGAAACCTAGTGTTTCCTCCTTGAGAACAACTGACAAGGATGGAATGCTCTAACAAAATTATGCACATCTTAAAACACTATAGGATAATAATACCAATCCCTCAAAATATAATATGTTGTAGTATTTGTCGAATAGTGTCCTCCACAAAAATTGACATACAATTATGTCATCAATCTCTAAACCTCAACATCATTCAGGCATCGTAGGACTAATCCATCTAGGTTCCTCCTATCCAATCCTTCTAGATTACTTTGAGCCTTAAATCCATCCTTCGATGATCAACCAAATCATTCATACATGTAAGGTTCTTCAAATAATAAACAATGTCCAAATACCATTGATGATGCTACAACTTATCTAGAACTACACATATCATCTCACTATCTTCCTTTCCTTGCACACTCAAAATATTCTCACATGCTTCAGTGAGCATCTTAGTCAACCCCTGACCCTTCACCAACATGGTTGGCCTAATATCCATATCGGATTTTGCAGTTCTCGACAATTATTTACCTTAGATTCCCAATCAATCATGTTGTGCCAATATTTCCTTCATTATATGATGTGTAACATAAGCTATGATTTTGGAATACCCGACATAGCTCCTGAAATGTTTCAAAGATTGTATGAAATCATAAACACATTTCTCCATGATAGATTACTTTAGTTCCAAATATATGAGTGCTTTGCTCATGAAAGTTATGGGTTTCTCCATATTCTTCTCATTCTTTTGGAGCAACACTCCTACAATAGTGTTCTTGGAAACAAATGCAAATATCTTTTATAAGCCGACCTCACTAAAATTGGGGCTAAAACAATAGCTTCCTTGATTTTACTAGATGCACTCTATTATCATCATTCCACTTAAATACTACATCTTTCTTCAACAAATTTGCAATGGGTTGAGTGATTTTTGAAAAGATTGGTATAAAACTTCATATAGAGTTTAACTTTCCAAATAAATATTGAATATCTTTCTTAAATATAGGAAATGAGATATTTTGAATGGATTCGATTCTTGATGGGTCAATCTTCACCCCATCCTTTAATATGATGTGAGAAAGAAGCTTCCTCCATCTACCCCAAAAATTGATTTCTTGGGATTTAATGAAATCTCATGCTTTCTACACCTCTCAAATACTTTCCTCAAATGAAGAATGTGATCAACTTTATCCTTGGAGAAAATTGTCAAGTCATTTTGGTATATATCCATGATTTTATCAATCAAATCCCTAAATGCAAAGTCCATGGCTCTTTGGAATGTTAATATAGCATTCAACAAAAATAGAATCCATCCTCAAATACTCATAGGTTCCCCAAGGTGTAGTTTAAGTTGTCTTTTGTTGATCTTCCTCTTTGGCCCCAATTTGATTATACCCTAAATTAAATCCATCCAACATGAACAACATACCCGAACATGTAACCATTTGCAACAAATTATACATGACATGATCAAGTTGATAGAATCAATATAGAGTCTTATTTCTCCACTCTTCTTCCTTACTACCACCAGGATTGTCAATCGAGATGAATGCCTATTTGGTGCAATGATCCTTGCATCCCACATCTTTTGAAGTTTTTTTGGATAAGGGTGGCTAATTTAGAATTATTATTTCTAAGTTTCTATCTAAATGAGCTCGCACCTTCCTTGAGGGGAATGGTTTGTTGAATGCTATCCTCCTTATATGATTTCAAATCATCATAGTTCCATGCAAACATCTCTATAATCATTCGCTAATTCCTCTATCTTCCTCTTCTCCATTATTAAATTGTTCTTTCTCTCAATGTTATCCTTAGGATTGCTCACTTCCTTTGTTTGTATATATCACGTCTATCAAATATTCTATCTAATGGAACAAGGCCTTGTGAAAAGTTGTTACCATGAATCTCCTCAATCTCCCCCATATCAGGGTTCTCACCACCTTTACCCCTCCATTGAACTTTATACTCAGTAACCTATTGCAAGTTGTTCATGAATCTGATTATCTAGACATCATCATGGAATACTTGCCAATGTTCAAATTTTCACGAATTGAGGTCTAAAGAGAATTTACATCTTAAAATCCCCTCAGACAAGGTTATCACATGGATGGAGAGTAGAGGAAACAACAACCAAAGAATTAGCTTGTGCATTTTGTTCTCTTGGAACAACACTAATGAAAAAAGAATCAAATAACTCAATAGTATCCTAAAATACATGTTAATATCATTTCACCCTACTGTTATTCACTGAAAACTCATTCCTCACTTACTTTACCACATGGCCTAAATCACCAACAACCTCCAAAAAATTTAAACTCCTTGTCTCTTTCCAATTGAAGAGCCAACAAGAGAGACCCATTCATACTGAACAATATTTTTGGCAGTGTCAAACTATATTTTGTAAGGATAACTAATGATATCACCTTATGAATAGGTGAAAACAATATCAACAACAACACCTAATCTAGATTTTCTCCATCAAAATGCATCCTCCATTTTTCTCTTCTTCTTGTCTTCAATTTTTTCTTTTACTTCTAGGGCCAATGAGTGCGCAATAATAAAGTAGTTACCAAAATAATCCTCTTCAATACACACTAATTGGTTCATTGGTTCTTTTGGCTATTCTACACGATCTTTTCTTGGAGGCTCTCTATACAAAGTCACAAATGTGTTCATGTTGGAATGGTAGCATAAGATAAGTCGAGTTGAATACTACCCTACAAATGATAATTCCACTGTATACATAGCAACATACCCCAAGCATTAGGAATATGTACATTACATCTATTAAAACTGATATATCAAGGTATACTTCTAACTTCACATGCAAATCTTCTATTGAGCCACACACCTTAATCTCCGTTAAGTCAATCCCACATACATTTCTATAAGCTCTTGTGATGCTAAATGCTAACCAATTCATCACCTTGAGAGGCATGACATTTTTTGATGAACTAGATTCAATCATGTAGTTATGCAACATGTCATTAACTATCACGATAATGAAGAAAGGTCTATGGATGTCATTTTGTTTTCCATGGTTCATAGACTATAACACCATTGGGAAATCTTCATTCACTTTATCCACAAATAACTTACTCAATTTTTCTCTATGTGCAACAATTTTTTCTAACTCCATAAAAGAAGCTGATACTTTCAAATTTGATAACACGGGTTAATTCAATGTTCATCTTTGAATCTAGGCTCGCTACATGTTTTTTGTATTAGGTTATTTTATGGCTCCAATGGTTTGTCTTTAGTTTCTATTTTCAAGAGACCTTTATGGAACTTGGCTTTAAATGTTTTGAGGAAGCATTGGTCCATTTCTCTTCTAATATTCTTCCATTCTTTCTACCTTATTGTCCTTATTTTTTCTTCATGGGATGGATTTTCTCCATACATTCTAGTTATGATATCTACATCAACGTTTTTTCCTTTTATTTGTTTCATTTGATTGTCATTCACGGTGTGCACATTCCTTTTAACATTATGTGCATAATCATGCTCATTTTTCTCAACATATGCATCGTGTGAAAATATTCAATGTTCACAAAATTCATTCGATCAAATTTAGGTGCATCATTACATGATTTTTCGTCTTGTATGGTTAATGGACATGCGTCATCTTCATGGAAATCATCACAAGGTCTACAGCAAGGTAATGTCCCAAGTTTAACCACATTATTTAGATTCAAAGGAACATGGAGTCTTTGGTTTGTGTTGTAATTCTAAATTGGAGGGCCTCTATTTTTTCCCCATCCACCATCCCCCTAGGTGTATACCATTTTTTCCGAGCTCTTTCCAGTTGTACCGATTGGTTTTGCAAAGTTATGGTTGATTGGGTAAAACTAGTTTCCACTTTTTTTATGGCTTCAATTAATGTTGTTATGGGATCATGAGAAAACTCAATTTTGTTAACTATCTAGATCATGTTTCAAATCTTGGGTGAGATCTAGAAGAACTATGTTGATTGAACTTATAGAAGCTATCATGTTTTGCTCTATCTTAAAGGTTGTTTCTTGGGTTGTTTTAAGGTTTTAAGGGTTATTTTCTCTAATTTGAAGTTCCAATTCTCCATTGAATGAGTCGAGGTGATAAATGAGAATTGTTGATTCAGGAAGATTAACATACATGTGTAACTTTTGGACAATATGGTTAAAATTCTTATTAAACTTCTCTATAGTTTCATGTTCATTTCATTTAGCATTGGTTAAAGCATCCAACAAATCTTCGTTTTCTTTTGTTCCCCCCATTTGTTAAAGAAAGCCTCCTATAATCCATCCTTGTTGCTAATACTATTGTCACGTAGGCTAGTGAACCAATCTGTGGAATCATCCTTAATTGATAAGACAAACATCTTTATGAAAGCATCAAGGTGTGCAACACAGAGTCCTTGAATCGATTTCATAAATGCATACCAATGGTCTTTATAAGAAACAACATTGTTTCCTTGGAAATTAAGTAGTTTGTCAATGCATTTTTCAAGAATGTCAAGATGATACCCATTTATGTTTGCAAAATTGATAGGCTTGTAATAAATTTCATCCAACAAGGTGCAAGATTTGCAACACTAGAATTCACCATGTTACTTGGTTGGTTGGGGTGTCTTAAGTTGTTTGAAAACATTTGTCTTACTTAAGTTCATTAAAATAAAACTTATTTGTTTTGCAAGGACGTTTGTTCACTCTGTATCTATAGTATTCTATATCTATAGTATATTTTAGGTTCTAGGATTGGGTTCAACTTCTTGGTGTGGAGTTTCCATATGAGTTATTTATGGTTTAGATATTTTGGTTTATGCTTATCAAAGGTTACGAATCTAGGAATTCTAAACTCAAGGAAAATGACTTTATCCATGGCAACAACTCCAAAAATGTTACAACAAAATCTAACACCCACAAACACGTAAAGTCCCAAGCACCAAGGTGATAGCATTGTTTGACTTAAGAAGGTTTCACATTGTCACCACATTAGCTCTTCCTCTCACTTCAGGGTAGGTCTTCTCTAGCTCAAAGGGGTATTCCCTAAGCTAAGTCTAACTCCAAGGTTTGAGGTCTAGAATGTAATATTTTTAAACTTGGATAAAATCTGGTTTGTGATCTAGCTGGTCTGTTATGAGAAATGTAAGGATCATGATTACAAACTAGTATGTAAGTCTAGTATATGGAGTATGTGTGAAACTGTGTAAACTTGGTATAAGTATGATTTAAGTGAAGATATTATTGGGTAGAATATTCATATTTTTAATGGA
This sequence comes from Larix kaempferi, assembly GCA_027924585.1. Classification (NCBI taxonomy): domain Eukaryota; kingdom Viridiplantae; phylum Streptophyta; class Pinopsida; order Pinales; family Pinaceae; genus Larix; species Larix kaempferi. Next base: position 5,279,565 of record BSBM01000751.1, on the reverse strand, counting down.
ATGTTTGAGCAATCTTAAAATGTAGAAATGAAAATTTAAATGCTCAAAAGTAATCTCAAATTTAAATTTTAAATTAAATTACTTAGAAAAATATAAATTTCAAAACAAAAATTAAAACTTAAATAGTGATTTGTGTTATGAGCATGCTCGTTGTTAGTCTTAAACTTGTCACTCCAATTTTTTTCTATTAGAATTAGTAGGTATTAGATAAAGTTTTCTATGAGCAAACTATGGAGAATTTATGCAATGGATTTAATGGATAAAAACGAGAAGGAAACTCTCGTAGATTGTGGATAATTTTTTTCACAAAAAAATGTAACTTACTATTAATATACGAAATAGTAAAATATGTCCAATTGACAGACCATATCAAAGACATACAAAGCGGTCAAAGGTGTCCCCGGTACATACCGGTTACAACAACAAATGTATCAAGAGACTATTCTGAAAATGACTGAAGAAGATGCCACAATATCCTAAAAACTCCCAAAAGACAATACATATCTGCGTCCAATACCATAACAAAGATCACATGCCACAGCAGCAAAATACATATGTATCATAATAAGTCCAAAATAAATATAACCACAAAACAACTACCAAATCCATCCCCAGCAGGAATATAGAAACCAACAACGGAGTGTAATACAGAGATTACATCCGTTCAGTGAACCGAACAGCATCTGCAAAGGCGGACATATAGGCCACAAAATATATATGAGTATATAGAATGTCCAACAAGAAGTTGAACCCAGCAGTTTTTAAATATCTGCACATAGAAACTAAAAGTCATATAAGTAACACATGCCGCATATAACCGGAAGGAGTACAAAAAAGAAAGTAGCAAAAAGACAACAATCCTCATGTCCAATGTAACAGTTGTGAACCCTGTGTAAAAAGCAAATCCTCCCGCCATTCCTGCCACATGATGACCCCGGACTGAGAGTAAAGAGCCCGCTTAGAGAGCATATCCGCCTCCATATGTTCAAAGTGAATGTGCTCAAATTCAAGAATGAGCTTTCTGGCCGCTTCCAACCAATGAGCGAGAAGAAGTACATTAATGGGTGAAGTACCCCTAGCCCAAGAGATAATAGCCTGTGAGTCGCCATAGATAACCATGGAAGGAATCTTCCTTTGTCGAGCGCAGAACAATATGAGCCATAGTGCACATATCTCACTTCTAGTATTAGTGTCATTTCCCAGATTTAACCAAAAGTGTACAGTCATGGTATTGGACACATGAATTGTTGCTCCCGCCCCACCTAAGCCATTCCGGCACACAGCGGCCCCGTCGAAGAAACCACAAGGATAAACCAAGATTGGTGGAGCCAATCGGTTTTTCACATGCCGATTCATCCTACCAACACCCACACCAAAAGTAGAAGTATATTCCTTATGTGCAACAATGGTCTTATAGCATAAAGCTGCACAGTGAGGTTCCAGGTTTTCAAAGATTCGAGCATTACGAGCTTTCCAAACCTCCCAGATCATAAAGTATGGCAATTCGGCACAATCAGAGGGGAGACGAGACCAAGCCTCCAGACAATCACTTAATGTATGAAATCCCCATTGGAAATGAACACCAACTTTATAAGATATCTGCCCCCAAAGATCTCTAATGAATGGGCAATGCGAAAAAAGATGATCAACAGTCTTCTCCAGGGTACAACAAAGAGGGCACCTACCCGGACCATTGAAACCGCGACGACATAAATTATCCCAAGTGAGGATCCCGTTAGCCATCGCAAGCCAGATAAAGCACTTGATCTTGAGGGGAATGATCAGCTTCCATATAGATTTTTCCCACCATTGAACAACAGAAACAGATTTGGCAAACAATGCCTCATATGCCAATTTAGCAGAAACCTTTCCACCAGACACATCCCATGACCAGGTCAATTTGTCATCCGAATCAGATAATTGTAGGTTTGATTGATAAAAAGCCCTGATATAACCATCCCATTCATTGCCCAAAGTACCAATCAAGCCCAGCTGTGGAGCCGATATCCAGAGAGACCGCCCCTCCCTATACGGACCAACCGCATGTGCCAGAGTGAAATATCCTTTTGTTCTGAGATGAGTTCTTAATTCCATCGAAAGGGTATGCTCCGAGGGGCCCCCTAAGATCGGGTCAAGCCCCAGCTTGATGTCACGACCATTGCTAGGCTTCCAAGAAATCCATTGCGTAATAACCCTGAACGATCCCAACTGGCCATTCCAAAAATTAGACACACCAACTGTTACAGGCTGGCCCAATCTGAGCCAATTTTCAACAGAGGTATTTTTCAAATACTTTGCTCTAATAATCTGGCCCCAAACAAAATTATCAAAGAGAGCACGCCATAGACTCTTCGCATGCAGGGCCTTTACAAACAGGTCCAGATCCTTTATATTCCATCCCCCTAGCTTCCATGGTCGAGCCAACCTGGACCAATTAATAAGATGATATTTTTCATGATTGCCCCCACCCGACCATAAAAAGTTAAACAGCTTCTGGCGAATAAGACGAAGAATGGATCTAGGGATTTTGCACAGAGTAAACCAGTACACCCCTAAATTCTGTAAAACTGCTTTTGCCAGTGTGAGCTTGCCTCCCAAAGATAAATGTCGGAAACACCAGTGACTGATGCGCCCTTCAAATCGACGGACAAGCCATGACCAGTCTTTCACCAGATAATTTGCCGGCTTCAAGAAGAAACCAAGATACTTCGTTCCAGCCTCCACCTCCAAAAATTTTAATGGTAGAATTGAGCTTATGGAGCATTCCTCATCCATCAACAGAGAGTGTTTTAAAAACTGAGATTTTATATAATTGATGATCATACCAGAAACCGAGCAGAATAAGTCAAGGATCCTCTTATAATGTACCCATTCAGCAAGTATACCTTTACCAAAGAGCATTACATCATCCACAAACAGAGAGTGAGTAACAGATATATCTCTAGTAATTTTAATGCCTTCAATCAGCCCCTCCCGTTTAGCCGTATGTATGGATAAACTCAGACCTTCAATAACCAGGAGGAAGAGGAGCGGCGATAGAGGACATCCCTGACGTAGCCCCCAAGAGGCCTTGAAGAAATCTGTAGGGTGTCCATTAATCAAAATGGCATAGTTAACCGAAGTTACACAGGCCATAATCCATTTCATCACTTTCCATGGCAGACCAATCTGAATCAATATTAATCTCAAAAAGTCCCAATTCACCCTATCATATGCTTTCATCAGGTCCAGCTGTAGAATTAGTGCAGAAAGACGCTTCTGTTTAATAGTGTGGAAAATTTCCTGAGTCACACCCACTGCATCATGGATCAGTCGGCCTTGCAAGAAACCATACTGCTCCAATGAAATGTGTCTGGAGAGAAAAGGTTTGATCCGGTCTGCAATAACCTTAGCAATAATCTTGTAGACTAAATTGCAGAGAGCAATAGGTCTAAAATCATTATAGCTATTCGGGTGGGATGTTTTCGGAATAAGGGTCAAAAAAGTTGAGTTGAAAGCCCCAGACACTGAGCCTTGTTTCCGGGATTCCTCCACAGCCAATCTGATATCCTCCCCCATAATATCAAAGAAGTGAATAAATAGTTCCACCGTCCACCCATCCGGCCCAGGTGATTTATCCTTTGCAAACCCACGCAGAGTGTTTTCCACATCGCTCAAAGAGACTTCCATAAAAATATCATCACCCTCCTCATCATTGAAAATTCGAGGATACTCCTTAATGACTTTAAATTGTTCAGCCAGGAAAGTGTTTTTAGGATCACAGTAGTATTCCTGAAAGTGTCAGCCAGCCTCCGCCATCAAATCCTCCGCCCCCCAGATCCGCCGGCCACTGTGATCATTAATGTCCCAAATAGTATTTTGCATCCTTCTGGAGTCCGCAAACTGGTAAACAAATTTTGTGTTCTGGTCCCCAGCTTTGATCCAAATAGCTCGGCTCTTCAGTCTCCAAGATTCCTCTTGAATAAGGAGAATATTCAGTTTTCGACTCTCCAACGAAGAGAGTTTCATTGCATCCCCAGGGCTAATCCCAGACCCAAAAGAACCCCTCATCAGGGCAGTCATTTCCAGTTCAATTTCGGCAAGTTCTCGACCCATTAGCGCTTTTTTGTTTTTTTCCCACATAATAGTATAGTCCTTTATAGCCTTCAGCTTCACCGCCAGCTTGTCCATGGCAGAGCGTTCCCCTAATACATCCAACTGTATCCATTTGTTCCTCACGCCCAGAGAGTATTCCCCATCCAAGATCCATGTGGAATTGAATTTGAATGGATAGGATTGATGTATATTTTCCACCTCAAATTGTAGGATGATAGGTAAGTGATCACTGAGTTTTATTTGATGAATCCAAGACCTGTAATTCTGTAGACCATCCAGCAGAGATTCGGATGTTAAATAACGATCAATTCGTTTCTGAATCATCGTATCCCCCATTCTCCCGTTATTCCACGTTGGATCCAACGGTCGTGGAGCAACATCAACAAGTGAAAATTTTAGGAAGAGTTTTTTAAAATAAGGGCCCATCGGGTCACTCCGAGACACATTGCCCCAAACCTCATCAACCCCCCATGTGAAATTTAAGTCCCCAGCTATGATTAAATTTTCCAATTCCAGCAAATGACCTGAAACCGCTTCATCCCAGAAAGCCATCCTTTCCGAGTACGGCCCGTAACAGTTGATGATATTTACATTTTTCGCCATCCCCCTGATATTTCCAGATAATAAGATACCCAAAGAGGTGATAGATGGGTTTAATCTCAAAACCAACGGGTTCCAGGCTGCTAAGAGCCCACCAGAAAGACCAGCAGCATCCATAGTGCAAACCATCCAACCCGGCTTGACTTTGTTAAAAAAGCTACGTGCCTTTTCACCGCAAACCATTGTTTCCTGGAGAAGTACTAAATCAGGATTTGTAATTTGTAGAACTCTCTTGAGGGCCAATTGTTTGGGAAGCCCTCCCACACCCTTGATATTTAAGGAGAAAAAAATCATTTGCGAACCCTTGCTAGGGCTTTTAATCCTCTAAGCGCTCGGGTATAAGAAGAGATGGGGGAATCCACAGGACCACGGCCATCCACAATCCCCCTCGTGGTGACCATCTTATTTTTCCTAGCACTCCTAGTTTTAAGAGGAGAGAGTTCCGGGGCCAAACCGCCCCGTCGTGCCCCTTTTTGTATACATATATTCCCCCATTGTACCAACTGAAATCACAGAGGTATTGTTTCCCACCCCCACCAGATCCGAGGTCAGTGCATCTAAAGTACCCCCCACATCCCCATCTGGAGGTTTTGATTCATCAATTAGCCTGTTATTGAAGAAAGTAGGGATAGGTGTCTTCTTGACCATCTCAGAATAAGAGGGAATAAGAATTATCTTCTCATTGGGCTCACTAGTATGGACCGGGCTCCCAACCAGTCCACCAGCCCCTGACAGGGCCACCGGGCTCACACCGCCTGAACCCCCCATCATGTCCCCACACTCAACTTTAGTTACTAACGGCTTCAACACATCACTCCCGTCCCCACAACCACCCCGAGACATAATAGGGTCCTCCAGGTCGCTAGATATCATAACAGTCGGGGTACCAGTATGAGGAGAGTCGGGGGGAATCGATCTAACAGGGGAGGAGCTGATATGGCTAGTCGCATTTACATTCACAGTCGGCTCATTCACAGAAACAGGGCCATCATCCCCAGAAGATTCATTTGTACCATGTTCAGTTTCAGAAGGGTTTGTTTTCATGTGATGGAGGCGGCTCATGTAATTTCCATTATTTCCATTGTTTAAATCAAGAGCATTGATAAACGAAATATCCAACGCATTCAATGAATGGAAAAAGTTAGGGTCTTGAGTTTCTAACTTACGGAACAGTGCCGAGTCCTGAGCATCCAGGGTAGGCACCCTGTTGGAGAAACCATCCATCGAACCCGTAGTGTCCAGCTCGATATCGCTACCTTCGTCTGACGACCAAAACGGACCCCTTTCCTTGAGACAGCCAGATGAAGCTGGCGCATTGCATTGGCGCCATAAATGCCCCACCTCTTTGCAATTAGAACAGCAAAAAGGGATACCCCAATAATCTATGATCTGAGAAAACTTCCGGCCACGCCAATTTATGTTAAGTACATCAATTAACCCCAATGATATGTCCACCTCCACCAGGAACCGGCCCATACGGCGATCAAATCCATTAAGGTGTTCATCTGCAACATGTAAAAAACGCCCTATACAGTTTCCTATGGCTTCAAAAGCCCCGCGGTTCCAGAGAGCGAGAGGCAGCCCAGGCAGAAGGACCCATAAGTGCCGAAGGCGCACCGAAGCTGTTTCGGGGTCGAAGTCAGTTTGCCATTTCTGTAGCATTAAGCTACCAGAACCATGTAGCCATAGTCTCTCCATAATGAGAGTGCAGTGTGCCTCTTCATCAAATTTAAAGCCGTACCAGCCACACGCCAATGCAAAGATTTGCGGAGTGTAGTTTAGCAGGGGTCTCCACTTCGTCGTAACCCAGCTAACAATGTCACGCCGATTCATAGCGTGATATGAGAATTTTCCAACCGGAGCAGTCATATTGTATTCCACTACTTCCTCCAGTCCAATGTCTCTGCCCACCGTAAGCCAGGATTCACCAGGTCTGCGAAAATACCTCCCATTCAACTGTCGGGTCGCACGTGAAGGAGAACCAGCAAATGCTTTGTTACCCACATCAGAAAAATCACGACCACTGCCGACGGAGTGGTTTGTGCCCCCGGTTTCGCCATGTGACTGCCGCCCAGCCAGGTGTCCCCTATGAGTCTTGCCACGAGGCACCACCTGTCGGCCCGATAGGTTAAGAGCCCTCTTTCCCTTTTAACTGTTCTTTGAAATGAGAGTCCGGCTTGAATAAACCCGCCTCCTCAATCATGTAATCGGATAAATTGAGGCTGTTATCCTCCGGGATGAAGGGTTCCGACAGTCTTTCCCCCATTCCGGTATCCATAACCCAGAAACCGAGTCCAAATCGACCGAAAAACGAGCAAAATCCAAAACCCCTGTCGGATGATTACCACAGCGACCGTTTCCCAAACGGCAGCTATAAAAACAGAGTTAGCACTGTTGAGGGTTGCAATAATGGTTAAACAAATGATAAAAACAAAAACCAAAAACTGCAAGTAGACCCGGGAACACGGAGGACCACATGCCACCCACACGCCGGTGTCGCCAGAGTCGGATTTGTAGTTCCAAGGAGCAGAAAGGTGTTCAATCCCTGTGGCTGCAACAGGGTGACGTCTCAAACCGCAACAATCATTTAACCGGCTGTCAAAACAGTCGACAGTTTTATGCCACCACCATTAAGTCCCACTCACAGCATGAAAGAGCCCACACATCACCCAAGCAGACCCAGCCCCGTCCAGGAAACCCTAGCTCGCCATGAAAACCCTAGCTCCGCCGCCATGAAAACCCTAGTCATATGTGGCTACATATCTAATTCAGAATACCACTAAAAAAAAAATTGTGGATAATTTTATTTATTCATAATTGCGATTATTAAAACCTTTCATGATTTATGATTTATGGAGACATTGTGGATAATTTTTTTTATTCATAGTTGCGATTATTAAAACCTTTCATAAAGACGTGGAATTTGAAAACCATGGTAAAAACTAGACATGGTTTTATAGATATTTACAATATATGATTTCTAGAAACATGGGATTGTTTTTCAAAACCATGGGTAAATATAAGAAATAGTTTTATGGATGTAAAGAAGAAATGGTTTATATTTTGATCAAAAAATTTATTAGTGGATATTGTATTCATCATATTTTTTAAATTTTAAAGAAGATTGAAAGCATGAAGATAAAATGGCAAATATGAGGAAGCTCCTCATCAAGTTGAAATTTGATGGGTAAATAATGTCATTTACTATTTTACACGTCAAAATACATAAAATTAAACTTTATTAATGAAGTGTGAATTTTCATTTCACCTGTCATTTTGAAGTGAATTTTTATAAATGTTTCTAGGATAAGCATTCTTTGTCATTATGTGTATGATTGGTTTAATCATTATATTTTTGATTTGTTTATTAAATATTTGTAAACTTTTTATTTTTATATCATATGAGGCAAGATACGAGAATTCAATGTTTCTTATAATTATTATAAATATTATTTAAAAAAAAAAAGTCAACTATTATTGTGACAAATAAAATTAAGATTTAAACATCAAATGAAAAGAAATATTAAAATTAAAACATTATATTAAAATTTCTTGATGTGCAAAATAAGATGTCAAATTTCAACCCTTGCCTAAGATTAATATAATTTAAATAACACTTCTTCAAAAAAATCACAAAAATACTTCCAAAAATCTGGAAATGCAATTTTCCTAAAATTATGAATTACTAATAAGTGAAGTTTTTCTCCATAGTTTCAGCGAAGCAATTACCCATGTATTTAAAACTTCACGGACACATCATTTGGATCGAAATTAAAGATCTAGAAGGTCAAAATAAACCCCCTAAATGTGGATGGAATTATATGTCATCAATTATTAAATAACTTGTAGGATACTATTTCTATTTTTAGATTTGAGGTTGATTCGCATGAGAGATTTATTATAGAACAAAGATGTATCTATAAATCTTGACAAAAAGATTATAAAGGGGTTGGAGAGTATGGGAGAGTATAGAGGGTTGGGAGAGACCTAGGATTTTGTAAAGGGAAAAGCTAGTTGCTCTATTTTATATGATCATTAAAACTTTTGTAGCTTGATGAATGGACTATCAAAATTTTGTAAGTTAAGTCTTTGTTGTTTATTTGAATATGAATTCAGTTTTAAATTAGTTTAAATTGTCTTCGGATTATGGAACTTTTTACAGTAAAATGTTTATTGTGAATGCTTATAGTTTGTTGTTGTACCGAGAGGAGTGAGAGGTGTTCTACAACCTAGTATGGGGGAGATATTGTAACGTTCCAACAAAAATAATTAAAAAAATTAATGTCAACCCATAAAATAAAAAAAATATGGAAAGTATTTAAAAAAAATCCATGATGACTCATAAAATAAAAAAATTATGAAAAGTAATTAAGAAAATCATGTTTGTCTATAAAATAAAAACTTAAAACTTAAATCTAGATCTATCAACTAAGAGAGGTCAAATTTCTTGAGTTTAAACTAAAAAAAATTTACACCTCAAGGAATTGGATCCCTCTAAATACTTCATAGATCCGGATTTAAGATGGATCTATACTGGTGAATAGAACCAAACATATTCGATCATCAATCAAATCTGGCCATTCAATTTTTAAAAAAATTAAATTTGAAAAACCCAGTCACCACCCTATGTTCACATGTATATGCCTATCGACTTAAAAATCCAAAGCACGTAGGGAACATTAATTCGGAATACCTTATTACTATATGGCATTGGATCTCTACGTTTTACCAAGACGAAGGTAAGCGGGGATCCCTCTATCCAACTCATGACTCCTTGTTTCATGGAGGCCACAAAACATACTAGGGCATCAAAACACTAAATAGTAAAGAGTGAGGTGCTTAGAAAAATTGAAATCAACACATTAGGGTATGTAGTAGCAACCGTTAATAACCTGATGTATGTCCATGTGTCAACCTGCTAAGAAAGGGGACTCACTACACAGTAAAAGCGGTTGGGTTAACTAACTAAGTTGTCAGAAAACATTATCTCATGGACCTCATCACTAAGCAATTTTAGTTGGAATCAATTTCCCTCTAGACTAAGCATAAATCCATTTTAAACAGAATTTTATTATGGCAACCGAATTTTATTATGGCTAATTAATTTTGACGATAAAAAAAACTATATTATGAGCTTGGTCTTTGTAAACCCAAACTTGAAACTGAAAGTGATGCATCCATGGAATTTAAAACTATGGCAACAACAAGAAGCCATTACGTTGTACATTAACACTATCGGTCGATATTATTTTTTTAATTAATTTTGTTATTTAATTAAATTGGATAGATTTTATTAAATCAAATAAAGTTTCATAAATGAATACCAAATATAAAATTAGCACGATCACTTAACTTGTGTCTGGTGAATATCGATAGGTAGCAAGTTAAGTGACATGAATGTTTTATGTTTATTTTTTTATAATTGTTTATTTGGAATTTTGACACTACACTTGTCTTATTAGTCCACCCCAAATTCTAAGATACTTATAGGTGTAAATATTTGGATTAAAAAAATATATACTTTTTTATATTAGTAAATTATTAATATTCAAATAACTTATCCTTTCTTTTAGAATGTTATTTTGAATGAAGTAATTTATTGATGAATGTATAGGGAGGATCAGTTTGTGAAACCTATATCTTCATTATTGCCTTAATTTCTTGGTTAAATTATATTTGTTTTTATATTTGTTTTTCAAGTTCTGGCTTCTGATTAGTGAGTATTACGGAGGTTGGTGTAATTAGTTAACTAAGGGTTTCCTATTTTCTTGCCCAAAACTCCTCAACCTAGTCTTGACCAAACCACGAAATATTTTTTTTTTAACAGTAATAGAGTAAAAGATTGTATTTATAAAAGCTGTGCACAGCTATTCATTACATGCTTTCAAAAAAGTTTTTAACAGTGCTGAAAATGTCTGGGCATGCTATCACTATAGATTCTATCTGCAATACATTGCAAGCTCTGAGCTTTGTTTTCCTGTAACTATCCAACATAGAGCTGGGATAAACCTTGACAAACTGTCTGCAAAGGATTATACAAAAATGCATTGACCAAAATAAACAAAATTTTTGAAACCTGGGCTATACTGTAGGCTAGCCATACTTCTTTGGCCGAGCAGAAGAAGCGTCCACCATAACCTGATTGATTTCCTGGTTGACCGTGGGGGTTTCATGCACCCAACTCCCTTGAGTTACTCCTGTAAAAACGGCCATATCTTCCTGCAACTTGTCAACTTTCCCCATTAACTCGAACAAATTCCTCTCCAGGTCATCTATACCGGAATCCTGACAAGAGAGCTGTGAGCATATAGGTGAAATATCCGACGCCATCTCTGCATTTTGATTGACACTGGAGAAAACGACATCATAGGTATTACGAACTGCGAATTTAATGTCCACCAACGTTCTGCTCAGAGCGGCTATGGCCGCCAACACAGACTGCATAATTTCCAAGTTACACGCCGGCAACAGCAAATGACGGGGGGGAGGGGAGTCAAGCTCGCCGAGGGAGAGGCGACTCAGAACATCTAGTAAGTGGGGAGGGCGAGCCATCGTAGAGGAAGGTAAAGAGGGAGCGGGTAGAGGAGTAAATAGAGGCTCGTGGGAGCTGACAACGCGGAAGGGAGAGAAGTGACAGATGGAGGGGCGATCGGAGAGACGTGTGACTGAAGATTCGGAGGGGGGGGAGAACCATAACCAAAGTTTGTGCAAAGGAAAGGGTGGTCCCTCATGACCATGGACCTAACCATAAAACCAACCATGAAATTGTTAATCCTAGGCATTAAAACTTAAGGGATGAAATGATACCCCAAAACTCCATTGAGATCCTTGACGCGCCCGATTTCGAGCAAAATTCCTTTGTTATCCGCTATATCAGCAATCCTATTGTTCTCTCGACGAATGTGGAAAAAGGATGCCTTTGAGAGGATAGCGTTGGTTTTAATTATTTGCATGTATCTGTCTGCTTTTGATCCTGGCGAGGCATACCCTCTTCGCATAATTTGAATGACATGCCTGGAGTCTCCATATATTTTGAGATTGTCAATGCTGTAATTGGAGGCCATATCTAATGAGAGAATGAGAGCTAACCATTCTGCCTCATTATTTGTTTTGCTACCTAGTCCCCACGAGAAGGCTGCAATTTTATTTCCTCCGGGATCAAAAAGTATCCCACCCGCACCTGCCATCCCAGGATTCCCTTTGGAAGCCCCATCGAAGAAGATACTGTGACTTTTTTGCTCCTTCCACCACCTAGAGAAAGTGTCAGGGTCTTTCCTGATTTCCCAAACAGAGTGAGGATGATCCTTTTTGGACTGAAGGAAGCTGCCCTTCACAAACAAGCTACACCATTGGAGTTCAGACAGAGATAGTGGCTCCTGAACAGGTATAGAGACTTTTTTAGTGGCAAGGGATTCCGCGATCATTGAGATGGCTTTAGTGGCAGCACTATTGCTATTCGCTTTCTTGCCCTCAAAGATACTTTTGTTTCTATTTAACCAAATCTGCCAACAGATATTCATTGGAATTAGATTCCAAATTCTCAGCATAGTCTTCTTGGATCTTCCTGGGAAGGTGCATCCCCAATGGTCAGTGAGATCTTCTAGAGTTTTGGGGAGAATGGCTGGTCTCCACTGGTTTCCCAGGACCTGAGCCCATACTTTCGCTGCAAAAGGGCACTCCAGGAAAATATGATGGGAGTTTTCTTTAGCATTTTTACACAATGTGCATCTAGAAGGGCCTATAATTCCCCTAGCTCTGAGGTTTTCTGCCATTAGCAACTTGCCATGGGTTAAAAGCCAGAAGAAGGCAGTTATTTTGGGGATGTCGTCTGAGTTCCAGATTTTCCTCCATTTTCTGTGAGCCGGGAAGATGGGAGGGGAGAGTTTTTCATACCCAGCCTTAACTAAATACGAGCCAGCTTTCCCCCATCCCCGAAGATCTTTTTCATTTGTGCTAACCGGAGCTTTCCCATGCAGATGATTGAGGAGAAGAGAATACTCCCTTTTAAGAATGACCGGGGGACTCAATTGCTTCCAACTCTTCCAATCTCCATTGTCCTTCCATATCACCAGGTCCTTTAGCTTTATGATGCCCATATTTTCCAACCAGTCTCGAATAGCATCAATCCCCTGAATTTTACCAAGTGGCTTGTCTCCATTTATGTTGTTAATCCAAAGGTTTATTCTTTTCCCATTACCAGGGATCCAATAGAGGTTTTCAGTGATTACAGCCGTTGAAGAGGAGATAAGTCCCCATATAGCTGTTCCTTTTTTGGAGATAGGCTTATCAAGGCATCTTTGTCTGGAGCTTCTTGTGTGTTTCTTCCTTATTACTTCCTTCCACCATTCCTTCTTTCCAGAAACAATCCTCTAGGCTAACTTGGCCCCCAATGCTTTACTTACTAAGGCTGGCTCACGAATTCCAAGCCCTCCCCGCTCTTTCTTTTCTTTGACTATCTTCCAGTTAACCAAGTGAAATTTTTTGTTCTGTATCTTTCCCCCTTGCCACAAGAATTTTCTGATCTCTTTGCTAAAAGCATTTTGGATTGAGACAGGGGCTATCATTATGGCGGATGAAAATACAGATAAAGAAGACAGGACAGATTTAATCAAGGTGACTTTCCCAGCTAGATTCAACCAGCGGGTTCCCCACGAGTTAATTCTTGCTTTGAATTATCAAGGATAGGAGTCCAAACAGAGGAAGGGGGGTTTTTGAGAGAGATAGGAGTGCCCAAGTATTTAAAGGAGGACCAATTCATGCAGGGCTTAAAGGCAAGAATAGCTGCAATGAGTCTAACCGTGGCAGGGCGACAGTTCCAGGTGTAGAAATTGCACTTGTGATCATTGGTTTTCCCCCCAGTGGAATTGAGAAAGAGGTCTGAAGTAGCTTTAAATCTAGCAGCTATCTGAGGAGAAGCATTTCCTAAGAGAATGGTATCGTCTGCAAACTGGGCATGATTTATAGCTTGGACATTACGGGCGAAAGCTATGCCAGGAAGAGATTTTGAAGCTAGGAGGGAGTTGAGTTTTCTGCTTAAAGAATCCGCCATAATGACAAATAGGAAGGGGGAGAGGGGGCACCCTTGCCTCAGTCCACGGGAGAGGCGGAAAAAAGAGGTGGTTCTTCCATTTATAAGAGGGGAAATCCAAGGAGCTCCAATGCAGGCTTTCACCCAGCTGATAAATTTTTCATCAAAACCAAAATTTCTCAAGACAGCATAGATAAAGACATGTCTTACTCTATCAAACGCATTGGCCATGTCTAATTTTATAGCCATACCTGCATCCTTGCTTCGCCTGCTTGAGTGGATGGCCTCTTGCACAAGAAGAATATTATCATATATTTGTCTGCCCGGGACAAAGCTGCCCTGATTTGGAGAGATTATTTTGGGAAGAAGCTTCTTGATTCTGTTTGTTAAGACTTAAGTGAGGATTTTATAAGAAGAGTTGCATAGCGAAATAGGTCTAAACCTCCCTATTGAATTGGCTTTTTTCTCCTTCGGAATTAAAGCTATGAATGAGGAATTGGTGCCTCCTCCTATCTTCTCACGATTTCTGGTCCAATTTATCATTCTAAGGAGATCTATTTTCAGCAGATGCCAACACTTTCTGTAGAAATGAATGGATAATCCGTTAGGGCCCGGGGATTTTTCCAGATGGAGAGACCAGACCGCTTTCCTGACTTCTTCTTCAGTAACCTTCTCCATGAGCATGCTATTCTCATCAGCTGTGACAAGGCTGGGAATTTCTCGACACATTCCTTCCAAATCTGCTGGTGGCAGTTCCTCTTCTTCCTTGTAGAGAGACTCAAAATGGTTTCTGACTTCATTCTTTATTGCTGAGGGGTCCTCTATCTTTGTTCCATCTTCTTTGATTAAACTGAGAATATTGTTTTTCCTGTACCTTTCCTTGCACTGAGCGTGATAGAACTTGGTATTCCTATCCCCAGATTTGAGCCATAAACATCTTGATCGGAGTCTCCATTCCTCCTCTTCTTTTCTATTCACCTGTCGGATTTTGGCTTCCAGCGTTTTTTCTTGCATCAACATTGCTTCAGTTATCTGTTCCTTTTCGATTTGTTCTTGCATGGTTTTCAATTCCTCTTGCAAGATGTTGATTTCATTCCCAGATCTCTTAATGTTTTGCTTTTCCCATCTTTTCAGCAGAGTCTTAGTATTTTTTTATTTTGGTTTCCCAAATATACCGGGGAGAGCCTGGAATAAATTGCTTCCATATTGCTTTGACTTCTTCATAGCAAGCTTCATGCTCCAACCACTCTGGGTTGTATCTAAAGGGAAGTGGGCCAAGGTTACCGGGGGAAGAGAAGAAAAGGGCAATGGGGCGGTGGTCAGAGACAACAGAGGCTAAGATTTTAGAATCAGGAAAAAGGGGTTTATTAAGAAGGGAAGAGCTGAGCAGAAATCTATCAAGCTTGGCAGCTATATGTCCGGGCCCAATTCTTTTGTTGTTCCACGTGAAATTTCCTTGCAGAGGCTTTATATCCACAAGATTCCATGAAGCCTGGAAATCTTCCAATCTTTCTCCAAACTGATCTCAGACCTTCGAACCTCCTCTTCGTTCATTAGCACTTATGGTGACATTGAAGTCTCCAGCGGCTATGCAGGGAGAAGGGGTTCTTCCAAGATGGAGATCTATAAGATCATCCCAAAAAATTTCTTTGTGACCATGGAGCGTAGGTCCATACACATTTCCAATCCAGAATTTTTCATTTTTTGACAAATCTTCTAACTCTGTAAAGAGCCAGTTTCTATTGTTTAAAGTGGAATTACATTTGTACATACCTTTATCCCACCAGGTGATGAGCCCTCCAGAGGCTCCTATAGAGTTGACTGACATTCCTTCTCCTTTGGGCCAAATTTGAGATAAGGTTTTGAGATAGTCTGCCTCCTGCATTTTAGTCTCCTGGAGCATAAGTATTGAGGGGTTTTCCAACTTTTTTATCCTTTTGATTGCTTCTGTCTTTTGCTTGCCTCCTAAACCTCTGAAATTCCAGGAGACTATCTTCATTATTTTTTGGAGAGGTTGGATACTGCTCTTTCCTTCTTCTCCTCCACTGTTCCCTGAGTTTGCTTAGTGCTGGGTAGTATTCTTACATGCGGATCAAGACTGGTTTTCTTACCCGCTGCTTTGTCTCTGGCCGCTTCTTGTTCTCTTACAACTTTGTTCAGCTTCCTGCCTTTTTTTGTTTGAGGTTCTATTTCTTCTTCCTTGCTTTCTGAAGTATCTTCTTGAAACAGTTTAGCTTTTTCTCTTGTGACTGAGCCCACTAGGGCTTTGGGTGCCTCACCTTCGGGCTCCTCCTGTTGTGCTGGGGACGTTAACTGAATTTATCCTTCCTCAAGTTGTTAATTGCCAGTCTCCCTTCTTTCTCCCTCTCTAGCTTTTTCCGTCACTTCCTCTTGAGCTTGGCCTGGAAGGAGAGCCTGCTCATCCGCACCCATTTCCGTTGCTAGAAGCTGGAACTTATTGACGTCTCTATTTGTGCTTTGCTGCTTGTTGAGCATTTCCTTTCTTTTTGGAGTGGCTTGGGAGGGGTGGGTGTTTGAAGACTTCCCTCCCTTCTTTCTTACCTCCTTCCAGTCTCCCTCTTGAGTTTCTTCTACTTCCTGTAACTTCCTTTTGGGACAGAGCTTTGCAAAGTGTCCATATTCGTGGCATACTTTGCACTTGAATGGAATCTGTTCATAATCCACAGTTTGAAGGTGGTTCCATCCATCCATCGACAGACTTATTGCTTCTGGAAGCCCTTTTTCAAGATCCACTTCTACACATATTTGGGCACAGGAGAACATTGGGGGTTTTGGCTCAGATTTATCAATGTATTTCCCCAATGAGTTGCCAATAGCTCTCAAGTCTTCATCATTCCAACAGTGCAACGGGAGATGCGGCAACTTGACCCATACTGGAACAGCTGAGGGGATGTCCTTTTCTGGGTCAAAGGAGAGGTCCCATTTGTTGATATACATTCCTCTGGGTCCCATAAAATAGGGTCCATTTCTGAATATTAAGTCTCTGTCTTCCTTTTTCTCGAAGTAGAAAACAAAGAAACCCTTTCCACAGAAGATCTGCTGAACTTCTCCTTTAATAAGGGGGCGCCAGTTTTTGCTGAGCCAGATCTCGATTGATCTCGGGGATGGCCACAGCCCTGTGAAGTGACCAACCAAACCTTTTTCTGATAGAGCAAGGGCTTTGCATTTAGATGCCGTGGAGCCTAGCTTTACTTCAGGGATGGCAGATTTTTTGACAAACCTTGAGTCCACTGGTCCCGGATGCTTAGAAGTCGAGGGCTATGACGCGACCAGCAAGTGAAAGAGGTCGTCGAGAGGCGCACGACCCGGATCAGGAGGCAGGTCCATAAGTCGGCTCAGACCCTAAACCAGTCAGTCCTCAAGCGTCGACTCTGGAAAACCTCGTGCACAGAAAATTTATTCACCCACGGAACAGATCCATTATTGCAACACATGCTGGCATTTCTTTGACATGGTATCCATCAAAACCTTTGGGCGATTTCCTCCAAAGCCAGGTGGACGTATTCTCATACCTGGTGCACACAATCTCAATTAGAAACCAGCAACAATTTTATCCTTCCACTTGCGGTCACAAACTCTCTATGTCCTAAATTTGGCAGACAGAGATTCACGTTTCTAGATCTCTGCTTAATTCAATACCAAACCACGAAATATTGAGGTGCCTAAACTTTGCATTATTGCAGTCAAGTGAAAACTTTAGGACTAACATCTTTTGGTGCTTTTGTTGGGAAGCAAAAGAACGAAGCCATCTTTGCATGGGTTATATGACAATGATTAACTCTAATTCTTGATAGTGAACAAGAGTTAGACATATATCATTGACTACGGATCATTCACATGGCGACTCCATGATCAAAAGACTTCACTGGAGGACGATCCCTACTAACAGAAAAATGAAAAGGCGAAAGGGAAAGACCAAGTATCAAGTCATGAGGTTTTTCCAAGAACTTATATTTTGTTTCATCAATTCTTTCTTGTATTTTCCCTTACTTGTCAAGAGAATTATCCTATGCTTCGTATACTTAGAAGATCATCAACCTACAACTGTATATCTCTCATTGGAAAAAGATAAATTGCCTTCTTCTTGCATTATTGACCTTGATTTGATCTCTTCACCTCAAACTACAGTGAAAAAATATGTTCATATTCTAATATGTTTAGATCATGACCAGACAAGTAAGCTTGTGAATAATAGAGCTAATTGACCACCCCTTGAGATCATTGTTCCACCTTGTAAACAACTCACAGAAGTTTAGTCTAGGATCAGGGAACCTTATAGACCCCTAAAATAGTACCATATGTCCTTCATAGTTATCCTCCCATGTTTTTCAAGTATCTTCCTAGGTTTAATGGAGAAAACCATGTAACAATTGAGAAACACATGGACGTTTTTGAAAGATTTTCAGATATGTTTGAAATTATGCATGAAGATGTGTTTATGAGAACATTTTCTCAATCTTTGCATGGAGAAGCTAGACTTTGGTTTAGAAGTTTGGCAACTGATTCAATAGATTCTTGGATGACCTTTTGATGATGTCTCCTTGAGGTATTGGGGTGTGAAAAATCCTATGAGCAATAGCTTAATGAATTCTATACTATGAAGAATAAGAAGGATGAAATTGTTTCTCGGTTTAATAGGCAATTCCATCGCTTTTATCTTAGTATTCCTAAGGACATTCAACCCACTAAATATATTTCCATGTTGTACTATATAACAAATCATCATCCAAACTTGGATTTTTTTCTCAGAAAGAGGAGACTTTTGACCTTGTGGAAGATGTTTTTTGACAACGAAGAAATTGAAAACAACCTTTGGGCCTGTGGCAAACTTCAAGACCGGGTTTGGGATGAATATTTATATACAAAAGAGTGGGAGAAAGGATATGAGCAGTAGATATCAGATCCAAGTTTTCATTTGTTTCAGTATGATGATTCTTCATATTCAGATTTTTCTATTGTCAAGGATGCAGAAAATGAATACGCTCTTGATTAACATAAGCAAGATGACTTTATTTATGCATGCAGAAATTTTTTTTGGTTGTGAACATAAAGATGATCTTACTATGAATTTTCTTACTGATTTTTTGAAATTCTAAATCACAGCAGATCATGGAGCTAAGTATACCTCACAAAGAAAGAATGAGCATAAAAGATGAATCGTTAATGTATTTGTAACTTCGGAAGATATTCACTTGTATATTACATTTGTACTTTATTGTATATCAAATAGAAGTGTATTATTCCTATGATTGGAAGTGTCGTCATTTGTATTTGCAAGTGTTGCAAGTTACATTGTAAGTGTCGTCATTTGTATTGATGGGTTATTAGACCACCAGTGTGGGGTCGGCCCTAGTTAGGTCATGTGGTTGGGTTATTAGGCTTCCTTAGGAAGTCGGCCCTGTTGGTTTATTGGCAGGTCAAGTCAATGTATAAATAGAGGGTGTGCCTCTCTCATTCTATTCATTCACTCACTTCTCAAGATCGCATAGCTAAGAGAGAAAGTGGTGCACATGTGGAAGAGGAAGAGTATCTGCTAGGGACATCTCTTTGGGTTTGATCCTTGTGATCTTGTATTGGGGCTTATTCTATCTCTGAGGAAGTTGCGGGGTTTTTCACCTTCTTGGTTTTCCCCGAGGAAACTCCGTGTCTCTTGTGTGCTTGCATTATTGTGTATATGATTGATATGTTGTAGATATGCTATACATGTTATTATCTTAGTGATCCTGAATGATAATGGAATGAAATTATCAAAAAATTAACATGGTATCAGAGCTGACCTAAGAAGAAGGCACTGTGCAGCTGCGGAAGCTAGGACTTTTTAATTTTTGGGTCTCTCCACAGATCATCAAAGACAGGAGGCTAGATTGACTCTCCTAGCAAGGGCGCAATCTTTCTGTCGAGACATAATTCAATTCTGAGCATTTTCAGTTTTTGGCCCGGAAATTAGGGTTTTCGAAAATAGTTGGAATTTTTGGATTCTGAGACCACGGCTAGAAGCTCCTCTGAAAAATCGAATTTTAGAGCTTTGGATTGAAATTTTTGGTTGGGTGAAGCTCCGGGAAAATCAAACCCTAGTTTGGGGTCATGTCTAATGAATCCAGAAGTTTCAAAGGCAATTTTGAGGGGTCAAATTTTGCAGTTTTCAAATTTGGAGTATACCAGCTTGACTAGCTCAGTAAGGCACATATTTCTATCCTTTCAGAAGTTTGAAATTCAAAGTTTGAATTTTTAGGTTTTCTCTAACAAACCCTAATCCAGTTCCAAATCCAGTTTTCAGCAAATCAAGTGCTAAGACCTAATAAATTTTCTATTTCCATTTGAAGAACTCTTTAAGATGTCTCACCACACCAAGCTTGACGATAAGCTTGAAGGGGTTGATAAGTTTCGAACCTGGAAGTATAGGATTGGGTTAATCCTAAAAGAGAATGAGTTGGACACTTACATAAGTGAAGAGGTTCCAGTCCCATAGGGAGATGAGGCTAAGGCCTTACACAAGAAGAACTTTGCCAAAGATAAGAGAATCATTGCTAATTCTATAAAGGACCATCTCATACCCCATGTGTCTTCCTTAAAGACACCTTAGGAGATGTTTGACTTATTGACCAAGTTGTTTGAAGGAAAGAACATAAATCGGAAGATGACTCTGCGGAACCAATTGAAAGGGGTAAAGCTCCAAAATGGAGAGACCATTCAATCCTACTTTTATAAGGTCTCTCAAATCAAGGAACAACTTGAAGCTGTGGATGAAGTAGTGTAGAATGGTGAAATTGTAATGACCACATTGAATGGCCTACTAAGGTCATGGGACTCCTTCATCCAAGGAATCTGTGCAAGAAGGAAATTGATCTCTTTCAATAGACTGTGGGAGGAATGTTCACAAGAAGAAGCTAGGCTTGTGGCCTGAGAAGAAAAGATGGGGAATGAAGATCAAGCTCTCACAGCACATACCAAGAAGAGTAAGTTCAAGAGGGAGCCATCTCATAACAAGAGATCTTCACACCACCATCATCATAGAGATAAGAAAGATATGAGATGCTTTACATGTAATGAGAAGGGACATTTTCCCTCAGATTGTCCTAAGAACAAAAGGAACAACAACAACAACAACAACTTCAAGAAGAATAAGAACAACGAGAAGAGATATCATGCTCATGCTGCTGAGGATGATGAACCTCCCAGGAAGAAGACTAGAGTAGAAAGTGATGACTCATCAAGTGAAGATGAATATGTTCTAATATCTATTCTCACAAGTACTATCTCTCATGGAAGTGATGATTGGCTTATTGATAGTGGGGCTTCCAAACACATGACTGGATTTAAAGAATCCTTTGTAGATTTATCTGAACATGAGTCACCTCATAAGGTGAAACTTGGGGATGACTATCAATATCCTATAAAAGGAAGTGGTGAAGCCTCCTACAAACTAGACTTTGGGAAGTCTTTGAAGATGAAAGATGTTCTATATGTACCTAGGCTCAAGAAGAATCTCCTCTCCATATCATATTTAGATGCAAAGTGGATTAGAGTTGCATTTGTGGATGGCCAAGTACTCATGTGGCCAAAGGGTAAGACCATAGATGATGCAATAGTGATTGGAGAGCAAGAGGGAGGATTGTACAAATTGAAGGGACAACCTGAACATGGTACATGAGTCCATGGAGCCAAGTGAACTTTGGCATAGAAGGCTTGCACACATGCACTATAGAGCACTACTAATTGCAAGAAAAGCAGTGGAAGGTCTTCCTGAAATCCAGTCAAAGCATGAAGGTGTTTACAAAGGATGTGCAAAAGGAAAGAACACAAAGAAATCATTTCCAAGCAGTGAAAGCAAAGCAAAAGGAATCTTGGAAATTATCCACTTCGATGTATGTGGTTCAATGTCATCCAGTTCTCTGAGTGGGTATGTATACTATGTTTCCTTCATTGATGATTTCTCTAGGAAGACTTGGGTTTATTTTTTGAAGAATAAAGATAAAGTATTTGATAAGTTCAAAGAATTCGAAGCCTTGATAGAAAATCAAACTGATAAGAAGATCAAGACCTTTCGATCCGACAATGGCAGAGAATTCACTTCAGGTGATTTCAAGAAGCTATGTAGTGATTCAGGGATTAAGAGAGAGTTGACTGCTCCCTACAATCTACAACAAAATGGATTTGCAGAAAGGAAGAATAGAAATATCATGGAAGCAACACGGGAAATGCTTCATGACCAAGATCTACCTATGCATCTATGGGCAGAAGCAGCTAGGACAGTTGTATATGTGCAGAACAAAACACCTCACAAGATACTTGATAACAAGACACCATAAGAAGTTTTCTTTGGTAAGAAACCTGAAGTTAGCCATCTAAGGATATTTGGTTGTCCAGTATATACACACATTCCAAAGGAAAAGAGGACAAATCTAGATCCTTCAGGAAAGAAGGGCATCTTTGTGGGTTACAGTGAAAGCTCGAAGGCTTATAGAATATACTTTCCAGGGTTCAAAAATATTGACATCAGCAGGGATGTAACATTTGATTGATGAAGACTCAGAATACATCAAATCAAGGAAGACACTCGTTGAAGACCATGAAGAACCAAAGGTAACCAGATTTCAAGACACCACTATAAAAGAAGCAATTCCAGAAGAAGATCGTGAAATTGAAGATCCACAAGAACCTGTAGATCCACCACGTGAGAAGAACTCTCACAATAGGAAACTTGCATGGGATAGAGAACTCATCCAAGATGTAGAAAGGTATGGCATTCCAGAAGAAGAACACAGAGAAAGGAAGAGGACTAAATCACATACCAGTTATGTTGCCTTGCTTTGTGACATTATGAACAAAGAAGCTTCTAGTTATGAAGAAGCAGCGGAAAAGAAAGAATGGAAGGATGCCATGATTGAGGAGTACCATTCGATCATGAATAATGATGTTTGGGATGTGGTCCCAAGACCTGAAGGGAAGTCTGTTGTGACTTCCAAGTGGATCTATAAGATCAAGCATGCTGCAGATGGTAGCATAGAGAAATACAAGGCGAGGTTTGTAGCTCGTGGCTTCTCTCAGAAAGAGGGAATAGATTATGAAGAGACATTTTCTCCTGTAGCCAGATACACTTCCATCATAACAATACTTGCTTTGGCTGCAGTGATGAAGTGGAAGATACACCAGATGGATGTCAAGACAGCTTTCTTGCATGGTGTAGTCAAAGAGGAAGTGTATGTGGAGCAGCCACTTGGTTTTGAGACACGTGATAGGGAGTCATATGTGTGCAGGTTGAAGAAAGCCTTGTATGGCTTGAAGCAAGCTCCTAGGACTTGGTATGGTAGGATAGAAAACTTTCTATCTAGTTTGGGCTTTACCAAGAGTAAAGCAGATTCCAACCTTTAATACAATGTTGAGGAAGGAAATCCAGTGATACTACTATTGTATGTGGATGACTTGTTTGTTACAGGTGAGGATAGATTGATTGCCGATACGAAGAGGAAGCTTGCTGCTGAGTTCGAGATGAAGGACTTGGGGATGATGCACTATTTTCTGGGCATGGAGGTGTGGCAGAGTGTAGATGGGATCTTCCTTGGAAAAGGGAAGTATGCAGTAGAGATCCTGAAGTGGTTCAGGATGATGGACTACAAGGCCATGGCCACACCTATGGCATCGAACCTAAAGCTTCTGTGTGATGCTTCATCTGAGCCGGTTGATGTCACTGTGTATCATCAGATGATTGGGTCCTTGATGTATTTGACGAACACGAGACCAGATATTTGATTTGCGGTGAACACATTGAGCCAGTTCCTGACGGATCCGAGAGGTGTTCAGATGGTTGTTGTAAAGCATATTCTGAGGTACCTGAAGGGTACAATTGATTATGGGCTCAAGTATGACGCGAATCAAAAGTTTAACCTACAGGGTTATGTTGATTCAGATTGGGCAGGAAGTGCTACAGATAGGAAGAGCACTTCGGGGTGCTACTTCAGTATGGGATCAGTTTTGATCTCTTAGTTTAATAGGAAGCAGTCTTGCATAGCATTGAGTACAGCCAAAGCAGAGTATGTCGCATCTTGTTCGGCTAGTTGTGAGGCAGTATGGCTGAGGAAGCTACTGTCTAAGTTATTTGATCTCCCGTTGGATGCTACCTGTATCTTTTGTGACAACCAGAGTTGTGTGAAGTTGTCTAAGAACCCGGTGTTCCATGACAAGTCGAAGCACATCGATATCAAATATCACTATATCAGGGATATGGTGTAGAGAGGAGCAGTGAAGCTCTTGTATGTTGCGATGGATGAGCAAGTTGCAGATGTGTTGACGAAACCACTAGCCAAAGTGAAGTTTGAATACTTCAGAGAGAGGCTTGGTGTTCTTCAGATTGAAGATACTTCGAGGAAGAAGTTATGGGACACATCTGCAGGATCCATTCCAAGCATGGTGATAGGAGGATCCTTCCCATGGCTGTGGATGTAAGCACTGTGTGATGAGAATCAAGACAATGCTCCAGTTACTGCTTTGGATATGCATCAGTTGGATTCTTTGTATGATCAGTTCAATCATGTATGTTGATATGCATCAGCTGGATGCTTTGTATGATCAGTTGGATCATGTATGATGATATGCATCAGGACGATGCAGTGACGATGATCAGGATGATCATGCGATGATGATATGCATCAGGACGATGCAGTGACGATGATTAGGATGATCATGCGATGATGACATGCATCAAGACGATGCAGTGATGATGATCAGGTTGATCATGTGATTATGTACATCAAGATGATGTATGGTGAGTATCAGGTTGATACTTTGTGGTCGTGGACAAGTTGTGCAAGATAAGCATATAATAGCGCCCTAGGAGATTTGCAGATACTCTTTCGAGGTTTTTCCTATGGCATATAATAGCGCCCTGGGATATCTGGCAAATGCTCTTTCGAGGTTTTTCTTGGGAAGACATATAATAGCGCCCTGGGAGATTTACAGATACTCTTTCGAGGTTTTTCCTATGGCATATAATAGCGCCCTGGGATGTCTGGTAGATTCTCTTTTGAGGTTTTGTCCTATGGCATATAATAGCACCCTGGGAGATCCGATAGGTTGAACAGTATGCTCGTAATCAGTCCTGGGATGCTCTTTCGAGGTTTTGCCATGACCACATGTAATATCGCCCTAGGAGATCTGATAGGTTGAGCAGTATGCTCGTAATCAGTCCTGGGATGCTCTTCAAAGGTTTTGTGGTGACCACATGTAATAGCGCCTTGGGAGATCCAATAGGTTGAGCAGTATGCTTGTAATCAGTCCTGGGATGCTCTTTCAAGGTTTTGTGGTGGGGTCACATGTAATAGTGCCCTAGGAGATCTTACCGGTCGTGCTTAGGCACATAAAGGATCCTGGGATACTCTTTCGAGGTTTTTTGACGCACGTAATAAGTCCCGAGGATTCCATAGTATGGCCAGTGATGATGAAGACCTACAGGAGGTTAGGCCTACATCCAGCATGAAAAATGGTTGGCTCTATAGAACTTCCCATGATGAGAAGAATTCAGAGATAGCCCAGTGATCGAGATGTCGAGTACAACAGCAGTGATGATGATGATGCTCTGTGATCCAGTTATGATGATCCAGCTCCAAAATTGAAGACTTGCGCCAATATGTATTGATGACCTGTTTCTAGAGAATACCTTCCTAGTTAAGAGGGAGTGTTGATGTATTTGTAACTTCGGAAGATATTCACTTGTACATTACATTTGTACTTTATTGTATATCCAACAGAGATGTATTATTCCTCTGATTGGAAGTGTCGTCATTTGTATTTGCAAGTGTCGCAAGTTACATTGTAAGTGTCGTCATTTGTATTGATGGGTTATTAGACCACTAGCATGGGGTTGGCCCTAGTTAGGTCATGTGGTTGGTTTATTAGGATTCCTTATGAAGTCGGCCCTGTTGGTTTATTAGCAGGTCAAGTCAATGGATAAATAGAGGGTGTGCCTCTCTCATTCTATTCATTCACTCACTTCTCAAGCTCGCATAGCTAAGAGAGAAAGTGGCGCACATGTGGAGGAGGAGGAGTATCTTCTAGAGACATATCTTTGGGTTTGATCTTTGTGATCTTGTATTGGGGCTTATTCTATCTCTAAGGAAGTTGCGGGGTTTTTCACCTTCTTGGTTTTCCCCAAGGAAACTCTGTGTCTCTTGTGTGCTTGCATTATTGTGTCTATGATTGATATGTTGTAGATATGATGTACATGTTATTCTGTTAGTGATCCTGAATGATAATGGAATGAAATTATCGAAAAATTAACATGAATTACAGTGAAAATTGCAGTAAAAATGAGCAGATAATTAATCATGCATGAGTTCATATAGGAATAGAGTAATGTGACATGATCCAATGATCAGTATAGTCAACAATGATGTTACAATGGGTAGAATTCGAATCTCAGAGGTGAATTTGAGTCTCGGTCAATCTAGAATAGGAATTGTCACCTCTATCAGTGCTCTAGAGCTCCCAAACTCAGTTAAACTCAACCAAATCTCATTTAACTAAAGACACAATCAGTTAACTGACCAAAAGGGGCACATTAGTGAGTTTGGCATGAAAAGTACTCATAAAATGGCGCATGAGACCACAAAAAGTGGCAATCAAAGCATAAACCCCCCACAAGAGTCAGCTAACTTAAGTGGACTGAACTATAACACTGAGTTGGCTCCTAAAATGTAGGGAACTAACTCAAGTGGTCTTAAAATGATGCATGCAGGGCACATTAGGTGGCTATTGGGTCCTAGATGACATCTCCACACCACTAGGGGGAAAACGATATCACCAACTTCTAGGAGAATGAAAATAATGCTAAGTAGGACAAGGATGGAGTATTAAATATCCTAACACCCCCCCTTAATCCAAACTTGGACATCCTATGCCTTGGTTACTGATACCAAAGGTCACCTATATAATAAAATAAATGATAAAAGAATTGTTCATGAAACTAAGGAAATGGGGAAAAACCTCATGGGAAAAATACCCCTCGTAAAAAATGAACAGCAAGAAACTCAAACAACCTTCACATGTGCAAAAACTTTATGAGTGAAAGACTTTGTAAAAATGTAGGCAATCCGTTCCTATGTAGGATAGGAATGCAGGTGCTAGATTTGGATTTGGATCTGGGTCTGCTCCTCTGATGTATCTCCCACTGTGTCAAAGTTGTATTTGTCAAAACAAGTATTCCAGAAACCATTTTTGCTACCAGAGCGAATGGCTCATTGTAGTCCAAATCATCAACCTTTGAGTACCCTTTTCCAACCAACCAAGATTTGTACTTGGTTGTATATCCATCATGGCAAGTCAATTCGAAGGATTGTGGATCAAACCCCACCATCATGTAGCACCTCTCTAAGAGAAGTGGATCTATATGGCATAGTGCAAGGTTTACATGATACTGAGATTTGTTTGTTCTATAGTTAGATGGATCCCCAACTATGTTCCCATCAGCTTCAAGGAATTTGTGAGCCCATATTGACCTTGGCAATGGATTGGGAGAAGGTACTGGATCTTTGTCTGGATCTGTTTTAACTTCATACTCAACATCAAGATCTTGGTCCTCATCTTCATTAGAAGATACATCATCCTAATTTTCATCAGATGCCAATGGAGAAGGAAAAGAGTATAGCAGAAAATGAGAGAATTCATATGCCTTTGAGGCACAATTTGCAACCCCTTTCGCTATCATCTTCCCAGATGAGATCTTTGTTATCTCAACTGTGCCAGGACCAAAGACAACTTTCTTCAATGAACCTATGTGTGTCATCTGATACACAGATAAAAAATTTGCTGACAAAGAAGGCACAAATAGAACATTTTTGAACTTTCCATGCACCATTTGTATTGTTCCCTTCCCTGCAGCAGAGATCTGAGAATCATCTCCCATGTGAATACTATGACCATCATTGAGATCTAGAGAAGAAAATGATTCTTTGGAGGAAACCATGTGGTTGGAGGCTCCAAAATCAATGAGGAAGGCATGTGATTGTGAGAATCCATCCTTTAGTGCATGGCATCTCTCATGATCATTTGTCTCACTTCCAGAATTAGTCTCTCGTGCACCTTATGGGAGGGAAATGTTGTGTTGTTCAAGAAGTTTGGTCATTTGATATATCTTCTTCTTCATGCATGAACTCTTTGGATGTCTTGCAATAGGAACACTTGGCCTTCTCAAACCTCTATGGGTTATCCTTATTGGAGATGGTCTTCTCAAAGAATGTTAAGATACATTGAAAAACCTATATGAGAAGAAGTCCCCAAGTCAAAAGAGGGTATTGAAGAATAAGCTCTGAAACCTAAATATGGAGAAGGATGAGACAGTGGCCTCCTTCTTCACCAAGATCTCTCAGGTAATAGATCAATTTGCTAGTATTGGAGTAGTGGTGGATGAATATGATCTTCTCCAAGCCACTATTGATGGTCTCCCATATTCAAGGGAGACATTCTTGTCTGTGGTAAATGGCTGAGAGGTACAACCTAACTTCGAAAGTTTGTGGCATGACTTCCTCCAAGAGGAGGGGCGAATCCAGAGCAATTCAATGTGCATCAAATAAGAAAACCTTTCTCTCATGGCAACAATTAAGAAAGGAAAGAAACCCTTCTTCCAAAATAAGTTCTCTCATACAAAGAAGAAGGAGTTCAATAAAGGCTGTGACAAGTCAAAATATAGATGCTTCAATTGCAACAAGAAAGGCCATTTCTCAAAAGAGTGCAATGCAAAGAGGGAAGGAAAGTTTCATGCTTCTACCACCATAAAAGATTAAACCACTCAAAAGAATGCATCCGAAGAAAAGGAGACAAGAAGGGATTTTTACCTTGTCTCATTCCTTTCGGGATCCATCATCACAAATGCAAACACATGGTTGATTGACAGTGTCACATCCAAACATATGACCGGTTACAATAGTGCCATCACTAACCTAAAGGAGAAAGAGTTCACATGCCTGGTAGAGTTGGGGGACAACTCAACATATTCGATCCAAGGAATTGGATTGACCTCCTTCCAGTTGATCACTAGTGATATTCTAAATGTGGAGGACAGTCTATATATTTTAGGCTTGAAGAAGAACCTCTTTTCAATTTCGGTTCTTGAAGACAAAGGCTTCTGAGTTAGCTTCATGGATAACAAAGCACTTTTATGGCTGAAGAACAAAAGTCTAGAATCTGTTGTTGTGATTGGAGTTCGAGAGGGAGGATTCTACAATGTACCCAGGAAGTACATTCAATCTATGATTCACCACACTATCATTCCATGCGAGCTATGGCACCGAATTCTTGGACACCTACACCACAAAGCGCTACCAGGACTTCAAAAGATGGTAAAAGGTATGCCCGTATTTTATTTTGAGCATGATAGTGTATGTCGCGGTTGTGCACTTGGGAAGAATGTTAAGAAAACTTTTTCCAGCAGTGCTACTAGATCAAAAGGTATTTTAGATTTGATACATTCCAATGCATGTGGTCCCATGTCATCCCCCTCCTTGAGTGGCTTATTTTATTATGCACTATTCATAGATGATTTTTCTAGGAAGTCATGGATTTATTTCATGAAGGATAAAAGTGAAACTCTTAGCAAATTTAAAGAGTTTAAATCCCTAGTTGAAAATCAGGAAGAAAATCACATATGTGCATTAAGGTGTGATAATGGAGGTGATTTTAGTTCACGTGCATTTAATGAGCTATGTAGTGATGTAGGAATATGTAGACAGTTAACAGTACCATACAACCCTCGGCAAAATGGGGTTGCTGAAAGGAAGAATAGAATCATATGTGAGGCTGCAAAATCCATGATGCATTCTCAAGATATGTCTACCTCATTATGGGTAGAATCCACCCATACAGTTGTGTGCATCCATAATAGAATCCCGCATGCCATTCTAGATGAGAAGACACCAGAAGAAGTGTTTACCGGTGAGAAGCCATACATCTCACACTTGAGGATTTTCTCGAGCCCAGTATACATTCATGTCCCAAAAGAAAAGAGAACAAAGATGGATCCTTATGAAAAGAAAGGCACCTTTGTGGGTTACAACGATTCATACAAAGCCTACCGAATATATGAACCTGGTGATAGACACATTGAAGTCAGCCAAGATGTTACCTTCCATGAGGAAATTGCTTTCAAAAGATCGAAAGAGATTCAATGTGATTCAGAGATGGAGGATCTCGAGTATGATTCTCCCTCTTCAAAGTTTGAGAGGGAGAAACTAGAAGATGCCTTAGATTTGCTAGCTCCTAAAGAATCAATAGAACTAATTGAGAGATCACCTGATGAACCTCTTGCTAAAATATCTGCTTGGTTATATCTTACAAGATGCAGAGAAACATTGAGCACCAACAGACTCATCCAGAGAGCGCAAGCAACCTAATAGATATCCAGTGTATGTGGCATTGATGAGTCACATCAATGATTCGTAACCATCCTCATATGAAGAAGCTGCAAATCAAAAAAATTGGAAAGATGCAATGACAAAAGAGTACAACTCCATAATAAAGAATGATGTTTGGGAGGTTGTTCCTAAACCTGATAGGATTTGCATTGTGACTTCCAGATGGATTTACAAGATAAAGCATGTTGCGGATGGTAGCATTCAGAAGTGTAAAGCCAGATTCGTTACCATAGGTTTCTCTCAAAACGAATGATGATACCTTTTCCCCTATGGCAAGGTACACCACAATTCGAGCAATGAATGCACTTGAATCTGTTCTAGGATGGAAACTTCACCAGACGGATGTGAAGATAGCCTTACTCAATGGTGAGGTTGAGGAAGATGTTTATATTTAGCAACCTGAAGGATTTGTGGTGCATGGGAAGGAGTCCCATGTTTGTAAG
Source organism: Larix kaempferi (assembly GCA_027924585.1). Classification (NCBI taxonomy): domain Eukaryota; kingdom Viridiplantae; phylum Streptophyta; class Pinopsida; order Pinales; family Pinaceae; genus Larix; species Larix kaempferi. The sequence continues at coordinate 5,248,978 of BSBM01000751.1, read as the reverse complement.
CTAAAGAAGCTCTATATGGGCTTAATCAATCCCCCAGGGCTTGGTACTCCAGAATTGATAGCTGCCTTTAGAAACTGGGTTTCTGTAAGAGCGAAGCTGATCCAAATTTGTACTTCAAAGTAGTGAAGAACCAACCGTTGATATTGGTTATGTATGTTGATGATTTGTTTCTCATTGGAGAGGAACATATGATTGCTTGGTGTAAGAGGGAGCTCACCTCAGATTTTGAGATGAAAGACTTAAGTCTGATGCACTACTTTCTTAGCCTTGAGATCTAGAAAAGAAAAGATGAAATTTTTCTATCTCAAGGGAAGTACACTGTGGATATATTGCCCAGGTTTGGCATGATACATTTCAAATCTATGACTACACCAATAGTTTCCAATTTGATGAAACTTCATGAGTCGGGCTCTGGATCATATCCAGTATATCCCACTTTGTAAAGATAGCTTATAGGCTTGCTAATGTACTTGATACATTCAAGGCATGATATATGTTATGTTGTGAGCATTCTGAGTCAATTTATGTCTAATCAGAGACATAGACATTGGATAGATACTACGCACGTGCTTAGGTACCTTCAAGGTACAATTTCATATGGAATCATATATGCCTCCAGTGGAGGAGTCATGTTACTTGGATATACATAATCAGACTGGGGAGGAAGCATTATGGACCGTAAGAGTACATACGACTACTATTATAGCCTAGGATCAACTATGATATCTTGGTCCAGTAGGAAGTAGGGCTCCATAGCGCATAACACTACATAAGAAAAATACATAGCTGTTAGTCTTTCCTACCAAGAAGTAGTGTGGCTCAGAAAGATATTTGCAGGGTTGTTCGGTGAAAAGCTTGAGCCTACAATTATTAGGTGTGACAATCAGATTTGCATCAAGCTTTCTGAAAACCTAGTGTTTCACAACAAGTTGAAGCACATTGAAATGAAGTATCACTTCATCCGAGACATGGTCCAAAAAGGTATAATGAAACTTTAGTTTATTGCTACTGATGAGCAGATTGCAGATGTGTTAACAAAGCCTCTATCACTAACGAAGTTCAGGTACTTTTGAGACAAGCTTGGTATGGTAGAGATTGCCTCTCTCGCTGAGAGGGAGTGTTAAATGTAGAGCACTAGGAGACGTTTTCCAAACCAATCTTGTGCAGCCAGGATTGATCCTCCCGTATAGAGGTGAGGACTTTGATTTCCTTCTGTGTGAAGGTTATTCCTCTCGTATAGAGGTAACTGATCAAAGTAATGATATTGTAAAGTCTTGTTGGACAAGGCTCTAGACTTGTGTGTCAAGTCATGATTCTCATGTGAACCTTCTGTATAAAGGTATACATGGGATGGACCTCCCGTATAGAGTTGGACCTTCCATATAAAGGTCATGTTTTACTTGCATTTAATGTTGTGTGATGTATTATTAACTATGATCACCAGTTTCTATTAAGTCTCCTTTAGAGATTGATCACCTCTAAAGTGAATTACTTTAGTGTGTGATCATTTGGTCCAAAATAACATAATATGATCACAAAATCTAATAATTCTTCTTAGTATAATGTAATGTGATGGATAATTAAAGTTATCACATATTGACCATGCAGTAAGACATAAATAAATAAAAGATAAAGCATAGAGATAAGAGAATTTGAAATTTCCCATGCAGACACTTCAGCTAATTAAAGAGAGCTCGAATTGTTAAAGCTTCAGTTAAGTATCAATGTATGCCTCAATCAATTCTTCAGTTAAAGCATAAGTTAAATATATGCCTTAGTTAACTAAATAACTCACAGTGGTCACTTCAAGTAAATCAATCAGCATGATTTCAATTAACTAAGTGTTAAATAAGAAGGACTAGTTAACTAAAGTGTTTTCACTTTAGTTAAACTAAAAGACGACTATTCGGTAAATCAAGGAAGAATCAATTAAAGAGAGTTAACTAAGTGACAACAAATAAGATCTAGTTAACTAAGTGTTATTGTATGACGACACTTATGTTAAACGAAAAGATGACACGTGATTTGCAACACTTGCATGTCGACACTTAAGTTAGCCACCTAACTAAGCGGGAAATCTTTCAGTTAAGAGGCGAGTTCATTCTAAGTGACAGTTCAGTGAGATGAAGCACTGCATGAGAAGTGGGGCACACTTCCTCATGCAATATCGATACATACAGTCTAAGGGCGATTTCGTCTAGAAGTTAGAAGAATTTGATGCTTGAGAAGAATGTATAAATATGTTATACGGGATTGATGAATCCAATGTGAAGTGAATTCTCTTATCCTTTGAATGCAAGGCGCTTCTCTTTGTGTGCATGATATTATTGAAGGCAAGGTGATTCTCTGATTGATCTCTCTTCTCTATTGCTTCTGCATCTTCACCAATAGTGTTTGGTAATCTCTTATCTTCTGAAAGCAATATGCTATGTTGTAAAAGAAAGACATTCTTTGCTATCCATTATATTATACTAAGAAGAGTTGCTAGGGTTTTTGTTCTTATTGTTTTGAGGATTTTCCCCAAGGTATATCTTGTGTTATGGTTGTATGAATTTCATGTGATTGAATTGTCTCATTGCTTCAAGTTTTGGCATCTAAAATAATTAAAGATCAAATCTCAATCAAATTTAAACAATTAGGGAAGTTGGAGACAATTAGTTACTAGATTGGGACAAATGGGAATGGTTGAAACCACAAATTTTCTCGTAAAAGTAACTTATTTTTATGTTTTTCCCTCAAACAAACATGTACGCGGGTTTGACAAGGGAAACCCACGTATAAGCGATTAATCAGTGTAATGGTCGTGTACATTATGAAAAACTTGATTTTTTAGAAGCTTTTTACGTCAAGTGCTTGTTCACAGATCACAAGGGATCATGGAAGTCTGCAAAAACAAGAAATGGATAAGATTAGGCCATCTAAAGCATCTCTAGCACAAGTGTGACATAAGATGCTATAACAACCTATATTGAGAACATTCCCTTTGGGATGAAAAGTAAATTGGTATTTTATGAGCTCCTGTTTTGGGAGCATATTAAGATTGTCCACCTACTATATCCCTTGCATATATATTTTTTTAAATTATCTTCTTTGTGGAGGAACATATCATTGAAAAAAAGTGACACAATGGCTATTAAGAGAGATCTTCTTTCTTCAAATACTAAAAAGAAGCATTGTCCAATACAAGAGAATAGAGGAGAGCTTGGCCCCTCTTGGTATTTTAAAGAAGGTGATGTCCCATGGGTTTTGAAAAAATATGATTTTTCTTTGGAAAATGAAGCTATATTAGGTGTGAAGGTGCCTTATTTATATGTGTCTACTCTACGACACAACTTCACTATAGAATAACATTTTTCCGGGGTTGAAATCACATGACCATTTGAACCTTCTAAGGGTATGTATTTCAAAAATATGTTTTATTTTTTATACCACAATTTAAAACACAATTTTTTTTTATATGTTTGCTTTGTAGTATCATTATCCTTTGCTCATGCGTGGATCTGTGGACCATGACTTCCCCGAGGACATGCAAAGTTCCATATCCAAATTATTTGCATTTGTATGGTGGATCACATCAAAGGAGATTCATATGGCTAGCATTCCATGGTGGTGTCAAGAGATAGAAGAGATTTCTTGTGTGTTTGAGAAGGAACCACTGATGAGTTTCATGGACTTGCAAGTTCATATTTTAATTCACTTAGTTGATGAGGTTGAATTAGTCGGGGTAGTTTCATGTCATTGGATGTTGTTCTTGTAGAGGTACATGAAAAAATTGAAGGTATTTGTTCGACAAAGGGAAAAAACCAAGGGGTATATGGAAGAAGGGTACATAGTATACGAGTAATTTTAATATGCCAATGATTACATCAAGGGATGAGGACAAAAGGGAGTGGGATCTACTCCAAACGAATGCAAAAAGGCATATGATAAAGACTCTCACTTATATTTTGTCATATTTCTACAGACTAACTATTCACACTGAATTTCATAATCTATATTTGATTTGATACATACTATATGTTAATTTGATTTCATGAATACAACAATGAATTTGAAATTGATGCCAACAATAAATTCATTATTTACATGAAACACAATCGTGGGTCGCATTGAATGAAGAGAAGAGGAGGAAATGGGCCATTGAAAGGAAACAATTCAAATGGTTGAACGGTAGATGCATGCCTTATCGTAACCATTTAAAAAAAATATGCTAATGAGTGGTCCCAATAGTTGGGATGCTGACCAAGTCAGATATTATGATGCATCTAGTTGTTACCTACCTAATGAAGAGGATGCACTAAACATAGGGATCAGGTGTAGCAAGTTGGTAACAATATCTTTGTGTACATTTTTAACTTTATAATGCACCTTTAAATTATAACATCTATATTTTATATATTAATGGTGGGATTAATAGACATATGACACCATCATTTGTTTACTTTTTTATAGGTGCATTTGTTCCTATATATGTGGGCATATGGACATCATTTTCAAACTGAGGATACCAATGATGGACATGCCACACAGGCCTGTGGAGTGGAAGTTGAGTTTGACCAATTTGGTCATGCTAGCCACCACGATCAAAACCTGATAGGGGGAAGCTAGGTTGCATCAGAAAGATACAAGAGATTTTTCGTGCCTCGTTATGTCAAGATCTTTATTTTGTTAAATGATATTACTAGTTGAGGGAATTTTGATCACAAATGACCTAGTTTAAAGAGATGATTTAAACCATTTCTATGTATGCTTTGTTAAAATGCCACATTGATTGCTTACGAATAAAAGAGATGCAGTAAATAGATTTGTGTGATGCAACATTATAAATGATATGATGCATGAAAAAGATAATTGTTTGTATGTATATTTCAATTGCAATATTTTTCATATGCCTTGACAATTTTCCTAGTGTGTTAGGGAAAGCACATATGCGAATTAATGTAAGGTGGTGCAAATGTTGCATGTGCTCCAAATTGAGCCCAAATATGGTATCAGGTGATACAAAGTGATAAATTGATATTTGATTATTTTGCATGAGCTATTTGATGCAAGTGGGTTTCGTGCGTGCAAGCACAACATCATGATTGCCAATCAATCCACACATGGGTAATGGGGTTGTATGGGGGAATGCACACCATAAATGTAACTAGTTTCCATATAATAGGTTGAAAAGTGAGTGAGACTCTTACTCATTAAATGCATGTTTCCATGAGGGTAGGTCATGGATTTAGTCACTCATGAGGTTTCGACTGAGGGGTGTGCAATAAGGGGTCGACCTTATCCCTAAGTGACCATTAGTAACTCAATAGGATACATATGAATTGCATGTTGCCATGAGGGTAGGCCATGGATTCACTCACTCTTTTTGACTGAGGGGTGTGCAATAATGGGTCGATCTTATTCCTCAATGACCATTAGTCTCTCAATAGGATACATATGAATTGAGTTAACATGGTCTCGATCATTGTATCACATCCCCACTACAAAAAAAGGTCTATTTGAAGGGCATGTATATGATCATGGCACCCCTGATAGAACCTTGATAAATTCTATTTAAAGGGAATGCGTATGACCATGGCACTTGTTATTCCTCAAATTTGCTCTAGATGGTAATCGAAAAAATCTTAGGAACCTCAATTACTAATAGGTTTGGTAAATAGATAATTCAAATAGATTGGGATTCCAAATAAAATTGTCAAGCATGGGTTTTGGTTATATTAGCAATACCTCATAGATCAAGGGAATATAAATTAAGTATTAGACAACTTAAAGCAAAATAAGTGTGATAGAAGAAAAAGTAAAACTTAAATGAACATATAAGATTCACAAGTTGATCATTCTTATATATCCACAAGATAGACTATTCAGCATTCAAAATTGTATTATGAAAGTGAATAATGTTATTTGAATAAAAATAATGAATTACATGCAATTACAATAAGAATTTACTACAAGAGAATCCATAATTCACATGACAATTATGAACATGGTAATAAACTGTCTTTTAATCCAAATAAGCAGAAAACAAGGTTTGAAATACAAACAGGACAATGTTTGATAATCAAATTACAAGAATATTCTAATAATGAGATATTACATGTAATATCTCGATCCCATTCCTTTACAAAATACTTTTCCCAATTCCTCACTCTCGATCCTCAACTCTAGAACCCCTTTTTTCTTCTTACCAAAATTATTTTATAAACTATAGAGATACACATTAGTTGCTGAGATAGATCTAGATCCTATATTTATGGATCTGTACACCTTAAATAATATATGGTTTCAACTAAAAGACAATTTCAAAACTGGAAGTATGAGATCGGATTGGTATAATTGGAACCTAATCCATAAATTTTTTGTATTGATTGATCTTTGATGTGGAACTTTGAATTGTAGAGAAAATGTGGAAGGACCCAAATGAACATATAACCATCTTGATATAGTGTAAAGTGAAGATCATATCTCACTTGCTTTCTTGGGCACCATAGTTATGCGAACCAATGAACACATTGCACCTTTGGACTTCCAATAGAAAAATATACCTTGTTTATATGAAAGTTGCTACCAGAAGTTCTGTAATTATTTCCAGCAGCAAACTTCTTTGACTTCTAGTAGCAAACCTTCCTAGTTTCAGTTCCGGTAGCACCAGTTGCTTCTGCCTCCAAAATATTGAATAAATTGCTACAGAAACGAATCCTTCACAAAACTTGCAAATATTTTAGTAGATGATCTATTGATAGTAGCATTTGCATTTTGCTATTGGAACTTTCCTTGTAGATGTATCAAGCTCATACAACAATCAGTTAACTTTAAAAATTCTAACTAATTATTTGTTAAACGCAAGAAGGTAAATTTGATCTTTCGCTAGTTACCTGATGTATCATACTAATCTGAGTTCATGCAAAAAGATATATAAAGTATCGGTAGAGAAAGATAAGGAAATGATATAGAAATAGATCATCTGGAAATAGTGAATAAAGAAAAATTGAGATATAACATCTCCCTTGCAAAATGTTCTTCCACCAAAAGATTTTGTATATAATTTTCACTAGCTAGGCATGATTCACTGCTTCTGCCAGAATACTAAGGTCAGGTTCTGCTTGATTCATGTGTTTTTGTTGTAACCATTTAACCTTTAATACCCTATTGTGCTTATATGATTTCTTATTCTTTTAGAACATTTTTTGGTTGTGTTACACAGAGCATTGGGCTTAGTAATGAGTTTATCAATTCTTCCTCTAACCTTTGCACCATTATTCTTTAATATTACATTTTCATGTTTAAGGTGTATGATCAATACTTCGCATTCCTTAAGCTTTCACAAGAGCTTTTTCACCTTCTTAATTTTTTTATTCCTTGGATTTGAAGATTCACAGAGATTAACTAGGATTGTTTCCTTGTTTTGATCTTCCTTTAATTCAAATCTTCACTGTCACAGTAAGACAAATTTAGAATATTTTTCACATTTTTTGAAAGATGTAAAATAAGATCATTTGCTTCTACTGATTCAGGTAAATTAGACATTTTTTCTTCCATAGGCATTGGGACCTTTAAAGTATGATCCTTGAATTCAATGAATTGACCAAGTACTTCACTTTCTAAATGAGGTCGGTTTAAGACATTTTCTTTCAATTTTAACCCTTGGTGTGAATGAGATTAATTATCATGGCTAATTTGGGGTAGTTCAGGGAATTCATCCAATACCTTTTATATAGTCATTAAGACATTAAAAACTTGTTCATTAAAATATTTTTCATGCTTTGACTATGAATTCTTAGAAACATCCTCTAGATCAATAATGAGCTCTTTTCCTTTTTGCTGGGAAGATGAGTCTATAATTGTTGTCAAAGGAATTATTTGCTTCATAGTTGACCAGGTATGAGGACTTTAAGGAATATGTTACACTAGACATCCCCCTTGTAAGTTCTATTTAGCCTTTACAAATGGTATTTTGTATTTATTTCTAATGATCTCAGTGTGGGAAATCTCTACAACTTCTAGGATTTAAATTTCATGTTCATATTGCCTCTTAGATTGAGTAACTAGATCAATTTATGATAATTCAAGTAATTTAGGTGCTTCCTCTATGACTGGTGAGGGGTCTAATATTGTTACTTCCTTTCTTTTTTATCCTATAAACCTTCTCAATTTTTGTAGATGAATCTCCTTGTTTTAGAACATGTTCTTCAACATTGGGTTTTGATAATGCTTTTTCTTCTGATGCTTCTCCTTTTTTTAAAAGTAATCTTTCTTTTTCTACTGGTTTTTTCCCAAGTGTATCTACTCCTTGTTGTGAAGACGAGGAACCACTGATGAGGCTTTTAGGGGTTTTGGATGTTCTACTTTTTTTGCAAAAGTATTCTCTTTTATTTTAAGGGATTCTCGTGACACTGCTTGGATGTTCTTTTGTTTTGTTTTGTTTTTTAATTTGCTATAAATGGTTAATTTTTTATTTTTTTTAAATTTGTTCTATATATTTATTAATTGGTTTTTTTGGTTTTTTTTAAATTTAAAAAAATTGTAGTTTTATTTTTTTAAATGTTAATTATTTTTTAATTGTAGTTTTTTTATAATCTTTTTTAAATTTTTGTTTCATTTGGATTTTTTTACAATTTTTTATATTTTATATTTTTTAAATTTGTTTATAGATTTTAAAATGTTGTAAATTGTTTTTGAAAAAAAATTGAATTTTTTTTTTTTTGAATTTTGTTTTTTTAAAGTAATTATGTTTTAAATTTTAATCTTGAATAAAAACAAAAGTGATTCTAAGAGTCCATTTTTTAATTCAAGATTGATTTAAGATTTTGATTGCAATGATACATACTATGTTTTTACTATTAACTATATTTAACTCAATTGCATAAAAAGATATTTTCATTGTCATTAAATATAAAATATATACTAATCTAGTAACAAGTTGCTTGGTGTGGAGGCACATAAATCTACCATAGTGTTATCATTTAGCATACGAAGTTGTGCTTGGTGTGGAGGCACATAAATCTACCACAGTGTTATCATTTAGCATATGAGCAGTGCAGTCCTGCCATAGTCGTGTGAGAGAGCCGCCCTAATAAAAAAATAAAAATAGCAGAGAACTCTAATATTTCTAAAAATTGAGCCCACCAAATGTGTTCCAATATTTAAGCAGTGGGTAGCAGAACACTAAAAAATCACAATTAGAGGTATTTTTTCAATAATATGATTCTCACAGAGTCAGATGCATGTAAATAACTTGCTTATAATATAAGCAGTCACGCTGCCATGTGAAATAAAGTGTGAATTCAAAAAATGATATCTTTGATGGTAAAATATTAAAGTTGACATTTAATTTTGGGCTATTATTTAGTGATTAACATATGTTCATATATATGTCCACAGCACATCGCATGAGTTAGGAGGCATATTTTATTTTTGGAAAGGATGTTGAGTTGAAATATTTAATAAATTAAACTAAAAGAGCATTCATGTCTATGTTGGAAGATAGCATTAACATTGATATGTTATTAAAGATAATTATGTATAATATATAATTATATTAGAATATGATTCAAAAGTTCTGATGTTAGTTAGTTAGTTGTGAAATTGTTTGGATTTATGGATAACGGAAAGTTCTTAGGTTAGTAAGTTAGTAAGTTGTGAAAATTGTTTGGCTTTAGTCATGTTGGTTGAGCATTGAATTGTTTGTTCATTTTCATCTTTTCTTTATTTTATTGAAGTTAAATTTATTGTTCATTGAAAATATATATATATACATATATTTGAGCATATTTTGATTTTGTAATTTTATATATGAAGTTGGATATATGTGTGTGTGAGAGAGAGAAAAATGTCATTATCAATTTCTAGTTAGTTAGTAGCATTGAAAACACTAGTGGCAATAACTAATATTTTGAAATACCGATTTAGGTTAGGGATTTGTACGTATGTACTAATCATATCCAATGTAAATATTCTTTTCATATAAGCTTCCAAATTGGATGTTAAGATAATTAACAATAAGGTCATTGTTGAATTGAGTACTTGATAGAGATCACTGGACATTTAAATTGAATCGGAGACATACAACAATAAGGTCACCTAGTAGTAGTGCTAACAACTTAGTGATAATGATGTGATTTGACTATTGGCTTGCAAAGGATGTGAGATATGGAATTTCGCATGGTCATTGTGTTTATGACTATGTTCATGGTCATTGTGTTTTTGCTAATAAGTTCATGTCCTCTTGGGAATCATATGCTATCCTCGATTCTTAATCATGTCCTTGAGATTTGGAATGGATTGTGGTTTATGGACTATTATCCCTACTCATTACACTATTACACCTTGTTACTGTCAAAATTGTTCTTTGCTGCACCCCTGGATGATTAGTGTAGGATCATTCAGTTGGATTTTTTATCATAGTACATGCACTTCATTTATTTCACTATAAAAATTTGAAAATTGATGCATTGGGTTTGAATTGATAAATAAATAAAAATAAATAGAAACAACTATAATCCTGGGTTTTCTCTATTTTCAACATGGAAGGATGGATTAGAAATGCATTGGTCATTTTTTACTTGTTTTAGAACTTCGGAACAAATTTTCTTGAAGAGGGGGTCTATGTAGTGCTCCATCCCATCAAAGTCTATATTTTGTTAAATGATATTATTGGTTGAGGGAATTTTGATCACAAATGACCCGGTTTGATGAGATGATTTAAACCATTTCTATGTATGCTTTGTTAAAACACCACATTGATTGCCTATGAATAGAAGAGAATGCAATAAATAGATTTATGTGACACAACATTATTGATGATACGATGTATGAAAAAGATAAATGTATGAATGTATATTTCAATTGCAATATTTGTCAGATGCCTTGACAGTTTTCCTAGTGTGTTAGGGAAAGCACAAATGTGAATTAACGCAAAGTGGTGTAAATGTCGCATGGGCTACGGATTGAACTCGGATATGGTACTAGGTGATACAAAGTGATAAATTGGTCTTTGATTATTTTGCATGAACTATTTGATGCACATGGATTTCATGTGTACATGCATAGGATCATGATTGCAAATTGATCCACACATGGATAACAGGGTTGTATAGGGGAATGCATGCCATAAATAGAACAAATTTCCATGCGATGGGTTGAAAAGTGAGTGATACTTTTGCTTGCGAAATGCATGTTTCCATGAGGGTAGGCCACAGATTCGGTCACTCACGAGGTTTTGAATGAGCGACACACAATAAGGGGTCGAACTTCTTCCTCAATTACCATTAGTCTCTCAATAGAATATGGTCGAATTGAGTTAGCGTGGTCTCAATTACCATATCACATCCCCACTGTAGAAAATGGTCTATTTGAAGGGCATGTGTATGATCATGGAATCCTTGATAGAACCTTGATAAATTCTATTTGAAGGGCATGTGTATGACCATGGCACCTTGATAAAACCATGGTGAGTTCTATTTGAACGTCATGTATATGAACATGGCACCCTTGATAAAACCTTGGTAAAATTTATTTGAAGGGCATGTGCATGACCATGGCACCCTTGATAGAACCTTGGTAAAATTAAATTAAAATATAGAACTTATAACATATAAATGAGTAAAATCATTTAGAAAATGATAAATAATAAATTAACAAAAGCAATTACGTGATAAGAATAATAAATTAATTATATCCATGCCAAGAATAAATAATAAATTAGTTTATAGTAAGAACATGTGCATAACAAAGGTAATCAATTAGTTAGAAGAAAAGACAAATTAAAACTCACCCTTTAAATAAGGAGAATAAGATAAGAGAATCAATTAAAGGAATATTAAGACTAAAGTGCACAAACATGTAGGAAAAGAAGACTCAAGTGCACCTAAGAAACTCTATAAAAGAAAGGCAAGGAAATGAGTGAGGATCATCTTTTGGATATTGAATATTTTATATTTTTTCTCCTATGCGATGGTTGAGGATTGTTACAATGACTCATGGAGAGTTTTCTCCTTGGAAGTGGTTAAGGTTGGAAGGATTGAAAGTGGAATGCTCCACTTCCAATCGTGTTCAATATTGTGCTTCTTCGACCATACAACCTCGTTTCAGCTTGGGTGTCCTTGGGGAAGAAGAGTACCCATAGGGAGCAGGCAGTGTGATTAACTACTGCACACAAGGATTGGAAATTTCGTCGATGTTTATGGGAGCTCAATGAACGCAACGCAAGCGGATGTAAGGGCAAGAAATTGACAAATATCTACCATAAAAACTAGGTTCAATGTATAATTGTATTTCCTATTTTGTATAAATGCATTCCTTTATTTTGGTATTGTAAATGTGATTTTTTTCCTTGGAAAAAAATCACAATTTTATTTCTTTGAAAGAGTATAAAATTACATTCTGCATATATATGAAAATGCATATATTCTAAATATAATAAATGGGCCATTACGCTTTTTTTTCTTGGAAAAAAAAATAAAAAAATAAATGGGCCTAAAATATAGAAATGACAGAAATGACTAAAAATAAGACAAGACAAAAAAAAAAGAAAAAAAAAAGACCCTTTGGAGAGTTACAGATTGAGAAAATCCTCAATATTCCTTTTCTTTCCTTTCTTTTTCTTGACCTCAGTCCAATCCTTTAGATTTGGATTTGAAACAACTAATTGATATGCATCATCCTTTAGGACCTGAACCTTTTCCAAATCCAAACTATCAAATTCATGCATTCTCTCTATTCCTCCTCATGAGATATCCATAGTTACCAAATTTCTTGAGTGTGGGGGATCCGCATGTTGTATCATCTCTATTGAATGGTTTCCCTATTTTGTTAATTCTTTTTCTACTATTTATTTTCCTTCGTCTTCATCTTCATCTTCCATATTCTCCACTTCCTCATTTACCAGATAAGAGGGATCAAACGGCTTCCAAGTTTTGGGTTTTTGAGGTTGACCTTTTATCTTTTTTGGTTTCTTTCTTATTTTTGGACATGTTTCATGAAGTTGGCCTATTTGATAATAAGAATGGCATCTAAAGGATATGTTTTCATAATATAGACTTTGGGAATGTTGGAAATTCTCATTCTGCAACAGGATTTTTTTTTCTTCTGAAAACCCTTTTACTAATATCAACTTCCACACATATGTGAGCATGTGTAAATAATCCTTGTTGCATATGCACATTGTCCTTCTTTATGAAACTATCCAATGTGTTTCCAATATCTTCCAGCACTTTATGATGTTAGAAAGGTAGGGGAAAATTCGGTTTCCGAATCCAGACTGGAATTTTAGATATTACCATACTGGTAGGATCAAAATATGGAAACCATGGGGTTATAAAGAGTCTAGCTCTTCCCCAGAACCATGACCTTTCTTAAAAAATTATCTTATAATCTGCTGAGAAAAAAACTAGACACTAAAGAAGCATTTGGAGCATAAATAATAATCACAATCCGTGGTCTAGTTAGAGTGAATCCACTAGTCCATATCCTCTTTTCATGGCCAAAACACATTAAATATGCATATTACTACTTCATATTTGCATGTAGAAAAAAGTTTGTTAACCTCTGAGTTTTTGATCTCCAACTTGGGGACTACATCGATTTTTTCAACAATAAATGGGCTAGGCATTTGAATTGATGTGAGAGGGACCTTGGGATTGTTGCATCCTTAGAAGTGCCTGGATTTGACGTTTCATCCTTATAAGAGACTAGTTTTGAAGTTGGATTGGAACCAGAACCAAGGATCCCCCCTCGTAATCACATAATAAAAATTATAGTTGAATCCTTAGAGATCATAGATATTTTGTTGATCTTTGAGTTGCTTTCTTGCATATATCAAGCTCTCAGAATCTGTTGGGATCCCCAATTTGTCCCAAATTTTCATCTTGAGTGTGGTAATTCTATCAAACCCTTTGACCATAAATGTCATTGGTTTCCCCTCAATATTTTTAACAAATATTTGGAAGTTCAAGCCATCTTCTAAGGAAAATTTACCCTTTAAATCTCCCAACCCGTAAAAGGATGTAGAAATATTTGAAATTGATGGAGCCTGGTCATTTTCTGAGGAAACCCTAAAACAATTAACTAGAGAAAAAACACCAGTAGGTCAAGCCATGACCTCCTCCAAAAATCCATGACTCGAGTCACAATCTCTAATTCATAAGGGATAAGATCTGTGTGGTATCTCAGATTGAGGGTATCCTTCAAGATAATATCGTTTGATAGAAACCCAAACAATATGTTCATCTGCATCCAGAAGGGCTCTGCTTCTATTGGTGTATTCGAATCATCTGAAGATTCAAGGAAACAAGGAGGTACCACCACATGTTCCTTCAACTCGAGCTCAATACAAAACTTGTATTCTACATTAACCCGGAAATAAGCGGCTCACATATCCTTTTGAAAAAGAAAAAGGTCGAGTGATGGCTTACTCATGGCGAAATCCGTGATAGCATCCTCTTGTTCATCCTTCCCCTTTCCATCACAATGGAGTAGAATCCTTATGGCAGCGTCACACCTGGAGAAAAAGTGCAGTGATGTACCCTCCATTGCTAGGATTTTTGTCATGAAGACACAGAGCCAAAAATACAGCACCATTAATTTATTAATGAGGTTAGACATATATACATGTCATAGAGGACCAACCCATGAGGGTCATTACAAGATTATTCAAGTGGACTTCTCATCTTTTCAATGTGTTATTTTTAGGTGCAAGTGGTGGGACACCTTCGACCAAAGTAAAGTACTAAAGGAAGATCGTGAAAGCGAGATGATATGTATCAACTCTAGAAATATGTGGGATGAAACTAAGGAGCCTTATGTTTTCCCAAAACACTGCAACCAAGTGTTTTGTTACCCGGATGTGTTGGATAGGTTGTTCGTATCAAGACACGACCTTAAATCAAAACATATTTTTGAGAATAGTGTTATCTTTCCAAGCGAGGAAGATAATCAGGGTGATGGAAACAAAGAGTGTATGTACATGTTTTATTTCATCATTTACAGTGTTGATGTAACATTTTATTATTGTTATCTTTAATTCTCTAATTATATTTTTTTTCAACTTATGATGGTGGAAATGGAAAGTTAATTACTTGATGTATTTAAACAATTTTAGTTGGTTAACAATCAATTTGATGCGTAATGTGTTTGTCTATCAAGTAATTTGTCATTGTATGGAAGGATTAATTGAAAAAAAAAATAGTTGAAGGTATTTATATATTGTTGCATATTTAGTATAAATTTTTAGAATTATTGTGGCATCATGTGTGTCAATATTTAAAATATATAGGCTAGTGTGTATCATATGTGTATCGATATTTAATATGAATTTCTAACAATATGGAAATAGACATTTTATAATAATTATGTAGATTGAGTAGTTTTAAAATTTGAATGATCTATACATATCTAATGAGCATAGCAAATTCTATGTGCATAAATATGTAAATAATCTGAAAATATACATTAAAAAGGTATATAAGTAATAAATGAATTTTAATATTAATTAGAAATGCATTGTCCATTTACAAATTAATTACACTTAAAAATGACATCTTTATCATTGATTAATTATGATTATTATAGTTTCCAAATCAAACGACATTTAATTATTAAATAGAAAAAAAAATTCATTTTAAGATTAAATGTATATAATTTTATCATTAACAAATTTTAATTAATATAAATTTTTCAAATCAACTGAGATTTATTTTGTAATGCTCGTACCCATGGAGTTTTGAACCGGTGACCTTATGTAAGGAGTGCCTTAACAGTACACCCATTCATCGTTTATTCTACACCCCATGGAAAAATCAAATCAATTGACATTAACGAGTATAAAAATATACCATTAAAATTTATATTATATATATACAAATATACAAATAATAAATGGTTCTTAATATTGGTAAAAAAAACATAATTTATTTGAAATTGTATGCATTCAAATTACAACTTTACCATTATTGAATTATAATTATACATAAGTTTTCAATATCAATAGCACATAAGTGATAAATGATTCTTAATATTTAAAAACAATATTTAATTTGAGATTATGTGCACTCAAAATGATAGCTTTGAATTAGGAATTGTGTTTTGTAGGGTTTGGGAGTATTAGCATTAAGGATTGTATGGGTGAAGTGTTTGAAGTGGTTGTAATTATAATTAATCATAATTATTTATACATAACTTTTCAAAATCAATAGCACAATAGCGGTAAATGATTCTTAATATTTAAAAACAATATTTAATTTGAGATTATGTGCACTCAAAATAATAGATTTGAATTAGGAATTGTGTTTTGTAAGGATTAGGGCGTATCAACATTAAGGATTATATGGGTTAAGGGTTTTAAGGGGTTGTGATTATAATTAATAATAGTTAGGGGTTAGGGTTATAAGGATAAGATTTTATTGGTATTATAGGTATTTATTGCTTGTATTATGTAATATAGTAGTGAGGGACTAAGAGTTATTAATTGTTATGGGTTATAGATTTTATAGGTAAGGGTTATATGGTTTACAGGGATTATATTGAAAAAAATATAAGTCTATGTGTATCATGTTTATCATTGTTTTAGTTGACGCATCATTTATTTTCATTTTTCTTTGTAATAACATTTTGTTGTGTTGTTTTATTGTTATCGAAGTGATGTTATTAATAATGATGATTTAATTCAAACATTTTTCGAGGTTGTAATAATAACAATCCATTTTCATATTAATTATGATTTTCACTTAATTTCATGTAAAATTTTGATGCAAATGTAAATTAGAAGTTCATGATAAATTAGTATAAACAAATATTTGTTATAGGAGAATGAAATGCATTGTATTATTAAAATTAATTAATTTAAATATAATCAAGATATTAGATGTCAAATATTTCTCTATTTTATTTTATAATATAAATTCACAAAATTGTTTACATTAATTGTAACAATATGACAAAAACTGCATTGTAATGAAAAAATTATCATTGATGTTTTTTAATAAACACCTCTCACAATTTTTCAAAATAAATATGCATGATGTCTTTCACAATTTAATGTGCATGATGTTTATACACAATATAAAATTGGAGGATTTGTTTTTCATACACATCTAACATACACATTTAGCAAACACAAAAATTTACATCTAATATCACCTAACATCATCTAAGATAAACATATAGTAATTACATCTAAAATCACCTAACAACATCTAATGTACCATCATCATCATCATCACCACCACCTAACAAACATAAATAATATCATCTAACATAACGATCACACACATCTGACAAACATCATCTAACATACACATCAAACATTACCTAACACGCACATGTAAACATTAGCTAACATAATCTAACATATGTAAACATCATCTAACACACAAATCTAATAATAACATATAACAAAACACAAGCTGCACTATCTAACATAACCATCACACACATCTAACAAACATCATCTAACATACACATCTATCAAGTACACCTATAAAACATATCTAACATGACCTAAATACACATCACCATCAACACATAAATAAACATCAACATCAACATAAAAAATGCAATATGTGTGTGTGTGTGTGTGTGATAGAGAACAATAATATCAAACCCATGATACATGCCAAATATACATCTCAAGTCCAATAAATATTATGAGATAGTTGGTCCTCCTCCAGAACCAGAGGCATCACTACCTCTGCTAGCGGAGCCAGAGGCAGCAACACCTCCACTAGCAGAGCTAGAGGCATCGATACCTTTTCCAAGAAAAAAATTAGATTGGTGAGCATCATAGATATCTCCCTGAAGATGTATCTCACCCATTGTGATAATCCTATCTAGAAGTGAGACGAGTGGAGTACTAGATGGTTGATGGTCGTCTCACTGAGCAGGAGAGGGTGGTTAGTCAACCTGTGGATGAGTCATAGGCCAACTATGGGTAGAGGAAGAAATAGTGGTTGGTTGTCATGATGAGGAGGAGGAGTAGGAGGTGGAGGAGGAGGAGGAAGACGATCGCCACCCTCGTCATATGTAGAGGAAGATTGACTACCATGGCCATCCCTCCTAGTAGTTAGAAGGTTGGATACACCTATGATATGATACATTAAACACCTCATATCACAAGTAATAATCCTCCATATCTCTAATAGCTAGGGGTCTCGCAAGACAATTTGAACCCATAAAAAAGAAAAACACAAAAGACATTTATTATATATATATATATATATATTATTGCGCCAAGAGGCGCATTTCTACAGCCCGGGTGGGGTGGATGTGTCCATTTGTCAAAATATTATTAAAATATTATAGTTGACATAAAAAAGTAAAAATAAATAAATAAATAATAAGAATAAGAATTAAGAAAAAATGTTGTGACCGACATAAAAAAATAAAAAATACAAATACAAATTAAGAATCAAAACGTTGTGTTGGTTAATAAGATTGATATATAAACCCATAATGAGATTGATAAGAGAAATCAAGAATTCTAGCCTATAAGAGAAATTGGGTCTAAGGAATTTCGTGTCAACGTGATTTAGAAAAAAATACGATATTATGAACAGTGCATGCATTTGTAATCTTCGATATTCATGTATCTACAATACAGGGATTTAGATATAGTGAATGAATTAAATATAGTGATTTAAATTCAACAACCATAGTAAAAATGTGGATGTGATTGTTATTTCCACAAAAATGCAACCATAATACTATTATTTGAAATGAGTGTATAAATATGTTAAAATGCAACCGTAAATAAATTTTTTTTATATGAGTGGTATAAATTTGTGACTGTATATATTTGTTAAAATGCAACCATAATAATATTCTTTTAAATGACTGTCTAAATTTGTTAAATTATTATTTGTTTTTAACGGATGTTTTTAAGAGTTTGTTATTTCAACAAAATGTTTTTTTTTTAAGATGTACTTCTTATATGTAGAAGGCCATATTTACAAGCATGTCCAAAAAGGGATTTGAACCTTAGTCTCTAGGTTTACACCAGTATAGACCCATATAAATCCGGTTCTATGAAGTGTTGAGAGGGATCAAATCCCTTGAGGTGCAAACCCCTTTTTTGAAGTAAAGGAAACGTTTGC
This sequence comes from Larix kaempferi, assembly GCA_027924585.1. Taxonomy (NCBI): domain Eukaryota; kingdom Viridiplantae; phylum Streptophyta; class Pinopsida; order Pinales; family Pinaceae; genus Larix; species Larix kaempferi. The sequence goes on along the minus strand of BSBM01000751.1, from coordinate 5,229,893 downwards.
ACCTCTAGGGATTTGATCCCTCTCGACGCTTCATAGAGCCAGATTTATATGTGTCTATACTGGTATATAATAAATGTCCACCCTTGTTTCAAAAAACTCAAGCAACCATATAAAAGAAAATTAAACAAAACAAAACATGATATATATATATATATATATATATATCAAATCATTCAACCTATCGCATTAACCCATTACAAGGCCAACAACGCGTGAATTTTATGTTGGCAGATCTCAATCAATAACGTCGAATGGATTGGCAGAACTCAATCAACAATGCCGAAATGAGTCAGCAGAACTCAAATAATTCCATTGATGAAGTTCGGCCAAACTCAGACTACTTCCCCAATGAAGGTCGGCCAAACTCGAAAAATGTCACCAATAACGAAACCCGTTGAAATTGTTCTACAAACTCAAAGAAAACCTTCGAAACCGAGCGGAAAAGCACAACTTATATCACCGAAGCACCGACCCAACTCAAGAAATTTTAGTGATACACCAAACTCAGAAACTTTCTCCAAAAGCGAGACCAAGTTTTGTGTGATTCCCACCACACTTGCGGCCAAGTTTGGAAGCCCTACCGTAGTGTCGAACAATAATTAATGGGCTTGTCACTCACTCTCGATATGTAGCCGGATTTTATTCATATGCATATGGTGGATGTAGAACTGTCTACAGAGATTTTACTATTGGGGTATGGACATGAACCTATTTCAACCATAGTAGCATAATTCATAGCATAATTCAAGTACGACAAGTACAAATATGAATATGGGAAAAAAAACGTATTGAAAAAATCTAGTATGAATAAAATACGAAAGTAGAGTGCTTATACAAAAGTAGATAGCTTATATATAATGCTTTTAATTAAATATTAACAAATATACCATAAATATACATAAAAAATTATATAATAAAATCAAAACATATATTTTAAAACAAAAATATAAAATCTTAACAACAATCTCAGATATGGTGAGTGTGAGAGACAGGGCAATTAGTTATTGATAATTATTTTAATAAGAAAGTATGAAATTGAATGGTACTATAGAATACCAATACAACCGTGTTATTCTACTATGATTCCAACTGTTAATTAACACTTATTGACCAAATTCAATCAACACAAAGCACTGGCCTTACTTGTTTCGACTCAAGGAGAAATCCCAGTCACTGTTCTATCTACCAAAGTCCTGCAGCTACTCATCCTTCAAACTCTGGTTTATCGAGCCCATTTAAGATTCATTGATCAAGCTTTTTTTTTTTTTTAATAACCCCAACCGTCTGGGCTCGGACTCCTTTCTGTCTTAGATTTCTTTAGGGAAGCCTGCAACTCTTCGATGGATACCAGAGCAAAAATCTTAAGGTTGTCTTCCTCCTTTATCCAATGGGTAAAATTTGACACTGTTTGAACGATGTGAGGGAGATTATTCAAAACAGGTTCAGTGTAGATCTCATCAAAGAAATTTACTCCTTCACAAGCCAAATTTCCAAAACCTCTTATCGTCTCCCATGGACCTTTTGACAGTTCCCAGATTGTGTTAATCCTCTTCTTATGATTTACCATCCTATGAAAGTAGGCATTATTTTCATCACCTAAAGTTAACCAAACTGCTTGATCCAGGAGGATCATCTAATCATCGATCAGATTTAAAGTCTTCAAACATCAGTTCAAAGGTTACAGTGGTAAAGAGCTCGTCGACATCTTTTCGTCAACGTTCATTTTGCACGAAACGGCCTCCGGATGAAGAAGTCGTCAGCATTTGAAGTTTCGTCAAGGATGGTTAAAATAGTTAAAAATAGTTAAAAAGTGGTGAAAAATGGTCCAAAAATATGGTTAAAAGAGTTAGGTTGAAGCTATGGGAATTGAAACCAAACCTTGTGATAAGGCCACCATGACCCCATGAATGTATATGGTGAAATAAATGTGTAAAAAGGGGGTGGTCCAAGGGCATAACCCTTGACCCAAGCCAACACCGAGGCCCCCTTAGTGAACCATATTCAAGCTAAGGTTTAAACCATATAATAGAACCATTTCAAACCATGTATGAAACCATAGCTCTAACACTATGTAAGCGGTGGAACTTATCCATATTGTAACGTGGAGCTATGTCAAAGGCCACATATTATAACCATATACCACCGAAAAATATCAAAGGCCACATATTATAACAACATACCATGGTAAGTGCCAACATAAATCAACATGGAAAACCATATGTTATAACGTGGTTCAAATATATATTTGCCACCATTCAAAACCGCATAGAAGGAGGAGAGGCCCACGGGTTTAACCACGGGATCTCTCCGCCATAGCGGTGTGCCTTTACCATTAGGCTACAGGCCCTCCATTGAGAGGGAAGCGGCATAAAACCTTTTTGAAGTTGTAGGCGCCCAAGTTATAAAATGCCATGACCACGCCCTTTCCCATGGACGGAGAATGCGGAAGCTAAACACACACAGAGCTCGAAACTAAGTGCTGCATAGATTTCGAGGTGGAGTACGGGCACAGTTCTCGAGGCGAAGTATAGAGGAAATTAGTACTTTTTTCTTTTGTGCAAATTGGTTGTCTCGAATTGCGTGCCAAAGGAGGCCTTAGGAAAACATAGTCAACTTTATACTCATTTTGCTCAGAATTTCGAGACGGACGTAGTGGCGCTGTCTATTTCTGCATTTGACAGATAGAAAATAGAGGTTTTTCCATAACACTCATTTTGTAACCTTTGAAGACTTAATAAGATCGGCCTTCCCATTGGAAGCGGCTCGGAGATCTAGCCCAAGAAGGGTGAACTCTGTTATCAGCTCTTGTCTTCATTTTCTGGTTTGCATATCTCTTTTATTTTCTTATGGATTCGAAATGGCAAGAGTAGGATTCCATGTGGCATGGAAAATATAGATTGTGTGGGTCCCACATCCTCCATGTGTCTTCATGATCAATTGTCACTTTGATTTTCTCTTGTATTTATTTATTTATCTCATTTCTTAATATTTATGTCATTCTAATGTGCAAACATCATTTATTATCCTCCTTATGTGAAATCCCAAAGCTTCCACCCTCAACCTAGGAAACTAGTAATTTTCCTCCTAGGCAATATTTTGACCCTTAACATCAATTTGACAAACTCTCATGAATATGGTCATTGGGCTTAGGCCATTGTGACCCAATGCCAAATTTGGGACATGACAAATCCTCCCTTCCCAATATTGCTTGTCCTCAACCAATTTCAAACATGGGTGTTAAAGAACCTACTTTCTGTATAATTCTTTGAAGTTGCCACTTAGTTGCCCAACTTTGAGTCTTCGAGATTCCATGAATATTTTAGAGAGGAATCACCATACTTGTTGTTGCACTACTCTGATTAAAATCACTTTATTAAGTGGGAAATCCATATCTCATACTGCTTGTTTCCCCCCAAAAAATTGAAACCAATGAAACAAAAATTATTCCAAGGTCCCATTGCTTGTATTGCACCCCAACAATTAAGAGTGCTCTCCAACCCATACCATCAGATAAGAGGATTCCTAGATCCCATTATCTTGTATGCATTCTTCCAAACATCATGAGTACAAAATATATATCATCAAAGTACATAACAACATAATGAAAATGTACACCAAGAAGATGCTTCATCAAAGAGTTATGAAAGTGCTTATACCTCCAAGCAAGTAGACCACCATTTTCCAAGTGCATACAATCAAAAAAACCAATCAAATTTGCTCCATTAACATATGGGAGGATCCCATGTCCTATAATGCTGATCCAAAAGGATATGATATGAATCAAAATATTCAGCCATGTATTCTTTCATCCAAGAAGTGAACGAAGAATCTCCACTAAAATATGAACCAAATAATGAGAAGAAAAAACAAGGAGACTTCAAATGACTCAAAGAAGTCTCACCCATACATCCATGAATGTGAGAATCATAAAGATATAACAAAGTATGTGGTTTCCAACAAAAATGTTCTCAAATCACAAATCTATTCACCCAAGTGTTGGATGAAGTTCCTCCAACATCAAATGAACCAAGTGTTGAGCAATAAAAACCATGAGTCTTCAAAAATCAAATGCATATCATAGGTGCATCCATGTAGATGTGCATCATCATAAAGTGACAAATGATGATACTGTAAATGTGAATAAGAATGTGCTCCAACCATGTCATCATAAAAGATAAATCTAGGAGTTCCATACTCCTCATGTGGCACCATAAAAAAGAACCCTTTCACCCATACTTCATTGAGACTAATGCTGCAAAACATGGAATTGTAGGATGTAGGAGAATGAAATAACTCACCCAAATGATCAAAAAGAGTAGAAGTTCCATCATGGGAAGGATCCATATGGGTAGTATCATGCAGCTCCTTCAAGAGTGTGAAAATTTTGTCATAGATTGGTTCCAATGTAAAGGAATGATGCTCTTCTTTAAAAATTGCATAACCTTCATCAAGAGACAATTCAAGTTCCTCTTCCACCAAATCAAGTGTTTGGACCTCTTCAAGTTCATCTTCAAACACATCAAGCACATTCAAATTTCCACATTTCTCATGATTCACCATGTCATGAGAATCCTCCAAACAATCTACCATTTGACAATCTGAAACATAGGAGGAAAAACAAGCATCTTGCAACTTTTCAAGAAGTTGTTCATTTTGAATTGTGAGCTTATGATTATCCTCATTAGTCTTCAAGTATGCATCATGTAACAATTCATTAAGCTCAAACAAATGGTTTCTATCAAAAAGAAAAGACACGAAATTACCTTTGATGTGGCACATTGCTCTTTGAATCTTCTTCGTGTCTTCAAGGAAGGATGTTTACTCCCATGAAGTAGCTCTCCAACAAGAATTTGACACCAATGCTTGAGTGTCATGGAGAATGCTGAGGGACTCTTGGATCTCCTTTTCATTCATCTTTAAGGACCCTTTAATAAAATGAGGCTCTTGCAAATGAACCTCCTCATCTTCTTCTTGCTTGCTTGGACCAACTTCATCAAGCTCAAGTGGTGATGGGGAAGTTGATCTTGTTTCTTCTTCAACTGCTACAAGGTCTTCATTTTCATGTTTAATGGAAGTTTGTCTTGCAACAACACTTTCAAAAGGGATCTCTATGTCACCAACATAGAGGCGTGAGCACCCATCAATAGGTACTCCTTCATAGTTCAAGCATCCATCAGTAGATGCTCCTTGATTCATGTCCAAGGTAGAATGTGTCTTGAAAGGATCTTCAATATTTTCAATAGGATCTTCTTCATGCTCTTGTGATGTCTTTTCCTTTTGATTCTTCAAGCAAGCTGATGCATTTTCCCCTTTTTTTCCCTAGGATCAATATCTTTGGAATCTCTTTTTGAAGAAAATCCAAAAACTCTCCTCAAGTAGGACATACATGCCTTTGTTGAAGATTTAGATATTTCATTGATCTTTTCACTCACACACATTTCACTTACACACATATGATACTCTCTCCAAGGTTCTTTCCAAGAATAGCATAAACCTTTCTTCACTAACTCCACATCTTCCTTTTTGGGCCTATTTGCAAACACGCAATCAGTATAGTCTTCAAAAGGCATGGAATTTTGTGTATCTTCCCTCGAAGCAAGATATTCTTGATATTTTTGATATTGTTGGGGCAAGGTTTTATATGTTGCTCTCCATCTTTGTAACTCGTTCATAGAATTATCCTTTGGTGGTGTGACATACTCATATTTATCATATATATGGTCATAATGATAGTCTTCATTCCTCCTAAAATTGTAAGAAGTGTTGCATGATGGCACCTCTTCCTCATACCATTCACATTCTCCTGCATATTGTTCATAAGCAACTGCATATTCCTCATAAGAATTGTACTCATAGGATTCATCATAATAGTAAGACATGGCTATAACTTATTCTTCAATGTATGATATTAATTCACAGGTGCAAGGACCATGCTCTAATACCACTATAATGTTCCTTTATAATAAATTTCTCAATGTGCTTAAATTCACCAAATTTCAACTCTAGGTATATGGATACAACTGATTCCAAACTTCTCAAATTACTTTCAAACTTGGTGAGGAAGGTCATGAGGGGTGATGGGACACATTAACACATATATCAGACATATAATAAACTAATATACCCAACTATGGTCTCCAATTTGCAAGGGAAGAAGTTTCGGGACAAGACTAGTCAATTTGGGAAGTGGAAATCCCCCCTAGGTCTTGGAAAAATTCTCTTCCAAAAACTGTACAAAATCCACTAATGGTTGGTATGAGACTTGGCTCTATTATAAGACATTAATTAAAGTATATTTGCAGCATTAGATGTGGTTTGTTGGTCGAATAGGTATCCAAGATAACTCAGGGAATTTACTAGTAATTTCGAGGCTCAAACCCCCAATAGTAGATGGCTCCAAATAGATCCAAATGATCCCAAATTGTACCAGTAGGTGTATGAATGATGTTAATAAATAAAAATGGTGTTTATAGGTATCGTTTAACCATCAAATGACTTCTACAACTCACTTTGGAAATTTGATCAATGTATGGAGTTTTACTAGTAAATTGTGGTTCAAATCCCCCTAGGGGTAGATGATGAAAATGACTTTCCAAAGGCACTCAATCCAACTCGAAATTATGAATGGAAGTAGGGGACATATAAAGGACATAAACATGAAATCATATGAATCACCATTCAACTTTTAATGTCTGTTATAACTCCCTTAAATCAGATGCAAAAAGACTAGTTTCAACCTTGGGGGAAATAACATAAAATCTTCTTCAAATGAAATAAAACTGAGCAAGATGGCTCCAAATGCTTAAGTGCTGAACATTAAACTTGTAATACTCATCAATTGCAGTCCATACATCATAAATATATGTCACGTCCCATTCCATCATTCCAAACCATGGAAGAAAACATGACCAATCTTACCGGGCTTAATTGGTAAACTCAGCCCCATACATTACTAAGAAATGCTTGAATAAATAAAACTTCTGTGTGCAAAATCATACTCAATATAAACATAGCGGAATTAAAACACAATTGCACACACACAAACAATAATGCATCAACATATCTATCACCAGTAGAGGATGATTCAACATTCAGGGATTCAATTCCATTCCAATGTTATGCGCAGGCTTCATATCAATTCCATTAACATGAATAATTACCATTCTGAATTAATACATTACAGAACACGAAATGCATATAATTTAAAACATAGAGAAAACTTATCTTTGAGATGAAGATATCCAACAACTAGCTATATGAGAGCAATGTTCCACCCAACCATAGATCTTTGTCCAGCCTATATCCTTTCAGCTGAGAGATCACCCCCGAGTTGGGTTGTGTATCCACTAAGAAGGAACTAAACATGCTCACTCACAGCCATGGTTTCACTCAATAGCTATGCTAAGCTAACTCATAGTTGGGTTTATCAAGCATACAAAAAACAAAGAAGGGAAATGCTAATCCAGTGAGCTCATCCATAGAGCTACAGGCATCTCAAATGAATTCAATAGTCAAGGCACCCACATTACCTACCACACCCAACACAAGGAAGGTCCCCTTCTCTGCTGCATAGTCCCTCAGGATTCCCTTCCCTACAGTGCTCTTCAGGATGGGTATAGAAAGGTCCAGTTACTAATTCTTGAGATTCTAGCCTTCATTGGGTTTATCAAGCAAACCCAACATCTGCTCAGTCATTCACAACTGGATTTCTCACAATTCTGTTATTCAAATAACTCAATCCCGTCACTGGTCTTCTGGGCTATAAAAACTGGGTTTTCCAATGGATTTTGGGGTATCTAATACTCTCAAATTTGCCCCAAGGTTCGTATCTATGGATCCCCCATTGGATTTTATTGTCAAATACCAAATTTGGGTGTTTTTTGCTCTTCAAAACGTGGGTTCTTGCAAAGTTGCGATTTCTGGTTTTTCCCACTGCTGGCTATTCGTTTTTGGATGAAGATTGATGCTGGGATGTTTAACAATGGAATGGGAATGAGGAAGAACCCATTCCCATGAGGTAGAGTGACTTATGGTACAAGAAAAACAGAGCCCATTTCTGGAATACGAAATTTTGGGCTGCCCATGCTCCATTGAAGCCGTGGACTGAAATCTTCAACCACTTCCTTACAACAAAATTAAATGTCAGCAAAGGAAGTCAAATGGGTTCACAAAATGACATTTGGCAGCATATGGTTCATCCCCACAACCCCCTCACCTCTCCCTAGTGGACACACATGGCCCCTTCTCATTCGTTGCTTCCATAGCCAGTTCTGGTGTTCTATTGCAATATTAATATTTACATCAACTTACAATATTCCATGGCTTAATAGCTCATGGATAATAAAATATCAAATGCTTCTCCATTTTAAATAAAATCCGAACATACACTAGCGGGGCCTTGGCCTTGAGCTCCACGGTAGGGAAACATACATCGCATTTATACAATATTTACATTAAAAGCCAATATTTCATAAGGGTCAAAATTGGGGTATTACATTCCCCTCCCCCTTAGAACAACACCGTCCTCGGTGCTCTCAAAACTGAACAAAAATGGGAATGACTCTCTCATGGCATCCTCGAGCTCCCATGTAGCCTCATCAGGACTAAGGTGCTCCCATTGGAGTTTTACTTGCCTGATGGCTCTGTTCTGGAGCAAAGTGACCTTCTTGTCGAGGATGCGCATAAGCTCTACTTGGAAATCTCCCTCGGGTTCCACCTGTATCACATTCCAATCAATCATATGATTAGGATCATGTACATACTTCTTAAGCAAAGATACATGGAAAACAGTATGAGCTCTTATATTAGCAGGCAATACAATTCTATATGCAACTGGCTCTATCCTATCAAGGACTTCGAATGGCCCACAATATCTCGGTGACAACTTGGCACAACTCCCCAACTTGAGAGAACTTTTCCTTGGTTTCACTCTCAAATAAACATGATCCCCAATCTGAAATTCCTTACGCACTCTTTTCAAATCTGCATAACTCTTCTGCCTGTCCTGAGCTTCCTTTAAATTCTACCTGATCTTAGCAACTTCCTGTTCCATTTCCTTGATCATCTCTGGCCCAAGTATTACCCTGTTCACTGGGCTGTCCCAATTCACTGGAGTCCTGCATCCCTTGCCATACAATGCCTCAAATGGGCTCATTCCCAATGATGCATGATGTCCATTATTGTATGCAAATTCTACCAAGTGTAGGTAATCCTCCCACTTGGATGGTTTATCCATCACATACATTCTCAGCATGTCTTCAAGAACCTGGTTCACCCTCTCAGTTTGGCCATCGGTTTGAGGATGATATGCTGTACTAAAATTCAATCTAGTTCCCAATTCCTGAAATAATCCTTTCCAAAAATTGGAAGTGAACTTTGTATCACGATCAGAAATTATTTCCTTGCGCAATCCATGCAATATGAATATCTCTCTCATGAAGATGTTTGCAATGTCATTAGCCTTGTGAGTGGACTTGACTGGAATAAAATGAGCTGCCTTTGATAGCTTGTCCACCACAACCATGATTGAATCATGATTCTTCACTATCATGGGAAGACCTGTTATCAAATCCATAGAGATCACTTCCCACTTCCATTCCGGAATGGGTAAGGGCTGCAACAATCCTATTGGATGTTGGTGCTCTGCCTTGACTTGTTGGCACTTCTGACACCTAGCAATGTAATCAGTTATGTCCTTCTTCATACCATGCCAAAAGTATTGCTTTCTTGCTGCTGTTATAGTTTTCTAATATCCTGGGTGTCCAGAATATGGCATTTAATGTACTTCATCCATCACAAGCTTCTTCTGCACTATTTGGAATGTACAGTCTGGTATCATGATAAATGAGAACATCATCCTCACCAAGTTGATATCTTCCACATGCTTCATCCACATTACCTTGCTGCAACTTTTCTTTAATTTGAAGGCAAGTTTCATCACTGTTTTGGGTTTCAAGAATTATTGTCTTCAAATCTGATTTGCACATACTTAATACTGCAACATGAAATTTTCTGCTAAGAGCATCTGTAACCTTATTCTCTTTCCCTTTTACATGCTTAATTTCAAAATCAAATTTACAAATAAATTCCATCCACCTAGCTTACCTAGCATTCAAGTTTGGTTGGTCAAACAAATACTTCAAGCTCATGTGGTCTGTCTTAAGCTCGAATCTTCTTCCCATCAAATAATGCCTCCACATCTTGAGAGCATGTACTATGGCTGCTAATTCCAAATCATGTGTGGCATAATGATTTTCATGCTCTTTTAATTTCCTTGACTCATAGCAAATCACAATTCCTTCTTGCATGAGAACTCCACCGAGTCCTTCAATGCAAGCATCCGTGCATACTACAAAATCCTTCTTTGGATCTGCTATCTTCAAAACAGGAGCGCTGGTAAGTAACTCCTTCAACTCCTGAAAGCTTTTCTCACACTTTTCAGACCATATAAATTTGATATTCTTCCTCTGCAATGAAGTAATTGGATCAACTATCTTGGAGAAGACTTCAATAAACCTTCTGTAGTAACTAGCAAGACCCATAAAAGATCTAACATCCGAAACATTCTTTGGAGTAGACCAATCCATGATGGCATTAATCTTTTTTGGATCCACTGCAATTCCTTCTTCAGAAATAACATGACCCAAATACTGCACCCTCTTTTGATAGAATTCACACTTGCTTAACTTGGCATACAATTGGTGTTCTCTAAAAACTTTCAACACCATCCTTAGATGTTCCTCGTGCTCTTCTTCATTCCTTGAATAGACAAGAATGTCATCCAAGAACACAATCACAAACTTGTCCAAATATTTGTTGAACACACTATTCATGAGACACATGAATGTAGCAGGTGCATTAGTAAGACCAAATGGCACCACTGTAAACTCATAATGTCCATATCTAGTTCGGAAAGTTGTCTTGTGAATGTCCTCTTCCTTAATCCTCACTTGATGGTACCCATAACTCAAGTCAATCTTTGAAAACACTTTGGCTTCCTTCATTTGATCAAATAAGTCATCAATTCTTGGCAATGGATACTTATTCTTGACTGTCACTTTATTTATCTGTCTGTAATCAATACACAGCCTTAAAGTCCCATCTTCTTCTTGACAAATAACACTGGTGCTCCCCAAGGAGACATACTTGGCCTGATATACCTTTTGTCCATTAACTTTTGTAGCTGCATCTTTAACTCTACCAATTCCGGTGTACTCATTCTATAAGGAGATTTGGAATTCGGCGCTACCCCTGGAACGAGATCGATGGTAAAATTAATATCTCTATTTGGTGGTAGTCCTGGCACTTCATTCGGAAATACATCTTGGAATTCTTGCAACAATGGAAAGTCTTCTATCATTGGACCTTTCTCCTCTGACGAATCTGATATATGGACTGCATATAATTGACAACCTTTCTTATAGAACTTCTTCAACTGTAAGGCTGAAATTTGTCTTACTGAAACTTGCTTGGGTATTCCTCTTACCAATCTTGGTCTTCCCTCTTCATCAATGCATTCAAGTTCTTTCTCATAACAGTCCAACTTGGATCTATGCTTTTCCAACCAATCCATGCCAATTAAGGCATCATAAGAGCCTAGTGGTAGTATATTTAAATCTGCATGTGTGTGGAGTCCATTCAATTCTATGGCGCACTCCACCACTACTTCACTAACTTTTCTCTTGGTCCATGTGGCTAATTGAAGTAACCAAGATTTACTGTGCTTCACTTTTCTAAGAGAACAACCTTCAACCACTTTTGGAGAGACATAACTATGAGTAGATCCTGGATCAATCAAAACAGAAATAGATTGCTTAGCAATCTTACCTTCAACTTCCACCACTGATGATTGATGATCTGCCTAATGATTATCCAACACTGCATAAATTCGAGGCATTGCCCTTGCCATGTCCTCCACTGTAGCTGCTCCCTTTAAGTTGTGCAATCTTCGGGGATTATTCTTCCGATGTGGACAATCCTTTAGCATGTGGTTCTCTCCACATCCCCAACACTGAAGTGGTCCTTTGGATGCTTTGTCTATGCTAGCTTGAATCCACTCCTTACTTGCTGCCCCTGTGGGAAGGTCCTAGGTTGACTCTTGAATGGTGGCTTGAAGCCACTTTTCTTTTGATCAAACCTCCCTCTTGGCTTTCCTTTCCATAGTGGGTTTACCTCTGATCTTCCTTTATTCTGCTCATAGCAATGCATTGCCATTCCAATGGCTTCATCCAGACTTGGTGGATTAACAAATTCAATCCTATCTTTGAAACTTTGAGGTAGGCTTCCAAGGAAGCATTGGATCTTTATTCTTTCATCTTTTATATAGTTAATGATACCTCAACAATTCCAAAAATTTGTGGACATGCTCTTCTATGGATTTTTGTCCCAACCTGAGTTCATTGAACTCTTTTCTCTTACTGTCATAATACTTAGCAGAAAGGTATTTCTTCTTGAAATACTTCTTAAATCTTTCCCAACTGATATTCCTTTCACTGATCCCTTTCACTTGTAAGAGGTTGTCCCACCAAATTGAAGCTCTACCATTTAGATTGTAAATGAAAATTCTGGCCTTTTTATTTCCTGAGTAGTCCTGAATTCTGAAATATTTCTTCATCCCAAGAAGCCATGCCTCTGCCTCTTAGCCATTCTTATCATCCCCATCAAATGTGGGAGGTCTTGCCTTCCTGAATTCTCCCTGTGGGATTCCCTTGAACTTCTTTCTTCTATCAAATCTCCTGGGCGCAGGCCTTGGACTTCTTTGAGAGCCTCTGGAGTCACATGATTTGCTAGAAGAAGATCTAGAGGAAGGTGTTCTATGCTTTTGCTCACAAAACTCTTCCTTGGGATTGGAGTCCTCTTCTTAGAACGCTCTCTAGAGTGACTCACTGCAGCTCTTCCTTCTTCACCTACATTTCTTGGGTTGGACCCAAGATTTATCCTCTGCTGCATATCAGTGAGGCTTTGCAAAATAGCAGCATTGAGTTGGTTTTGTTCTTCCTAAGCCTTCATCAATCTTTCATTGAAGCTTACCATGGTCTCAACCAAATTTTGAGGAGTTATTTGCTCCCTTCTTCCATTGGATTCGGCCTCAGCATTCCCTTCCTGTGCATTCTCTCCTAGTACATCCTCTTCTTGCTCATAAGGATCCTGCGTATCATTTTCCTTGTATGCTGCTTCTACTACAACTATTTAAATCTTATGAGCTGCAAGCACTGTGCATTATGAGAACATTTATTAGACATCTTAGGAATGCACATAGAAACATACAACATCAATATTTAACATAATTAATTCATGGAATAATTCTCAATTTTGTTATGCCTTCATTCATGCAATTCTGGAAATTGCCCAAATTGACAACAATTTGTCAAAACAGTAACTGGCACTTTTCTGCCCTTCATATCTATGATGTATGATAACCTCATTCAAATTCTAACTATGCACCATTATTCCCTGTTGGATAAGCTTTCCAATGCATATCCCTGCGCTCCATTCCGACTTCGGGTGTGGAAGTTACATTACTTCAAAAATGACATTTTTCACCAAAATTCTGCACTTTTACACAGTTGTAAAACATCATGGAAGACCAACTTCAACCACTTGTAGAAGTAAATCTAGAAGAAATCAGGAAAAATTTTCTACCGGGAGAAGTTAGTCCATATAACAAGGAATCCTCAGCAACTTGTAGATCTCTGTTCCGATGCGCCATCCATCTTTTATGAATTTCTGGGTTTGGCTACTTTTCAATTTTTTTATTTTATTTTAAACCCCTCTGCAAACTGTGCACAACCTGTGTGCCACCTGTGCACCCTGTGCACAACTTGTGCGCCACCTGCACATAACTTATGCCCAACCTATGTTTCCCCTACGCACATCCTGTGCGCAACCTGGGTGCCCCCTGCTCACAACCTTTGCAACATCTGCATGCCACTTACACACAACCTATGCGCAACTTGTGTGCCCCCTACGCACAACCTGTGTGCAACTTGGGTGCCCTCTACGCACAACCTGTGCGCCACTTGCACACAACCTGTGCACAACTTGTGTACCCCCTATGCACAACCTGGGTGCAACCTACGCGCAATATGTGCGCAATCTGCGCGCCACCTATGCGCAATCTGTGCGCAACCTGTGCGCAATCTATGTGTGATTAGCGCGCGATCTGCACGTGACCTGTGTGCGATCTGTATGCGACCTGCACGTGGCCTAAGCACAATCTGCGTGCCACATGCCCGCGATCTATGCGTGACCTGCACGCAATCTGCGCGTGACCTACGTGCGACCTGAGCGCGATCTGCGCACTTGCGGGGCTCATATCTCCCTCATCCCTTAACCAAATAAGGCAAGTTTAGTACCATTGGAAAGCTCTTGGAGAGCTCTATTCAATGGTGTGATCCTCTGTCGCATCTGAGAACTCTGATCCTTCCATTTCCCCAATCAAAATGCTGCCCAAACTTCATCAATATTGTGTTAAAACCTTTTGATATCCACCAGCAAACTTAGAATTTGGCCCAAGCAGCCCCAGTGCTACAACATGGGCTCTGATACCACTCTGTCACATACCCTTCCATCATTCCAAACCATGGAAGGAAACATGACCAATCTTACCGGGATTAATTGGTAAACTCAGCCCCATACATTACTAAGAAATGCTTGAATAAATAAAACTTCTATGTGCAAACTCATACTCAATATAAACACAGCAGAATTAAAACACAATTGTACACACACAAACAATAATGCATCAACATATCTATCACCAATAGAGGATGATTCAACATTCAGGGATTCAATTCCATTCCAATGCTATGTGCAGGCTTCATATCAATTCCATTAACATGAATAATTACCATTCCGAATTAACACATTACAGAACACCAAATGCATATAATTTAAAACACAAAGAACACTTATCTTTGAAATGAAGCTGTCCAAGAACTGGATATATGAGAGCAACGTTCCACCCAACCATAGATCTCTGTCCAGCATATATCCTTTCAACTGAGAGATTACCCCCGAGCTGGGTTATGTATCCACTAAGGAGGAACTAAACAGGCTCACTCACAGCCATGGTTTCACTCGATAGCTATGCTAAGCCAACTCACAGTTGGGTTTATCAAGCATACAAAAGACAAAGGAGGGCAATGCTAAGCAAGTGAGCTCATCCACAGAGCTACAGGCATCTCAAATGAATTCAACAGTCAAGGCACCCACATTACCTGCCACACCCAACACAAGGAAGGTCCCCTTCTCTGCTGCACAGTCTCTCAGGCATCCCTTCCCTCCAGTGCTCTTCAGGATGGGTATAGAAAGGTACAGCTGCTAATTCTTGAGATTCTAGCCTTCACTGGGTTTATCAAGCAAACCCAACCTCTGCTCAGTCATTCACAACTAGATTTCTCACAATTCTATTCATCAAATAACTCAATCCCGCCACTGGTCTTCTAGTCTATAAAAAATGGGTTTTCCAATAGATTTTGGGGTATCTAATACTCTCAAATTTGCCCCAAGGTTCATATCTATGGATTCCCCATTGGATTTTATTGTCAAATACCAAATCTGGGCGTTTTTGGCTCTTCAAAACGTGGGTTTTTGCAAAGTTGCAATTTCTGTTTTTTCTCACTGCTGGCAATTCGTTTTTGGATGAAGATTGATGCTGGGACATTCAACAATGGAATGGGAATGAGGAAGAACCCATTCCCATGAGGTAGAGTGACTTGTGGTACAAGAAAAATAGATCCCATTCCTGCAATACGAATTTCTGGGCTGCCCATGCTCCATTGAAGCCATGGACTGAAATCTTCAACCACTTCCTTACAACATAATTAAATGTCAGCAAAGGAAGTCAAATGGGTTCGCAAGATGACATTTGGAAGCATATGGTTCATCGCCACAACACCCTCACCTCTTCCTAGTGGATACACATGGCCCCTTCTCATTTGTTGCTTCCATAGCCAGTTCTGGTGTTTTATTGCAATATTAATATTTACATCACTTTACAGTATTCCATGGCTTAATAGCTCATGGGTAATAAAATATCAAATGCTTGTCCATTTTAAATAAAATCTGAACATACACTAGTGGGGCCTTGGCCTTGAGCTCAACGCTAGGGAAACATACATCGCATGTATACAATATTTACATTAAAAGCCAATATTTCATAAGGGTCAAAATTGGGGTATTACAATATATCAGAGAAACATTCTTCCATTCGAAATCATCATCAATACATTGGCATACATCAATCTAGTGGGGGAATGGTCACTGTTTGCTCAATAATCATCAATTTTACATACAACCACTTGATATTTCGACATGAAACTTTCTGGAGATGAATAACATATTATTTACTTCATATTATAAAATAAATGGTGCATTATAAGCTCCCCCAAAGAGTACAATAGCTCACCAAAAACACCCTCCCTCAAGAATCAAGAATATGCAATGAAAAATGGAAATCGTTGAAGGAATGAGCTGCAATAGAAGAAACCATGATCTTCCTTGTAGCTTACACCTGCAACAAATGAATCCATTAAAGCTCCAAATGAAAGGTTTGAATGGCCTTTCCAATTACCAACTTGGATGGGAATATTTCACCCTCGAAATTGGCTAAGGCAAGAAACTAGTCATCCACTAGCTCTCCCTCTTCACAAATGCAATTGCAAATTCTAAAAAATGATGAAAAGCTGCCATTATTCTTTGTTCATGAATTTTATAAACTTCTAATGTCCTCAATGGGTCGAATTCCTTCCAAGAGATTCATGCCAACTCAATTTGGGAAGAGATTCCCAAGTATGCCACTTGTCCTTCCAATTCTAGCCCTCTCCTTCTCCCAATTCGTGTTGGTGTCTCTTTGGTTGCCCTAACTCACTTGAGCACCTGCTTGGAGGCTATTTTTATCCCTGACATGTCATAAATGTTATATGTCATCCCTTAGGTCTAATTTGTGTCATAGGTGTCATTAGCATCTTCATCATTGTTGTCATAGAGCTAGGGAATCTATCCCAAGTGTCTCACTAGCTCCAAATTGCCACTTCATCTTCCATGGGAGTTATTCTTCCACTCCAATTCAACCTTACATGACTCATGCCAAGTATATTGACCTTCTAACTCACCCAAAGAACATTTGGCTTCTTATGGATTCGAAATGGAAAGATTAGGATTACAACCTCTTACTTGGACGCAGTTACATATATGACATGAAGGATGTCGCTTCATCCGTCTTCCGCACCATGATGTTCCCCCATGAGGGACGTGTGGTCAAGATCGATCAACTAATGTACTACGATCCTAATGCCCCCACCGCACCTGAAAATGTTCTCCCTATGATTGAACAACCCGTTCACAATGCACCTATATCATTCGTCTCCACAGTCAGACCGGGGATATACTTAGATACACCCATGACTTCCACGTTCTGATCCATTCCACCCCCTTTGCGGATAGCCGAGATATCTGATTTGTGCACCCTCTCACACAATACGCAAGAACCCAACCAATAGCCCCCTTTACTACCACAACCACCTTCAGTTCCCAGTCATGTCGGAGCCACACCAATCCCCACTATCCCGTTCCTATTCCCCCCTTCAGGAGCAGTCAGCACCCTAGTAATGGCTACACTCAATCTTCCCGGGTTAACGTTAGGACTACCTGTGTGGTACATGCCCGCCCCAAATTCTCTCCCGACACCAAACATCATTTTACAACCTGTTCAACCTATTACCGTGACGAACCGCCCACCTCCAAGGGTGGCAACCGCATCAATATCAAGTAATGCACCCCCTCCATCCCACCACACTAGGGGCAGGGGCCCACAAACCTACACTACCCCACCTACACCAAAGTCAGCAAAGAATCCTCCGCCATTTCGTGCTCCCCTCAAATGTTCTTTGTGTGATGATTTGGGCCATGCTACCCATCAATGTCCACACCTACTTGCCCTTCAAGAGCACATGCAAACATTGGAAGATGATCCCAACATCCCAGTCATCCAACTTGACCCTACCCCTAAGCCCCGTGATAAATCGCTACGTACAAATCACCCTTGCGCGATATGCGGTATTTACGGCCATTACTCACATCACTACCCAGATCTCCCTGAGTACATATTGGTCCTCCACGAGTTAACTAGCAATTCCCTTGAGTCATCTGTCACCATTGTCGAGGAGATTCACCCCCTGGAATCCCCTCCCTCAGGAGAGATCAATACCATTTATATGATTTCATCCACCAGTGCTCCTCAGTCAACTGATTTGACGACATAGTGCTTCCGCAATGACGAGGAAATCCTCGAAGCACTTACCGCACCTGACTACCCCTGGGATGATATGCACCATTGATCATACTTCATCCTTGAGGCATCTACCACCTCCATGGCAACCCAATTCTCCGTCGAATCCAAATATTTCCTTCCAACCAAGTTTGACTGGTTTAAAGATCCCATCCCAGCTCTCGATGCCTTTGAGGAAGGCAATATGGCCAATATTTCACCCATCATACAAGTTGACATCTCTACCACACCTGGAATAACCGAACTCATTTCCTTAGGTGCATCATGCACTGAGGATGAGGTTCAATCTTATAAGAAGCTCTTCCAAGAGTTTCGCGACGTCTTTTCCTCGTCCTACACCTAGATGCCTGATCTTGACCCCACTATCGTAGAACACCACATTGACACTTGGCTCGACGTACCACCTGTTCGCCAAAAGCAACACCCCATCCACCCATCTAAGCTTCCCACCGTCAAAGCTGAAATTGAGAAGCTTCGTGCAATCGGGTTCATTTACCCCATATCCTATACCACCTGGGTTTCCAACCCGGTACCTGTAATGTCCCTTGTTAGGAATTTTATTAAAATGGCAATTTTTCACTTTTTTCCCTAGTTCGACCTTTGACTAGTTTTGAGCTCTTGGTCTCCAAATTGCTCCAATTGCTCCCAAATATTCTGAGAATGTATATGGATGATGTTAGAACATAAATATGTGTTTTAGGGATGCTTTTGGACCTTTAAAATAATTCTTCAAATCCTCTTTCAATTCGGGCCAATGTAGGGAACATTACTAGTAATTTCCCTTTGACTAGTATTGGTCTCTAGGTCTCCAATCGGCTCCAAATGCCTTCAAATATTCAAGGAATGTGTATGATTGATATTTGTAATTGATTATGATGTTCAAGGATGATTTATTACCATCAAAATAATTATGCAAACTTGTTTAATATTCTGGACAAAGTGTGGAATTTAACTAGCAATTTGAGGTTCAAATCCCCCCAGGGTAAGTTCTGAAAATGGCTCTCCAAATGCCTTCAAACCCACTCAAAATTTTGAACATAGGTAGGGAATGTCTAAGGTACATTATTTAGGTCTCATGTGCACCATTAATTAGTTATTAATTTTTTTCTAACCTTCTCCCAAACAACAACAAAAATCACTAGTTCGACCCTTGGGGAAATGACACCAAATCTTCTCCAAATGTAAATAAACTGAGTAAAATGACTTCAAATGCTTAAGTAATGAACATGAAACTTGTATAATACATCAATAACATTCCATTAATCGATAAACCATCATTAGTTTACTTATCCATTCGAATCCATCAACATTACATTGGTTCACAACAAGGTAGTGGGAAAATGGCACTGTTCTTTCATTAAAAATGAGATTTATACATTTCTACTTGGAATTTTGACCTGAAAATTTCTGTATATGAAGAAAAGAGTATTTAATTCATATTACAAAATAAATGGGCATGAGAATCTCCCCCAAAGAGTACAATATCTCACCAAAAACACCCTCCCTCAAGGATCAAGAATATGCCATCAAAATTGGAAATGGTTGAGACAATGTGCTGCACTAGAAGAAACCATGAGCTTCCATGTAGCTTACACATGAAAATAAATACTCCATTAAAGCTCCAAATGAAAGTTCTGAATGGCCTTTCCAATTACCAACTTGGATGGGAATCTTTCACCCTCGAAATTGGCTAAGGCAATAAACTAGTCATCCACTAGATCTCCCTCTTCACAAATGCAATTGCAAATTTCTCAAATGATCAAAAGATGCTATTCTTCTTTGTTCATGAATTTTATAAACTTCTAATGTCCTCCATGGGTCGAATTCCTTCCAAGAGACTCATGCCAACTCAATTTGGGAAGATATTCCAAAGAATGCCACTTGTACAACAATTCCTAGTCTCCCACTTCCACCAAATCACATGTGGAAGCATCTTAGATGACCTAACTCCCTTGAGCACCCTCTTAGAGGATATTTTTAGCCCTTACATGTCATATATGTCATATGTTAGCCTTCAGGTCTGATTTGTGTCATGGGTGTCATAGAATCTTCATCATTGTTGTCATAGAGCTAGGGAATCTAGCCCAAGTGTCCCACTAGCTCCAAATTGTCTCTTCCTCTTCTATGGGATTTTAGACCTTGGATGATTCATTCCATTAATAATACCTTTTGAACTCCCCCAAGTATGTTACCATTCACCTTGAATTTGAATTGGTGAGAGAATAATGCCAAGTGTAGTGGGGAAATCTAGCCATATGTGGGTCCCACTTCCTCCATGTGTCTTCATGATCAAATGCCACTTTGATTTTCATTTGTAAATATTTATTTATCTCCTTTATTAAATGTTTATGCCATTCTAATGTTCAAACATCATTTATTATCCCCCTTATTCCAAATCTCAAAGCTTCCACCCCAAACCTAAGAAACTAGTAATTTTCATCCTTGGAAATTATTTGACCTTTAGCATCAATTTGATAAACTTTCATGAATATGGCCAATGGGCTTAGGCCATTGTGACCCAATGCAAAATTTGGGACATGAAAGTACCAGTCAACAAGAAGCAAGGCACCATTCGTGTCTGTACCGATTTTCGTGACTTAAACCAAGCTTGTCCGAAAGACAACTTCCCCGCGCCGTTTATTGACTAGCTCATCGATGCATGTGTAGGGCATGAGACACTATATTTCATGGATGGTTTCTATGGGTATAATTGAATTCAAATTCACAAATAAGATCAGTACAAGACTGCCTTCACCACCCCATGGGGAACCTTTGCTTATCGCGTTATGCCTTTCGGTCTTAAAAACGTTAGTGCCACCTTCTAGTGGGCCATGACCTATTGTTTTCATGACTTGGTTAACATCATCTTGGTCTACCTTGAGGACCTCATGGATCGATCCAAGAAACGGTCTGACCATCTGAACGACCTCTAGCAAGTCTTTCTGCGTTGTTGCAAGTATCAAATCCGGTTGAACCCACTCAAGTGTGTCTTTTGCGTTTCGACAGGCCGGTTGTTGGGTTTTATCATTTCACAGAAATGAATTGTTGTAGATCCATTAAAATTCCAAGCCATCCTAGACCTCCCATCACCACGTATGCTTCGACAGCTACAGAGCCTTCAGGGGAGGGCCAATTTCCTCTGTTGTTTCGTTCCCGATTATGCCACGATGGTTCATGGTTTCCTTCATTTGCTTTGTACCCACATCCCTTTTGTTTGGGACAACCAAGTGCAAGGAGATTTCGAGGACCTGAAGAAATCTCTCACACATGCCCCATTGATCTCGCCTCCGGATTTCTAAAAACACTTCAACCTTTACATTTCGGCATCCGACTATGTCGTTTCTGGGGTTCTTGTTCAAGAAGATTTTGCTCGTCAAGAGCATGTCATTTATTATGTTGTCCAAAACTTATCAGGCCCACCACTACATTACCCATATGAAGAGAAACTGGCCCTCACCGTCGCCTTTTCAGTATAAAAGTTGTGACATTACATTCTCTTAAGCCACACTACAATTGTCGCAAAATCCAACCCCATGGTCTATCTCTTGAACCATTTCCTTCTTCAAGGCCGCATCGCTAAATGGGCCATTATCCTACAAGAGTATGACCTGGTTTTCACGACCCCCAAGAGTACTAAATCCCTTGCGCTTGCAAAACTCATGACAGATTTACCATCCCTATCATCGTCACCCTCGGTCACTACTAGTCTAACTGACGACCATTTGTTTATCTTCTCGTTAGACGACCCTTGGTACGATGACATATTGGTTTACCTCCGCACACAAAATTATCGACCCGATATCGACCATGATGGACGTCGTCGCATCCGTCACCATGCTTCCCGTTATCTCCTCTTAGGCGATGTCCTATATCGACACGGTGTCGACACCATCTTACGACGTTGCCTCACACGAGAAGAAGAAAAACAAGTTCTCAATGACTGTCATAGTGATGCCTACGGCAACCATTTCTCTGGAATGGCCACTACCCAAAAGGTGATCCATGCAGGGTATTTTTGGCCCGCACTATTTACTGATTGCATCACAGCGGTTGAACATTGCCGCAACTGCCAGCTCTTTGTCCCCAAGGCAAGGACACCCCCCGCCCCCCTTTCATCTGGTCGTCACCATTGGTACTTTTTGCAAATGGGCCATTGACTTCATGGAATGTAATCCTCCCTTTGCCAGTGGCCATAAATACATCGTTGTGTTTGTCGACTACTTTACCAAATGGGAAAAAGCCATGCCTACCTTCAACTGCAAAGCCGACACTGCAACCCGCTTCTTCTTTAACCACATTATTACTCATTTTGGAGTACCTGAGCAAGTCGTCTCCGACCATGGCTCTCATTTTGAGGACTCTATCTGGAAAGAGTTGGAAACCCTTCTCAAATTCAAACATCAATACGCCTCCACCTACTACCCTCAAGGGAATGGCCAAGTCCAGGCCATTAACAAAATTTTGAAGACAATCCTTTAATGCACCATCAACCAGCATAAGTCCAATTGGCATCATATGCTTTTCCCTGCACTATGGGCTTACCGTACATCCACTAAGACCGCCACCAGTTTTACCCCTTTTCATTTGGTTCACGGCGTGGAATCTGTGCTCCCCATTGAGTGTCAGATCCCAATATTGCATATCACTATAGAACTCCTCCTGGACACCTCACCGCTCGAGCAATGCTTAATTCTGTTGGAGCAAGTTGATGAGGATTTCCATGCAGCCCTTCAAACCATTGAAGCCGCGAAGAGCCGCTACAAAGCCGGCTATGATAAGCACGTTCACCCACAAGCCTTCTGTGAAGGGGACTTTGTACTCGTTTACGGCCAAGCTCATGATAAAATGGTTAAAGGAAAGTTTGAATCCATGTGGAAAGACCCATACATTGTACACACCTGCCTTGGACACGGGGCATACATTCTGACCGGTTCAGAAGGTAACCCCCTGCGCAACCCACGTAATGGGTTGTACCTTAAACGTTTTTACCCTTAGAATTTTTTGGACACATCCATCCATGTTGTACAATTTTGATTTTCTTTTTTCACTTTCATCATCTAGAACCTTACATTTTGTTTTCCCTGGATGACCACAGATGGATCCTGTTCCACTTTACTATGTTGGCTTTGCTGACGGTGCAAGTCGCTGGTCTCCAAATCTTGCCTCCGTAGCTTGGGTACTTTATTCCCCCTCACATGAGTTGATTCACCTCGATGGAGTGTGCATAGGTCCTGCTACTAATAACAAGGCCAAGTACGATGCTGTGACTGGTCTCCTAACTGCTTCCCTCTAGATGGGTATAAGTTACCTTCGCGTGTTCCTAGACTCCCAGTTTCTTGTTTCCCAACTCAACAATTGTTACCAGGTACGTGATCCTTGCCTCTTTAGAAAGTTCCTGCGCACTAAACAAATGATTAGACAATTTGAATCCATTACATTCACTCATCTCCCAAGAAATTAAAACAGTGTGGCAGACCAAATGGCTAACAACATTTTAGATTGGCACATCAACCAAACCATGTAGGACATTAACTATGCATCATCATAACACCATATAGGCATCTAAAACCATAGAAACAACAAAAAGAATCCATCATAATACTACATCCACGTGCATATCATCACCATAAAAAATGCCTCCACAGGCACACAAAAAACATAGCATTTGCATCCACATGCAACAAAACACAAAAAAACGACAAATGTGCATACACGACTCTATCATAAAAAAATGCATCCATGTGCATATATATATATCATATAGTCATAAAAATTCATGAGTGCCCTTAGCACCCAACTATACAAAAAATACATTAGTCGTATATCAGCCATATATACAAAAAACATCCCCATATGCTCATCAACATTTGGGGGCAGATCACGAACAGTCTAGTTAGAGTGATCCCCTCGGTCCGTGTCCTCATAATCACCTTCCGCCTCTACCTCTATTGTTGACTTGTCCTCTCCATGCTCCTCCTCTGGGTCCCCCTCCTTTGGATCCTCATCATCATCCTCAGGAACGTCCAACATGTCTTGAGCCCTTCTCTCTGCTGCCAATACAACAACCCGCTTCAAGATAGATCTCCACTCTCATGGAGCATCGTAACACACATCCATCACCTCCAGGTCCAAATCTTGCCAACCCTCATATGCTACCTCGACCAATAATCAATCAAAGCTGGCCCGTAAGGCCTCCAGTGTCACATCATCATCCCGTCGTCGTACCGCTCCTCGAGCAGGTGGGGCTGCTATCACTATACGACCCCTACGGTCCCGATGCCCCTGTGGTGGCTGTGGTCCCACATCTGCAATAACCAACAC
Organism: Larix kaempferi; assembly: GCA_027924585.1. NCBI lineage: Eukaryota > Viridiplantae > Streptophyta > Pinopsida > Pinales > Pinaceae > Larix > Larix kaempferi. The sequence continues at coordinate 5,205,283 of BSBM01000751.1, read as the reverse complement.
TCCAAAGGTCAGCATCATCAAACATATCTAGCTATCATCATAAACTATCAAGCAAAAATACAATATGATATGCTAAGAAGAAATAAAAACACATATGTACCATCTGGCCCCAGACCTGTCCAAGAGGCCGCGGCAGCTCAGGATCCCCGCGGTAGTCCATCGCTCGATACAGATAGTCATCAAACAGAACCACCATCTGTAGCCTTTGCCAAAACAAATCTGTCGTAAAATATCTCCCAACGATCCCACCACCACTGCGGCACATCATATCCCCCCAACACACCATCCATGGCTCCCCCAATCCTCCATCTCAGATCAGCATGCGAGGCCGCAGCGTAGGAACCTGCTCAAAAAAGAAACAGCACAAAAAAGAACCATAGATGAACTCCCCTCCAATCTGCCTCACCTTGCTTAGCTCCCGTTGAACACAGGTAAGGAACATATTCCCCCATGCATAGTAAGTCCCCGCTAATACCCACTCAATAAACATCATATGCCCTCCCGACACTCAGCGGGGCTCCTGCAATCCCAGTACTCGCACCAGACATGCTACAATCGCTCAGGTCGGCGGATCCTGCAAATCACACACCAACAATACATTTTTATGCACATGAGCCCCTAAAAAATAGAACCTATCCAGCAGATCCTCCATCTCCACATCCCCTGATCTCCTCGGTTGAGTGTCCACCATCATACCCAAACAGGGCAATCCAGTCAAGAAGTACACATATGCTAAGGTGAGATCCAATCTCTCACCCCGGACCACGAATGCCTAAATGTTCAGGTCCCAGAACCCGACCAACTTGTTCAGCAACAAAGATGTTGAATGCATAAGGGGCACCTGCGCAAACTTCAGCAGCCTGCACAGTGCCAACGTCGCCTACACATGATGATCCCGCCGGATGATCCTCATAAGGTTCTCTGGTATCTCGTGCTCCCTCAATGACACCCTCGGCATCCTTCCAAACACAAAATGAAATCTCATCAAAACCACATCAAATACTCCATCGATCCCCCCTAGATCGGTGCATCGACAAAATGGCACCTCGACATGCATTCTAAGGCATTCTAACCCCACAAGGGCGCTTCAGAGCGTGCTTTTCTCCTCAAAAAGCGTGTTTCCCGAGCGCACCTGTGGGGCTCACAGTCACGCTCCAGATCGCGGCTGTGTTCCCAGATCGTAGTTGTGGGAGACATAGCGCGCGATCCGAGATCGTAGTTGTAGGAGCCACAGTCGCAATCCGAGATCGCGGCTGTGGGAACCACTTTCGCGATCTGAGATCGTGGCTGTAGGAGCCACAATTGCATTCTGGGAACGCGGCTGTGGGGGCCACAATCGCGATCCACAACATGCAACTCGCCTTAGAACCTGTGATATACCACCTAGATCACCCCAAGTGACCGATACATCGCCCCCGAGGACCTAATTCCCCCCCGAAATCAAATAACATTAAAGATAAGGGCTAAGAGAGTTACCTGCAACTCGCGGAATGAAAATCCACCGGTCGGTTCTCCCTCAAATGCCAAATCACCTCTGCTCACTCAATTCTCCTGTCAAACTCAACCGTACAAATGACACGTGTCATTATGGCTCCACTTACTATTTATAGACATTTGACCCATTCTTGTTTAACCATTCCGGAGTCATATGAGGTTCGTTTTCCAACCATTGATACCATTGGTTTTAGCGCATAGAGACCTTTGTGGAGGTCGAGTCAGTTTCTCGATTTCACAGCCCCTTTTTTGGGAATTTTTTCGCATGCCCCTCGTCGCCTCGGTTTGCGTGCCACATCGGTCGTTACCTGTTTGAAACAATTTTTATATCGCTGGATTTAGTTTTCCGCACTCGTGATGATGCTTGAGATCATTTATCGCTCTCACTACTGTACTTTTACAAATATTTTTCTTGTGCCCCTCGTCTCCTCGGTTTGTGTGCCACATCGGTCGTTGCTCGTTTTAAACAATTTTTATATCGTCGGATTCAGTTTTCCGCTCTCGTGATGATGCTTTAGGTCATTTCTCGCTCTCACTACTATATTTTTTCAGATATTTTTCTCGGGGCCCTCGTCGCCTCAATTTGCGTGCCACATCGCCCGTTGTCTGTTTTTGACGTTTCTTATATCGTCAGATTCATTTTCCTGCACTCGTGATGATGCTTGAGATCATTTCTCGCTCTCACCAATAAAATTTAGCAACATTTTGTCCCTACACCTTGCTGCCTCGATTTGCGTTCCACACCGGCCGTTGTTGTGTTTTACCAATTTTTGCCTCAGATCTTATACATGAGCCCTCCGCTCCATCCATACTGCAATTATTGCGTTGTTTTTCTACAATTCATTAACCCACAAGGAGGCCCCATCAGTGTTCCCCCCTACCACTATTCTTGGTCCCCATACTTGTCCCTTGATTGAACACCTCCTCCTTGCCTCGCCATTAATTTTGTTCGGTATAATTTTATCCCTTTTTCGGGCCGAGCAATATCTTTACTAAAAAGGCACTTAGGGAGTTTCTATTAAGCTCTTTTCTGACTCCTAAAACAATGAAAAGATCGTCAAGCAATATTGCTTCCTTTCATGCTCGCTAAAATTATATGAAAGGGTGTCTACCTGGTATAAGTTTACCCCTTTTCCGAACCTTGTAAACTAATTACGAAAAAGGAATACTCTAGTCACATCGGCTAGAAGAGTTATTCATTACATCCTTTTATGCTTTTTCGGGCCTTGGAGACTAACACACAAAAAAGAACCCCCTTGGAGTCTGCTTAGTGCTTTCAGACTCTTTAAAATTGAAAGCAACCACGAGCAATCACTGTCATGGGATCGTATAAATCCACACGACGGTACCTCTCCACAATTTCAGAGTCTTCTTATCGCTTTCAGACTCCTTAAAATTGAAAGCACTTACAAGCATGAATTTTCCTGGGCTCGTTCAAATCCACACGACAGTTCCATTTTTTAGCACACTTCTATCCCTTCTTTGCCCTCCTTAAACCATGAAGAAGGCCACAACGGTGCCTCTCGGCACCACAACATATCATGTCTAGTCACACTATCATGGAAGCATCCCCAGTATGGTTTCCTTTGTTCAGAGTATTCTGCGATATGTCACCTTGAGAGTTTCCCAATATCATCCATCAGTTTGTCCCCCCGAGTCTCTCCTAGTGCAGTCATAACCCCTGGTCCCTTAAGCTATGATCCCTGTCCCTGAAAATTGCATTCATCTACTTCCATTGATATTATACATAGTGGATTGGCTCTTATTGGGAACTCATTAGAACCTACACATATAAGAATAATAATTGGTACAATTATAAAACTAATCTTCAAGGAAGTATCCATGTCCACACATTTCACATGTTAGAACTTGTATTTGAATCCTTGACAAAGTTTTGCACATACAAAGTTGGAGTCTACGTCATTAGTTGCCACTTAAACATAGAGCATGCAATCATAAAAGAGAAAAATCCTTAAAACAATGAATTATAACCATTTGATGCCTTCATTCCCAATTATTAATAATAGAGGCACTTGAGTCCAAAGTCTTTATTGTTGTAATTGCATTGTCAATTGGTTGTTTCAATGCATATTACATTGAGAACAAAATCCTTGGAGTCATTTTGAGAATATAGAGCTCCATAGAAATTTGAGGGAAAATATCAAATTACATTTCATAGAGGATCCATGTTGGTCAAGTGTGTGAGGTATGAGCCTTACATTTATGGATCATATTGATATTAGAGCAATTGAATACTTAACCGTGATGAAGCTACCAAAACTTTGAAGAGAAAGCATATGAAACATGGGTAAAATAGAAAAGAGAGTAAGGTTGAAAGAACTACAAGCCACTAATGTCCAGATTTGAGAAGAGAACAAACTCTTGAAGGAGAAGCTCTAATGTTCAAATGAAGGATGGCACATCTAGAAAAATAACTTGAGACCTCCGTAAAATTGTTTTCATTGTTAAAGAATCAGTTTGTTGAACATCAAGCTTCCCTCACCAATGTCATGAAAGAATGGGACAAGAGAAGATTTCATCTTGTGCAGTTGGGAGAGAAGGTAATTCAATTGGATAGTTGACAAGATGAAAGGATCACTTAGATTATTACTGAATTTGACTGAGAGTTGGCAGTGGAGGAAGCATTGGAAAAGATACAATGTGATGTATAAGAGACCAAGGAAGAAAGATCAATATTCCTTTTCTATTGTAGAATCCAACACCATGAAAAAGACAAGCATGATAAGCTCACCTTCCATAGACATTTCTCAAAATAATTTTTAAAAGAAGACACTCTCATTTCTTATTATTCCGTTTTATGCCCTTAGGAATATCCTTAGGAAAATCTTCTTCTTCTTTCCTCTTTCGTATATGAGTGTGTTTTATAAATGAGTAGTTAATCAATAACTCATGCCCAATAGCAAGCTCTATAATATCCTCAACCATTATCAATATATCAACCAAGCTTTCCATATCTCCATCTTCTCATTTACAACCTTAACAAATCGACAATTTGATTTTATAGTAGGGTCCTTTTGCTCACTACTATTTATAAATCCTACAATATTTTTATGTGTGTATGAATGAACATTTATATACATGAGATAACCTCTATTCACTTCATCACCTCTTTCCATTTGGAAATGATGTGTATAGATATTTTAATTTAGACCATATGCTAACATACTATGATTATATTCCACTAGTGCACTAGTGCTCCAACGTTATCTCTCTTCTCCAAGATGCTCCAAGGGTGGGCCAAAGGTTCACTCTAAATGGAGAACTCAAGCTCAAAAGGTTGGGATAGGGTTCTGGAGTGATTTTGACAACATGAGGATAGGACGAATAAAATAGATCAATAATGGGGAGCCTCTATCACCTTTTTATAGATATTTTGGGTGATGGAGTATTGAACCATGGTTTTGGGCAACCAATGGTATTGGTAAAATGGTTTAGGGTTTCTTTTCCTCCTTTTCCCTACTTTTCCCTCCTTTTTCCTTTTCTGAATTTTATTCCCTTTTATTTGATTTTTGGGAATTTTGGGCCCTTTTGGAGGGTTTTTGGCATTTTTTGAGGAAATTTAATTATTTTGAGGAGAAAAGGATTGATTTTGGCCTTTTTGGTGACCATTTGAAGGTTTTTTGAGGTTTTAGAGGCTAAAATGGTAGGAAAAGTGGACAAATGGCTCATGTGACTAGGGAGATGAGCTAGTGAGCATTTTTTGGGTGTTAACAGATTGCCCCCTGATGTGTGAGGGTAGTAGCTCATCGTATAGTCGATAGACATCATATTTTCTTTGTCTTTTTCCTGGGGTGTGGAGGAGAGAAGAGACTAATTGGAGACTGGAACAACGGCCCCATACAAACTGCAAAAACTAAAAATACATGACCTCAATAATGACTGAGGAATAATCTCAATATATGGACGAGGCGGGCATACCCATGCTCATGTCAAGACATATAAATAACAATGAGGACCAAAAGGGGAATTGAACCATACATGGAGAACTGTTTTGTACATCATAATGGTCCAGAGGGGACACAAAGCTGGGACATACTCATGGTCACACCATGACTGATCTGAAGAACTGATACACTGGAAAAACAACAGTCATTCTGAATGTGGTACCAGAAGGACTGATGAACTGTTGAATATGAAGGTGTCCAACAATTGGATGGAATCATTAACCATGAGTCAGAATCTCAAGGGTACACTGAAATGCATTTCAATGTGTCCAAATATTGTCTCCAAGCACAGCCCGGAAATCCACAAGAACATATAACTGGTTGTTCCTAAAGTAGACTCACCAATGTGCTAGATTCAGGGGACATCCGGGGTCTTTGACTAATAACTGAATGGACCAATACCCTACACGAATCTCAACAGTGCGATCATGGTGCTGAAGTCGAGCACGTGAGAAGCAACCATTCAGAGAGGCACTGAGGACTCCTCTCAAAATGGCCTGTAGGAACTCACAACTTATGGTGATGAGTCCAAGGCACAGGGACCTCTGGGTCTATCCTCTGGAATAGATTGGTTGGCATCGACAGAGGGAGACCTGCAACTACCAAGGCAATGATGTTTCCTTGATAGGAGCGCAATATGTACAACCAAAAGGTGATAGCATAGGAGATGGGACTGACATACTATGGGGGAGGGGAACAACTGAGATCGCAGAGTGGGGGGGGGACTCAAACTTTCTTTGCTCAGAGTATGATGACATATTTCTCATGAAAAAATCATCTACAATAATACACCATTACTACAATTTTTGAATTGGAAACAAGGTAGTGGGAGGTATAATTATGTGCTTAATCTACTTTATGGTATCCAACCACCCTTTCCTTTCACAAAAGGTTTTCCCAACATAATACCATAATTATTATTTATTGTTTCTTCCAATAGTTACATGAATTTAATGTGGTTATTAACACACAATCCAATCAACAATGACTCTTATAATACTCCATCATAAATCAATTTGTATGATTCAATGTCCAAGCATAATAGTGTGCATGTAACTACCTATTTTGTAGTGTTATATACCAATATAATACATTGTGGTTGCTATAGGAATCAACCTAGAGTTAATGTGGTCATTGAACAATTGTATTAATCCTTTTTAAGGGATCTTTAGCCTTCGGGTTGGATACAAGCACCTTTATTTTTTTTTTCATGATGCATATGGGATTCAAGGCTTGTATCACATCCTAGGGAAGGAAAACAAAGGACCCAAGCCATAAAATAATCTTTCTCATGTTCAATCCCCATGAACAATTTCTGCAACAATGAATATCGAAACTAATAGTATGTTTTATACAATAAAATTGGTTCTCATGACCCATGCCATGGTTGAGGGAGGAAGTAAAGGGTCTTATGCACTAACTAAAGCTTGTCGAGCTTAATCGCCATGAACAAAGGTATCAACTACACTAGGCATAATGGGTATCTTCTATGATATCATAGACATTCGACAAAGAGGCAAGAATAACATGAGAATGGGGGGTTTTATTCACAATAGAAAATGTTCTTATAATGATAAGTGTGTGTTAAATTCAAAATTTTGTTAATGTTGCATGCGAGCGCGCACACACACACACATTTAAATGCACAAGAAGAAAGAGTTCTCTGGAATTGTAGAATTTATTTTAACGAAATTTTAACATTTAGATATTCAACACCTACATGAATGGGAACACAGACATTAGTAAGGAAAGTAACATACTATTGTTAGAAAAACTCTTCCCTCATAAGCTAATTTGATTTCTTCCATTTCATCTTTTTACATCATATTCAAATTAATCATAAAGGTACCTCCAATCATTCTTCCAAGTCAAGAAATTGATGTTTTTCCATAATCATTCTTCCAAGTCAAGAAATTGATGTTTTTCCATATTTGTATTGCCACTAAAGCATTATGAGAGATCATCATCAACTTACTCTCACCCATATACAAATTTAACTCCTTAAATATATTCTTTTACAGATAAGACTAAAAATTATGACGATTATTTTTTGCTTTTATATTAGAATGGATATATACAAATCTTTAATAGCTTTTGTTAATAAATACAATATTTGTACTTCTAAATTGTTAAAATTATCTAATATAATTAAATTCACTTAAATAAACAAATACAAAATAGGGTTTTTAAAAAACTTTAAAATTATTAATAGTCAAAACATTCGAAAATGAAAAAATAAAAATAAAAACTCATATACTAACATGCTTATGATCTAGAGCATTTAACAACTTAATTTAATTTATTAGATTATTTTTTTCATTAATTTTCCAAAATATATCATTCTTATATTTTTTTTTAATTAAAAAAACAAACAATTGGAATGAAGCACAAGCTTTGATTTTATCAACTAATTTAGTGATAATTATAATTTATTAATTTTTATTTATTTACATTATGATATGATAATAGAGGAGATATACAATATTAAAATTAAATTGATAACACATAACTAAGTCCAATAAATTATTTTAAATTATTTTAAGAATAATAATAAAATAAATGAATTGTGCAATATTTTACTATAATTAATTTATAGGAAATCAAATATAAAATAGTATAAATATGTATTTTAAAAACGAAAAAACTTAATAAAAAATTACAAACACATACACCATATTTAACATGTTCTTCCAGTTTTTCAGATTTAAACCTTCGATTATTTTTTATTACTAATATTTCCATTTGGCTCGAACTCCAGCAAAGTAGCATTGAGCAAGAACGCAGAGAAATATAAGTATATTCCTATCCTGGGGAAGTATATGCACATTCCTATCCTTGAGGACGAAATAGAATGACCAAGTAGACTCTTTTTTGTAATTTGGTAGGCTTTTTTGATCTGAACTTTTGAGATACTTTTGGTTTTGGAAGGGTATTTTGAAGATATCTTTGTTAAATCAGAATACTTTTGATAGATTATGCAAATGATTCGGTTAAAAAATCAAGAACATCATTGTACTATTTGATTCATTTGAATATCAATAATAACTTTTTTTTTCGCTGAAAAACACTACCAATTCCCCATTTTACTCTAAATAAATCATCAACCTCCATAGATCATAGTGGAAATTGGTAAGTTTATATTTATAAAACTATGAGTTTATAGGTGTTTTTGAAAATCAAAGAAAACATTTAAAAATAATCTAAATTAAAATAAAAATAAATCATCAACTTTCATGGATCATAGTGGGAATAGGTAAGTATAAGTGTTTTAGAAAACCAAAGAAAATATTTACAAATAATCCAAATTAAAGTAAAAATAAATCATCAACCTCCATGGATCATAGTGAGAATCAATAAATTTATATTTATAAAAGTATGAGTCTATAAGTATTTTTGAAAACCAAAGAAAATATTTACAAATGGATCATAGTGGGAATCGGTAAGTATAGGTGTTTTTGAAAACCAAAGAAAATATTTACAAATTATCCAAATTAAAGTAAAAATAAATCATCAACCTCCATGGATCATAGTGAGAACGATAAATTTATATTTATAAAAGTATGAGTCTATAAGTATTTTTGAAAACCAAAGAAAATATTTACAAATAATCTAAATTAAAGTAAAAATAAATCATCAACCTCCATAGATCATAGTGGGAATGGGTAAGTTTATATTTATAAAAGTATGAGTCTATAGGTGTTTTTGAAACCAAAGAAAATATTTACAAATAATTCAAATTAAAGTAAAAATAAATCATCAACCTCTATAGATCATAGTGAGAATTAGTAAGTTCATATTTATAAAAGTATGAATTTATAAGTGTTTTTGAAAACCCAAAAAAATATTTACAAATAATCCAAATTAAAGTAAAAATAAATCATCAACATCCATAGATCATAGTGGGAATCGATAAGTTTATATTCATAAAAGTATGAGTGAGAAAAAAATTCATTTAGCTCTGCTCACCGAATGGATACCCTTTATGAAAGTACCAATGATTGATTTTTTTATGAAAAGACATTTTAGGTTAAAATGTTATATATTGATTGTGGTTTTTATTCAAATAAAAGGATATGAAAACAAGCACAATAAAAACAATTAATCATTATAAATATTTGATTATGATTGTGTTAATAAAATCATAATGTTATCCCCATTTCATTTTTATAATTCTTGTTCATTTTTTAATGTTAAATGAATTACTAAATAATGTACAATCCTTGTAAGTAATATAAACAAAATAATATACAAAATTTCTATAAACTTATGCTGGATAGTATACATTTTTAGTTCAAGATTAACATAGTAAACATAATTTTGTGTTATAATACTTTTGTTAAGTATTGTATATTCTTACAACAAAGTTAATTGATTATATCGACATATTAAGTATAAAACTAAAAAACAATATAAAAAAATCGATAAAATAACATATTATCTGAATAAAGATAACATACAAAGTCAAAAAATGAACTAAACCCTCTAATTTTTGTCACTAGAAAAAGTCAACAAACCAAAAACAATTTAATATATTTCTTTCACAACTTACAACATTTAAGAAAATTAAATCTGAATAACTATTTAAATCAATAACACTTTAATATATCTTTTAGGAAGTTGCAACATTTAAAAAAATTAAATATGGATAATTACTCATACAAAAGTAATATATCTACAGAACATAAACAAATAATTACAAGTTTTTTTTTTAAATTTTTAATTAAAATAATATATTTAGTAAAACAAGAATAAAAATTAAATTTTAAAAATAAATATAATAAATAAAAACGAATTTCAATAACTAAGTTCATATTACCATTGAACAAATAAAAAATAAAAACTATACAAATATTACATGATAAATCTATATTTTAAATTTGTTTAAGGATAAAAGAAAACTATCGTGTTGACATCATACAGTAGTAGCAATTTGATGGAAATAATTGACCAACTTTTTTGAAGTTTACAACTCCAAACATTTATTAAAATCAAGACATATTAGATTTGCAATTTATGCATTAGAACACAAGATCTCTATATAAAAAACCATAGATTTACAATTTCTTCAACTGAAGACGTAAGGAAAGTTGATTAAAAAGATAAAAAAAATTCTGAATTTGATGTTTCCTTAAATATTGTATAGAATAATCATAAAATATTATTCTATGAATTATAAATTTTAATTTTAGAAAATGAGATATAATTTCATCATTATCAGAAATGTATTCAGTGAAATTAACAAGAGAACAAAAAAAACTAGCAATGTAATTTACAAGTAATTTACAAAACAAACGTTTATAGTTGACATGTATGAGCTTTAGATGTTTATAACATCTATGAAGTTATTGTTTTATATTAGTTCAATATGTGTTATGATGTCAAGCAATATGCGTAGATGCAAAATTGCAATCTCCCAGATCTGAATAGACTATTGCTAGAATGGCTGAAACACTAATATTGAATGCATTGTACATTTCCAAAAATCGGAACTGTAAGAAGCAAGCAATTGATTGCACAGATCCAAGTCAAAACAAGAAATTTGTCAGCCTCAACATTCTTGTACAAGTAACATAAATGTTGTTTCTCTATTTGTATTTCCAAGCTTGTCAACATACCTGCAATGCATAACAGAAGCAAGTTTAAGAATGTATTTAGTATTTTGCAAATTGAAACTCTAAAGAATTTGAAAAGCGCAATAGTTTCAGACATACCTTAATTTGAAAGAACCATCGCAATCAACTATGTCTGACTCCATGTAAGCTATTAATCTACAAAAAGTGGTCACAATTATCATTCGAAAGCAATCTTGAGCCAGATAAAGATAATATTTGCTGAGAGACATTGAGCATGAAACTAGATAATAAGCTACAGAAGTAGACAACGGTGCCGAGATAAAAGGATGGATGTTGTCGAAAGAGATAAAATAAGCAAGCTACATATGTAAAGATGACTCTAGTAGGATTGTTGGGTGGAGTTGTCGGAGAGGAGGGAGAAGGTAGTTCATGTAACATCCCAAAAATTTCATATAAATTTAAAATTTTCTAAGTAGCATTAAATGCTCGTTTTTGTTATGTGGAAGTATCATTAATGTTATCTTAATTTATTTATCCAACAAATAATTAAATCTATGATGACAACTACTTAACTGGTTGTCGGTGTTTGAATGGATTATGTCGCTTATAAGCAATGATTACTCACTTAATCGTAATTGTTGTTAATACATATTACTGTATGGAAATCATGTTAGTTATTTTAATGCTGTAACAACCATCATTATATGATCATCATTCATTGGTGTAAAAGTATCATAATTACAATATTTACATGATATGTCAAAGTTTGAAAACTTGAATTATTTAATTGTTCTAAGTGCACTTCATTATTTATATCGTCCATGCCTAAACTGTACCTTTAACTATGGTGACTAATTGTTGGTTTTCTTTTGCAATGAATGGGTCCTATGGTACCCCGAGGCTTACTTAGCTATTTATAGCTAATGCTCTTCAACTTCTGTTACAGATCATAGGAAAGAGTTGCGATTTCACACTGACGCATAATCAAATTATGTCAAATAACTTGTTGTACTTCAATTTGACTTCGATGTTATGTACCACTGTATAGAGAACTTAAATTTACATAAGGGTAAGACTTACCCTAGCTATGATTACTAAAATGTGGACTTTATCCACTGCGATGTTAGAGTTATATAAATTTGCAAGCTGCATACATTTTACGTAGCTTAATACTGTCCTATATATTTACTAGGATTCGCATGGAGTTTAACTTCGCATTCCAATATCATAATTAAACCATAATGTTTTTTTTGTAAACATGTCAAATTTTCAATTATCAAACTATAGTCTTTATATCTATTTGTTTATCAAGGCAAGGACCCGACCATGGTCTTGCTAAAATGTAAAGTGCCAACATTGTACATGACTTAACCATGTAATATAGATTATATGGCATGTATCGTAACCTATGTAATTTAAGCTATGATCCTATATGCTAACTGCTATAAGCCTTAACTTATGCAGAAGTATATATCGTATACTATATGCATAGTGCAACTATAAAGGAAATGTATTGAAGTGGAACTTTGCGTTGGCAGGACTACCGAGCTTATTAGCTGTGATAATTAATGTATAATTAATGAGATCTCGGTGGAAAGGATTGTTGGAAACCTCGAGTCCTGTCATCACGTGATGGTTCCTTGGGTTTAGCGTTAAACCCTATCTAGGTTTTGGTTGACTTGCATCAAGGCTTAACAGAAACATTCATTCGGCACCTGTAGGTGGTTAGGAGAGGCCGACAGGCCTTCGGGAAACTAGGGTTTTGTAACCCGACTGTTGCAAGCTCCTCCCGAGTTTCGATAGTGAGACTTGCAACCCGCAACTGAGCATATGCATGCTATTTGAAACAAGGTCGGTATTAACCTACTACAGGGTTTGATGGCGAAGCCAGGCACTGTTGGGTTTTGAATGAAGGAGTTCGGGGTAAAACTTCAAGCAAGAAATGATACGCAGGAAAAATAAATTATCAATAAGATACAGCTTTTAAAGCTTTTGTTATGGAGGCTCACTGTCTGATAGGCTAACTCGTATCTGTTTATTGTTTGGTTGAAGTGGGACAGGTTGCTTCCTGTAGTGGCTTCCCTGGGATATAAAGCTTGCGGTTAGGCTATGATGCGTAGAAAAAATCGGGTAAGCCTCGGTGGTTCCTTTGGCATCCAAGTTGTGATTCAGTGTAGAGAAAGGGTGTTGAAAAACAAAGGCATTGCTGCCAGTATGAACTCCTTCGTCAAGTTACAGTTCGAAAATACTTTTGATAGTTACCAATCTTTACTGTTGGCATTTTGCACAGTTTGTAAGCCGTAAGGAAGTGTTATGACTGAGAGGTTTTTAATCCTTGAGCTTTGGAGCTCGTGTTGGTTTCACAACGCTTTTCTTTCGTTACTGTCTGTGTATAAATTTTTCATGGATGAATATATATGATTTTTCCAGATATTTAAAGTATGGTTGACAATATTACAAGTTCGGAGAGATGCTTCAGCCATGTGTTATTTCATTGCATGAATAAAATATGATGCTTATGGGCGGGTGCACAAAGTTGCTCCCCAAAACTGTTGCAACAGGGACGCGCTAGCGGGATTAAAACAACTACGCGCACGCACCTAAGGCAGCGCGCACGTGCTGCTAGGTTTGGTAGCGAACAAGCGCGTGTGCGTGCATGTGTTTGGCACGTGTGCGCTTAGGTGGCGCGTACGTGCTCCTGTTAAAAAAAAAAAAACAGAGCCGAATGTCCCCATTCTACTCATTAAAGCCGAGCGCGACTTCCCCCTCGCGTGCGCGTGAGTACAACGACCAAAGGAGGCCATTTCCACTCCAAAACCCACCAAATCGATCCACCAACTCGCCGAGCATGACTTCCCCCTCGCGTGCACGTGACTACAATGACCAAAGGAGGCCATTTCCACTCCAAAACCCACCAAATCAATCCACCAACTCATCAACACATCAATTGGATAGGTAAATTCAAATTTTTTTGTCATTTTATTCATTCTTTGTATCAATGTTTTGATTTTTTTTGTTTATCAAATTGTTAATAATTCCCAAATTTTTAAACCAATGGACCAATTTTCAATTGCAGATTGTAAACTAGGGAAATATCCGAATCATCCAAATTGAGATCTGTCAACCGAGCCTGTCGAAATACAAACCACGTGTAACATCCCGAAATTTCCAAAAATATATATATATTTTTTAAGTAACCAGAATTAACAATTTCATTTAATGCGGAATAAAACAAAATAAAATAAAAGCTTAACTAATGTAATTAATGACGATGTCTTGTCGTTATCTTCAATAAACGACTCTTTTTTACTAAGCAGATGAGTACACTTTTTTTTATTTGTTTAAGTTCTAGAAATGCATACAACTTGTATCGAAATGAGAAACTTGAAGGAATATTGACAGTTTGTTTATATGTTTTATGAAGGGGTCCTATGAGACACCCTGGAGCTTACTTAGCTACATTTAGCTAAGGCTGTTGAATCTTGTTTTCATGTGCAGACCGCAGGTAAGAATTTCAACAAAAAATAGAAGTACTTGTTTTCTTTTAAATTCGTCGTCAATGTAAAAGAATTGAGTGTTAAGTACTTTTTTGCGACGCCTTGGAAAAGACGGAGGTATGGATACTTAGTCCTAACTAGTTTATAAGATGGCTTCCGATAGTCTTCCAGGTTCTAATTTTTTTGCATCGTCCAAGTACTTGTTAAAATACTACAATTAAATATCATATAAAATATCGCCATTATCGTCAAGGTAGTAGTTCCAAAATTACTCATAATACTATAGACTTAGCAATATCATTATATTCTAAGTTTATAAAAATGCTAAAAGAAATGGAGTAAAGAAATCCTAGTTACTATGCATTTATGAAAATACAACACCATATAAACACAATATTAATGTGCTTAGTCATTGGACTTATATGAATTATACATATAACTATAATGTTATGATTTTTCATATTGCAATAATATATATAAAAAATTTATTTCGAAATAATGAAATAATTTCATAACAATATGACATTACAAAATGTAATATATGAAATGCAATATATATAAATTGAAATATATGAAATGCAATGCTAATGTAACATTAGCACTATATTATAAACATAATATGATATAATCGAAACAATTGCTAACACTATGGTTAAACTATACCATAAACAAAAACATGATATAATCGACATATGAAAAATAATACGAAGTAGAGTTTAACTATGCCATGAACAATTGTATGAAATAGTTGAAATATGAAACTAATGCAACCAGGATTAAACTATACCATAAAACCACGATTCTTTTCCTAGGTTGATAACATATATGATATCGTATCCAAGCATTTATGAAAAAGTTGACGAAAATGATTTTGATGTTGGCAGGGTTGTCAGACTCTGGTTGACATTCAATGCTCCATTCACACTCCAAAGTGGAATGCCGAACTGTCGTGCCACTCCATCCTTCCACGTGATCATAATTGATGAAACGGTGTTAAGTCCTGGCTAGCATGCATAGCTGGTCGACTCCTCCTCCTAGCTGTATGTTGTAACACCTCCAAACTATGCATTGCTAGCTCCATTGTAGATGGTGTAATTAATATGTTATTAATGCTATCTTGCTTGGTTTATGACGAAGCACCGTTGGCACTCTGCTATCCGTTGATATCGGTAACTCTCGATCGTTGATTCTTAACCATGGCGTCGTGGTGTGTAAAAGAACTGCATTGTATTCCCGATATTCATTGTTGAGTTGAATGGGGCCGACAGGCTGCCCAAATGTAGGTAGATGGAATTGCTCCTCCGAGGTTTCGAACCTGGGCCTATAGGTTGTTTATTTGCATAAGAATTACAGGCTTACGCCCTCTGTCAATAGTCTTTCAAACGTCGTGGTAGTGTTGGATTCATTCCATTCCATGTTAATGCAAATGCATTCGGTCGAGGGTTCGAAACTCCGGTGAATGAGTAACCTTCTGTGTTTTTTTTAAACAATAGTTGCTATCTCGTGACGAAGGCTTCGTCGGAAGTCTTGGGATGCAGAAAGGCATGGTTCTGAACTTCAAAGGTAAATACTAAACTTTAAAAAGGTTACGTTGTTGTATCATTGCTTTGCATTACTTGTAACTCGTTTTAAAACTCGGTTGTGGCATGTTTTTGCAGGTACCCACTTCCAGTTTAGCTTCGGTGCGTTTGCAAAGAATGGATACTCCTTCATTTTTCTCCAGTAAGCTCCGGTGGTTCCTGCAAGCTCTCGTAGGGCCTTTGATGTTGTCTCGTAAGTCGATAGTTTGGAAAGAAACTCCAAAAGTTTTCAACATTTGGCCGAATGAAGTTTAGGTTTAGGTTTTTGGTTTTTAAAGCAACTGTATAGCGAAGAAGATGGATAACTTCACAGACTTTCTCGTTGCCTTAATGGCTCTTGATATCCTGGTTAAAAGTTGATGAGGGTTTCAAACTTTCGTTAAACGTTTAGATGTTTTAAGGGTAAAACCCTGTGTAAAGTTTTGATACTCCACGACTCTGGTGTTTGAGTTTTTGATGTGGAAAGGAACATGTCCCGTGCAATGAAAAACTTGATGTTTTATGAAATAAAAAGTTTAGAGCCAAAGCTCGTTTAACTCTGTATGCTGCGTTTTTATTCTTGGCCATGGAAAGTGTTGTTTGATGTTATTAGTTTGGTTTCTGTGTACATGATAATTTCTATCGAGCATGTAAAAACTCTATGCATTTTCTTAGTTGATAACACAGTTTGTTTGGAATTGAAGAAGTAGTTTTTTTACTATTTTAAAAGAAATGAAGAGGGGCTATGCCCATACTCTGATTTATCTTCGATTGCAAGAAATAATTTCGTATGTAACTCCAGAAAAACCCTCAGGCAAAAACTAGGTTTTGTACTGTAGTTTGATCGTGAATATATAAATCATGTTTTGTTTAACTATTGAAAACAATAATGAGGACTTGGAAATACTAAACTAGGGTTTTATATATGATACAAAACCAAGCTTTGAGCAATATCCACAGTTTGTAATGCACATGGAAAATACGATGGTTGTAAACAAGATAGGGTTTACATTTCTTTTGTTTTCAGTTTCTGATAATACTGAAATAATTGATGAAATAGAAAGTTTGCGAAGAATTAAAGTGTGTGTGTGAAACATGAAGACTGTGTATTTGTTCATACTTGTAGCTTATAATAATTAGTAGAAATACTATTTAATTGAAGATGTGATAAATGAAAATCTCGAATTGCATTTATTTACTATGTAATTAATAGAGATAAGAAAACAAATATGTGTTTGTGCAGAAGTTAAACAATATTTGTTTTTCATGAAATAATAAAAATATCCTCTATCATTCAGGTACTAAACAGTAAATCTTTACTATATCTAGCTATAGGACAGAAAATGAAAAACATTTCAATTATTGTACTATTCTATCCAATCAATGGCAATCTGCCTATCTTTCATCTTCATCTAAATTACTCCTCTATACTAGAGTACTGTGCAAAGAACAACATGGGAAAAATATAGAGAAGATTTTCTCATCAATAAATTCTAATTATTTATCATTCAAGATTAAACATAGAACAGAAAATAATGATTCTACTAAACAGAACATTTGAACTGTAACAAATTGGGAATAGCAAAACCTGGTTAACTGTAGGGAAACAAACAGCCCAAGGAGCCTGTTCCACCCAACCAATTCCTGAAGGCAGCCAAGTTACTTTCCTTAGGACCCCTGAGCCTGTTCACTGAACCACTAGGAGGAAGAAAATTAGAAGTTTAGGATCTCCACTTGCAGTAGCAATAGTTGTCCAATCTTTGAAACTAGCATTCCAAAGGAATTGCACCAGCACCTCTGGTTCTCTTATCAAAATAGTTTGCAGACTTATGATTGCACTCCCAACTAGCCTCCCTATTCGAATCTCTCAGTGATCACCTGATGCACATGAGGAATATTTCTGCAGAAAAAATTATGTAAGATCTGCCTGCTCAATTCGAATTTGCCTTATGTAGGCTGCCTAGACCTTTTCAGTTGTTACTTGGTCATTAAATGAGCTTCCTTCCCACTCCCACCACCTGGGGGATAATGCCACATTATTAGGGGTAGTTATCCCATAACCAACAGCTAGTGGTGAAGTGCAATTGCTGCCATCTGTCCCATGCTTTCCAACAGCTTCCATTCCTCCTAGTGGGTCAGTGAACACTCATTTAACAGTTCCCTTGGGTGTTTGTCTCCTACTTTAATTTATTAAACAATAATAATTCAGTAATTACATTCATCCTTAACCAAACTTGGTCATAATTTCAAAACTTTGAAATTAAAATTTAACATAAAGTAATTTGCAAATAAGATATTATTTTTAGAATTTGGGTAGGTGACATACACCCCCCCTTAAGTCTCAACATCGTCCTCGATGTTGGTTAATCACTCCTTGAGTGTTCCTGAAACAGAGTTGAGTATGCTGCCTACATACTACTCTCCAACTCCTAGGTTTCCTCTTCCGGGCTAAGTTGTTTCCATTGCACCTTTATTTGCCCAATGGTGCGATTCTGGAGTAGAGTTTCCCTCCTTTAGAGGATACAGTCCGGTTCCACCTGATAATCTACGTCTTGTCCCACCTATACATCATTCCAGTTTACAAAATGAGTAGTATCGTGTACATACTTCTTTAAAAATGATATATGAAAAACATTATGTATTTTTAAATTTGGTGGCAAGGCCAGTTGGTATGCCACTGGTCCAACCTTGGACAATATTTCAAAAGGACCACAATACCTGGATGCCAACTTGGCATAGCTTCCCAATTTTAATGAACTCTTTTTCGGTCTTACCTTTAGGAATACATTTTCACCAACCTGGAACTCTTTATGAGTCCTTTTTAAATCTGCTTGACTCTTTTGCCTATCTTGGGAAGCTTTTAAATTTCCTTGTACTTGTTTCACAATTAATTCTAACTCCTGTAATAATCCAGGTCCTAAAACAACTCTATTTACCGAGTCATTTCAAGAAACAGGTGTATCACATTTCCTACCATAAAGAATTTCAAATGGGCTAAGTTTGGATGATGCCTGATAATGGTTATTATATGCAAATTCTACTAAGTGTAAGTAGTCTTCCCACTTACCAGGTTGATCCTTAACATACATTCTCAGTAAGTCTTCCAAAACTTGATTTACCCTTTCTGTTTGTCCATCCGTTTGTGGATGAAATGCGGTGCTGAAATTTAAGGTTGTATTCAACCCTTTGAACAATGACCTCCAAAAGTTTCCAGTAAATTTAGAGTCTCGATCTGAAATGATCACCTTTGGTATACCATGTAGTCAAAAAATCTGCTTCATGAAGATTTCTGCAATGTCTGGAGCTTTATGAGTAGTCTTTACAGGTATAAAATGTGCTGCTTTGCTGAGTTTCTCCACTACCACCATGATAGAGTCATTTTGTTTCTGGTTTTTGGGTAATCCAGTAATAAAGTCTATGCTTATCACTTCCCATTTCCAACTTGGTATAGCTAATGGTTGCAACAATCCGGCAGGATGTTGGTGTTCAATTTTCACTTTTTGACAATCCAAACATTTAGCTATGTACTCTGCTACTTCATCCTTCATTCTGAGCCAATAATACTCCTTCCTTAGCATAGTAATGGTCTTTTGATAACCTGGATGACCAGAATAATGACTTTTATGCATCTCGTTTAAAATCAAAAAAATTATTTCTGGTATGTCTAGTACATACAATCTGTTTTTATACAGCAAGAACCCATTTTCCTTCATGCTGTAATCTGCCATAAGATTTTCAGAACTGTCGTTTGCTTTCTTTTCCTTTATTTTTTTGTAGTCTTCATCTGTTTCACTCTTTTCAAGAATCTGATTTTCCAAATCTGTTGAATAAGTACTGATGGTTGAAATAAAATTCATTTTTCCTTACAACTCAAAGCATCTGCAACCTTGTTCTCCTTCCCTTTAATATGCTGAATTTCGAAATCATACTCACTTAAGAAGGTCAACCATCTAGCTTGTCTAGCATTCAAATTTGTCTGATCTAATAAATATTTCAGACCCATATTATCTGTCAACAATGTGAATTTTCTGCCAATAAGGTGGTGACGCCACATTTCTAAAGCATGAATTACTGCCGATAACTATAAATCATAAGTATAGTAGTTCTTCTCATGTATTTTCAACTTTCTAGATTCATATGCCACTGCATGCACTTCCTGTGTTAGGACTCCACCGAGTCCATCATTACAAGCATCTGTGCAAACTATGAAATCTTTATTAGGATCTGTTATCCTCATAATAGGTGATGTAGTCAACAATTCCTTTAACTTCTTAAAACTGTCTGAACATTTCTGATCCCACACAAATTTCTTCCCTTTCTTCTGTAAAGAAGTTATGACAATCCTCGAAAAACCCTCTATAATTTTTTCTGTAATATTCAGTAATGCCCAAAAATGATCTTACATCCGACACATCCTTAGGAACCGGCTAGTCATTAATGGCCTTTATTTTATCAGGATCAACTGAGATTCCTTCTTTAGAAATTATGTGTCCTAAATACTGAATTTTATCCTTGTGGAAGTCACACTTACTGAACTTAGCGTATAGTTGATGATCTCTCAGAACTTGTGTGATAATCCGTAGATGTTCATCATGCTCTTCTTTGCTTTTAGAGTACATTAAAATGTCATCAATAAACACAACAACAAACTTATCTAAGTATTTGTGCATAATATTGTTCATCAAACACATAAATACAGTCGGGGCATTAGTCAAGCCAAATGGCATGACTACGAACTCGTAATGTCCATACCGAGTTCTGAAAGTTGTCTTGAAAATATCTTCATCCTTAACCTGCACTTGATGATATCCTGACCTTGGATCAATCTTTGAAAATATCGCTGCTCCACGCAGCTGATCAAATAGATCGTCTATGCGGGGAAACGGATACCGATTCTTAATTGTCATCTTATTAAGCTGGCAATAATCTATGCACAGTCTTAGGGTTCCATCTTTCTTCTTAACAAATATGACAGGTGCTCCCCAAGGAGACATGCTGGGTCTTATATAATTCTTATCAATCAGTTCCTTCAACTGTGATTTCAATTCGTTTAATTCCAGTATATTCAATCTGTATGGGGCTTTAGAATTTGGTATTGCTCCTGGTATTAACTCGATGGTAAAATCTAAATCTCTTTTAAGAGGTAATCCTAGAATATCCTCAGGAAATACATCCTTAAAATCCTTTAGGACATGTATGTCTTCTAATTTTAGTTTGTCCTCTTTACAGATAAACTCGTAGTTTACTACATTTACTGCAAACATATGACATCCTTTCCTAACTGCCCTCTTAACTTGCATGGCTGAAATCCGTCTAAGGGTTACCTTTCTTGGGATACCTTTTATTTCTACAGTTTTTCCTTCTTCATGTAAACATGTAAAACTTTTTTCGTAAGAGTTCAGAATGACATGATGGGCTTTTAACCAGTCCATCCAGATTATAATATCATAAGATCCTAAAGGTAAAACATTCAACTTTATTTTTGTCTGTAATTGATTCATGGATAAAGTACAACTTTCTATAAAATCTGATACTTTCCTCTTTGTTCCAGTTGCTAGTCTAACTAACCAAGATTTACTAAACTTTTCTATTTTTAACTTAAGACTTTCCACTATATCTGGTGATATATAACTTAAGCTAGCACCTGGATCAATCAAAACAGTAACATGATGATTTTGTATCATACATTCAATCTCTACCATAGAGATTTGATGATCTGCTTGCCTGTTGTCAAGTGCTGCATTGATTCTGGGCATCTCCCTTGCTACGTCTCCGAGTTCAGTCTGAATAGAGTGAATGTTGTTAGCTGTACGCTTCCTCAAGGGACATTTTGATGCATAGTGGGGGACCTTGACACTCAAAACATTTGATGGGTGCCTTTTGTTCATTGGTCCTGGTATTATTAGGAGCATTTCTGGGTACTGTAGAATTCTGTTGTTGATTGTTTCTGGAATTATTCCCTTGATAATTCCGATTCTAAAATTTTTTCTTTTGGAAACCGGAATTTTCACTGAACCTGAAATTTTTCTTTTTCAGCTCAAAATTGCTGGGCTTATGACTTTTCCAGTTTGACATTCCTTCTCTTTTCCGATTTGTATCATAACAGAAAACTGCCTTTCTCATAGCCTCTTCCAAGGTCTTAGTACTGTCATACTCGATTTTGTCCTTAATATTGAAAGGTAGACAGCTCAAGTACCTTTGAATCTTCGATTTTTCTTCTATGAGGTATGGTACATATCTCAGTAAATTCAGAAATTTATTGTTCATTTCCTTCATATTCATACCTCCCAGCTTCAAATCGTAGAACTCTTTGGATTTTTCTTCATAGTATTGCTCAGATAGAAATTTCTTCTTGAAATATCTTTTAAAAGTACTCCAGTTTACATCTTTATCCTTGATTCCCTTCACTCTTTTGATGTCTTGCCACCAAATATCTGCTTTTCCGATCAAGTTATATATAGCCATTTTTGCTTTCAAAGATTCTGAATAGTTATAAATCTGAAAATATTTCTTCATACCGGACAGCCATGCTTCAACTGTCTCACCCTTCTCAGTTTCTCCATTAAACGTTGGAGGTCTAATCTTTTTGAACTCCCCAGAAATCTGTTTATAATCTTTATGGCTTTTCTTTCTGGGTTTGTAATCCCCTTTACTGTTATCACTTGAATAGTTGCGCCTCTTTTTGCGTGCTTCAATAGCATCTCCTGATGATGTCGAACTACTGCTCACATCATCGATTTTCATTTTCTTATTTTTGTTACCATGAGGCAGATCCTCAGCCTTGGAGATATCTTCATTATCTCTCTCTTGCTCATCAATTGGGCACTGTTCAAATAGCACTTGGTTTAACTCTTCTTACGCCTTCAGAATTCTTTCATTGTCTTGTTTCACAGATCTAATTTCTGCCTTTAATTCCTGGAACACACGTAACAATTCTGACGAATTGTTATTCAATTCACCGTGGCCTTCTTTTGCATAGTGTTGTCCCGAGCTATGGTTGTTTGGTTGAAATTTGTCTTCTACATGTTCAATTGAGTTCTCCATACCTGTAACTTAAAATAATTTCTGTATAAAACCATAGTTAAAATTTTAGTTAGTAAGATTTTCTGGTGTAATAAAATTTATGTTGCGTGTCCTTGGACCTTTTTCAGGCTTAGAGTTTGAACATAAGCTCTAATACCACATGTAACATCTCGAAATTTAAAAAAAAAAAAAAAATTAAAGTAACCAGAATTAACAATTTCATTTAATGCGGAATAAAACAAAATAAAATAAAAGCTTAACTAATGTAATTAATGACGATGTCCTGTCGTTATCTTCAATAAACGACTCTTTTTGACTAAGCAGATGAGTACAATTTTTTTGATTTGTTTAAGTTCTAGAAATGCATATAGCTTGTATCGAAATGAGAAACTTGAAGGAATACTGACAGTTTGTTTGTATGTTTTACGAAGGGGTCCTACGAGACACCTTGGAGCTTACTAGCTACGTTTAGCTAAGGCTGTTGAATCTTGTTTTCATGTGCAGACCGCAGGTAAGAATTTATACAAGAAAGCATAAAAATAAAATAGAAGTACTTGTTTTCTTTTAAATTCGTCGTCAATGTAAAAGAATTGAGTGTTCAGTACTTTCTTGTGACGCCCTGGAAAAGACGGAGGTATGGATACTTAGTCCTAACTAGTTTATATGATGGCTTCCGATACTCTTCCAGGTTCTAATTTTTTTGCATCGTCCAAGTACTTGTTAAAATACTACAATTAAAGATCGTATAAAATATCGCCATTATAGTCAAGGTAGTAGTTCCAAAATTACTCATAATACTATAGACTTACCAATATCATTATATTCTAAGTTTATAAAAATGCTATAAGAAATGGAGTATAGAAATCCTAGTTACTATGCATTTATGAAAATACAACACCATATAAACACAATATTAATGTGCCTAGTCATTGGACTTATATGAATTATACATATAACTATAATGTTATGATTTTTCATATTGCAATAATATATATATAAATTTTATTTCGAAATAATGAAATAGTTTCATAACAAGATGACATTACAAAATGTAATATATGAAATGCAATGCTAATGTAACCTTGGCACTATATTATAAACATAATATGATATAATCGAAACAATTGCTAACACTATGGTTAAACTATACCATAAACAAAAGCATGATATAATCGACATATGAAAAATAATACGAAGTAGAGTTTAACTATGCCATGAACAATTGTATGAAATAGTTGAAATATGAAACTAATGCAAACAGGATTAAACTATACCATAAAACCACGATTCTTTTCCTAGGTTGATAAAATATATGATATCGTATCCAAGCATTTATGAAAAATTTGACGGAAATGATTTTGATGTTGGCAGGGTTGTCAGACTCTGGTTGACATTCAATGCTCCATTCACACTCCAAAGTGGAATGTCGAACTGTCGTTCCACTCCATCCTTCCACGTGATCATAACTGATGAAACGTTGTTAAGTCCTGGCTGACATGCATAGCTGGTCAACTCCTCCTCCTAGCTGTACGCTGTAACACCTCCGAACTATGCGTTGCTGGCTCCGTTGTAGATCGTGTAATTAATATGTTATTAATGCTATCTTGCTCGGTTTACGACGAAGCACCGTTGGCACTCTGCTATCCGTTGATCTCAGCAACTCTCGATCGTTGATTCTTAACCCTAGTGTCGTGGTGTGTAAAAGAACTGCACTGTATTCCTGGTATTCATTGTTGAGTTGAACGGGGCTGACAGGCTGCCCAAATGTAGGTAGATGGAATTGCTCCTTCGGGGTTTCGAACCTAGGCTTGGAGGTTGTTGATTTGCATAAGAATTACAGGCTTACGCCCTCTGTCAATAGTCTTTCAAACGTCGTGGTAGTGTTGGAGTCATTCCAGTCCATGTCAATGCAAATGCAGTCGGTCGAGGGTTCAAAACTCCGGTGAATGAGTAACCTTCTGTGTTTTTTTTAAACAATAGTTGCTATCTCGTGACGAAGGCTTCATCGGAAGTCTTGGGATGCAGAAAGGCATGGTTCTGAACTTCAAAGGTAAATACTAAACTTTAAAAAGGTTACGTTGTTGTATCATTGCTTCGCATTACTTGTAACTCGTTTTAAAACTCAGATGTGGCATGTTTTTGCAGGTACCCACTTCCAGTTTAGCTTCGGTGCATTCGCAGAGAATGGATACTCCTTCATTTTCCTCCGGTAAGCTCCGATGGTTCCTACAAGCTCTCGTAGGGCCTTTGATGTTGTCTCGTAAGTCGATAGTTTGGAAAGAAACTCCGAAAGGTTTCAACGTTTGGCCGAACGAAGTTTAGGTTTAGGTTTTTGGTTTTTAAAGCAACTGTACAGTGAAGAAAATGGATAACTTCACAGTCTTTCTCGTTGCCTTAATGGCTCTTGATATCTTGGTTAAAAGTTGATGAGGGTTTCAAACTTTCGTTAAACGTTTAGATGTTTTAAGGGTAAAACCCCGTGTAAAGTTTTGATACTTCACGACTCTGGTGTTTGAGTTTTTGATGTGGAAAGGAACATGTCCTGTGGAATGAAAAACTTAATGTTTTATGAAATAAAAAGTTTAGAGCTGAAGCTCGTTTAACTCTGTATGCTGCGTTTTTATTCTTGGAAATGGAAATTGTTTTTTATGTTATTAGTTTGGTTTCTGTGTACATGATAATGTCTGTCGAGCATGTAAAAACTGTATGCATTTTCTTAGTTGATAACACAGTTTGTTTGGAATTGAAGAAGTAGTTTTTTTACTATTTTAAAAGAAATGAAAAGGGGCTATGCCCATACTCTGATTTATCTTCGATTGCAAGAGATATTTTCGTATGTAACTCCAGAAAAACCCTCAGGCAAAAACTAGTTTTTGTACTGTAGTTTGATCGTGAATATATAAATCGTGTTTTGTTTAACTGTTGAAAACAATAATGAGGACTTGGAAATACTAAACTAGGGTTTTATATATGATACGAAACCAAGCTTTGAGTAATATCCACAGTTTGTAATGCACATGGAAAATACGATGGTTGTAAACAAGCTAGGGTTTACATTTCTTTCGTTTTCAGTTTCTAATAATACTGAAATAATTGATGAAACAAAAATTTTGCGAAGAATTAAAGTGTGTGTGTGAAACATAAAGACTGTGTATTTGTTCATACTTGCAGCTTATAATAATTAGTAGCAATACTATTTAATTAAAGATGTGATAAATGAAAATCTCGAACTGCATTTATTTACTATGTAATTAATAGAGATAAGAAAACAAATATGTGTTTGTGCAGAAGTTAAACAATATTTGTTTTTCATGAAATAATAAAAAATATCCTGTATCATTCAAGTACTAAACAGTAAATCTTTACTATATTTAGCTATAGGACAGAAAATGAAAAACATTTCAATTATTGTACTATTATATCCAATCAAGGGCAATCTGCCTATCTTTCATCTTCATCTAAATTACTCTATACTAGAGTATTGTGCAAAGAACAGCATGGGAAAAATATAGAGAAGATTTTCTCATCAATAAATTCTAATTATTTATCATTCAAGATTAAACATAGAATAGAAAATAATGATTCTACTAAACAGAACATTTGAACTGTAACAAATTGGGAATAGCAAAATCTGGTTAACTGTAGGGAAACAAATAGCCCAAGGAGCCTGTTCCACCCAACCAATTCCTGAAGACAACCAAGTTACTTGCCTTAGGACCCCCGAGCCTTTTCACTGAACCACTAGGAGGAAGAAACTTAGAAGTTTAGGATCTCCACTTGCAGTAGCAATAGTTGTCCAATCTTTGAAACTAGCAGTCCAAAGGATTTGCACCAGCACCTCTGGTTCTCTTATCAAAATAGTTTGCAGACTTATGATTCCACTCCCAACCAGCCTCCCTATTCGAATCTCTCAATGATCACTTGATGCACATGAGGAATATTTATGCAGAAAAAATTATGTAAGAGCTGCCTGCTCAATTCGAATTTGCCTTGTGTAGGCTGCCTAGGCCTTTTCAGTTGTTACTTGGTCATTAAATGAGCTGCCTGCCCACTCCCACCACCTGGGGGATAATGCCACATTATTAGGGGTAGTTGTTCCATAACCAACAGCTAGTGGTGAAGTGCAATTGTTGCCATCTGTCCCATGCTTTCCAACAGCTTCCATTCCTCCTAGTGGGTCAGTGAACACTCATTTAACAGTTCCCTTGGGTGTTGATCTTCTACTTTAATTTATTAAATAATAATAATTTAGTAATTACATTCATCTTTGACCAAACTTGGTCATAATTTCAAAACTTTGAAATTAAAATTTAACATAAAGTATTTTGCAAATAAAATATTATTTTCAGAATTTGGGTAGGTGACACCACGGGCCGAGGCCAGCCTTAGTTTGGTACCGGTTCATCAATGTCACGGGGTGCCTACCATTCTGGAAGGCTGCATAATTGGATCCTGGGACCTGACGTAGGATACCCGCTCGACCTGGCCATTGAGTTTGGGACCTCAGCCCCCATCAAGCTTGGTGTTTAGGTAGAAGAGCTTGCTGAATATAGGCGAGAAGACATGTGTATAAGAGCGATTCGAATGGCCTTTGCATGCCTTTTATCGCTGGTACCATAGTTGTGGTAGTGAGCTGCATCAATGCTTTATTTCGTGGCTTTTATATGGTAAGTTTTTTTAACCTTGGCTGAGCTCATTCGCGTTAAGATTGAGAGACTTTTTCTTTCTTTGAACGCACTAAATTGCAGGGCTAAAGTTAGCCCCCCCTATCCTTAGTTATGTTAGAACTCTGAATTTATTTGTAGAGGAATGGGATCCTTATGCACAAATATAGATTATATGAATACGTGGCTCATTGTGTTAAGAGTTGGGAAGGAGACAAGATATGGGTTTATCCTCTTATAAACACGCACATGCCTTCACATGAAAGAAGAAACAAAGTTTAGTACATGAATTTGTTTTTTTTTATAATCACATAGGTCTACAGTGAGGAGCGTGCGATGCTTTTTACATAGAGACACCCATTGTGAGATAATGGAATATTTTAAATGAATTAATTAAGTAGATATATTGAAAGACTTGTTTTCCTTCACCCTAATTAACCATTAAAAATTTATTTGAAGCATTACAAAGTAGAAGTGAGGTTAGTGGTTCTTATGGACATTTCATAAAGTACAATCTTTTAATAAGAACAAAAAAACATTTTTTTTTTTTATATATATATGATATGGGATCGCTTTAATGTAAGTGAAGACAACAATCCCACTAAGAAGGACAAACTTCTAAAAGATTATTTTTCGAAGGGAAGAGAGCTATCCTTTCACATGGGGGTATAACTAGGTTGTTTTAATGATATAGGAGCTTAATGAATTTAAGGACATAGCTTTAATATAGGGATGGATTAGAATAGTGTTAGGATTATTGTTTCATTTTATTATTTTTAAACTTTATTTTAGTTTGTTTTATTGATTAATAAATTTAATTAAAAAAAAAACATTAGTTTTATTATTTAATAAAAGTAGTTAAATAATATAAATAAAGTTGATGGGAATTATATGTGCTTATTGAAACTTATATTTTCAAAAGGAGAACGCAGAATTTGTGCAAGATGAACCACGAAGACGCTCAAAGACATCCTTGGCAAAATTAAGCTTAAGTCGCAAGGCACAGGCGTGCGATGACAACACTCCAGTAGATGAAATTATGATACGACGCATGCAATAGAACATGCTCAAATGTATCAATGAAGTCAAAAGAAGCATTGCGACATGAAACATTGCACCACATTTAGGAAGACCGAAGAATGGTCAGGAAGATTACATTATAAGGAACATAGGGTGGCAGTCTTAAACTTGAGTAAACTTTATTCATTTAAACATTGCTATTTAGATCCACAGAGAATGCTTATGCAATAAGAAGATTAGTAGAGTCTACATTGCCACATAAAGACAAAACCACTAATAAAAAATTGATGGAATCCCAAAAGTCACCCTAAGGTGAATTAAATTTGTTCAAATTTTCAAGGAAATATGGAAGGCCAAGGGTCACCTAGCCTTTGCCTATATATTTTAATATCATGCACTGAGAAAGGCGCTTTTTTTGCTCTACAACTTTTGATGTACTATTGCTGAAATTGTGAATGAGGAGAAGCATTGGATATGCTTTTGCACATGAATATTGCTTTTATGTGGATGAATGCTTTGAACTATTTCTTGCTCTTTCATGCACGGATATGAAGAAAGATTGCTTCATATTTCATTAATGGGTTATTCCTACAGTTCTTTGTTCCTTATTCCATGGTTGTTCATGTTCTCTTGCTTCCTATGAGTAGTGAAATCAGAATGACGTAATATGTAAGACTATTCTTATGTTTATGCTACCATTCTAATGGTTTATTCTTTGCTTCTTAAAACAACTAACTGATTTATGAATGCAGGCGTCCAACCATTGTTTCACTGCTCACCCTTGTTACTCTTGCTCCCGAGATAGGTTAGGCTAGTTAGGAATTGCATTTAGGTTATTTTAGCTTATTTTTTCATCCATTTAATTATAAAACCCCTAAACGGTGGATCGAGCCACAACCAATGAAACCAAATAAGGAATAGTTGCTGGTCCAAAATCTGGATGGGTTCCCTACTCCAAACATTTTGAGGTCTAATTGGGACTTCTTAGTGGTTTTTATGGACATTTCATATTTCATAAAGTACAATGTTTTAATAAAAAACAAAAAAAAACATTTTTTGGGGGGATATATATGATATCGGATTGCTTTAATGTAGGTGAAGACAACTATCCCACTAAGAAGGAAAAACTTATAAAAGATCATTTTTCAAAGGGAAGAGAGCTCTCCTTTCACATGGGGGTATAACTAGGTTGTTTTAATGGTATAGGAGCTTAATGAAGTTAGGACATAGCTTTAGTATAGGGATGGATTAGAATAGTTTTCGGATTATTGTTTCATTTTATTATTTTTAAACTTCAGTTTACTTTATTTTAGTTTGTTTCATTGATTAATAAATTTAATTTTTTTAAAAAGAAACATTAGTTTTATTATTTAATAAAATTAGTTAAATAATATAAATAAAGTTGGTAGAAGGCAACCTACCATCCACGATATGTGAGGAATTTTGTTGATATTTCCCGTGCGTTGTTAGCTTTCTTTGATTCCTTCGGAATAACAGGAAAGTGATTTTTCCGTTGGAAAAAAAAAGTTGGCAGAAGGTCTCAGGGTCAAATCCTCGGGTGGCTATGCATTGATATATAAGGGCCTCACTTGATGTCCCCACTGGGTTAGGCCCTGTAATCAGGGCCGGTGTTTTACCTTGGGTACCATCCTCGAAATGAGGGGAAGTACCTGAGGGTTTCCCATGACTTCTTACAAGGAAAAATAAATAAATAAATAAATAAAGTTGATGGGAATTATATGCGCTTACTGAAACGTATATGTTCAAAAGGAGAACGTGGAATTTTTGCAAGATGAACCAGGAAGACGCTCAAAGACATCCTTGGAAAAATTAAGCTTACGTCACAAGGCATGGGCGTGCGATGACAACACTACAGTAGATGGAATTATGATACACACATGCAATAGAACATGCTCAAATGTATCAATGAAGTCGAAAGAAGCATTGCGACATGAAGCATTGCACCACATTTAGGAAGACCGAAGAATGGTCAGGAAGATTACATTATAAGGAACATAGGGTGGCAGTCTTAAACTTGAGTAAACTTTATTCATTGAAGCATCGCTATTCACATCCAAAGAGAATGCTTTTGCAATAAGAAGATTAGTAGAGTCTACATCACCACATAAAGACAAAACCACTAAAAAAAAATTGATTGAATCCCAAAAGTCACCCTAAGGTGAATTAAATTTGTTCAAAGTTTCAAGGAAATATGGAAGGCCAAGGGTCACCTATCCTTTGCCTATATATTGTAATATCGTGCAATGAAAAGGGGGATTTTTTTGCTCTGCAGCTTTTGATGTACTATTGCTGAAATTGTGAATGAGGAGAAGCCTTGGATATGCTTTTGCAGGGGAATATTGTTTTTGTGTGGATGAATGCTTTGAACTATTTCTTGCTCTTTCATGCATGGATATGAAGAAAGATTGCTTCATATTTCATTAATGGATTATTCCTACAGTTCTATGTTCCTTATTCCATGGTTGTTCATGTTCTCTTGCTTCCTGTGAGTAGTGAAATCAGAATGACATAATATGTAATACTATTCTTATGTTTATGCTACCATTCTACTAGTTTTTTCTTTGCTTCTTAAGACAATTAACTGATTTATGAATGCAGGCGTCCAACCATTGTTTCACTGCTCACCCTTGTTACTCTTGCTCCCGAGAGAGGTTAGGCTGGTTAGGAATTGCATTTAGGTTATTTTAGCTTAGTTTTTCATCCTTTTAATTATAAAACCCCTAAACGGTGGATCAAGCCGCAACCAATGAAACCAAGTCAGGAATGGTTGTTGGTCCATAATTTGGATGGGTTCCCTTCTCCAAACATTTTGAGGTCTAATTGGGACTTCTTACTAGGTAGAGCCCCTACTATTTACACTGGGTCATTTCGACCCATCAACACCTCCACTATAAATGGATATTTGGGCTCTTTTTAGAGGAGCATCCACAAAACCTCCCCTAGAACGTCATCTCCTTGTAGTGTCCTCATCTCATTCCATAAAAGCTTCTGGGGACCAAAAGTACTCACCCAAAATGAGAAGGTGTGATTCACAATGGATCAATATATAATTTGTCACCTATTTGGAGACTTCATGGTTAGAATATTGGATGAATTGGCTTGTAGGGCCCAATTTAGGGTTAGGTATCACTTTTTAGATTAGGGGTAAAAAACTATTTGAAAATTATGAGGCCATTTTAATGGTTTGAATGGAATTTTTTTCACAAAACGTATTTTGAAGGAAGATTCCATATTCAACACACCAAGACCTTTCCAATGGTCCAAAAATTGCCTCAAACGGAGTATGTATGGAGAAGTTATCCCTCTTGCAAGTTGACCTATACAGTTGGCCATCGTGGCATCGAGTGGATTCCATGCCAGCTATCGTTTCTCGCACCTATGGAGCTAGTCACATGTGGAATTTCAAGAAAATTCTAGAAGGTTTAAAATCCTAACCCTAATTGGGAGTTGGGGCATGGGAAAAACCCTACAAATTATACATAAATAGCTACCAGGCTATGTTAAATATCAGGTCGTTATGAGAAGAAGGGGTTCCATTATTTTGATGTATGGTATTGTTCCATAGTTGAGAAATGGAATGAGGCTTCATATTAGAGTAGAACAAAGGAGATAAGAGATCCTGTAGTAGCCATTATGTCCACAGAGTCATAGGTAACTCCTAAAGAGTACCATTTCCTTTTTATTTGCATTTTGAAATGAAGAGCAAGGCATAGTCCTTATTTGTGGTTGGGTTTTTCCCCATAGTGGGTTTTCCTAGCGTATATCTTGTGTATTGTGTACTTATTTGCTCTAGTTATTCTTGTTTTAGTTCCAGTTATTTAACATTCAATAAAAAATAAGTTAATAAAAAGAACTAGGTTGTAAGATCTATTGTGACGAATAGCTCTAGTGGAATATCCACAGTAGTTTACGGATCACTTTTTAATTAAAATTAATTTAGGATATAAATTTCATTAAACCATTTTAAATAAAAATAATAATTTTGTTGATATAAAATATTAACATAGTAAAACCATACATTAACCATTTAGCCATCTAAATAAATCAAATAAAAAATGCATTTCTAAAACAAATAATTAGATATATAGTTAAATTTATTATCGTATAAATATGGAATTAAATAATTACTGTAGAAGAATGACATTAAATTATCATACTATACATTAAAACATTATATTGCATCTCTAATTTAGATCACTGACATGCAATGCATTTTATAAATGAAACAACATTAACATAACATGAAAGACATAAATATACATGAATGACATTAACATGATATACATCAACATCAACATCAACGTGATTTGAAACAAGCATAATATATATATATATATGAACAATAATATCAAAATCACAATATATGTCAAATATACAACTCAAGTCAAATATAAAATTCAGATATATACATGTGCTCAATAACTGCTATGAGCTAGTGAGTCCACCACGAGAACTAGAGATATTAGTACCTTCACCAACAGACCCAGAGGCATTAATATATCTCATATATAAAAATGCAGAACATAAAAACTAATACATCTCTTTGTAAGGATCTATATGAGATGATGCAACTATCATATCTACCAAACTCTCTAATGGTGTAGGAGGTGGTGGTGGGTTGACTGGGTTAGAAGGAGACAGTGATTGGTATACTCAGTGTGGAGAGGGTGTTCGATTGACATGTGGAGGAGATGGTGGTGGGTCATGCCAATGAGAAGGAGAGGGTGGTCGATCGATCTATGGAGTAGGAGATAGTAGTGGGTCACCACGGTGAGGAGGAGAGGGTGGTCGGTAGATAGAGGAGATGGAAGAGGCGGAGGAGGTGATGGTGGGTCATATCCACTCTGAGGAGGAGGATGTGGTACTAAAGAAGGAGGTGGAATACCACCACCCTCTTTAGTGGAATACAAGGAGCTCTGAGAAGGCCTCCACCTTTGTAGTGGGATAGCAACATCAACAATATGACACATCAATGATGCCATATCACATGGGAGGCTCCTCTATATCATTGAGAGTCCTGGGTACCATAGGATCCGTTTGACCTAAACAAGGAACATTCCATGTCAGGCCAACAATGTAGATAATTAGTTCGCCACCGCCTAGTGCAATCTATTGGCTTGTGTTGCAGGTTGAGTCTCTGTAACTGAGGTACCTCCTCAACCTCATCCGTGTCCTCATATTGTTGGGGAGATTCCTCCCCAACATAAGTTTCAATATCTTCAAAATAGTACATAACAATAATTAAACAATTTAAAGAAAATGTTATAATAAATTACATATGCATTAAATTAGACAATAAAATGTGACTAGATTAATAAAAAAATAATGTAAATATTACCTCTATCATTTGGTGGCTAATATTGGGTAAATAGGATCTTGGGACATCCTCACTAATCCATCCTTATGCATGAGTACGACACAAGATCCATGGTGTGATCGTCCTCACTGGAAAGCAACTCCAGTGTCTCTGTAGTGATCCTACATGGTAAATATGAATGCCCCTCTTGGGAAACATTTTCCCCCACATGTGTATCTGCACCTCGGTCATCAACCTAGGGGGGTGGTGGTTGAATGATGGAAAAGTGATTGGAAAATTTTCAAAAAATAAACAAAACAACTCAAAATCAAATGAGAATCATGTCCTCCCATCAAACATGACACGTCAATGATCTAAAGCAAACAGAATTGTCGCAAAACATCCCAAACCACCTGATGCATCAGGGATTCTACACTAAAGAATCGCCATAATATAATAGGAAACTAAGGTGTTTCCCATTAGTAGTGTAGTGGACCATTGTCATGACCAACATCAAGAGGCACCTAACCTCCTCTTCACCAAAATAAGATATGTGAAACTGACCACTAGCTACCTAGAAGTCATCAGGGTTAGTGGCATCCTCACTAACACATCTATGAACATATGCTAGCTAACTAGCTGCTGCAATTTCTGGTGGGACATCCAGGAAATGGGAAAAATCCTCCCCTCTCCTGGATATAACGGTAATGAAAAAAATGTCATCCTCTGTGGGTTGGAACCACAGATCATGACACAACCTGAATTCCTGTCAATGATGATCCCAACGATGGATCAACAAACTCAGTAGTTGTGAGTGACACCTCAGTGATGTATCCTTCTCATAATACTTAAGGAGTAAAATAATCCTTAAGAGGACACATGTATACGGTGTAATAGGATGAGAGAGAAAATCCCTCTCCCTCTCTTGGGCCTCCCACTCTCGTACAACATTATACAATTTGAGGCACTACTAATGGTACTCCCGATTTTTTTTTTCGCTCTTATATCTAATTCACATATTCTCATCACTCCTTAATGAAACGACATAAGTATAAATTGAATCCAAATATACAGGACCCTTGCAACAATAAGAAAAAACCTCACTCCAGCAAGTTCCTACACCCAATAGTAATAAAGAAATTAAATCAAAAGGTAATAAGACTAAACAACATTGCAATTTTTGTGTGCAAGGTAGTCATGTGAAATGTAAGTGTTTTAGAAATACAGAATCCTTAGAAGTGGCAATGAAGAATCACACAATCAATATTGATTCTTCTTCTGAATCTTCTCATAGCCATGCACTTTTTGCTTCTGGTTTTTCCTTTAATGCCGTATCTACTACTTATTCTTATGAATTGCTCATTGATTATGGAGCCCCTTATTGTATGGCTAAGGATAAAAACATTTTTCTACTCTAAATGAATGTAACACCAACCAAATATTTATTGGTGATAATAGATTTCTTAGTTTTGTAGGATCTTGAACAATTCATCTAGATGATGGTCATTTCAAAGATGTATTATGTGTTCCAAATTTTTCCTACATTTTATTGTCGGACTATCATATCACTCACTCTAGTGAAGGTAAGACTATATATTGTTTACCTCACCAAGTTGTAATTAAGGATTTAAAATATCCTAAGCATGTCTTGGCAACTAGAATTGTTGATGATATTACCATATTGTATAGATTTGACAACTTTGGATCATCATATTTTCTCTCATTTTTTATTGCTCATATTGATGACTTGATAAAAATTTGGCATGAGCAATTTGGTCATCTAAGAATCACTCATTGGAATAGATATGTAATAAAAAAATGGTGATTGGTATTCCTGGAATTTCTTGTAAAAATGATGTTTATCCCGAGTGTGTTCTGAGTAAATATCATTGGGACATTTTTGAAAAATGTGCCTCTTGGAATGGCTCGACCCCCTTGCAACATGTCCATAGTGATTTATGTGGTATTCTTCTTTATGTTTATTGCTCATTCTTCAAGTACTTCTTAACTTTCATTGATGACATCTCCAGGTGCACTTGGGTTTACTTTTTAGAACTTAAGAGTGAAGTTTTTGACATGTTTTTGGCCTACAAGGCCCTTGTAGCAAAACAATTTGGACATCAAATACACAAGTTGAGAAAATATAATGGAGGATAATATGTAAAAAATAAATTTGCAAATCATTGCACTACATAGGGAATTCAAATGCAACATATTGTTCTATATACACCGCAACAAAAAGTTGTTGCTAAGAGAAAGAATCACACATTAAAGAAAATGTCAAATTGTATGATCCAATCTAAGGGATTAAGTCCTGATTTTTGTGTAGAACCCATTAATTGTGTCAATTACATAGTTAGTTGCACCCCCACAAAGGCTTTAAAATATATACCATTGGAATAAACATGGAGTAAAATTAAACTAAATGTAATCCACTTTTGTGTGTTTGGTAGTGAAGCATGGGCTCACATTCCTTATGAAAAATGGAAAGCATTACAACCTAAGAGAGAGAAGTGCATTTTTGTTTGATATTCTAAATATGTAAAATGTTATATACTTCTTCAACCTAATTCTAGCGGCATTATTATTAGAAGAGATATTAAACTTAATAAAAATGTCTTGCCTTGTGTGCCTAACTTTTTGTGTGTACCATCTTGGGCCTATGATCCATTTTTAATGGTGGTTCCACACTATATTCCCAACTTCTCTGTCAGTGATCCTACTATGGTTTCTTCTTCAAATGATGATAGAAAGGATGGAAATCCACCTTTGTCTAGTTTTCTCTTTTTTTTTTCCAGTTTGATCCATTGAAAATGAACTTGCACTAGCACCACCACTTCCTACATGGGTACACACGATAGCCGAAGCGAATGGTGATATTTTCGATAACCTCGGAGATCAGTCGAAACACATTCATAGTTCCAACAAGACTATTCTCTTTTGGATTAAGTTTTAGAGATTCATCAATAAAAAAAAATTGCAAAATATTCTAGCCATCCAGATTGGGACACAACAATGAATGAATAATATCATTCCTTAATGGAGAACAATACATGGTATTGTGTGCCTATTTGAAAAGAAAGAAAACTTGTCAGATGTAAATGGGTGTATCAAACTAAGCATGCATAAGATACAAATGTTGAAATACTTAAGGAAATGTCATTTTCCAAAGGATTTTCGCAAGTTGAAGGAACTAACTAAAATGAAGCTTTTTCCCCTATCGCCAAACTAAATTCCATCCACCTCGTTCTATCCCTTTCAGCTTCAAATAAATGGGAGGTATGTAAAATGGATGTCAAATCCTCCATCTTGCATGGATATTTGCAAGAAATGTTTTTTGTGGAACAACCTCAAACCTATGTTCAGAATGGCTCCATCCTTGTTTGTCACATAAGAAATCTATCTATGGCCTTAAGGAAGCTCATCGGACTTGGTATGTCAAAACATATATCTTTCTTATTGACAATGTTTTTTTTAGATGTCATTTTGACCACGATGTATATACCAATAAAAAGAAAATCGTCTCATAATCCTTGTTCTTTATATTGATTTCCTTATTCTTACTAGTAGTGACTCTAAAATTTTAACCCATGTGAAATCCAAACTTATGAAAAAATTTGAAATCACCAACTTAGAGCATTTGCATTATTTTCTTGACTTCCAAGTCTTTCAAACCCAAGAAATATTTGTTCTTTCTTAGTCTAAGTATGTATGTTATCTTCTTCATCGCTTTCACATGGAAAATTGTAAACTAGCCCCATCTCCCTTCTAGTATGGAGTCAAAATAATTGCCACCTGCACTATAGTCAAAGTAGATGCCACCTTATACTGTTAGTTAGTTGGCAATATTTTGTACTTTACTCATACACATACTAATATTTCCTTTGATGGTGATATTGTTTCCTAGTATATACAAATGCCCCATGAAATCCATTGGAAAGCAACATAAATTATACTTTGGTATATCTAGGGTACATTTCAGTTTGCGATATATTACAGTTCAAGGGGAATAAATTTTTGGTTGGATTCACTAATTTTGATTGGGTCAATGACCTTATTGATCAAAAGTCTATTGTAGATTTGTTTTCTGTCTTGGTTTTGGACCTATCAATTGGGATTGTAAGAAGCACCAAGATCTTGCTCTTTATTCAATAGAAGTAGTGTATTTAGGCATAGTTAATGCAAGTCAATAATCCTCATGGCTTTGATAGATCCTTTCGGAGTTTGGATTCAAATAAAAGCATAGACTATCCTCTAATGTGATAACCAAAGTGCCATCAATCTCACCAAAGATCTATTTCAACATCAGTGCAACAAACACCATGAGATATAGATGCACTTCATTAGAAAACTTGTTTAAGGTCATGTTCTTGAAGTGATTTTTTACCTATAAATGATTAATTTGTAGGAATATTCACAAGGTATCTTACATAAGAGAAGTTCTCTAAAATTCAATCTATGTTACAAGTTCAAGAATTTGTCATTAAGAGGGGAATAGGTGTTGGTAGTACGGCTACCATTACACCAAAACCCACAGGTGATTGGTAAACTCACCACCGCCATATTTCAAGGATCCACGAGAGGCGATTAGTCCCTTGTCACGATACACCGAAGAGCGCTAACTACTTGCAATTTTGTGCAACAATCTCTCCCTTAGCGCGAGCCGAGTGTGTATCGAACTTGTGACCTCTAGCTCTGATATCAATTGTTGGTAGTATGGCTGCCGTTACACCAAAATTGGTATCAGAGCTAGAGGTCACGAGTTCGATACACACTCGGCTCTCACTGAGGGAGATATTTTTGCACGAAATTGCAAGTAGTCAATGCTCCCCGGTGTATCGTGACAAGGGACTAAGCCTCTTGTGGTGAGTTTACCAATCACCTGCGGGTTTTGGTGTAACGAAAACCGTACTACCAACAATTGGTATCAGATCCAGAGGTCACGAGTTTGATACACACTCGGCTTGCGCTGAGGGAGAGATTGTTGCACGAAATTGCAAGTAGTCAGCGCTCCCCGGTGTATTGTGACAAGGGACTAATCGCCTCTCGTGGATCCTTGAAATCTGGCGGTGGTGATTTTACCAATCACCTGTGGGTTTTGGTGTAACGGCAGCCATACTACCAACAATAGGCTCTAATGCCTCCTTACTTGTCCTATTGTGTCACTGTAACGTCCCGCTCACCCAATCCGACCATCGGGAGGGGACGTTGGGAAAACCTGGGCTCTAAAATTTCACCCCAATTCCATAATGCGTTTTTCAACAAATAAAATGTGTGCAGAAATGTAAATAAACATGCAGAGCGGAATTAAAATCTATCCACACACATCTAGCATGCAATACACAAGCATAACATTACATGCATGAAATACAACAATTCAGAATCAAATGCATAAGATTACTTATCTTTATCCAACACAGATCCAAGCAATTGGCTGTGTAAGTGCGCTTTTACACCAAACCATAGGCACTTTTCTCAGCATATACTCTTTCTGTTGCTGAGAGGCCACCCCCAAGCCGGGCTATGAGACCACCAGGGTGAAGGAAACACCTACATGCTTCTATCTCTTAGCCCACAACCCATTCCACTCTTTGTTCTTAGCCAAATTCTCATACAAAGCTCTATAGGGGTCTCACTCAACCCTCACAGCCTTGGCTTCCACAATACCTTCCCCACACAACACCCTTCTAGCTCAGGCATCCCCTTCACCGATCCACGGTTCTCTTGGGCGATCCATCTTGTTGGGTGCTTCTAGTGTGTGCATAGAAGAAGTCCAACTTGGTATTGGTTGTTATAGAACCTCCCCTAGCCTCAATATGTGGCTTCTCAAGCACCTAAGAGCAACGAAACTCAAGGGTAAGGGTTCCTAGATTTCCCAACCTCTTTGCTCACCTACAGCCACAATACCCACTTCCCAATCTGCAGCATGGTCTCCAAATTTGAATTTCTAGGTTCAAATAAGCTTCGTAAGTTTATGGACAGCAAGGGAGAGCTCTGCATCCTCTAAACCTGCATGTAATAATGAGACAAATGAGGGTTGACTCCAATGGTTATGGGAAAATGGTGAAAAGACAACTAATATAACTTCTGCCAGTAGAGAAAGGAATCTTGGCACCTGCAAACCGACTTCTGCCATGACGGAACTATCACAAAAGTGCAGCCAATCCCATGCTTCAATAACTACATAATGTGACTTTTCCCACCAACCACACATGCATTAATGATTGAAAAAATGGTCAAAAAAGGAGATATTTGGTTTATTCTCATCACATGACAGAATTTTGGATGATTTCTAAGGTTAACACTTGGCAGCAAGGATTTAGTCACCCATGGACCCCCTTTCCTCTTCCCCTTTGGTGGAATCATAACCCCTTTGGTGCTCTTTACACAACCAGTCTTGGACCATTTTATTAATTATGCACATAATATTTACATATATTATAAATCAGCATAAAATCCAAATAAACAGTCCAAATGAAATATAAACATCATACATGCCTAGACATTCACTAGTCGGTCCTTGGCCTTGAGCTCTGCACTAGGAATTCACACTATCATATTTAGATTATTTACATAATATTGGATAAATACATTCCAAGTCAAAACTAGGAGTATTATAGTCACATTTGTAAATCCTTCAACCCTATCCCAAGGTGTTCTTAAGGGGAGGATGGTGTTCTTAAGAGATATTATCACCAACAAATATTTGTTTGTTGTTACATCCATTCATAGTAAAAAATATGGTTGTATCCTTATCCATGTGATAAAATGCTCCAGAACTAATGAGCCACTCATTCAAAGAAGAAGAGGATGCATTAAAAAAAACAGAAGCACAAAGTGCATGTCCTTGAGATGTAGATTCTAGAGACAACTCAAGGTGGATATTATGCTTCTTCATTTCTACTCCCAAGGCTTCCATATTCTTGAAACATTTAGATTCATCATGATTATCTTTCCCACAAAAGTTCCAAGGACACTTAATCTTCTTACCTTTTGATTTGGTTCCTTTGTCATTTTTTGAAGGATGAACTGGCTGAGAGGGTTTGGGACCCTTGTTTTTCTTATTATTGTGAGGATGTAGCTTCTTTGGATGCTTGGAATTCTCTTTCTATTGTGACAATAAGGCTTTTCTAGATGTATCAACACTGCTTATTACTCCAAGATGTATGAGATTATCTTGCTCTCTAATCAAAGAATCACAAAAAGATTCAAGAGTGGGATTTTTATAGTGAATTGGACCCAAAGATTCTTTCATGGAGTAAAAGGTAGATACAAAAACACAATAGGTAGGTCCAAGCTTGGAAATAATATGAAAAATGCATTGCTCGCCTTTCCTTTGTATGCAGCATTAATCAAGTAAGAGTCTAAGGGTATTGTACTTAGACAAATAGTCCTGTATGCAAGAGAAATCTCTTGGATTTAAGGTATTCAACTAATTTTCAAGTTAATGACCTCGAATTTCATTGTGTTTACCAAACACAGTTTCCAACTTTTCCCAATCCATTTCTAGATCATCAATTCCTTAAAGTTCGAATCGTAAGTCATTAGAAATGGAAATTCCAATTAATCCACAAGTCTCATCAAATTTATTTTCCCATTTTGTTTTTTTTATTATCATCATTAGGTTTAGTTTCTTTCCCCGAGGTAATCCGATAAATTCCTCTACTTTGTAGGACATCCTCCATACAAGATTTATATGAGAATTAGTTGGAACTGGTAAGCGGAATACCACATGGGGCGGTCATACTAGAATATGCAAGCTTCAAAAATAGAAACTACTGGTCTGGATGCACTGGAAATGGACTTCAATTGCCAAAGTTATGCCATTTTTGAAAAAAAGTGCATAAAAATGAGCCAAGGAACCATGTGGTGGGAAAGGGTTGATCCACGTGGTAGAGAGAAAAAAATACAGTAAAAGCATCCCCCCCTTTACTAACTTTTCCTATAGGCTCACTTTTACAAATAAGTTGCTTCAAAATAAGTGAACCGCTTTTTTAAAACAAGTTGGAAGCACTTTATACAATATGGTAACTTTATAACTTAAAGTTACATGAAATTTTACAAAAAGTAACAAAAAGAAGGACTTGAACCAAAGACCTCTTACTTTTAAAGTAACTTTTAACAAAGTGAACTAAGCAAAAGATTTAGTAATATTATGAAGGAGAATGGAGTTGTTGGCGTTGTTGTTGGGAGAGTATGCCTACCCCCCAAAAAAATCCTTTTGGCTTGCAAGACACTTTAAACAACCACTCAAAAACAAAAAAACACAATTATGAAATTAAAATGTCCAAATTTGGGGTTAGTCCTTGGTTATCCTTCCTGGAAATGCAACTTTTCTCACTGTTTTAGATTTACCGAGTTCACACAAAGTGCATTGTAAAGAGCATACGCAGTAAAAAAACCCTTTCCACAATGTTTCTAATTTTTTGAGTTTGCATAGAGCACATGGTAAAAAGCATAGACATATTGAAAAGGTAGTAGCACACCAGAAATAAAACAAAAAACATGGAGAAATATGAAAGAAAGCGAGAAAATTATTTAAAAATGCGTAAGTGTAAACAATACACCTTTGGACTTGGTAAAATGGTCATATCGTGGGAAAATGGAAACCTTTTTTTATGAAAATAATAGTGTGTTCCAACTAGAAATGGTGCTCTGAATGCAATGGAACACCTATCACAACCCATAAATGAAAAAAAAAATCAAAAACAGAAATCCTTTCAGAGTCTTGTCAACACCAATTTGAGATCTAGATCAAGTCCAATGGAAGAGAAACTTCATAAGAGCTATGATACCATGTTCGACTATCACAAGATACTTCCAAAATATCGAACACCTGAAGAAGTCCCTCACACAAGCACTTCACAAATCAGCACACCGATTTTTTTACATGGTTTAAACCCTTGAAGAGGGAAACACTCCACGATCCCAGCGAAATAACTACTTGAGGCAATTGCCAATATTATTATGCAAAAGAAAGAATGTGACAAATGATCTTTTCATAATTGATCAACTAGCAAATGACCCTCCACGCTCTTTAAATAGAGATCATAGACCAATTGGGTGTTAATACATAAATCAATGGTCGTTAAGATCAAGGAGAAGTTGAACCATCAGATCACTCTATGTCAAGAGCATATTGTGATCGTCAGATTGCATATGTACAAATGCATACTAAATAAAAACACTTCACCTAACGGATATATTATGACAAGTTGATCTTAACTAACTCCTAAGTATCTAAATATCCTAATACAAATAAGATGTTGACGTGGGAGATGCTCCAAAATAATTCTAGTCAAGGCCCTAGTTTCCATGCTTTATGCAAGAATTAGGATGAAACGACCCATATCTTTGTTCAATGTTCATTTATTCAACATATATGGGAAGACTCTAGTAGACGGATTAACTTAAGGAACCCCTGTAAGAAGAATGAGATCGTTTCTTGTTTGAAAGAAAGGTTCAACAAAGGGTTCAACAAAGGGGATGCAAAACCTTATGGAGCTAACCCCTTCATAATTCCTTGGTGGGTGTGTTTGAGTCAAAATAGTGTAGTCTTTGCATAGAATTCTATTCCCGCCTTTCAGGTCTTCACTTAGGTGAAAGCACTCCATAATTCATTAAAGGAAAATGGCATTCCTTAGTTGTTGTGGCAGGTTTGGCAGTTGCTCATAGATCAAATCTCTAATTGGATCTTCATCGATAGGGCATGCCAAGGCCTGGATAATCTATGTGGCTTAGGGGTGGCTTTGTATCTCTCAGACGTCCACTACTTCACTTTAAAGGTGTGAAATGGATAAGGAACAAATAATATGGATCTATAGGATTTGGCATCCAGTTTAAAGGAGATTGTCTTCATTCTCCATCTACCATAATTATAAGGAACACAATCAACATGTGGATTCCCTATCTAAGGAAGGAGTTTCTTTAATCCCTGGATTTGTCCAAATGGTAGAACACCATGGAGGAGAGTCTTTGAAGGCACACCACGATTTGTGGGCATAAGGATTGTTTTTTGCTTTTTGTCCATTTCAGTAATAGGTCCAAAAGTTTTTTGTTTTGAACATAAAATTCTATATGAAATTTGAGTGATTTTTTTTGCAAATCAACCAAGCTAGTAAACACTCATTACCATGCAATTGAATTATGTAAAATCCTGAACTATACCAACTAAAGTTAGTTGGTAAGTGAACAAAAATTTAAGTTCAATGTGAAGAGTCGAGAAAATGTGGAATGTTATAACATATGAGGATTGTATTTTTGTTTCAAGGTAATAAAATATGATTTTTTCATATATATATATATAATAATAAATTTTATTTACATTACATTTGATTTGTATATATTTAGTACATTATAAATATATAATATTGTTATGAAATAGATGATAATTTTATAGATTTTGACTTTTGAAATTCATTATCTCCTATTACATAAAAAAAAAAAAAAAAAATATCTTTTAGGTGGTATACCATTCACAACATTCTAATCGAGTGCAATCCATTACATTAT
This sequence comes from Larix kaempferi, assembly GCA_027924585.1. NCBI lineage: Eukaryota > Viridiplantae > Streptophyta > Pinopsida > Pinales > Pinaceae > Larix > Larix kaempferi. Next base: position 5,160,659 of record BSBM01000751.1, on the reverse strand, counting down.
ATGCGTTTTTAATGTATATCACTTCCATTCTCATTGGCTTGTTTTTAACCTTTGTAGCTCGCCTTATTTTCCAAAGTATTGAGAAATATTATTTATTCATTATTCCTAAAATCAAAGCGCTCTTAAATAAAGGGGTTGAATTCCATTCCTAGGCAAGTTGGCGGCGACCGGAATGGATCGACATCCCATGCGGCAAATAGGCTCAGTGGAAAATACTTCAGCCGACTGGGGGAGGCTTGGCTGATAGTCGGCCGGGATATTGGCCTTGAAGAAACAGTCGAATTTAATATGACTGTACTTGTTGGGAAATTCTCGTATCATGCAATGAACCGCCGGGATATCGTCAAGTGGGTGGAGGAAATGTGGAACCCCATATTGGAATACACTCCACAGATTTATGCATTATTGTGTGGATGGTATGGTTTTAAATTTGTGCAGGAGGAGCACTACAACCGTATATTGGGTGGGTTATGGCTATATGGCTTGGGGAGCTTAATGCTCCAGAAATGGCAAACAGACTTCAATCCTGAAGCGACTGCGGTTCGTCTGAGACACTTGTGGGTACTTCTTCCGGGACTTCCACTGGCATTGTGGAACCGTGGGGATTTTGAAGCCATCGGCAACCGTCTTGGTCGGTTCTTGCATGTTGAATATGAGCACCTAAATGGCTTCGATCGACGTATGGGGCGGTTGTTGGTTGAGGTGGATGTTTCCTTGGGTCTTATTGATGTCCTGCACATTAACTGGCGAGGACGGCAGCTGACTCAGATTATTGACTACTGGGGCATTCCTTTTAGATGCTCGAATTGAAAAGCCATGGGGCACCTATGGCGACAATGCAGGGCACCGGCTTCTTTTGGTCGTTTGATGGATGGGGGCCCTCTCTGGTCGTCTGATGATGGCAGCGATTTGGAGATGGATTTGACGGGAGCTCTGGATGGCTTCTCCAACCGGCTTGCCCCTGACTCGGCCTTGTTCCGTAAGTTGAAATTACAGGACCCAAAAATTTTTCATTCACTAAATGAAATGGATATTTCTTTTATAAATGAATTAGATGTAAATAATGGCAATGATGGTAACTACATGAGTCGTCAACGCAACATTGTTTCAAACTCCTCTGAGACTGAACACAAAACAAATGAATCATCTGATGAGGATGGCCTGATTTCTGGGACGGAACTATTTGAGAGAATGAAAAATCTTTGTCCTGTAAATACCACACCTGTAACCAATGTATTGACCGGTATTTCTTCAATTGATGCCCAGACAACCTTAGTATCAAACAATTCTGAATCTCCTGATGGTGTCCCGGATGGGGTGAGGGGTTTGGAGGTTGATGTGAAGGGGTCCGTCATGTTTGATATAGGTAAGGATGTCGGGGGGTCGCAGACCTATGAAAGCATTCCGGTTGAGGGGCGGGGGTTTGACTGTTTTAATGTAGGACCAAAAATTACTCCCGAACAGTCGGGGCATATACTTACCATTCCATCATATTCAGATATGGTGAAGAAAACACCCATACCTACTTTCTTCAGGAACCGGGAGGTGGACTCTATGGGGGCTACTGGTGGAGATCTAGGGGGCATATTGGATCTGAAGAATACTCCCTTGGAGGGGGTGGTTAACAAGGAGTCATAAGTTCTCACCCCGGAAACCACTGGAGACATTTGTGTTCAAAAGGGGGCACATAGGGGTGGACTGGCACAGGATTTCTCTCCGTTGAAAACTAGAAGTGCACGGCGAAACAAGAAGGTCACTCTGGGGGGAACGGATGTTGACCTAGGCACGGTGGGTTTCCCTAATACTTCAGATACCCGGGCTCTTAGAGGAATGAAAGCCCTAGCGAGGGTTCGGAAATGATATTTTTTTCTCTGAACATTCGGGGGGTGGGGGGCCTACCCAAACAATTGGCCCTCAAGCGTGTTCTGCAAATTGTCAAACCGGATTTGGTTCTTCTACAGGAAATAATGGTTAGTGGGGAAAAGGCTCGTATCTTTTTTAATAAAGTCATGCCAGGTTGGATGTGTTGCTCTGTGGATGCTGCAGGTCTCTCGGGTGGACTCCTCGTGGCATGGAACCCACTTGTTTTGAGATTATTTCCATCAAACATTTCTCTGGGAATATTATTGTCTGGGAACATTCGGGGATCGGAAAAGAACATTAATATTATTAATTGTTATGGGCCTTATAATGATCGGGAGTCCTTTTGGGACTTGGCGGATTCGGAATATCTGCTGGACCTAGAGAACTTAATTATTGCTGGGGACCTCAACTTTTCGTGGGGGGATGAGGAGTTTTGGGGGGGTCTGTCCAGGCGGGATCCATTGGGCCCATATTTTTCTAATTTATTCATGAAACATTCCTTGGTTGATGTGGCCCCGCTGCCGGTGGAACCTAACTGGTCAAATGGTAGGAAGGAAGGAAATCTCATACAGAAACGCATTGATTGATTCCTAATATCAGAATCACTTTTGAAATGCTTTCAGAATTATAGATCCTGGATTCATCAAATTAAAATCAGTGATCACCTGCCCATTATTTTACAATTTGATGAGGAGCCCTATCACAAATCCTTCCCTTTCAAATTCAACTCCACGTGGCTTTCAGATGTGGAATACACTACGGGGGTGAGAACTATGTGGCTACAGATGGATGTCTCGGGGGAAAGATCCGCAATGGACAAGCTGGTGGTGAAACTCAAGGCGATCAAAGACTATACCATAGTGTGGGAAAAAAATAAAAAGGCCATGATGAGTCGAGAACTTTCAGAGATTGAAAGGGAATTGGAAACTCTGTTGCAAAGAAATGTGGGTATTAGCCTCAGCGATATGGATTCTTCGAAACTCTTAGCATTGGAATGTCGAAAAATGAAAATACTTCTGGCGCAGGAGGAATCTTGGAGATTGAAGAGTAGAGCTACTTGGCTCAAAGCTGGGGACCTGAATACTAAATTTTTTCATCAATTTGCTGACTCCCGTAGGATGCAGAATTCCATTTGGGATTTGAATGATCACATGGGGAGGAGGATCCGAGGGCAGGAGGAATTGATGAATGAGGTTGTACATCATTTCCAGGAATACTATCATGATCCTAAAAATACATCTCTGGCTAAACAGTTTAAGCTTATTAAGGAATACCCCCGGATTTTTAATGAGGAGGAGGGGGATGATATTTTTTTGGAGATATCTCGAGATGAAGTGGAAAAAACCCTGCGTGGATTTGCTAAAGATAAATCTCCTGGACCGGATGGGTGGACGGTGGAGCTTTTCATCTATTTCTTTGATATTATGGGGGATGAGCTACGATTGGTGGTGGATGAATCTCGGAAATTAGGCACTGTCTCTGGGGCATTGAACACTACATATCTGGCACTCATTCCGAAAACTTCCCATCTGAATAATTTTGATGAATTCAGGCCGATTGCATTATGCAATCTGGCATACAAGATTATCTCCAAGATCATTGCTGATAGAATCAAACCTCTACTATCTAGACACTTATCCATGGAACAGTATGGGTTTCTACATGGTCGACAAATTCATGATGCTGTCGGGGTGGCACAGGAAATTTTTCATACTATTAAGCTGAGGAGAAAGGAGGCACTCATATTGCAACTGGATTTGGTGAAAGCTTATGATAAGGTGGACTGGAATTTCATGAGACTCATTCTTATCCAGATCGGTCTGCCTTGGAAGGTGATGAAATGGATTATGGCATGTATATCCTTAGTAAATTATGCCATACTGATTAATGGACACCCTACTGGATTTTTTAAGGCATCCCGCGGACTTCGACAGGGTTGTCCCCTATCACCCCTACTCTTTCTGCTGGTCATTGAAGGCTTGAGTCTTTCAATAAATAAGGCTCGTGAGGATGGACGGATTGCTGGCATTCGCATTACTAGGGAGATCTCTGCTACTCATTCACTGTTTGTGGATGATGTTATGCTTTTTGGCATGGGTACACTTGAGGAATGGGCACAATACAGGATTCTACTTGACCTATTCTGCCGTGTTACTGGTATGATTACCAATTATAATAAATATTTTTTCTTGAAACATTTGCTGAGGCCAGATATGGAACAGCAGATTAGTAATATTCTGCCATTAAAATTCAAAGAACTTGATGCTGGAACGAAATATCTTGGTTTCTTTATTAAGCCAACTAAATACTTGATAAATGATTGGTCATGGCTTGTTAGAAGATTTGAAATGCGTATTGGACAATGGAGCTTTCGTCACTTATCCTTGGGTGGCCGATTGACCTTGGTGAAAGCTGTATTGCAAAATTTAGGTGTTTATTGGTTTTCTCTATGTAAAATCCCTCGAACCATTATAACCTTAATAAGGCAGAAATGTTTCAGGGTTTTGTGGTCGGGGGGTGGTGGACAGGAGAAATTCCACCTTATTAAATGGAGGGATCTGGCCCGACCCTGGAACTTGGGGGGTTGGAATATTAAGAATCTTGAAATATTTGTTATGGCTTTGCTCGCAAAGAGTCTCTAGCGTGCACTCTTTGCAAATTCGATGTGGGGAAGGATTATTAGAGCCAAATACCTGAAAGATATTACTGTGGCAAATTGGTTACGATTGAATCAACCTGCTGCTTTGGGTGTTTCTAATATTTGGAACGGATTGATAGGTTCCTTCAGGGTTATTGCACAATGGGTTGCTTGGTTACCGGGCAATGGACGTGACATCAAGCTGGGGATGGACCCGTTCTTGGGTGGATCTATGGGACATACACTTTCGTTGGAATTGAGGAATCATCTCAGGACAAATGGATATTATACCCTGGCTCATGCGGCTGGTAGAATTGTGGATGGACGGTCTCTTTGGTTATCGGTCGCTCAGCTGGGCTTATCGGGCTCAATGGGGGAAGAATGGGATGAGTATATCAGGCCGATATATCAATCTAATATTAAGTTGTCTGATGATGCGGACAAATTGGTATGGACTTGGGATGTGGCTGGTGGGTCGGTCTCAGCAAAATTGGCATATGAGTCAATTTTTGCTGATACTCATTCTGTGGTTCGTTGGTGGGATAAAGCTATATGGAAACTTGTTCTACCCCTCAAGATAAAATGCTTTGTATGGCTGGTGCTGTGCAATGAGATACTTACTTGGGATAACCTTTGCCGTCGTGGGTTTTATGGCCCGGGATGGTGTTCTCTTTGTTGCTCACAGGAGGAGACTGTTGACCACCTTTTCTCTACCTGTCAGTTCATTCGAGATCTCTGGAATAGTATTGCATACTATGCTGGGGTGCATTTTCGTTGGAATCATCGAACCTTATGTGAATGTCTGGATGCATGGTCCTGGGACTCTGCTGGCTATATCGAACTTCCATACTTTATGATATGGGAGGTATGGAGAGCTCGAAACATGTATATATTTGAGATCAGGATTCCTTTTCGGGATGGGATTTGCTTTAGAACAATTGCAGCACACAAAGAATATATCACTATACATGGTGCTGCTGTTCGTAGAGATTGTTCGAGGCTTCTGCACCGGTATGCCCCCCCTGTACTCATATATCCATGTGGTTTCTTTGATGGGGCTGCTGTGGCTCGGAATGGTAGGGGTGGAGCGGGTGCTACTATACACATATCCATTGATGTATCCATACATATCTGGCTGAACCTGGGCAATGGAACCAACACAAGGAGTGAGTTATGTGCCTTCTGGCTCCTACTATTCTGGGCGCGGTTGAGAGAGATCTCCTCACTTGTTGTATTTGGCGATTCACTATCTATCATCAATTGGGCTAGAGGTGTGACGTCCCTCAATGTTATGTTTCTTTCACACTGGATGGATGCGGCCCGGGTTCTCATCCATGACTTTGAACATATACATTTTGAACATGTATACAGGGAGGCTAACATGGAGGCAGATATGCTATCTAGGCGGGCTCTGGACTCTCAGGTTGGGGTCATCATGTGGCAGGAACGGAGGAGGGATATACTTTTCTCTCATGGCTCTTATCTATTACATTGGATTTGATGTTTTGTTTGCTTTACATTATGCACATTTTTGGGTTGTTATCCTCATTTATGCGGCTGATATACACATGTGTATTTTAGTTCTATGTGCAGATCCTTCATAGGCACTGGCTCCAACTACTTGTTGGTCGTTTTTGTATACTACTCTATTTATGTGGCACTATATCAGTCTTATATGGCTGCTGATCGGTATATATGGCTTTGTTTGATCCATATTTTGATGTATTTGGATGAGTGTATATGAGGCCTATTATTTTTTGATATGGACACATTTATTTTGATGTCATTTGGAACTGTTTCTTCTACCGGAAGGTATCCGGTTTTCCTCGTGGACATATGGGTCTTTTATGTTTGTAATTTTCTGTTGTTGATGACAACATCTGTCACTCTGGATGGTATTTCCCTGGTCTACATGACAGGGAAGATATGTACTTTTTAACTTCTGACAGTTGGCTCTATTTACTATTTCATATATTAATAGTAAGTTAAATTTTTCTGTGAAAAAATTTGGTTCGCCTATCATTTAGAATTAGTATTTGATAATACTATTGTAGCGTATGTTTTCACATGTGCTCGTGCCAAAAGGCACATGCTAAAGGTTTGTGTAGCTTCGACAAAGTTTCAAGAAAGGAATAAACAAAAGAAATTAAACTAAGAATTAAGAACTAAATAAAAGAGCATATATCTAATATGAAATTAAACAAATACTTTTCGCATTTTTTCATTCAACAAAATATATGTAAAGATAGCATATGAGAGAATAAATAATACTTTTTGTATTGATATGAAATGATATACAAAATAGAGTCAAATGAATAATAGTAGTGGAAAAAGGCCCATGCAGTTGTCTCTGAGGAGGGTTTATTGATTCTCCTAATGGTCTTGCAATCCTTCGGCTATGCATCACAAGGTGGATCTCCAGTGAGGTGAGAAGGAAGCTAAGAGAGGCTAGCTTGAGACTCCGTGGGAATCCAGTATAATAACTGCTTAAGCAAATGGAATGAGCATTGTATGGAATGAGGGACCTTGAGGTTTTTTTATAAGTGCAAAAGTGGTTATGATGAGAGCCTAGGGTTGAGTTTGGGCCTTAGATTCATCAATTGACTGAAGTCACATAAAGAATCGTGTCAATCTTCCTTCCAATTTGTCGAAATAAAGACAATTGAAAGACAAGCCAAAGGTTGGGTCACACTATTTTGGGGGTTTTGTGTGTGGGTCACTCAAATCGAAGGATTATGAGCGACCTGGGTCGCTCTTATCGAAGGCTTAAGAACGACCTGACTTTAAAGAACTTTTTTATGTTTTTTCTTTTATTTTTGGGATTTTACACTGACTCATCAAGGTTCAATGAGGGTGAATGAGGTGGAATGATGACATATGAGGTGATGGTGCTAATGACATGTCAAGTGAGCAAATTTTGGGTGTTAATAACTATTTAAATCTTGTTTATTGGAATTGAAATCAAAGTCTAGCTCTTAATTAAAGGAGGTTAATCAAGACCATCTATTAGATGATATGGTTGATCAAAATTATATTGATTAGATAAGGAGAGTTGATTACGGTCATATTTAATTGATAAAGGGATTTCATTTAGGGTTTTTTTTAAGTATGATTCTTTATCAATTTGTTATTTTTTTATTATTAAAAAATATAACTATTTTTTTTAAATAATTATTTTTTTATATAAAATATAATTAAATTAATAATATATTTTAAAATTTACAAGTTTTAATAATAAATCATATATTTTTATTTAATACATAAATATATACAATTAAATATATGGTTTTTTTTTACCAAAATAATCATCTAAAATATTTTAGATAAATATAATATTATTTAATATTTACACATATAGAATTAAAAAAAAAAATTTCACCAAAATAATCATCTAAAATATTTTAGATAAATATAATATTTGAATTTTTGAAAATATATTGAAACATTAACTAAAACTTAATGAAGTTATTTAGAACTTTATTAATTAATTAACCTGTTTTTTTTCAAATGGCATTTTCTTTACGCCTGGGTTGGCAGGCACTGGGGGAATAATTTTTTACTCCAAGGGGAATAAGCAGAAGGAGTTTGCCTGGGGCATTGGAAGAAAGACCAACAATAGAGCAGAATGGTTGGTTTCGTCAAAGAGATGGAGATTGCTATAAACCTGGGAATAAAGAAATTGACGGGCTTTGGAGACTCCTTAATCATTATTAGAGAAGCCATACACATTATCGACAAAAGGAAAGACCCCATCTCAAAAAGGCATCATCTCTTAATCTGCATCAGTAAAGACTTTCATGAACTTACCTTTCTTCATATTTTGCAAGGATTAAATGGACAAGCTGACATAATGGCTAATATAGGAGTCAGGCTCTCTTATGGCTCTCTAAGTTGTGACAATGTTACTCATGAAAACTCTTGGATTCCCTAGTCTAAGGCTCTCCCTTAGAGGCTGGATTTATGCCACCCCATATTGGCCCTCCCATTTCCATTAGGTTCATCACTTTAGAATTTCAATTTTTTTGTTTTTTTGGGAAACTTCTCTTGGAAAACCGTCAGCTCCCTTACTCCTCGTAAACCTCCCTCACATGCACGAATTTATGGCATTTATCCAGCTTGCCAATTGGTCGGCATGCGAGCTGGTAGGTGTGGTTTATCAAGGCAGTCGGTCGCTCCTCAACATTCATTCCACCTTTGGTTCCAGATCTTTGAATTTGTTGGTTTTCATTTGTCTGAATTGTCACCGTGTTTATAGGAATACGGAGCACCATGGTGCTGGGTGTCCTCATGGAGGGGGTGATGTGTTCTATCGTGGTGCTGGGCATCCTTAGGGAGGGGGCGAAGTGTTCCTGAAGTGTGGTAGGTGCTGTAAGTCTGAAAGAGGACTCAATGTCGGATGTAGTTGGGGTATGTAGCCGGAAGACATTAGGGGAGACTCGGCTGAAACAAAGAGAAACCCTGGGCTTGGCCCTTGTCGAAGGCAAGCCGGGGTTGTGAATTCTTATGGATAGGATGGGAAACACGACATTACGAAATTTGAAGTGGAATTCTTGGACCATCTGTAGGAGTTGGAGTTGCAAGTTAGGATGATTCACAATGAAAATATGGAGTACAAGAAGGTTTTATCCCGCCTCTATACTCTGGCGTCTGTTACCCACTCACAGGTAAGAGATCAGAACAACAACATGGCTGAGAAAATTGAACATCTGGAAGAGACTCTGGGGTTCGCTTATCCTCACAAGGCTCAAAATTTTAAATTCTCTGGCAGGGATCTTGAGGACATTAACAAGAAAATGGAGAAATTGCAAAAGTTCATGGCAAATGCAGGAAACTTTGTGGACCTCAGCTCAGAGAAGAACGTGGCAGCGGATTCTACAGGTGTTGCCATGGATATTGGACTCCAGTAGCAGCTCGCTGGTTATGGACTTGGGTTGGCCTCTTTTTTCGTTTTTGTTATGTATTTACTGCTCTCTAGCAATATGTATAAGGATTCTGAAACACATAGTATAGGTATCAACTGCAGATATGGCAATTTAGAAGGATTGATCTTCCAATTTTTGTATAAGGCAGCTTATTAGCAATGTTTTTCTTCTGCTTACTCCTCCTAGGGAAGTTCATAAGATGTTGTAGTTTTCATAGGACAAGAAGATATCTGTAATACCCCATTTTGACCCTTAGGATATGTTAGCTTTTAATGTAAATGTTGTATACATGTGATGTATGTTTTTCTAGCGTGGAGCTCAAGGCCAAGGCCCCGCTAGTGGAAGCTCGAATTTTATTCAAAGGCAAGTATTAGACGTTATGTTGCCCATGTGCTATTTAGCCATGGAACATTGTAAAAATGATGTAAATAAACATCTTGCAATAAAATACCAAAACTGGCTATGGAGGCAACGAATGAGAAGGGGCCATGTGTATCCACTGGGGAGTGGTGAGGGGGTTGTGGGATTGAACCATAGGCTGCCATATGTCACCTTGAGAACCCATTTGACTTACCTTGTTGACATTTATTTCTGTTGTAAGGAAGTGGTTAAGGAATTCAGTCCATAGCTTCAATGGAGCATGGGTAGCCCAGAAATTCGTATGGCAGAGTATGGGCTCTGTTTTCTTGTACCACAAGCCACTCTAGCTCATGGGAGTTGCTTCTTCCTCATCCCCATTCCATTGTGGAAGGGACCAGCATCATTTTTCATCCAAAAATGAATTACCAGCAGGGAGAAAAATCAGAAATCGCAACTTTGAAAGAACCCACGTTTTGAAGAGCCATAAACGTCGGAATTGGTATTTGATAGTGAAATCCAATGGGGAATCCATAGGTATGAACCTTGGGGCGAATTTAGGAGCATTAGCTACCCTAAAATCTATAAGAAAACCCAGTTTTGATAGCCCAGAAACCCAGTGATGGGATTGAGTTATTTGTTGCCAAAATGGTGAGAAATCCAAGTGTGGAGGTTTGAACAGAGGATGGGATTGCTTGAATTGAGCTTGAGATGTCTGTATCTCTGTGGTTGAGCTCACAGGCTTAGCATCCTCATCATTTCCTTATTGCATGCTTGATAAACCCACTTGTGTGTTGGCTTAGCATGACCGTTTGAGTGAATCCATGGCTATGAGTGAGCCTGTCTAGTTCCTCCTTAGTGGATACACAGCCCAGCTCGGGGGTGATTTCTCAGCTGAAAGAATATAGGTTGGACAGAGATCTATGGTTGGGTGGAACGTTGCTCTCACGTAACCAGTTGTTTGGATGTTTGCATTTCAAGATAAGTATTCTCTGTGGATTAATTTATTTGCATTATGTGTTCAACAATGTGTTAATCCTGTATGTTAAATTACTCATGTTACTTGGATGAAATGATTATCTTAAGTTAGTTGGCATGATGCCTGAGCATAGCATGAGAATGGGATGGATGGTTTTATGACCGTTTCATCATTCTTCCTGGAAGAAATAGGCCGATGCATCTCCTTCTGCTCGTATGTTATTATGGTCATTCCTTTGTGTTTATTAAATGAGTTGTGTTAATTCTATGTTCTGTAGTGTATTAAATAATGACTGGTATTCAGATGATGAATGCATATCTTATTATGGCTAACATGTAATCTGTGTATATCATGAGAATGTGATTGCTTCCTCGCATTATCACCTGTTTGTGAATGGTATGTTGATGCATTCCATTCTAGCTATGTGTTAATATGTTTAATTCCGCTGTGTAAATGAATTGTGCATCTTATTTTAAATGGAAAAATGTTATCATTATGGCTTGGGGACGAATTAGACACCCCATGTTGTAGTCATGTTCCCTCCCTTGCATTGGATAGATGGAAGGGGACGTGACAGAGTGGTATCAGAGCCCAACTTGCAGCACTGGGGCTGCTTGGGCCAGACTTTGAATTTACAGGCATGTAACAGGACGTTTTAGCATAGTATTGGGAAGTTGGGGGCGGCATTTTGATTGGGAAAAATGACAGGGTCAGACTTCTCAGATGAGGAAGAAGATTACACAGGTGCATAGATCTCTCCAAGATATTTCCAACAGTACCAGACTCGCCTCATTTGGCCAAGGGACGAAGGAGATACGGACCCTGCAAGTTGCAGGAAAACGCAGGTGTTTTTGCAGTTTCGGGATGTCGGAATGCGGGATGCGGGTTGCGGGATGGTTACATCCTCGTGACCGCAGCTTGACCCCCCCGAACCCGCAATGTCAGATTGTGGGATGGTTACATTCCCGTGACCGCAGCTTGACCCCCCCCCCCCCCCGAACCCGCAATGCCGGATTGCAGGATGCGGGATGCGGGATGGTTACATCCACGTGACCACAGCTTGAACCTCCCCGAACACGCAATGTCGGATTGTGGGATGCGGGATGCGGGTTGTGGGATGGTTACATCCCTGTGACCATAGCTTGACCCTCTCCGAACCCGTAATGTCGGATTGCGGGATGGTTACATCCCCTTGACCACAGCTTGACCCTCCCCGAACCCGCAATGTCAGATTGCGGGATGCGGGTTGCGGCCTGTGTGTGTCGAAAATTAAAAAAAAAAAAGTATAGAGCCCGAAATTTGAATTTTGGATAGAAGGAGCATGCAGTGTCAGATTTTGATGAGGTCAGTGGCATTCTGAGGCCATCGACGGAGGCCATGAATGAACCAGTGAAGATCCCGAGCTCATTATGCTCCAATTTGGCATAAAATTGGAATGATTGGCTCTTACAAATCAGTGTCCTGACACTTGATGGGAGTTCGGATTGAGCTGAATTTAATGTGGAGTAGTCATGGAGCAGGCACGATGTTAAGTTTGGAGTTTTGGAGCCAAAATCCAAAGGATGTGGAGTCGAGGTGTGCAAGAAGGCCGAAAAGCACTATTCCGGGCCACGTTTTGGGAATTTTGAAAAGCTTGCAGTGGTTGAAAGTGGCCCCATAATTCGGAATCAAGAAAATTACTTAACTCAGTGTTTCATATTCTCAGTCAACCAGACATATTCTGTTAGACAAATATTTTCCAGAAATGCACCGTTTGTGAAATAGCCATTTTTGGCCCAAAATTTGGAATTTTGGAAAAACGTGAAAAGGGAGAAGTAGTGAAACCCAGAAATTCATAGAAGATGAATGGTACATCGGAACAGAGATCTGCGAGTTGCTGAGCATTTCTTGTTATATGGGATAACTTCTCCCAGTAGAAAAGTTTTCGTGATTCTTCATAGATTTTCCTCCACAGGTGGCTGAAGTTGGCATTCGAGACCAAAATACAACTGTGTAAAAGTATGCAGAATTGGGGTGAAAGTGGTCATCTTTGAAATAACGCAGTTTCCACACCCGATGTCGGAATGGAGCACGGGGATAGGCATTGGAAAGCTTGTCCAGCAAGGAATAATGGTGTATGATTAGAATTTGAATGGGATTAACATGATCTATAGTTAATTAGAGCAAAAAAGTCGCAGCGGCTGTTTAGACAAAATTGTTGTCAATATGGGCAATTTCTAGAATTGCATGCCTGGAAGTAGCATGCTATGAAATCGAACCAGCTGTGATGTGGAAGAGGAATTTCATGCAAAGATGAGGGATCGGAAAGGGAGAATTCCTTAATCCCTGTCTTGCTAACTGCATTTATATTTTATAAGCTTTATGTGCATAAAATTATGGCATGAGAATGCTGAAAATGCAAAGAAATTAGATGAATGGCATGAATATGCATTGATTGGCATATTAATAAACATTGCACAGTGCATGAGTATATGTTTTGCATGCATATGACATTACATATTGGTAAAAGTGGTGAGATTTTACATATGCAGTGAATCACTAATGGTAAATATTGTGGTTGATAATCACTATTGGTGATTGGTTATGGTTGTAGGACCAACGACAATAGAAGCATGGCTAAATCTGTTGAGGATGTTGTTGCATGAAGCCAACAACCTTATGAATAAATGACGATGCAACAAATCTGTGATCATGAGGTTGGCAAAATGACTGTGTAGCCTTGGTAAGAGGCCAACTGATCAGGTAACATCAAGTGATGTTAATGACAACCATGCTGGTAATGGTTACTGATGCATAGTTGCATGAATGTTGAAAGAGGATTTGGTAAGATCCCTTCGATTATGTTTGAACTATGTTGATTTGGTTTGCATGTAGTATTGAGTGCCCGAATGGGAATGATAACCTACCGAGTATGGTGAGGTGTGGGTAAGTGGAAGCAATGATCCTTACACCCTATACTTGTTTAGAATCTCAATGCATTCATATGAAATTATATCATGCCATTTGAGTATGTCGTTTGTGAGTTTAACAACCAAAGCAAGTGAGGATCAGTGGTCCTGATTACGGTAATGCGTGTTATATGAGATAGTCATGATTAAGTCATAATATGCTTGAATGCATAGTACTCATGAAACAATGCAATGTGGCATTGCATGGATGTGCATTAAGAGATTTTATGAATCTTGTAGTTAAGCATTGAGTGAATGCATATGAAAAACTTGAGTAAATGTTGTGAATATGCATGCATGTGGGTAGCTACACTTAAGGAGAGGTATTGTGTGCATGCATGATTGTGATATATGTATATGTCTCATTATAATTGAGCAATAAATGAAATGATGAATTAATGATAATTCTGAGGTCATTTCATGAGCTGCTATGAATGCAGGGGAAGAATTGCATGCAGGTAGTCACGATTGATAGGCTTCCAGAGTGCTCTATTGGAAGGACAGAGTTGTATAAATGATATGGCTATGAATTAATGAGCATTTAAAAGCTTTAAGTTGATTGTATAAATGATGTGACTGTACCTTGCAATTTTAGTATGATAATAATGCACGTGAGGTAAATGAGTTTTGGTGATATTGATATGTTAACAGCTCGAAGTGTTTGAATTATAGAATGATATAATTTTGAAAATGCTTTAGTGACTGTTGCAGTAATGCAATATTATATGCATGGAGACTTACAAGTGTTTGGCTAGTTGGAGTTTCTAATTACAAGTAGATTGTTCAAGGCATGGCAATGAGGGTAAGACCATGATGAAGGTTGGAATCTACCATGTGAAAGAGCCAAACCTCATGAGAAGGATCTCATGGCTACGAAATAGTTTATGTGCAGAACAGATTGTCAATTCAGATCTGCAAATCTCAGATTTGAAATTTTACTTATAATTGCTAATGACTGTTTGGCTTATGCAAAATTGTGTCAGGAGGACATTTTGTGGGTGGATGCCCATGTATGATAGCAAACATAAATCCATAATGGACAGAATGGTGCCACTTATAAGAGCCAAGCAATATGAGGATAGCCTCATGGCTAAGAAAATCAATTTCTGTAGTAGACATAGTTGCAAATTCATATTGAATTTAATTATTAGTGTCATTGATCAGTTATGAAACAATCATATTTGAATTGCATTGTTAAATGTTGCTGACTGTTTGGATATTTAATAAGTGTGCCAGGAAGACACGTTGCAAGAAGACCATTTGAGAGGGCCTGCAGAAGCCAAACTTCATGGGAAGGGATTCCGTGATTTGGAAATGGGTTTCGGGTGAAACGCCATTAGACATTATTAATGTCTCATTTGCATTGCATGATTGGTAAACAATATGAGTGAGATGATAAAGATTATGTCAGTGAGACATATGAGGGTTATGTAACATAAAAAGGATTTGGGATGGCAAACCAAGGGACTGTCAACTCAGAGAAGGGAGCCCCCATTCCTCATTAATGAAGAATACTACATCTGCAAATGGATAAGTGTTCTATAAACCCTGATTGATATATGTATACATATATGCAAGTTAAATTGTTAGATTAAAAATGCAGAGCATGTTTTGATTTTATTTCCATTATGGCAGACTGCTTGAATATGATTAGGACTTGCATGGCTCCCATCAGAGAGGAGTGCACGCCTTTCTGATGATGAGTTATGTCAGGGATTCCAATATTGATTACGCCCTAAAGGAATGGACGCATTCCTGGTGTTTCAATACTTGATAGTGAATGCTATGAATTATGGTTATAATTCATGAATAACAATGCTGGCAAGTTTTCCTATAATACTTGTGTTGTCACCTTAAACAGATGCAATTTAGTGCTACACACTAAAGGAACAAAGTAAAAGGTTGTTGTGAGGGGTTGTGGTGGAAGGGTTAATGTGTATGAAAGGATGTTGTGGAGGTTGTGGGAATTTTGATGAAGGGTTGTGAAGGTGTTGATGAAAGGGTTGTTATATGCCTATGGCTCCATAGTAGAGCCTTGACCTAGAAATGGTCGTAGTGAGGTGTCCTTCCAAATCGGCGTGAAGGTGTACTGGTTGGAAAGTAATTATTTGATGTTTTGGAGCAGCCTGCGTGCTGGCCAAACATCCCAGTCCGCAGGAGGATCCCAAGGCTTATAAAGTAAAAGCAAGACCCTGTGGACCATAGAAGAAATGCACAATACAGATAAGTATTCAATTTCATTTATTTCTTGTTTGGAATAATGAAGATTTCAAGTATAAGTCTTGTAACAATTAAGCTGATGCACTATTGTTTCTTTGTTGGAAACCTTGGTCATACAAGAAGCAAGGACTCTGAAAGAACTATAAATTGCTTGGTAAATCTAGAGAGTGACTGGTTGGACATTAATTATTGATGATTTGGAGCAGTCTGCGTGCTGGCCAAACATGCAATATTATTGATGATTTGGAGTAGCCTGCGTGCTGGCCAAATGTGCAAGATTATTGATGATTTGGAGCAGCCTGCGTGTTGGCCAAACATGTAAGATTATTTGATGTTGTGGAGCAGCCTGCATGCTAGCCAAAAATACAAGAGTATTTGATGCTGAGGGACAGCCTGTGCACTGGCCAAACATCCAAGTCCATAGGAGATTCCAAGGCATGTAAAGCAAGAAGGACCCTATGGAATAAAGTGGAGACATCCAATGCAGATAAGTATTTGGTTATCTTATAAATTCTTGCTTATGAATATACATGTGTTTATGATTTGGTTATGACTTCCTAATCTCTTGTTTAGAGATAAATCCTATGAAAATAAACTAAACATGTGAATTGATTCAATGTTTGAGTGTAGGTATTGTTGGAAGCAAGGATTGTGAAAACATCTTAAGGATGCATGTAGACATGTGACTGCCTAAAAAGCTCAGCTTGAGCAGCAATGAAAGATGGTGCTACTGGGACTGTGTGGATCCTAACAGCCAAGAGTTGTAGACGAACCATGTGGAGGGACTCCATGGTTGAGAGGTCTGAAATAGACCATAGACACTAAGTGTCATAGCCAAGAAGGGCAGGTCAAGCATTCACGTTGAAGTGAAAGAGGCTAGGAGCATGAAAACCACAGTGGTGGTGTGGGTTCCATAATGGAACAAGACTAAGAGAAGAAAACTCTTACTGCTCTCTCTTCCCTTTTTATTGGTGCATTTATAAAAACAAAAAAATTGTTGAATGCATGTATGGATGAAAGTAGAATGTGTTTATTTGCTTGAAATGAATTGTGAATGCTGAAGTAGTTAATTTATTGTGAATGGATGAACATGAAAGAATTCATGTGTATGCTGAGCAAGCATGGAAAGTGTGAAATTCTCATGAATAGAGCGTGGGATCTCCATGTCAATTGGGGAAAACAATTGACTGATTTTTAATGTTTGGGTTACGCTTAGCCTAACAAGATTTGTAATGATGAATTTCACAGGTGAAAATTAAATCCATTGGTTGTAGTTGTATGAGCAAGTGCTGCTTGTGAGCAAAGTGAAAACTAGCTGTACACAGTGACCATGGCAGCAGACCGTAGGCTGTTGGAATTGGATGAAAGTCTTCTTCAAACAATTTACCAGACCTAAGAAAATCTTGGAGAGATGCTCAAGATACAGAAGCAGCAGAATGAGATGAACCACAAGGTTTTACAGAACTCTATTGATCTGCAAAGAGAGGTAAAAAGCATTATGAGAGCAATCAGTAAGGAAAAGGAAAGTGGATCAATGATGAGGCATTCATCAAATCGGTCCATTAAGAAATGTTCCAGGCATGAAGACTCAAAGGAAATTGAGCAGATAAAGATGAAGCAGCCAATAAAATGTTGGAAATGTGGACGACATCATTGCCTTCGCAACTGCCCAGTAAGGGAACATCAAGAGGGAGCAGCCATAAAGTTTTCAGACTTGTGGATGAGCTGAGAGATCAGAACCAGCAGGAGAAGCTCGTGGAAGTCAAAGGACTTGGTTCTGAAAGTTCAAAGTAAAGGATAAAATGTAGGGCAAACCCACAAAGTTTTTGAAATTTTGGACACGTATAAATTGTATATGTATTCCTAAGTCTTGGAACACCGAGGATGGTGTTATTTTAAGGGGGAGGGGATTGTAATACCCCATTTTGACCCTTAGGATATGTTAGCTTTTAATGTAAATGTTGTATACATGTGATGTATGTTTTCCTAGCATGGAGCTAAGGCCAAGGCCCTGCTAGTGGAAGCTCGAATTTTATTTAAAGGCAAGTATTAGACATTATGTTTCCCATGTGCTATTTAGCCATGGAACATTGTAAATATAATATAAATAAACATCATGCAATAAAATACCAAAACTGGCTATGGAGGCAACGAATGAGAAGGGGCCATGTGTATCCACTAGGGAGTGGTGAGGGGGCTGTGGGATTGAACCATAGGCTGCCATATGTCACCTTGAGAACCCATTTGACTTACCTTGCTAACATTTATTTCTGTTGTAAGAAAGTGGTTGAGGATTTCGGTCCATGGCTTCAATGGAGCATGGGCAGCCCAGAAATTCATATGGCAGAGTATGGGCTCTGTTTTCTTGTACCACAAGCCACTCTACCTCATGGGAGTTGCTTCTTCCTCATCCCCATTCCATTGTGGAAGGGACCGGCATCATTTTTCATCCAAAAACGAATTGCCAGTAGGGAGAAAAACCAGAAATTGCAACTTTGAAAGAACCCACGTTTTGAAGAGCCATAAACGCCGGAATTGGTATTTGATAGTGAAATCCAATGGGGAATCCATAGGCATGAACCTTGGGGTGAATTTGGGAGCATTAGCTACCCTGAAATCCATTGAAAAACCCAGTTTTGATAGCCCAGAAACCCAGTGACGGGATTGAGTTATTTGTTGCCAGAATGGTGAGAAATCCAAGTGTGGAGGTTTGAACAGAGGATGGGATTGTTTGAATTGAGCTTGAGATGTCTGTATCTTTGTGGTTGAGCTCATGGGCTTAGCATCCTCATCATTTCCTTATTGCATGCTTGATAAACCCAGTTGTGTGCTGGCTTAACATGACCGTTTGAGTGAATCCATGGCTGTGAGTGAGCATGTCTAGTTCCTCCTTAGTGGATACACAGCCCAGCTCGGGGGTGATCTCTCAGCTGAAAGAATATAGGATGGATAGAGATCTATGGTTGGGTGAAACGTTGCTCTCACATAACCAGTTGTTTGGACGTTTGCATTTCAAGATAAGTATTCTCTGTGGATTAATTTATTTGCATTATGTGTTCAACAATGTGTTCATCCTGTATGTTAAATTACTCATGTTACTTGGATGGAATGATTATCTTAAGTTAGTTGGCATGATGCCTGAGCATAGCATGAGAATGGGATGGATGGTTGTATGACCGTTTCATCATTCTACCTAGAAGAAATAGGCCGATGCATCTCCTTCTGCTCGTATGTTATTATGGTCATTCCTCTGTGTTTATTAAATGAGTTGTGTTAATTCTATGTTCTGTAGTGTATTAAATAATGACTGGTATTCGGATGATGAATGCATATCTTATTATGACTAACATGTAATCTGTGTATATCATGAGAATGTGATTGCTTCCTCGCATTATAATTCATCACCTGTTTGTGAATGGTATGCTGATGCATTCCAGTCTAGCTGTGTGTTAATATGTTTAATTCCACTGTGTAAATGAATTGTGCATCTTATTTTAAACGGCAAAATTTTATCATTATGGCTTGGGGACGAATTAGACACCCTATGTTGTAGTCATGTTCCCTCCCTTTCATTGGATAGATGGAAGGGGACGTGACAATATCATGCTAGTTATCAGCTTGAACATGATGAACTTGGAGTGATGGATGTATTTCTTTCATGGGAGCAATCTGAACAAATTTTGTTATATATTTTCCTTCTTTTTATATAATCAAAGGTGGTTAGCCATTTGTAGTTAAAAAAAATGGCATTTTCTTTATGTCTCCCTCGTATCAAGGATTTTGTCAAGCATTTTCAACCTCATCATAATGAATAAACAATTATCAAGTTTTTGATAATTATAAAGCTTTGTTATATAAATTATTCAACTTCTTTTACAAAGATAAAATATTTTCTATGTTAAGATGGATAATCTTTAATGGTAAAGCAACGAATTTGATGGGAATCACAAACATATTAACCACAAACAAGTTCAAATGGGGTGCGCAAGGTTAATATCTTGAAGTTATTCATGAATTTTACAATATGGATGACAATGCAATATTTACTTATTTAGTTTATGAAGTGGAATAGAAATTTGAACTTGTGAGACTTTACTATTCACCTTAATGTTAGACCCATGTCATGCATCATGGAACCTATTAATGTTATAAAGAGAGTAATTATAAATCTTATCAATATTAAGGACCTTGACCTTTTTGTAAGGGCTCTGCATGCGAAAAGCCTGTGGCGTGCACTGTTTGAAAACTCAGTTTGGGGCCGGATTATCAGATCTAAGTACTTGAAAAATACCCCTGTTGAAATGTGGCTTAGATTAGACCGGCCTGTTACAGTGGGTGTGTCTAATATTTGGAATGGCTTGCTGGGATCGTTTAAGGTTATCACGCAGTGGATTGCTTGGATTCCTGGCAATGGACGCGACATTAGGCTGGGGCTGGACCCGATCTTGGGGGGCCCGGCTGAGCATACTCTTTCGATGGAATTAAGGACACATCTCAGATCAAAAGGATATTATACCTTGGCTCATGTTGTTGGTCTGTTCAAGGAAGGTCGGTCACTTTGGATAACGGCTCCCCAGCTGGGATTATCGGGTTCTTTGGGCTTGGAATGGGATGGTTATATCAGGTCCTTTTATCAATCAAACTTACAGTTATCTGATTCGGTCGACATATTGATTTGGTCATGGGACGTGGCATGTGGAAAGGTTTCAGCAAAATTGGCTTATGATGCATTGTTTGCTGATTCATTTTCTGTTGTTCAATGGTGGGAGAAATATATTTGGAAGCTGATCATTCCTCTCAAGATTAAGTGTTTTATCTGGCTTGCGTTATCTAACAGGATCCTCACTTGGGATAACTTATGTCGTCGGGGCTTCAATGGCCCAGGTTGGTGTCCTCTCTGCTGCAATTTGGAGGAGACGGCTGATCACCTTTTTGCGACATGCTCATTTATTCGGGGTATCTGGGAACAAATTGCAATTAGAATCGGTGTCCATTTCAAATGGGGTGAACATACACTATGTGCTTGTCTGGAGGCTTGGTCTCGGTTTCCCTTAGACTGTGCCGAACTTCCGTACTTTTTGATCTGGGAGGTTTGGAAATCCTGTAATTCCTGCATCTTTGAAAACATAAAACCCCACGGTGCAACTTTATGCTATAAGACCATAGCTGCACACACGGAATACATTACTTCTTTTGGTGCGGGTATTGGCTTGAAGACACGGTCCTTGAAAAACAGATTGGCTCCTCCAATCTTGGTCTTTCCCTGTGGATTCTTTGACGGGGCCGATGTGTGTCAGAATGGCATTGGGGGAGCCGGCGCAACAATTCACATCACCAACTCTATCTCGTTTCACTTTTGGCTGAATCTGGGATCTGGATCTAATACTAGAAGTGAGGTTTGTGCACTTTGGATCTTTCTGTTCTGTGCCCGACAAAGGAAGATTTCTTCTCTTGTTATTTATGGGGATTCGTAGGCTATTATCTCTTGGGCTCAGGGCACTTCACCCCTGAATGTACTCCTGATCAATCATTGGCTGGAGGCTGCTCGTAAGCTCATTCTTGAATTTGAGCACATTCACTTCGAACATATCTATAGAGAGGTGAATCTGGAGGCGGATATGCTCTCTAAGAAGGCTCTTACCTCTCAGAATGGGGTCATCATGTGGCAGGAATGGCGCGATGATCTACTTTTTTCACATGGTTCTCAGCTGTTACATTGGACATGAGATTGTTGTCTTTTTGTTTGATCTTATATATTTTTCTCTCTAGTATATGCGGCTTGTATTACTTATATGACTTTCAGTTCCTTGTGCAGATTCTTAAAACTGCTGCGTCCAATTACTTGTTGGACATTGCTATAGACTATCATATTTTTGCGGCCTTTATATCATCCACTTGCAAGTGCTGCTCTGTTTTGGACTGATCGGTTGTAATCTCTGTATTACACTCCGATTTTGGCGATCTATTTATCTGCTGGGGATGCCTTGGATGTTTGGCATATGTGTGTTATTATTATTTTGGACTCTATATGACTCTTATGTAGTTTTGATGATGTTTCCTGTTATGATGCTGGTAGCATTGAGATTAGTCTTGTGGGAGATATGTGGGTGTTGTGGCACCTTAGTAGACATTTTCTGTTTGATATTTTGATACATTTTGGTGATGTAACCGGTTTGCTCCGGGGGCTACTTCTGATAGCTCTATTATGACCTTGTTATGGACTGACAGCTGGACATATTTTACTATTTCGCATATTAATAGTAAGTTATATTTTTCTGTGAAAAAATATATATATTTTGGAAAGTTTATGGAGATTTGGTTCATTATTAAATTTATTAACAAAAGTTTTATTTTGACTATAATCTCTATGATAAAGGTTGAGGTTGAATGTAAGTCTCAAATAAATTTGGTGGAGAAAATATCTCTCAAAACTTAACGAATCTAAATTAAAAAAAAAGATGATGATGAAAATAATATTTATATATATATATATATATATTGGAAAGTTTATGGAGATTTGGTTCATTATTAAATTTATTAACAAAAGTTTTATTTTGACTATAATCTCTATGATAAAGGTTGAGGTTGAATGTAAGTCTCAAATAAATTTGATGATGATGATGACGACGACGACGATGAAAAACTTAATGAATCTAAATCCAAAAAAAATCACCCATAAAATATAACTTTTAAGATGTTTATATATGATTTCCTTTGATGATGATGATGATGATGATGATGCCTCAAAACTTAATGAATCTAAATCCAAATTTTTTTTCCCATAAAATATAACATTTAAGATGTCTATAATATATGATTTCCTTATATGATTATGATTATGATGATGATGATGACCCTTGGTTATATATATGATATTTATAGGATTACCTTAATTTATTGGTGGCATTAATGTAAATATGTTAATGGTAATCTAATGTATTATGCAGGTCTCTAGTTCAATTCTCGTGGGCTTAGGCGCACTAATTCTACGCTACCCACTTTACAATAGGTACCATCCTTGAAATGAGGGAAGTGCCTATAAGTTTTTTGGATATTTATTTCCAAGGAAATACGTGCATGTGTGTGTACACACATATGCACACATAATGGATGGCATCCCTAATAAGCTCGTTGATTAGACTAGTGCACCTCACCCATGGAGATTTGAATCAGGAATCCACTAGCACATAACTAGCATCCCTAATAAACTCATTGATGAGACTAGTGCACCTCACCCATGTAGATTTGAATCAAGCACCAACTAGCACATAAATGGTCATGGGTCTAACATTAAGGGGAGATCTTCCTATATGTATGAAATGAGTAATGTTCATAAAATATAATGAACAATAAAGTCTCATATTAAAATTAATAAAAAAAACTTTAAAAATTAATCTTTAAATCTTTATGTTCCTTTTACAAAAAAAAATCTATATTAATATTTAATAATTCAAAATTAAAATAAATTTTATCATACAAATCATTATTCAATTTATTTCATATTTATGTTTTTTATATTTACAACGATAGGTATTAGAATAACACCTATCGATGTAATTCTCTCTACTTTCGATTACATCGATAGGTGTAATTCTCTCCACTTTTAATCTAGGATGGAGGTTGATCTCCAAGGTTCCTAGATTGCACGAGGATGAGACAATTGTACTGTCCAAATTGATTTTATGGTCATGGTTATTCGAAATAAACAATTATATATATATATATATATATATAGGTTTAATAACTCCTGAATTCATTTATCATCAACAAAAACCTTTATTTATACATTAACTAGGTGACTCTTGGACTTCGGATTCCAAGAGATTCGTTGGAGTCTCTAAGACTCATCATCTTCCATAACTGAAACTATTTACATTATGTACAATAATGTAATAATCTCGGAGGATTCCAACATTCCACCCTTAATCCGAAGGGGTGTTTGTAAGTCTGAGCATGGCTCTAAATATTTCAATATTTTCTCATCCAGTACTTTGGTGAATATGTCTACATTTTCTCATTCATGGAACAATGATGTAAATCAATTGCCTTGGCCTCTACATGGTTTCGAATCAAATGATAATTTGTGTTGATGTGTTTGGTTCGATCATGGAATCTGGGATTCTTGGCCAACTTGACTGTAAAAGTGTTGTTAATCAAAAGTGGAGTGGATTTTTCTTGTTTCTCTTGAAAATATTCAAGTATCTTCTTGAACCACACAATCTCTTTTGTTGCTTCTGCAACAGCTACATATTCTACCTATGTTGTCGAATCTGTTGGAACTGACTGTTTGTGTGATCTCTAGGAGACAGTTGCTGATCCAAGACTCATTATGTATCCAGAACTGGACACTCTTGTTTTTTATCTCCATCAAAGTCTAAATCAAAGTACCCAATAAGTTTTAAGTCTTCCACCTTAGAGTACTTGATTCCAAAGTCTTGAGTCCCTTTCAAGTATATTAGAAATATTTTTGCAGCAGACCAATGTCATTCACAAGGTTTGTGAATGAACTGTCAAAGAATGCTAACAACATAAGAAATATCTGGTCTAGTGGTGGTAAGGTAGATAAGGCTTCCTACAAGCTGTCAGTACTTGGTCGCATCCTCAAATTCTTTGCCTTCACTTTGCAGTCTGTCATACCAAATATGTTGAGCAATTCTATAATATACTTCTTCTGAGAGATTAACATGTACTTAGGATGTTGAGTCACTTCAATTCCTAAGTAGTAGTGAAGATGTCTCATATCGGTCATTTCAAATCCTTTCTTTAAATCTTTCTTTGTGGATGCTATATAAATTTCATTGTTCCCTATCATCAAAAGTTCATCTACATATACTACAAGAAACACAATAGATCTTCCAACTTTCTTTACAAACAATGTTGCGTCATCAAGATTATAATGTTTGAAATTCAACTTTAGAAGATGTTTGGTTAGCTTTTCATACCATGCTCGAGGTGCTTGTTTCAGGACATACAAGGACTTGACAAGTTTGCATACCTTGTGTTCTTGTCTCTTCACAACAAAACCTTATGGTTGAGACATGAAGACATTTTCTTTCAAGTATCCATTCAAGAATGTTGTTTTTACATCCATTTGATGAACTTTCCATCCAATTTGTGCAGTCGAGGAGAGCACAGTATGGATGGTGCCCCATTTTTCTATGGGGGAGAACGTTTCTTCATAGTCAATTCCTTCTTTTTGTGCATAGCCTTTCTCCATGAACCTTGCTTTATGCGTGTCAAGTGAGCCATATGATTTGTATTTTTTCTTGTATACCCACTTACTTCCAATTGGTTTGGTTCCTATTAGAGGGTCAACTGCATTCCAGGTTCCATTCTTCATGATTGAATTATACTCATTATGTATGGATTCTTTCCACTCATCACGTGGTAGCAGCCTCTTCAAAGGAAGTTGGTTCAAAGTTAGTAGAAAAATTAAATTCACAATCAAATGAGACATCCATTGCATCACCTGATTTATCTGCATTTCCTCCATATTTTTATCTAGTTGAGCTTCTCATTCCCGTCTTTCCAACTTCATCTGAATGGACACTTTCAAGTGTCTTTGTGGCCCATTTCAAAATCTTCCTTGATGGCCCATGTTGATCATCTGGTGGTTCTTCATTCTCTTCAAGGTTCAATCTTCCAATTCTCTCAATAACATCATCCAGTTGAGTCCCCTGTTCAGTTGAAGTGGCATGAACTTCTTCTTCGTGATTTTATTCATGAGGGGGTGTTGGTGTTGCATCAAAAGGAAATTCCATAGATTGATCCAAGATAGGGATCCCCCCTTCAAGATGTGGAATTTCATTATCAAATTCATAATATTTCTTTATATGGTCAAACTTCTCGGGACAATCAAGCTGTCTTTCAATAGACTAGTCATTTTTATTAGTTTCAAGAAAAGTGACATCTCTGGAAACAACAAATTTCTTGTTTACCTCATCATAGAGGCGATATTCCTTGGAGGTTTCTGAGTACCCCAAGAAAATGCATCTTCGAATTCTAGCACCAAGCTTGTTTCTTTGCTCCTTTGATATTAAGGCATAGCAGATGGAACCAAAAACCCTAATATGCCTAACCGAAGGAAGGTGTCCAAACCATATTTCATGTGGAGTCTTATCTTCAAGAGCATGATATGGACTTCTATTTCTCAGATATGTTGCACATATTACTGCATCACCCCAAAACATCAACTTTAAATTCTTGAAAAACATCATTGAGCATGATGTATTCATTAATAAGGTTATATTCATCCTTTCTGCTACATCGTTTGTTGGGGATTGTAGGGAATTGAAGTTTGATGTGTAATCCTATGTTTGCAAATATAGTCTTCAAATGCACTAGAAGTATATTCTTTAGCATTATCAAACCGAAATGTACCAATATGTGTTTGTGCTTGATTTTCTATCCATGCATGAAAAATCTTGAAGGTTTGAAATGCTTCAGATTTTGTCTTCAACAAGTATACTCAACACATTCTACTATAGTCATCAACAAAGGTCATGATTTACTTATTACCATTTGTGGAAGGAATTGTCATGGGGCCACATAAGTCAGAGTGCAATAGCTCTAAATTTCTACATGCTCTGAATTTAGACTCTTGAAATGGTTGCTTACTATGTTTTCCTAGTATGCATGCATCACATTTGTTCTTTTGCTTAGGAATGGCGGGCAAGCCAAATACACCATTCTTTCTTAATAAATGAATATTGTTATAATTCAGATGACCAAATCTAGCATGCCATAGTAAACTGGATGACATGTTACCTTCTTCATGCTAAGAGAGATAGGAAAAGTTTTGAACTCTTGCAGAAGAGACCCTCAACTTCAACAACTGTCCAAGGAAAATTTTAGCGGCTAAATTTAACCCATGGGATATTTTTCCAAAAAACGATTCGCCTATTTGAATTTTTGAAGCCCTCTTTTGCCTAATTTCGTTGGGGTAAAATATTTTCACTTTAAAACTCGCCAGATTATTATATAAACTATATAAAATTCTTAGAAATTGAAATTAATTTTAGAAAAATATCTCCAAATATTTTATAATTGACATTTTAAGAATTGGTAAGATTCGCCAAGCTTTATACACTTTTAAATAAGTATGGTTCCTTAAAATTTTCCCTGCAACTCTCAATATTCATTATCAGTCATGATGACCTTGTTGTCGGAGGATTTTCCTATCTCTACAATCTAATTGAACATGTGGATGGAATGGCCTTACTTTTGAATCTGCACCAAGGATCGCAAGCTTCTCTGCAACTCTGGAAGATAGAGAACATTCTTTAACATAAAATTAGGGAATTCAGGAAGCTTAAGTTTGATTGAGTCGATTCCTTATGGTTTGAGGTTAGATTTGTCTGCAAAGTACATAATGACATCTACAATGTCATTCATTTCTTCAAAACAATCTTTCCTAAAAGTCACATGAGATGTTGCATTGTATCAAGCAACCAACAACCTTTGTAATATGAAAGAGAGGTTATTTCATTAATTCCAAGATTACAATGTTTGATGGACAATCCACTCGAGCGGATGCGAGCCAGATCTCCCTAGCTCAATGCGAGTCTAGAACAAATAGTACAAACTACAAACTATTTTCCTAGATATGATTAAGGACCAAGTACTAGATATATTACCTTAACTTCGCAACCCTTTCTCATGGACGTTGCTCCACGCTCCACGGTCGTCAGATCTCAGCTGCAAGACCTGCAAAGACACAGAACAAATACAAGCGAATGAAAGATATCTATACAATAACCGATCTAAGTAAACAGTTAAGCAGGTAAACTACACAACATCATCACACATGAACAATATTGGTGGAAAACATTTGTATTACTATAAATAGGGAAAGTACATAGAAGAGAATAGATCACCACCGAGGCTTAACATAGCAACCATTCTCCATCCAAGCCAATGCCATAACCTCTTCAAGGAAGGAAGAGTTGCTCAATGAGTGAGTAGAGGTCTCTCTAGGATGATTTCACCAGCATGTAGACACTATAGACTTCCTCCTTTTGGAGAGGGGTAGAGCTTCACTTATATAGGACTGAGTGGATAGGGTATGGTAAGAGAGAGATAGGGGATCTTTCCAAGAGATTAGGAATCGAATGCCAGCTCCCCCAAGAGGTCAAGGATGAGGATACAAGTCAGCAAGCTTCGAGAATGAGCTCGAAGAAGCTATTTTTTTCCATTAACTAACTTCATCGCACTCTGTAATGGATCAAGGTGCAACGTCGTAGGTTGCATGAGTGCAACCTGCGATGACCTCTCAAAACCTAGCATAAATGCAATGGAGTCCCTTCCAAGTAAATAACTTAGTCAATGGAAATTCAGGGATGTATACACTGAATCTCAAGATGGTAAGATTTTAGGTGTAACAGAATGCCCCCCAAAGCATGAAGCTATTTAAAAATTGGATAGGTGAAATGATTTGACAGAAGGAATGGTAATGGACTCGTCAGATGAAGGATGTTGCCGCAGTACAACTAAATCTGAACTGACAATCTCATATGATGTACAACATGGTTTCTGACCTTTACAATGCAGATCCATGATAGTAATGACCAACTGAACACAAACATGGCTATTAAACACAAGCATAGATCCATGATGAGATGATAACATAGCCACGACCAATACAAATGTGGATCCATGTAAATATGACTCAATATAAACTCCATCGCAACCTAGGTAAAACATGACTCCCCAAGGTCTTCAAGCTGAACCCGCAATGATACGAATCTATCTATGTGATTACAAATGTCTTAGCGTCGAACATGGTAGAAACCACTTGATTATCAGTCATTGGTGTATACCATTAACAAGTGTGAGGGAAATCACCATCAATGTCATTGATCCCCAAGGTATTACAGTACATATCATCGAGCTTGAATTAATGAGTTGAAGTCGAACTCAAGATGAAATCTTTCGATCAAGAGTTAATAATGTAAACTCATGTCAAAAGCGAGGTAACTTGCCATTGAGGCATGCAGGGCCAAGGTACTTGGTTGGTTTCTAGATTCGATCCTTGGATGATGTGTTGAAGTTGACAAAGATGAATCCGTCGAAGGAGGGCCATGATGAATCCTCCATCATCGACACGAAACACGACAAAGGATGTGTAGAGCCGATTGGATGGTACAATAACATGGGAAACTGACTCAAAGTAGATCGACATGATGGAAGGTGTATAGACTGCAAATAGTGAGAGTATTCTTGAACATGGGCATGGCATGACTTGGCAGTATTGACATGATGAGTACGACACTAACTCCTAATGCAACTGATAATGGAAGCTTTCTTTGAATGACTCAAAGGAGTAACAAGACTCAGGAAGTAAGCAGAACTCGAGGACAAACAAATGATCCAAGTACTATATGCAAATGAAAATGAGTGCCATGTTCAAGAACGACTAGGTACTGCCATAGATAAAGGTGTAATACAAAAGCTTTCCTTTTTCCCATCATGAATGATGAGTGCCTCATGTGCTTTATACAAGCTTGATGAGGGAAACTAGATGCTCTGTATAGCTCATCTCATAGATGAGTCCAATCCCAATTTTTTTCCGAACCTGGGATAGGAGGGGTTCGTCCCATGATGGGCCCTTCAATGTGAAATTTTAACAAGTCCATAAAAGGAAAACTCAGCATCATTTCATGTTTAGAGAGTCTGAAAAGAACTAAAGGAGACTCCAAAAGGTCATTTTTCGTAAAGTTAGTCTCTTCCCCTGGAAAAGGGTAAAACGATGCGAGAGAGAACTCTTCCAGCCATGGTTGGTTGGAGTATTCATTTTTCGTAAATAGTGCTTCCTGGTCCAAAAAAGGGGTAAACTATCACCAGAAAGACAATCATTCAAATGCTTTTACAAGCGTGAAAGCATCAAGTTCGCTTAGCAATCTTTTCCTATTTAGGGAGTCTGAAAAGAGCTTAAAAGGACTCCATGAACAACTTTGTCATGGTTGATGAACGAGACGACAAAGGAAAAAGTAAACTTGGCAAAGCTCATTTTTTGTAAATAGTCTAACGAGGCCAGATAAAGTGATAAACCTATACTCGTTAAACACACATTTTTACTCAAAATTTTAACAAGCACGATAATGGTATCAAAAGCACTCGAAATCTTTTTCATATTTGAACCAGAGCACGAAAAAGTAAAAAGTAAGCTCAAACCAATTTTCATGTTTCAACCAGAGCACGAAAAAAGTGAAAAGTAAGCTCAAATGCCATCTTACTGTTTTTAACGAGCTCGAAGATAGGTTGGAAGAATGCTCGTGATGTCTGCTTCATTTTTTAACGAGCTTGTAACAGAAAATGGACTATGCTCGGGATAATTTTCATGGTTTAATGAGCTCGAAACCCAAAAAGGAAAGTATGCTTGAAAATGTTCCTAATGGTGAACTTCTTCCCATCATGAAATCCAAAGGTTGGTACATGCCCCCAGCATGATTGCTAGAAGTAAGTGACTTAACTCCAACGTGGTGTGGGGAGGCGATCGAGTTGACTTCAACTTAACTTCCATAGGTTGAAGACATGCCCCCCAGCTTCATTTCATTCACCTAAGGCATAGGCGGGTGAAAAGAAGGTTTAGGTACTAAGCTTACGAGAAGACTCGACTCAAAGGGAAAGGAGTTGTTTCATTTTTTAACAAGCTTGACACAGGAAAAGAACTCTACTCAAACTACTGGTTTCATTTTTTAATGAGATTGAAGCCAAAGGTAAACTTTGCTCAAACTATTGGTTTCATTTTTTAATGAGCTTGAATCCAAAGGTAAACTTTGCTCACGTTTAAGGCCCATTGAGGGGTTTCTTCCCAACATGATGCCCAGAGGTTGGTAAATGCCCCCAGCATGTTTTCTAGTGGCTTAACATGGCAGTGTTCCCTCAACATGATTGTTGATGGTATGACATGTGGCATGCCCCCCAAGCTTCATTTCGTCTAAAAATGCTACTTGCTAACCCAACTACCAACCTGGCTACTAATATGAAAATGTTCACCAAGGGGGGAAAACGAGAATCAGATGAAATGAAGGTTCAAGTTCTAACTCTAGCGAGAGACTCGAACCGATGGAAGGGATATCTATTTCATTTTTACACAAGCTTGAAATAGACAATAAATATGCTTGAGGGGGCCCATCTTATTTTTTAACGAGCTTGAAATGGAATAAAACTATGCTCGAGTGGATGGTTTCATTTTTATGCAAGCTTGAAACCAAAGGGAAACTATGCTAGGGCGGTTGGTTTCATTTTTTAACGAGCTTGAAACATAACATAAACCATGCTCATACCCCCCATCCTCGAGGGGAAGAAACCACTAAAATATGAGGAACATTCAGGGAAGTCTGATGACTAGCATTCATGCCATGATTGGGTGTCACGAAGGAAAGTTGATCAATGGTCATAATCCTCCCATCGTAGGGAAAATACATCACTCGAAAGAGTGTGGACACGACGGCTTTCATAGCATAGACATAATCACGTCCAAGGAGTAGATTGAAATCTAAAGGACCTTGGACAACCATGACATCAACATAAACAGTTTTACCTCTCAATGTGACAGGTAACTGCAGGAGAATCCCTAAAGTTCCGGTAGGCCTTCTATTAAAAGCCAAAATCTGGTCAGTTACTAGCATAAGCTGAGGGGAACCTATAGCTTTCCAAGCAATTGAGGATAAAATACTAACAGAAGCTCCCTCATCAACTATCGTACAAAATATTTGTTTATCGGAAACTCCTACATATATTTGAAAAGGAATACTCGAAGGAAGACGAGATTCTGTTAAACCATTCCAATCAAAGGAAATGACCTCAGTACTTTGGGGGGGTCCTGTAGGAATGGACAGGGTTTCCCCTTTCCTAGGACATTCTGAACTGACTAGGAAAACATTAGCGGTTTCCAATTCACTCTCACTTGGAAGATAAGAATGAGATGAAGATTATGTCATGGTGATTGATTCAGTCTGGACTTTCTCCAATGAAAGAGCGGGATCGAGTGGAGATGGCATTGACTTGATCACTTCACTCTCAGAATGAAGAGTAGGATTGATTACAGATGAAACTGAATTGATCACTTGGTCAACCAGTGGGGGTTCGAGGGACAACTTACTATCGCTTGTTGGAAGCACTTGTTGAGAACTAGTAATATCTTTCAACCACCGTGAAGCTTCATCCATGCTTGGACAAAGGTAAGTATGATGCATTCCCTTGCATAGCCAACAAGGGTCTGCTTCTCTACCCTTCCGACCATTCACCAATGGGTCACTGGTCGAGGGAGTATCATCAACATGATGGTTAGAGGCTGATGATACAAGCAATTTGGGGTTTTTAGACTACACCTTCGACACACGGGAAAGACCAGGACAATCCTTGAGAAGGTGATCACCCTTGAAAAGTTTGCAAGGGAACTTGGGCTTACGAGTTGTTCTCATAGAATGAGTGCCATCAAAGGCAAATGGTTGACGCTTGGTCTCTTTCTTATCCTTCTTCTTCTTAATCTTCCTTTTCTTCTTCTTCTTCTCACCCGCCTTCTTACTAACATCATAGTTTTCAGTAGGAGAAGAAGAATATATGGAAGCCGATTCAACTTTCGACGGAGAAGGAGAAGGGTCACCATGAGATTGATGCTCATGTGGTGAAGGACCTAGGTTCGACACATTTGGTGCACTTGGTGTAACCGGATTGGAGAATAACCATATTGGTAATCCTATCGTCAATCCAGGAAGACTCAACGTAGCCATAAAGGGAGGACCAACAGTTCCACAAGGGGGAATAACAAATGGGATACCTTGGAAAGGGGCCTCTTGGTTGGTAGTCCCAGAAGAATCTTCCATATCTAAACTTCCTAAGAGTCTCTAAAGTACCACACAAATCAAACACTACTCAAGTCTAAAAGCAACAAGCAAATTGTGTGAATAGGAGTGGATTCAAAGTCTGGAACCTCACAGGATTGTCAAAACATCGCAAATCGCTATATACCGCAGGGTCCAACAGTAAAATGTGACAAGGAGGATTGGGACTATACCCTTGCCTGAATACCCGACTACCTGGACAACACGTGCGTAGTAATCTCCCCAAGTGTTGTTCTCGGTGTATTGCAATGTTAAGATAGCCAAATGGATAACTCAGATGGTTTCAGGATTCCTAGTGGTGTCTCCCGATATACGCAAGGTACATAGGAGCTCAAATCCGTAGTGGTGTTGTCTAATGCACAACCGTTCGGCAAGAGACCTTCCGATATACTACCAAGTACGTGAAACACCTTTCGATATACGCCAAGTACTTAAGGGACTTGGTGGGTACGTGAAAGAGCTTCAATATATTGATAAGTATGTGGAAGACTACAATACCCCCAAAATACAGTGCTGAAAAATAATGACAGTTGCCATGCTTAAAGATGCCGTAACACGTCTCTAACTTACACACAGTTACTAAATGATTTTAACCTAAGCTAGCATTAATTTTATCTTGCATGGTTAGGTGGAAGCATGAGGTGAGTACATATATGTAAATATAATGCAATCCTCAACTACATGATAATGCACATTTTCGTTTCCTTTTCAATGAAAACTACTTAAGGTAAGGAGAGATTTTTCTTTCTTTTAAAACAAAAGTACTTAAGTAGTAGTGAAAAGAAGAATTCCTTCCTAGAGTGCAATAACTCTAACTTTATGCAATAATCAGCTAAAAAGCACAAAGAAAACGAAAGATGCAACTAATCTTAACAATGTATAAGACACAGTAATGAAGCACTTTCAATTTTCAAATGCATGTATAAAAAATGGAACTTAATAACTAAATGCTTTTCATATCTATGTACAGAAAGTGAGAGAATATCTACAACACTCTAATTCAGAAATTCCCAAAGAAAAATGACAAGCACCCAAACAACTCAAAGGCACTCAAGAAAGGCTCAAAATCTACCAAATGCAATAATTATAACTCATTTCCTATCTTTTTACACTCGAAAAAGACACATCTAAGCTACGGAAAGAAGGATTTCACAAATGTTTCCAGTCAAATGGAAGACAAAGGAAAGCACTTAACAATCTTATCTAACTCAAATGCATACAAATCTGAAACGAATCTTGTCTTTTTCCTATGAGTGTAAGACCAAAAATGCCAAATGATCAAATTAAAGCAAGAAGAATACTTATATTTTCCAATTTCATGAATATAGCAAAAGAGTGACAAAATCAAGCTTTTCTTTGAACTAAAGTGGAGACGAAGAATCAATCTTCGCCAAAAATGATTGAATAGCTCATCATGTAGGGGAAACAAGATGCATAACCCAAGAAAAAGAGGTTAAAAAAGACATGGATATCCCACACTCTTCAAGTCTTTAAAACAAGCCGATCACGCCAAACCAAAAATGATCTCAAAACCTTGAGATGGGTCAAAATGACTAAAGGATGCACGATTCATTTTGCTTAAAAATGCAAGCAAAACACTAGTTTTGACTCGAAGGGCCAAACATGAATCCAAATCTCAAAAGACCCAAAAAAAAATACAAACAATCCAAACAAAACACTGCTGCACAAAAGGGTCTCTGCTTGGAAGGTACAATGCAGAGGAGTCTGCACACAAACCAAAACTCAAATCAGAAATGGAGAAGGGGTGCCTATATGGAAAAAATGGCAAATCGGCGCACTCTGTGCTTGTACACAGTGCGACGTCGCAGTTCACCAATTTGGGACGTGCGACGGTGTCACAGAAGAGCAATATAAGGGTTGTGATGACTGACTAATAGGCAAAGAACAAAGATAAAAAATGACACAGTGTCGCTCTGAGTCCACTGACCAGGTGCGACAGGCAAGATCTGAGTTAAAAAATGAACCAATTATCCAAATAGTGAGCATGAAATGGTTCGAAATGAGAAGTACAAACTCAAAGGAAGGTAATCAAACTCTTCAAAGTGAAGATCCGATGGTGAAAAAGACTTAGGAGGAAAATTAGATGGTTGGCAAAAGAAATCAACTGAAAATGGAATTCAAATTGAAAACTAAAACTATGTTCATTCCCCAGTATGGTCGCCATATTTGTTTGACGAACAATCCACTCGAGCATACGCGAGCCGGATCTCCCTAGCTCAATGCGAGTCTAGAACAAATAATATAGACGACAAACTATTTTCCTAGATCTGATTAAGGACCAAGTACTAGATATCTTACCTTAACTTCGCAATCCTTTCTCCTGGACGTTGTTCCATGCTCCATGGTGATCATATCTCAGCTGCAAGACCTGTAAAGACAGAACAAATACAAGCGGATGAAATATATCTATACAATAACCGATCTAAGTAAACAGTTAAGCAGGTAAACTACACAACATCATTACACATGAACAATATTGGTGGAAATAATTTATATTACTGTAAATAGGGAAAGTACATAGAAGAGAATAGATCGCCACCGAGGCTTAACATAGCAACCCTTCTCCATCCAAGCCAATGCCATAACCTCTTCAAGGAAGCAAGAGTCTCTCAATGAGTGAGTAGAGGTCTCTCTAGGATGATTTCACCAGCATGTAGACACTATAGACTTCCTCCTTTTGGAGAGGGGTAGAGCTTCACTTATATAGGACTAAGTGGATAGGGTATGGATAGGGTAGGTTGAGATATGGTAGGAGAGAGATAGGGGATCTTTCCAATAGGTTAGGAACCGAATGCCAGCTCCCCCAAGAGGTAAGGGGTGAGGATACAAGTCAGCAAGCTTTGAGAATGAGCTCGAAGAAGCTATTTTTTCCCATTCACTGACTTCGTCACACTCTGTAATGGAGCAAGGTGAGACGTCACAGGTTACATGAATGCAGCCTGCGACAACCTCTCAAACCCTAGCATAAATGCAATGGAGTCCCTTCCAGGTAAATAACTTAGTCAATGGAACTTCAGGGATGTATACACTGAATCTCAAGATGGTAATATTTTAGGTGTAACAACATGTACAATGTCATTCAGTTATTCAAAACAATCTTTCCTAAAAGTCGCATGAGATGTTGCACTGTATCAAGCAACCAACAATCTTTGTAATATGAAAGAGAGGTTATTTCATTAATTCCAAGATTACAATGTGCAACAATACAATGAGAACAATCAAGGGCTTTACTAGCCTCTTGGATTTTTTTCTTTTTCTTTATTCCGGTTATGTCTTCCTTTAATGGAGTCCCAAGAATCCAAACACTGATTTGTTTCATGTCCAGTCTTACCACAACGCTTTCACTTTAGATCTGATCTTTTACTTGAGTTGTTTTTGCCTCCTCTGCCTCTGAAATTTATTCTTCCTCTGCCTCTTTTGTTGCTTTCTCCCTTGGAAGGGTCTTTGGGATTTTTCTTTTATTTCTGAGCAAAGCAAAGAGACTCTCTAGTATTCTCATTTGTCTTATTTCCAAATGATTTCTCTATTTCTTCAATATTCTCTACCAGGGTGTCAAAGGTGAGGTCTTTGAACTTGTCACTTGCTTGCAGAGATTTGAGATAGTTGGAGTGAGTAGGATAAAGTGACTTTACAAATGTTGCAAGTGGAAGGTCCGGTTTCATACCAGAGGCTTGAATCTTGTGCATTATTGCTCTGATCTCATATGCAACCAACATAGTATCATTATCCTTTACATCAAGACTAAATAGCTTTAACATTAACTCAATCACTTCCATTTCAGAGTGTGAGTCATACAAATCATTTAAAGTCTTTAAATCTTCAAAGCATGATTTTGCAGGCAATATATGTTAGCTCACCTCTTCACTGACGACAACAGAGACCATGGCTAAGGCTTTCTTGTCTCCGGTCTGCTAGATAGCAAGTTTTTTCTCTAATGTTGGAGGTTTTGGATCTAAACTGATGATTGTCCCTTCGACAGTGAGAATGGTTTTTTCTTCATAGATATTGTCCCATAGATCGTTGTAGATGAATGTAGCCTTGATCTTCCTTGACCATTTTGGATAAGTGTGTTTTTCGATGAGGGTATATAGCACCAACTATTGATGCTAGTGAATGCATCTTCTATAGATTGGACTTGAACCTGCAACAATTAAGCAAAATATATGGGAGAGAGAATATGAGGGTACATATTTAAATTTATGCTCCCTTCTTTACAAAGTGATTCTTATTACAATTTAATTATGCATCTTCCTATTCTACATCACTCCCTAGAATGTTATTACACACATATTTGCAGCACTATTACATACAAGCTTATATTTCACTCACCCTCTATTCTAACTCAAATATCACAGATATAAGTTAAAATACAATGATATAGTACCATTTACATTCAATTATGAAGCAAGAGTGCATCACACTAGGTTTATGTCTTCATGTTAAGAAAAAACAAAGGCACAATAGTCTTCCAAACTCGGCCACACTTCAAAAAACTTGGCTAACAACCTTAAAGAGAGGTCGAGTAGTCTTCAAGATCATTAATTTTTCCCCAAGTCTCCATGATATGGGGCATCTCACTATGAAAATGAAGGCTACAAAAATATTGCAGGCTTGGTTACAATGTATAAATGAAGGGTGCACCAAAAGTATTGCAGGCTCAATATAATGAATAAATGAAGCCCAAACAACATTTATCTTATCTCCGTGTAGGAATTAGGGTTTGCAACAAATGTATTCAAAATTTTACCTCCACGCAGTCGTAGAAATAAATGGAGTATCAACAATCAATATTCAAAGTGCTTCAGTGCAGAGATCAATCCCAACTCCTCAGTCTCCATTGATGCAAAGGCGAAGTCTCCACGAAAAATAAGCTCCTTGCAATCTCTAGGAAGGTTGACAACATATCAAGTGTAGAGGTAGTTTTCATCATGCTACGAAGGTTGCAGATCAAGGTCTCAACCCACAATGAAGGAGGTCATAGCAATCCTTCTTTGAGATTGTAGCTCTCAAATCATAGGCGTAGAATCACAGCTCTTCTAAAAAATCATGGACTCAATCTTCACAAAGGTTAGACTCCTAGAAAACGTGGACGTCTATGCATCTCTTAAATAACTTGTGGAGTAGTCTTCACACAACAGGCTTGGGTATATGATCTTCTCTACACAACTTCAATTCGTGGGAAGAGGAGAGCCCATGCAGCAACTCTCAACAACATTACTCCAAAAGATGGAGAGAGCCCATGATAGAGAGGGCACACAAAGAAAACTTAGGATTTCGAGATGGAAGCTGCTGAAAAAGAGAAACAATAGTATGCGTGATGAGGATGAGGATAGACTCTCAGAAAATGTGGATGCATCCTACAGTTCTTCTATTCAACGTAGGAGGTGGAGATGATTTGTAGGTTATGGATTCTTGGATTTCGATTCATGCACTCACTCAACATTCAAACGATACCAAACAATCACCACAGAAATTAGGGTTTAGGTATGAAACACAAAAACTCCCATGGAAGTAGGAGTACGAAAAGGCATAAGATGGCATGCAATGCTAGGTCATAGAGTTGGCAGGAGATGGATGGAAGCACTAGAACTAGGCAAAAGGGTAGAAGGGGTAGAATTCCCACTACAAGAGTTATGGCAAGCAACCAGAGTTATGGCGGGTAGCTCTGATGCCAATTGACAGGTTTAATAACTCATGGATTCATTTATTCAGCAACTAAAAACCTTTATTTATACATTAACTATGTGACTCTTGGACTTCGGATTCCAAGAGATCAGTTGGAGTCTCCAAGACTCCTCATCTTGCATAACCGAAACTATTTACATTATCCCGAAGGATTCCCACACACACACATATAATTGGTAGTTTATGTTATAGGTGTTATAATAACACCTACTAGTGTAATTCTCTTCACTTTTGATTCAAGATGGAGGTTGATCTCCAAGGATCCTAGATTGCACGAGGATGAGACAAATGTAGTGTCCAAATTGATTTTATGGTCGTGGTTATTTGAAATAAACAATTATAATTACGCCGAGAGGAGATCTTGTAACGTTTGTCGAGTATTTGTCGAGTAACAAAATAATAACAAAATAATAAAAATAAAATATTGTAACGTCGGCCATTAATAAAAATATAATAAGTAAAAAAGATAAAGAAGTAAAAAATATTATAGTTGACATAAAAAGTAGAAATATAAGAAATACAATAAAGAAGTAAAAAATATATTATAGTAAACATAAGAAGTAGAAACAAAAGAAATAAAAATAAAATAACATAGCCGACATAAGAAATAGAAAAAACAGAAGGGATTTGAACCTTAATAGAAAAACATGGTTGCATCAACAATGCGCAAAACAAATATTAGAAATATAAGAAGTAAAAAAGATAAAGAATAGCTGACATAAAAAGTAGAAAGATGGTTGCATTGATTTCAACAATGCGTAAAACAAATAGTAGAAATATAAGAAGTAGAAAAGATAAAGAATAGCTGACATAAAAAGTAGAAACATAAGAAATAAAAAAAAAAAAGTAAAAAATATATTATAGTAGCCATAAGAAGTAGAAACAAAAAAAATAAAATAAATACTATAGCCAACATAAGAAATAGAAAAAATACAAGGGATTTGAACCTTAAGCCCAATCATCTCATTACTTAACAATCGACAACAAACAAATAGTCTAAAAAAACACAAGATGCATATTGATTTGATTCGTTGCATTGATTTCAACAAATGTATTGTTTTTTTTGTTATTTACATCTGTAAATTGAATTCAGCAATTTAATAAAAAAATGTTACAAAAAAATATATTATAGCCTACATAAAAATTAGAAATATAAGAAGTAAAAAAGAGAAATAAGTAAAAAATATTATAGCTAACATTAAATGTAGAAATATAAGAAATAAAATAAAGAAGTAAAAAATATATTATAGTAGACATAAGAAGTAGAAACAAAAGAAATAAAAAAAATTGCTATAATCGACAAAAGAAATAAAAAAAATAGAAGGGATTTGAACTTTAATAAAAAACATGGTTGCCCTGATTTCAACAATGTGTAAAAGATAAAGAAGTAAAAAATATTATAGTTGACATAAAAAGTAGAAATATAAAAAATAAAATAAAGAAGTAAAAAATATATTATAATAAACATAAGAAGTAGAAACACAAGAAGTAAACAATAATTACTATAACTGACATAAGAAATAGAAAAAATAGAAGGGATTTGAACCTTAAGTTCTTTTTTACATGTATGCATTGTATCAATTTAATAAAAAAACATTGTTGTATTGATTTCAACAAAGCATTGTTTATTAAACCATAAACAAATTTTCTTCAAAAACACAAAATACATATTAATTTGATTATTTGCATTGATTTCAACAATGCATTTTTTTTTGTTATTTACATCTATAACTCCAAGCAAAAATGGTTTTGAACCTTGTTCTCTAGGTTAACACAAGCCCAACAACCTTACTACTTACTAGTAGACCACACGCAAATGTTATTAAATAACACAAGATGCATATTTATTTGATTCATTGCATTGATTTTAGCAATGCATATTTTGTTTTGTTTTTACATGTATGTATTCAATTTATCAATTTAATAAAAAGTAAAAAAATTGCATTGATTTCAACAATGCTTGTTTTTTGTTATTTACATTTATACATTGAATTTATCTATTTAATAGAAAAACTATTTGCAATGATTTCAACACATGAAAGTTTTTTTTCTTTATTTTAGGGTATATTGTGGATCATCATGATAATATTGCAAATAATGAAAATATTGATGATAAAAAAGAAAAGTACGACAAATGTATAGAAGAGAAAGAGAAAAAGAATCATCAAAACATATAGAAGAACCTAGAAAACACGATCGTGAACTAAAGAGATCATGAAGAAGTGTTATTTGTGCAAATAGATTCTCAAAAGCATAAATGAAAGATAATTTCAGGGTTATATAGGAATCAGTATATAAATACCAATGAATATGACATACTTGGATACATGGAATGTGATAACAAAGAAAATTGGAACTCTAATTTTGTTGATATGGAAACTTCCAATCATGCACTACAGTTGATATCTGAAAACCGACAATTGAATTCCATTGTTCATAATAATCGTACTCAAAATTATTCAATTGAAATCTTAGTGGAGAAGCAAAGAAAATCATTTGAGATTATTCTTGAGCATTACATAGGTAGGAACAATGAACCACTACAAATGATTATCCAAGGAACTATAGGTACAAGAAAATATTACTTGATTGGAGCTATTAGACAAACACTAGAAATTGATTATTATCCAGATAAGTCACCATTACTTTTTTTGGCCCCAACCAATGTTGCAAGACGTGGGATAACTGGCACTCAAATCGCCCCACTTTTCCGGCAATTTGTTCCCTAGATCCGATTATAAAAACCGGCAAAATCGTAGTTCCACCCCATTTACTGCGAAACTATGCCATGGACTTGTGCCCCTAGGGGTTTTGGCCCATTTTAAGATGACCCAGATCATCGAAATTCCAAAAAAAAAAACCAGAACAGGTGGAACTGTGCCTCGCTGGAAAGTTTCAATCGTCGGAATACCGGGGCAATTTGAGTGCCAGTTATCACACGACGTGTTGCAACGTTTAATATATCTACATCAACAATGCAACAAAAAAAATGGGGATTAACATTGGAGAAGGAAACTATAAATATTAGAAACAAAGAAAGACGGGGAATCCCATTTACAACAATATCATGAGTAAAAGGTCTGGATGGTCTTCATCCTTTCACATATGATCAATACGAGAAGATGCCAAAGGGAACATGAGTGGGAACAAGAGAAAAGGAAGAAGAAATATGACAGTTGATGACATTGTAATATATTTGATCAAATCCCTTGAGGTGCAAACCTTTGCTTTTCTTCACTAAAAAACGGTGCAAACATTTGCTTTAACAATTTACTCAATCCTTAATACTTATTACTTACATTATGATAATCATCATAATTTTATTTGTGTTTTCAACTTAACCTGTTCCTTACAATGTTGATCAAACTCCAGTTTTGTGTCACCGCCCACGACTGGAACCAGCCTAGATCCAAATCCTAGGCTCTATCAAGCACTGAGAATGATCAAATCTCCCTAGGTGCAAACCTTTCAGGTATTGCACTCAAGGAGCTTTTCGAGGAGAGGTTTGCACCTCGGGAGATTTGATCCCTCTCGTTGCTTAATAGAGCCTAGGATTTGGA
Source organism: Larix kaempferi (assembly GCA_027924585.1). Taxonomy (NCBI): domain Eukaryota; kingdom Viridiplantae; phylum Streptophyta; class Pinopsida; order Pinales; family Pinaceae; genus Larix; species Larix kaempferi. Next base: position 5,118,619 of record BSBM01000751.1, on the reverse strand, counting down.
TCTAGGCTGGTATATATACATATAAAGAATAATTGGTAGTTGATGCATGGATAACGGGAAGTTCGTAGTAGACAACCTGTTTAACTAGAAGAAGGTGAGTGATAACAACTAGCTAAGACATAGATAACGGGATGATTACAATTACACATGGAAAACAAACATATATTATAATATATACACATATAAAAAATAATTGATAATTGATGTATAGATAACGGACAGTTCGTTGTAGACAACCTGTTTAACTAGAAGAAACTGAGTGATAACAACTAGCTAAGACATAGATAACAAAATGATTACAATTACACATGAATTACACAAATTAAATAATTATACAAATTTTATTTCATTTTCCTTTTTACCCATTATAATTAAAATTAAAATCCTTACTAATTATCCTTTTCCATTTACAAGCTATTTTTATTGTTTCTATGGTGCATATTCAACAACTTATATTTATGAACTAACCTTATGACTTTCACAAAAGCTCATTCTACCACAATTAAATTATTCTGATATACAAACCCTCTCGAATATACTTTTGCTCTACCTTATCTTCCCCGCACGTTACTCTATGATGAGAAAATCGATTTATAATATATATAAGAAGTTATTCAATGCATAACATGACATTTACGTAAGTATTATTGCAAGTGGCAAATATTATATATGTGTAGTGTTAAGCATGATATATACATAAGAACTATTGCAAGTGGCAAATATTATATATTTGTAGTGTTAAGCATGATATATACGTAAGTACTATTGCAAGTGGCAAATATTATATATGTATAATGTTAAGCATGATATATGCACTAGTACCATTGCAAGTGGCAATTATTATATACGTGTAGTGTGTTATCAAAGATATGATTTTTACTTTATATTATGTGAAAATAGAATTAGTAAGAGTGATTGAAGATTGAAATGGTTTACATGTTTTTCTCTCATTTTCACATAAAATTTTAAGAACCATTATTATAAGGAGTTCAATGTCAAATTAAGTTGAAATTTAAAATAAATTAATTAAAGTGTATAAAGTTCGGTTTCATAATAAAAAAATTATAATTTATAAACTATTGTAATGTTTATATCTATCTCAAGTCAAAATGAGTGTTTATTGTGTATTCTAGAAGTTATAATTTTTCATTGATAAATCAAAATCAAAATATATTTTTTTAGTTTAAATGAGGTTAATGATTAAGATTATGAGTTTTCTCTTTTGAGGTCATATGTTTGAGTTAGAGAAGAGTGGGGTATGTATACCTACATATACTAAGTAGTTAAATCGCTAGTTAAATCGTTGCACAAAGAGAATCCCTTGTCCCATAAACAAAAGGATCTCATAAATCAATATAATGTATTGTTGGAATGCGACCTTAAAAATAAGTTAGTATTATTATCATTATTAATGAGTTTATAATGTTTATTGATCAGTGAAAAATATTTATATTTAAACAATACAAAGAAAATAAATTAAGTGTTTATATATAGCAAAACCAATGCAAATAGAGTAGAGTAAATGTTAATGAGAAATGAAATCTCCCTAATATATCATATCGATAATAGACAATAATCGTAAGATCAAAATAGCTTATAGATCAAAGATGTTAATATTTGGTGAAGGATTACTATTGGACATGTGTTGTACTATTTGTACGTTCCCAAAGAAAAGGGTGTTTGGGGGCTGATTAGTTCCCCCAACTAGTAGGGGGGGGGGGGTGCAGTAAACCCCCCATTGGGAATTAAGGGGCAATGCCCTCAAAATAATTTTTTGGGGTCCATTTTTGGTATGTTTTGAGATGTTTTGGGTCAATGATTTTTCAGACCATTGTAAACTAATGCCAGTTAAGGAATGGGGTTGTAATATAATATGACTTGATGGATTATAGTTTTGGATCTTATAACATTGTATTGTAAACATAAAAGATAATACAATGAAATAGAGAGTGGAGAAACTTTCAAGAATGTTGGTTTTCTTGGTTTTGGGTTTCCAAGGTAAAACTCTATGTATTGTGTGTAAGAGCCATTGTTAAGTCTTGTGTTTTAGATTCTATTTGATGTTGTTTTTATTACAAAATTTTATCAAACTCTTCATATGGTTTTAGAGCTAGTTTATTGGCTTTAGGGAGGCACCTTTGTTTTTAGGGTTCAACTCATCCTATGAAGAGAAAGGGTATCTTGGTCTACAATGAATCTGTGTTGGAGTGGGATATTGGCATAGTGAATATTCAAGTGTATAGAAAATGGCGAGCAATTCAAGAATAGAAAAAGAGAAGTTTAATGGCCAAAGATTTGATTTATGGAAGCTAAATGGAAGAACTTCTTGTAGATAAAGAACAATGGAGTTATGTGGATCCAGTAACAAATCCCAAGAGTATGTTAAAAGAATATTGGGAAAAGCTTGATAGAAAAGAGAGAAGCACGATTTGACTTTGCTTATTAGCTTCAATGATGTTGAACACCTATGGAGAAGAAAATGAAAAGAAGTTGTGGAATATGTTGGGGTATAAGTATCAATAAAATCCCTTGGTAAACAAGTTATTTCTTCAAAAGAAGTTGTACCATCATAGGATGGAGGATGGTAACTATGTGGTAGATCATCTAAATTTCTTTAATACTCTAGCAAGTCAACTAGCCTATATTGATATTAATATGGAGAAGAAGATAAGCATATTACCTTGCTATGTTCTTTTCCAAACTCTTGGTATCGTCTAGTTGTAGAAATTGGTAGTGCCACACAATCCACATTAAAGTTCAAGGATGTAGTTGCATCCTTTTTATCGAAGGAAATGAAGAGAAAATACATGAAGGGTGTGACCAAGGATGCTTTATCTATTAGAGGTCATTCCCAAGAGAGGAAAAAGAAGTATTCGAGGGGCATATCTAAGTCTAGAGTTAGATATACATCTCCAAGACAATTTGAAAAGAAATGTTAGAAATGCGATAAAGCTAGGAATTATAGGAAAAATTGTAGATCTAAAAATGTTGATGAAGGTAAGGCATCATATGATGTTGTTTTTACATAAACAAAAACCTTCACATAACAAGGAGGTGATGTTTACTTAGCATTTACAAGTACACATGTAAATCATGATGTATGGTTGATCAACTCAGATGCTTCATTCCATATGATTCCTCATGAGGAGTGGTTTTATGAATATAAAAAGTAGAATGGATGTGATTTCTTCCTAGGATATGACCTGATAGCCAAAATCATAAGACGTGAATGGGTTAAGATACTACTCAAATATGGAAGGATTATAACTCTTCCTAAGTTTTTGCACATTCCAAATCTATCCAAAAACATAATATATGTAAGTAAAATGGGTGATATAGGTGGGCATGATATTTGAAAAGGACACATGCAATATTTAGTGGGTATAACCAAATTCATAAATCCATTGAATAACAAGATAAGACAACCTTCACTTGTCCCTAGAAAACCTTTTACCATAGGGTTCTTCCCTTTGGCTTAAGCAATGCACTATGAACATTTCAGTGGGTTGTATTTTGTTTCTTCATTGGTTTAATCCCTAACTATGTTGAAGATTTCATGGATGACTTTATGAAAAATGGTAACACCTTTGAGGAAGCACTATTTAGATTACAAAATCTCATCCAACGATGTCATCAATATCACCTTTCCCTGAGTAATTAAAACTTATTTTTGATGATGAATCGAGGAATTGTCATAAAAAATCATATTTTTGTTAAGGGGATTGCGGTAGACCCTACCAAAATAACCATCATATAGTAATTAGACATACCTCAAAACAAAAGAATGTCAAGAATTTTTGGGACATGTCAGGTATTTCCGCATATTAATTAAATATTTCAACAAGATTGTTTCCCCTCTATTCACCATTCTCTCCAAAGATGTGGAATTTAAATGGACTCTAGCCTACCGATAAGCATTTTTGTGTGGACCTAAATGGGAATTTCCTTTCACACACACACACACATGCATTGGATAAATGTATAGGTGCAATATTAAGGTAGAAGGAGGAAATTGTAATGTATGTTATATTTTTATCAACAAGAATCTTGCACATGCAAAATTGAAGTACACAGTTATTGAACGGGAATTCTTATCAATAGTCTTTGTTGCCAACAAATTATGTCATTACATTATAGGCTATCTTTTTTTTTTCATACTAACCATTCTACTATTAAATATCTTATGAGAAAACCATTTAATAGTGATAGAATCATCTGTTAGTTCTTATTGCTTCAAGAATTTGACATAAGTATGCTTGATAATCATGCTTGGGAGAATGTTATTGCAAGTTTTTTTTTTCGCAAGTAAATGGGGATATAAAGGACAAACCAGAGGATGAATCTTTTCCACATGAACACCTCTTTGTCATATCTGTAAACACACCTTGGTTTGCAAATGATGCTAATTGTTTGGTAGCAAGAAAGCTAAAACAACAATTTTCATACAAAGAATGGTGTGCATTGATCCAAAAGAGTGGCACTTTTACCTGAACCAAATTTTATTTATTCAATCTTGGACCGGACCAGATTCTTTGATAGTGTGTTCGAAAGGATGAGGTGTATGAAGTTATAAAGTTCTGGCATTATGAGCCTTGTGGACATCATTTTGTTGCTAAGAGAATTGCATGAAAAATCCTTTCCACTCGATATTATTGGACCACACTGCATAAGGATCCCAAATATTATATAAGATGAGCATAATACAACCAAGGCATAGGTTGACCTACCAGAATAGAAGAAATGTTGTTACAATCGATATTATATTTGGAACCCTTTAAGAAATGGGGGGTTGGCTTTGTCAATCCGATCAAACTACCTTAAACTGGTTTAAGTATATTGTTGTATGTATGGATTATCTTACCAAGTAGGTATAGGTCCAAACTCCCAATAACATTCAATAAAATAGGGTGGCTAAGTTTCTTTATGACGATGATTTTACAAGATATGGAATACCTTGGGAAATAGTTTCAGATCAAGGAGCACAGTTCACCTCAACAATGATTGACCAATTGATGCATCTTTATCCAATCAGGAACTGAATTATACACCATACCACCCCCAAGCCAATGGGTAAGTGGAAGTCATTAATAGAGAGATTGAGAATATTCTAACCAAGGCTCTTCAATTCCACCATCGAGATTCAATAGACTTCCAAAAGTTGTTTGGGATTATCATACAAGATGGAAAACATCAACCATGTTCACCCCTTATAAGCTTGTCTATGGAAATATAGTGCTCTCGCATATTGAATTTGAAACCAAGACTCTTCAGACAATATTTGAGTTGGGTATTGACATATTTGGTGCCCAACAAGATTGTCTTATTCAATTGAACTTATTGTATGAGTTTCATCAAAAAAATATGTATCATACTTAAACTTTGTGACAACAACGTACTTAGTGACATGATATCCTTATAAAAAACAAATCATTTTAGCTAGGTGACTAGGCATTCTTGTATGATTCACACTGTGATTTTAAAGGCAAACTTTGCACCCAATGGTTAGGACCTTATGAGGATGAGACTAATTTAAAAAATGGGGCAGTCAAACTTTTGATTATTGATGATGAAAAAATGCTACTTTTAGTAAATGGACAACATATGAAGATGTGCAAAAACCTCATTGAAATGATGGATTTATATCCAATCTACAACATCACAAATCACTAAGTGTGATTGCAGGCCTTATAGGCCCTCATTCTACCTATATAAAATTCTTAGTTACACAAAAAAAATCATCTTGTGGTGAAAACCAATTTTCATGTCACAAACCATAGGGTATTTTGAAAACCATAGATGGACAAATTCTCTATGGTTTCAAAAAAAAATCTGCAGTGAAAACTAGATTTGGCGTCATAGGACATAGATTGTCTTGAAAACAAGAAATGGCAATATTCTCTATGTAAAAAAAATGGTGCAACACTTCTCTGCAACAATGATGTTCTCCCTATATGCATTTTTTTGTCACAACATTAATTTTTTGTTGATAGAAATGCTCTACAACAAAGATAAGTAGTGATCTTTGGTTTCCTTTATGTGTTGTTGTTCTAAGCTACATATTACTCTTTCAAAAAACTATTTTAATTCCAACAGCTGAAGAGTTTTTCTAAATAGGGTTTTAGAACCTAATTGCATCAAGTGAGCATGCCATCACATTGTAGACTTTTAACACTACTCCATGTTGGCATGCACAATTCTAGTGTGATCTTATATCCTCGGCACTTACATTTATTTTTGCATTTAAATTTGATGTAGCATAATGTCTCCTAGCATATCCTTGCCATCCCTATGTATAATTCATCCTATACATGACTTAATAACCCTATAACGTTCTAGTGGATCGATATTTTAACTACCTTGTACATTGATATCATAACCTGTCACCCCCTGATTCGAACTCCTATCATTCACCTCCTCCTTACACATGAAAAAGGAAAGGAATGGAATGTGATGGTTGTTGTACCTAAAAGAGTGGTAAAAAATATGACTTGCACAAACTACCCACAACCTAACTGCCATATAATTTCTATGTCACTTCTCTACATGCATTGATTCGTAATGGTAGACTGTGGAAATCATGCATTAAATTCAGCATACATGATGATGCTAATTGTTGCATTCCATTTTTAAAAACAACATAGTTACCATGCTTTCATAGTTAATATTGAACCAAGGATTGAATCAACTAGCAAGTGCTGAATTTTTACACAACATAAATGGGTGGGAATTTGAACAGATAGGAACTAATCTCTGTAGTAGAAGTACTTGAGAATGTCAATGTTGTCGATATATTCCATCAAGGAGGTTGGATACAATTTTTTGAATGTGTCCAGAACATTAATATCCTTCCTTTCACAGATAAGTTCACACAATATTTGCTACCAAGGTGAACACAAGTTCAACAATTGGAATCGCAAGTAATAGAAGAATATATCACTCATGTCACTGGGCTCTCACAAGAAGGAGAATAATGGTTTAAGGAGAAAAATGAATCAATTAAAGGGGAACTTCCTTGCCACTAATGAATACACAGAAGATACAAGACAGGGCATCAAATTCACTTCCCTTCCGTGACCTTGTGACAAATTCTATAGCACATCATAAAACACATAATCTATGAACGATATGATTCCTTTTATACTGCAATCGAAAATCAGTTTGCCTTTATTTCTAATGTGTTCACTATTATCCATGGTTTTGCAACACCAAGTAGGTAAATACAATTAGTTGGTTCACTCTACCTTAAAAAGTTTGTTTGTTAAAGATGCATTTTATCAAAGTCATCTGTAACGCACCCTTCTTACACTAGACTTAAGACACACTAATTTTTTTTGTTAATTTAAAACATATATGCATAATAGCCACATGCATAATGATTATATGCATTCTTATGACAAGTGCATTTTAAAATCCTTAGTAACTATAAGTAAATATTGGAAGCTTAAACTATTTTATAAGACCCGTGAAATATTATATCAAATGCATAACAAATAAAATCATATTAGTGGAAGCATAATTATCTCCACGTGTAGCACATATCACAAATATAAAATTTATGCCATATTTAGTACCCATAATATATCTTCTATTTATATACATTAATGAACTAAGGTTTGGAAGGAAACACTTCCAATCCTTCCTTATAAATAATTTCCTAAGAACTGCACATCAAACCTTTTGTTGAGAAGTACACAATAAAACTTTTGCACTAGGACCTACATAGTAAAACTACCTATGCAGTAAAACCACCTGCATAATAAAACCTGCACAGTAAGAACTTTTACACTAGGACCTGTGCAGTAAGACTTGTGTAGTAAAACTTCCTACACAATAAACCTCGCATAGTAAGAATTTTTACACTAGGACCTGTGTAGTGGAACTCATATAAATGTAACAAAAGAAATTAAAACTATATACATAGTTCAACTTCAAGTTATGAAATTCCCATAATTTTCATTTTAACCATAACCAAAAATATTCTTTTAAACTTACTGCATAGTAAATTTTGTGCAGTAAGAACTGCACATTAAACATTAATTGTGCAGTAAATACTAAATTAAGACTTGCGCAGTAATCTTCACAAGAAAATGGAACAAATGCGAATAAATCTATATGCATAGTTAATCCTTAAGTTATGCAATTTTCCCAAATTATTACAACAAAGAAGAACAAAATTTACTATGCAGTAAGAACTACACAATAAGAACTATATCATAGGACCTGCGCATTATGGTTCTCATAAATTATTTATGATAATAAGTACCAATATTTTTAATACATAGAATGCAATGACCAATCCAACCCGTGGTATTTTGTTTGTTTCATCGTGTGGTTTTCAAAACAATAATACCATTTCATGCAAGGAATAATAAATTAGGTTGAATCTAAACTTAGAATTAATCATTTAAACTTCTTTGGAATAAATAAATTCAGCCAGTGGTTTTGAAATACAAAATACCATCCATTGCAAATTCTTCCTATGGTTTTCAAAAAACACAATACCATCCAGTGCAAGGCACAATATACAAACCTTAGCATATGGTAATTGTTTATACATTTTATTTATTAAAGAAAAAATACCTTTGAAATAAAAATAAACATCTTGAATAAATAATTCAAACATTTCATGTAATTCTTTAAGTACTATTTCTCCAATTAAATACCTTCGACGCGACCATATAAACTTCTCTGAATAATTCAGTCAAACTTATTAATTAACACTTAGGAACTATTTTCCCCAAATTAAATACCTTTGACTTAAACATTTAAAACTTCATTTAATAATCATGTCGAACGTTTCATTTAATTCTAATTATTTTCTTCCAATTATATGGAAAATAAGAGTTAAACTCTTCAATAAATTTTAACACACATTTCGTTTGAGCTGTGCAGTAATTAGTAATCACTACAGGGAATTGCTATGATAAATATTTAATCGCGACAAGCAACCAAGTTATAGGGGAAATATAAGAGGAAATGTAATAAATATGAATAGAATTTCAACTTAGTTATCCGTTCATTAACTTTCCTTCTCGCGATTATAAATTTTAACAAACATACTACGCAATAAAACTTGTACCCATTCCATCTACATGAATTTTAACCAAGTAAAACACCAATTCCTTCCTTGTATCCAAACTCAGAAAATTAAACAAGGAAAATCATATAAATTTTTATCGGTCATCAATTAAATAACATCTCGGGAATTAAAACACCATTTCCAGGAATTGAAAACTTATCTGGAAAAATATTTGAAATTGGAAACAGGTTGTGTGTGAGGCGTGCTACACCCAATCGTAGAAAAATTTTCTCATTAATATCTCAAAAAAATGTCACCCCCGAGCTGGCACTCATGCATCACCAGATGGACATCTTACCACTCCCATAATTTCTCAGGATTAAACTCTTGGCAATCAGATAATTGACTTAAATCCAATTCCATGCCAAACCGTGCATTTCACCTCCTTGATTTCCTTCTGACTACACAACATTGATACATGTCACTACCATCTGTGCTCAGAATTCCACCAATTCAGCATCCTACACCATTTTCCACTTCACTGGTACAACTAGAGAAAAATTGGTCTAACTGCAAAATAGTGAAAACACATCACTGTCATATGTGCTCGGAATTCCACCAAGACAATTAGCTACACCTTTACCCATTTCAATGGAACATTAAAATGAAAAATTGGACATAGTTTCAACAAAAAAACTCCAACAACTGGTTTACAGACTCAAGAATTCATATCAAATTCCCTTCTCAAACAATCATTCTCCTTTGTACGCTCAGACCTCCCACCTGCGCGGATTCTTCTTCCCAGATGAAGGAATAATGAAATTCCTTTTTCGTGCATTAGTTTAACGCATGGAAAGATGGAACCACGTGGTTTATCCAATAGACCCACGTTTCCCCTTTATATTTATATTTTTTTATTTTTAAAATAAAAACATGTAAGCTCTCCCCTTAATCCCACTTAAACCCACTTAAATCATAATAATGATTTAAAGCAAGTTTTAAATTAATTAAATGGAATTAAGACTTAATCATGACTTAGGATAATAGGGACTTAAAGGTTTAAAAGTGTCATAACATGGTTTCCCTCCTAGGACATTCTAACCCCCTTACTATCTCTGGTGAATACATGAGTCGTTGATCTCTTCCGCGTACTGCCTCAACACAGCCAGTTGTGGATTTTAATATTAATAATTACAAAAATACAACATGTTCATCCTTGCAGGAATTCATAAACAATGGCCATCATCAGACTAGGGGTTTCAAACCAAGGGTGTTACATCATCCGCAAGGAAATTGGGAAGCCTTTGTTGAATGACAAGCTATAATGTGAAGTTTCCTCCCACGACTTCGCGCTTGAAGGTAGTTGCTTTGCTAGAGTGTTCCCTCATTGATATGTTTATGGGACAATAGCCTTCCCCAAATACATGGAACAATGGTTGTAAAAAAACTAATGTTCCCTCATTAAAGGTAAATGTTACTATTTATTTATTGTGGCTGAGGATTTTATGCATTTATGTTTGAGCACAAAAAGGATAAGGATCCTATCTTAAAAAATGGCCCCTATTTCATGGGATCAAGGGGCATGTACCTAAAGAGATTGACCCTAGAATTTGTCCTAGAATTGGATTTTCCCTCAACAATCCTTATTTGGGACCTACTTCCTCACCTCCCTATTTATTGATGAAATGAAGCTCTGGAGGCAATAGGAATTTTTTTAGGGAAGTAAATAAATAATTTGGATATCAAAGGAATGTATAAATGGACCTAAATAAATGCTTCGAAGAAGCAATCAATATTTCCTTGGACAGTTGGACTCGTCTCCAAAACCTTTATTTTGAATAAATGTCATTCAAGTGAAAAATATGTCATGAATGTGGCCATTTTCCCAAGAATTGCAAATTTGAGCCTCCTTATTAACAACCCTCTGATTCTTCAGATTAATGGTAATCAATTAAGCGCTTCTTTGAACCCAAATAGTCATCTTCCCAAGTAACCTTGATTGCCAAAAGTAATCCACTTAATTCTTCCAACCATTTTTTTACACTTTCTCCTCCTTACACACCCTTGAGTCTTCCTTAACCATTCCTTGGCCCTATTTGGAATCCCCTCCTATCACTAAAAGTTTCCCTTTCCCTCCTAGCTCTTCCACCCCTCCCTCTCTATTGTCTTCCTCCCAAACTTCCACTCATAACGTTGGTCCTTTCAAGATCCCATATCATTGTCTAGACACCCCCCCACCCCCCGCGGACAAGATATCCTAGCATTGATCCTCTATCAAGCTTGTTGCAACCAAATTCTATGAATAAATTAGAGTTGAATTGCAAGTGGAGTAATAACAAGGAAAAAAACACAACAAGGTTAGGAAGAATAAGAGGTTAAAGAAGGAAAATCCTAGAAAAAATCCTGGAGGATAACTAACAAAGAAAAGAGGGAAGATGCAATGTCAAAAGATAAGAATCTTGACACTCACTCTCTTTGAAAGTTGTATCTAAGATAGGAACTTAAGCATAGGTTTCATGTCAAACATGCCATAAGTCAATAAAGTCAATTCTAATTTTTAATTCACTCTAATAACAAAGCAAATATATTATATTTAACTATTGAGTCTAATAAAGTGTATTTTTAAATACATTAGTGATTTAGACTAATGTCAACCATACATCTCACTAAGAGATTAGGGTTTCAGATTAAGTATAAAGACCAGTCAAGGTAGAGGGTTAAGACACATTCATTATTGACTCAAAGGAAATTTTGGTCAGGAGGTGATTAATTTCATGTGTGGAGCAAAGATGGAGTGATGGAGAGGAGAAAAGTCCAGTAACCAGTTAAAGGGAAATGCTCAAGTTCGTACATGATATATCCATACAATCAAACATATCCATACAAATATGTATGTATAGTCAGGTGGAATAGGTATGTATGGACATAAGGGCAACCTGTATAGTAGGAAGTGACCAATGGGTTGTTTTCTCATTTTTGAAGGGTAGTTTTACTCAATAAGTGTGTAGATTTATTCCAATTAATTGTATCATACAATTATTAGTTTGAAAGTATGTGGAGGTTTCCTTGTAGGATTTGAATTATTTATGAAAGGTTGATTTGAAGGAGTAAAGTATATGTGTGTTGTCTTTTTCTTTCGTTATTTACTTTCCAACTACATGTGTGACTATTGTTGTGTGAAATAATTTAATTTCCACAATTTAATAACAAGTTTGGGTTTAGTTGAGAGCACAAGGACAATAGTCACCTAGGGTTTGGAAATTTTAACATGATATAAGAGCTTCTATTATTGATAGGATATGAAAATTTTATAGCAGTAGATCGACTGTCGTAAACAATTGCTAGGAGCCATGACCTATAGTAAGAGGATTTAAGAGGTAGTACTTAAAAGAGTTCCAAGTTTGTATGCATATTGGTGCAAGGGTGACAATGAAACTAAAATTGCAGGTCTATCTAACCTTGGAAAACTGTCACTAAAATTTGCGGTTCCACCGAAAAAAAAACCAAAAATCTTCAAATGAAACATGCAGCAGGTTTGGACATTTTATAAAACATGATTATGAACCCTTTTATGGAAACTAGCTCTGAAGGTTTCACCACACACTTAACACTTCTTCGTAACATACATGAACTATGGATCAACTATAACTTGCATTCGGTTTAAATGAACTATATAAAACGACTTTCGGCAGAGACTATAATTACAGATTCATAGATCAAGTGTAAATTCAATGCAAATACAAAAGGACCTGTAATAACTCACGGATTTACTAAGGGTGTCTCCAAATATATGCAAATCGATCCTCCCTGGGTAGCTTGATATAAATTCTTTGCTTTTGATTATGCACAACAAACAAATTTAGATACAAGGGTTCCAGACGTCTCCAAATCTGGAAAACGTATTCCTTCTGGGCAGTTTGATTCGAATACCTTCTTCTGAATCATACACAGTAAACAAATTTTAATACAAGGGTTTATTCACACCGATAACCATAATAGAAACAAGCTTTATTTTTTCACTGATGAAAAACCTCTACAGTAACTCTTACTGTCTTCTTCTTCCTACCTGTCTACCCCCCCCCCTCTCGACTGATCCTCGATTTTCTTTTAACTACCCTAACAAGCTAACAAACCCTTCCATAGATTTAGGAATTTATTATTTTTAGGAACAACTAACCCCTACTAACTAGCAACAACTAACCAGATGGCCCAGTCTCCTCCCAGGGAGCTTTTGATAGTCGTATATTCCTACATTAACTCCAAAATTGACAACAATACTAATTGTCTACATAATTCAAATTAATAAGCATTCAATAAACTATTTTCTCTAAACCCTTAGAACCACTTTCTCAAGCCACAACATGTGATCAATGCATCACATTGATGGATCTAACTTGATGCTCCTGCATCAGACTCCCCTGGTCAGAAAAATTCATGAACTCTTGTTCATGATTTATTCTACAGTACTACCACTTTTATGTATGAGTGCAGCAGTCACCCAAGTAGCATCTTCCAATGGTTGATTCTTCCACTTGATCAGGTATTCATAGTATTCTTGTCCTCTAGTTTTCTTCAACACTCTAGTGTCCAAAATCCTCTCCATTTCCATCTTTGGCACAGTAGGAATCTGTTTCTGCCATTCAACTCTCTGTCTAGTATCTAGATCATTTGTTGATGAAGTTTCTGCTTCAACCTCTTTGTAAGGATACAAATATGCAACATTAAAGATAGGTGATATTCCTATATCATCTGGAAGTTCAATTTCATAAGCATTTGCTGAAAATTTCCTCAAGATTTTACAAGGCCCAATTTTCTTCAACTTTAGTTTATTATAAGTGCCTCTAGCAAATCTTTCCTTTTTCAGATATGCTAATACTAGATCACCTTCTTCAAAATTCAATTCTCTCCTCTTCAGATCTGCCCTCTGTTTATACTTAAGACTGTTCTCCTGCAATTGTTCTTTAACATGTTCATGCAACCTCTGCATGTACAAAGCAAAATGTTCTGCATTTACACTCCTTTTCTCCATCATTCCCAAGTCTATGAGATCAAACACTCCTCTTGTATTTGTCCCATAAATAATTTTAAAAGGACTCAAACCTGTACTTCTATTAGGTGAATCATTATATGCAAACTCATCCTGTGGTAAAGCTAGATCCCACTGATTAGGATGTTCACTAACTAAACTTCTCAGAATATTACCCAAGCTTCTATTTGTAACCTCAGTTTGTCCATCAGTCTGAGGATGGTAAGCTGAACTAAAGTTAAGGTCTGTCCCTAATTTCTTCCATAAAGTCCTCTAGAAATTTCCAACAAACTTAGTATCTCTGTCAGAAACTATACTCATAGGAAGACCATGAAGTCTTACTATTTCTTTGAAAAACAGATTTGCAATCAGGGTGGCATCACTAGTTTTAGTACAAGGAACAAAATGTGCCATCTTTAAGAATCTATCCACTACAACAAATATGGAATCATTACCTCTCTGTGTTCTTGGTAATCCTAGAACAAAATCCATGCTTACTGCATCCCAAGGTCTCTTTGGAATAGGTAATGGCTGATATAATCCTGCAGTCTATTGTCTCCCTTTTGCATGCTGACAAATTTGACACTTCCCAACAAATCTCTGTACATCTGGTCTCATCCCTGACCAATAGTAAAAATTATTCAATTGAGAATAAGTTTTGTCATTTCCAAAATGACCAGCAAGTCCTCCACTATGCTTCTCCTTCAACAAATTCTCTCTCATTGAGCATTTAGGAATGCATAATTTACTTCCTTTGAACAATAATCCTTCTTGCAACATGAAATCTATCAATGGGCTTCTGTCTCTGAATACTTGATTCTGGCAAGCTTCATAAGCTTCTTTGAAATCAACATCTTCTACATACATGTCTCTCAAATGTTAAATTTTCTGAATTTACTTCAATATGATCTAGGATCTTAACTGAGAGAGCAACATGTACAGCATATCTACAGCATATCAATCATGGAGACAAAAATGCAAGCACACAAGAGACACAAAGATTTACTTGGGGAAAACCATAAAGGTGAAAAACCCCAATAACTTCCTCAGAGATAGATAGAGCAATGATACAACTAACCATAAGAGATAGATACAACCTAGCAGCAGATCCTCCTCCTCCATAAGTGCGCCACTCCTCCTTGAGTGCATGTGTGAGAAGTGAGTGAGTAAATAGAGTGCCTCCCGCACTCTATTTATACTTGACTTGACTTGCCTTTTTACCTAACTCATGTAGGCTCGAACTTAACCACATAACATAATGCTGACTGGGCCGACCCCCAATAGGGTGGTCTAATAACCCTTCGACCCACATGGTCGACCCCCAATAGGGTGGTCTAATAACCCTTTGACCCACATGACTTATACAGGCCCGACCCCAACAAGGTGGTCTAATAACCCATCAAGTATAAGTTACGACACTTACAATATAAATGATGACACTTCCGTATAGAGGAATAATACCATCTCTATAGGAATACAATATACATATATGTGAAATACATTCTGAAGTTACATATACATCAACACTCCCTCTTAACTAGGAAGGTATTTCTCAGCACAGTTCTTCTAGCACAAGTCATCTTCTCTGGATCATCGTCACTGGATAATCGTCATCGAGTCATCATCATCGTCACTGCTGCTGCTATCTCAATCAATCTCTGAATCTACTCGTCATAGGAAGTTCTACAGAGCCAGTCCTTTTTCATACTGGATGTATGCCCACCACCTGCAGGTCTTCGTCATCACTGGCCATACTGTGGAATCCTCAGGACTTATTACGTGCGTCACAAAACCTCGAAAGAGCATCCCAGGATGTTACGGGTACACAACTCCGACCTGTAGGATCTCCCAGGGCGCTATTACATGTGACCCCACCACAAAACCTCGAAAGAGCATCTCAGGATGTTACGGGTACACAACTCCGACCTGAAATCTCCCAGGGCACAAATTACATGTGGTCCACCACAAAACCTAGCAAGAGCATCTCATGATGTTACGGGTACACAACTCCGACCTGAAATCTCCCAGGGCAAAAATTACATGTGGTCATGGCAAAACCTCGAAAGAGCATCTCAGGATGTTACGGGTACACAACTCCGACCTGAAATCTCCCAGGGCCCAAATTACATGCCATAGGACAAAACCTCGCAAGAGCATCTCAGGATGTTACGGGTACACAACTGCAACCTGAAATCTCCCAGGGCACAAATTACATGTCCTCCCAGAACAATGTCTCGAAAGAGCATCCCAGGCTGTTACGGGTACACAACTCCGACCTATAGGATCTCCCAGACATGCTCATCTGCACAACCTGATCCACGGCCACAGAGTATCAACCTGATACTCACCATACATCATCCTGATGTACTCATGATCATCCTGATCATCATCACTGCAACTTCCTGCTGCATGTCATCTGGAGCAACATCCTGAAGCTCATCATCCATGATCATCCTGATCATCATCACTGCAATGTCCTGCTGCATGTCATCTGGAGCAACATCATGAAGCTCATCATCCATGATCATCCTGATCATCACTGCAACATCCTGCTGCATGATCCACCTGATCATCAATGCATCCACCTGATGCATACCAAGTATCTACCTGATACATATCATCATACATGATCCTCCTGATCATACAATGTATCCACCTGATACATGATAGATATCACCATACATGATCCACCTGATCATACAATGTATCCACCTGATACATATACAGATACATGGTCCAAGCATCCAACATGATGCATATACAAAATACATACACATGATCCAACTGATCATATCCAGCATCCAACATGATGCATACATACATAAATGATCCAACTGATCATATCCAGCATCCAACATGATGCATACATACATAAATGATCCAACTGATCATATCCAGCATCCAACATGATGCGTACATACATAAATGATCCAACTGATCATATCCAGCATCCAACATGATGCATACATACATAAATGATCCAACTGATCATATCCAAGCAGAAACCAGAACATCATCCTGATGCCCATTATCCAGCGCTTACATCCACAGCCATGTGAAGGATCCTCCTTCCAACATGCTTGGAATGGCTTCAGCAAATGTGTCCATCACTTCTTCCTCGAAGTGTCTCGATCTGAAGAATGCCAAGCCTCTCTCCAAAGTACTCGAACTTCACCCTGGCTAGTGGCTTCGTCAGCACATCTGCAATCTGCTTGTCCATCGCAACATATAGGAGCTTCAAAGCTCCTCTCTGCACCATATCCCTGATATAGTGATATTTGATCTCTATGTGTTTCGACCTGTCATGAAACACTGGGTTCTCGGACAGCTTCACACAACTCTGGTTATCACAGAAGATACCAGTAGCTTCCAACGAGAGATCAAATAACTCAGACAGTAGCTTCCGTAGCCATACTGCCTCACAACTAGCTGAACATGCTGCAACATACTCAGCCTCAACTGTACTTAGTGCTACACAGGACCGCTTCCTGCTAAACCAAGAGATCACACCTGATCCCATACTGAAGCAACACCCAGATGTGCTCTTCCTGTCTGCAACACTGCCAGCCCAATCTGAATCAACATAACCCTGCAGGTTAAACTTTTGATTCACCTCATACTTGAGCCCATAATCCACTGTACCCTTCAGGTACCTCAGAATATGCTTTACAGTAACCAGGTGAACACTCCTCGGATCCGTCAGGAACTGGCTCAATGTGTTCACAGCAAAGCAAATGTCTGGTCTCGTGTTCGTCAGGTACATCAAGGACCCAATCATCTGGCGATACATAGAGACATCAATCGGCTCAGATGAAGCATCACATAGAAGCTTCAGATTTGATGCCATAGGTGTGGCCATGGCCTTGCAATCCATCATCCCAAACCTCTTTGGGATCTCTACTGCATACTTCCCTTGTCCAAGGAAGATTCTATCTGCACTCTGCCACACCTCCATGCCAAAAACAAATAGTGCATCATCCCCAAGTTCTTCATCTCGAACTCGGTAGTAAGCTTCCGCTGCGTGTCGGAAATCAATCTATCTTCACCATACCAAGTTCTGCACATATATGATTTCCTATCATGTGTCTCAGAACCAAGTGGCTGCTCTACATACACTTCTTCTTCAACTACACCATTCAAGGAAGTTGTCTTGAATCCATCTGGTGTATCTTCTATTTCATCACTTTTATATTTCTTAATGCTGCCATCTGCAACATGCTTGATCTGATAGTTCCATTTGGAAGTCATAGAAAACTTCCCTTCATGTCTTGGGATTACATCCCAAACATCATTCTTCATGATCGACGGATCATGGCATTTCATTTCTTCATCCCAGATCCTGGGAACTTCAATATCTTCAATATCTTCAATAGATATCTTTGTTGCTGGAACAAATGTTGTAGTTCTTCTTTTGTAGGAGATGGCATACGATCTTTCCTACACAACAAGTTAAATTGCATGATTAGAAAACATCTCATAGTTTTCAAAACAAATTCTTACACATAAAGAAATATGCCATACAGTCATGCAATTATCTTAGCCAATGCTTCAATACAACATTTATCCATATTCCATAACTTTCTAGATGTCTTCCAATCTCTACCAGAACATTGTTAAGAGTGTGCACAACTCCCAACATGTCAGCAAAGAGGTTTCATTCTAGATAAGTAGCAATGGATTGTTGTACAGTGCCATAGGCCACTTACCCATGCATATTAGGAGTATATTGTTCATCAATGCAATTATTCTAATATGCATAATACACAACCTAATTCTAGGAACATCAGTATATACATTATTGAACAGTATTATTTAAGAAATGGCAATTCAAATACTTATCTTTGTTTGTTCATTGGGTGGACTCCCTCTGAGTCTTCGCTTCCTTGCAGGAGCTGCTGGAGTCCTAATCTGAAGTAGCTTCTTCTACACCTTTCTGTTGTGGGATGTAGAGAGATGGTCAACTCCCTCTGAATATCTGCATCCTTGCATAAACCACTGGAGTGTACTCCCTCTTGATCTTTGCTTCCTGGATTACCTGTTCTTGAACTCATATTCATCCTTGGTCCCTATGCATGCTTATTAGTATCATGATTGAGTTATCCTTGTGATCTCATATAAAATCATACATTCATTAGTATACTATTAAAACACAATAATCTCAAGCATGTATAGTCATGATCATTTCAAACAGAAAATAATAAGCATTAGCATTCAAGGTTTATGTAGGATTCTTATGGTTAGTCAAATCATAAGAAACATAAGATGTCTAAACCTATAATTACTCAAACCTATGACTCTTCGGGTTAGTTGAATCATCAAACAAGATAAGGGATATAATATGCATAAAACTTGTGATTATTCAAACCTATACCTTCATGATTCTTCTGGTTAGTCATATCATCAATGATGGCAAGAAACATAATATGCATACAACCATGATTATTCAAACCTATGACTCTTCAGGAATAACCATTATCAACAACAGTATAAGATCCTAACACAAGGTAGGATTCTAGCTTGATATAGGAAAAACATACCTGGATTAGCATGCTAGCTATTTATGTCTAACATACTCACATGATGTCTTCATTTTCTTCTTCAATGACTTGTGCTAGTAACCTGTATATCTCATAGGTTAGCCATTATAAAACCAAGTTATACATACCTCGTAAATGGATCTTCTATGAGATCCATGACAATGGATGAGTCTTTATCCTCATGTCATCATGATCATATGTTCTTGAACTGGAACATGATTTGTCTTTCTTGGTGTACCTTTCATGTTAGTAGACAACATAAACCTCATACCACACCATAATGCATTAGTACAATCATAAGTGTCAACACCCTAACCAATGAATATCTTCTATCATGCATTCATAATTTTGTTAAGGTGTTACGACAAATCTAAAATCAAAATTGTACTAACCGTAATAACATGAAGACAAACATACCATAAACTTAATCATGGACAAATATTGAAACATACCTCGATGAGTCATACCTGTCGAGATCGCTTGTAATCTTCTTATATAAGGCCTTAGCCTCATCTCCCTCTGAAACAGGAACTTCTTCACTCATGCAGATGATCAATCCATCTTCTTCTAGGATTAACCCAATCCACTTGATTTGCAAGAACTGGACCTTGAGCTGGATATGGGTTTGTCAGAGAAACCCCAAAAATTCAAACTTTGAATTTCAAACTTCTGACGGATAGAAATATGTGCCTTGATGAGCTGATCAAGTTGGTATATTCAGAATTTGAAAACTGCAAAGTTTCACTCCTCAATTTTGCTTTTGAAACTTCTGGATTCACTGGATGTGACCGTGAACTGGGGTTTGATGAAGCCCACTCTTCTGCCCAATCAAAATGTTTGATCCAAAGCTCTAAGCTTCTATTTTTCTGAGGAGCTTCCAGCCGTGGTCACAGATTTCAAAAATTCCCATTTTTACAGAAGCCCTAATTTTCCACTTTTCTAATCAAAGTCCCGAACTAGGGTCTAATCAAGCCCGGCCTTCTGCCCAACCAAAAATTCTGATCTTGGTCTCTAAATTTCTATTTTTATGAGTAGAATCCAGCCGTGGTCTCCGATTACAAAAATTCCAACTTTCTCCAAAGCCCTAAATTCCGGAAGCCATGAATGAAGGTACTCAAAAATAATTCTGTTTTGACATAAATATGTACCTGATTGTTTCTGGTGTAACTATGAACCTTTTGATCCACAGGGTCTGAAAAAGTTTTCTGAGATAGCCTGACTTGTTATATTTCCATCTTGATAGGTCTGACCTCAATTGGATTCTCTGAGAGAGAGTTATTCCAAATGTTGCAACGTGACCTGTTTTTGGATAATTCAGGAGAGCGAACTTGTACAACGTGCCACGTGTCACTGTTTGAACTTCGGCCTCTGCAACAATTTCCTGAGATATATCGGCCTGTTATGTTTCCATCCTGATAGGTCTGACCTCAATTGGACTCTCTTAGAGAGAGTTATGCCAAGTGTCGCAACGTGACCTGTTTATGGGATAATACAAGAGAGCGAACTTGTACGGAGTGCCACGTGTCACTGATTCAACTTCGGCCTCTGAAAAAGTTTTCTGAGATAGTACAGACTGTGTACTACCTGTCAATTTTTACGAAATTTCATTTGGAGCTTCCTAGCCCAAGATATGACCTTTTTCCCAAGGTCACCTGATTTTGACTCAGATCTGGAAGAGGCAGAAACCCTATATTGTACAGATCATAAATCGCAAATTACAACGAATTAGAGGTTGTCCTTTGGACACAAGGTACCTGGAGATTTAATCTTCGTCCTGTAACAATTTCAGATCCGAAAACTTCGCCAAAACGGTTTTATATCGAAAGTGCTACGATGACTGGTTTTTGCTATATCAAGCCCTAGCATCGTAAGCGCAACAAGTGTCATACATGCCATATCATTCCTTCTTTCAGGCCAGCTCTGATACCATGTTAAATTTTCTGAATTTACTTCAATATGATCTAGGATCTTAACTGAGAGAGCAACATGTACAGCATATCTACAGCATATCAATCATGGAGACAAAAATGCAAGCACACAAGAGACACAAAGATTTACTTGGGGAAAACCATAAAGGTGAAAAACCCCAATAACTTCCTCAGAGATAGATAGAGCAATGATACAACCAACCATAAGAGATAGATACAACCTAGAAGCAGATCCTCCTCCTCCATAAGTGCACCACTCCTCCTTGAGTGCATGTGTGAGAAGTGAGTGAGTAAATAGAGTGCCTCCCGCACTCTATTTATACTTGACTTGACTTGCCTTTTTACCTAACTCATGTAGGCTCGAACTTAACCACATAACATAATGCTGACTGGGCCGACCCCCAATAGGGTGGTCTAATAACCCTTCGACCCACATGGTCGACCCCCAATAGGGTGGTCTAATAACCCTTTGACCCACATGACTTATACAAGGCCGACCCCAACAAGGTGGTCTAATAACCCATCAAGTATAAGTTACGACACTTACAATATAAATGACGACACTTCCGTATAGAGGAATAATACCATCTCTATAGGAATACAATATACATATATGTGAAATACATTCCGAAGTTACATATACATCAACATCAAATGCCCTAATCCAAGAACATTCACTTGGAATTCCTACAAAACTAAACATCTTCTTCTCAAAGCATCTGCAACCTTGTTAGAATTTCCACTGATATGCTTTAAAACAAAAGTAAAATTATGCATAAACTCAACCCACTTAGCATGTTTCTGATTTAACTTTTCCTTCTTATTTATGAATTGCAAAGCATGATTGTCAGAATATAAAACAAATTCTCTAGGCATAAGGTAATGCCTCCATTTCTTCAGAGCTTGAATCACTGCATATAATTCTTTTATCATAGGTAGAATACTTTTGTTTTGCTTCATTCAGTTTCTCACTGAAATATGCAACTGGTTTTTCATCCTGACTCAATACTCCTCCAATAGCATGTCCACTAGCATCACATATAATAGAAAACAATTTACTGAAGTCTGGGAGAGCTAAAACAAGCTTCTCAGTGATCTTTTCCTTCAACAATTTAAATTCTTTCTCTGCTGCAACGGTCCATTTGAATGGTTGTTTCTCTTTCTTCATTGTGTCTAATATTGGAGCACATATTCCACTAAAATTTCTTATGAATTTTCTATAAAAACTTGCCAATACATGAAAACTTCTTACCTCAAACACATTCCTTGGAGATGGCCAATCTGAAATTGCTTTTACTTTCTCTAGATCCATTTTTAGTCCTCTTGTGAAATCACAAATCCTAAATAAATCAATTTTTTATTCATAAAGAAACACTTCTTCAGATTTATCAAGAGTTTCTCTTCATGCAATTTCTTCATAACCATATTTAAATGCCTAACATGTTCTTCTCTTGTCTTGTTGAAAACGAGAATATCATTCAAATAAACTATGACAAATTTTCCAATGAACTCTTTAAGCACTTCATTCATCAATCTCATAAAAGTACTAGGTGCATTAGTTAACCCAAAAGGCATAACTAACCATTCATACAATCCAGTGTTAGTTTTGAAAGTTGTTTTGCATTCATCACCTTCTCTCATTCTTATATGATGATATCCACTTTTCAGATCTAATTTAGAAAAATATTTGGCACCACTCAAGCAATCCATTAAATCATCCATCCTAGGTAAAGGAAATCGATACCTGATAGTGATTTTGTTTATAGCTTTGGAATCTGTACACATCCTCCATTCCTCTCCTTTCTTAGGGCTCAACACTGTTGGTATGGCACAAGGACTTAAACTTTCTCTGACCAATCCTTTGTTCAATAGTTCCTACACTTGTCTATTGATCTCTGCATTTTCTATTGGAGTCATTATGTAAGCAGCTTTGTTTGGAAAACTAGCTCCAGGGATTAGATCTATATGATGAATGATACTTCTAACAGGTGGTAGTTCATCTAGAAAATCATCCACAACTATGTCTACATACTCCTCTAGTAATTTCTGAATTTCAACAGGCAATTCATCTATTCTAGTGTTGGTTATAACAGTTCTAGGTTTACCAACAATAGAAAAACTTACCTCTTCTTCTTGCAACCGTTCCATAAATTATTTCTCTTTCACCATCAATGCTTTCGGGTTGGTCTGTTCCTCTACTTTCTCATCCTTTAGGGGAACAAGAGTATGTCTTCTGCCTTCTTTTTCCAAGACAAAAGTGTTTTCTCTGCCATTGTACATTACATTCCTGTCATACTTCCATGGTCTACCCAATAACACATGACACACATTCATTGGTATCACATCACATAAGACTTGATCTTTGTAATTCCCAATTTGGAAATCAACTTTGCATTGCTCATTGACTAGTATATGGTGTCCCTTCTGTAACTAGGAAACTCTGTAGGGTGTAGGATGCTTTTCTTTATGCAGTCCCAACTTCTCTACCATCTCTACATAAACTAAATTATCAGTACTACCATTATCAACAATAAGTTTACAACACTTACCTTGTGATTTGCACATTGTCTTGAATAAGCTCTTCCTCTGTGTTGGTTCATGTAACTCCTTGCTTGGTTTCAACAAAGTTCTCTTCATCAATAAGGCTTCTCCTACCTATGGAACTTCAACATGATCATCGGCCACTCTCTATTCATTCTCAACTTGTGAAATCTGAACATTCCCTTGTCTTACACCTCCCTCTAGACAATCCCATGACATATGTCCTGTCTTTCCACATGTATAACATCTAACCTCATGATTTTTGCCTCTTCCTCGGCCTCTTTGAAAATGTCTCTTTCCTCTGAAGTCTCTTCCTCTCTAAGGTTGTTCTGGCTGACTTGATGATTCAGTTTCTTCCTTCTGAACTGAAAATTTTCCTCTTCCAGTATGTGGTTCCTTACCTCTATAAGCCTGACCTTTTCCTTTCCCTGAGTTATTTCTCCTATTTAGTTTCTCCTCCACTTTCAAAGCACATTGGTATGCTTCTTCAACTGATTTAGGTGAGAATAAACTCATCTCATCCTGAATGTCTAATATAAGACCATTCATGTATCTAGCTACCTTCTCATAATTATCTTATGTGTATCCAGCTCTAATGTTTACCTTGTAAAAATCCTCTGTATACTTCCTGATAGTAAGCAGTCTCTGTATCAAGTTCTGCATCTGCCTATACAAAGCAAGTTGGCAATCTTTAGGTAGAAATTTGTCCTTCAGCTTGGCAATCATTCTGCTCCAACTTTTGATTGGTTGTTTGTGCAGTCTTCTCCTTTCTGCCTATACATCATCCCACCAAAGTAAAGCATGTCCTTTGAGTCTAGTTACTGCAACCTTTACTTTCGTATCCTCAAGTACTTCATAAAAATCAAAATGCCTGTCCATTGAATTTATCCAGTCAACTAATTCTTCTGGATTTAACCCTCCATTGTATGCAGCTATCTCCACTCTTGGTTTTGAACTAGCCCCAATGACTACCTTTAACAATTTCAATCCAAGGTTCTCCTCAGTCATTTCTTCTGCTTCTGGTTCATCCTCCTTTTCAGCTTCACTGACATCACCTGCTTCGGGATCTCTTCTTCCAGCTTCTCTCATGTCTTCCATTTCTTCTCGCAGAACTCTTAACTCCTCCATTACTTCTGCGTTAGCTACAGGTCTACCTCCTTGACCTCCTCTGCCATGTCCTACTGGAACTCTAAATTCCATTTCTGAAGGTAATAAGTTTACTCTCAAACTATTACTGTTCAGATTTCTCTTGCTTCTCTTCAAAGATAAAGTGAAAACAAATATTTCCCTTTACAAACAGCAAAGGCAATACCCTGAAACTCGCTCTGATACCACTTGGTGCAAGGGTGACAATGAAACTAAAATTGCAGGTCTATCTAACATTGGCAAACTGTCACTAAAATTTGCGGTTCCACAAAAAAAATAACAAAAAATATTCAAATGAAACGTACATCATGTTTGGACATTTATAAAACATGATTATGAACCCTTTTATGGAAACTAGCTCTAAAGGTTTCACCATACACTTAAAACTTCTCCGTAACATACATGAACTATGGATCAACTATAACTTGCATTCAGTTTAAATGAACTATATAAAACGAATTTTGGCAGAGACTATAATTACATATTCATAGATCAAGTGTAAATTCAATGCAAATACAAAAGGACCTGTAATAACTCACGGATTTACTAAGGGCGTCTCCAAATATATGCAAATCGATCCTTCCTAGGTAAGCTTGATATAAATTTTCTGCTTTTGATTACGCACAGCAAACAAGTTTAGATACAAGGGTTCCAGACGTCTCCAAATCTGGAAAACGTATTCCTTCTGGGCAGTTTGATTCGAATACCTTCTTCCGAATCACACACAGTAAACAAATTTTAATACAAGGGTTTATTCACACTGATAACCATAATAGAAACAAGCTTTATTTTTTCACTGATGAAAAACCTCTACAGTAACTCTTACTGTCTTCTTCTTCCTACCTGTCTACCCCCCCCATCTCGATTGATCCTCTACTTTCTTTTAACTACCCTAACAAGCTAACAAACCCTTCCATAGATTTAGGAATTTACTATTTTTAGGAACAACTAACCCCTAATAACTAGCAACAACTCACCAGATGGCCCAGTCTCCTCGCAGGGAGCTTTTGATAGTCATCTATTCCTACATTAACTCCAAAATTGACAGTGATACCAACTATCTACATAATTCAAATTAATAAACATTCAATAAACTATTTTCTCTAAACCCTTAGAGCCACTTTCTCAAGCCACAACATGTGATCAATGCATCACATTGTTGGCTCTAACTTGATGCTCCTGCATCACATATCATAGATGGCATCACTAGACTTAGGTTTGAGGATAGGTTGGATGGTGCCTCGAATTTCCTATCATGGAAAGTCAAAGTAAATCTTCCTCTATAAGAGAATTATCTCTGGGAGATCATCCAGGATGTAGTGACTTTACCGACAGATCCACAACTTTTGGAAGATAAGAAGATGAAATAAGTGAAGGCCAAGAGGATGATTATGGATTCTATAAAGGATCATCTGATCCCTCATATATCTAAGAAGAATAAGATAAAGGAGATGTTTGATGCCCTAGTTAACCTTTACTAGAGCAAGAAGATAAATAGGAAGATGATATTTCACAACTGACTCGAACCTACTAAGATGACCAGATAAGACATCATCACTAGTTACCTAATGAATTCACACAAAATTGTGATCAACTTGAAGCAATTCGAGATAAGGTTTAATACAAAGAGCTTGTGAAGAAGGCACGTAATTGGTTCCCATATTAGTGGGAAACATTTTTACAGGGTGTTTGTGCTCAAGAGAATATTCCCTACTAAGAAAGATTGTGGTATTAATGTATTTAGGAGGAGACTCAAATGGAGTCAAACACCAACAAGCAAGGAGATGATAGTGGCCATGCCTTAATTGGTCAAACAAAGAAAGGAAAAGGTAAAGGACCCGGCAAGGGTAAGGAAAAGAGTGAGGAGTCATCCTCACAGTTAGGGAAGAAGGAATTGAGTAAAATCAAGAGCTTCATATGTCATAAGCACATCCATTATGCATCACAGTGTCTAGAAAATAATAACAGTAAAAGGAAGTAACATCAGCATCAATTAGAAACCTTAGATAAACTCAAATGAATGAGTTTACCTCCAATTTCGAAAACGATTTATCGATGGTATTTTTCCTTTCTTCTAGCACGGTTCTAAAGAATGTTTGGTATGTGGACATTGGAGCATCTAGGAATATGACATCAACTCGAGATTTATTTTCAAGTCTAAAGGAGCACATATCAACAGTATAGGTAAAGCTTGGTGATGATGCCAAGTATCCAATAGAAGGATTTTGTACCATCCCTTTCAACTCTATTCAAGTAACTCCTTAGACTTTTTGTTGATGGAGAATGTACTCCTATGGCTTGGGTTATAACCACAAAAGCTAAATGACCCAATAGACTAACTCAATTACAACAATACATACAATCATCTATAACTAACTAACTTAGAATATGGAAGAAGGGGACTAAGCTAGATCCAATCGTTTGATATGAAGATCCTTCTATAGAGACTTTATTCTAGCACTTTATTCCAAGAATCTTCTTCAATCATCTTAACACAAGGAAGAAGATAATTTGCAAGATACATAGTTAAAGTATAACTAACTTTCAATTGAACTGATTGAAAAAAAATTTATTTGTGCATTAAATAACTAAATATTCAAATTTAATGATCATAAAATAACACACAAATCTAGATGGAAAAGAGAGTTCTTTATTATTTTAATAGAAAAGTCAAGGAATGCTACAACCTGTAACTGTTGTGGCATTGTTCTAGAACCGAAATCCAAGTTCCTCCACCTTAGCCAATAAAGAGCAACTCAACCTCCAACCTCTTTTCTCAAACAAGTCCAACAAACCATTTTTTTTAAAAGATAGGTAGAGCAAAGGATGTTGGGAATATGGGTTTCCATATCTAAAGGAGACAACTTGCAAATATGGGAAAAGGGGGCTTGTAGAATCTAGCAACAAAAGGATAGCATAATGATAATATTATTGATTTCCTCCCATCTCCTCTACCCCTTGGATTCTTTTTATACTCCAAATAAGTGGATAGAGTAGTTATACATGAGAAATAGGGGTTTGAGAACCGGAGGAACCTATATACCTCGCCCAACATTTAGCAAATTTTATATTTTTTGAGCCAATGCATACACATCTTGATGAGGAGAAACAAGCATATGTACGCAAGTTGCATGTTTGTAGTGTGCTCACAACTCAAAATATGGTATTTGTTAAGAGTTTCAGAGGAGGGACAAAGGGTAATTTAAATCTACAGATAAGGAAAAGAGGTTTGCAAGTAAGGAAGGGATAATAAATTAGGCCAATACATCCATCTATTCAATTAGGTGTAAAAAGATGCTATCATAGATTCCCCCTAATGTGTGAGTTCATAAGAACAACTAATGGGCGAAATACAATATAAAATCCAAGTGGAGGGTGACTTGTGGTCCCAAGTAGAGTTCATCAAACATCAGTCCAAAAAATGAACCTAAAACAAGAAAACAAGTAAGATTACTCTCTTCCCGAGATGGGAATACCCATGCTCCACAGTAACAAAAGTATGGCTGCCAAATCAAGTACATTGGAGACCCACAAGATGTATATATAAGCAGTTATCATGGCCGTGAAAAATGAATGCACAATGGATCCATGTAAAACTATATCATAGCCATGAAAAGATAAACAATGGATCTATATCTCAGAATCAAAGGAGGATATCTGGAAACAAGTATTGTACAAACCGATCCTCCAAAAGTACCAATGTCATGAGTAGAGAAATGATACTATAAAATACAACTAAGGAAGTAGCATAAAGAGGGTGATGCTACTACAAACCTGACATCTTCAAATCAAACCATCGTTGGTACGGATATACACCATGTGAATAGATGTACTAAATTCAAACATAGTGAGACACTGCTTGATTACTATTCATTAATGTATTTTGTTAACAAATGTGAGCCAACTCACAGATAATGATAATGAGTGGTAGGATACCTAGTACAATATAGCAGGTAACTCTATCGATCAAGGTACATTGATGTATTCCCACTGTCAATAACAAGGAAACCTTCCACTGATGACTGTAAGTCCCAAGGTACTAAAACGAATCTAGATCCCCATCCTAGAGAAAATGAGTTGGAGTTGATGGGAAGAGATTATATAGAAGGATGGAATTAAGGCATCCCCCATCATCCAACATGATTAAGTAGTAGAATGCCAAATATTTGAAAAGACGTGGGTGAAATATTGGGCGGACACACAACCTAGTACGTATCTTACATGCACTAGATGGAATAACACGTCGAAGAGATCCTCTAATCCATGGCCAATAATGAAAACCGGAAAAAATGTGAGGGATTCCACCAATGCTACAAATGGAACCCAAGGTATGGCACAAATACCAAAGTGTGAATGAGAGATTGGCGTCAAACACAAGGAAAACTACTCAGTTAGTGATCAATAATGAAATATCATATTTTGACTGCAAGGTAACCTATCAATTATTGAAATAGGCATAGTGTGCTACTCTAGTTCAAACTCTTAAAGCAATGTGTCATAGTCAATAAGAGTAGACCCTCCAAGAAGAATTCAATTACAACCATCTATACTAGCACAAGTAATAGACACAAATTTTTTATCATTCTAAAATGTACTTGACATATGGGAAGGTTGACGTGAAAAATTCATGAGTACTAAGGAGTGGATGACACAGGATAAAACTTCCCTTGAATAAAAAACATGACACAACAAGTGACTTGGTGCATAGAATCAAGAATGAACAAGAATGTAAGTATGTGATATATAGGACATCAACAGACTCTCCATAGTTACTAGAAGAATAACCATTTGGAGGAGTAAAGACTCAAAAACGGGTTCATTTTCCTAAAGCCAAACTAAACCCAATTTGTTGAGACTAAGTTCTTTGTTTAAGGGAGACAACATTGCTTCCAAAATTAAGTGAGAAGTGGATATTTCCCATCCTTCTTTTGATATATTTGATTTTTTCATCTTTTTCATGTTATTAAAGCCTAAAAAATTAAAATATAATGTTTCTTACTCATTTAGGTTTCTCAACAATGTCAATATTTTCATCATGAATCGCATTAGTGGGTTGTTTTCCCCCAACATGAATTCCAGCGGTTGGTTGTTGGCCCCCAACATGATCACTTGTAGTGGTTAGTTGGTTGTCTCTAGAATTAATTTCCTTGACTAGTGACTTGTCATTAACATGACTCATAGTGGTCAATGGCATGTCCTCAACATGACTAGCATTGGTTGATGACCTATTTCCAGTATGAATTTCAGTGATTGAATGTTTTCCCCCAACATGACTTGAAATAGTTGGTTTCTCATCTCTATTATGACTTGTAGTGACTAGTTATTTTCCCTTAGGATGACTTGAATTGGCCAGGGAATCCCCCCCAACATGACTTACAATGGCTGGTGGTATGCCCCCATGTCTTCACATCTTATTCCTATTCTTCCTCCTTCTATTCCTTTTAAACTGTTGATTACTAGTATCTAGACTTTCACCAGGTGAGTTAGAAGGAGTAGGACAAGATGTCAATGAAAAAGAGGGAAAAGGATTTTGATGCTCTTGCCATATTGTGCTTCTTGAGAAGCATCAAGAGCATTCAGAACATTTGAAGTGGAAAATAACCAAACCGACCAATATCCCCAAGGTGAATCCAGGAAGATTCAAAGTGTCTATCAAGGTAGCAACAACGTTTCCAACAACTGAAAAAAAAAACAAGAATCCCCTTGCACATGGGTCCCTTGGTTTGTCTCCTCAAGAAATTTAGTCATATATAAAAACAAATAAATAGCTAAGGCCTTCTAGGGGGTGGTTGAGGCTCAACAAATAGTGCACCAATAAAATCCATAAAGGTAACAACACAAACAAACCAGAGTGAAAGCACCTTCCAGAAATAGGCACAGGTTGATTAAGTCCAAATACCAATGAATGAAAGAGTGAGAAGTAGTTACATTGACCTCCATGTAACAACCCTTCCTGGTGCAAGTACCTCATATGAATATGGGGCACCCTCCAAGGGTACTGAAAGTGTGATGCAACATCTATCTCAGGTACCAGAGGAATCCCACTGCAGTCACCTTTGTGATACTTAGGAATGGAAATTAGAGATACCAACTTGTAGTCGAATCCCAAGGGAGTACTTAGAATTCATAATCTTACATATGGCCAGGGTATCTAATCCCAAATGTAATATACCTAATTTGGAAGTTTACTCAATTTGGCTAATTTTTGAACCTTGGACTAGGGAAATCCCAAACTATCCCAAATGACCCCAAATGGTTTCGAATTGTGGAAGAAGGAACTTGGGAGGGAATAGGACACTTTAATACGGTAATTATACACCCAAACATATTCTATACACATCCATGGTCTGCAATTCAAAAAGTGAGATGATTCAGGCCAAAAGTAGTCAATTGGATTGGTGGAAATCCCCCCTAGGCCAGCCATTGTTTTCCCTTCCAAAAACTATGCGTACTTCACTAATATTCTGTATAAAACTTGGATATGTTATAGTACATGAAGGAAAACATGTGTGCATCATTATATCAGGTTTTAGGGTCGAATAGGTCTCCCAAAGGACAATAACTTCTAGAGTATATAATTTGGGTGAAAATGGTAGACAAGGGGCCTTGAATTTATGTCACAAAATATAGTAACACTTTAGGGGTCTGCATACATTAGTTGGGACATAAATTTAATTCCATATGAATCTCATAAATAGACAAAAATATCATAAATATCTGATATAAAACAGGTGCAATATCATCCCAAAATCGCCATGAAAATACTATGAGGGAAATGACTCGAATCTCAGTTTTAATTGGAAATGTCACATGAAGTACTTGGTATTTCGAGCTGTGGATTTCATGATATATATATTATAGATTTATTCAGCAAATAAAATTTCCATAAGGTCTAAATATCAATCCTCCATTATCTAGATGCAACAAGAAGTGCGCCATCACACTTTTACATGACATTGAGAGAAAGAGGAAACTAGCTCGAATATCAATGTTACTTGGAGAAATAGTACATGAAGTGATTAGTATTTCGATATGTGGATATCGTGATCTATCCATTACATATTTATGCATCCATTAACAATTTCAAAATTTCTAAACAACATCCTTCCATTATCTATATGCAACAAAGAGTGCGCTATCTCACTTTACATGAACATTGAGAGAAAGATAATGGAATGAGAATATAGAAGAATGAGAGAATATGAAATCGAAATCAGATGGGGTTTGAACCTGAATCAAACATCTCCATGAATATATGTTGATAGGTCTGAATGTCCTATCCATCAAACAACATGGATGGGAATCTTGCACCCTCGAAATTGGTTCTAAGGCAGGGAGGATGAACATCCACCATGCAAGGAAAAGCTTGAATGTCTCCAAAATTACAAAGATGCAAATAAAAAATGACCAAAATATCCTCTATTTATACTTGGCCTCCTTTTAATAACTTTATTTGGCTCATTTACCTCCTTAGAACTCAAATTATCTCCTAATTACTCATGAAATTCGAATTAGTGGGGCTTATGGGGCCTTCATTGGCCCCACATGACACTTGGATCATATTTTGTCTCCAAATCCTCTATGAATTCGAATTGGGGAATATTTTCGATGCTTTGGATATGTGTAACTCCTCTCATGCACCCTCTTGGTCTATTTTTAGCTCTTACATTGTCATAGATGTCATAGAATCTGTCATAAGTGTCATAGGTGTCATAGAATCTGTCATAAGTGTCATAATACTTGTCATAGTTTTCATAGAATATGTCATTGCCTATTTTTTATCCCTATGACTCTTCATCTTCCTTCATGAATGTTACCTCTTCCCTTCCAACTCTAATTTTGGGATGGCTCCATGTTTAAAGGAGGAATATTCTCTCATGTGGACCCCACATGTCCACTTATGCGCCCCCAAGTCCAAATAGGACCTAATGCCACTTCATTTTACAGCATTTAACATTTATTCCATAATTTATTGGCCTATTTTTCCACCATCAATTTAGAATATTGAATTTTCATGAGAAACTATAGACCTTGGGGTTAAATGTCAATATTTTAATTCTTCCACATAACCCTTACGAATTGGGTAGGACAACTTAATTATTTATCTGAAAATCATTTAATTAGGGACATGACAGTCCTCCCTGCCCAATATTGCTTGTCCTCAAGTAATTTCAAACATGTATGTTGAAGGCCCTAGTTTCTTTCCAAAATTTTGCTTCCAAAACTCTGAGTAGTGGTACTCATGTACTGCAATTGTGTGTTTCCAAAATCAAGGAGATGTGGGTTTTCTTTTTCATATTGATATCCCCTGTGAAATCACCACTAAACACCAAAATATTAATTAAATCCATCAAAACAAAGTTTGCACAATTACACTTTACGTCTTTCATATTTTGGAAACCCTTTCTGATCTTTCAACCATTTTTCTCACTGTATAATTCTTTGAAGTTGCCACTAAGTTTCCCAACTTTGAGTCTTCAAGATTTCATGAAAATTTTAGAGAGTAACCACCATTCTTTTTGCTGCACTTCTATGATTACAATCACCTTACCAAGTGGTGAATCAGTCTCCCATACTACTTGTTGCCCCCAAAAATTGAAACCAATGAGACCAAAAATGATCTGGAGGTCCCATTGCTTGTATTGCACTCCAAAAATTAGGAGTGATCTCCAACCCATACCATGAGGCAAGAGAATTCTTGGATCCCATTTCCTTGTATGCATTCTTCCAAAAATCATAAGTACAAAATATAGATCATCAAAGTACATAACAACATAATACAAATGTACATCAAGGAGGTTCCTCATCAAAGAATCATGAAAGTGCTTGTACCTCCAAGTAAGTAGACCACCATTTTCCAAGTGCACAAGCATCAAGTGACCAATCAAATATGCTCCAATGACATAGGTGAGGATCCCATGTCCTATAATGCTGCTCCAAAAGGATGTAAGATGCATCAAAATAATCAGCAATGTATTCTTTCATCCAAGAAGTTGTTAGACACAATGGCTCACTGAGAGGGGGAGGGGGTGAATCAGTGAGCTAGGGATCAATTCCAAATTCAA
The DNA here is from genome assembly GCA_027924585.1 of Larix kaempferi. NCBI lineage: Eukaryota > Viridiplantae > Streptophyta > Pinopsida > Pinales > Pinaceae > Larix > Larix kaempferi. The sequence goes on along the minus strand of BSBM01000751.1, from coordinate 5,084,357 downwards.
CTTTTTCTACCAATTATTTCACATTTACTTCAGCATCATATTCATCAATGGATTATATATCAGTAATTAACTAATCACATATCATTTATCAATTAAAAACACAACATCATCAACACCTTGAGCAAGAGACACATGATATAATTGTAATGTTTTTGTATTTCGTTCAACGGCTACAACCGTGAGGTAATTCAGCTACAACTGAAACAAAGAGCACCAAATCCTTATCTAGGACCCAACCTAGTTTTTCTCAAACCTAGCCAAGAAAGAGATACAAGACCCTACTTGTATTTACAAATAGATACTTGTCATTAATCAACCATCTGATCACTATTCTTTGTCAATCAGTCCTGATCAATCTATGCTCATCAACTTGTCATTGTCATCACTGTCATGTCAATTCAACTTGTCACTGTCATCATTGTTATGTGAATTATCACTGCTATCACTATTATCGGTATCACTAGTCACATTAGAGTTATCACTGTCAATCACATCACTATCAAATCAATATCCTGCCATCACTGTCACAAGGTCGTATCATTCCCCACACCAGTATCTTCAACAAACTGCTATCATCCTTCTTAATAAATTTCCAAAGTTCAGAGCTTGTATTGCTTTCACATATTTATGAGATGAGTGCTTGATAAAATGATCCTGCTATAAATGTTGCTTCCTCAATGAATGCATGAGTTCAGGGCATAGATTAGAGATCACTCCTGTCACTTGCAACTTCCTGTTTTACTGCTACAGACAACTCAAGCATGTCACTGACTCAAGCTCTCACTGTCAAAACACTTTGTTATCATGAATACATCACTGTAGCATATATTGCTATCATCATCATTCCATTGAGCATGCAAACTATCATGCATACCAGAATTTCAATCTTCTGACTGTTTCAACAATTCGGACTGTGTATTTTGAGTTGACTGTGTAAGAATAAAGACTATGTATACTGACTGTCTGTGGATACCCGAGATCAGATCCTTCTCTATCAAATATTCAGATAGAATTTCAATCTTCTGACTGTTTCAACAATTCAGACTGTGTATTTTGAGTTGACTGTGTAAGAATAAAGACTATGTATACTGACTGTCTGTGGATACCCGAGATCAGATCCTTCTCTATCAAATATTCAGATATAAAGGTCAAAACACAACCATACATAGTCAACTAAAACACTTGAATGCTCTTCTTGTATGATGTGGCTGCTCTTCTTGTATGATGTGGCTGCTTCTGGGGATAACCCTCTTTCAAAATTCAGATCATCAAAACTTAATTCAAAACCCGATTTTAAACACTTGAACAACCTCCTCCTGCAGCTGCTCTTTACATGCCCGAAATTTAGTTTAGAAAGTCAGCAAAGTGACTTTCTAACAAAATCATCTCTTGTCCTTCACAATATTCTTTCCTCCTTCATACTTCACTGACTGCAATCACTACCTTGACTGTGGATGCTACAATAGTCCAAATTTCAGAGCTCTACTTCTTTTAAAACTTGTTTAAGAATGAACCAGAAACGTGTTATTTATAGTAGTATGTTAATTTAATTTTTATTTGGGCCGACCTTGCTATAGATGTATATATTCTTCAATATGGCAAGTAAACCCATGTTTATTAGGCCGAACTAGCATATTTCCCTTAAGATTCTTCTTTTATCTCTAACTGAGGCCGACCTACCTCAAGTGTATTTCGATTTACAAAATATTGAATTAAAATCTCAATTAGCAAAGGAGATAGGGTTGTTTTTATACAAGAGCTTCAAGGTATCTTCAAAGTCCTTTTCAAGGTAAAGACCCAAGCAAGGGCTTCTCACTATGTGTGAATGATTAGGGCTCCAAGACATCATTTCAATCCATAAAATAAGTGGGTTCCAAGATCAAATCACGGCTTGCATTAATACCATTTCATCAAGCAATGAGTGTGCCATGTTCACCATGTCAAGGAGTTTAAGCCATGTCAAATCTTTAAGTAGTTAGTTAAACATCTTAGCCACATCATGCATATCCATAATTATCATAAGCTTCAACGACATGTACATCAAGCCACAAATGACCACAGAATGGGTCATTTGGACCATTTGAGCCACCTAGAGTTCCAAAACCCAAACTATCATGTTCTCCTTGTCATGTCACCACCCTTTGTATTCCTTTGTCATTAATGGTTGGTCATCAATGACAACTATACTCAACAAACTCCCCCTTTGTCATTGATGGCAACATCTCAAAGTATTCTCCCCCTTTGACATTAATGACAAAGGGTTAGAAATGTCTCCTCTTTAATTTGCTTCTTCTTCTTATACAAGATAAATTGTCCTCATGTAATTCTGAGTTTTCTTCATGCAAGTGCCAAGAAGATCTTCACAAAAGGGACTTACATAGTCCTCTCGTAGTTAAAAAATATGTAGCAGAGTCCTTTATCTTCCTCTCCACTAGCTTCATTTATCATTCCATGTAATTTCAGAGTGAGATCCCATTCATACTTCAACCTTTTCTAATCTCAATCAATTTCACATTCCAGTGAATGAATGTCTAGCCCATTTATATATGAATGAGACCTCAGATTACATAGGTTCCTTGCTACCTATATTTCACCATGTCAAGCTATGTGCAATTTCAGTTGGGTGTTGCAGATATGCTAAAGAGGATTTAGTACTTGCAGCTGTGCTAAATGGATATTGAAACCAGAGATCTTCTCTTGAAATGAGTTAGATCAAAGTTTGAACTAAGCTATGCCTTAAGGTATGAAACTTGGGATTCTTCCACAAGGATCAAAGCTTGAATGAGCCCCAAAATTACCTTATACTTTTTCCTTTGAGAGTGAACTTGTCCAAAAGAATGCTCAACAAGCAATGCTCCAAATCTGACCTTCTCACTTTGCTCATCAAGAAAGTAGTATTCCAACTTTGTCTTTGTCAAAACAGAATTAAAATCTGCTCCAATATTGCCAGCTACTCTTCTCCAAATCTGTAGCTCAATATAAACACTTAATTCTTTTGAAAACTTTGCACTCTCACACTGTAGTTCCCAAGGCTGCTCATTACACATGTTTCAAAGACACGGTCACTTTTTGAAAATCAGACTCATATTTTCCCTTTTGTTGTTGAACTTATACAGAAATTATACTATCTTGGTCACTTTCAATTGAGTATATGAGGAATACTCGAATAGAACATATTCACCCAATGCCTTCTTTCATACTGTACAAGCTCTTATTTTTCATTGTAAAAACTTAGAACTTCAACTTCTCCATATGCAGGCATGTTTTTATTGTTTGCATGCATTTTTCCAAGCTTGGAGGGCATTTGTCTTACTTGATTGCAGGCATAACCTTGAGAGTAAAATAGTGTGCATTTCACCTTTCATAATCTTTTGCGATATAACCCCATATCACACTAGACATGCCACTCAACATTTCTTCTTCATGCGGGCATCAACCTTCAGAGTCCTTTGTCATTAAATTCTGAGACAAAAAATTTTGTATTTATTCAGTTCTGTGGACGTTATCACTGTGCTGTAGGCATAGCCTTACATGTTGTAGGCATTTTTTCTTGTGAGTATTTCAACATTGTTGAGTGGTCACTTTACTTCTGCGTGCATTCTTTCTCCATAAGCAGGAAACTAGCCATTTCCAAATTGTTCATGATTGTTGTCTCAAATGTCTGTCCTAGATGTCAAGCCATGATTGCTAGTCCAGTCGAGATATTTTCAGGTGTAGTCCTCAACTTCCTCATTTTGTCTCTGATCTCTATTTCATCTTCTTGTATCTAGGAACTTGACAGTGCTTCAATTACTTCAATGGGTACCATAATGACTTCTCAAGGTTAACAATATGCTCCCCCTATTATCATGCATACTTGTCAGTGAGTCTTGTTTGCACATATTCACATATTGTAGATGCTATTAGTAATATAAGTATAACCAAAATCATGTATCAAGAACAATTTTCCAAGCGCCACCATGTTGCTTCAGTTTACTTGCTTGATTTTCACACTACTCCCCCTATCAACTTGCCAATGTAGCCACGATCCTTGGACCTATCTTTGGAGTAGCCATTTATTGCTTGTGAGTTCATTCTCCAAAACTCCATGAACTCAAGGTGCACCATGGTATTTAAGAGACCTCAAACTTGGCTTGCCAAATGGCAGCCACCTTCACCTTTTGTGCATTGATCCTCCACTTCATTTAGATATAGCAAGATATTTTTCTTTACCCACATCTTGGAATGTCCATGGTTGTGAGAGCTTGTCTTCAGATCTTCAGTTTCACCAGTACTATACTTCTTCCATGATTCATTTGTTCTTCTTGTTGATGTATAGGATGGACTCCTCCTAGGTTCTCTTCTTGGACTAGTGCAAGTTTGGGATTTATGCCCAGTACCACCACAATTAAAGCATCTCAATGTGTGACAATTGGCAGCCAAATGTCCAATTCGGTCACATGTCCAACATCTTATTTTGTTGTGTGGAATTCCAACACTTTTTCTACAATCAACAACTTTATGACCAAAATTAGAACAAGCAAAACAGTAACCATTAAATTTATTTTCATACCTGGGAATTTGGTCCATTTTGGTGTTGTTTCTTTTCTTGGCTTGCCTTGGAAACTGGGCCTAGCTTCATTGATGCATTCTTGACCCTTCAACTGCTTTGTTGTCATGTGCAAGTATATGGGATACATCCTTAGTCATTGATGGACCAACTTCTGAAGTATTGGGAGACAATAAATCATCTTCAGATTTCTCTTCTTCTTTCTTGTACCCAAGGCCATATTTGTCAAGGGGAGACCTTTGGCAATCTAAAATTTCATCTACGATAGTTGAGCTGTGTTGGAACCATATGCATCAAAATTTTTATTTTTATTTCTCAATTCAACTACCTCCATTTCAAGCCTCTGAATTTCCTTCTCCTTTTCATCCAAGTGATTTTTCAATACTTCTTCTATCTTCTTGGCTTCTTCTAGTTGAGTTTTCAAGCCAATATTATTTCTTCTTGTCTCTTCAAGCTCGTTAGGAACTTCACAACTCTCCTTAAGATTTTGATCATTTGGCTCACCTTGTAAGCTTGTCTTGAGTAGGTCCATGGTCTTCTATTTTTCTTCTAGTTGGATCTTCATAGTTTCAGCTGAGTCTTGAAGTCTTATCATCTCATCCATGAGCAGCTCTATTGACTTCTCATGGTACTCTTCAATGAGCTTCTCTATCTTCTTTTTGAGCATTCGAGCATGCTTGATATCTTGTATCTTAAAAAGATTTGCCAGAAGATTCTTCTTAGCATCTTCAAGAATGTTTTCAAATTTATCACAAACAACATTACTGAAATCAGATAGATTCTTACCTTCATTAATATTTGAAACTTTTTCTTCCATTTCTTCTTGCTTTACATCTTTAGTGGGTTTAGTATCCATTTCCTACTCATGTGCTTTTTGATATTCACCTTCCAGTTTGAACCAGAGATCCTTGGCAGAAGTGCATTCTCCTGTACTTTCTTTTATAGGGCTTGAAAGTCCATCCATTAGAAACTTCAGGGAAATGATGTTGTATCTGTCAGTTGTTGTCTTTATCTTCTTGTTGGACTGAGTAGGTGGGTTAATCACTATTTCCCAAACTCCGAATTTCTTCAAGTAAGATTTCATTTTGCTTCTCCAACCAAAATAGTCAGATATTTCCAAAACTAGAACTTCATTGTTTACAAGCTTGGTTGATCCCTCCATCTTGTGTCTATTGATTTCCTTCAAGCTTGTTAGGATTCTTGCTGAAGGCTGGCTCTGATACCAATTGTTAGACACAATGGGTCACTGAGAGGGGGGGGGTGAATCAGTGAGCTAGGGCTCAATTCCAAATTCAAATTTTTCTACCAATTATTTCACATTTTCTTCAGCATCATATTCATCAATGGATTATATATCAGTAATTAACTAATCACATATCATTTATCAATTAAAAACACCACATCATCAACACCTTGAGCAAGAGACACATGATATAATTGTAATGTTTTTGTATTTGGTTCAACGGCTACAACCGTGAGGTAATTCAGCTACAACTGAAACAAAGAGCACCAACTCCTTATCTAGGACCCATCCTAGTGTTTCTCAGACCCAGCCAAGAAAGAGATACAAGACCCTGCTTGTATTTACAAATAGATACTTGTCATTAATCAACCATCTGATCACTATTCTTTGTCAATGAGTCCTGATCAATATCTACTCATCAACTTGTCACTGTCATCACTATCATGTCAATTCAACTTGTCACTGTCATCACTGTTATGTGAATTATCACTACTGTCACTGTTATCAGTATCACTAGTCACATCAGAGTTATCACTGTCAATCACATCACTATCAAATCAATATGCTGCCATCACTGTCACAAGGTCATATCATTCCCCACACCAGTCTCTTCAACAGACTGCTATCATCCTTCTTAATAAATTTCCAAAGTTCAGAGCTTGTACTGCTTTCACATATTTCTGAGATGAGTGCTTGATCAAATGATGTTGCTATAATTGTTGCTTCCTCAATGAATGCATGAGTTCAGGGCATAGATTAGAGATCACTCCTGTCACATGCAACTTCCTTTGGTACTGCTACAGACAACTCAAGCATGTCACTGGCTCAAGCTCTTACTGTCAAAACACTTTGTTATCATGAATACATCACTGTAGAATATATTGCTATCATAATCATTCCATTGAGCATGCAAACTGTCATGCATACCAGAATTTCAATCTTCTGACTGTTTCAACAATTCGGACTGTGTATTCTGAGTTGACTGTGTAAAAATAAAGACTGTCTATACTGACTATCTGTGGCTACACGAGATCAGATCCTTCTCTATCAAATATTTAGAGATAAAGATCAAAACACAACCATACACAGTCAACTAAAACACTTTAATGCTCTTCTTGTATGTTGTGGCTGCTTCTGGGGATAACCCTCTTTCAAAATTCAGATCATCAAAACTTAATTCAGAACCAGATTTTAAACACTTGAACAACCTCCTCCTGTAGCTGCTCTTTACATGCCCGAAATTCAGAGTATACAGTCAGCAAAGTGACTTGCTAACAAACTAATCTCTGTCCCTTCACAATATTTTTCCTCCTTCATACTTCACTGACTGCAATCACTGCCTTGACTGTGGATGCTACAGTAGTCCGAATTTCAGAGCTCTACTTCTTTTAAAACTTGTTTAAGAATGAACCAGAAACGTGTTATTTATAGTAGTATGTTAATTTAATTTTTATTTGGGCCGACCTTGCTATAGATGTATATATTCTTCAATATGGCGAGTAAACCCATGTTTACTGGGCCGACCTAGCATATTTCCCTTAAGATTCTTCTTTTATCTCTAACTGAGGCTGACCTACCTCAAGTGTATTTTGATTTACAAAATATTGAATTAAAATCTCAATTAGCAAAGGAGATAGGGCTTTTTTTATACAAGAGCTCCAAGGTATCTTCAAAGTCCTTTTCAAGGTAAAGACCCAAGCAAGGGCTTCTCACTATGTGTGAACGACTAGGGCTCCAAGACATCATTTCAATCCATAAAATAAGTGGGTTCCAAGATCAAATCACGGCTTGCATTAATACCATTTCATCAAGCAATGAGTGTGCCATGTTTGAAGCATTGGCTAAGATAAGTGCATGACTATATGACATATTTCTTTATGTATAAGAATTTGTTCTAAAAACTATGAGATGTTTTCTAATCATGCAATTTAACTTGTTGTGTAGGAAAGATTGTATACCATCACCTACAAAAGAAGGACTACAACATTTGTTCAGCAACAAAGTTATCTATTGAAAATATTGAAGATATTGAAGTTCCCAGGATTTGGGAAGAATGCCATGATCGAGGAGTACCAGTCGATCATGAAGATGTTTGGGATGCATCCCCAAGACCTGAAGGGTAGTCTGTAGTGAATTCCAAGAGAATCTACAAGATCAATCATGCTGCAGGTGGTAGCATAGAGACTTTTGCTCTTGTAGCCAGATACACTTCCATTAGATCCGTACTTGCTCTGGTTGCAGTGATGAAGTGGAAGATACACCAGATGGATTTCAAGACAGCCTTATTGAATGGTGTAGTTGAAGAAGAAGTATATGTGGAGAAGCCACTTGGTTCTGAGACACATGACAGGGAGTCATATATGTGCAGAACTTGGTATGGTAGGATAGATAGCTTTCTATCCAGTTTGGGATTTACCAAGAGTAAAGCGGATTCCAACCTTTACTACAAGGTTGAGGAAGGCAATCCAGTGATACTACTATTGTATGTGGATGACCTTTTTGTAACAGGTGAGGATAGATTGATTTCCGACATGCAAAGGAAGCTTGCTGCTGAATTTGATATGAAGAACTTGTGGATGATGCACTATTTGTTTTTGGCATGGAGGTGTGGCAGAGTGCAGATGGAATATTCTTTGTACAAGGGAAGTATGCAGTAGAGATCCTGAAGAGGTTCGGGATGATGGACTACAAGGCTATGGCCACACCTATGGCATCGAACCTGAAGCTTCTGTGTGATTCTTCATCTGAGCCGGTTGATATCACTATGTATCATCAGATGATTGGGTCCTTGATGTACCTGACGAACACGAGACCAGATATTTGCTTTGTAGTGAACACATTGAGCCAATTCCTGATGTATCTTAGGAGTGTTCACCTGGTTGTTGTAAATCATATTCTGAGGTACCTGAAGGGTACAGTTGATTATGGGCTCAAGTATGATGCGAATCAAAAGTTTAACCTGCAGGGTTATGTTGATTCAGATTGGGCAAGCAGTGCTCCAGTATGGGATCAGGTGTGATCTCTTGGTTTAGAAGGAAGCAGTCCTGCGTAGAACTGAGTACAGTTGAGGCAGAGTATGTTGCAGCCTGTTTATCTAGTTGTGGGGCAGTATGGCTACGGAAGCTACTATCTGAGTTATTTGATCTCCCGTTGGATGCTACTGGTATCTTTTGTGATAACCAGAGTTGTGTGAAGTTGTTCGAGAACCCAGTGTTTCATGAAAGGTCGAAACACATAGAGATCAAATATCACTATATCAGGGATATGGTGCAAAGAGGAGCTATGAAGCTCCTGTATGTTTCGATGGACGAGCAGATTGCAGATGTGCTAACGAAACCACTAGCCAGAGTGAAGTTCGAGTACTTTAGAGAGAGGCTTGGTGTTCTTCGGATTGATGACACATTTACAGAAGCCATTCCAAGCATGTTGGAAGGAGGATCCTTCACATGGCTGTGGATGTAAGCGTTGGATGATGAGCATCAGGACGATGCTCCAGTTACTGCTTTGTATATGCATCATGTTGGATGTTGGATATGATCAGCTAGATCATTTATATGTATATGTATGTACGCATCATGTTGGATGCTGGATATGATCAGTTGGATCATTTATATGTATATGTATGTACGCATCATGTTGGATGCTAGAGATGATCGGTTGGATCATTTGTATGTATTTTGTATATGCATCATGTTGGATGCTTGGACCATGTATCTGTATATGCATTAGGTGGATACACTGTATGATCAGGTAGATCATGTATGTTGATATGTATCATGTATGATCAGGTGGATCATGTATTTGTATTTGTATCAGGTGGATACATTGTATGATCAGGTGGATCATGTATGATGATATGTATCAGGTAGATACTTGGTATGCATCAAGTAGATGCATTGTATGATCAGGATGATCATGAATGACGAGCTTCAGGATGTTGCTCCAGATGACATGCATCAGGACGATGCAGTGATGATGATCAGGATGATCATGTGTACATCAGGATGATGTATGGTGAGTATCAGGATGATACTTTGTGGTCGTGGATCAGGTTGTGAAGATGAGCATGTCTAGGAGATCCTATAGGTCGGAGTTGTGTACCCGTAACATCCTGGGATGCTCTTTCGAGACATTGCTCTGGGAGGACATGTAATTTGTGCCCTGGGAGATCTTCAGGTCGGAGTTGTGTACTCGTAACATCCTGAGATGCTCTTGTGAGGTTTTTTCCTATGGCATGTAATTTGCTCCTGGGAGATCTGGACAGGATGAAAAAGGCCTCAGATGCTTCAGCCAGGTTTTGCCATGACCACATGTAATTAGCTCCTGGGAGATCTGGATAGGATGAAAAAGGCCTCAGCTGCTTCAGCCAGGTTTTGTGGTGGACCACATGTAATTTTCTCCTGGGAGATCTGGACGGGATGAAAAAGGCCTCAGATGCTTCAGCCAGGTTTTGTGGTGAGATCACATGTAATGTGCTCCTGGGAGATCCAACAGGTAGAGCTGTGTGCTCGTAACAGCCTGGGATGCTTCAACCAGTTTTTGTGATGGGTCACATGTAATATGCTCCTGGGATATCTGACAGGTAGAGCTGTGTGCTCATAACAGCCTGGGATGCTACCGCCAGGTTTTGTGATGCATGTAATAAGTCCTAAGGTTTCCACAGTATGGCCAGTGATGATGAAGACCTGCAGGTGGTGAGCCTACATCTAGTATGAAAAAGGACTGGCTATGTAGAACTTCCTATGACGAGTAGATTCAGAGATTGATTGAGATAGCAGCAGCAGTGACGATGACGATTATCCAGTGACGATGATCCAGAGAAGAAGACTTATGTTAGAAGACCTGTGTCGAGAAATACCTTCCTTGTTAAGAGGGAGTGTTGATGTATATGTAACTTCGGAATGTATTTCATATATGTATATTGTATTCATATAGAGACGTTATTATTCCTCTATACGGAAGTGTTTGTATTCCTATAGAGATGTTATTATTCCTCTATATGGAAGTGTCGTCATTTATATTGTAAGTGTCGTAACTTATACTTGATGGGTTATTAGACCACCTTGTTGGGGTCGGCCCTGTATAATCCATGTGGGTCGAAGGGTTATTATACCACCCTATTGGGGGTTGGCCATGTGGGTCAAAGGGTTATTAGACCACCCTATTGGGTGTCGGCCCAGTCAGCATTATGTTAAGTGGTTAAGTTGAGGCCGACCTAATTGAGTAAAGGTCAAGTCAAGTTAGTGTATAAATAGAGAGTGTGTCTCTCTCATTTTACACATTCTATTCTCTCACTCACACTTGGGATAGTGGCGCACTTGTGGAGGAGGAGGCTTTGCTGCTAGGAGAAGACTATGTCTTGTATTCTGGTTGTATCATTGCTCTATCTATCTCTGAGGAAGTTATTGGGGTTTTTCACCTTTATGGTTTTCCCCAAGTAAAATCTGTGTCTCTTGTGTGCTTGCATTATTGTGTCCATGATTGATATGTTGTAGATATGTTGTACATGTTTTTCTCTCAGTTAAGATCCTAGATCAGATTAAAGTAAATTCTGAAAATTTAACACCGACCATTGTGACGGAGGACACAGATCTCCCCACACCCCTCTCATCCCTTCCACCTGCACCATCGGCATCACTTCCGATGTCAAAATATTGTGCAGTCCCTTCCACTTCCCCTTAAACAAAATATCCAAGATGACAATGATCTTAATTGGTTCATTGTCAACCTTCCCTCCCTTTTTCCAAATTGGTGAGAGTTAGTCACTAAGAAACCAGTCCTTGCCGACACCAGTTTACCAACTGATTATGCCCCTCCCAGCACTACCTCAACCAACTTACTATCCCCTCTAGAAACTATAACACCACAAGTAATCGGCATGCACATCTCTCACCTCCAAAGAAACACCAACTCGAACAGTCCTATTATTTCCCAACAAACTTCATCATTTATTTCCTTTCCAGTTAATCCATCAGTGGAGGACCCCCTACCTCCTCGACAACCCGTCGATCCACCAGAGAGTCGATCAGCACTTGAAGACCTTTATGAAGTAAAAACAATGATCCCTAAATTTTTGACACCCTTAGTTAGTCTGGGTCCATCTGGAAACCCCATTTCGTCCCCTCCTTCCCCAGTCGATAAGAGTCCCCCGTCGCCACCAGTCATTCAAGTTATCAGTGGCATGTCATCCCCTTCCCCTACAGACAAATCCATTACAAATTCAGCATTATCACCAACTAAGGAACAAGTAGTACCAGTCGAAGAAGCCGCAGCAGCAGAAACTGAGTTACTGTCACCTACCCAAATTTATGAACATTATTATTTATTTGCAAAAATACTTTATGTTTAAATTTAATTACAAGTTTTGTAATTATGATCAGTTTTGATCATGGATGAATGTAATTACTAAATATTATTATTTAAATAAATTAATTAGGAGACAAACACCAAAGAGCACTATTGAATGAGTGTTCACTGACCCACTAGGAGGAATGGAAGTTGTTGGAAGGTATGGGACACATGGCAGCAGTTGCGTCACACCACTAACTGTTGTTAGGATATTTAGACACTTAGGAGTTAGTTAAGATCAACTTGTGTAATATATCCGTTAGGGATAGTGTGTTTCTTTAGTATGCATTAGTATGTATTTGTAAATACTTAATCCGACGGTCACGATATGTTTCCGACATAAAGTGATCCGACGGCTCAACTTCTCTTAGATCAAACCTAACCTTGATCCGTGGCTTAACACCCGATTGGTCCATGATCTCTATTTAAAGAGCATTGAGGGTCATTGTTTAGTTGATCGATTATGAGAAGCTCATTTGTAACTTTCTTTCTTTGCATAATAAATTGTCCCGTAGAAGCTATTTGGCCGGGGCCGTGGAGTGTTTCCCTTAAGAGGGTTTAAACCACGTCAAAACATCGGTGTGTTGATCTGTGATCTGTTTGTGTGAAGTGGTTGCTCTTGGTGTTCGGTCCTTTGGTAGTACCCTGTGTACCCGAACATGGAATCAGAGCTTTTATGAAGTGTCGCTTCCGGTTATGATCTAGATCTTGAACTGTTGTTGCCGAAACTCGAAAGGGTTTCTAGTTATGATATTTCTGTGCATTTCTGGGCTGTGGGAGGTGTTCCATTGCGTCCGGAGCGTCGTTTCCATTGAAAAATAGTTTTCGTTTGATCGAAAACGGTTCCCGGTTGCTCCAGAAACGCGTATTTCATCAGATCTGAAGGTATAATGTTACAGTGACGCATTTTTTTATTTCGTTTTTGAAAAGAAAAAAATATCATATTTCATTTTTTTTTACTGTTAGATTTTTTTTTGTTCGGATTGTTGCTTTCCCGTCTGCGTATGCTCTTTGCCGTGCACCTTGAGCGATCTCGGCAAATCAGAAACAGAAAGGGAAAGGGTTTTTTCGGCTGCGTATGCTCTTTGCCGTGCACTTTGCGCGATCTCGGCAAATCAGAAACAGAGAGAAAACGTAGACTTTCCGGGCAAGCTAACAAGATCTAACTCCACAAGTGTGGAAAAGTTTTTTTTGTTTCGTTTTGTGATTTGTTTTGCAGGAAAAAGGGCAAGCACGCAAACCGAGGAAGAAGAGTAAAAAAAAAAAAAAAAGCCCCCTTCCTCATTTCCATATTTTACATACCTTTTAAACTAGCTCACTTGGTCCAAAGTTGCTTTATTCCTTAATAGGTCTTGAGTTAAAGTCTTAAGAAGTTACTTTTAAAAAGAAAAGTGCATGCAATTTCTATTTTCAAGTTACTTTATTGTAAAAGTGCATCTCACTTAAATAATAAAAAATAAAAATACAAGTGAGTCACTTAAACTTTTTATTTATTGTTGCACTATTTAAAAGTAATATCATTGTAAAAGTGAAATCACTTATTTTACAAAAGTGATTTACTTAAAAGCAATTTTTTTGTAAAGTGATTGTCAAAAGGTTCATCTTGGGAAGAGGGGGGTTCTTTTTCTTGCTGGACATTCTCTAGCTGCCACGTCACTATTGGGGACATCTTCAACAGTTTCTTTGTTCAAGCATAACTTCATCATACAGAGTCCGTTTTCAGTGCCGTTTTTTTTGAAACCGCCTATTTTTTTGAGCTCTTCACATTCAGACTATTGGTTTTTGTTTTTATAGCTATTAATTTACAAATATGGCCACCCCTTGTGATATTCTACTTAACAGTTCCAACTATTTCTCATGGAAATCTCGTATGGAGAATGTTCTACGAAGTAGGGGACTTTTCAGAATTACAACAGGGAAAGAAAAAGAACCCACTGATGATGAAAATAAAATAAAATGGGCAAATAGATGTGATGAAGCTCGTGGATTGATTGGGATGTCAATCTCTACTGATTTGCGATTCCACATATCTGGAATTGATGAACCTAATGCTGCTTGGGACAAGTTGGAAACTGTGTTTGGTAAACACAATGAAATTCGAGGTCACCAACTCGAAAATGAGTTGATTTCTTTAAATCCAAGTGACTTTTCATGCATTCAAGATTATTTATCTAAGTACAAAACTCTCAAGCTCTTATGTGCAGAATGTAAGATTGAGAGGGAAGACAAACAATGCATTTATCATATTCTTTCCAAACTTGGACCTGCATATTCTGTTTTTGTATCTACATTTTAGTCCATGAAAGCGTCATTGAATGCAGCTAGCTATCAAGAGCCTAGTCTTGAATCCTTTTGTGATTCCTTGATTAGGGAACAAGATAAACTCATTCATCTTGGAATAATCAACAATGCAGATACATCTAGGAAAGCCTTATTGTCCCAACAGAAAGAAAAGTCCAAGCCTCCCAAGAAACAAAATTTTCGCAATAATAAGTCAAACAAGGGTCCCAAACCCTCTCAGTCAACTCCTTCTTTAAAAAATGACAAAGGATCCAAGCCAAAAGGCAAGAAGACTGAGCGTCATTGCAACTATTGCGGGAAAGATAATCATGATGAATCCAAGTGTTTCAAGAAGATGGCAGCCTTGGAAGCAGCAATGAAGAAGCACCACATCAGCCTAGATTCACCTTCAGAATCGGCCTCTCATGGACATGCACTTTGTGCTTCTGGTTATTCTTATAATGCATCTTCTTCTTCTACTTCAAATGAATGGCTCATTGATTCTGGAGCATCTTATCATATGGCTAAGGATCAAGCCATCTTTTCTACTATGCATGAATGTAACACCAAACAAATATTTGTTGGTGATGATAGATCTCTAAGTGTTGTAGGAGCTGGAACAGTTCTAGTAGATAATGGTCATTTTAGTGATGTACTATGTGTTCCAAGAATTTCCTGCAATTTGTTATCAGTCTATCAGATCACTCATTCTGGTGAAGGTAAAACTGTGACCTTTACACCTCACCAAGTTGTAATCAAAGATTTTAAAGATCCTCAACAGGTTCTAGCTACCGGAATTGTTGATGATATTACCAGGTTGTACAAGTTTAACAACTTTGGGTCATCACCTTTCCCTTCAGTTTTTGTTGCTCATAGTGATAACTTGAGCAAACTTTGGCATGAGCGATTTGGTCACTTAAATTATCGCTCATTGCAACAACTATGTAAAGAAAATATGGTGACAGGTCTTCCGATGGTATCTTGCAGAGATGGTGTTTGCTCCGGTTGTGTACTCGAAAAACATCATCGGGACAGTTTTGACAAACGTGCCTCTTGGCACGCCTCGGTTCCCTTAGAGCTTGTGCATAGTGACTTGTGTGGTCCTCTTCCATCTGCTTCCTTTTCTGGTTTCAAATATTTCTTAACTTTCATTGATGATTACACCAGACGCACTTGGGTTTATTTCCTAAAACTTAAGAGCGAAGTATTTAACATGTTCTTGGCCTACAAGGCCCTTGTTGAAAAACAATCTGGTCATCAAATTATTAAGTTAAGATCTGACAATGGAGGAGAATATGTTAACAAACAGTTCACTACTTTCTGCACTGAACAAGGCATCCAACAACAGCACACTGTTCCATATACACCACAACAAAATGGTGTAGCTGAGCGGAAGAACCGCACTTTAAAAGAAATGGCTAATTGTGTGATCCAATCTAAGGGACTAAGTCTTCAATTTTGGGCTGAAGCCATTAATTGTGCAAATTACATAGTTAATCGCACCCCCACAAAAGCATTACAAGGTATAACACCGGAAGAAGCATGGAGTAAAATTAAACCTGATGTAAGTCACTTTCGTGTGTTTGGTAGTGAAGCATGGGCTCACATTCCGGATGAAAAACGGAAAGCATTGCAGCCTAAAAGTGAAAAGTGCATATTTGTTGGATATTCTGAAGATGTAAAAGGTTATAGACTTCTTCAACCACCTTCTCATGCTATAATCATTAGAAGAGATGTTAAATTTGATGAAAATATCTTGGCCTGCGAGCCTAACTCGGCGAGTGTGCCATCTTTGGCCTGCGAGCCTGATTCGGCGTTTGTGCCTTCTTCTTCTTCTTCCAACTTCCTTGACAGGTTTCCAACTCCAGTTTCTGATGATGACAGTGAGGATGAAAATCCACCTTCGCCTGCTCATGTTCCTCCAGTTGCACCAGCAAAAGTGCTTCCTCGATGGGTCCATTCAACATGTGAAGCAGCTGGTGATCTTGCCGGTGATCCTAGAGATCAACGTCGAACACGTTCTCAGTTTCAGCGAGCCTCTTCTCTTTTGGCTCAAGTTTCCGAGAATCATGATCCAGAAACTTTTGCAGAAGCTTCAGGGAATCCAGATTGGGATGCAGCCATGGATGAAGAATATCGTTCCTTAATGGCGAACGATACTTGGGATCTTGTACCTCTTCCAAAAGGAAGAAAACTTGTCAGATGTAAATGGGTCTACAGAACTAAGTATGCATAAGATGGAAGTGTTGAAAGACTTAAGGCAAGGTTAGTTGCCAAAGGTTTTTCCCAAGTTGAAGGGATTGACTACAATGAAACCTTTGCTCCCGTCGCCAAAATGAACTCCATCCGCCTTGTTCTTTCCCTTGCTGCCTTACACAACTGGGAAGTCTATCAAATGGATGTCAAGTCTGCCTTCTTACATGGTGATTTACAGGAGGAAATTTACATGGAACAACCTCCTGGCTATGTTCAGAATAACTCTAGCCTTGTCTGCCGCCTTAAGAAATCCTTATATGGCCTTAAGCAAGCTCCTAGAGCTTGGTATGCCAAAATGGATAGCTTTCTCCTTGACACTGGTTTTTCTAGATGCCATTCTGACCCCAATGTCTATACCAAGAAAGTAGGAAACCATCTCATCATACTTGTTCTATATGTTGATGACCTTATTCTTACTGGTAGTGACCCTAAGCTTATAACCCATGTGAAATCCAGTCTTAAACAAACTTTTGAAATGTCAGACTTAGGACATTTGCATTATTTTCTTGGTCTCCAAGTTCTGCAAACCAAAGAAGGAATCTTTCTTTCTCAGTCTAAGTATGCTTCTGACCTTCTTCGTCGCTTTCACATGGAAGATTGTACACCAGCCCCTTCTCCCTTCCAGTCTGGAGTCAAACTTTCTACCACTTGTACTTCACCTGAAGTAGATGCCACCTTGTATCGTCAGCTTGTTGGTAGTCTTTTATACTTGACTCATTCCCGTCCTGACCTTTCCTTTGCCGTTGGTCGAGTTGCTCGTTATATGCAGACACCTCATGAAAGTCACTGGAAAGCAGCTAAAACAATACTTCGATATATTCGAGGTACAGTTCAGTTTGGGATTTATTACAGTACAGGGGGGAAACCTTTGTTGGTTGGTTTCACTGATTCAGATTGGGCCGGCGATCCTGATGATCGAAAGTCTACTGCAGGTTATGTTTTCAGTCTGGGATCTGGACCTATTACTTGGGCTTGTAAGAAACAACAAGCTCTTGCTCTTTCTTCAGCAGAGGCAGAATATCGAGCAGCAGTTAATGCCAGTCAGGAAGCTTTATGGCTTCGACAGATCCTTTCCGAGTTTGGATTCGAGCAGCAACAGCCTACTCCACTTTGGTGCGACAATCAAAGTGCCATCAAACTTGCCAAAGATCCAGTTCTACATCAACGCAGCAAACACATTGAGCTACATATGCACTTCATCAGAAATCTTGTTCATGATCGTGTTCTTGAAGTGCTCTTTTGCCCTACAGATGATCAAGTTGCAGACATCTTCACCAGGTCTCTTACAGAAGAGAAGTTTTCTAAACTTCGATCTATGTTAGGAGTTCAGGAACTTGTCATTAAGGGGGGATAGGCTCTAATGCCTCCTTCCTTCTCCTAATAGTGTCACTTTTGTAAATCCTTCAATCCTATCCCAAGTTGTTCTTAAGGGGGGATGTTAGGATATTTAGACACTTAGGAGTTAGTTAAGATCAACTTGTGTAATATATCCGTTAGGGATAGTGTGTTTCTTTAGTATGCATTAGTATGCATTTGTAAATACTTAATCCGACGGTCACGATATGTTTCCGACATAGAGTGATCCGACGGCTCAACTTCTCTTAGATCAAACCTAACCTTGATCCGTGGCTTAACACCCGATTGGTCCATGATCTCTATTTAAAGAGCATGGAGGGTCATTGTTTAGTTGATCGATTATGAGAAGCTCATTTGTAACTTTCTTTCTTTGCATAATAAATTGTCCCGTAGAAGCTATTTGGCCGGGGCCGTGGAGTGTTTCCCTCAAGAGGGTTTAAACCATGTCAAAACATCGGTGTGTTGATCTGTGATCTGTTTGTGTGAAGTGGTTTCTCTTGGTGTTCGGTCCTTTGGTAGTACCCTGTGTACCGAGACAAACACCCAAGAGCACTATTGAATGAGTGTTCACTGACCCACTAGGAGGAATGGAAGTTGTTGGAAGGTATGGGACACATGGCAGCAGTTGCGTCACACCACTAACTGTTGGTTATGGGACAACTTCCCCTAAAATAGGGAATTATCCCCCAGGTGGAGGGAGTGAGCAGGAAGCTCATTTAATCACCCAGTAACATCTAAAAATGCCTAGGAAACCTATAAAGGAAAATTCGAATTGGGCAGGCAGCTCTTAATCAATATTTCTGCAGAATATTTTCCTCTTGTGAATCTGGTGATTTCAAGAGAGATTCAAATAAGGGAGGTTAGTGGTGATTGAAAACTGAGGTTTCCATATTATTGAGGAGAAACAGAGTTGTAGGAGCAAGTCTTTTTGATTGCTACCTATTGAAGATTTAGAAGATAACTACTACAGCAAGAAGAAGTCCTAATTCCTGAAGTTTCTTCCTCCTGGTTGTTCAATGAACAGGCTCAGGGGTCCTAAGACAATACTTGACTATTTTTAGGAATTTGGTTAGGTGGAATAGTCTTCTTGGGCTGTTTGTTGCCCTACAGATTTTCTCAAGTTCTACAGATTTCTAACTTAGTTCTCAGTAAATAATTCTGATTTGTTTAACTAGTATTTTCTGTTTTTATGTTTTCGAAAAAGAATCTAATCCTAGAATTTTTTTTAAATCTAAATGTATAAGTTTAATGTTGAAGTTGAATTGATAAATAAATATCTCTATTTTTCCACACGTTGTTTTGAAGCATCGTACTCTAGTAGAGATATGCAAATTAAAATAGATTAGAAGATAGGAAAAATTTGCCATTTGAATTCGATAGATATATAGTAATCATTTATGTATCAATTTTATGTTCCTAAGTTAAATAATAGTAGAAGGTTCTACATAATATCTATGTATGTATTATAAAGTATCAGAGCTTTCTGAAAATTTAATTAATGCATAACTTCTGCATTCTTATCATTATCCTGTACAGAAAAATATAGAAATCACAGGTATATATATATCATAATAGAGTAGCAAATTAAATGATCGTGATCATCAGAATAGGATTGTACATAACAATCATTACCATTTTTCATAATTGTTTACAGACATTTTGATTTCATTATCTCTGTTAATGTTTATCATGATTACTATCTCACTGTATTATCATCATTTACATGCTGCAAACCATAGCATTATATAGTGTTCGGGTACACAGGGTACTACCAAAGGACCGAACACCAAGAGCAACCACTTCACACAAACAGATCACAGATCAACACACCGATGTTTTGACGTGGTTTAAACCCTCTTGAGGGAAACACTCCACGGCCCCCGGCCAACTAGCTTATACGGGACAATTTATTATGCAAAGAAAGAAAGTTACAAATGAGCTTCTCATAATCGATCAACTAAACAATGACCCTCCATGCTCTTTAAATAGAGATCATGGACCAATCGGGTGTTAAGCCACAGATCAAGGTTAGGTTTGATCTAAGAGAAGTTGAGCCGTCGGATCACTCTATGTCAGGAACATATCATGACCGTCAGATTAAGTATTTACAAATGCATACTAATGCATACTAAAGAAACACACTATCCCTAACAGATATATTACACAAGTTGATCTTAACTAACTCCTAAGTGTCTAAATATCCTAACATCCCCCCTTAAGAACAACTTGGGATAGGATTGAAGGATTTACAAAAGTGACACTATTAGGAGAAGGAAGGAGGCATTAGAGCCTATCCCCCCTTAATGACAAGTTCCTGAACTCCTAACAAAGATTGAAGTTTAGAAAACTTCGCTTCTGTAAGAGACTTGGTGAAGATGTCTGCAACTTGATCATCTGTAGGGCAAAAGAGCACTTCAAGAACACGATCATGAACAAGATTTCTGATGAAGTGCATATGTAGCTCAATGTGTTTGTTGCGTTGATGTAGAACTAGATCTTTGGCAAGCTTGATGGCACTTTGACTGTCGCACCAAAGTGGAGTAGGCTGCTGCTGCTCGAATCCAAACTCTGAAAGGATCTGTCGAAGCCATAAAGCTTCCTGACTGGCATTAACTGCTGCTCGATATTCTTCCTTTGCTGAAGAAAGAGCAAGAGCTTGTTGTTTCTTACAAGCCCAAGTAATAGGTCCAGATCCCAGACTGAAAACATAACCTGCAGTAGAATTTCGATCATCAGGATCGTCGGCCCAATCTGAATCAGTGAAACCAACCAACAAAGGTTTCCCCCCTGTACTGTAATGAATCCCAAACTGAACTGTACCTCGAATATATCGAAGTATTCTTTTAGCTGCTTTCCAGTTACTTTCATGAGGTGTCTGCATATAACGGGCAACACGACCAACGGCAAAGGAAAGGTCAGGATGGGAATGAGTCAAGTATAAGAGACTACCAACAAGCTGACGATACAAGGTGGCATCGACTCCAGGTGAAGTACAAGTGGCAGAAAGTTTGACTCTAGACTGGAAGGGAGAAGGGGCTGGTGTACAATCTTCCATGTGAAAGCGACGAAGAAGGTCACAAGCATACTTAGACTGAGAAATAAATATTCCTTCTTTGGTTTGCAGGACTTGGAGACCAAGAAAATAATGCAAATGGCCTAAGTCTGACATTTCAAAATTTTGTTTAAGACTGGATTTCACATGGGTTATAAGCTTAGGGTCACTACCAGTAAGAATAAGGTCATCAACATATAGAACAAGTATGATGAGATGGTTTCCTACTTTCTTGGTATAGACATTGGGGTTAGAATGGCATATAGAAAAACCAGTGTCAAGGAGAAAGTTATCCATTTTGGCATACCAAGCTCTAGGAGCTTGCTTAAGGCCATATAAGGATTTCTTAAGGCGGCAGACAAGGCTAGAGTTATTCTGAACATAGCCAGGAGGTTGTTCCATGTAAATTTTCTCCTGTAAATCACCATGTAAGAAGGTAGACTTGACATCCATTTGATGGACTTCCCAGTTGTGTAAGGCTGCAAGGGAAAGAACAAGGCGGATGGAGTTCATTTTTGCGACGCGAGCAAAGGTTTCATTGTAGTCAATCCCTTCAACTTGGGAAAAACCTTTGGCAACTAACCTTGCCTTAAGTCTTTCAACACTTCCATCTGATTTATACTTAGTTCTGTAGACCCATTTACATTTGACAAGTTTTCTTCCTTTTGGAAGAGGTACAAGATCCCAAGTATCGTTCGCCATTAAGGAATGATATTCTTCATCCATGGCTGCGTCCCAATCTGGATTCCCTAAAGCTTCTGCAAAAGTTTCTGGATCATGATTCTCGGAAACTTGAGCCAAAAGAGAAGAGGCTCGCTGAAACTGAGAACGTGTTCGATGTTAATCTCTAGGATCACCGGCAAGATCACCAGCTGCTTCACATGTTGAACGGACCCATCGAGGAAGCACTTGTGCTGGTGCAACTAGAGGAACATGAGCAGGCGGAGGTGGATTTTCATCCTCACTGTCATCATCAGAAACTGGAGTTGGAAACCTGTCAAGGAAGTTGGAAGAAGAAGAAGAAGGCACAAACGCCGAATCAGGCTCGCAGGCCAAAGATGGCACAATCGCCGAGTTAGGCTCGCAGGCCAAGAGATTTTCATCAAATTTAACTTCTCTTCTAATGATTATATCATGAGAATGTGGTTGAACAAGTCTATAACCTTTTACATATTTAGAATATCCAACAAATATGCACTTTTCACTTTTAGGCTGCAATGCTTTCCGTTTTTCATCCGGAATGTGAGCCCATGCTTCACTACCAAACTCACAGAAGTGACTTACATCAGGTTTAGTTTTACTCCATGCTTCTTCCGGTGTTATACCTTGTAATGCTTTAGTGGGGGTGCGATTAACTATGTAATTTGCACAATTAATGGCTTCAACCCGAAATTGAAGACTTAGTCCCTTAGATTGGATCATACAATTAGCCATTTCTTTTAAAGTGCGGTTCTTCCGCTCAGCTACACCATTTTGTTGTGGTGTATATGGAACAGTGTGTTGTTGTTGGATGCCTTGTTCAGTGCAGAAGGTAGTGAACTTATTGTTAACATATTCTCCTCCATTGTCAGATCTTAACTTAATAATTTGATGACCAGATTGTTTTTCAACAAGGGCCTTGTAGGCCAAGAACATGTTAAATACTTCGCTCTTAAGTTTTAGGAAATAAACCCAAGTGCGTCTGGTGTAATCATCAATGAAGGTTAAGAAATATTTGAAACCAGAAAAGGAAGCAGATGGAAGAGGACCACACAAGTCACTATGCACAAGCTCCAAGGGAACCGAGGCGTGCTAAGAGGCACATTTGTCAAAACTGTCCCGATGATGTTTTTCGAGTACACAACCGGAGAAAACACCATCCCTGCAAGATACCATCGGAAGACCTGTCACCATATTTTCTTTACATAGTTGTTGCAATGAGCGATAATTTAAGTGACCAAATCGCTCATGCCAAAGTTTGCTCAAGTTATCACTATGAGCAACAAAAACTGAAGGGAAAGGTGATGACCCAAAGTTGTTAAACTTGTACAACCTGGTAATATCATCAACAATTCTGGTAGCTAGGACCTGTTGAGGATCTTTAAAATCCTTGATTACAACTTGGTGAGGTGTAAAGGTCACAGTTTTACCTTCACCAGAATGAGTGATCTGATAGACTGATAAAAAATTGCAGGAAATTCTTGGAACACATACTACATCACTAAAATGACCATTATCTACTGGAATTGTTTCAGCTCCTACAACACTTAGAGATCTATCATCACCAACAAATATTTGTTTGGTGTTACATTCATGCATAGTAGAAAATATGGCTTGATCCTTAGCCATATGATAAGATGCTCCAGAATCAATGAGCCATTCATTTGAAGTAGAAGAAGAAGATGCATTATAAGAATAACCAGAAGCACAAAGTGCATGTCCATGAGAGGCAGATTCTGAAGACGAATCTAGGCTGATGTGGTGCTTCTTCATTGATGCTTTCAAGGCTGCCATCTTCTTGAAACACTTAGATTCATCATGATTATCTTTCCCGCAATAGTTGCAATGGCGCTCAGTCTTCTTTCCTTTTGGCTTGGATCCTTTGTCATTTTTTAAAGAAGGAGCTGACTGAGAGGGTTTGGGACCCTTGTTTGACTTATTATTGCGAAAATTTTGTTTCTTGGGAGACTTGGACTTTTCTTTCTGTTGGAACAATAAGGCTTTCCCAGATGTATCTGCATTTTTTATTATTCCAAGATGAATGAGTTTATCTTGTTCTCTAATCAAGGAATCACAAAAGGACTCAAGACTAGGCTCTTGATAGCTAGCTGCATTCAACGATGCTTTCATGGAGTAAAATGTAGATACAAAAACAGAATATGCAGGTCCAAGTTTGGAAAGAATATGATAAATGCATTGTTTGTCTTCCCTCTCAATCTTACATTCTGCACATAAGAGTTTAAGAGTTTTGTACTTAGATAAATAATCTTGAATGCATGAAAAGTCACTTGGATTTAAAGAAATCAACTCATTTTCGAGGTGGTGACCTCGAATTTCATTGTGTTTACCAAACACAGATTCCAACTTGTCCTGAGCAGCATTAGGTTCATCAATTCCATATATGTTCCTAACATATAGCAATTCTATATTATTCAGTTTTCACTTTACACATACACTGTTTCCATTTTATTCTATCATTTCGATAATTTTACAGTTCAAACAGATATTAGAAATAATATAAACATTCTATTGCTGATAAGATTTCGTTTTCATTAATAAACTAACACATTTAGGGTTTGACCTATTTGGTTTTTCGTTCAATAGAGTTCTCTACCATTTTAGAATAGCATACATTTTATAGCTCCTATCTACGACAGAGTAATTTAAACTCTAGATAAAACAATTATATTATGAATTGTTTTACCTTTCCAAAACAAACTCAAATTTTTATAGATTACAGATCGAAATCCAATTTTTTCGAAGACTCATAACTTTAAACACTTCTACTAGATTTATGTCTAAGACCTGTTCTTTCATCTTCAACAAAAAGAAAACTATTTCGGATTTCCTTGACAGAACTTATTTGAGCCTAGGTTCACATAACCTAAGCATAGAAATGAAACATACAGCATTACATTTGTAACTTAGAATTTTTCTACATAGCTACCTTCATCGACGAAATCAATAAACCCTTATCTAGTTCAAGAAAACACGACTTCGACCAACAAAATCAAGTCGAACAACACAGACAATCTACACAAAGTATTTAGCAAACATCTTCATTTCCGAAAGGAGAAGTATCATTTACATAGTGAATGAGCCCACGGCTCTATCTCAAAACTTAACCAAAGAAGTCGTGAATCTCAGAAGGAGATTTTACAACACTGTTTGCAAACAAATATAATATAGGCTTCATCCCAAGTTACAATAGTTTCACAGAACCCTTTTTTATCAAGCATCGACGAGTCATAGCTCCATTCGACACTACCAAAAACATGAAGCATAGAAACCAAGTACTATCATTTAAACGAGAGTCTCGACGACAAACAAATTATGTTTTTAAAAACATAAGCATTGAATAAACAAGCACGACGAGCCACGGCAGGACCCATAACTCCATTCTTAAAAACCCCATCAACCTTACAGAGCACCTACAAAGGTTTATGAGAAGACCCGGAGCTTACCGTTGGAAGCTTGCCCAACTTTATCAACCATCGCTCGAAACACGCCTTCTTAACCTGCAACTGACACAAGACAAAGGTTTAAATTTATAGATAACTATTATCTCTTTGAAAACTGAAAGATGAAAATACTTTGAAGAAATTGCTCTTAGTTACAGAATTTTACCTTGCTGTAAATACCAAAGTATTCCACTTCACCATCTACAGATTGATCCCACGCTAAAACGATATAAGCACCCTCGGTTCTTTTACACCAAATAAAAACCATGGATTCATATTTTAACGATGAGTTTCCAGAACTACCAACTATCAACACTACAGACAAATTTTACAGTCTATCAAACGACATTGATTGCAGAAGGAAGAGCAACTGTAACCCTCTCAAGGCCAGAGGTTTTGAGGTCGAATCTAATACAAGTTAGGCTAAAATTTTGGCAGCCTGTCAGCCACCGGCCGAGAACAATGGAGGCAATAACCCTCATTACCAAACTCTTAAACCAAACGACGATCAACTTGCTAGGGTTTAATCCGACGGTCCAGATCAACGACATCCAACGATCAGGTTTATGCCAACACACATTGCATTGGATCGAGTAGCTAGTGCAATAAATACACTATCACTTCACACATTTGGGAATGCTACAGTGGGTCACACTGAAGTGTCCAACTCGGAGGGAGGCTAACTCAACCAGTGACACGGTGGTTTCAACGTTCACCATTACAATGGTATTACATACATGGATTGACAGTAAGCCTTATCACCTTACGCAGTTTGGGATTTGATCCTTGTCACCGGGTTTATCACATCAAACTTTCAATGCAGATCCGAATGACAATCTCCATTACAGTCCGATGATCATATCCATTAAATGATCCAACACGTCAACCTGCCAAGAGTTATTGCATGACAGTGTTATAATCCCAACAACTTCTTTACATTACATATAATGTTGTTTGTTATATTAAAACGAAAACCTAGGGTCGTATGGACCTTAAAGGTTATATATCACAACTCTCATGTGAATGTTTTAATCAAATGACTATTATATAGTCCCAACCCTATCATATTCAAATGCATTGTTATTTAGATTAACAATTTGAAATTCGTATAGTTTCTAGCTATTAATTGTGGGTTATAGGGTAATATTTCATATTGCTATATATATATATTTCGAAATGTATATAGTTCCAGCTCTTTTACTTTGTGGATTTAGTAAACAAAGCACCACTTAGATATTTAGTTATTAGGACACTATGGTCACATACTGACATAGTTTCCCTCATGTCTTTCATACAATTAGATTTAAGCATTGGAAAAGACTATAGGAATCTCCATTTTCATTATTGCAAAGTTACGAATAGAATAACCTCTACATAGGAAATTTTGATATTATTATTGGGTTGTGACCATAAGAAAGTTATCATTAAAGTTATAGAAATAAATGTTTTGTTGAATAAATTTATGATGAAGCTAACGATATATTTCAGCAGAACGACGTACTTAGATAATTCAATTTTAAACATTGTGTCATTGTCAAAGGACATCTTAAACAGTAGATGTAGCATTTAAAACCATACCTGCTTGCTTTTAGTGGATCGCATTAGAATTTCTGACATTTTATTTATTTACGACTTTGAATTTGAAACTACTCGGACTTGTTTTTATGCAACCATGAAATCTCTTACCTGTCGTCTGCACATAGGAAAATCAAGATGCTTTAGCGTTATAGCTAAGTAAGCTCTAGGGTACTTCGTAGGACACCCTTTTCATCAAAAGTCAAATTGTCAGTATCTATGCGAAAGAAAATAGTGTCACATCTAACTACCAATCATTTATTACAATTGTTATCCTAAACATGTTTACTAAACATACTTTAAAATGTCATTATCATTATGCTACTAAAACAAAAATTAAGCATGATTAGTATTGTTAACTGTATAATTAATGCTGCCACAATTTCAATTTATTATTTCCGCAACTATTATTATCCATTAATGTTGTTATCAAAAGTTTTAATTTTTTGTGAAATTACGAGATGTTACATGTGGTATCAGAGCTCAGCTTCGAACTCTAGGCCTGAATGAGGTCCAAAACACGCAACAGGAGATTTTTTTTTATACAGCAGAAAATTATACTAACTTGAAAATTTTATTATTATGCTATCTTCAGAAATTATTTTCAGTTACAGGTATGGAGAACTCAGCTGAACATTTAAGTGACAGATTTCAGCCAAACAGTCACAGTTCAGGACAACACTATGTAGAGGAAGGTCACGGGGAAAAAAATAACAGTTCGGCGGAACTGTTACGTGCCTTTCAATATTTAAAAGCAGAAATCAGATCTGTGAAACTATATAATGAAAGGATTCTGCAAGCACAAGAACAACTGAATCAAGTGCTATTTGAACACAGCCAAACAAAGGAACAAGAGAGAAACAATGAGGATATTTCCAAAGTTGAGGACATGTCTCACGCTGATAAAAATCAGAACATCAAAATCAGTGAAGTAAAAGATAGCTCAACCTCATCCGGAGATGCTAGAAAAATTTCAGATTCAATGGAAATTCCAGATTCCAAAGAAAGAACTTTCAGAATCGAAATTTCCAAGGGAATAATTCCAGAAATAATTCACAGCAGAATTCTACAGCACCCAGAAATGCACCTAATATTGCCAAGACCAGTGAGCCAAAGACACATATTAAATGTTTTGAGTGTCAAGGCCCCCATTACGCATCAGAATGTCCCTTAAGGAAGCGGAAGGCAAACCACATCAACTCTATACAAACCGAACCTACTGTTGGAGATGTAGCAAGGGAGATGCCAAGAATTAACGCAGCACTTGACAACAGGGAAGCAAATCATCAAATCTCTATGGTAGAGATTGAAGGTATGATACATGACCATCCTATTACTGTTTTAATTGACCCAGGTGCTAGTTTAAGTTATATATCACTAGATGTTGTGGAAAGTCTTAAACCGAAAACTGAAACGTTTAGTAAATCATGGCTAGTTAGACTAGCAACTGGAATAAAGAGGAAAGTTTCAGATTTTATAGAGAACTGTTTTTTATCCATGAATCATTTGCAAACACAAATCAAGTTGAATATTTTACCTTTAGGTTCGTATGATATTATAGTTGGGATGGACTGGTTAGAAGCCCATCATGTCATCCTAGACTGTTATGGAAAAAGTTTTACATGCTTAAATGATGAAGGGAAAACTGTATAAATAAAAGGCATTCTAAGGAAGGTAACCCTTAGACAAATTTCAGCCATGCAAGTTAAGAGGGAAGTTAGGAAGGGATGCCAATTGTTTGCAGTAAACATGATAAATGATGAGATTATGGATAAAGAGGACAAACTGAAATTAGAGGACATACCTGTCCTAAAAGATTTTAAAAATGTATTTCCTGAGGAGATTCCAGGATTACCACCCAAAAGAGATTTAGATTTTACCATAGAATTGATGCCAGGAGCAGTACCAAATTCAAAAGTTCCATACAGAATGAATATACTGGAGTTAAACGAATTAAATTCTTAGTTGAAAGAACTTATTGACAAGAAGTATATTAGACCAAGTGTGTCTCCTTGGGGAGTACTTGTCATCTTCGTTAAGAAGAAAGATGGAACATTAAAACTGTGCATAGATTATCACCAGCTTAATAAGATGACGATCAATAATAGATACCCGTTGCCCCGCATAAATGATCTATTTGATCAGCTGCGTGGAGCAACAATATTTTTGAATATTGATCTAAGATCAGGATATCATCAAGTAAGGGTTAAGGACGAAGATATTTTCAAGACAGCTTTCCGAACTCAGTATGGACATTACAAGTTCGTAGTCATGCCGTTTGGCTTGACTAATGCCTCGGTTGTATTTATGAGTTTGATGAATAATATTTTGCATAAGTACTTAGACAAATTTGTTGTTGTGTTTATAGACAATATTTTAGTGTATTCAAAAATCAAAGAAGAGCATGATGAACATTTACGGATTATCTTACAAGTATCAAGAGATCATCAATTGTATGCCAAATTTAGTAAGTGTGACTTCCACAAAGACAAAATTCAATATCTAGGACACATAATTTCAGCAGAAGGAATCTCGATTGACCCCGACAAGATAAGGGCCATTAATGACTGGCTAGTTCCTAAAGATGTTTCGGATGTAAGATCATTTATGGGCATTACTGGGTATTACAGAAAGTTTATAGAGAATTTTTCAAAAATTGCCAACCCCATAACTTCCTTGCAGAAGAAAGGGAAGAAATTTGTTTGGGATCAGAAATGTGCTGAGAGTTTTAAGAAATTAAAGGAACTATTAACGACAGCACCTATCTTGAAGATAGCTGACCCCAACAAGGATTTTGTAGTTTGTACAGACGCATGCAATGATGGACTCAGTGGAGTCTTGACACAGGAAGGACATGCGATAGCATATGAATCTAGAAAGATGAAAGTACATGAAAATAATTACTCTACTTATGATTTAGAGTTATTAGCAATTATTCATGCCTTAAAAATGTGGCGTCATCACCTTATTGGCAGAAAGTTTACATTATTAACAGATAACATGGGTCTGAAATATTTATTGGATTAGACAAACCTGAACGCTAGACAAGCGAGATGGTTGACGTTCTTAAGCGAGTATGATTTAAAAATTAAGCATATTAAAGGAAAGGAGAACAAAGTTGCAGATGCCTTGAGTCGCAAGGAAAAACTAAATTTCATTTCAACAATCAGTAATTATTCAACTGATTTGGAAAATCAGGTTTTGGAAAAAGGTGAAACAGATGAAGAATACAGAACAATGAAGGAAATGAAAGCCAATAACAGTTCTGAAAATTGTATGACAGATTACAGAATTAAGGAAAATGGTCTATTACTGTATAAAAACAGATTGTATGTACCAGATATACAAGAAATAAAATTTCTGATATTAAATGAGATGCATAAAAGTCACTATTCTGGTCATCCAGGATATCAAAAGACCATCACTATGTTGAGAAAAGAATACTATTGGCCCAGAATGAAATATGAAGTAGCATAATACATCGCAAAATGTTTGGACTGTCAAAATGTGAAGGTTGAACACCAACATCCTACTGGATTGTTGCAACCATTACCAATACCAAGCTAGAAATGGGAAGTGATCAGCATAGATTTCATTACTGGATTACCTAAAAATCAGAAACAACATGATTCTATCATGGTGGTGGTGGACAAACTCAATAAAGCAGCACATTTCATACCAGTGAAGACCACACATAAAGCACCAGACATTGCAGAGATTTTTATGAAATAGATTTTTAGACTGCATGGAATACCAAAGGTAATAATTTCAGATCGTGACTCGAAGTTTACAGGAAACTTCTGGAGGTCACTGTTTAAGGGATTGAATACAACTTTAAATTTCAGTACAACATTTCATCCACAGATGGATGGACAGACAGAAAGGGTAAATCAAGTGTTAGAAGATTTATTAAAAATGTACGTTAAGGATCAGCCTGGTAAGTGGGAAGATTATCTGCACTTAGCAGAATTTGCATATAATAATCATTATCATGCATCGGCCAGACTTAGTCCTTTTGAAATTCTTTATGGTAGGAAATGTAATACACCTATTTCGTGGAATGATCGAGTAAATAGAGTTGTTTTAGGACCTGAATTATTACAAGAGTTAGAGCTAATTGTGAAACAAGTGCAAGGACATTTAAAAGCTTCCCAAGACAAGCAGAAAAGTCAAGCAGATTCAAAAAGAACTCATAAAGAGTTCCGGGTGGGAGAACATGTCTTTCTCAAGGTAAGACCGAAAAAGAGTTCACTAAAATTGGGGAGCTGTGCCAAGTTGGCACCCAGGTATTGCGGTCCTTTTGAAATATTATCTAAGGTTGGAGCAGTGGCATACCAACTGGCTTTGCCACCTAACCTGAAAATACATAATGTTTTTCATATATCGTTTTTAAAGAAATATGTGCACGATACTACTCATGTTGTAAACTGGAATGATGTACAGGTGGGACAAGATGGAGATTTTCCGGTGGAACTGTATTTTATCCTCGGAAGGAGGGAAACTATTCTCCGGAATCGCAGCATTGGGCAAGTGAAGGTGCAATGGAAGCACCTTAGCCCAGAAGAGGAAACTTGGGAGTTGGAGAGTAGTATGGGGGCAGCATACCCAACTCTATTTCAGGAACACTCAAGGAGTGATTAGCCAACATCGAGGACGATGTTGAGACTTAAGGGGGGGTGTATGTCACCTACCCAAATTTCTGAACATTATTATTTATTTGCAAAAATACTTTATGTTTAAATTTAATTACAAGTTTTGTAATTATGATCAGTTTTGATCATGGATGAATGTAATTACTGAATATTATTATTTAAATTAATTAATTAGGAGACAAACACCCAAGAGGACTGTTGAATGAGTGTTCACTAACCCACTAGGAGGAATGGAAGCTGTTGGAAGGTATGGGACACATGGCAGCAGTTGCATCACACCACTAACTGTTGGTTATGGGACAACTTCCCCTAAAATAGGGAATTATGCCCCAGGTGGAGGGAGTGAGCAGGCAGCTCATTTAATGACCCAGTAACATCTAAAAAGTCCTAGGCAACCTATAAAGGCAAATTCGAATTGGGCAGACAGCTCTTAATCAATATTTATGTAGAATATTTTCCTCTTGTGAATCTGGTGATTTCAAGAGAGATTCGAATAAGGGAGGTTAGTGGTGATTGAAAACTGAGGTTTGCATATTATTGAGGAGAAACAGAGTTGTAGGAGCAAGTCTTTTGGACTGCTACTTATTGAAGATTTAGAAGATAACTACTACAGCAAGAAGAAGTCCTAATTCCTGAAGTTTCTTCCTCCTGGTGGTTCCGTGAACAGGCTCGGGGGTCCTAAGACAGTACTTGACTGTTTTCAGGAATTTGGTTGGGTGGAACAGTCATCTTGGAATGTTTGTTTCCCTACAGATTTTCTCAGGTACTACAGATTTCTAACTTAGTTCTCAATAAATAATTCTGATTTGTTTAACTAGTATTTTCTGTTTTTCTGTTTTCGAAAAAGAATCTAATCCTAGAATTTGTTTTAAATCTGAATGTATAAGTTTAATGTTGAAGTTGAATTGATAAATCAATATCTCTATTTTTCCACACGCTGTTTTGAAGCATCGTACTCTAGTAGAGATATGCAAATTAAAATAGATTAGAAGATAGGAAAAATTTGCCATTTGAATTCGATAGATAGATAGTAATCATTTATGTATCAGTTTTCTATTCCTAAGTTAAATAATAGTAGAAGGTTCTGCATAATATCTATGTATGTATTATAAAGTATCAGAGCTTTCTGAAAATTTAATTAATGCATAACTTCTACATTCTTATCATTATCCTGTACAGAAAAATATAGAAATCACAGGTATATATGTATCATAACAGAGTAGCAAATTAAATGATAGTGATCATCAGAATAGGATTGTACATAACAATCATTACCATTTTTCATAATTGTTTATAGACACTTTGATTTCATTATCTCTATTAATGTTTATCATGATTACTATCTCACTGTATTATCATCATTTACATGCTGCAAACCATAGCATTATATAGCAATTCTATATTATTCAGTTTTCACTTTACACATACACTGTTTCCATTTTATTCTATCATTTCCATAATTTTACAGTTCAGACAGATATTAGAAATAATATAAACATTCTATTGCTGATAAGATTTCGTTTTCATTGATAAACTAACACATTTAGGGTTTGACCTATTTGGTTTTTCGTTCAATAGAGTTCTCTACCATTTTAGAATAGCATACATTTTATAGCTCCTATCTACGACATAGTAATTTAAACTCTAGATAAAACAATTATATTATGAATTGTTTTAACTTTCCAAAACATACTCAAATTTTCATAGATTACAGATTGAAATCCAAGTTTTTCGAAGACTCATAACTTTAAACACTTCTACTGTATTTATGTCTCAAACCTGTTCTTTCATCTTCAACAAAAAGAAAACTATTTCGGATTTCCTTGACAGAACTTATCTAAGCCTAGGTTCACATAACCTAAGCATAGAAACGAAACATACAACATTACATCTATAACTTCAAATTTTTCTACATAGCTACCTTCATCGACGAAATCAGTAAACCCTAATCTAGTTCAAGAAAACACGACTTCGACCAACAAAATCAAGTCAAACAACACAGACAATCTACACAAAGTATTTAGCAAACATCTTCATTTCCGAAAGGAGAAGTATCATTTACATAGTGAACGAACCCACGGCTCTATCTCAAAAATTAACCAAAGAAGTCGTGAATCTCAGAAGGAGATTTTACAACATTGTTTGCAAACAAATATAATATAGGGTTCATCCCAAGTTACAATAGTTTCACAGAACCCTTTTTTATCAAGCATCGATGATTCATATCTCCAGTCGACACTACCAAAAACATGAAGTATAGAAACCAAGTACTATCATTAAATGAGAGTCTTGGCGACAAACAAATTATGTTTTTAAAAACATAAGCATTGAATAAACAACCACGACGAGCCACGACAGGACCTGTAACTCCATTCTTAAAAACCCCATCAACCTTACAGAGCACCTACAAAGGTTTATGAGAAGACCCGGAGCTTACCGTTGGAAGCTTGCCCAACTTTATCAACCATCGCTCGAAACATGCCTTCTTAACCTGCAACTGACACAAGACGATGGTTAAAATTTATAGATAACTATTATCTCTTTGAAAACTGAAAGATGAAAATACTTTGAAGAAATTGATTTTAGTTACAGAATTTTACCTTGCTGTAAATACCAAAGTATTCCACTTCACCAACTGCAGATTGATCCCACGCTAAAACGAGATGAGCACCCTCGGTTCTTTACACCAAAGCAAAACCATGGATTCATATTTTAACGACGAGTTTCCAGAACTACCAACTATCAACACTACAGACAAATTTTATAGTCTATCAATCGACATTGATTGCATAAGGAAGAGCAACTGTAACCCTCTCAAGGCCAGAGGTTTCGAGGTCGAATCTAATATAAGTTACGCTAAAATTTTGGCAGCCTGTTGGCCACCGGCCGAGAACAATGGAGGCAATAACCCTCATTACCAAACTCTTAAACCAAACGACGATCAACTTGCTAGGGTTTGATTTGACGGTCCATATCAACGACATCCAACGATCAAGTTTATGCCAACACACATTGCATTGGGTCGAGCAGCTCGTGCAATATATACACTATCACTTCACACATTTGGGAATGCTACAGTGGGTCACGCTGAAGTGTCCAACTCGGAGGGAGGCTAACTCAAGCAGTGACACGATGGTTTCAACGCTCACCATTACAATGGTATTACATACGTGGATTTATAGTAAGCCTTATCACCTTACGCAGTTTGGGATTTGATCCTTGTCATCGGGTTTATCACATCAAACTTTCAATGCAAATCCGAAGGACAATCTCCATTACAGTCTGATGATCGTATCCATTAAATGATCCAGCACGTCAACCTGCCAAGAGTTATTGCATGATAGTGTTATAATCCCAACAACTTCTTTACATTACATATAACGTTGTTTCTTATATTAAAATGAAAACCTAGGGTCGTATGGACCTTAAAGGTTATATATCACAACTCTCATGTGAATGTTTTAATCAAACGACTATTATATAGTCCCAACCCTATCATATTCAAATGCATTGTTATTTAGATTAACAATTCGAAATTTGTATAGTTTCTAGCTATTAATTGTGGGTTATAGGGTAATATTTCATATTGCTATATATAAATATTTCTAAATGTATATAGTTCCATCTCTTTTACTTTGTGGATTTAGTAAACAAAGCACCACTTAGATATTTAGTTATTAGGACACTATGGTCACATGCTGACATAGTTTCCCTCATGGCTTTCATACAATTAGATTTAAGCATTGGAAAAGACTATAGGAATCTCCATTTTCATTATTGCAGAGTTACGAATAGAATAACCTCTACATAGGAAATTTTGATATTACTATTGGGCTGTGACCATAAGAAAGTTATCATTAAAGTTATAGAAATAAATGTTATGTTGATTAAATTTTTGATGAAGCTAACGATATATTTCAGCATAACGACGTACTTAGATAATTCCATTTCTAACATCGTGCCATTGTCAGACGACATCTTAAACAGTAGATGTAGCATTTAAAACCATACCTGCTTGCTTTCAGTGGATCGCATTAGAATTTCTAACATTTTATTTATTTACGAATTTGAATTTTAAACTACTCGGACTTGTTTTTACGCGGCCATGAAATCTCTTACCTGTCGTCTGCACATATGACAATCAAGATGCTTTAACGTTATAGCTAAGTAAGCTCCAGGGTACTTCATAGGACACCCTTTTCATCAAAAGTCAAATTGTCGGTATCTATGCGAAAGAAAATAGTGTCGCATCTAACTACCAATCATTTATTACAATTGTAATCCTAAACATGTTTACTAAACATACTTTAAAATGTCATTATCATTATGCTGCTAAAACAAAAATTAAGCATGATTAGTATTGTTAACTGTATAATTAATGCTGCCACAATTTCAATTTATTATTTCCGCAACTATTATTATCCATTAATGTTGTTATCAAAAGTTTTAAATTTTTGTGAAATTACGATATGTTACAGTTACTCATATCAGAACAAGCCACTGCAGCAACAGTCGATTAAGTACACAGAGAAAGCAAAGAAGCCAAACCAGTTAGCCAAGTGAAAGCAGAACAAACAGCTGTCGTAATGCAAAAAGATGCAAAACACCCACCGGAAGCGGTCGCGCCACAGAAATAAATAGTACAACAGACCGAGGCTATAAACAAGTCACAAATTCAGAACAAGAAGCAATGCAAAGAAAAACACGACAAGAAAAAGAGCAGTAGTAATAGCGACAACAGAAACACCTTGACTACATTTGTCAAGAGAGTCGTCTATATGTACATCTTGATCATTTCGGGCCTATTTATACATATAACCTACAGGAGGCCACGCAATTAGTGCTCGACCTACTTGCCGATGCAGTAAATAGATAACAAAGGCATAGACGACTAGAAGCAGAAGAACACCTCCACAAACTACCTTTGGATCAAGTATTATTTTTGGCTAAGTGTCAATACTTAGCACAACAAGTTGTCCCGCTCCCAGTGAGTTCTGACACGACCAGTACCCTCGACAAAGCATTCCAATTATTCCAATCTGTCCTGTCGACACTACAAAATGAACTCAAAAATGACCAACAAGAACAGACTATAGAAGCATCTTCCCTGCTATCAACACAATATGAAGCGTTCATCTCAGCTCACAACCAGTTAATCAAGTACAATGATCAGTAATCCATAGCCGCCGACGCCCTCCACAATTGGTATACCCACTATGGTAATGTATTTAGAGAAATGGAGGTGATGCGTGAGCTACTTAGTGATCTCCATCAGCAACGACTGGTAGCCGACAGCACCCTAACTCAAAATATTGAAGACCAAATTATCATGGAAAATAGAAAATGTGAGAAATTAGAAAAAATAGAAGATCAAAGGATGAGTCAAGCCCGACCCAGACTCCTTAAAGTTGAACAACTCCAACCGTATCTTCAAATATTGCTTGCAGCTGCTAATGAAAAGATCAATTTGTTTGGTCAGGACTTAATTCATTTACAAAACAAGTCGACGCATGAGAAAATAGAAAATTTGTCGAGCCTCACCACACTTACTATGACATTCAAAATATGTTGCACGTGTGGGAATAATTCCAGCATCAGTTATCCATTTCGGTCGAAGCCATCGTCAAGGTCTGCGCCGAGTAGCAAATCGCCATCAGTTCCAGTCATGCATCACAGTAACAATTATACATGTTTTTGTACATTAATTTTACATCTCCTCGTTTCTTTGGGATGAAGAAACATTTTGAGGTGGGGGAGATGTTGGAGGAGTCTAAGTCGGCATGTCGACTAGGCTCCCCTCCCAACCTATTGTAATGTATGTCGACAGTTTTGTCGACTAGTCGGGTTGTGTCGGTCGGTTGAACCGACAAGACAGTTACATAACTGAATGTAAAAGCATATATATAGGCTGTTGAGCCAATGTACTGGTTTAAGTTAGATCTGTTTTATGTATTGTTCTGCATATTGTTGAGTAATAAAGGATTGTACTTCTCTCCATATCTTGTCTACTTGTATCTGTGTCTTGTGCATGCTTGTATAATATATTATGTATCACTGGTAACAATGCGACCCCCTCGACTACAATAGGTGTCATGTTTTAAAGCTCAAAATGTGGGCAGTATGACCATGGAGGAGGACATAGCTATGTAGTGTACTCTTGATACCCAAAAGGTTGGATCACAAATCCCAATTCGTGGTATAGAGAGCCTAGGGATCAATATTTTCTTGTTGACCATCAGACGGATCTAAAATTGGCATCAATACACTGAGCTTCGAGGGTGCACATGTTCTATGTGGTGAGATGTTTAGAACCCAAAGTGTTCGATTGAAGTACTACATTACTGGGATTTATGAAATCTCAACTCACATCATGCAAGCAGGGGATGTGAGGCACCTGCAACAATTAATTAATACGAATATGCGAAATAGCAGAAATGACAGAACTCAGAATCACTTTTATATTGATCACAGGTCACTTCGAGGGGGCAAACTCCTATGAGCAAACTCAATACAAATAATTTCACCGTGCCTTCATAGGTCTCAACACACACTTAGATACTAATTCTAGGCGCCAATACTATGGGTCGAAACCATGGGCCGTTACAAACTATGGATCAACAATACTACGGGCGACTTACAAAGCATATGTGCCAACAACAATAACACAAACTATTGATCAACAAATACTACGGGACGACTTACAAAGCATATGCGTCCAACAACAACATACTAACAAAGTAAAGACATGGGTTCCTAACATCCCCTCCCCCTTTAAAAAAGCTTTGTCCTCAAAGATTTAGATGTGGAAATTGTTGTTGAATCTGAAGGAGTGGTTCCCATGTAGCATCCTCTAGTTGCATGCCGTGCCACTGAATTAAGACCTCTGTGATAGAGCGAGAGCGAAGCTGACGCATGCGACGATTGAGGATGGTCTCTGGCTCCAAAAGGATGGATCCTTCATTATCCAGTTCGGGTAAAATCGTTTGTCCGCTGATGTTGGTGCCAAGAACTTTCTTCAGACAAGAGACATGAAAGACTGGATGAATGCGGGAAGAAGGAGGAAGTTCCAATTTATAAGCAACGGACCCAATCTTCTGAAGAATCCGATATGGCCCATAGAAATTTGGAGCGAGCTTATGACACCCTTTGAGTTTCAAGGAGGATTGTTTGTACGGCTGGAGACGAAGAAAAACCATATCGCCGACTTGAAAAGTGCGCTCCGAACGGTGCTGATCAGCTTGTTGCTTCATGCGATTTCTTGCCATGTGAAGATTGTCCCACAAAATGCGAAGAATCTGATCGCGGTTGCGAAGGACCGTGTCAACTTCCTAAAATGGTGAACTGGTGGGGGTGTATGGAAGAAGAGTTGGAGGTGCCTAACCATAGACTGCTTCATATGGGGTCATTTTAGAGGTAGTGTGGTAAGAGGTATTGTACCACCATTCAGCGAGAGGGAGCCACTTTGCCCACTGATGTTGTTGTTCCGAGGTGAAGCAACAAAGATAAGTTTCCAATCATTTATTGACAATTTCAGTCTGACTATCTGTTTGTGGGTGATACCCTGAACTCATCTTCAGTTTGGTGCCAGTGTGGCAAAATAGTTCTGTCCAAAAATGACTGGTGAAAGTCGCATCACGATCCGAGACAATGGAAGAAGGGATGCCATGAAGACGAAAGATCTGGTCCAGAAAAATTTGAGCGACGGAGGAGGCTATATAGGGATGGCTGAGAGCACAAAAATGACTATATTTGGAGAGGCGATCAACCACAACGAGAATCACTGTCTTCCCGCCAGATTTAGGGAGCCCTTCAATGAAATCCATAGAAATATCTGTCCAAATCTGTGTAGGTATGGGCAAGGGTTCAAGCAATCTTGGAAGGAGTGTTGTTTCACCCTTATTGTGCTGGCAGGTATCATATTCGGCCACCATCTGTTGAATTGTCCTTTTCATGCCCTGCCAAAAGAAGTTACGCCGTGCTCATTCATATGTTTTGAGGAACCCAGAGTGCCCTGCCGATGGAGAAGCATGGAGTTCATAGAAGACAGCTTGTTGAAGATCTGTGCTGTGGGGAAGCACCAAACGACCCTTGTATCACAGAGAAGCACCATCCCAAGAGTAATGTGGTACAGCAGAAGGGTTGTTGGTCAAGCGTTGGATGATTTGAGATAAGGAAGAGTAATTGACATAACCCTGTTGAACAGATTGCAACCAATTTGGAACAGGCATAGAAATAGCTGAAAGAGAACCTTGGGCATCAAATGTGCGAGAAAGAGCATCTGCCACAATATTGTCTTTACCCTTCTTGTAAGTGATCTCATAGTCATAACCCATGAGTTTGCTAACCCATTTCTGTTGTGCCGGGGAGGAGACACGCTGGTCCAAGAAATATTTCATACTCTGGTGATCAGTCTTGATGCAGAAATGATTCCCTAATAGGTATGGGCGCCACTTCTGTACTGCATGCAAAATAGCCATCATTTCCTTCTCATAGGTAGAGGGAGCTAAATTCTTACCGGAAAGGGCTTTGCTGGTGAACGCAATGGGGTGTTCATCTTGAAGGAGAATAGCACAAGTCCATTGCCACAAGCATCACTCTCAATAGTGAAGGGCTTGGAAAAATCGGGCATATCTAGCACAGGTGTAGTACACATAGCTTGTTTTAGTTTGTCAAATGCACACTGAGCAGCAGGTGTCCATGTAAAAGCATCCTTTTTCAATAGAGCAGTTAATGGAGCTACAATCTTCCCATAATCCTTGACAAACTTGCGGTAGTAGCCAGTCAACCTCAAAAAACCACGAAGACTCTTGAGTGTCTGAGGATGTGGCCAATTGTTCATGGCATCGATTTTGGCAGGATCCACGCGAACCCCTTGTGCTAAGATAATGTGCCCGAGATACTCCACTTCCTTCTGTCCAAAAACACATTTAGATTGCTTGGCATGGAGATGATGGTCAGAGAAAAGTTGCATGACAAGATCCAGATGCTGGAGATGTTCATCCCATGTTTTACTATAGATGAGGATATCATCAAAGAATACCAGAATGAATTTCCGCAAGTAGGGTCGAAATATTTTATTCATTAAGGCTTGGAATGTGGAAGGAGCATTAGTGAGGCCAAAGGGCATGACCAAAAACTCATAATGGCCATCATGTGTGCGGAAAGCTGTTTTAGGAATATCATCCTCATGAACCCGAATTTGATGATACCCAGAACGAAGATCCAACTTGGAGAAAAAGTGAGCCCCATGAAGCTCATCAACAACAGGAATTGGAAACTTATCCTTGATGGTGAGGTGATTAAGTGCTCGGAAGTCAATGCAGAGGCGCCATGACCCATCTTTTTTGCGAACAAGAATAACTGGAGAAGAAAAGGAACTAGTTCTTGGGCGAATAATACCTTGCTTCAATAAGATGGGTCATGGCGCCTCAATCTCTGGTTTTTTTTTTTTTTTTTTTTCCAGACTGGAGCGGCTACGGCTCGGAAGGGATCTGGAACAGCACCGAATGGACTGAAAGCGGCTGGATCTGAAACGACTTGCAAAATGGATCTGAACGACACAGTAGTGATCGACAATAGTTCAGCTGAAAGTAGATATGGACCCCAGGTATGTGCGGCTTCCTAACAGTTCAGGGGTTTCACTCGGCCACCAAGGCTGTCTGACGACTTGCGTATTGGGGCAGTACCCCTCACTCCACGGCTCAGGTAAAACTGATAACCGCTTTGCCACAAACGACAGCTCTTGGTTTACCTCACGGGTGGGAACTAGTCAATCAGGTAGGGGTCGTTTCCCTTTTCGCTGGCAGGTCCTCTCAATGGGCCAGCTACTTCGGGGTTCCTGTGGTACTCCTCACAATGAGTTTTAGGGCTTATGCCCAAGTACTTACCACAGTTAAGCGGATAGGGATTATTCCCAAATCCGAACCTGCAACAGATGCAAAAAAAAAATTTGGCAGAAATTTCACCCAGCGAGCCCAAGAAAGTGCTCTGATACCATATGTGAGGCACCTGCAACAATTAATTAATACGAATATGCGAAATAGCAGAAATGACAGAACTCAGAATCACTTTTATATTGATCACAGGCCACTTCGAGGGGGCAACCTCCTATGAGCAAGCTCAATACAAATAACTTCACCGTGCCTTCATAGGTCTCAACACACACTTATATACTAATTCTAGGCACCAATACTATGGGTCGAAACCATGGGCCGTTACAAACTATGGATCAACAATACTACGGGCGAATTACAAAGCATATGCGCCAACAACAATAACATAAACTATTGATCAACAAATAATACGGGACGACTTACAAAGCATATGCGTCCAACAACAACATACTAACAAAGTAAAGACATGGGTTCCTAACAGGGGAAGACAAATACCTTTGGTTTTAGCAGTATCCTATGTAGCTTATTTCTTGAGCGGGTGTTGGGTCTTAGTCCACAAGTGTTGATAGAGTCACACTCTCTCATGGAGCCTGCCATGATTCGATGAACAAGTTTGATGTCACGACTCGAGGGTGGGAAAGTTACCAACCCATTCGATGATGACTTCTTTGCTTGGTGGAAGCGTCAGATCATAGCTATTGATGACTACCCATGTAATGGGATTGACTTCAGTCGCGACCCTAACATTGTGGTCCCCCCAAGAAGCGCATTGGGTGCAATTGGTAAGTTACTTTTTAAACCATTTTCAAGTTTATTTCTTTGTTATATTTTATTACGAGTGTAAAAATAAAATACATATTTTTGGATGGATACTAGTACATTTCCATAAATGTGACAGATATAGGATCGCCCCATCCTGCAGGATTTCCTCACTACAAATGGAGGACACGTGAGGGGGGAATATTTTGATGCTTTTGTGACACTCAAGAATGTTAAGAGCAACTTGATGAACCTTACAGAGGGTATTCTAAAGACTAAGATCAATGATCTACCAAAGGAAGTTGAGCAGCATATAGTCGGAGTACCCATAGCTTGGACCTATGTTTTCAGGAGGCTGACTACTATGCTCATGTACTATTGTAAGGTTTAGGGTTTAGGTGACCCTTAGGAGTATTTTTTATTGTATGTATGAGGCCAATAGGGCCCATTTTGGACATGATTAGATCCATGTATTTTGCAGATGTATAAACTTTTTATTTCTTGATATATATATATAAATATATATATATATATATATCCACAAAATTTTTGCTTTGGCGTACTTATTTACATTGTTTAAAAATGAAGATGCACGTTATGTACATGATGTTCTTATTTTTCTATAAATGATACAAATGCCAGACTAGAATGTAATTAGAATATGAATCAGTGATTGTATTTTTATTTTTTGATATGTGATTATAAGTAATATAAGCAAATCATCATTCAAGTAACCGCACACGCAAAAACTGATGAAGTAGAACAAGATCGCGAACCCTATACTCAACATTTAGTTGTCAAATAATTAGCTGTGAATCGAGATGAACTTCTAGATATACCATTCGAAAGGGAATCACAAAGGATCTCTATTACAGCACTGTACTCGACCATATTGTTGGTAGTTGGACCCAGACAAGTGCCTCTCGAGACAAATAACTAACCAGTAGGGGAATGAATCACCCATGCATTCGAGGCAAGGTTTTGTGTGTGGCTGCTAGCACCATCAATGAATCCTAAGAACATTCCTTCTGACATCTAAAAACACAAGAACAAAACTACATAATTCATGTGCCAAAACAAAAAACTGTAAAAATGTACAACTATGTCCAAGAAAAAAAATATGAATCAAGCATAGTACTTTTTCAAATAGAGCCCATATCTATGCTCATCCAACTTATTTCCTTCATATCGACCAACTCATAAGCACCTTTTTTCAGAACTTTAGAAACGATATAAGGACCGATCCACATATACTTAAATTTACCCACCCCTAACGGATTTGTATCTTGATCATAGAGAAAGACAAGATCTCCTTCCGAGAACACTCTTGAACGGACAAACTTATCATACTGAATCTTCATTCGTTTTGTATGCACTTCATTCATCGTAGCAGCATCTCATCATTGTTCATCTAGATGTTCTAGGTGAACCAAGCATTCTTCTAAAGTTGGAGTATCGGGTAAAAATTGAACAACCAACTTCAATGAAGGAATTTCGCATTCAATCGGGAGAACTCCTTCAAGTCCATGAATGGTTAAACACGGTAAAACTATGTATTAGTCTTAATGGTCATTCGGTGATCCCATAAATCTGGATAAAGCATCATATGCCAATTGGATCTACTAGTGTTAATTGTTTGTTGAAGCATGGTATTCAAAGTTTTATTAGCAGCCTCAACTTAACCGTTAGCATGGGGTAAAAAGGTTAAGAATGTTCTTTTTTGAACCCCAACTTAGTGGTCAAATCATTCATCATTTGGTTTTAAAAATGTCAACCATGATCAGTAACGAGCTCACGTGAGATACCAAACCTCGTAATAACCCAATTGAACAAAAAAAAAGCGACATCTCCCCCATCACTAGGGAAAGTAGGCATGCCATCTATCCATTTCATAAAGTAGTCAACAACCACGATGATATATTGGTGCCCCTCAGCTGAAACTGGGTTACAGATCATAAAATAAACCCCCCACATGGTGAAGGGGCCTACAATGATCACAGGAAACAAAGGAGCAGGGTGCATGCACATGTTTTTAGTAAATATATAACAAGCATGAGACTTTTTAACCGCT
Source organism: Larix kaempferi (assembly GCA_027924585.1). NCBI lineage: Eukaryota > Viridiplantae > Streptophyta > Pinopsida > Pinales > Pinaceae > Larix > Larix kaempferi. The sequence continues at coordinate 5,040,163 of BSBM01000751.1, read as the reverse complement.
TCAATGTAATATTTAAAGATCTTTGGCTAAAAGTATCTGACGCGCAAAATATTATGGGTAGTTGCAAGACCAAAAATATTACCTCCACGGGATCCACTATAAGATTTATTTAAAACTGACTTGGCTTCTTCATGATTCAAATAGCGGCTTAAAATGGAATCAAGTCCATGACAATACAAAGTATCACCAATGATAAGGTAATTCTTTGCATAATGTCTAAGGCATCATCGCTCATCCCACGAAAAAGACTACGGACACTTCAGAGCTTGAAGATATATCAAAATATCCCCATACCAAGGGTCAGACTCAAAGAGATGAGAAAAATATGTTCGTCAAGGAACGATTCATATTCAGTATTATCATATTCTTCACTAGGAAACGCTGAAATAAGCTTAGCGAAGACAAAAGATCTCTTGGACTTCGTGGACTAAAACTCTAAGTCGAACTCTTGCAATATCACAATCCATTTATTAAATTTTCCCCCAATTATTCATAGAGTCAACACATATTGAAATGGGTTGATATCTACAAATACAATGGTCTTATCAAACAAAATGTAATGTCGAATTATCTAGCCTGCAGAAAAATTCCATGCGGCTAACTTCTCTACGTGAGAATATTTCAATTCAGGCCTAGCCAAAGCATAGCTGAGATAATAGATGACATGTTCTTGAAAACTATCACCTTCTTCAACTAAAACCATGCCAATTGTGTAATTGGATGCGGCCAAATATAATAATAAAAATATTTTGTATAATCCGCAGCACTAATTAAGGGGGCTTTCATAAGGGATTTTTTAGGAGCATCAAAGTTTGGGTAGCTTCATCGCATATATATGGGAACCCTTCCTTTAGTAACCGCATGAAACCTTTCGTAATCTTGGCATAATTCATGATAAAATTCCTGAGAAAATTGTATTTTCTTTGGAGGCTCTAAATTTGGTGAACATTTATGGGAGGACATAAATTAACAATGGATTCCACCTTTAAAGGGTCGACCGTGATCCCCTTATTTGAAACAATAAAAACCTAAGAGTCATCCAGACTCAACGCAAAAGATACACTTGTGATTATCAAACCAAATCTTATAATGCCTACAACGTTCAAACAAGAGGTGAAGGTGATTTGGATGACATCGCCTCATGCAAGAACAAACTGCTAAATCATCTAGATATGCTTCAATGATGTGCTTAATATCGTGGAAAGAAAAATAAATATCTCATCGAAACGTAGATCCAACATTTCTAAGGCCAAATGGAATTTTTGGTATGCAAAAGTTCCCCAAGGACAAATAAAAGTAGTTTTATGTTGATCCCCAGGTCATATTTGAATTTGGTTGTACACGGAGAATCCATCCGTAAAGGAAAATACCTCGCTTTCTGCACACTCATTAATGATCTGATCGATGAATGTTGTGGGGAATTTTCCTTAGGACAAGCCTTGTTCAAATCCTAAAATCCATACATAATCGAAGGTTTCCTTGCTTCTTATCTACAGGAACGGGATTGGATACCCATTATGTTAAAGAAACAGGGTAAATAAAGCATGCCTTAAGAAGTGTTTCAGCTTCTACTTTGATAGAAGCCACTTTCTAGGGGTTGACTCGATGAATTTTCTGACGAACTCGTTTCGCATTCAGATAGATTTTAGTCTCATGTTCTACAATACTAGGATCAATGCTTGGCACCTCCTCGTATGACCAAGCAAAGACATTGCGTAACTCCTTGAGGAGTTCTATATAAACATGAATCTCTTCACGTGAACAATTTGCACCAATGTACACATTCTCCATGACAACAAGATTCTTATAGATGTTGATTGGGATCATTTCAAAAATGTTGTCCATATTATCCTCGGTGTATATTCCCTGTTGGGCCAAAGGGTTCAATGTTCGATTAACATCTTTAGGAAAAGGAACATGAAACTCTCTATTCTCAATATTATCTAGAGCTAGAAGAAAATATGAACAATGATGCATATCTTCCTAGGGATTTCTAGGCCCAGTTAAGGCTTCTAGGATCGCCTCATATGAAGGCATAACTATGTCTACACAATCTGGGGAAGTGGAGGAATCAACAACCTAAACCGACTGAATGGTATGATCCACCTCTTCAACAAGCGATGGATCATTGTCTATAGTATCTTGCTAAATTGATTTATAAGCAATATTTGTTGCAGGCAAGGGTAAGACGGTCTCAAATTGTTGAGACTCTTTCATTGAATCCGATGGAACAAGAAGTACCCAAGGATTATCGAAGTAAGATGTTCTAAATGACTCTACTTGTGAGATAGGAACTTCCTCATCAGTCGGAGTTGGAGTGGAGCCAATAAAGAAGGTAGGAGCTAGGATATTAAAGGTACCCATGAGTGATGGATATAAACCAACTCCCACATTCTTAGTTACTATATGTGACTTATAAATCAAAGGGATATTTGATCCTGGAGGTGAATTTTTACTATCTCGAGTGAAGGATAACTTATCAATGGTAACGATCTTTCCTTCGTGAGGAAAACAAAACACTCAAAATACTGAAGACACAATGGTAGCCATTGTATACGTCCAGCTATGTCTTAATAAAATATTATAATCGATAGGAGCATCAACTACTCCAACCTCCACATAAATGGTTTTTCCTCCCAACTATACAAGAAAGGATGAAATAATCCCATGCGGTTGAAATGATCACCCATCAAAAGCATTAAGCAATGTGGGTGATGGGGTGATTTATGGAGAGCCCAATGCTTTCCAATGGGATAGAGATATAACACAGGTCAATGCACCTTCATCTACAACTATCCTACCAATAATCTTTATGGCGTGAACCACATTAATATGGAAGGAAACATGATATGGAAGACAGGGTTTAACATCTGAAACATCGAAATTCACAACCTATCCATTCGAGGATCCAAATTTCCTAAAGCAGACAACAAAGCACTATGTTGCGATGGGAAAATTTGGAGGACCTCAAAAGCTAACATAGTGTTACTGCTGAACCCTAATCCCCATGATTTTCAAAAAATTATAAGGCCCCTCCTTTTAAATTTAGATTTTTGTAGTATCTCGAAGGCTTGGTGTTTGACCTTTAAAGTTTTTCCTCTTTCTTCAAGAAAAGTTGTTTTTGGCTAAGGAAAAACTTCAAGTTTCTTGGCCAAAACTGGTCACAACTTTTAAAGTTTATTTTTCTGACCAGTCGCCTTTTTTTGTAAATTGGTCGCAGCCTTTAGGCTTATGTTTGCCGACTAGTCACAGCCTTTAGGCTTATGTTCGTCGACCTTTCCGCTATCTTTTAACTTACTTTTCGCTGACCATTGCGCAGTGTTTTGACTTATTTTTCATTGAATGGTTGCTCATTCTTGAGCCTTGTCTCATCAACCGGTCGTATCTTGTAACACTTATTTCGCCGACCATTGCGCAGTTATTTGGTTTTTTCTTGCCAATCATTGCGCTGTCCTTTAGCTTTTTTTTGTTGATCGGTTCACCGCTCTGCTTTCTTGGCCACCCCTTGTCGCAGCATTCCGATTGCAGCTCTTAATGCTTAAAAGTGCTGACTGTTTCACCACAATTGAGTTTAACTCTGTTTCGTCGTCGTATGGCTTCAATCCCGCCAACTGTTTTGCAAGAGTTACAGCGAAATTGCCGAAACGGTCGGCGCAGTTTGTTTTGGAAAAAGTGAAAGTGGACGGGTGGGGACTTTAATTGAACCCCATGCACACTTATTTCTCAACCATCGAACCTCGTGCGTTTTAATTCCCAACTACCAACCCCGTGTAAGTTAAATGCTTACGTTTTTATATATATAATGGGGGTTTTAAGTATTCTCCCACCATTCGTGAAGTGGAGAAACACCGTTCGAACGCCAAAGAATGAATGCCAGGTATTCACCAGTCAGAGGACTCGTACTCATCTAGTAATCCATTCCAGTGCCAACAGGTAGGTTTTTCGAACCTTGCCCCATTTGTTTTGTTTGCTTGGGTTTTTCGTTTTAGCGTTGGGTCTTTTTGAGCTGTTTGTGGAGATTTTTAGAGGGTAAGTCCTTTCTAAGCCCAGACTCTCCTCATCATTCATGACGCTGAAAGACAGTGGTAACCCAGCACCCACACAAAAACCTTTTTTCCTAATCCTTGGTCTCTGACTAGCTTCAACCCTGTAGGCTTGTTGTCGCTAAACCTCGCCAGGGCCTTAAAACCCCGACAAGCACACTATTGTCCGTTTCAGCCAAGTCATTTTGAACCAAACAGAAGTTGTTCCTTGTTTGAACACCAGAAGTCTCTTTTCATTTGAAGGATTTTACACTATCACTTGCTTTACACTTTCACACACACACATGCTTGCTTCTATCAGTTTCCCACCGACATAAATTTCAAGTTCCCTGTATGGTTGTTTTGCTCTCATAAGTTGTTTCCGTAAACGCTAGATGCATGGCCTGCATAAAAGTTTCTCTTTCCCGACAGAACTAGATTGCATCCTGAATTTCTCAATAACGCCAATGAACGCCTACAACACTTGCATTATGTTCGAATTACGCATGTTTGATTATGAATAAACTATCTTTGTAAAAAATGATAGTTTCGGTTTTGCATGGTTGTTTTTATAATTGTCTATTCATTAAAACACAATGGGTTAAATTGAGGGGTGGTTTTGCATACCGGAATTTTCATGAAGGCCAATAAGAACTTATGACATGGACACATTATATTTGTCATGCTAAATTGCCATGGTGGATAAATTGTATATAAGTGTTTTCTTCTTTGTTTCTACCTGAGTTTCAACCTTAATAAGAATGAAAAGTAAGTTAACATTCATATTTTGTTCTACTTAATTCACCACATCATAGATACTGTACTGTCCATCATGATTCCTTATTTCTTCTTTTGGTGTCGTCACAGATTTGATATGCACAGGCGGTCCTCCATAAGGAAATCTAAGCTAGCCGAGTCAAACTCAAACCTAGAAATCCTTTTGGACACCTCACTCGAAACAATGTTCGGAGACACAAAAGATGTGACAGGAGCTGCCCCAGAGTATTAGTGGGGCGAACTATACAGAGCTATAAGAGACCAAAACTTCCCTGAAGCCTCCTTAGAAGAGCTAATGGTTTATCAGAACGTCAAAAAGTCGGGTCTCCACAAAGCAGTCACTCGCTCGGAACTGTTCCCATGCTCGGAAGTTATCGGTTGGATACTACCCCAGGTGAATACTGACACCAGAATCATCACAGATATCACCGGGATGAGTCTTACATCTTTTGGACCAGACCATATCACTGCAGAATACAAGTTACCCTTCCCTAAAACCTTCCTAAATGATGAGTGGATATCAGGACTCAAAATGGATCCATTAGACTGTGCCAAGAAGATGACAATTGTTGAAAGAGAGATAAGGTCGAGGGCCAGCGGAGAGTAAGAGAGTCAACACCTAAGGACTCTATACAAAATCATCGCCCTGATGTTGAACTGCGTTTTCGGCTTGGAAAATGGAAACATATATAAACTCAATTGGGTACTGGTAATGTTCCACGTGGCCACACACGGTACAGTATTCAACTGGGCAGATATCATTTCGGATAGCATGTCCTCACACATAGCAGTAGCCCAAGGGGGATTAACACAAAAGAGAGTTGATTTCTTTATGTCCTCTTATCTGGTGGATTGTTTATTCACCAAACACCCTTTCCCTGACTTGGGATGCATCTGGAACTGCAAGGAGACTCCCCTTTACGTGGACTACCAGATAACATGGGCCCACAAGTATGCCAGCCATTACATGCGTATTTGTGAAAAGTTCATCATGCCACTGTATCAGCTGATTTTCCAAGAAGAACCAAACTATCTATCAGAGAATGCTATGTCGTTCATAGAATCATTCAGAGATTATTACTTCTCCTCCGAGGGGACGTATATCAGAATGAGTGGAGGAAGTCGACCCCCGTCTCTATTGCCCCGGTATTCCACTAACTATGTTATGCACAAAGAAGCCATGAGGCAACTTTTCATCGATGGGGTTAGTAGGGTGCTCCATGACAAGAAGAAGGCTTCCTACCCTCTAATGTCGTTTGCCATTGGAGCATATCAGCTTCCCAAAGCAAAAGATGGTATATATTTTCCCAAGACTTGGAAGCCTTCCATTTTGGAACAAAGATTTTCAAAAGGCATGATCCCGAAGGTAAAATTGCTGCTCATTGTACTTACTGCAAAGTCACTTTTAATTACGCGCATTTTTTCGACAAAGATGAAGAGTTCTTTCGAGGCGCAAAGAACATGACTGAGTTAGGAAAACGCTACCGCCCCCAAAAGCGAAGCTGGTTCCAGTTCCAAAGCTGCCAAAGGAGCTGGGTTAAAGCAAAAGGAGGAAGAAGAGAAGTAGCGCCAAGAAGCAATGGCTATGTAGTTAGAGGTAGTTGAAAAGAAGAAAAGGGAATAGGCAGAGAGACTCAAAGAGGAAGAAAATCAAAGGCTTCAAAAGGAGCTAGCTGAGAAGCAGAAGGAAGAAGCCAAAAGAATAAGAAGGGAAGAGGATGAAAGGTTGCGGGAAATGAAAGAGAAAGCAGAAAAAGAAGCATCCGAACTGCAGAAGCAAAAGGAATAAGCAAAAAAGTACAAGGAAGTTATAGAACAAGGGGGGTCGAACACGCAAGACATGTACAGAGATGCATCAAAGACAAACCCACCAGACGTGACCACTGAAGGACATATCTCACCTCAGGAACTCGCTCTCACCCCATTCACTCCTTCAAAGCAACACAAAGTGGCAAAGCTAGATTCAATATTTTTCGACAAGAATAAGAAGGCTATCGTGAGGAGATCGGAAAAGAGAATGAAATGTCCAAACTACCAAGACGTAGTCACAATAAAAAAATTCTCGATTTTCAAGGGGACTAACAAGGACCCTAGGTTCACGGCAACAGCCAATGTGGCTACAACTCAGGAAAATGCCGACAATGTAAACCAGCTGATAGAAGACGTAAAAAAAGCAAAAAGAAAATCTCTTCAAGGTGAAATATAATCTGATGAAAGAGGTACACCAAGGTAATGAATTGAAGAGGAAGTACAACAAACTTCAGGAAAAAAAGCGAGAGATAGAAGAACAAAACCAAAAGCTCAAAGATGAAAAGGATGCACTAAATATGCAACTAGTGATCACAAAACTCGAGAAGAGAGATTTAGAAACTCGCATAAAAGAGTTGGAGAAACATGAGGCCGACAGTAGGCAGCAGATTGGGTTCTATAAGCCTCAGTTCGAAAGGCTGATAAAGGAAAAGGAGTGTCTATCGGAGCAGCTGAAGGTTGCAGATGAGAAGAAGCAGGACCTAACTCCATTCCATGAGCACGTTAGTGATATACATAGGAAAATATACCAGTCACAAGAATTGATTACAGAAGAGGTCTGCAAGATGAAGAGAATGATTTCAAGGATGAAAGAAATTGATGTTGAGGCACAGAGGCTCAGAAAAAAGTATGTACGCTACATGGAGGAAATCAAGAGACAGCTTGAGTGGAGAGAAGGGAAATCAGGATTCCCAGAGAACCTACCTCTCAAGTCCATGGAGGATTCACAACTGGATTTGGGACTCCTTGAATTCTGTAGAGGCTGTGGTGTAAAAATAAATGTTGTAATCCAGGAAACCATCGGGCAATGTACCAACTTCTACTTGAATATCTGTGAAACCCACGAGAAATGCCAAATGGTTTTAACTCAAACCATAGAAGATTTTCCTGCCAAAGATCAGCGCTTGTCAGAACTGCAAGGAGAGCTGCATACAGACATAGAATACATAAAGAAGATAGATGTCCTGACGGCAGAAGATCTCCACCAGTTCATTGGACAAGCTTCTATTCATGCTTATTTTCTGGAGGACATCTCCCAGGCAACAACAACAGGAGTAAAAGGCACTGAAACAGAGTTGTCTAAACATGAGATCTCATTAAAAATGATGATTCCTGTGTGAGGCAACATTATTATAAGAGAAACTAGCATGTGGACCAGTTACATTGCTGTGGTGGAAATACCAGCTGAGGCAGAAAGACCAGCTGGAAGTTAATTTTGTTTTTTCCTATTTGTAAATACTAAAGACAGCTGGAAGCTTATTTATTGTATAAACATTAAAAAACAGTTGGAAACTATTTTGTATGATATAGGCACTAGAAGACAAAATTTTGAGATTCCCTAGGGTTAGGGTATGTGAAGAAGCATTTTGTAAAAGTTATAAATAGAAGAAGAGAATAGAATAGAAAGGACTTTTGGCAGGTGAAAGGACTGGATTGTTTTTTGTATGTGAACTACTTTGCTACATTAAGAAAGAAGGATCTATTTGCGTGGGAAATCGAGCACTGCGTTTTGCTTGGGAATGTGTTAAATGTTCTATTGAATTATTTCTTCATCATTTATGCATACTATGAGATCGTTCCTAACCTGTTTGAACTATTTCTTGGTTATGAATTCTCTTATTTCCTATGCAAATATCTATGTGCTTAATGAGTAATGGAATGTTTTAATTACATCAGAGCTATCTTTGATATCCTTTATATTATGTTGTAAATGTGCTTATAACTTTGAAACAACTATCTATGAGATTCTTAGGTACATTTCCAGTGTATTACTCATACTTAGATTTACCCCCTGTAGGGATAGATTATATTAGATTAGATGGTTCAGATAGATTTGATTAGATTACATGCATATAGATAGGGCACTTTTATATCATATTTAAATATAAAATACATAAACGGTGGATTGGGCCGCAACCGGTGAAAACAAATCTTGAAATCTCAGACGGTAGCCAGGCCATTAACCGGACGGATTCCCCACACCAAACGGTGAGCGATCTAATTGGGCTTGCTTATCGGGGAGAATCCCTAACTGCTGGTGCTGCGAATTTCGGGGCATCAACAATTTTTTGCGCTAGAAGGAGGGCCTCCGGTGCATGGCTGGCAGAGGAAACCCATTTGTTAGAAGAAATGCCTCTGAAGACCCACTTGAAATAGCTATCCCAAAAGATTTCTTTCTGGAATCACAAGATCCCAATCCTGAATGTGAACATCAAGAGCCATTATATGATGTCCCCTTTGAAGAGTTTGATCATTTCAAAAGACACACACGTTCTTATGTGAGGAGACTTGGAGGTTTGAACGTAACTCCTTTGTTACCCAGAAGGCGAATCCATAGGAGAGAACCACAGTACACCAGAGATTCAGTGCTAGTAGAAAGTTTGGAAGAATTATTGGATATTTCTTTACAAGAAATCACAGATCCACTTAATCAATTAAGACCAGATACTCCTCTGGATTGAGAAGATCCTCATAATCCACCACAGCCACCACCTCAACCACAACCACAAGTTATGGTTGTGCCTGTGTGGAGAACCATAGGAGCACTTAATTTAGCTCCACCTTTGCATGATCTGCCTAAGCACCCAGAAAAGGTTTTTCCTAAGTATGATCCTGGAAAAGGCATTTTTGCTGAAGATCACCTTAAGAATTTTTATTTGGCTCTAAATCTCCTCAATGTAGAACATGAAGACATAGTTTGCAGACTTTTTCCTTTTACGTTTGAACCTAAGGCTTCTTCTTGGTATTTTAGTTTGCAAGCTAATTCAATAGTTGATTGGGACGGTTTCGAGAAATGTTTTCTAAGTAAATTTGGTAATCAAAATATGGTTGCCACACTTATGAAAGAATTGTTATCTATGAGGATGGAAAAGAAAGAAAAGGTACAGGAATTCAATCAGAGATTTACTACCCTGTTAAATAATTTTAGTGCTGCAACAAGACCCGTTGAGGAATCCATGGTATAATATTATACTACAACACTCGATCCACCCATAGCTATGTTTGTTAAAAGAACAAAGAAGCTTACATTGGTAGAAAACTGTGAAGAAGCCAAGAAAGTAGAAGCTGAAGTGGATAGTATTGCTAAACACTCACTTGATTTGGAAGCAAAACCAACAATCAGCAAGAAGCCTTTGTTGTTATCTAGACCTAAGGAAGAATCATCATCTGAATTAGAAAATGTGGTCAAGATGATGCAGAAAATCTCCAATAAAATTGTAGATCTGGAAAAGGATAAGACAGTGAATACGTCCAGAAAACCCTTCAAACCTTTTTACAAGAAAAAGGAAGAATGTGGACAATCTCTTCCACCTGTAAACAATTATGTTGTCCTAAATTTGAACGAAGAAGGCATGGATCATTTCTGCACCTTTCACCAAGAACAACAATCTGAAAAGAGTTGTCCACAGTGGATAAACTCGATGAGTTTGTTCATGAATCAACTGCTAGATTCCCAAGTAACAGGCCAAGAAGACCCTCAAGAGGAGCATATTTTCAAACAAGAAGAACCCACTCTCGATACCACGATGGTCTTATGGAATTGGGAACCCACACAGGAATTAAAAAATGAAGCTCGTGCTGATGAGATTCAAGTCTCATTAGTCAATATCACTACTAGGAGTAAGGGCCTGGTTGTTGATCAAAAGCCCGATGTCCCTAAGCCTAAGGTTGCAAGAGAAATTCCCAAGAGGAACATAACTGTCATTCCCCCACAACCTAAATTAAACCCCGTGGTGGTTAAAGAGACAGGCCCAATAATTAATGAAAAGGCAAAGGTCACAGTAAACCAAACAGGGAATGGTGGGAAAGGCCCGGAAGATTACAACATGGGGTACGACATCGTTGAAGATATTAAGAAAACAAAAGCAAATATTTATATATTTGAATTATGTAATCTGCCCCAGCAAAGAAAGAAATTATTCGAAGCTTTTGACCCACAATCTAGTAGTACCGTAGACAACACAGAAGTAGATACTGAGATAAACGAAGCTAGTATCGGTGGTAAATCTAAATCTCAGACCCTGCCATTTTTGTTGACCTTCAAAATTTTTAATCATAACATACGCAATTGTTTGGTGGATTCTGGGGATTCTTCGAATGTTATTCCATTATCTATCTGCAAGAGAATTAATGGACATCCAATACCATCCCCATCTCAGATCATACAGTTGGATAGGACTGCTGTTAAATTAATTGGAGAAATGAAAGATGTACTTATTAGACTATTTGCAGATCCTAGAGTATGCCAATTCATAGATGTCATGGTGGTAGATACCCGAGGCTACGGCTTAATATTGAGCAGGGACTGGTCTACGAAACTGAACGGATACTTTGTGATAGACTGGTCTCACTTGTGGTTGCCCTACCAAAATAGGAAAAATCAAATTAAGAGACTAAGAGAGCCTCATATGAAGCATAATTTGACTCAATTGGAAGGAAAGAACGAAGCTGTGAATTTTTCGTCTTCAGTGTTAGGAAATTATATTTTAGAGATTGAACCAGGAAATTATCAATCAACAAAGCTAGTCATGACTCAAACGAACAGTCCAATCTCCTTCATTTTTATTAGACTGGTGATATTGATTGTAACATAGTAGAACTAGTCACTAACTTAGGTAGTAGCAATACTAACTTAGTTAAAGCGGAAAACATATTTTGGGTTTTATACTTCGTTGGATCCAAAACCCAGGAAGGATCCGGAGCCGGTTGTGTTTTGATTGACCCTGAAATGAACAAACAATTTTTATCTTGTGGACTAGAGTTTGAGTGTACAAATAACATACCAGAATATGAAGCTCTAGTTCAGGGATTAAAGAAGGCTATTAGTTTGGATGTCAAATATTTAAAAGTCTTTGGTGATTTAGAGATAGTTGTCAGATAAGTACGAGATACAATTCATTGTCTTTCACCTCACTTAAAAGGTTATCAATCTGAAGTCTGGAATTTGATTTCGTGTTTTGATGCTTTCGATATGAATTCTATTCCTAGATTACAGAATGTTGCAGTTGATTTGTTAGCTACCTCTGCTTCCAGATTAGTTCCTACAAATAACAAATGCTCTATTGAATTGATTTTAAGGCAATCTGTACCTGATAACATTACAAATCTTAGAGTGTTTGATGATGATGATTAGATTATCAGTTTCTTAGCAAATGAAGATGCCTTCCAAGAAGCTATAATCGATGAAGCAAAGCACGATTTGGATTTACAAACCAAAGTGTGGCTAAAGGAAACTTCATGCCAAAAGGAGTAAGGACTCTTGAAGGATTGTTCGATATGCAAAACAAATTTAGAAGGCCAGCAAATGTCAAAACTAACAGCTCCTCAATGCAGCATGGGTTGGTAAACCTAGGTATAGAAGTTGAGCCCAAATTTGTTAATTTGGGTAAATGTTGTTCGCCAAGCGAGAGGGATAAGTTCATCAGATTGTTCGAGTAATACAAACATTTTTTTTGCATGGACTTACGAAGATTTGAAAACATAGGATACTGACATCATATAGCACATAATACCAATGAAGCCAGGGGTGAAGCCATTTCAGCAGCAATTGTGAAGGATGCATCCGACGCTTGAACCATTGATACAGAAAGAGTTGAAGAAATTGTTGGATGCCAAGACCATCTTTAAAGTTCGACACTCTGAATGGGTCGCTAACTTAGTCCCCATGCGAAAGAGTTGGGAGAGATAAGATTGTGCATAGATTTTCGGAACTTGAATAAAGCTTCAAATAAAGACAACTACCATGTGCCACCAATGGAACAAATTTTTCAGATGGTGTCACGATCATAAATTTTCTCCCTACTAGATGGATTTTCTGGATACAATCAGGTATTAGTAGCAGAAGAAGACCGACTCAAAAACACTTTTCGTACGAAGTGGGGAACCTTTGCATATCACAGAATGCCATTCGGTTTGATAAACGCAGGAGACACATTTCAGAGGGCCATGGACATTGCATTTAGAGGATTGGTTGGCCACTATGTGGTAATTTATCTAGATGATGTGACAATCTTTTCAAAGAAAAGGGAAGACCATGTTTTCCACTTAAAACAGATTTTTGATCATTGCAAGGAAATATGGTATATCTCTAAATCCTAAGAAGAGTGTTTTCGCTGTTCTTGAAGGTAAAATTCTAGGTCATGTCATTTCAAAGAAGGGAATCTCAATAGATCAAGAGAGAGTGAAATCTATAAGCAAGATTCCCATGCCCCATAACAAAAAAACTATGCACTATTTTATGGGCACTATAAACTTTGTTCGAAGGTTTGTACCAAATTTCGCTCAAATTGTGAAACCTTTGCAACAAATGGTAAAGCAGAGTGTGCAATTTAAATGGACCGACATAGAGAAGATTGCATTTAAAGACATCAAAACTGCCATAGCTAACGCGTCTTCTTTAAGAAGTCCAGATTTTGAAAAGGATTTCATCATGCACACTTTCGCTTCAGATAACACTCTTGCAGCGGTACTAACTCAGAACGGAGAATCAGGAGACGAATACCTAATATCCTTCATGAGCACTACTATGTAGGGTGCTGAACTGAATTACCCCACAGTGGACAAGCAAGCATATGCAGTATTTAAAGCAGTAAAACAATTCAGGCCGTATATCCTAAAGAACAGAACAAAAGTCATAGTACCTTAACCCGATGTTAGATCTCTGTTTGTACAGAAGGAATTGGGTGAAAGGAGAGAAAATTGGGTCACTGCTCTTCAAGAGTATGATTTGGATTTCAAACAAGCCACCATTATTAAAGGTCAAGGGTTCTGTAAATTACTCACTGAAAATCCAGTTGATGAAGAGCTGGAGTGGGAAAATGAAGCCGAATTGAATCTAATTGAGGTATGTCATATTTTCACCGCTCATGAATCTTGGTATAGGGACCTAGTGCATTATTTGCAGCAATGATATTTGCCGGAATACTGGAGTTCTAAGCAGAGAAGGGAAATCCGTTTGAAATCAACATCCTATCAAATAATCAATGGAATACTTTTTAGAAAGAATTATGATGGGATATTTCTCAGGTGTCTTGAGAAAGAGGACGTTGATAAAGTGGTCAAAGAATTACATGATGGCCCTGCTGGGGGGAACTATTCTAGAGATACCACGGCTCATAAAATACTCAAATATGGTTACTATTGGCCCACTCTCTTCAAAGATGCTCATTCCTATGACAGGAATTGCGATGTATGCCAAAGAAGTGCTGGCAGATTGTCAAAAGCAGTCAGACCTTTGCAGCCAGTTATTATCTCTGAACCATTCGAGCAATGGGGCATAGATGTTATTGGAGAGATAAATCCGAATTCTTCGTTGCAACATCGGTATATTCTTACGGCTACGGATTATTTCACCCGGTGGAAAGAATTTATTCCGCTGCGCAAAGTGAATGAGGATGCAGTTATCAAGTTCTTGAAAGAAAACATCATAACCAGGTTTGGGGTTCCAATTTCCCTAGTCTTTGATAATGAAACTTATTTTTCATCTGTGAAATTAAATAAATTTGCTTATGAGAAAGGAATTAAATTTCATTATTCAGCAAATTACTATCCCCAAGGAAATGGACTAACTGAATCTACAAACAAAAACATCATCTGAATTCTTAAGAAAATCGTCATTGAGAATCAGAGAAGTTGGCATACATCCCTCCTAAACACTTTATGGGAAGATAGGGTTACCCCAAAGAATTCCTTAGGAGTTTCCCCTTACACTCTAGTTTATGGGAAGGAATCCATACTCCCGCCTAACATCCTGCTCCCATCCTTACAGCTAGCCCAAGCCTCTCGCGGTTCCAGCAGTGAAATCCTACAATCAAGAATTAACACCCTGCTGAAGCTTGAAGAGTCACGGCAGAAAGCCAAATATAGGTTCCACCAACACCAAGACATTGTCAAGAGGTGGTTTGATAAGAGAAAATCTGGCAAAAGGAGTTTTGAGGTAGGTGACTTGGTTCTGAAGTGGGATCACCCACATGATGATAAGGGAAAGCACACTAAATTTCAACAATTATGGCTTGGCCCTTACCAAATTTCTGAGAAGCTTGGCCCGTCAACATACAAACTGAAAGACTTACAAGGGGAGGAAGAAAATATCCCTGTCAACGGCCTTTCTTTAAAGCAGTACTTCACTTAGATTCAGGGTCGCTTTTTGTACATAAATAAACCTATTTGTTTTAACTTTGTTGTTTTCTTTTTTAGTAGTATGTTTTTTGTCGATTGCTTCCATTCTGATTCTTTGTCTTCTATTGTTTATGTTCTTTATTTTGTTTCGAGTAAATCCCGGCGCAAATTCTTGGTATTTTGGAAAGATAGGGCTCTGAGCAAATCTCAAATTTTTTGAAAGGCCGGAATCTACTTATAAAAGAAGGTGTCTCTATGTGACTTTGCTTTTGCTAACTAGTTTCTAGAATAGGGAGATCCTTTTCTATTTATTTTTTGTCACAATAACCCCTATTAAATAACTGAGACTGATGATTTCTTTATTACTATCTTGGGGATCCATTCACTCTCACGTTAATGACTGTCTCGGCAAGTCCACTATGATGGACCCACAAAAAGGAAGCATTTCTCACAGACGTATGGTATTTAAAATGATCCCATGCTGCAAATCAAAAGCCAAAAGAGCTCATATCAAAGAGTCTATTTTCGAGAAAATCTCGCATCCATTAAAGCATGGCCGAGAAAGCAAATACATCCAATCAAGAAATTTTTTCTAATGGTCAGCACAACAAAGGTTCTTCTCCGTCTGTGAGCATGACAATCAAATAAATCTCTTGCTCACACAAAAGGACATTATGGATGGAAGAACCCAAGTCAAATGTTGAATATTGAAAGAAGCTATCATGGAAGACTCAGACGACAAAATTCGTCAATAAAGAAAGCATCTAAAAGAATGCTAGCAACATGGGAATGAGGAACAAACGAATGTGTCTGTGGGATTTTGTTACGATCCTGTGGAGTCCTATTTTAGTTGACACCCAGAAGGCATATTTTAAAACGAACTCCACATTTTGACCCTAGGAGAGTTTTGGAGAAGTCTGATTCAAAGTTCCCTTTTCCCAATGACCAATATGATAAAAGTGATCTCTCCCTTTACAGAATCTGGACTATGTAAGCAAGTTGTTACATATGGGGCCAACAACATGTAAGTTTTCTGACCTTGGAAAAGAGGTTATTTCAGAGATCTGTATTCACTTGCGAATCGCCAATTGTTGTTGCTGCAACCTAATCCCCGTGATTTTCAAAACATTATAGGGACCCTCCTTTTAAATTTAGAGTTTTGTAGTCTCTCGAAGGCTTGGTGTTTGACCTTTAAAGTTTTTTATCTTTCTTCAAGAAAAGTTGTTTTTGGATAAGGTAAAACTTCAAGTTTCTTGGCCAAAACTGGTCACATCTTTTAAATTTTATTTTTCCAACCAGTCGCTTTTTTTTGTAAATTGGTCACAGCCTTTAGGCTTATGTTCTCCGACTGGTCGCAGCCTTTAGGCTTATGTTCTCCGACTGGTCGCAGCCTTTAGGATTATGTTCACCGACTGGTTGCAGCCTTTAGGCTTATGTTCGCCGACCTTTCCGTTATCTTTTAGCTTACTTTTCGCCGACCATTGCGCAATGTTTTGAATTATTTTTCATCGATCGATCGCTTGTTCTTGAGCCTTGTCTCGCCGACCGGTCGTAGCTTGTAACACTTATTTCACCGACCGTTGCGTAGTTATTTGGTTTTTTCTTACAAACCGTTACGCTGTCCTTTAGCTTATTTTTTGTCGATCAGTTCGTCGCTCTGCTTTCTTGGCCACCCCTTGTTGCAGCGTTCTGATCATAGCTCTGAATGCTTAAAAGTGTAGATCGTTTTTCCACAATTGAGTTTAACTCTGCCGACTGTTTCGCCGCCATATGGCTTAAATCCCGCCAACTGTTTCGCAAGAGTTACGGCGAAATCGTCGAAACGGTCGGCGCGGTTTGTTTTGGAAAACATGAAAGTGGACGGGTGGGGAATTTAATTGAACCTCGTGTCTACAGGTAGGTTTTTCAAACCTTGCCCCATTTGTTTTGTTTGCTTGGGTTTTCGTTTTAGCGTTGGGTCTTTTTTAGCTGTTTGTGGAGGTTTTTAGAGGGTAAGTCCTTTCTAAGCCCAGACTCTCCTCATCATTCGTGACGCCGAAAGACAGTGGTAACCCAGCACCCACACGAAAACCTTTTGTCCTAAGCATTGGTCTCCAACTATCTTCAACCCTATAGGCTTGATGTCGCTAAACCTCGCCAGGGCCTTAAAACCCCGACAACCACACTATTGTCCGTTTCAGCCGAGTCATTTTGAACCAAATAGAAGTTGTTCCTTGTTCGAACACCAGAAGTCTCTTTTCATTTGAAGGATTTTACACTGCCACTTGCTTTACACTTTCACGCACACGCGTTCTTGCTTCTATTAGTTTCCCACTGACATAAATTTCAAGTTGCATGTATGGTTGTTTTGTTCTCATAAGTTAATTATGTAAAT
Source organism: Larix kaempferi (assembly GCA_027924585.1). NCBI lineage: Eukaryota > Viridiplantae > Streptophyta > Pinopsida > Pinales > Pinaceae > Larix > Larix kaempferi. The sequence continues at coordinate 5,022,844 of BSBM01000751.1, read as the reverse complement.
GTTAGATGCATGGCCTGCGTAAAAGTTTCTCTTTCCCGACAGAACTAGATTGCATCCTAAATTTTTGAATAATGCCAATGAACGCCTACAACACTTGCATTGTGTTCGAATTACGCATGTTTGATTATGAATAAACTATCTTTGTAAAACATGACAGTTTCGGTTTTGCGTGGTTGTATTTATAATTGTCTATTCATTAAAACACAATGGGTTAAATTGAGGGGTGGTTTCACATACCGGAAGTTTCATGAAGGCCATTAAGCACTTACGACATGGAAACATTATATTTGTCATGCTAAATTGCCATGGTCGATAAATTATATATAGGTGTTTTCTTCTTTGTTTCTACCCGAGTTTCAACCTTAATAAGCATGAAAAGGAAGTTAACATTCATATTTTGTTATGCTTAATTCACCACATCATAGATACTGTGATGTCCATCATGATTCCTTATTTCTTCTTTCGATGTCATCACAGATTTGATATGCACAGGCGGTCCGCTAGAAGGAAAGCTAAGCTAGCCGAGTCAGACTCAAACCTAGAAATCCTTTTGGACACCTCACTCGAAACAATGTTTGGAGACACAAAAACTGTGACAGGAGCCGCCCCAGAGTATCAGTGGGGCGAACTATATAGAGCTATAAGAGACCAAACTTCCCCGAAGCCTCCTTAGAAGAGCTAATGGTTTATCAGAACATCAAAAAGTATGGTCTCCACAAAGCAGCCACTCGCCCAGAACTGTTCCCATGCTTGGAAGTTATCGTTTGGATACTAACCCAGGTGAATACTGACACCAAAATCATCACAAATATCATTGGGATGAGTCTTGCATCTTTTGGACCATACCATATCACCACAGCATTCAAGCTGCCTTTTCCCTAAAACCTTCCTAAATGATGAGTGGATATCAGGACTCAAAATGGATCCCTTAAACTATGCCAAGAAGATGACAATTGCTAAAAGATAGATAAGATCATGGGCCAATGGAGAGTACAAGAGTCAGCACCTAAGGACTCTGTACAAAATCATCGCTCTGATGTTGAGCCAAGTTTTCAGCTTGGAAAATGGAAACATATATAAACTCGACTGGGTACCGGTAATGTTCCACGTGGCCACGCACGGTACAGTATTCAACTGGGCAGATATCATTTCAGATAGCCTGTCCTCACGTGGTCCTCACATATAGCAGCAGCCCAAGGGGGATTAACACAAAAGAGAGCTGATTTCTTTATGTCCTCTTATCTGGTGGATTGTTTATTCACCAAACACCTTTCCCTGACTTGGGATGCATCTGGAACTGCAAGGAGACTCCCCTTTGTGTGGACTACCAAATAACATGGGCCCACAATTATGCCAACCATTACATGCGTATTTGTGAAAAGTTCATCATGCCACTGTATCAGCTGATTTTCCAAGAAGAACCAAGTTGTCTGTCGAAGAATGCTATGCCGGTCACAGAAGCATTCAGAGATTATTACTTCTCCTCTGAGGGGACGTATATCAGAATGAGTGGAGGAAGTCGATGCCCGTCTCTATTTCCCCGGAATGCCACTAACTACATCGTGCACAAAGAAGCCATGTGGCAACTTTTCATCGATGGGGTTAGTAGGGTGCTCCATGACAAGAAGAAGGCTGCCTACCCTCCAATGTTGTCTGCCATTGGAGCATACAAGATTCCCAAAGCAAAAGATGGTATATACTTTTCCCAACACTTGGAAGCCTTCCATTTTGGAACAAATATTTTCAGAAGGCATGATCCCGAAGGTAAAATTGATGCTTGTTGTACTTACTGCAAAGTCACTTTTGATTACGCGCATTTTTTCGACAAAGATAAAGAGTTCTTTCAAGGCATGAAGAACATGACTGAGTTCGGAAAATGCTACCGCCCCAAAAGCGTAGTTGGTTCCAGTTCCACAGCTGTCAAAGGAGATGGGTTAAAGAAAAAGGAGGAAGAAGAGAAGCAGTGGCTATGTAGTTAGAGGAAGTTGAAAAGAAGAAAAGGGAAGAGGCAGAGAGACTCCAAGAGGAAGAAAATCAAAGGATTCAAAAGGAGCTAGCTGAGAAGCAGAAGGAAGAAGATGACGGACTTCAAAAGGAAGAAGCCGAAAGAATAAGAAGAGAAGAGGCTGAAAGGTTGCGGGAAATGAAAGAGAAAGCAGAAAAAGAAGCAGCCGAACCGCAGAAGCAAAAGGAAGAAGCGGAAAAGTCCAAGGAAGTTGTGGAACAAGGGGGCCCGAACACGCAAGGCATGGACATAGATGCATCAAAGACAAACCCACCAGAGGTGAGCACTGAAGGACATATCTCACCTCAGGAACTCGCTCTCACCCCATTCACTCCTTCAAAGCAGCACAGAGTGGAAAATCTAGATTCAATCTTTTTTGACAAGAATAAGAAAGCTATCGTGAGGAGATGGGAAAAGAGAATGAAATGTCCAAACTACCAAGACGTAGTCACAATAACAGAATTCCCAATTTTCAAGGGGACTAACAAGGAACCTGGGTTCGCGGGTAGCAGCCAATGTGGCTACAGCTCAGGCAAGTGCCGACAATGTAAACTAGCTGATAGAAGACGTAAAAAAGCAAAACAAAAGCTCTTCAAGGTGAAAGATAATTTGATGAAAGAGGTACACCAAGGTAATGAATTGAAGAGGAAGTACAGCGACCTTCAGGAATAAAAGGGAGAGATAACAGAACAGAACCAAAAGAACGAAGATGAAAAGGATGCACTAAATATGCAACTAGTGATCACAGAAGGCGAGAAGAGAGATTTCGAAACTCGCATAAAAGAGTTGGAGAAACATGAGGCCGACAGTAGGCATCAGATTGTACTACAAGCCTCGGTTTGAAAGGCTGATAAAGCAAAAGGAGCGTCTGTCGGAGCAACTGAAGGTTGCAGATGAGAAGAAGTAGGACATAACTCTGTTCCATGAGCACACTTGTGATATATAGAGGAAAATCTACCAGTCACAAGAGCTGATTACAGAAGAGGTCTGCAAGATGAAGAGAATGATTTCAAGGATGAAATAAATTGATGCTGAGGCACAGAGGCTCAGAAAAAAGTATGTATGCTACATGGAGGAAATCAAGCGACAGCTTGAGTGGACAGAAGGGAAATCAGGATTCCCAGAGAACCTACCTCTCAAGTCCATGGAGGATTCACAGCTGTATTTGGGACTCCTTGAATTCTGTAGAGGCTGTGGTGTAAAAATAAATGTTGTAATCCAGAAAACCATTGGGCAATGTACCAACTTTTACTTGAAGATCCATGAAACCCACAAGAAATGCCAGATGGTTTTACCTCAAACCATAGAATATTTCCCTGCCAAAGATCAGCGCTTGTCAGAACTGCAGGGCGAGCTGAATACAGACACAGAATACATAAAGAAGATAGATGTCCTGACGGCAGAAGATCTCCACCAGCTCATTGGACAAGCTTCTATTCATGCTTATTTTCTGGAGGACATCTCCCAGGCAACATCAACAGGAGTAAAAGGCATTGAAATAGAGTTGTCTAAACATGATATCTCATTAAAAATGATGATTCCTGCGCGAGGCAACATTATTATAAGAGAAACTGGCATGTGGACCAGTTACATTGCTGAGGTGGAAATACCAGCTTAGGCAGAAAGACCAGCTGGAAGTTAATTTTGTTTTTTCCTATTTGTAAATACTAAAGACAACTAGAAGCTGATTTATTATATAAACATTAAAAAACAGCTGGAAACTATTTTGTATGATATAGGCACTAGAAGACAAAATTTTGAGATTCCCTAGGGTTAGGGTATGTGAAGAAGCATTTTGTAAAAGTTTTAAATAGAATAAGAGAATAGAATAGAAAGGACTTTTGGCAGGTGAAAGTACTGGATTGTTTTTTGTACGTGAACTACTTTGCTACATTAATAAAGAAGGATCTATTTGCCTGGGAAAGCGAGCACTGCATTTTTCTTGGGAATGTGTTGAATGTTTTGTTGAATTATTTCTTCATCATTTATGCATACTGTGAGATCATTCCTAACCTTTTTGAACTATTTCTTGGTTATGAATTCTCTTATTTCCTGTGCAAATATCTATGCTTAATGAGTAATGGAATGTTTTAATTACATCAGAGTTATCTTTGATATCCTTTATATTCTGTTGTAAACTTGCTTATAAATTTGAAACAACTATCTGTGAGATTCTTAGGTACATTTCCAGTGTATTACTCATACTTCAGATTTTCTCCCTATAGGGATAGATTAGATTAGATTAGATGGTTTAGATAGATTTGATTAGATTACATGCATCCAGATAGGACACTTGCATATCATCTTTAAATATAAAATACATAAACGGTGGATCGGGCCGCAACCAGTGAAAGCAAATCTTTAACCCTCATACGGTAGTTGGGTCATTAACCGGACGGATTCCCCACACCAAATAGTGAGCGATCTAATTGGGCTTGTTTACCGGGGAGAATCCCTAACTGTTGGTGCGGCGAATTTCGGGGCATCAACACATAACACAAGGAGTTTTAGCTAAATCCTCAACAATTGAATAGTTGGGAGCAGCTCCCCTATTCATATTGTGGGATTCCCTCTTATAGACACCTTTCGGAACACGAGGCACTGTCTCTACCACAAGTTTCCCTATGTTAAGAGGATTTTGTGGCTCAGTAATTTCATTATCATTAGATGAAGACTCGGGTTTCTATATATTTTTAGCTCTAGTTGGAAATAAGACATCGAATCTAACCATATTAATTTATGATTGATCATATGAGGGAGCATTTTGGTTGCCCCTTTCACATTTCCAATAAGATTAGCAAAGACATAAGTTAAGTGTTTTCCTTGTTGGAAAGGATTAAACATAGCAACAAGCTGCAGATATTTCTGATTCAATGGTTTCTAGGCTTCTTCCATCAATGAGTATTGATGAGTCAGGTGATCTCCTTTGCAAATTTTACAAGGGAACTTAACCTTCCTGCATTCTTTCTTTTCCCCACCAGCATTATTGTTTTATTTGGGTTTATCATTATTGCCCTCTCCTTTATTATTATTGTTTTTATTATTCTTCTTCTTTTTTCCACTAGGCTACTAGTTTCCCTTTTGGTTATCCTGCACAGTGTGTACAAATTTTTTTTTGGAAGGAGGAGACGTGGCAACAGAAGTTGTGTCGGCTACCAAATACTGGATGGACAAATTTCTCAATTGACTATTGAAAACTTCGGTAGTATTATGACGAACCAAACCAACAACATTGTCGGCATGTGGTATAGGTCTGGGTTTCAAAGGGTTTTTATTAGACCTTGGTGCATCAAGAATTATCTCATAGAGGATCCCAAATTAAGAATAGATCAAATATAATTTATGGGGCTTAAAAATGGCTTCTTCTTCGGTAGTGATGCCTGAGGTAGAAACATCCTTATAGATATAAGGCAACAAGGATTTGAGAAACCACTCTAACAAGAAATCATGGGGAATTGGCCTTAATCATCCTCTTTTACCTACACCATTCTTGGATATGATCCAAGATATTGGTAGCTTTGTTTTTCCTAAACAGGGAAAAAAATCAATGCCGACATCATACTAGATGGGAATCTGAAAGTAGTTCAAAAATACAATTATTAAATCGTGAAAGAAACTAAAGGATGAACCAGGAAACTCGATGTACCATTTCGCAGCCACTCCAGTGAGTGTGCATTGAAACAATCATAACCGAATAGAATCATTGTTAAGTGAGTTCAAATAATACAATAAGTGAAAGGTCATAACATGATCTCCAAGATATTCGCTGGTTTTTCCTTCAAAATTCAGAATGTCTGAGGGGAACTTGCTTAGAACTAGAGGATAGCGAGGACTATGACACACTGGGTCATTCATCAGTTTCGATAAATCTGGCAAGTTCAAAGTTTCCAGAAAAGGAGGTCTTGGATGTTGTGTGGAAAAAGTATTGGAATACGAACCCTGTGGTGGAAAACTCCCACTATCAGGATTCCAAATAGATTGATAGGGGATTCCCCCTGACATTGCTTGTGCAACACTTGTTCCATAAATGGGTTCCAAGGGCTATGCATAGGATTTCCCCCAGCAAGATTACCTTGGGTCCAATTTGATTGGGCCTGGTAAATGTTGCCTCCAACTGGAATCCTAGTCGAAGGTACAAAATTACTACCTCCTCCAATAAACAGTGAAAAGGGGATAGTTATAGCTAGCATAAAGGATGATTGAAAACTACCCATTTGAGTATTGAAAACTGTAAATTGGTTTACACTTGAAACAGGTACAACATATTAGATGGGTCACTCCCAAAAGGGGGAAAATATGGGAGGATATATCCTCCATTCCAAGGAAAACCTTGGAAAGGTATAGAGGAACCACTAAACCTGATGGTAGGATCCTGAAAATAAGGGGTTAGAAGTGATCGAGAAATTAGGCATACCCAAAACATGCATCCCAAATATGAAGGCACTAGAACCGAAAGGTGGTGATAAGCAGCACTTATAGGTTGAGTAACTGTAGAACCTAAGGTTAGAGTTTTGGTTCCAAAAGTAACAACAGGATATGAACTAGCTATTGTTGCATTTAACATCTGAGTGCTTATATGAGGGGGGGAATCCTCCTATCACTATAGCTAAAGTGGGAGTATGTGAATCTCCCGAACTTTCCCCTATATCATTCACGATCAACCCTCTGCTTATGGAATAAGCACTTGTTCTTTGTTCAAAAGGACTAGGCACCTACACTAAGACGGGGTCATCAGGTCCAGTTAAAGGAGGGTTGAAGGGTATTATAAATCCTTCGGCTTGAAGATCTTCAACTCTAGTGTTGTGAGGTGCAGAAGTGTTGTTTCTTATAATTTGTGGTTCACCCACGATATTGATGGATCTTGTTGGCTCAAAAGAGCTACATGTGTTTGTCTGATGCCTTTGTGGATGTGGTGGAGGTTCCACTGTGAATGGAGGAAGATTCTAAATCCTCCTAGAATGCAGAAGCGACTGATCTTCCACCCTTAGAAAATGTTTAAAACAATTTGAGTCCTAAGGCTAACTAACTCACACACAATAGAAATAGCACACCATTAAAAAAGAGTCCTAGGAAATCAACTAGGAAAAAAAAGGGCCTTTCCAAGTTCAATGTAGGTTGATTAAGTCCCACAACCAAACAATAAAAGTTCGAGAACAGTTACCAAGGAATCCATTGATAGTCCTTCTTGGTGCAAGTCTCCCCACAAGACAGGGACACCCTCCAAGGGTATTATCAGTTTGGCTCTATGTTTATTCAAGGTATGCAGGAAGCCCCCTACAGACACATGTGTGGTAACTAAGACAAGATACTATGGTCACCAACTTGCAGTCAACGTCCAGGGGATGTAATACCCCTGGTTTTGACTTGGAATGTATTTAACCAAAATAATGTAAATGATGTAAATATGCTAGAATGGATTCCTAGTGCGGAGATCAAGGCCAAGGCCAGACTAGTGAATGGTTAGGCATGTATGATGTATATATTGTTATTTGGACTGTATGGTTGACTTTTCATGCTAACTCAAAATTTATGTAAATATTATGTTGCATAAATAATAGAAATGGTCCAAGATGGTTGTGTAAAGAGCACTAGAGGGGCTATGATTCCAGCAAAGGGGAAGATTAAAGGGGGACTATGGGAGACCTAATCCTTTGTTTCCAAGTGTCAACCTTAGAACTCATTCAAATTCTGACATGTGCTTTGAGTAGGCCAATTACATAATTTTGTTTTTTAAACCCAATCATTGAACACATGTGCGAGGTTGGTGGGAAAAGTCACCTCGTGTAGTTATTGAAGCATGGCTTGGCTGCACTTTTATGACAGTGATGTCACATGTCAAAAGTTAGTCTGCATCTTCTAGGAGTCCTTTTTTCTATGGTCAGAAGCTATGTCAATTGTATTTTCACCATTATCTCATATCCCTTGGATTCAACCCTCATTCTCTCATCCTCTCTGCATGAAGATATACACTATGTAGAACTCTGTATTGTTGTTCAAGACCACTGCCAGACTGTGTATAACCTAGAAATTCGAAAATACAGACAACACTGCATATTTGAAAGGGGAAAATAGATGGTTGTAGGTGAGCGTGGAGGTTGGGAAATCTAGGAACACTTACCCATTTAATTTTTCTACTCGCATATGCTTGAGAAGCCACAAATTGAGGCTACAGGTGGCTCTGCAACAACATACACCAGATTGGCCTCCTTCTATGCACACACTGGAAGCATCTAGCAAGATGGATCGCTCGAGAGAACCGTGGATCGGTGAAGGGGATGCCTGAGCACAGAAGGGTCTTGCGTGGGGTAGGTATTGTGGGAGCCAAGGCTGTGAGGGATGGGTGAGGCCCTTGTAGAGTTCTGTATGAGCATTTGGATAAGCATAGAGAGTGGAACGGGTTGTGGGATGAGAGAGAGAATCTTGTAGGTGTTTCCTTCGCCATGGTGGTCTCATAGCCTAGCTTGGGTCTAGCCTCTCAGCAGAAAGAGTATATCCTAGACAGAGTGCCTATGGTTGGGTGTAAAATCACTCTTACATAGACAGTTGTTTGGATCTGCGTTGGATAAAGATAAGTATTATTTTCTATTTCAATGTGCAATGTTTTATTTGATGCCTGTGATAATTATGTTGATAAATACATGATAGATGTGTGTAGATAGAGTTTAATTCTGCTATGTATGTCTATGTATGTTTATGCACACATATTTTATATGTTATGAAATTTGTAACATGGCCATGGGGAAAATTTTATAAGCCTGTATTTGGTTAATGTCCCCTCCCATTGGTCGGATTGGGTGAAGGCGACATTACAGAGGAATAGTCAACGACAAGGATCATGCGTATGGGAAGAGTAGCTAAGCCCAAAAAATCAATAGTACCAGCACCACAGGGAAACCAAATTGGTACCGAGGGAATCTTCGTACATGCAAAATCCCACAAATACTCGGTTTAAGTATCAAAGGGGTAATCTCTTCAACCCAAACTCACACGACTCCGTGCTTAACTTTAGTGTTAGTGGAGCTTCTTGGGCACACTCTGACAATATTGGATTTCTTTGTATCCCTCTAAAACACCATTATGTTTGAAAATTTAAAATAGCCTTGGATTGTTAACTACCAACCTATTCCAAGGCTCCAAACTTAAGCTAAATTAGTGAACCCTATAACCATAAACTTCTAATCAATTTCCAATTAAACGTTATTTTTAGTGGTTTTTATTACTCAAGGATGTGGAAGTGAAACTAATGGTGTTTATGACACTTACGATAATTGAAACACTTTTAAAGATATATGCCTATAAAGAAAAATATTTCACTATATTTAGTGTTATGCAATACTTCAAAATGAAACTTTTCCACAAATTTTCTTTTTCTTTTTCATTCTTAATAAAGAAAACTAAAATGAAACCTTTTTCTTTTTAGAAATTGAAAAACAAACACTCCAAAGCAACAAAAGATTTTTTTTTCTTTTCAAAAATGAAAAATGAATTTAAATTTTCAAAAGAAAGGAACTTTTCTCTTTTTAAAAAAGAAAGATAAAAAATCTTTCATGTTTCAACTATTGTAAGGAAAGAAAGAAGCATCAAATTGTTTCGTTCAATGCAAAAGATGCAAGTAAAGAAAGACACAGCTACAAAGAACTTCTTTTCTCAAATTACAAGAAACAATTGAAAGCAAAACTTACAAAGAAAAACTTTTTTATTGTTTTGCTTCAATGATATTAACAAAAAAGGAATCTTTATACAAAAATCAATCTATGAAAATTATACAAATAGTCCAAACAAAAAGATTTTAGGCAAACCCTAAATCAAAAAAGGTTCCTTTAAAAAATTGTTTTTGTAAAAATAAAATACAACGTTTTGAAACTAAGGACCAATCACAGACCTTCACAGTCAACTTAGACACAACAGACCCAAATTTCCAGTTTTGAAAGTAAACATAACTGAAAAAAGAAGTGGAATAGGGTGTACGCGGTCTCTATAGACAAAGCCGCATATACATGACTATCTAGTATTAAAGTCACGTGCAGGGAGAAAAATACAACTTTTTGAAAAATAGTAACAAATACAGGTCGTATAAACACCTATGTAGATTGTAACCCGCATATAACTATGGGAGAAATAAAAAAATAAATTTTTTAACTCCCAACCCAACAACTACTTCCCAGAAGGGTCCTAAGATGATCAATTACTAATCTATGATAGAAAGATTTAGAAAAAGAAGGAATTGAAAACAAAAAAAACCTAAACTACAACAAAAAGGAATTGAAAACAACAAAACCCTAAACTACCCAAAAATGGAGACACTCCCCAAAGGAGTCACCATTTATGTTTTGAGTATATTACAACCCTGGTGACCTTTTGGGATAAGTCACCACAGAGCAGTGCCTACAAACAATCGAAAATCCTTTCCAACAAATGCAATCTAAACAAATTTATAGTTCAAACAGAAACTAGAAAACAGGGATAAGTTTCCTACCTCGGGTCCAATATTTGTAGAAGACCTCTCTTCCAATTCTTGCTCCAAATGTATCTTTAATAATCTGCAACCACAAACATAAACAAAGATACAGGTATACAACTACAAATATAATGATAGATGTAATAAACTTACAAGATAACAAATAACAAGAAATTAACACATTTCTGGACAGGAAAGAAAATTCTTAATTAAAAATAACAGCAAGATACAAGATAGATTTCACCTACTCTCGACTATGGAACTGTTCTAAAAATGGATGATTATTTCCTCCATTCCAGTCCCCAAACATAAACACCCCTTCAATACTCCAAAAGCATGCCCAAAGAAAACCGTCAGATAGTTTATTAGCAAGAAAGTAATGGAGAATGTTGGAAATTCATATTTCCATATATGTGGGTTTTATTGCAGACCAGGGAATGGCGTTTATTGATTCAATATACACAAGAGAAGTATAAGGATGCTTTCTTATTCTCTCCCTCTTCCCATGCTTTCCTTTACCATTTTTATACTTTTGGGGAGGTAGTTAGGGAAGTTCAATTAGTTATTCACGAGAAAAGGACGATTGAAAAATGTGAAACTATTTTCACATTTCTCATAACTATTTTTATTTTTTACCTTCACAATAGGATGTACACGGGTTGACTAACATTGGAAATTCATGTATAAGCGGGTTAGACATACGTAAGTCCCATACATATGGGAATTCCGGATTTTTTGAAGGATTTAATAAAGAAGGTATAAGGGGATTCAACCAAAAAGGGACAAGGAAGTCTGCAAAGGTGTAAATCATCTAAAAATAATCATTTTGCATTGATGTGGCAAAATATGCTATAACAGGATCTCATGTTTTTTAATAACACGATGTATTACTATGTGATTTCAATTATATTCATCGCGTGGATTAGAAACTTTGCAATGCTCTGTTATGTTATCATGCAGCTTGGAAATTTGGCTTTCATGTGGTGTGTCCATTGAATAATGTATTGCATAGATTTGGATTTTGGAAGTTGCATGATATGATGTCCTTTGTGCAATGTATCACATAGTTTCACACTTAGGATTTGTTGAATCGCTCTCACTTTTTATTTTTAATGTGATGTGGGTCATGTTGTTCTCAACCTTGGGACCAGTGTACAAAGTGTATTGCATGGTTTTAATTATTCCCAACGCGTGATTTTGAACTTTGGTTCCCATGCGATATTCAAACTATAGGGCACATGCTCGATGTGTTGTTTCTCCTTATATTTTCTTGCAAAGGAAGTGTCTTTACTAAACAAGGAACCACAATAGTAAAGAAAAATGAGTGCTTGGACCTTTTCAAAGAAAATGACCAACCTTTTAAAAGAAAATGGCCAACTACTTGTAGAACCATTATGTTAATACATATATGTCAAAATCCAAATTCACAAATGCAAACCTTCAATATTTACAAACTCAAGGATACTCTAAGTTTCCAAACAAAAACTAGGAGGGGTCCCCAAGCTGTGAGACATGGGGAGGTTGTTGGGCTCAAAAACCTTTGAAATTTTGTAATCATTAAATGTATTATTAACCAAATCTCTTGTAGGGGTCCCCAAGCTATGAGACATGGGGAGGTTGTTGGGCTCAAAAACCTTTGAAATTTTGTAATCATTAAATGTCTTATTAACCAAATCTCTTGTAGTCCTATAGGAATTTTCCTTTCCCATTTTCTCAAACACTTCAAATATCATAAATAAAGGCCTTTGATTTCACATAAGAAACTTACAATTTTTAGGATTTGTGTTGTCACCTTGATTTTGCTCATGAGTGACATTTCAACAAAAATATGTAGAAGCACCATATGTTGTAAAAAAAAAGCATAATAATGCTACTTCATGGCAATTAAAATCACCTCATTGAGATAAATGGCCCTTTTTATTCACTTGTGATACATTTACACAACATCAACCAAAACAATACCTCAAAATATCCCTCGATACCAGTGTAATTCTGCTAAAGAGTATGGAAGTCATCTTTTGGTGCATTAATGGCTCATAGGCCTAGTTTAACTAACTTTATGGTGATGTAAAGGATGATTTTGATCCCCTAAATTCATCAATGTTGAGTACTTTGGTTTCCCAAAGGTCTCCATCAAGTATTGGGATCCCCTTTCGAATGGAGAGCATTCGTATTGGAGCTCACAATTTACCTATAAATGGAAGCAATGGATAGTATTTGAAAAAAAGAGAAGAATTGCAAGGTTGTGTTGGAGGATTGAGCGTGGAGATCACAAATCTCACTCTCGCATCTCTACCAGTCATTGTCCTCGTGCTTGTGTGTGCCCATTCCTCAAGGAAACAAGTGTTCTTCAATCACCATTGTTAGATAGAGCTTTCAAGAAGGAAAAGGATCAATCCCAAAGAGAGTGTTGAATTTCACTTGCTTCCAATCACTCTTTCTAGGTGATGTTACACATTTTTATAAGTTTCCATTGGACTAATGTATGAGTATTGGTGTTTCCCTCCACTTCTTGTGTTTGAATGGAATTCTTGTAGTTAATCTTGTGATATAATTGCTTGCATGCTTCTTATTTACTCTTGTGCTTCTCCCATACCTAATTAGTGTATTTTTTGTAGCTCTCAACCTTGTTAGAATTGGGACTTTTGCTAACCAATGCTATAGAATCTCCAAAACAATGTGCAATATTGCTTAGTGGGAAACTTATGTGATGCAACTTTGGATAAAAACTTTAATAGCACATTTGAGGAGTGGTTTGATTCACTATTTCCCTATAATGGTTCTCTTAAGTGGTGTCATGGGAGTATTTTAGGACTTGTTAGTTATGTTAGTCCATAATACTTTATTATATGTTGGTGGATGGCTCTAGAAGGTTACTTGGGCATACATAAAATGTTATTTCCCTCATTTACATAAAATAACATAATAATATAACAATATGCAGACCAATTTGAAAATGCAAATACACATGGATATTATGATTTGTAAGTGTTATATTCGATTACAATGCTAAACTTTGGAATATAAGTTCCACTATTAATATTTGTGGAAGATGTACTTCTATTTGTTTAAATTAATTTTCTTTGTAATTACTATGTATACTATTAAAATGAAAATGAAGACATGCTTATAAATATATTTTACGCGTATTAACATAACAACCACATTTCAATTAAATAAAATAGGAAAATAGTCAACTAAAGCATTGATTGGGTGGTTGGGAGAATTGGTTTTTATCCTCCCCACCCAGGTTCAAATCTTGCTATAAAAGACATGTTATGAAATCTTGTTAGACATGTTATGACCTCGTATACCTTGATCTTCGGAATATTAGGTATGGACACTATTTTGTGGATGTAGCTACTAACAATGGTGAACCACATTGAAAAAAAAAGAAAAATAGTGATAAGTGTTCATAATAACTCTTAGACGTATTCCCTTTGTTAAGTAACTAACATATACTTAACTAATAGTAAATTTAAGTTATATAATTGTTCATTTCAAATTAGTGAAGGTAACATATAGTGGTGATGGAATAAAATAAATGTATAGACATAAAAAAAGACCTTGTCTTCACTAATTGAAAATCAATGTAATAAATTTGTTCCTTAGTATTTCACAAACATTTTGTTATTTCATGTAATATTGGTCTTTAGACTCTTTTCTTGGCATAAAAAATGAAATTCAAGTCTTTAAGACTCTTTTCTTTGCATAAGAAGTGAGATTCAACGTAATGTTGAAATGAATGTATAATCAACCCCTTTAGCATCTCTTTAAAAAAATACCAAAAAAATATACATTCCAAGAAGAATTTGTTACCTTCCAAAAAGTTTGAGAGTAGTGATGATAACACACCTATATTAATATATGTTTTGGCAAACCTATAACAAGCACTCAAAACAAAGAGCTAGAAACCACATGTTTTGAATGATTATTATTTAACTCGAAGTGCAACCTTATCCGCGGTTTGTTCCTATCCTAACTAAGGATACATAATGTGATAACCTTATCGATAGTTTGTCTATATTTAAAATAAATAGATCTAATGCGGTAAACTAAGGGATCCCACATAAGATTAGTAAGGATTCGAGTCAAATCAAGGTTTTATATTTTATAATAATATTTAATTAAAAATATTATTATATTAAATTTGTAAAAAATTATTTAAAATAATCTCTCTTTTATATATAAATAATCTAAAGATAAAAGATAATATGATGATGCAATTTTATATTATATACATTCTCTAATATATATATATAATTTGTTAGAATTTATTTATTAATTTTAGTATAATGTAAATATATAAGATGTAGTTTAAATACTCAAATTTTTCAATATTTTTGGAGTATATTTTTTGTTTTTTTTTGTTTGGAGTTTGATTGCAAATTTTTAAAAAATCTTATAATCAAATATATTAGCTATGGAAATTACATAATGCGGGTGCCATGGGGGTATTTGAGGATGTTGAATTTATTTATAGATTGAAAAACACAATTTGAACACTTCCAAATTTGGATTTTACCAAATATGAAATTAGAGGATTTTGACCAAAATCCACCAGAAAGTCCAAAACCTAGAATAAATAGACTGCTCCAATATATAATACTATTATGAAATAGATGACAAGTTTAAGTTGTATTTATGTTCCCTTCAATAAAACCAAGAAAAACTTTGAATGCATCTTCTATAACATTCTAATTGAATGCAAACTCCTATAAGATTAAACAATTAAGACCATTTCTATTAAGATTATATCTATTAAATGAGAGGAGTTGATTATAATCATATCTATTATATAAGTGACCAAAGCTTAACTAAGTTATTTAGAACCTCATTACCTAACTTAATGACCTAAAATATATTTTTCCTTATTTGTCAATTATGTTAGGGATTTTATCTTTTTCCTTATTTGTCACTCATGTGAGGGATTTTCTCAAGCTATGTGAACCTCTTTGTGATGAATAGACAATTGTTAAATTTTTGATATATGATATATAGCGTATTTAACCTTATATATGATATGTAGAGTATTCATCATCTTACAAAGATTTTCTATGTTGAGCTTCGAAGAATGGATAATCTTCAATGGAGCACCAAACAAGATGGGAACCACAACTTCTTAAAAAAAACAAGTTGAAAAGAGCTACGCAGGTAAATATCTTGAATATGCTAAACCAAATGATATTTGCCCAATTGTAAAGCTTGTTACAATGGTGCCACTTAGGAGCTGAAGGCTCCATTAAAAGCCAACAAACTCCCTCAAGGAGGATCCCTTTTTGTCCACACAACTGCTTGATAACAAAATTAGAATAATGGAGAAAAACTCTTGCTTCTAGGAGGAAGAAGACAAGGGCACTCTACATGCCAACTAGTGGTAAGAAGTGGGTTGAAAGATGAGCTCGCACACCAAACTATTCTTGCAGCATAACTTTGCTCTAGATTTCTCTCTATAGAATGTATGCCCATGGCTTCCTTTTATAGCCAATGGATGCCTTGAAACATCTAGATCTCAATGTGAAGCTCTTGCTCATGAAGTGGTTCTCTAAGTACATGAAGGAGGCTATTGAATGCTCCGAGGCATGTGAGGAGTCCAATTCAAATTTTGGAGCCAAGAGTGTTGTTATGAGCCCTGAATGCATCGTAGAAGGTAGGTGCTCCCACCACTGGTATAACAATACGACTTTCAAAGAATAATTCATGTGGATCAATGCGAGTTTTCGAACATAAAATCATGCTATCAGTGTAGGTTCCTAAAGCAAAAGTCACGGAGTTGTCCATAATGAATGATTTTATCATTCTAAGGTTCAATTTCCATTGTGGACCTAATGAGGGTGTCATTAATGAGTTGCGTGATGTGTGTTGATAATGTCATCCTACGATATTAACCGAAATGTTGAATGTGTACAAGATTTAGGTATTAACATCCTTCCTCTTCCTTCTAGTACTTAATAAATTCACAAATAAAATAAATTTTATAATATAAATCATTTTTCATTTCCTTTTATTTTATTTTATTTTTCTTTTCATTAATATTACTATATTACTGAACCATATTAATAAAATCTACAATTTTATTGGGCTGGCAAGTGCAGGTGGAGTCCTCTATGACTCTGAAGGAAATAAAATGAAAGATTATGCATGGGGAATTGGCAAAAGGTCCAACAACAGAGCTGAATGGCTCGCCTTGATCAAAGGCCTGGAACTAGCCAGAAGTGATGGAATCGAGGATCTTGTTGTATTCAACGACTCTATGTTGATTATCAGGGAAGCTAGGAGTCTGGCAAAGTGTAGAAAGATGCCTATTACTAAGACTCACCATCTGTTGAAAAGCATTGTCAAAGAATACAAAGCAATCAAATTTTTACACATCCTGAGATCCAACAACCAAGATGCGGATAAAATGGCAAACACCGGAGTTAGGCTCGCTTGTGGGGTCTTGG
The DNA here is from genome assembly GCA_027924585.1 of Larix kaempferi. Classification (NCBI taxonomy): domain Eukaryota; kingdom Viridiplantae; phylum Streptophyta; class Pinopsida; order Pinales; family Pinaceae; genus Larix; species Larix kaempferi. Next base: position 5,005,938 of record BSBM01000751.1, on the reverse strand, counting down.
TTTGAAATCAGCATGAACATGGATTTGCTTGGGTCCCGTAAACTCCCCCTTCGTTTTCCATGTCTAGACTCACTCTCATCGTTTCCCTTTGGATTTGGTTTGGTCGTCCATGCAAATGCACAAGCTCTAATCCGCCCAAAATTGGGCTCCGTAACATAAACATCACCGAATTATTCAAGGTCATCCTCAGCGCCCTTTCGAGGATCCAAGAGCAGCTTACACGCTTGACCCACATGGCTCCCATGCAGGGTGTTAATGTTCTCATCTTCCGAGGCAAAATTGGTTTAAAACTTGGAAAAGACGCCATTCCTCCATCTTTCGAACTCTGGCTCAGCAACGTCTTCGAGCTCTGCAACAGGATTTGCTTGCCCTCTGAACTCTAGTTCAATAAAGTTTTAGAGCTCTGCATCAGGATTTGCATGAATAGAAGGTTTAGTTTGCACAGGAGTGAGCGCCCCAGCGAGGCCCCTCTCATTAGCAACAGTATGGAAGAAGACCTCTCTGCGCTCCAGGATATTCTCTGCATGAAACAGTTTGCTACACATGGGAGAATTCACTTCGAAACTCTGAATCAGAGCGGTTCGAAGAATGTCGGTCTGAATAGTGCAGGAACCAGCAATGTGCATCCCTCTACCTCAAATCATGGTAAAGCTAAATTTCTGAGACAGGGTCTTAGTGCGCCCATTGATGGAACGGGGTTCTCAAACTTGACTGATGAGTTCCAGACATATCTGAAGGATATGGAAGCTCAGGTTCGAAGTCTTCGTAATGAGAATTACGAATTGAAACGGGCTCTCACTCACCTCTTTTCTCTGGTCTGAGCAACAAACATGGAGGTTCGTGGTCTCAGCTCAAAAATCACTGGACAAGTAGCCACACTAGTGGAGGCAAAGCTTGAAAATCTGGATGCAAGGATCCTTGCAGTTCATGACACGGCTAAGGTGGTGGCAACTAAACTTGACAGAATGCATTCAGACATCAATAGCCTCTCCGAGGAGCTCAAAGGAAGCGTGGGAAACGTGGAGTCCAACCACCCGTAACTCGCTGCAACTTTGTTTCTCTGCTTTTTTTGGTTTTCATGCTCTATTTTAGAACTTGGATCGTTCAAATGTATAGGCTGAAATTTTTTTACAGTACACTTTTGTGTTTTGATATCGGGTCAAGCAATGCTATGCTCTTTTGTCTTTCTTTTAGGCCAGTTTGTAAGGAGCTACAAGCTTCCTAGACTAGGTACTTATCATGAGCAAATTAGAATAGCTGAACTCAATTATGCAGGCTTGGCTCTTCTACTTCTCAGAGAGAATCCCAATTACAACTCTCTTGTAAACTCTGTTCCACTTTTTATATAAAAACTGCTTACACGTTTCTGTTAAAAAAAAAAAAATCTACAATTTTACATTGTTAATCAAGGTTTATAAAACTTTATTACACATTATATTTTTAAAAGCTTGTAAATGGTCTTAATGTTGATTCTCTACTTTTTATTCAAAAACTTATCCTCGTAGCCTAACCTAAAATAAGAAACTAACCCTATGACATATTCCACCCCATCATACATTTCCTTGTATACTAAGGAACCCTTTGAATCCACTTTTGCTCAATCTTATCTTCCAAGGTCTATTATATAAAGATTACATTTATCTTTAAACAATAGAGGAAGCCCTTTAACACTTAGCATGCCATATAATATATATATATATATGCAAGTAGCAAATATTATATACGTGTTATGTGGAACACAAGATAAGTTTTTCCATTTATAATGGAAATTGATATTATCGAACATACTCAACTTTTATCATGTGGTCGACCATGTCAACAAAATTATATTAACAATGGTTTGAATCATGGTAGTTGTTTATATGGTGGATCATGTGAACAAAATTATTTGATTAGATTCTTAGCATTGGTTGAAGATTGAATCGTGGTAATTGTTATTGTTATTAGTTATATGTAATATTTTATAATCAGAGATTACTTTTATTTTATAAAATAAATTTTTATAATTTTTTATTTTGTTAATCGTTTTGGTTTTGATTTTTTGAAAATGGGTGAAGTGTTTATTTTAAATATTGATTTTAAAATTATAATATAATAATAATAATAAAACAATTGACTTTATTAAATTTTTTTTTTAATTTAATAATAATTTTACTAAAATTATATCTTTATTTATTTAATAAAAATTTAAAAAATAAAAACTAATTTCACATTTCATTAAAAACAAAATCCATTATTTAATTCCCTTTAATAATTTTTCCTTGCATATAATCTAGAGAATCTAATTTTATATAATCCACTTTTGCTCTAACTTTTTTTTTTTTTTCACAGAAAAATATAACTTACTATTAATATACGAAATAGTAAATAGCACCAGCTGTCAGAAACATACATGTCTGCTCACAAATCCATCCAATAGATTTGCCAGACATAGTCAGATGATGAGTCACCCATAATAACAGAAAATGTCCAGAAATAGCACCATATGTCCACAATAAAAGACAAGAATCCCTCCGGGAGGAGAAACGGATCCCGAGATCACACCATAAACAATATGTCCATAAAACAGTACAAAAAACAAAAGTGACCACAGCAACAGCTGTCAGAGGCCCAGAGTGTCAAATATAAAGTATAACGTAATAATAATACCAAAGAACAGCCAAATCAACGGACATATCAGCCGCAAAAATGTAGAGTGAGCATAGAAGTCCAACCAGAAATTGGATCCAGGCTCTATGGAGTATCTGCACATATAGCTAACCAGAAAGTAAGATAGATATCCGCAAAAATGTGCATAATAAACAATATATAAAACGGCAAAACATAATAAGCATCATAATCAAGGCCAGTGTAGGTGATAGGAACCCTATGAAATAATAGAATCCGCCTGCCATTCCTGCCACATGATGACCCCAGCCCGAGAATGAATAGCACGTTTAGAAAGCATATCGGCTTCCATATTAGCCTCCCTATAAACATGCTGAAAGTGGAGATGTTCAAAATCCCGGATAAGGTTTTTGGTCGCATCCATCCAGTGTTTGAGTAGTAGGACATTGAGTGAAGTCTTGCCACAAGCCCAAGTGATAATAGAAAGAGAGTCACCAAAGATAACAAGTGTGGTGAGTAATTTCAGTCGCGCCCAGAAAAGAATGAGCCACAGGGCACATAGTTCACTCCGGGTATTAGAACCATTTCCCAGGTTAAGCCAGATATGTATGGATAAATCCATGTTCAGGTGAAGAACGGCGCCAGCTCCCCCTCCCCCACGACGACCCTCCGCAGCCCCATCAAAAAAAGCACAAGGGAAAACCAGTACCGGAGGAGCAAGTCTACGGGAAATTGCATGTGTATCTCTCCCACCAATGGTACTATGAGCAGAAATGAATTCCTTGTGTGCAGCAGTAGTTTTAAAGCAGATACCATCCCTAGAAGGTATTCTGCCTTCAAAAATACACAAGTTCCTAGCCTTCCAAACCTCCCATATCATAAAAAAAGGGAGTTCAGGGCATCCCCCATCAAAACGAGACCAGTGCTCCAGATTTTCATTCAGAGTGCCGTGAATCCAACGATAATGTATACCAACTTTGGTAGCAATCATATTCCAGATATCTCTAATGAAGCAACAGGATGAAAAAAGATGGTCCACAGTTTCCCCCTGTGTGAAACAGAAAATGCACCAACCCGGGCCGCAGAAGCCTCGGCGACACAAATTATCCCAAGTTAAGATCTTATTGCACAGCGTAAGCCAGGCAAAACATTTAATTTTGAGGGGTAAAGTAAGTTTCCATATATATTTATCCCACCATCTCGCTGAATAGCAGGTATCAGCAAACAAAGAGTCATATGCCATCTTTGCCGTGACAATCCCACCCGCCACATCCCATGACCAAATAAGTTTATCAGCATCGTCAGTTAATCTGATATTTGATAGATACAACGGTCGGGTGTAATCTGCCCATTCATTCCCCAGAGAGCCCGATAAACCCAGCTGTTCAGCCGTAGCCCAATGAGTATGTCCATCCACATATCGACAGGCCACGTGAGCCAGTGTGTAATAGCCATGAGCACGGAGATGTGTCCTCAAGTTTAAAGATAGTGTATGACACGCAGGACCACCCATAAAAGGGTCCGATCCCAGCTGAATATTACGGCCATTGCCCGGCATCCATGCAATCCACTGTGTAAGCACCCCGATAGCACTGATCAGTCCATTCCAAATGTTTGAGATTCCCAGCGTAGCAGGCCTGGCCAACCTTAGCCAATTTGATACCGGGATGTTTTTTAAATATTTTGCACGAACGATCCGTCCCCACAATGATTCATTGAATAATACACGCCATAGACTCTTAGCATGAAGTGCCATTACAAAGAATTCCAGGTCCTTGATGTTCCGGCCCCCCAGATTCCAAGGGCGTGCCAAATAATTCCATTTTGCTAGATGATATTTCTCCCGAGCTTCATTCCCCGTCCACAAAAAGCTGAAAACCTTCCGTCTAATAAGACTTAATATGGTACGTGGGATTTTACAGAGTGAAAACCAATAAACTCCTAAGTTCTGTAGAACAGATTTTACCAGCGTTAACCTGCCACCAAGAGTTAGAAGACGGAAGCTCCAATGTTTAATGCGCGCCTCAAAGCGTCCAACAAGCCATGTCCAATCATTAATCTTATAATTTGAAGGTTTGATGAAGAAGCCCAGATATTTAGTGCCAGCCTCCAGTTCAGTAAACCTCAGAGGCAGGATATTGTAGATCGCCTCCTCCGTACCTTCATCCAGCAAGTGCTTCAGGAAAAACGATTTTGTATAGCTGATAATCATTCCAGTGACCAGGCAGAAAAGATCAAGTATTAGCTTATATTGTATCCATTCAGCAATTAAACCCATTCCAAAAAGCATAACATCGTCCACAAAAAAGGAATGTGTCACAGAGATCTCCCTGGATACTTTAATGCCAGTGATCCGTCCTTCTCGGCGCGCCTTATGTATGGATAGGCTCAGTCCTTCAATAACCAGTAAGAATAATAGGGGAGAAAGAGGGCATCCCTGCCGAAGACCCCTTGAAGCCTTAAAGAAATCTGTGGGATGTCCATTGATCAAGATTGCATAATTAACCGAGCTTATGCAAGCCATTATCCATTTCATCACCCTCCAGGGAAGCCCAATCTGGATGAGAATTAATCTCATAAAATTCCAATCCACCTTATCATAAGCTTTAACAAGATCCAGTTGAAGTGTAAGTGCTTCAATTTTCCTCAGTTTGATAGAATGAAAGATTTCCTGAGTCACACCAACAGCATCATGTATTTCTCTCCCACATAGAAACCCATACTGTTCCATAGAAATGTGTTGTGATAGGATAGGCTTGATTCTGTCAGCAATAATCTTGGCAATAATCTTGTAGACCAAATTACATAGAGCAATCGGTCTGTATTCATCATAGCCATTCGGGTGGGACGTCTTCGAGATAAGTGCCAGGTAAGTAGTATTAAGAGCCCCCGAGACAATGCCCAATTTGCGAGATTCATCCACAGCCATCCGCAGGTCCTCCCCCATAATATCAAAGAAGTGAATGAATAGCTCCACAGTCCACCCATCAGGACCAGGAGATTTATCCTTTGCAAATCCATTCAGAGTGTGTTCCACATCTCCTAGAGTGACCTCCAGGAAGATGTTATCACCCTCCTCTTCCTGGAACATTCGTGGATACTCTTTAATAAGCTTGAATTGTTCGGCCAGGGTGGTATTTTTTGGATCACAATAATATTCCCGGAAGTGTCTAACAGCTTCATTCATCAAATTCTCCTCCCCCCGAATCCTCCAGCCGTGATGGTCATTCAGGTCCCAGATAGCATTATGCATACGTCGAGAGTCTGCATAACGGTGGAAGAATTTTGTATTTAGATCTCCCGCACTGAGCCAAGTAGCCCGACTTTTCAGCCTCCAGGATTCTTCCTGGACCAGAAGAATTTTCATCTTCCTGCATTCCAGAGTGGAGAGACAAGAAAGTTCCATAGTATTCAGTTCATTCTCAACCCCTCGATTCATCAGATATTCCACTTCCAACTCAATCTCAGTGAGTTCTTTACGCATCAAGGCTTTTTTTGTTTTTTCCCACTTGATAGTAAAGTCTTTAAGCAACTTAAGTTTCACCGCCAGTTTGTCCATAGCAGATCTCTCCCCAGAGACATCCAATTGCTTCCATAAATTCCTTACACCCGTAGTGTATTCCACATCCGCAAGCCAGGTGGAATTGAACTTGAAAGGAAAGGTTTTCTGGAAAGGTTCATCATCAAATTGGAGAATGATAGGCAGATGATCACTGATTTTAATTTGATGCATCCAGGAACGATAGTTCTGAAATTTGTTCAGCAGAGATTCTGATACTAGGAATCGATCAATACGTTTCTGGACTTGATCAGCCCCTTTCCTACCATTCGACCAGGTTGGTGCCAACGGTCTCGGGGCAACATCAATCAGAGAAAACTTCCTGAATAAGTCTTGGAAAAAAGGACCCAAGGGATCACGTCCAGCCGTAGATCCCCAAAATTCCCCATCCCCCCACGTGAAATTAAGATCCCCAGGAATTATTAAGTTCTCCATGGCCAGCAGATGATCAGAAGCCGCCAGATTCCAGAAGGCCTCACGATCACAGTACGGTCCATAGCAATTTATGATGTTTAAGATCTGCTCCGAACCCCTCATGTTTCCAGTCAGCAGAATACCCATTGATATATGTGCTGGTGATAATCTCAGCACCGAAGGGTTCCATGCCGCCAAAAGACCTCCAGAGAGCCCAGCCGCATCCACAGAACAATACATCCATCCGGCTTGACTTTATTAAAAAATATACGTGCTTTTTCCCCGCTAACCATAGTTTCCTGTAAGAGTACTAGATCAGGTTTAACAATTTCTAAGATTCGTTTGAGGGCCAGTTGCTTGGGCAGGCCCCCCACCCCTCTGATATTTAGAGAGAGAAAGATCATTTCCGAACCCTTGCAAGGGCTTTCATTCCTCTAAGAGCCCGGGATTCAGTAGATATGGGGGAAAGAGTCTTATCAAGGTCCACCTCTGTCCCCCCAAGAGTGGCCTTCTTGTTTTTTCTGGCACTTCTAGTTTTTATAGGCGAAAAATCTTGTGCAAGGCCACCCCTATGGGCCCCCTTAAGAACACTTATGTCTCCAGTGGACACAGGTATATTACCAGTAGGTATTTTACAATCTCCCACAGGTAACTTATCGTGTAGGTCTATTACTATTAAAATTTTTAAAAAGATATTTATATTATCCTTTATAGGAAGCTCTTTTAAGTTTTTAATACTTAGCATGTTATATACATTATAATTATAATTATTGCACGGAGCAAATATTATAGTGTGTAATCAAAGATAAGATTTTTCTATTTATATCTCGAGGGCATAAGATTAGTACTATAACCTATTTTTAATCTAGATTGATATCATCGACTATACTTCACATTTATCATATGGTTGACTATGTGAACAAAAGTGTTTAAGTGGTTGAAGATTGGATCGTCGGTATGTTTTTCCTGTCATGGGATTTGGTTTTATATAGAAATAAATAAATAAACAAAACATCGTTATGTCGAGAGTCGGTGTCAAACGAAGTTTGACTAAATAAATAAAATTGCATAAAGTTTGTTGGGATAACGAAGATTATTTTATAGATAATTTATGTAATTTTCATATCCTTATCTATGTTAATGAATATTTTTAATATTTTAAAATAATAAAAAACAATGTAAAGAGAGTAATGTAAAATATTATGTATCTCTTTATAGGTATGAGATTAAATCGTAATTTGCTTAAATGCTGCATGTTTCTAGATATCACATAACTTTTCTTTACTTCTTTCTAATAGTCTCAATGATAATGAAATGAGATATTGGATATTTAGTGGTTATTAGTCATTCATTTAAATCATTGTTATGTTGTGGATATATTGTTATGATGTGGATATAAGGTAAAATTGTTTATTTGTGGTTAAGGATCGTAGTATTCCTCTGCTCCAAGTTTGGGGGACTCAAAAGTAATTATTAATTGGGCATTGGAGGACTGCTCCATCAACGTGCTACATCTTGATTGCTGGTTAAGGGAAATTAGACGTCTCAACATAATTTTTAGGCACGTATCATTTGTTCACGTGTTCAGAGAATACAATCTTATTGCTGACGAGCTCTCTAAAAGGGCTTTATCTGCTCCGAAAGGCATTATTTTTATGGAGGATTGGTGCGATGATTAACTAACATCTCAGTCTTCCTTGGCATATTTTTGAGATTTTTTGGATCTATCTTAGTATATTTCTTGTTTATGTGGGGGTATTTTCTCATGTGTTGCAGTTTTCATTATTTTGTTTTGCAAGATCCTAGGCTATGGGTTTCAATGACTTATTGGGACCCCCTCGGGCTCCTTCGATTAGATTTATACATTTTTGGTTCTATGGTCGTGTGGACAGGTCTCCCGGATCTTTTTTGGATCTCTGCATAGGCATGTTGTGGCCCTCTTCGCTGTCAGCTTCCCTTCTGGGGTGGTTGTGGAAAAGTTGTTTTTGGGGGGTTTATTTGGTATAGTCGCTATGATGGGCATGTTGGCAGTTTGTGGGGTGTGTTGGTTTAAACGCTTTGTGTGCTATGTTATAGCTATTTGTTGAGACAATGTTGGCTATTATGTTAGGCCATTGTTGGCCATAATGTTTTCTTGTGAGCTATGTTGGTTGCACCTGTTTTGGAACATTTTATTTCCTATATTATTTTTAATATACATAGTATATTGTTTTTACATTGAAAAAAAAGGTAAAATAAGTTAATGATCCAAAACTCAAAAACATCTTACATAAATAGAAATTTGTCCTGTTACAAATCATCATTAAGTTATTTTAATTGATCAAGCTTTATCTAGTCAAAATCTTAAAATTTATTAACATAAGCTATACCAATACCCCTAAATATTATAAACTTTTCCATATTAATTAAAAATATATTAATATATATCATAAAAAAAATATAATATATATCAAAATAAATACAAAGACAATAGAGTAAGTGTGAATGAAGAATGAAATCATGTTAGTAAAGATTCTGTATAAGAGATGGAGGTGGTTTTGAACTCTAAAAAGTTTAGAATAGTTTTGTTGAGATATGTTGTTTCTATATATGGAAATCTTAAAAGAGTACAATTTTAAGTGTTTGAATGATGATTGGAACAAGTATTTGTAACTTCTATATTGATTAAAAATATATTAATATATATCATAAAAGAGTATAATATATATCAAAATAAATACAAAGAAAATAGATTAAGTGTGAATGAAGAATGATATTATGTTAGTAAAGATTCTGTATAAGAGATGGAGGTGGTTTTGAACTCTAAAAGTTTAGAATAGTTTCGTTGAGAAATGCTATTTTCACATATAGAAATATTAAAAAAGCCTAGTTTTAAGTGTTTGAATGATGATTGGAACAAGTATTTGTAAAATAAAATTTTGATTTATTAATAAAAATTAGTTTTGTTTTTCTTGAAAAAAAATTGAAATCTTATTAATATATCACATCAATGAGATAATAGAGTAAGTGTGAATAAGAAATGAAATCTTATTAATATATCGCATTGATGACAACCAAAGAAACTTAATATTGATGTGATTGTAAATGTTATTTTTAATGAAAGGGGTTTCAATTGCATGAACTCAAAATGCCTCTATCAATAATGTAACATAAACTTATTGTTTCTAACAATGGTTAATTATATGGTGTTTTTTACAATATACACACGACATGGTGTGAGTAATTATTCCCTTATAACAAGATGCCACTTTAAGATTATGATTCTTATTAAAGTTTACAAGTTGAAATCAAAGTTCTTTGTTGTCTTACTCAATTTAACTATATGTGGAACATTAGTAGTAACTCATATCATTTTAAATGGGTGGAACATCAAATAGATCTTAAACTAACTTTTTTTATGGGTTAATGCTTTCGATCGATAAATGGGAAGATGTAAAGCCTAAATTTACATTGTTGTAGTACAAGTATCCCCTTTAACATGAGGGAAAAGAGGGTGGAACAACAGGTAATGCAAGAGCAAATATTAAGGTTTATGTTATAAGTTTTGGAGGTATCTTTTTATATTTTTATTTTTTCCCACCCTATAGGGAATGTTCTTCTCTAATGACATATAACAACATGTATAGCGAGGGGCCACCCTCAAACCATTCATCTTCTTTTTAAGGACATGGATTGTTGTTCAAAGGGCTAATAGATCTAACTTAAAAAAGAGTCAACAAATTAAAAACGACCTACTTTCATATTTATAAAGACGATGGAAAGAGATCCAAGACTCCCTAATAAGGAAGTTTAATGAGACATAGTAAAAGTCCTAAAAATATATTCTTAAGTAAAAGGCCATTGGTCCAAAATCATAAAAGGCTTAGTCAAGTTCTTTTGTCACCGGGAATGTTTTTATTCTTTCTTGTTTGAAATCAAGGAAGTTAGAGACATAATATTCATAGGGGTCCCATAGTTTATGAATTTCAATGGCCTTTGCTTGAAATGTTGGCCACTCCCTTTTGAGTATGTGAGCATCCCTTAGGGAATGAAAGTTAAGTGGACTGTTGAAGTTCATGAGAAATTGGTCATTAGTAAATATCGCTCATGGGAGTGGGTCATAGCAAATGACTTGGGTATTAAATAATCCATGAAATTAATTTCAAAAAATGACATTTCATAATGTTAGGTGTAAAGCCACCTGCCAAGTAAGAAAAGTGAGCTTTGAATGAATGGTTCATAAGGCAAGGTACTTGCTAAGGTTTTGCAAACATGGCAACTAGCTAAGAGGCTTGACTATGGGGAAGAACTCCATGGTTAAGTTTACTTGACCCAAAAGCATATGTGGATAAATGACCTTCTTAGAAAGTCTTGTTAGTAAATACAAGTTTTAAAGGTCACTTAACTTGTTGTAATTCCATTTATTAATTTCAATCCCACTTCTTCACTAAGTGAACAAACATTACCAAATACATTGTATTTTAATAAATATTCAAACTTATGAATTATCATTAGGACATAACAAATTACACTAGTAAATACTAATTATTCAAACAAAACTAAATAACATTAATATTAACTAATTATTCACACAAAACTAAGTAACATTAATACTAACTAATTATTCAAACAAAACTAAGTAACATTAATACTAATGTTAAGTGAACTATTTCAACCAGTGAAAAACTTATCATTAATGATGAAGCTAGTGAAGCTCATGGTCAATAAATAACTTGGAGTAATGAATATTCTATCATTAATCTCCAAAAAAGAAGTGGGTTAAAGATAGGTCACATTAAATTACATAGCTTAACAATTTAATGTTAAGCTCCTAAATCAATGTATTGTTTGTTGTAATAACCTTAAATCTTTACCTTCCCTCTTTAGATTATCGAGGGGTAAAATAGCTCGAGGGAATACGGTCGTCCCACCTACGAAAACAAAAACATTTATCCACTGCAATACAGTTGTGGATAAGGAGTACACGCGTCAAATTAGATAACGATGAACGGGGATCGAGGTTTCCGGGCGGCCAACGGACGGGAAAAATCTTCTCGGTCGGCCAGAGGGTTGTTGGAGAAGCAGATAAAAGTTGTGGGGAATGTGCAAAGCAGATTCAAAGCCTCAGCACGACCCCTGTTTTCAATGAATCCGTCCACAGCACACTGAGCATTGATATATATCCATATGGTGTGCCTCTGTGAAATTATGTGCTCTCTGCACTATGTTTTCCGTACCGGAAATGAGCCCCAATATGTTGGGTGTTAACCAGAAGCCCATGATAGGTTTTTCTATTTATGTAAATGAACCCAAGGGATTATCCAAGCGTTTTGAGGGGAACCCAGATGTGCAGTTTTGTCCTGATAATGAGAGTGCATTGAATGGAAACGATGGGGACTCTGTGTCTTCTTGCTCATCCTCGTCAATCGGGGAGATTAGCAGCGGCAGCAGTGGAAATCCTTCTACATTGACCAGCTGTAACGAGGAAGGCTCTGGGGAAATGGAGGTCCAGAGCTCATTCAAGGGGCCTCTTGAGACTCTCAGCTCACTGGAGGATTCATTGCCTATCAAGTAAGTTTAATTGCAGGAACTTTTTGTTCTTTTGTCTTGCATAATTGGGTGTTGAATGGGTACGTTCATGGCAATGGGAAGCGCTGTAACTAGCACAAACCCATTTAAACCAGAATTTCCAATAATAATAAAAACACAGACCCATCTAAACCAGAATTTCCAATAATAATAGAAACACAGACCCATCTAAACCAGAATTTCCAATAAAAATAGCACAAACCCAATTAAACCAGAATTTGCAATCAAAGTAGCACAGACCTATCTAAACCCTATTCTGATATGCCCCAATCAAGGCTGTATTTTCTGAGTTGAAATATTTGAGACATCCCTTGTTTCTATGAACTTGAGATCTGCATCCTCCAACTTAATATTTGATACATCGGCAGGCAATTTGTGAATTCAAGATCTATATTCTCTACCTTGGCAACCTCAGTGTGCATATCAAACCTTTGTATAGGTAGATTTGTGCTAGTGTCCACATTTAATGCATCCAATGAACTTTACACATCAGAGCATACTCGCAAAAGAACTGATCATCAACCCCATATCAGAGCATACTCGCAAAAGAACTGATCATCAACCCCACCACCACCTAGGCTGTAAAATGTACATGGCTTCTCTGTACAAAGACACTGCCCATACAGCTGTAAGCGTTTACGTTGGTGAAGTTGCCCTTATGTTCACATAGTGCAAGATCTTAATCTCCTTGTTGTGTAAAGTTGACAGTTCGTTAATGCAATATGAAGAATATTGATTTTTGCAAGAAATAATTGGGTTTTCTTGTAAGACTACGATGAATGGGAGCACAAACCCATTTAAAACCTTAAAGCCCTTTCTGATGTGCGACTCAAGGTTCATACCTTGGCCGTTTTCATGATTTGAGTATATGCATCGTCGATCTTAGCAATCTTGAAGTGCATGCTAATCTCTGGTTTAGATAGATCCATGCTAATGTCCATATTCAATGCACCAAATGAATTCTGTAGATTCAATACACCCAATACACTATGTAGATTCAATACATCCAATACACTATCTAGATTCAATTTAACCTTATATGGGTGTAGATACTCGAGTTAGATGGATTACTTCTATCATACTTGAAAATTGGGGAAAACTGGTAGTTGTTTGCATGCACATTTTTACAATTTTTACTGTCAGAAACTATGAAAAAAAGTTTAGAGGACTTCATTCATTATGTGAAACTGAATGATAGATATAAGATTCATCTAGAGTACCAAGTATGGAAAGGAATACAAATTTTCAATGTGCAAATGTTCTTAGGAGTGCAGAAATTTGAGGAAAGGTTTGAACTTCAGGGATGTGTTCCCTCTGGGCCCTTGATAAATCCGGGTTATGATGAATCTAAGTTGGTTTGTGTATATTTCTAAAATCTGCTTCATAGTGGGCTGTCGAATGCAGCTCCTGGCTCAATAATATATTAATATTAGATTTATTGTATATATAATTATTTATTGTATGTATAATTATTTATGCATTAAAAACAAAGTACAGTTTACTTTCTTAGCTGTCATTTCTTGAGGTGCTGGATAGGATGTCAAATTTCAAGACTCAAACCCCAACCCCACCTGCGCCTGTGCTATAGAATGCATCTTGCTATTCTAGGTGCAGCAATTCATCTGGTTGAAGTTAAATGTCCAAAATAAAATTTCTCAATGTTGATGAAACCAATGGATGCCTGTAACTTGTAAGGGGATTCCACATTATTGGAGATTCTTTTTCTAACAATTCCAATGTATGAGTTCAATCAGAAAATGTGTATTGATCATATTGTTAAGAACATGTGTTTCCTACTGAGAGGTCCTAGATTCAAACCTGGAGAGGGTAGGGTATGTACACCTCTATAGACTTTAGCAGTTACATCACTCCGTAGAGGCGGTTCCCTTGTCCCACAACAAGGGGGTCTCATACACCAAATTGGTGTCTGGCTTGGTTGTGACCATAAAAATAGATTATTATTATTATTTGTGATTTCTTATATTCATTCTGAAAACTTTGTGATCAACATAAAACAATATTGTTAGAGAAGTCGGTTCTTAAGAGTCATGATCAACTGCCCAGATGAAAAGATGCAAATGCATTTTTGGTTGGGACACACCTTTGCAGCTCAAAATATTGCAAGCTCTTGCCATTACTGGCTGTACAGGAAGCTCATATAGAGGATAAAACATGTAATGTGCTTTGTCAAAAATAGGACGACACTTTTCTGCTTCCTGTGAAAATTTATGATCAGGAAAACAGGTTTCTCAAACTGAAACAATTTTGACCATAGAACGTTGCAGATGAAAGGAAACCAATGTAACTCTGTAAGGAAATTGCTTTCTATGTCTGAGAGAGCACGATATCTTATTATCAGTATGTAGGAAATTCGTATCATGTGAGAATTTGTAGTTTTAATGACATGAGAGAGATCAGCAAATTTAGTGTTCTTTGAACAGTTGCAAAATCTTTACTTGAATGATGCGATGTGCTATGGAATTGGCTGTTTTCTTTGATATTTGTGTGCTTGTGTGAAAGAGACCAAAACTACGATGTTATGTCTTAATTGACCCCTTTGGCATGCTAAAAGTACAAGAACTTTTGGCCATTGCCTCCAAATAAAATGACAATGGCGAATGCTGTGCGGTAACTTGCCTTCTTAGCTGGTGGAGTAAGGCTTCTTATTTCAATTGTCAAAAGAATAGTGTATGGTTTTTATTTAGAAGAAAACAATTGTAAAGTTGCGTGGAGCCTGGGTTGTTTTGGCAGTTAGAATGTGGGATTTTATTTATTTGGTTGGCAAAGTCCATAGATATAGATTTTGAGAGAGGGAAAGGTGTTAAGATTTTTTTTATGCCCAATGTTTCAGACTTCAAGGTGAGTCCATCATCAGGGGATCACAATGCATGGGATTTCTGCATTGTGATCCCCTGACGATGGACTCACTTTGAAGTCTGAAAAGTTGGGCATAAAAATTTCTTAACAGGTTTTCCACTCTCTCAATATCAACGACATGTAACATGGATACTACGAACTCAAAGCGCATAGATGCCCAAATCTAATATAATGCAGGATTTTGTGCTGTTGGATGACACAGACTGCATGATCTTATTTTTAAGGTCCATTTCACAGACTGCATGATCTTATTTTTAAGGTCCATTTCAAAATAGTAGTTGTGTGATGCGCATAGAAAAGTTATAAAGCAGTGTTTTAAAACTCGGCCGAGTCCGAGTCCGAGTCGGCCGAGTTGGCCGAGTTGACCTCGAGCCGAGTTGACTCGGCCTTTAAATCGGCTCGGGTGACCGGTTCGGTACCGAATCGGCCGAGTTGATCCGAGTTGATCCGAGTTGACCCGAGTTGATCCGAGTTGACCCGAGTTAATCCGAGTTGATGCATGGAGTAAAAAAACACTCATTTTTTTATTTTTTTAAGTAATTCCTGAATTTCTAAACTTCAAATATGTCATGCATGTCAGTTAGGACTATGCTCATTCTTGTCTCTTAAACTTCCGATGATTTCTGCTAATGGTCATTTAGGACTAGGGTAATTCTTGTATTATAAGCAATTTACAGATCTTGTTATTGTGCTATTCTTTATAAACTGGAGTTAAGCAGTGTTGAGGCCCATTCGTTACCATTTTGTTGATATTTCTTGTAACTGTGAGATACTAGAAGGAAATTGTGCATGGTTGGAACATGGAATGATAAGTATGGAATCTGGATTTTCAACTCATGATATTTGTCTACTTTAATCAACGAATTTTGTATATGCCTCTGAGGTTTTGGTTATATCTGAATTAGCAATTTAGCATATGGTAAAATAATAACTATATTGAATATGGAAAGAATCAAATAAAACATATTAGTGAATTATGCCACTCTACAGGCCATTTAGGCCTTCTTTGATTATGTATTTTCATTTTGTTCCAATCTTCCAGATATGCATTGCACAGTACACTTCGTTCCATTTTGATATGTTCACCCTTATTTGGTATATGGTATATACATGAGCAGACTTTGCATATTTTGTCTCTAATGCTTTGGAATCATGAATTAGAATCTTTAAAATATTTTTTTTCTTTAAAATTTAAATACTGTGTTTTTTAGTGAACCGAGTCATTAAATTCAAATCGGCCGAGTCATTACCGATTCATTGCTGAGTCCGAGTCCGAGTCCGAGTTGACCCTCGGCCGATTCCGAGTCCAAGTCCGAGTTTTAAAACATTAGAAACAGCCTTCTTTATAACTCTTCTGTGAGTACCCCAAGTTGACTCAGCTCTTTGAGTTGGAGAGTCAAAACTCTTGGTCCAACTAGGTTTTATCAACAAGCTTGTTTGCAGTATAGTAAATATTCCATATAATATGGATATGGTAAATTTGATTAAACTTGACACTTGATATTACTCGTTATTTGTACAATATTGTGTGTCAAGTTGTTAATTACAACATTGTGTGTCAAGTTGTTAATTTGTACAAAGTTCAGTGGATGATTATGGTAAGCTTTGACAGAGCAGAGTGTTTTTTATGTCCAGCAGACGGGGTATATCAAATTTCATCTCTGGAAAATCAAAGTCCTTCACAAATTTGTCAGATGCAGTTTCCGCCAAGGATCTTGCCAAACCAGAGAATCCTTACAGTAAGAAGCGAAGGAATTTGTTAGCCTGTGGAAACAATTGGGATCGGCACCGTTTCTGTCCTCCTCGAAACAACATTGCAGGAATATCCAAGAAACCAATGCATCCTAGCAAAAGCACACTGGCCCTTGCTATTGCTATGAGTAATTCTGAGAATAATATTAGAGACTTGCAGCTACCTCCGCTGCCTCCATTACCTCCTCGAGGAAAATTCCAGAGTGTTGATGTTCCACAGAGGCCACTTTCTCTGAGGTCATTCTCTCTAACAGATTTGCCGGGTTCTGATGGATGTCATGCAGCCCAATTTTGAAAGATATCGAGGTAACAAGAATATATCTCCATCATATTTAGCTTTGAACCAACTCCTCTGTATAAAATAAGTTTTTTGACATTCAGTTATATGCAATAACGGATTGGAGGCACTTTCAGGAAAAGGGGATGGGTAAATATCACTGACTGACATGTATCAGTAAAAGAGGTTTGCTAACTCTGATTGACTGAGAAATTGCTTACACTGAAGTAACCAAAGTGTGTTGATCCATGTACATGGTGTTTGATATCAACATCAACAGTCTGACCTAGAAAACATTGTCTTACCAGATGGTCTTTCAAGATGAGCCATACTTGGAAAAGACCATGTGTTTTAACTTTCATGTGTATATGCTTAATTTTAGTAGCCTATGAATATTTCTATGCCACAAAGTTTAATCATTTCTATATCTGAAATCTGATCAAAACGAATGTTGATGTTGTGATTGAATTGTCCTTATACCAATGAAGATGCACACTATTTGCACCAGAAGATGCAAATATATATATATATATATATATATTATTATTATTGTAAGTGTAAATTTTTGAAATTGTGGATCTCAATTTAATATATATCTCGCTATCTTTTTAATTATTTAGATACATGATAAATTCTAACCTAATTTTATAAAAAATAAATTTAACAAACATATTCAATAAAAGTAATAAAAAAATGAAATATGTTGATACATGAATTCTTACACCTACCTGGTCCAATAAAGTTAGACGGCAATGCATGCACAAAATGTCCAATCGCACCAGAAACTTGAACATACGTGAGAAAGTGGGTTTTCATATAAAATATTAATAAAAAATATTATTGGTATTTATAAAAATTAATAATAACACCATAAACTTGAGCATACGTTATGAAGTGGGTTTTTATATAAAATATTAATAAAAAATGTTATTGAAATTATAAAAAATAATAAAAATATAAATACTTGATGGAAACTTTGGAGCCATGGAAAATGATCATTTTAAATTAATTGAGTGTATGTACACCCAAGTGGCTGACCATTTACCTCACTTTTCTTCGATCTTCACACTACCTACTTTGTAAAATTATTATTCTCATTGTTTAATATTTTTTTAGCATATTTTGTTTGGAGGTGATATTGAATATTTTTTATCTTCACACTACCTACTTTGTAAAAGTATTATTCTCATTGCTTAGTATTTTTTAGCATATTTTGTTTGGAGGTGATATTGAATATTTTTTAGCATATTTTATTTGCAGGTGATATTGAATATTTTTTAGCACTATTTTGTTTGGAGGTGATGTTGAATATTTCTCAAGGCAAAAGCTTTCTACAACAATCTTTTCATTATAAATTTTAATTTTCTAGATAAATTCAAGGTTTAAGAAAAAGGTGTTTTAGGGATATATGTTCTTAAGACAAGTCATTTAATTAGCCAAATACATGCTTATTTTATTTTTTCGCAATATTTTGTTGAGAAGCGGCGATGTTCAAGGCAAAAGCTTCTTACAAAATTAACTAATTCTTTTCATTATAAATTTAAATTTGCTAGACTAGTCCAAGGTTTAAGAGAAGGGTGTTTTAAGGAATCTTTTTATAAAGGCTTTAAAGTGGTTGATTCCTCAATGAACAAAGTTGAATACAACCTAGGAATAGTGTGGGATTAATGTGTAAGGATTCCTTCTTACATGGGAAAACACTGGTGTTGGAGGTATTCTCTCTAACAATTGAGTTGGTTCCCTTTACAACTGCAAATTGGGGTGGAGACTTCTTCATCTTCCCACCTTGAGAAAGAAGGGTGGAGGTATATTCAATTTCTCACCATGAGAAAGAAGAATGGTCATTGCAAAGCTAAGTGTGTTGTGGAATATAACATGTTGATTTCATAACCTTTCATTTGCTAGTTCCCATCTTCCAATATAGATGCTGAAATTTAATATGTGCATTGTATTAATGATCAACCAATGAGATATGGAAGAGAGGAGTGCTACTGGAATGAAGAATCGGTCACCTATGTGTTGGCATCTATGGTAGGAGGGAGTGGCATTCATCTTAATCCCATCTTCCAATATAGATGCTGAAGTTTAATTTGTATGCATTGTGTTAATGATCAACCAATGACATATGGTAGAGAGGAGTGCTACTAGTAAATGAAGAATTGGTCACCTATGCATTGGCATATATGGTAGGAGGGAGTGGCATTCATCTTATGGGTCATCGTAGATACATGAATTTTTTATCCCACATGTATAAGCCATGAGCATATGAGTGCTAAAACATGCACTCTACCTATCTTTGACAAATGGAAGTATGTGTCCAATTACTCTCTTCAATTACAAAGGTTCACAATAGTTAAAGATCAAATTGGTGTGCATGCATACAACCTGCATTAATGTGAACTAACAATTAAAAACTTAGAGATAACAACAACCACTAAAAACCAACCAGAGTTTTTGTTGTCAAAGTGTGAAATTTCTAGTGTACATTCTAACACAATAAATAGGTTTTGCTTCACATGGCCAATATTGCATTTGTTAATGGAATTAATGAATAACTCAATGTAACTATTAGAGGAGCCCAATAGAGTAATTTTTTGTGCATTAAACCATTAAGGAAATTCATTGTAGCGTATCAATCTACACATTTGCTAAAGCAATGAATTTTCTTCTCACTTGAAGAGTACGATACCACACCTCTGTATTGGGTAACTAATTGCAATATTATGTTTGCTCTTGAAATTGAGAAAAAATATAGTAGAATCATTCCAAATAATGGGCTTAACAAGCAATAATGAAGCCCCGTGGCTAAATCAATTGCAAAAATTTGTTTTAATCACTTGCAAAGGTGTGAGGATTGTCAACCATCTTGACCATCTCATCCAAAACTCTCTCAGAAACCACATCGGAGAACACCTTATCACAATTATCCAAGTTAATGGCACAAACGCAAGTCTTGAGAACAATGAGAGCCAAGTATTGAATAAGGTGGTGTTAATCAATCTACAATACCAATTAATCTCAAGACAAACAAGAGGAGCAAAGAAGGCTATTAATGACAGATGGTCCATTCGGCCTCCTATTTGTGCACAATGAATACCAAGCAATGTGGGAAAATATGGTCTAGATGACATTGATGATTGATGGTTATATATGACAAGTGAATGAACTTGTTGAAAATTTAAGAAGACTTTCAAATAACAAGCAATGTGGGAAAGGATGGTCTAGATGTCATTGATGATTGATGTGCTATGTGGGAAAGGATGGTCTAGATGTCATTGATGATTGATAAGAAATGTTGGAAAGGGTGGTCTAGATGTCATCAATGATTGATGGGTTATAACAAGTGAATGACTTATTGAAAATTTAAGAAGACTTTGTCAATAACTATATTGGATCCTTGAAAGAAAAGTATAGTTTGGAGAGTGTTTGGGGATCATGTGGGTAGAGAGTTGGATCCTTGAAAGAAAAGTATAGTTTGGAGAGTGTTTGGGGATCATGTGGGTAGAGAGAAAAATTACTATTGATAAGACATTTCTAATGACTTTATTGGATTCCAAGGTGGGGCCAATCTGGAAATTGTTTTAAGTTCATTGGAACTATGACCAATAAAATTGTTTAGCGCAAAATTAGAAAGCCCCTTTTTTTAATCAGTGATGATTTCGAAAGTGTGTATAGGATCATTAGGATTTTGATGAGTAATAACTATTTATCACAAAATTAAGAAATTCAAAGGAACTTGGGTGTGTCCAATGATGAGAACTAGAATGAGGAAAATATGTTCATGCAAAAATTAAGAAGCCTTTATAGAAAGGGTGATTAAGACAATGTCCATAGAAATAGGGAACATCATGTGTAAGAAGCCTTTATAGAAAGGGTGATTAAGACAATGTCCATACAAATAGGGAACATCATGTGTGGTTAATGCCCCTTTTTCATATTCATTCATTAATCCTATCATCTTCTTCTCCTACCATTGTGATTAAGACAGTGTCCATGGCCATAGGGAACATCATGTGTGGTTATGCACCTTTCTCATATCCATTCATTAATCGTATCATCATCTTCTTCTATCATATTGTGCAAATCTAGGAATATGAAGAAAAAAATTGGGCGAATAAAAGTTGATAATTGGAGAATCCACGTGGAAGATGGTCAACCCCATTACAATGGTATTTGTGTTGACATAATGATATCATGCCCTTGAGATATGTTTCTCCTCTTCAACATTTAATGGTGTAAGTTCAAATGCCACAGTAGAGTCTTAATCCTAGTTGTAACCCCTTTTCGGTCGTTGAATCCTACACCTTCGGGGTCATCACATTCGGCGGATGGGATTATTGGGTCTGTTTCCCATCTAAGAAAGGTTCCTCCTACCATGTCGATGCAATTTAATATGGTTCTAGATTACCCATCCATGCCACCTGCGTCAGTACCCCCTACATCGATACCAACCCCACTTGTTGGTCAATACCAATATGGATTGTATAGTCCTATGTACCTAAACGTTAGCCAAGCGACAACAGTTCCTACACCACCAATGACACAAGCCATTCCTACATCCACCTCTTATGGAACGCAAACCGCATTTATCCCACCCCTAGGGTACAACCCTTGTTATCCTTTTCCATGTCCAACTAGTCAGCAACCTGCCCCCCACATGGGGGTTAACCTAGTTCAACCTTCTTACGTCCAACAAGCTGTATTGGAGAAAACTCACTATGGCTTGGGAATACCACAACAGATAGATGACTACCAGAAATCTACTCAATTCTCAAAGCAATGCTATTATAAATGACAATGTTAAGATAATGGGGAAATGTAACCAACCTCGATCCAACGTTGGATGTAGATCCCCGTTGGAGCTTTCAATCCACGCACTTGTAATCTGCAAATTAGTCTTGACAGCCAATATCTAACAAGTACACATAATATATAAATGGCATTACCATTATCAATAACAATGGTCCATAATATCATAAGCAAATGTAACCCAATGTATAATAAATGACATTCACACCATGAATGGACGAGAATATGAGTATTTCTATTAATGAACAAGAAGAAGTACAAAGTGATACGACCTCTTGCCGGCAACCAATCTGAACCAAGATCTAGATCAATCCACTTGTGCCTCCACCACTTCAATCCTCCATGAATGGCAAACTCAAACTAGAAAGGAGTTTGGAAGGTGAACATAAATGGTTCACAACTACAAGGATCAATGAGTGCAGACTCAAGATAGGGAAAAAATCCACTAGAGTTCTCTTACGATTCTCTTCTTCCTCCCGTCCATAAGCCATATGTGCTCAATATATAGTCCTCTCAAAGGTAGGTGGAAGGACACATCGAGGTGTTACTTGGGCAGATGGAGAGCCAAAGGTCACCTAATAACCGCTTTTTGGGAGTAAAAAGTAATTAATAGTGGTTTTTACCATTTTACATGCTACCCACAGGCTATAGGGATGCAACTCGCGGGTATGCCTTCTATAAAGATGCAACAGGCAGGTAGGAATAAAAATAGGGCAAACTGGTATCACTGAAGGATAAAAATGGATCCGAGTCACTGAAATGGATCCTACAGGCCAAAGAATGCTGATGCTCACAGGGTGGAAGATTTCTATGTAACAGATGCCCCCTAATGTGTGAGGTCGGAGACTGAAAGTGCTACGATGACCGAAATACATTATAAAATTCAGAAGTGGAGTGATGGAGACACAAGTGGAAAGAACAACTCACTCGTCATAATACAATAGTATCTCTGAATACATGTCAGTATAGTACAACAATCTGATACAATGGCCATGAATAAGCCGTATATAATAGATACATGTCATAAGTGATCATAGCCATGATCCCTCTACAGTAAGATATGGTCTTCTGCTGAAAAGAAGACAACTGGTGCAAAACTGGAGATACAAATTGCTGAAATCTGAGAGGTGATATCTCAGATGTAAAGTCAAAGTCATATGTAGCATACTGAATGCCACAATCGCGTGGGGTCTTCTACACAAGTCTTCGACGGTGCAAGTACCATCAAGTGAATAAAGGAGTTGGGGTCGAACCTGATGAGACATCTTCTGATTACTGGTCAATGATGTATACCGTTAACAGACGCGAGATGACCCACCAATAATGAAAATGGGCATCAAGACACATAGCACAATCATCAGAGTGTGAATAAATGGGTTGAAGTCGAACACTAAGATGAATCCATCGATCAGGGGACATCGATGTATTCCCAAAACTGTCGATGGCGAGAGAACCTGCCACTAATGACTGCAAGCCTCAAGGTACTCAACCGAACTCTAAGCCTTAAGTCCCGGAATAAATGAGTTGGAGTCGATGGAACGAGACTCGCTGGAAGGAGGGCATTAAGGCATCCCCCATCAACCAGCACGAGTTACCAGCAATGCTGAAAGATTTGGAAGATCTCAGGTGAAACAGACTGACTCAATAAGGATGGTCGACATGCAATAGTCAAGAGATCTGAGGAGTGGCCGACACTGGTTTCAGGACTTCCTTTGAACAAGAGCATGAGCAGATGGATAGACTTAGGCAGCATAGACTTGACATAAACTGTGCAATGCAGGAGGCATTACAGAGGGCTCCATAATGATTGGAAGCTTAACCAATCGGTGGAGAAAACTGAGAAACAAGTACAGCTCCTAAGGCCCAACTATAGTCCCGACTCATAATGTACGGAGTGGAATGAATGCTCTTTTCAAAGGCGACACAACAGCTGCCAACAAGAAATAGTGACCATAATCCCGTCCGACTTTTTGGAATATTTGATTTTTTTGGTCTTTTTCATATTTGGGAAAATCTTGAAAAAGAATAAAATTGCTTATAGTACAACAAGTGAGGGAACGAGTGTCAAATAGCTAGCAGACTAATCCCAAGTAGTGGAACATACCTATGCTTAATGCAAGGAAGTGCGTGCAGGATGTGGACACTCGGGGGTGCATTCCCTCAGGGTCAAAAGGTCATCAAATTGTGAAGGGCAAATATAAGCTCTGCAGGGCTCGATAGGGAAAAGTGCTCAGGCACCAGGTTAACAATTGAGTAAGCGGGAGTCGGCACAAGGCTCAAGCAACAAGAAGGATGATGCAATGCAATCACAACATGATATAACTGAGGGGAGTCCTTAAGGGAGATGACCAGCATAAGACAAAGTAGAGTATGAGTCTTTATCGCAACGTCATGGCGTGACTACAAAGGACTCCCAATCCTGAGGACAAACAACAGCATGGGCACTAGAATGCATAACGGAGTTCTAACTAGGGTACCCATGTTCGAGAAAGCCCTACCGCCACATAACGACACTTCTATAACAGTGTGAAGGTTCCGTGTCAGTCACGAAGCGGGGTCGCACCTAGGGTTTGTGAAAAATGGTCAAAGGTCAAATGCATAATGCATGTGAAAATGGCATCTAACCTATATGCCAGGTGTGAAATGTACCTGTCGTAGGTGTGAAATGGTTCAGAACAACTCTCGCTGAAGAAATCTGTTGAAAAAACACTACTCCATGACACGATATTAGTTCATAACGGCTCAAAATGGCAAAAACTATAGAAAAGTGGGTCTAGAAAATTATAAATAGTAATAAAATTTTGTAATTTTCAATTCATTTGCACTATTCACCAATTTCGAGTTATTTGGGTAGTTTTTACTTGAAACTTCAAACGCCGATCGTGGGATCTACAAGCGACCGTTCAGTGAACCGTCCGGAGTAGGTTAGTGGTCACTGCCATACCTTTCATTTTAATGCTTTTATTTCAGTTTTGGTCGGTGGGATTTTTTGTTTGGCCAAGCCCTATATGGCTTCAGCGCTACCCACGGGATATAACTATGCAGGTCACGAGTAGGGCACCAAATGCGCAGTCAAAAAACAGACTGCCTGCGTCTACCCGCAATTGTCTACAATTTTGCACGCAAGTATGGCCATGAAGAAGTTTTTAAACATGAAACTGACTAAAATTCACTTGCTTTGCACTCCAGGATGGTTCTAGAGTGGATGGAGAGAGAGCATGACCAGGGAGATGAGGCTGTGCGCAACGATTTGCAAACACAACAAGCATGGAAAGCATGTGGCTTATATAAATATTGGAGTCTCGGGGGTTTAAGGGCCCAAAACCTACTACTCCGTCATTTGATCAACTACTGGGATGTGGATGCTCAACACTTCATCCTCAACGGGCAAACACTGACACTGGAAGTAGAGGATATCTATTTCATTACCGGTTTGTCTCGTAGAGGGGAGGTGGCTAGTCTTCGGTCACGGACCGTGGGTGGTGGGATCACTGTGCAAGATTACATAGCGCGGTATTGCCCCGCCAACACACGAGCAGTGGGAATCCAAGTGCCAGTCAATGCCATAACGGATCTGAGTACAAAGCTCATTGTGGCTACTCTAGTGCGGATCATGGGATCCAAAGCACTGCATGAGGCATCCAGACCGGTGATGTTCTACGCATCACAATGCTTGCAGCCTACTATATTCGACTGGTGTACTACTCTGCTGGTGTCTATGAAGACACAACTGACGGAATGCAAAGAGGGTAAGGCCAAAAAATTTGGGTATGGTAGCATCCTTTGCAGTTTCTTCTTTGAGAGGGTTCCGGGACTTAGCCCGAGGGTGGATGTCCCTCCTCACAGTCTCCGTGATCCAGCCCTGACCTGGTGGGCTGAGATCTTGACACGACAGGGTGGTGGCCGTCTGGCATCACCATATACTGAGGAGTTATTCCGCTGGTGGAACTAGCAGGTGATCGCGATAGAGGACTATCCCTATGCGGGGATAGACTTCAGACAGGACCGTGACATGCCGCTCCCACCAGGCGCAACTTTCGGAGACATCGATGAGTACTCTTTTGGTTTTGTGTTTATTAAATTTTTATGGATTTTTTTATTATAGTTGAAATGCAAAAAAAAATTTTGGTGGTAGTATCATGTGCTAATAGGTGACTGTTTGCTCGCAGACAAAGGCCCAGTGAGACCTGAGGGCTTCCCGAGACATGGTCGTCGGGGTAGAGATGAGGTGGCAGTAGATGCTGCGGCAGGGTGCACACTCCAGACGTTGCGGTGCAACATATCACAGATGGTTGCCCGAGTTCCACCGATAGAGGTAGCCCGACTCCCTGAGGCTATGCAGTGCCAGGTAGTGGGTGTTCCCGGGGAGTGGGTGCGGCTACTACAACGGATGGCCAACGCAGTACAGTACTACTATGAGACACATCCTGTCGAGGTGGCAGCTAGACCTCCTCGGAGGGAATAGATATCCCGGGGTCTCATCATTTTTTGTATCGATATGTATATTTTTGAGGGCTACGGGCTCCAGTTTTGTATGACACTACCATTTTGGACATATTTATATATATATACAACTTTGGTTCTCGGTTCTACTACATGTGTGTATGTTACAAATGTATGAACGTCTTTGTATTTATGTGCTCATGATGAATGTGACAAATGCCAATCTAATACATAGTTAGCGTATGCATCAGATATATAATTATGACTTCTCGGAATATGAATATATGAAATGGAAACAAAATGTCTCTCCAAGAGTCGTACCTTAAGGAATATCTGTAGTAATGTAGGGTCTTGTACATGGTACTGCCCATTCAGCTGAGACACAACTAGTTGTGAATCCATGCGGACTTCTAAAGACTGAATCTCATGTGAAATGGAATCCCGAAGTAGCTCAACAACGGCACTATACTCAGTCACATTGTTAGATGTAGGACTGAGACAAGCACCTCCTGAGGACACAACTAGGTGGTCAGGTGAGAAGATAACCCAGGCAGCAGAAGCAAGTTGCTGTGTACGTCGGCTAGCACCATCCGCGAAACCTAAGAACGTAGGACATCCTGTTGACATCTGTCAATCAAACAGAGGCTAATCAGCAGACCCGACAACCAAAAAGGCAACCTAAACTATGTACAGAAAAAACTATACAATAGTGTACAAAAGTATCAACCTGAACCAGAGGTTCAAGCGTAATACCACTTGAGGTATAGCCCATTTCTAGGATCCTTCAAGACAACTCCCTCGTAATCTTTTAACTCATAAGCTCATTTTTCAAGGACACGCCTCACAATGTAAGGACTGTGCCACATGGGATTGAACTTGCCCGCCCCCAAGGGTTCTTTAGCTTGTTCATACAAGAGTACCAAGTCACCTTCAGCATATTGCCGGGGACGGACAGACCTATCATATTGAACCTTGACACGACGCTTGTTAACATCAATGGCCACAACGACATCTCGGCGGTGCTCGTCAAGTTGCTCGAGGTGTACTAAACGTTGCTCAATCTCCGTCGTATCAGGGAGGAGCTCTATGGCTAGCTTGAGCGAAGGAATTTCGCATTCAATCGGTAAAAGTGACTCCACACCATGAACTAACTGAAATGGTGAGAACCCAGTGGCAGTCTTAATTGCGGTTCGATATGCCCACAAAGCATGATATAACATGATATGCCAATTGGTCTTGCTTTGTTGGATGGTAAGTTGGAGAATGGTCTTTAAAGACTTATTTACTGCTTCAACCTGACCATTCGCTTGAGGATAGTAGGAAGACGAGTGTTCCTGACGAAACCCAAGCTTGAGAGACAAATCCTCCATCATCTTGTTTTGAAAGTGACTGCCATGGTCAGTGACAATCTCTTTCGAGATACCGAATTGAGTGATAATCTGGTTGAACACGAAATGGGCTGCAGTGGCACTGTCGGCTTTTACAGTAGGCATGGCCTCAGCCCACTTGGAAAAATAATCCACGGCCATGATAATATGATGATGCCCTCCAGCCAAAGCTGGTTTGCAATCCATGAAATCTACCCCCCACTTAGTGAAGGGACTAACAGTGACGATCGGATGGAGGGGCGCTGGATGCGAGTGTATGTTCCGAGAAAACACCTGGCAAGAGTGACATGTCTTCACAGTGTTAATACAGTCTTTAAAGATGGTAGGCCAAAAATAACCAGCTCGCATGATACGCTGGGCTGTAGCAAGCCCGGATAAGTGACCGCCACACACCCCCGCATGGCAATCATTAAGTACCCGTTCTTCTTCTTCGTGAGTCAAGCAACGACAGAGAATGGAATCATTTCCTCGGCGATACAAAGTGTCACCGACGATAGTATAATATTTAGCGTGATGTCTCATACGCCGTCACTCATCTCGTGAATAATGCGGAGGAAACTTCAAAGTTTGGAGATATATAATAACATCCTCATACCAAGGGTCCTCGGTCGAGATAAGAAATAAGTGTTCATCCACAAAGGAATCTTCATGAATGACATCCTCATCAAGCCGGGGAAGGTCCGACATAAGTTCAACGAACACCAATGATTTCATCGATTTTGCAAAAGCAAAATCGAGATCAAATTCCTGAAGGATCACAATCCATTTATTATACTTACCCCCGATAAGGCGTCGTGATAGCACGAATTGAAATGGATTGATGTGAGCTACAACGATGGTTGTTTGAAGCAAAATGTAATGTCGTAACCATTGGACTGCGTGGACAGTCGCAAGTGCCAGCTTTTCTACGTGGGTGTACCTCAGCTCAGCGTCTACTAAATTTCGACTAAGATAATAGATAACATGCTCGATGAGCGCATCATCTACCTAAATCAAGACCATGCCAATAGTCTCTTGAGACGTGGCCACATAAAGAATAAAATCTCGTGTAAAGTCCGGAGGACTAAGCACAGGGGCCGATACCAAAGCTTTCTTAAGGGCGTCGAAAGACTGCTGGGATCGCTCATCCCAGATAAAAGGTGTGTCTTTATTCAACAGGCATGTAAAACCTTTAGTAATACTGGCATAGTTAGCTATAAACCGACGCAGAAAAGTAGCTCTCCCTTGGAAGCTCTGAAGTTGTAACAGATTACGCGGAGGAGGCAATTGAAGTATTGCCTCAACTTTGAGAGGATCGACTCTAATACCCTCCCTCGAAACTATGAATCCTAGAAGGCGACCAGTCCTAACAGCGAAGATGCATTTGTTTGGATTCAATCGAATTTTGTAATGGATACATCATTCGAGAATCATACGGAGGTGCTTGGGGTGGTCTACTCTTTTGCGAGAATGGCCAGCAAGATCATCCAAGAAAACTTTCATAATCATCTTAAGATCGTGAAAGGCATAGGTCATGGCTCGCTGAAAAGTAGCTCCAGCGTTCTTGAGGCCGAAGGGCATTTTCCGATACGCAAATGTTCCCCATGGACAAATAAATGCCGTCTTGTGTTGGTTCGCGGGTTTGATTTGAATCTGATTATAACCTGAGAATCCATCCATGAATGAAAAAATCTCACTCCCCGCACAAGCATCCAATATTTGATCAATGAATGGCGTGGGGAAGTTGTTTTTTGGATATGCACGGTTCAAATCTCTGAAATCAGTGCATACACGGATCGCTCCCTACTTCTTATCCACAGGAACGGGGTTTGACACCCATTCGGTAAGGGGAACGGGGTAGTTGAAACTAGCTTTGAGCAGTTTCTCCACCTCTGCCTTAATAGCCGCTTCCTTCCTAGGGTTCACAGCACATAAGCGTTGTTGAACCGGTTTAGCATCAGGATACGTTCTAATCTCGTGTTCAACAATGCGGGGGTCTATTCCTGGCATTCCTCATATGACCAGGCAAAAGCTTCCCAGAGTTCAGTAAACAAGTCAGTGTAAATAGCAATCTCCTCAGGAGTGCAATCAGCACCGACGTAAACATTCTCAATCTTTCCGGGAGTGCGGGAGATGTTGATCGAAGTGGTTGGGGAAATATTGTCCATATTCCCCTCTGCAAAAACATCATGCGACTGCAAAAGAGCCACAAGGTGACCAACCATCTCAGCTAGAGTCATCCTAAACTCCTCCTGCTCAACAAGCTCGAGGTTGGGAAGGAAATAAGAGAGATGGTGCATATCTTCCCAAGGCCTCTCACTACCACACATGGCTTCGAGGATAGCTTCATCAGATGGAAAATTATCATCAAGGCAATCGTGAGAACAAGATGAGTTGGCTGCCCAAACTGGCAGGTAACGGGATCTTCTTCAACTGTCTGGGAAGAAGAGAGATCCGGATCTGCAGTGGTTTGTTGGATATGATCGTAAGTGAGCTCCGCTATAGATAAGGGCATAGTCATCCCGACATGCGCAATGTCTCCAGACGTGGAACTCATGGACGGTAAAATCCACAGATCATTTGAATAGGAGGTCCGGAATAACATATTACTCGAAGGAGGAGACGCATTGTCAGAAATGGTTCCAATAAAATTCACAGGTGCAGAAAGATTATAAGTTCCCATCAAGGAGGGGTACATTCCAACACCGATGTTCCCAGTTGCTGGCTGAGAATCAGAAACTTGCGGGACTACAGATCCCGTGGATGCTGTGGAAGGAGTACCAACAAAATCCAGCTGATCAATCGTCACGATCTTGCCTTCATGGGGAAAGCAAATAACTCTAAATACAGTAGACGCGGCAGCCTTCATAGTGTACATCCAGTTCCGACTCAGTAAAAGGTTGTAGTCGATGGGCGTATCAACCACTTCAACTTCAATAGGCACGGACTTACCTCCCAAGGAGACAACAAGGGAAGGGATAATTCCATGCGGCGTAAAAGATCTACCATCGAATGTAGTGAGTGTAGTTCTAGACGTGAGTAGAGGAGGAGAGCCAAGAGCTTTCCAACAAGCTAACGACATTACTGACTCAGAGGCACCTTCATCAACCATAGTACGTTTGACGAAGCTCTTAAGGAAAACCACCTGGATTTGAAAAACCACATGGTAAGGTAAGTGAGGCTGGACATCAGTAGTATCAAACTTGATAACACTAGGACTCCCCCCATCCTGAACTCCTAATGCACTCAGAAGGGCATGCTTCTGAGAAGGACAAGCTTGTAAAACCTCAAGATTCGACATGGCACACGGAGTTTGGCCCAAATATTCTACGATGGAGTAGTTCTGGGAAGCTCGAGCATTAGGATTATGCGTGGAGCGCTTGAGAACACCTTTCGGTATCCACGACATAATGGAAGGCTTCTCGATATGCAAGGAATTATCAGGAGGAGGGGGAGGCACATTCCCCAAATTCGGTTATGGTGCACCATAATCGCGTTGACGAGTAGCAACACAAACCTCCGACTAAACCATATTCACACATCCATAACCACTAGTATTGGAAGAAGCCGTTTCATTAGTACCATAACCAGTGGTGGGAGCATGCGAAGCCATGTTTTGATGATGAGGAAGGGGATCCCTCAACACAGCTAGGATTTGTGCCAAATGCTTCGATGCTTCTTCAATTCAAGGACATAAGTGAGTAAGATGATCCTCCCCACAAAGCTTGCAAGGGAATTTCACCTTACGCCTAGGTTTATGATCCTCGCTAGCATTACCGCCTTCCCGAGGAGGGTTGGCATTCTCTTTACGATGAGTATTACGATTGCTATTATTATTACTTCCATTGTTTCCACCCCTACGATTATTTCTCCCCTTTTTCTTACCACCAGGTTGCTGGTTACTCGACGGTTTCGTTGATTGCACATTGTGTACATCAGACAACAGAGTGGAAGTGGACAAGGTGTGAACCTGTCCGTGAGCAGACTGGTTTACCGACAAATTTTGCTTTTGATTAGCTACCAAGTCTACAGGGTGAGTGCATGCGGACCCCACGATGCCATCGGCATGTGGTCTAGGAACTGACGTAGGCTCATGTCTTGTTCTCGGTGCATCAGGAATAATGTCATACAAAATGCTAGACTGAGAATAAAGAAGATCTAATTGCTGGACTTTCAAGATAGCTTGTTCCTCAGTCACAATGCCGGACATCGAAACATCCTTAGCAATGTATGGAAGTAAAGACTTAAGGAACCATTCCAACAGGAACTCTGGAGGAATGTTGGCTTTCACTAATCTCTTCCGCCGACGCCACTCTTGAACATGGTCAGAAATATGTGTGGCCTTATTCTGATGGAAGGTGGACAACAACTCAGTACCAGTGTCATAACGAACCGGTAACTGAAAATAGTCTAAGAAAACCAAAGCAATCTCGTTGAATCCCCTATAGGTGTTCCCGGGCAACTCCACATACCACTTCGTGGTTGCCCCCGTGAGGGTGCGTTGAAATAGTCGTAATCGAATGGAATCATGATTCAAAGAGTTGGAGGAGCACCAAAGGTGAAACGTCATGACATGATCTCCCGGGTCCTCACCACCTTTCCCCTCAAACTTCGGAATGTCCGAAGGGAGCTTGGTAGGGACCGGGGGCCAAGTAGGGTCGTGACACACCAGATCATTCGTGAGCTTCATAAGATCCGAGAGATTCAAGCGTGCAAGGAACGAGAGTTGAGGCTGGAAAGCTTGATTATAAGCTCCCATAAAAGGTTGGTTGAACAAAACTGTGTTATAGGATGGACCAAAAGCTTGACCATGAGGATTAAACTGGTGATACTGAGGACTTGACGGTCCGTAAGCTTTCCCATGGACATAAGTTGGATAACCTCCCCCCGCCTGACCCATTTGAGAGTAAGCAGGTATATGCGCGTTTTGAGCACCATATTGGGGTGGTGGGTGATACTGGTGGCCAACACCGATTGTGTTATAGTAAGAGTTGCCACCATGAGTATGGGGCATGTATGTACTATTCATAGCGGGAACCGTGTTGTAATGACCGTAATGGTATGGTATGTTCCCAACCCCAACATTAGGATTAGCTTGAGCAATCGTGTGGTGACCAGAAGTATGAGAAGCATTCCCAACTCCAATATGGGTGTGACTAGTAGCAGGGTTGGTGGTGTGATTTCCATGTGGATAGGGAATATTCCCACCCCCTACATTAGCATTACTAGTGGCGGCAGTGGACACAAAAGTATGCGGTATGTGTCCACCCTTGTGGTTGGGAGGAACGGTATCATGTGCAAAAGTAGTCCTAGGTTGACAAGTAGCGATACGTGTATTAGGTTCTGGATGGCAAGTCGTATTCCGAACAACATTCCAGTTAGGTTGGGTATTCCTAGGAGGTGGTCGTGTTCTAGCATTAGCATGGTTAGGAATCTGACCAGTCCCCATACTATGTGAGTGGGTGGACAACGTAGTGCCCCTAGTGGATATAGTATGGCTAACACTTTGACTAGTGCTAGCGTGAGTACCAACCGTAGTGGAAGGTTCGACAGTAGTGTGACTAGGCATACCAAAAGAGAGTGCGGTGGGGTTGATCATAGGGCTTGTATCATCATGAGTCTCAGGTATCCCATATCTATAATCACGTGGAAATGAAGGAACGAAAGGCTCATCCTATTCTCCTTCCTCGGGTAAGTTGGGCATCCTGTAAAGATAATTATCTGGATTTGAAGGATCAAACGGATCTCGGTCAAGTGGATTAGGCCAAACAAAACCAAGTTGAGTCTCCGGTGGATCACCACCCCAATCCTCACGAGTATGGGGATCGGAAGTATGTTCAACTCTACCCGAAGGAGTAGAAGGGTCTTGCCCAATATCTGGATGTGCAGTCATGTAGTCTTCAACGTAAGTCACGTAAGAATCTGAAGACTCAGAGGGAGCCCTCCGGCATCCTCTAGCAATACGGCGTGTAACCAAAGCTGGCTTTAAACTAGCCAACCAACAGGACCGGCGGAGAGTAGGGATTCACGCCACGTTATCTCCGGAGAGAGACACAACGTCTCCTAAAAGGCCAACTATCGATCAAAAACAGTAAATCAAAAGCACACACTTAGAGAAACTACAGCCAAGAGCAGACAAACAGAGTGGCTAAATGAGCTCCCGACACCAGAGCCGGTATGTCTCGCCTAGGAGAGGCTTGAGACTCCCAAACTATAGCCGGAGGTAACAGAATCAATTATAGAGACACCCAGGCTTCACTATGTTGACAGGGTCAAGTCCACTGCATGAACACAACTGTGCTGTCCAATCCCTATCTGACTTAGGACACAAACAACATAACCACTACAAGTACCCTGTGCGGTACCTAGGTAAGGAAACTATGTTCACCGCAATATAACCAATGCTCAGGGGGATAGTCGCAGGTGGGACCCGTCGTATGGGTAGGGTAGCTAAGCCCGAAGCACAAGAGGATGAACCTCCGGTACCCCCAGATACGAACAAATCCTGGATATATCTCCCACATTCAGCCGGTATCATAGGGATATCTCCTCAACCAACTTCCCATGACCTCGTGCTTAACTCTGGATTGAGTAGAGCTTCTTGAGAACATCGATCTATACCATGGATTCCTCCACTCCCTGGTCAGACACCTAATGTTTTGTCTAGTAGTTTTAGATTGTTAACTCACAATGATCTATTCCAAGACTCTAAACCTATAAAAGTTGGTGTACCCTATAAATAAAATCAGTCTAATCAATTTTATGATTAAACGTTAATTTTAGTGGCTGTGGTTACTCAAGGGATATGATCGTGAAACTAGTGATGTGTAGACTCAATAGTATGCAAAATCATCCAATCCTAGACTCATTTATCCAATAAAACAATGTCACTAATATGCAAAATCAACCAACAATTTCGAAATAAAGATGCAATCTTTTATCTTTTCAATGCACAAGAAGAACCTAAAATGAAGGCAACAAGCACTCAATGCAAGATGCAGTACATGAAAGTAAAATATTTTTGTATTTTCACTTATAAACAAGAAGGAAAATGCAAAAAACTAAATGAATATTTTTGTATTTTTTCAATATAAATGGAATGAAAAAATGCAAGCAAAATCCTACTATTCAGTCACTGAATTGCCGAGAAGATCACTAAGACAACCTAGCAGATCCTAAACAGCAAGACTCAGCCAAAGGAATGAGCTCAAAAGGAAAAAATCAAGAGGCTAAAACTAAAGATTGGTAAAAAACCATGAAGGCTAAACCAAGAGAAACAAAGAGATCCGGTCACAACCAAGGCATGAAACAGTCAAGAAAGAGGCCAACAAAGACTCAGGAACCAACCAAACTCACCCAGCAACAACCAATAGCCATAAACCAACAAAAGCTGGAGTTACACGCTACTTTCGAAGGAAATCCTGTGGGTACCCGCGAGCAGTAGAGTAAACAGATGCAGGTAGACGCGGGTAGAACTAAGCTAGCCCGCGGGTGAGGAAAGGAAAATGGGAAATTAAAGAGTCCATAGGCTTAGAGAAAGCAATTTTTTTACAGTGTATCTTAACGACCAATCAGTGACACGGAGCTTTGATAAACAACAACTCTAATTATGGACTAATGCTCAAAAATTTCCCAAACATGGATGTTTTCCCCAGCGGAGTCGCCATTTCTGTATTGGATAAAACTCACTATGGCTTGGGAATACCACAACAGACAAATGACTACCAAAAATCTACTCAATTCTCAAAGCAATGCTTTTATAAATGACAATGTTAAGATAATGGAGAAATGTAACCAACCTCGATCCAACGTTTGATGTAGATCCCTGTTGGAGCTTTCAATCCATGCACTTGTAATCTGCAAATTAGTCTTGACATCCAATATCCAACAAGTACATATAATATATAAATGGCATTAACATTATCAATAACAATGGTCCATAATATCATAAGCAAATGTAACCCAATGTATAATAAATGACATTCACACCATGAATGGACGAGAATATGAGTATTTCTATTAATGAACAAGAAGAAGTACAACGTGATACGACCTCTTGCCGACAACCAATCTGAATCAAGATCTAGATCAATCCACTTGTGCCTACACCACTTCAATCCTCCATGAATGGCAAACTCAAACTAGAAAGGAGTTTGGAAGGAGAACATAAATGGTTCACAACTACAAGGATCAATGAGTGCAGACTCAAGATAGGGCAAAAATCCACTAGAGTTCTCTTACGATTCTCTTCTTCCTCCCGTCCATAATCCATATGTGATCAATATATAGTCCTCTCAAAGGTAAGTGAAAGGACAAATCGAGGCGTTACTTGGGCAGATGGAGAGCCAAAGATCACCCAATGACCGCTTTTTGGGAGTAAAAAGTAATTAATAGTGGTTTTTACCATTTTACATGCTACCCGCGGGCTATAGGGATGCAACTCGCGGGTACGCCTGCTATAAAGATGCAACAGGCGGGTAGGAATAAAAATAGAGCAAACTGGTATCACTGAAGGATAAAAATGGATCTGAGTCACTGAAATGGATCCTACAGGCCAAAGAATGCTGATGCTCACAGGGTGGAAGATTTTTATGTAACACAAGCTCAAAAATTTGAGTAGTTGAATGCTGCAAACCCCCAGAATACACAGACTTAGGGGAAGAAGAAAGGGAAGAAAAAACCAAATCAGTAACCGGGGCAAGGGGGAAATCACCCTCCCCAGCAAAACCAGAATACAGGTAACCAAAATGAAGGGACGAACAATCCTCCCAAACAAGGAAAGAATACCACCCTGATAACCAATTATTGCTACTCCATTTGCGGCCATTATGGTCACTACATGCATCATTGTCCTCTTATTCTTGACTGCCAATAGTTAGTGGCAGCCAAAAAGAAGACGGTGACGAACCCTTTTTAGGAAGTGAATCCTCCCCAACCACAAACCGTTGTGTCACAACAACCTTTTGTGAATTAAGGGGTAGTCACACAACAACAAGACCCTCGCCCACCCGACAATGGCTCTTTTCAAAATATCTATACATTGGATATAAACCTTCATACACGAGCCAGAGGTTATTATGGGCCTTCCACTGCCAAAGTGGAAGACGTTCCTATCCCCTTAGGGGGGCTTCTGCAGATATCATGTTTGAATAACGAACAAATCCCACGGATTCCAAAAGTTCCACTTCGGCATAACCCAGATAACCCTCACATGAAATCCGCCCACAATTACAGTATTGTAGACGACTTGGCTCAATCCCCTGCAACTATGTCCACATTAGAAGTGTTATAGTCTTTCTCAACACAGAGAAAGGAATTAATCAATTCACTTGGTGTCGTTGATCCTTCTGACTCTCACCTCATGATCTTTGATGTCGACAAAGGTGATCCACGACTACCATCGTCAGTTGCATTTCAAGTTCTAGTCACTATAAAGAACATCATGATCCATCGATGTATTCTCGACGAAGGCACATCCACTTGTGTCATGTCTGCAAAAGTATAGAAACGATTAGGGTCTCTTGAGTTGGTCCCCTCGTCTATTTCTCTTCGCGCATATGATGGGAGACCAACCCAACCAAGAGGATTGTACCAAAATGTCCCCATAGAGCTGGGGGCAAGATGGTTATGATCGATATCGAAGTAGTCTATGCTAAACTCAACTACAACATCCTCTTGGGGTGTAGTTATATGTACTCCATGAAGGAAGTCACCTCCTCGGTCTTTTGTATCATGATGTTTCCCTTAATTTGAAGGTAGTTACCCTTGACCATCTTAACTACTATGACCCTAATACTAGAAGCGACCCCGACAATGTCCTACCAACTATACTGGGAGATGATCAACTATATGTTAACATTACCCCCGGTATGTACAAGGAGTCCAATTTGCTAGGAGTATATTGGGGACCACCACCAAAGATTCCTACATCGACCGATGGCCTAATGTGCACAATTTTCACCGCTAAAAATGGAGTCGCCTCCACCTCAATACCGTCATTAGCACCACTGTTGAGTTGTGGCATTGAACAAACGTTGAGTCCATCGGTACCACCAATTTTTCAAATCTCATTCTTGTATCCTCCCATGGGTGTACAAGGGACGTCGATTATGGCTCAATTAACTCTACTTGGGCTAACATTGGGAATCCTAGTTTGGTACCTTACACCACCCTTCCCAGAGATGGCTTCTAAACTAGTCTCCCATTATGAGTTTGTGCATGTTTCAGCTAGTATGGCTACAAGGCCTGTAACACATTCAGTTACGACAACCCCCTATGTCATCTGCAACTACACCACAATCAGGTGCCGCTAAGACCACCAATGGGGGTACCAAACAACCGAAGTTGAAAGGTCCCCTATTAACCAACCCAATACGAAATGCTAACCCTAAAGTAGGGGGAATCAACCAACAGGAGTTAACTTCCCCAGTATTGATCAATACTCCCACTCAAAGGGTCACACCAATGTGTTCCCTTTGCGGGCAGCAAGGCCACGCAACCAACTTATGTCCTACTCTACCGAAACTAAGGAATTTGCTCAACACTCTCGTTAGCATCACCTATGCTCCACTGACGGTAAAAGGGGGCACACCTCACTTGCCCACATCTAATTCCAAAACATTACGTACGAATCATGCATGTTTCATATGTGCTCAGTATGGGAACTATACACACTATTGCCATGAAGTCCCTCGCTACCGAGAAGCATTGGCAACAGTTCGTCTCACTCAAGTAACAATTGAGGAACCCCTCTTCTTCAACCAGGAATCAACATCCATTAATGTGGTCACCACATCAATGGCACCATTAGTATCCCCTCCCACAGAAGATGCACTAGCTGTAGAAACTGTGATAGAGCCTATACCTTTGCAAGAACCATCCAATCTTATGATAGCACCACCACATGATGAATGTTCTTCTTGTGGGAATTCCACACATATGCTCCCTCCTACCGCCATCACATGCATCATGGAGAAAATCAATACTCAGGAATACCAAGAACACTTCCATCCACGCATACCAATACTTTGCTGATCTTGTGGAGAGACCACCCACTTCTCCTTTCAATTCCCCATTTTGCGCGCCGCACGACAAGCTCGTCTTGAACTAATGAGAATGCAAGATCAATTACATCCCCTCCTATAACCCCACAAAGTTCACCAACCGAAGAAGTAACACCGATCTTACCGGATACCATCGATGTTGAATCTCCTTTAGCTGGTGTCCTCACTTGTAGTGATTCCTCGTCTTCCGACGAAAACGCAAACCATCTTCAAGCTTTCCCCAAAAATTAACAAATCAATAAGGGGTTTTACCCCAGCAACACAAACAAGGCATCCACCACCAACCGTTAATATTCTTATTTGTGTCAAAAATTTACTTTCGTTTCACATTATCTCGAATTAGAAAGTAAAATACTTCTCTTCTTAAATGCAGATGGCCTCCCAGTCGGACATCTACATAGGATATCCGGACAGTGCCAGTCAATGGTCCAAACATCTAGAATACGTTGCCTGGGTTATATATTCCCCCTCCCATGCAATCCACCACACCAGTGAGGTGTGCTTGGGGGCACTAAAAAACAACCAATAATCAAGATACGATGCCGTAATAGGTCTGTTAAGCGATGCCCTACACCTGGTAATTCACCATCTACAAGTACACCTCAACTCACAACTTGTCGTATCGTAGTTGAATAATGTGTTTTGTGTACGCAACTCGCTCCTCTTCTGAAAGCTCCTATGTGTGCACTTTCTCATTAGATAATTTGAAACCATAACTTTCACACATATACCGAGAAACGTCAATGCATTCATCAACTCCATCGCCAATGAGGTATTGAATTGGCACCTGATACAGAACTCGGTTGCGTAACCCTGCATAGCAGGCATACATAAATATGTCTATGTGTTTCACCTACGACTACACATACATGTATATCATCATCATAAAGTCCTAAAGTCGATAAAACATGCCCAAAACAAATATGTCAGTATCAACTACTACATATGCATCACATCAACACATAGACAACATAAGCAAAATACACATATATCACATACATAAAGAGATGCATACATTATGTGATGCCTAAATGGTATATATATATATATATATCATCAAAAAATATGTATCTAAAAATTGGGGCTCATAGCCCTACATAAACTCAAGCTGCCCCGCTAGTTGGTGGATCCCAGGGTCCCAAAATAGCCCAAGGCCGCACATCCTCCCCTCGTGCCGGCTCTAGTCCCTATCGAAGCCTCTTTCATGGAGGCGAGGTCACTCCCCCTACACCTCATGTGCCAAATGGCACGCTACTACAACCCACCGCATGATGTGCTTCCAAGCGGGCCCACACTTTGTTGGTAGGTGAAGTGTCAAATCCACCTCATCATCCTCTATGTCGGCCCAAACCCTCTCAGCTACCCCAACAGACATCCCACCGAACAATCACTTCAAGTTTGATATCACAACTGCCATCCAATCCCCCACAACTGCCCCTCTTCCGTAGCTCCTCTTGCTCCGACAACCCCACCCTCGGTCGCACCTGCTCCTCCAATGGCCTGACTAGCCCTAGTGGCTGGCTGATCTCTCCTCGTTCTCTGCTTCCGAGGTGGTCTCACAGGACCTACATCTGCATCATAGAGGAGGAAACCATCATCAGTACCTGATAAACATGTATATCATATAAATGTGCAGAAATAAAAATATGTACAAATATATATGTAATAAAGTATAGACCATAAAACGTACTTGTAGCGTCAAAACCTCCAGGAGAAATGGGCAGCTCCATATCCCCTTGGTAATCCATGCCACTCCAAGTAAACCTCTCCACCTGACCTATGCGGCCCTCTCAGACATCCAACACCTGGGGAGTATAATAGGCCCCCACGGGCCCGCCACCAGCACAAGGCATAATGCGCCCCCAAAGGGCCATCTGAGGCTCCTATGGTCCCCTTGGTGGTACTACTACCTATGGCCGCAGCCACGGGTAGCACTCGAAGAAATAGGAGCACATCACCTTTCCTAGCAGAAGGTGCTCCTAGCCCCACGTCGATGAAGATTCGACATCTACTGCATCATAGCCTGCAACAATAATGGGCCCCATGTCACAGGATGACCAACCATAACTTGCTCCACCAACTAGAGTTGTCCCCCTGTAATCCTATTGGGGGACATCGCCCCTAGTGCATGCACAACAGCTGTCACAACAGCCTACACTGGTAGAGCCCTTAGATGGCTCACAAGAACTCCACTAGAGTTCACATAACTCTAGTCACCGTCACAATATCGATCCACTAGTGTGTGGATCATCTTCCCCACCATCTGTGGAGGGAATGACTCCCTCACCCCTCGGTGAGTCAATCCCGTCAATAAGTAGATGTCTTGAGTCGTGATGCTCAAGTCCTCATCTCCTACCTAGAAAACCCCTCGGTCTGGGACCCACATGTCCAGTAGTCTCCATAAAAGGTAATCTTACGACCGCATCAAAGGGCACTTGAAGAACTCCAAGAGCCCAGAGTCGCGTAACGCCTCTATCATCGCCCAGTCATCCAACACCCAATATCGGAGGGTATCATACTCCATCTCTCTCCACTCAATGTCTCTCAAGCGATCCATAAGTGGCAATCAACAAAATGCACAAGGAAATGACCACTCATTAGACAGGAAAAAAATCATCATCACGACCTTCCTTAAAAAGGTCCACACATAGCGCGACTGTCTCCAAGTTAACCATGCATAGCGTGGAGGAACCATTGTCCATCCGCGTGGAACCATTGCGCGGGACTTATATTACTCGGTCGCGCTATTAGCGCGGCTGACACATTGTTCGGTCACGCTATTAGCGCCGCTGACACATTGTTCGGTCACGCTAAACTAGCGTGCGATCGAACAATTATTGTTCCACCCAGAACAATACA
Organism: Larix kaempferi; assembly: GCA_027924585.1. Taxonomy (NCBI): domain Eukaryota; kingdom Viridiplantae; phylum Streptophyta; class Pinopsida; order Pinales; family Pinaceae; genus Larix; species Larix kaempferi. The sequence continues at coordinate 4,964,343 of BSBM01000751.1, read as the reverse complement.
TTTCATTCATGCTATAATGACATGCTATTTTGGAAAAATCCCTACTATTGGGGAATATCACGCTACAGAGTGGGATTTTTCCAAAATCCCGCGTGGCAGCCCCAAAAACCATTAAAAGGCCCTTGGCCATCTAGGAGACCCCTAATCATAAAAATACATGGACAAAATTAAAAACTACAATGGTGAGGCATACCTAAATCTCATGACTCGTTGAATGGTGCACCGGATCTCCCAGAATCGCTCAAAACACGCTCTAAGAGGTCGGTGGCACAAAGTACAAATGATTTCAAAAAGTGGTCCCCACCCCTATTTTATATTCATTTGACCCAAACTTCCAACTAATGCCACGAACAAACCATAACTCAGTTTCCAAAACCGTTCGCACCACCACAACCAACACTTTGAGCTCTTCAACATGCAACCAACCAATACAAATTCCCACCAATGTCACTGAGACACTATTGTTCTAGATAGTACCCCACAGGTACGAGATGTTTTGGTTATATGATTTATGCATGTTCAATACCTCGGTTTATGTTCTTTACTATACTTGGGTGTATGCTCCGTATGTGCAAGATCCCGACCAGGACAATCTCGGAGACTATTTTTTTTCCACTATAATAACAAAACTCCATCCTACAGCAACAAGGGTCACGCACCCTAAACTGGCATATAGACACTATTTACCCTCCGTTTATAATGCATTTCCCAGTATTCCTGCTGATAACCATAGAGCCCCCGTTCATGGCCTTGATGTGCCATCAACATCATAACCGTGAATAGCATGTTCCCCTATGGGTGTGCGCACCATTTCCATCCCCATTATCAATATTTGACACCCATGATGTCAACCCCCCATAAGTCCGAGGAATATGTCCCAGCGTGAAAAGACCCTCCCTTAGAGAATCATTTTGCAATTGGGCATTTACTCCACCAAGTAGACATTCATTAGATTCTTCAGCACATGTCACTAGAATGATTCATAAATCCCCCTCATACCTCCATGAGCACTTTACCCTTCACAATATCCCTTGTATCATTACCCCCACAAAGACACCTATGGGTCCCCCACCCCCCAAAGTAACCAATTATATTCAATTAACCCGCATGTATACACTACATGGCAATGATTCATGGGGCACCCATCGTTGCATCTGCAAGTTAGGCCCCACTTCATATTGGAAATCATCCCCTGACCCACTCAAAACCATGGGGACTCTACCCATCATCAAATCGGTCCCCCAACACACCCAAAATTGTGGGGACACCACCATTATTCTTTATGTACAAACATGTTCCCTCACATCGCGGGAACACCATATTATTTTGGCATCAACCCATGGTCACCTTAGATCGATGTATATGAGTCTCCATATGTGCAGCAGTATTTGTTTTACTAGTTACCATCACTCATCGTTTTGTGTCTCCATCAAAGCCCTTTCATTTGCATTTTGTCTTCGTCTGTTTCAATCTGTGTCATTCCGAAAGAAAATTTGTAGTCCCTGCTCTCCATGTTTACATTGATCAAAAGAAGTTATGAGCCCCATGCTTGTCAACCAGTCTTGTGTCAGGTATGTTCGTCCACCAGTTGGTCACAATATGATCTTAGTTCTCAGGATAAGATTCTTGTTTTATCATGTGCTTCAACTCTTGTCTACGCCAAACCACTACATTCTTAGAGGTGCAGTAGTTGCAATTGTACCTTGGGATCCCTTTCAATCACTATAAGGGATCACCTCGAACTTAGTAGGGAGAGTCATTAGTGCTCCCTAACTAAGTGGTTTCCCCTATGCTCGACGTCAACACATCCTTTCATAAGGGGAAATGTACTTTTGAAGGTAACAGTGTTCCCATTTGGAAATCATGGTAGCAGTCTATTTGGTATAAGTGAAGCTCTCAGGAATATTTACATATTAGTTTGGTCCCCCACCCTAGTGGGCTTGTCATGGTCACCAGCAGTTCCGCTTCTTCAATACTCTACAATAGTTAATGGGTTATTTACTCACATATGGATTGAATTCGCCTTCATCCATGTCCCAACAATATAGTAGAGTCGACACCTTGGTCCTCTCTCATTGTAATCACTTTGACAACATTTCACGAGCATGGGTATACGTGCTTCATTTGTATAAAAACTATTCTTTATTACAACTCCAACGATCGTCACCAACAATCTTCCCCCATGGGAGAACCCTATTTGTCCACATATGCTTCGTCCTACATAACATGAGAGAAAAAAAAAACATGATGCATTATCGACTCTATAGTACCCTCCGAACCTCATACATCAGGGGGCATTTATTAACGCCTAAAAATTGCGCACATGTGACATTTTTGTGATTTATCGAGTAAGGAGTCATCAACATAAAGAATACATATCACGCCAGGCATACTCAACACGGCATGCGTCCATAAGTGCCAAGGAATAGTGAAAACAAAGGGTAGCGCGAGAAATAAACAATTGACCCGCGCTATAGCGCAGGTTATCTGAACAATGCCTGCGATACACCCTCGCGTATTTTCCTTCGATAGCCATGCTACTGTCAAAATGGCGGGACAACTCACTCCCAGCAGCGCATTGAAGACTCAGTCCTGCCCAAAGATCCGAATTTGGATCCCCACACACTTGGTGGCATTAATCACCCCCCCTTGTGTACCTTGGAGCTAGTTCATGAAGGAGGAGAGTTCACATTTGGATCTAGTTATTTGTTGGCCACCTCTTGGCCTATAAAAAGAAGCCATTGGCATGAATTTCGTAGAGAGAAATTAGAGTAAGTTTATGTTGTTGGATTTGAGTTGGAGCTTCCGTATAGCCCACCATTTCCTACCATTGTAAGCATTCCCAATCTCCATTCCCACCTTCCATCTAGGGGCAAGTGTTTCTCTCCATTGTTCTACCATCTACATAGCATTTAGTTTGGACAAGAAAGGCCTCCCTAAGGGATATTGTTGGATTCCCTTGAAGCCTACAACTCCTAGGTGTTGTACATGTATTCCATTGGGAAATACAAGAGTGGTTTGGCATATCCTTGGTTGTTGTTGAAGTTTGCATTTTGCCCCCTTCTCTTTCATTTTTTTATCAATATTTCTCTATTTGAATGTGAACTACACTAACAATCTATTGCGGAATCACTCGGAGGAACACCAACCACACAAAAAAAGGGCTCCAAGGACTGAGGCCTTGCTGCAACCTACAAGGCTTAGCCCCTTACCAAGTGGAAGAGTGCACTTGTGCATTTTTCCCACAACAAACCTAGTGAAGGTTCATCATCTCAACCTAACCAATGGAATCAAATTATACTGTTAGTCCTTAGGTTTGCATCTAGGGTTTTCTACTTTCACAAAACTTTATCCTTGAAATCCAAAGTCCTCACAAACCTTCCTAATAATGACCTTGAACCTTTCACTCTCGATGAGCTTGTATTCCTAAAATTATGTAATATGAATTTTTTGCTGACTGTACTAAGTTCTTTTTAGCTTAATAGTTAGTTTATTAGCATGTAAGTTGGCACAAGTTTGTTCATTGTGGACCTATTGGTTTTGCAGGAATTTATTGTGCAATATTCCAACATTTAAGAAGAGCAGGAAACTAGCTTCAATGACCAAGTCATTACAAATGGTCACGCTGCAAAACTATTTTGCAATTGCGTTGCATAATAGTTCTGGGACCGCGTTGCAGAATTAAAGTAGGTGGCATTGCAGAACTGTCAGACCACTCATTATTTCATCCGCCTTCAATCACATCATTGTTGTGCGAGAAACAAATGGAGATTGTGGGAAATTATGAAAGGATTTGGATCATGCATTCGATGAACCTGTTAATGCTATCATGGAATTAAAATCTGTGGCAACACAATTCCCAATACCATAGAAAATCGGGGTTATTTTGATTATTTTGTATCCAACTTAGTCTAAGTTAGTTTATGCTTTGAAGCACATTTTGCTTGCTTGTAAACATTCATTTTCTGTTGTTAGATTGTCAAGATTGCATATAGTCGAAGCATGCAGCTCACCAGATACGAGCCAAAGGGTTCAAAGGTACTAGAAGCATATCCTGAGTTTGGGCAGAAATTCAGAAAAATTGGATGGTTCCAGTATTGCGAGAAATTACAGGGGCACTTCACCCTGTGGTTGAAGCATTTATCCATAGCTTCGATGGAAAGAATGTTACAGTCGGTTATTTAACCTTCCTTATAACCGAAGATTCAATTGCAATAGCTTGTAAGCTACCTCAGGAAGGAGAACGTTGGTTCAAGTTGTAAGGAGTAAGCACACCAGACTGCAACTGATTCTTGTTAGCCACCCACCAAAACCCTGACTGGAGCAAAGGAATCCCAAGGGCTTGGCTCAAGATGGAGTACAATGATCTACTCAAACCAGAGATACATAACCAGAGAGGGAAGGTATGAAACTGTACACTTATAACATATGTGGTTTCTGTTGCATCTGGTTGGTATTTCACCTATTAATTTACCCTACGTTTTTCTCAAAATCCTGACCAAGCTGGCCGCTAGGGAACAAAAATATCCATATAGCCGGCGTGGGATATACCACCGAGCACTAATTAAATTGTTTATTTTTCAAGGATTAGGTAAATTTAATCATAGCTGGAATCAATTCTTGGTGGATTCTGAATTCGTGACCCCACATAACCTTATGTCATCATCCCAAGTTATTGAAATTACCCTGACTAAAATAGAGTCGACCCAACCAACTAAAACCAGTATGACATGAAGTTCTTCTATAGGTCTGACTCGTCCAACGTAAAAATTATAGAAATCAAACCAGAAAAAAGCATAAAGGAGAAACATATTTTAAGGGATCAGTTAGTAAAAGGCGGTGATTTTCATCACAAGAGGAACTAGAAAACCCTGAAACAGTCGTGGCATGTTTTGAAAAGAAGAAAATATAATTATGACTCGCGGGATGAGAGGAGCACTGAAAACACCTCCTAATCGAGATCCAATTCAACAAGAGATTATTAAGGGTAAAGGCCGAGCTAAAGATAAGAGGAAACAAGCTGAACCTAATATGTATCCTCTCCGTAAACCCCATACCAAGCCTACTAACAAATTGTGACTAAAATCAAAGCTCAGTTTGACCCCTCTCTTAAGGATAACAAAGTTATTGACCTGGAATATTCGCCCAGCAAAAATGTAAAGAAGTCTAGAAGGCAAAGGGTTAAAGTGCATAAACCAATTTGAGTTCTAGCTGGTTGAGGAAAAGAAGATGCCTCTCTCCAAGAATTTTTTGAGGATGAATCAAAGTCATTTTTAGAAAAGGAGAGAAAATTCTCACAAGTTTTGGCGGGTCTAGAGGAATCCATTAATACTATTCCATGCTCCCCAAAACCTGAACCTATTTATCTCGTGATTTCTGGAGATAGAGGAGAAACCGTGTGTAAAGCATGTTACAGATAGGGAATTGGATCCATATTTTACATCACCTCAGAAATCCCAAGAGGAGAATTCGATTGCAACCCTGATTAAGGAAGAAATTTCTTCACCATAACCTAAAATTAAATCAGAAGAAGGTAGCTACGGTTCAAAGAATAAAAAATTGAATATAAATGTGAAGAAATACAACAATCTAGTCAAAGAATTAAAAGAGGAGAATCAATTGTTACGGGACAAAGCAAATAGAGCCAGTAATAAAAGAACTAAATTGATGGTTAGACTCACAAAGGTATGTCGATTTGGTTAGAAACTGAAGAAAATCAATGCAAAGTTGTTGAGACATAAAAATTATTGGAAATAAGAATGCAAATAGAAAAGAAATAAAGTTGCAAAGAGCACTGAAATATTGGGGATTTTAACAGATCTGGGCACACACATTCTCTAGGATACGATGTAGAACCAAAACCGACCACCAGAATCCAAATGAAGACAAGTTGGATCTCCAGATTCCTGTTGCAGATGTTCAGGATTTCCTACTGGCTGAAAGCGGTACCACCTGATAGTCATCAATAATATAATTCCTAAGTCTTTAGCATATTGTATAAACTTAATTCCTAGTATTTTAGTTTAGCAAGTCGAATCTGAGATAAGACTTTGAGACTTAGTTTTAATTTGATGAAGTGTCGCTCATAAACAGGATCTGGGATCTTTTTTATTAAGAAGATTTTTTTTTTTAACTCTTGTTCTATTTTTAGAAAATAGATATCTCTCGAGCCTCATAGAAGTGTCATGTTGGTTATGTTGAAAAGTCTATATATTGTAGAAGGAATGATAAAGAAGGGGTTCAATTTTTGGGATCTATAGGATGGTCACCCCTCTATTGTAAGAACATATTATAGTTTATTATGAACTCTATTGATTAATGAAATATGAGTCTTGTGCCTTCTTATTTGTTAATGGTTGATTGAATGGATTACATAACTATATGCACTGCATAATTTCAATTACAGAACTAGTGATATAAACGATGTTTATAAACATTGCCTGTGGTTTTAAATATGTTTCCTCTAAATTTCTTTATGTAACTCTGTTACATATGAAATGAAAAATGAATGCGTAAAGGATATAGTTTATTTCTTTGATGTATTTGTTTCAGCCTTATGATTATGATTTTTGAGGTATCTGGCTTATCACTTTAAACTTCTTCTATTCATAGTTTATGTTGTAATGTGTGTTATTCTTATGCTCTTGTGTAGACCTTCCTTATACCCATCCTTCAACCACCTTTTAAAATAAACCAAATGTATTCTATATCCCTTCTCAAGTGCCCTAGATTTTCCCCATAGCATTCCCAAGCAGACCTTAGGGATAACATTTTATGGCGTCGTTGTCGGGGAACGAAGACACAAAGCTATTTTTCCTTGGGTATCAAACAATGACCAGATCCGGTTTGAAGGTGAACAAATACAAACATATTTAGACTACAGTTTTCACATTCTAAATATATTGTATAATTATGGCTTCCAAGAAGACTGGGACACGAGGAAACCCTATCTCTCCTCTAATTCCAGCTCGATATGATCCTGAGCAAATTATTAGGGAAGCTAGAGCTCTTCAGAAAATTGCATCTACATCTGTAAGTATATCATTTGATCTAGGTTTTTCAGTAGAAGAAGTGTTACCTTCAGCACGAGAAGAAAGAAAGCCATAATCAGTTCCATCATTTTTATTTCCTGAATTTGAAGTCTTTCAACCTCCGGAGGAAACCAAGTTCAAGGTAGAACCATTAGAAACTATTGAATTATTTGACTTTGAAATTGTTCTAAGTCAAGCTAAGGCTTTAATTGAATCAACGTCTTCTAAGCTTGCAAGTTTCCAAAAGTCCCCTAAATTTGAAATTCCAAAAGAATCAACATCTTCTTTTCAGAGTTTTCATTCTCCTTATTTGGGAGCAGAATAAGAGGTTACTTTTCTTGGGACACCTCTACAATTTATACCTAAAGTGTCTAAAAATATCAAACGGGAATCTTTAACCTCTCCACTACCAACTTCTCGAGTTGTCTCTTTTGGAGAAAATACTTATGAGATTAAGACTGTCATTAATCATTTTGTTGTAAAAGAGTTATTGGAAGATATTATCAAACTTCCTCCAACCAGAACTCTTAGTCCTCAAGTTTGTATTCCTAATTTTAAGCCTACATCTACTTCTGCTTCGCTACATGTTTCTCCTCCTAAAGTCAACGTACCAGTTCCCATACAAATCCAAACATTACCTATAATGGTTGGTCAACCGAAAAATAGAATGGACACCATTGTGGTTGTCAGGGATGCTCCTTTGGTATTGCAACATCCACTTAATGCCTTACCTGGTGGAGAAAACGGAAAAAGAAACCAAACCTTCAACTTCTAGCACTAAATCTAAGGATCATAAAATAGATGAAATGGTAAATGATTAAATATTTTAGTGACAAACTCACCAAATTAGAGTTTGATAACAAAAATCGGAATAGACCCACCCCTAAAATTCCTAACAGAAATCCAAATCAATTCTGTAGGCCTTTTAATCCTCAGTTTTTCTGTAGAGAGAGGAGAGAATTTGAATATCAGAAGATACAACCCCCTCTACAGAACACTATTGACGATGAAATTGAGGAATTGAATGATGAAGAAACTAATGAGTCAGGTACAGAACTTCAGTTGTTAGATGAAGATTCATTGCAAATTTATCTTACACGAGAAGAATATGAACAATCTCTATTGACAACACAGTTTCAAGAGAGATCTACAGATGTGGTTCAGTTAATCCAGCAGAGGAAATATGACCTAAGGTCCGGGAAGAAAACATGTCTTCAGATTCCTCAGAAGAAAGCAACAGCAGTGGAAAAGCAAACACTATTGAAAGAACCAGAAAGGAAGCAATATCGGTCAGGGAATAGAGGTATGAATGCTGAGGTAAGAGATATTGAGAAGTTTTCAAGTTCTTTTAATCTTGAACAAGAAATAGGGAAAATTAAAATCCATATTCCTCTAACCGAATTAGTGAAGAACCCTTCTTTTAAAGAATCTATTATGAAGATTTTACAGCCCACTATTGATCTACCTACTACTGATACAATGAATATTCAATATGAAAACCCAACGATTGTGTTTGGTCCACGGTTGAATGAGAAAGCTTCTTTACCTCCCCCTTTCTACATTACTATGCTTGTCCATGATAAAATGCTGCATAATTGCCTTCTTGATTCTGGTGCATCACATAATCATATGCCAAAGGAAATTATGGATGCCCTTGAATTGAGTATTACCAAACCCTTGCATGACATGTATGCTTTCAACTCGAGGGTTTTCAAGTGTATAGGGGTCATTAAAGACTTGGTAGTTAGTCTGGCCCATCTCCCAATGAAGAGTATTCTGATCGATGTAGTTGTAGCTGACATACCTCCCAAATATGGCATGTTATTATCCCAATCGTGTACCACCAAAATTGGAGGAAATTTACAGATGGACTATCCATATGCCATAGTACCAGTATTTGGTGGAGAAACAAGACGATTTTATAGGGAAATGCAGCTGGCCTATTTGGTAAGTGATCATTGGAATCCTCCAACCATATTTTATATTTTTTTCAGGAGAGCATTGATTCCTGTTTTTTGCATTTTGACGATCAAATATCAGCTTCACTACAGGTGGAAAAAGAAGAACATAAGCAATTACCCGTGGAAAATGAAGACAATATTTGGAGGATGTACTTTGATGGAGCATCATCTAAAGAGGGTGCAAGAGAGGGTATTGTATTAATTTCACCTATATATGAGGTAATTACCCTTATGGACAAGCTTACATTTGAAGTCACCAATAACATAGAAGAATATGAAGCACTGATTTTAGGCTTAAGGGCAGCAAAGGATTTGAAAATACAGGAGTTAGCAGTGTTTGGGAATTCATAATTGATAATACAAGAAGTCAAAAATGTCTATCAAGTGAAACAAAAGAAACTAAAAATATATCGTAATGAAGTATGGGACTTAATATATAATTATTTCTTGGCTTTTAATATTTCCTTTGTTCCTAGAAACTGTAATGAGACAATAGATTCACTAGCCCTGGATGCAAGCTGTTTCAAGGTACCTATCCAACCACACCTTAGATATGATATGGAGGTTAGACATGGGCCATATGTTCTGTATAATATAAAAAACAGGAAATTGTTTGTCGATAATGTAGAAATTGACAGGTTCTTGTAGTCTATTGGTGAATTTTCTGGTTCTTTGATTGATGAAGAAGAAGAGATCGAAGAGCAACAAGCTTCATATTGGTCTAATTCAATTGTTGGAAATGATATAATTGAGTTAAAAGGTATTTTTTTTACCCAAAGGTCTTGTTCCTATTGAAAGGCTATCCAGTAATCATGATACTTTACAAAACCCATTAGCTCAGCCTATTCAAGATAATGTTGTAGATTGTAATATCGGTACAAAGTCAGATAAAAGATGGTAAAATTGTCTAAGGCTTTGTCTGATGAACAATGTAGAAGGTATGTTGAATTGATGAAAGAATTTGTAGACGTATTTTCTTGGTCTTATCAGTATCTTAAATTTTTTTATATGAGCATTGTTCATGACAAAATACCAATCGAGCCTAACACAAAACCCTTTAGACAGAAGTTAAGGCAGTTCAATCCCATGCTGCTACTAGTGATAGAGAAGGAACTCAAGAAATTGCTCGATGCTAAGATCATTGTTCCTTTAATATTTTTTTCATGGGTTGCAAATCTTGTACCTGTCAAAAATAAAAATGGGGAAATCAAATTATGTGTTGATTTCCGAAATTTAAATTAACGTTCCTTGAAAGACAACTACTGTAACATCTCGGAATTTCATAAAAATTTAAATTTTTTTATAACAACATTAATTAAGATAATAATAATTGCGGAAATAAATATTGTGATTATGATAGCATTAGTTGTGCAGTTGTTAGTACTAAACATGCTTTAATTTCGATCTTAACAGCAGTAAGATAATGATATTTGTTATCACATAACTAGTAACATGATTATGATGACAATGAAATAAAAAGGTTGGAAAAACGATGCGACACTTTCTCTTTTGCAAAGATACTAACTTTTTGACTTTGCTGCATAAGGGTGTCCTACGAGGTACCCTGGAGATTACTTAGCTGCAATGCTAAAGCTTATTGAATTTCCTATGTGCAGACGACAGGTAAGAATGAAGTACGTGTAGTTCAATTTCAGCGTCATAAATAAATAGAATCTTATAATTTCTGTTGCGACTCTTCAGAAATGAGTAGGTATGGGTTTCAATGCTATACTTACTGTTTTAAACTATAGTCTAACAACTTCATGATGTTTAATTAATGTCATCTATATACGTCATTCTGTTGATGGTTTTGTTACTGTACTGGCTAGTTATAATGTCATCATTATCTTTCTATAATAAATGTATCGCAAGGTCATTTAATGTTTGCATGAAAGAATATGGTAAGAACTCATATCATTTTAGTCAATCTTCCCATGATATATATATATATATATATATATATATTTGGATCCATCAATAACCTACTATACAAACTGATTATTTTTGTATCTTCGATAACAAAGTTTGTATGATCCCCAACCAAAGTTACAAGGGTGATATTATAATTTCCTAAGTATGAGCTATTTTAACCGTAACCTTACTATGTTGATCTAATGATACATATAACCCTTACAAGGGTTTGTATCTATTAGTAAGAATGGCATAAAGCAAAACCATATCAATAATGTGACTATAGTACCATATTAACTAATATCTAAGTCCTAACATTAATATTTAATTCTACAAAAATAGAACCTTGGGACTAATAACAATTGGAAGGTTGATCTAAAGGATTTGTGTATTGTCGCGGGTCAAACGATACCATACCTATGATATTAAACATAACTTAGAACCATACGAAACTTGTGATTCGTCTTATCATAACATAAAGTTTTAATGTCATATTATCAGGGTTGAAATGTAACGTTGAAACTGTAACATTGACATGCAATAACTATTGGTAGGTTGACGGTGCTGGCTCATTTATTTGATACGATCGTTGGGTCACTAGAGGATCGTCCTTCGATCCTACATTGAAGTCTTGGCATGATAGCTTCTGGTGACAAGGATTAAGCCAGTCCATGTAAGTTGATAACACTGTAATGGCGAGGTTTGAGGCCACTGTGTAATGTTTGTATGTGATAATCCTCCGAGATGGAATGTAACACAAATCAATCGTGATCCAATGTGGACTATACTCTGCATGTGAAAAGACATTGTATTAAATGCTAGGGTTACTCGTCCCATTGTTGCATCATTGGTGCAATTTCGATCGTTGATTAACATGGATATTAATCGTTGGATCAAACCCAAGCAATTTGGTCGATGTTTGGTTTATGAGTTTGGTAATTGAGGGTTATTGTCTCCATTGTTTTCGGTCTGTGGCCGACAGGCTGCCAAATTTTTAGCCTAGACTTGTGAGAGGTTCGACCTCGAGACCTATGGCTTGAGAGGGTTATAGTTGCTCTTCCTTCTGCAACAACGTCGTTTGATAGACTGTAAATTTAGTTTGTATTGTTGATGGTTGATAGTTTTGGAAATTCGTCGTTAAAGTTTGAGTTTGTGGTTTGTCTTGGTGTAAAAGAACCGAGGGTTTCTCGTCACGTTTCCAGTGTGGAGTCATTAAAGAAATGACGAAGGTGAAAAGCTTTGGTAGTTTCACAGCAAGGTAACGCTTGCTTTAATGAACAACAAATCCTATAGAAAAAGAATAATTCATTTAAAGTGATTCTATTCTCATTTTGAAAAGATATCAGTCTTCTAAATTTAACCTTCGTTTTAATGTCAGTTGCAGGTTAAAAAAGTGTGTTCCGGGCGATGGTTTGGTAGAATTTGGAAAGCTTTTCAACGGTAAGCTCCGGGTCTTCTCATAAACCCTCGTAGGTGCTCTGTAAGGTTGATGGGGTTTCAAGAATGGAGTTGCAGGTCTGGCCGTGACTCGTCGTGGTTGTTTATTCAAAGCTGTGTTTTTAAAAACATATTTTGCTTGTTGCTGAGACTCTCATTTGATTAAATGATACTTGGTTTCTATTCTTTAAAAATCGATGTTGTCGACTGGAGTTGTAACTCGTCGATACTTGAGGATTTTGGGTTCTTTCAATCTGTTGGAAAAATGGGAAAAGACTCTGTGTAATTTGTTTGCAAAACATGTTGTAAAAATCTCGATCTGAGAAACACAACTTCGTTGGTTAAGTTTTGAAATAGAGCCGTGAGCTCGTTCACTGTGTAAATGATACTTCTCTTCTCGGAAATGAAATAGTATGCTAAATATTTTGTGTAGATGTCTGTGTTGTTTGACTTGATACTGTTGGTTAATGTCGTGTTTCTTTGAGCTAGACTAGGGTTTAAGGATTTCGTCGATGATGATAACTATGTAGATTAAAATGATGAAACGATTTTCAAGTTAGTTTGCAAAGGAACAATTAGGGTCATACCCTAATTCGTATTTGTTTGAAAATAAAGTAAGAGTTTGAAAATAAAATCTAAACAGGATTTATGATATCGACTAGGGTTCGATTCAATGTCTGTGTAGAATGTAATGTTTTTCTGTTGTAAAAATCATCTAAGTTAGCAAATATATTGCTGTAGATTGTCAAGTGGTTTCGTTGTGTTTCTAAACTAGGGTTTGTGAACCTATTTAGTTATAAGTTATGTAAAGTATGTTTTTGAAAATGAACTTTCAAGTAACTTAGGTTTGATCCTAAGTCTGTGAGTAATGAGTTTGCAAAATGAAACAAAAGAGGAAAAAGATACTTATAGTTTCGATTATCTATTGAATACAATAATTGTCAGCAATAGAATATTTATATGATCTCCATTATCTGTTTGAACTAGATAAATTTATAAAAATGATAGAATAAGAAATGAAAACAGTGTGTGTATATGTGTAATGTGAAAACTGGGAAATATGGAATGACTGTGTAATGCTTATGTTTACAGCATGTAAATAATGATGATAATACTGTTTTAATTTGAAGCTATGGTATAAACAGGGTTTGTCGATTTTCATTCGAATACTACACAAACAGATACAATGAACAAACTATAATATATATACACAAAAAAGAGATCAATACTTATATTTTATGAAACAATGATGTAGTTTAGAACCATTTTATACAGTAAATTTTACTACTAGAAAATATAGGGCAGAATAGTAAAACAAAATTCGATCATTGTTCTATCTATTCGAATCAATGGCATTTGCCTATCCTCTAATCTATTTTTAATTTGTATATCTCTACTAGAGTACGATGCTTCGAAATAACATGTGGAAAAATAGAGATATTGGTTTATCAATTCAACTTCAACATTAAACTTAAACATTCAGACTTAAAGCTGTAAAATTAGTCACAGCAGATCTAATGAACAAGTAAATCAATCACAACAGATGAACATAGAAAATATGGTGCAAAACTATGCAAAACATGCAGCAGTGCTCTCTATCCCAGAAAGGGTGAATGAATTACAATACAAACTGTCACAATGAACAGAGCAATTCGAATTGCCTAAGGAGGTCATTCGAATCACTGAATGGAGTAGCTTGACTCTATCTAGGAGTCCTCATCAATCATCGGTGGTGCTCATCAATCACACCAACCAGTCATCCAGGTGTCAAGCTGAGTCTAACTGATCATAATAAATGTAACTGAAGTGTGTAGCACTGATATAGGATCTGGAGGCTCAGTGGGGGCGCATGGGAGGCTAACTGGAGTCAGAACAAGTCACCTAATCGAACTGGAGGTCAATCGGAGGTGAAACAGTCAGTCAGGAGTGAAATCGGAGTGAAATCAATCAGAATCGGAGCTAACTGAATGTAACTGGAGTGAATCTGCAGTGGTAGGTGAACAAGTGCGCCCTTCTCTGTCAGTAGGTGAGAAGAGGGCGCCTTTCAGCTTAGGAGGGCTAAAACTCTGTGGAAAGTGGCTCCCGGGTGCTAGAAGAAGGTGGATAAGGTGCTGGAGGCATCAAACTGGTGACTGGACTGCATATCCTGAAATAGATCATGCAAGATCCTGAAGTAGATATGTATCCTGAAATAGATGATCCTGAAATAGATATGTATCCCGAAATAGATGATGGATATCCGAACACCCCCCCTCAAGCTAGACTATGATGTGCCAACTAAAATAATGTGGGGCCCTGGTAACTAAGACCAAAGGTCACCCCAATACAATAATCCAAAAAATGCTGAAAAATAAACTAAGTGAGGAAAGAGGGAAAACCCAGTGGGAAGAAAGTCCCCCCTCAAGTCTAAAGCATAATAATGAATCAATCTGTCTCCACCATGATGGAACTCACCCCCAACAGTGAACGGAGGTAAGAGAACTTCTTCTCAGTGAAGCTCTTGGTGAAGATGTCTGCAATTTGCTCATCAGTAGGGCAATATTGCAGAATGATGGTGCGGTCATGCACCAACTGTCGAATGTAATGCATATGAATCTCAATGTGCTTGGTCCTCTGCCGCTGAACTGGATCTGTGGAGATCTTGATAGCACTTTGATTGTCACAAAATAGGACAGTCGAAGTAGTGCCACCAAAACCAAACTCGGAAAGAATACCCTGCAACCAAACTGCCTGAATGCAGGCATTGACTGCCCCTCGATACTCTGCCTCTGCTGAAGAAAGTGCAATGGCTGCTTGCTTTTTGCTGGACCAGCAAATAGCACCATGACCAATCATGAAAACATAACCGGAAGTGGACTTCCGATCAATGCTATCACCTGCCCAATCTGAATCAGTAAAACCAATGAAATCTAGCTCAGAATCTGCAGCATAATGTATGCCAAACTGTCTCGTACCTTGCACATACTGCAAGATCCGCTTGGCTGCTCGCCAATGAAGCTCATGTGGCTGCTGCATATATCTTGACACGGCACTCACGGCATATGAGATATCAGGCCGTGAATGTGTCAAATAAAGTAGTGAACCAATCAACTGTCGATACATACTGCAATCTGCAAGCGGTGTGGAATCTCCCTCCTCAAGACTGATTCCTGAGAGGAATGGGAATGGGGCTGCCTTACATTCAGCCATATTAAACTTCAATAACAGGTCGGAAGCATATTTTTGCTGAGATATAGTGATCCCATCGAAATTTTGAGCTATCTCCAAGCCCAAAAAGTGACTCAGCAAGCCCAAATCGCTCATGTCAAAAGCTAGATTTAAGGCAGTTTTTAGCTTGTTTATTGAAGTAAGTGTGCTACCAGTAATAAGCAGATCATCAACATAAAGTAAAATAACCAACAAATTACCTTTAACTCACTGAAGATAGACATTCGGATCAAATTTGCATCTTTGGAAATTCTGAGAAAGAAGGAAGGAGTCCATCTTTGCGTACCAAGCTCTTGGGGCCTGTTTTAACCCGTACAAAGATTTCTTCAATCTACAAACCAATGATGGATCTGATGTATAACCCTCTGGCTGCTGCATTTAGACCTCTTCAGCAAGGTCTCCATGTAAAAATGCACTCTTCACATCCATGTGATGCACCTCCCAGTGCTTGGATGCGGCAATAGCTAAAACAAGGCGGATGGAATCCATCTTTGCAACCGGTGCAAAGGTCTCTGTGTAGTCCACTCCTTGGACTTGGGAAAAACCTTTTGCCACCAACCTTGCTTTATATTTGCTGATAGTGCCATCAGCAGCAACTTTAGTACGGTAGACCCATTTACACTTCACTAATTTTCTTCCAGGTGGAAGAGAAACTAGCTCCCATGTATTGTTCTTTTGAAGAGAACTGTACTCTTCATCCATGGCATCTTTCCATCTCGGATCTCGATGGGCTGAATAGTATGATTGGGGATCTGAACCAGCCATCAAATAAAAAATCTCAGGAAGAAATGGATCAGCAATAGAAAGAGCCATACCTGCCCTTTGAAAGTCTCCTCTTGTTCATCTCGGATCAACAGGATTTCCAAGACTAGAACCAGCAGATTGTAGAGTATTTTGGGCCCACTTTGGTAACTGAGGGGGATCTGAATGGTCGGATTCCGAACCTGATATGTCATGATCATCATATGCTGCTACAATATCAGAAATATCAGAACTCATACCTTCATTATCGCTGCTCGAATCTTCTTCTGGTGAAGGCGGTGAATCGGCAGTTTTCTCCTCAACTAGTTGCAATTCTTGAAGCGGTTCTTCAAACTGCACACTGCGCTCTATGAATATCTTTTTAGATCTGATATCCATGAGTTTATATGCTTTTTATTCTTCCCCATATCCTATCAATATGCACTCGATACTTTGTGGATCCAAAGCTCATCTCTTCTCAGAAGGAATTCTAGCCCATGCAGTAGAGCCAAAAACTCTCAAATTTGACACATCCGGTTTGTGAACAAAGAATGCTTCGAAAGGAGTCATACCTTTCACGGATGAATGTGGAACACGGTTCTGTATATATGCAGCAACATTGATTGCTTCAGCCCAAAGATTTGCAGCCAAACCTTTTGATTCAATCATGCATGTAGCCATCTCTTTCAGTGACCGGTTTTTCCTTTCCGCTACACCGTTCTGCTGGGGTGTGTAGGGAACTGTATGTTGGATCTTGATTCCGCTTTGGGCACAAAGTTGCAGCAACTCGGACTTGATATATTCCCCACCATTATCATATCTAAGAGCTTTGATCTTGCTCTCAGTGGTGGTCTCAACAGAAGCCTTAAAATCCTTGAATTTTCCAAGCACTTCTGACTTGTTTTTGAGAAAGAATACCCATGTAAAGCGAGAATAATCATCAATAAATGTCAAAACATACCTTGAACCATTTAATGACATATGGGGCAGCGGACCGCTGATATCAGAATGGATCAATCCCAAAATAGTAGAGGCTCTGCTAGCCTTGCCGCGGTCGAATCTGTGCTCGGGGTGCTTCCCAATAATGCAACCGGTGCATATTCCCTTCGAGGAACGGAGTTGTGGAAGCCCATCAACCATGGATTTATTTGATAGCAGCAGCAAATACTTATAATTTAGATGTCCAAATATTTCATGCCAAAGCCTACTAACCTCATTACCATGTGTGCGAAGAGCAGTGGGCTTTGCAAGCGGAATAAAGTGCGAAAACTCATAACATTTAGCAGTGTGGTTTGCCTTTCCAACCGCAACTAGTCTTCCACTTTTGATATCAGAAATTTCAACTGTATTAGGGCTGAATGTGACTTTCTTTGGATCACCAGTATGTGTCATTTGATACACAGAAAGGAGATTCGAAGCTAAGGAAGGCACATAGAGAACATTCTGAAAGCATCCATGATCTACATGAATCGTACCTTTGCCCTTTGAAGAAATTTTTGAGTCATCTCCCAAATGGATGGGGATGGAGCTGTTTGGATCGAATGAGGAAAAAGAATCAATATTTGCATCCATATGATTTGATGCACCCGAATCTATCAAGAGAGTGGGCTTCGAAACCGTTGCCATGAGTGCTTGTCCTCTTTCATGATCGTCATTCCGATCCTTCTTCCTTGCACCGTCAGGAAGGGTTATGTTGTTCTTTTCCAAAAGGAGGGCCATTTGATCTATAGTCTTCTTCATACATGAACTTTCGGGATGAAAGCCACGGTTACAATAGGTACATTTAGATTTTTAATTACCTTCTTTGCCCTTTTGCTTGGATTTCGAACTGGATGGTGCATCCGTTTGCTTGCCTTTGTCTTTTTGCTTGTGAGGCTCGAATTTGGGCTTCTCCTTCTTTAGCTTTCCTTTACCATTCGAGATCTTGGGTCCTTGAACAAATAGGGCTGAATCTTTGGAGCTTATGGACCCCATTTGAATCAACTTGTCATGCTCTTTCGTAACGGACTCAATGAAGGCATTCAAGGTAGGCATCTTCCAATTCGGGGTAGTTAGCCGACCGGAATTGAAAGTGGAGACAAATACCGAATAATCTTTCCCAAGCTTGCTTAGAATGGAGAGGATCAACTGTTTATCCTCTTTGATAACACCACTTTTCTTCAATTGCAAGTTCAAGTTCTTGAATTTTGTGAAGAATTCATTGATGGTCTCGAAATTCTCAGGATTAAGGCCAATCAATTCATTCTCTAATTGAAAATCCCTAAGCTCATCCTGCTTGCCGAATAGTGTCTCAAGTTGCTCCCATATGGCCTTTGGAGTCTTCAATCCGCTGAGATGGAAGTGAAGATCTTTGGAGATGGAGAGACAAAGAAGACCGTAAGCTTCATCAAGCTTATTGTAGTGTTTGGTTCTTTCTGCCACATTGTTTGGCTCCAATTCAAGACCAAGAGTGACTCGGTAGTATCCTTTTGAACGTAATATGATCTCCATATCATCTTTCCAATCAAAATAATTGAATGGGGTGAGGATAGGCTTTGAAGAAGAGTATTCCATTGCTAGGAGCGAGTCAAATGATGAAGAAGAAGCTTGCATGCAGACTATAGCGAATGGAAATGCTGTAGGGAAGCTTGCATGCAGAATGTAGCGAGTGCACTTGGAGGAGATAATTAACCTGCAAATCACATAAGAACAATCACAATAAGGTCGAACAATCCACCCTTTGAGAGTTGCATCACACCTGGGATTGGATTTCAAGCAATGTTGAATAGGTCCAATGTATCAGATCCAGGAATTATGTGGTAACTCAAGCTTCTGGAGTGGTATTGGAGTATTTTTCAAGCTTTGCATGCACAGGAGCGAATGCCCTTGAGATATCTCATGCCAAACTTTTTGCAATTTTTAGCAATTCAGTCAAATCTTCTTGTATAAACACCTGTAGAAAAGAGATCTTGTCCCTGCAATGGCTCTGATACCATGTAAAATTAGTCACAGCAGATCTAATGAACAAGTAAATCAATCACAACAGATGAACATAGAAAATATGGTGCAAAACATGCAGCAGTGCTCTCTATCCCAGAAAGGGTGAATGAATTACAATACAAACTGTCACAATGAACAGAGCAATTCGAATTGCCTAAGGAGGTCATTCGAATCACTGAATGGAGTAGCTTGACTCTATCTAGGAGTCCTCATCAATCATCGGTGGTGCTCATCAATCACACCAACCAGTCATCCAGGTGTCAAGCTGAGTCTAACTGATCATAATAAATGTAACTGAAGTGTGTAGCACTGATATAGGATCTGGAGGCTCAGTGGGGGCGCATGGGAGGCTAACTGGAGTCAGAAAAAGTCACCTAATCGAACTGGAGGTCAATCGGAGGTGAAACAGTCAGTCAAGAGTGAAATCGGAGTGAAATCAATCAGAATCGGAGCTAACTGAATGTAACTGGAGTGAATCTGCAGTGGTAGGTGAACAAGTGCGCCCTTCTCTGTCAGTAGGTGAGAAGAGGGCGCCTTTCAGCTTAGGAGGGCTAAAACTCTGTGGAAAGTGGCTCCCGGGTGCTAGAAGAAGGTGGATAAGGTGCTGGAGGCATCAAACTGGTGACTGGACTGCATATCCTGAAATAGATCATGCAAGATCCTGAAGTAGATATGTATCCTGAAATAGATGATCCTGAAATAGATATGTATCCCGAAATAGATGATGGATATCCGAACAAAAGCAATTCTAGAATTAGATTCTTTTTCGAAAACAGAAAAATAGAAAATACTAGTTAAACAGAACATAATTATTTACTGGGAATAAGTTAGAAAATCTGTAGAACCTGAGAAAATCTGTAGGGCAACAAATAGCCCAAGAAGACTGTTCCACCCAACCAATTCCTGAAAATAGTCAAGTACTGTCTTAGGACCCCCGAGCCTGTTCACTGAACCACCAGGAGGAAGAAACTTAGGAATCAGGACTTCTTCTTGCTGTAGCAATTAACTTCTAAATCTTCAATAGGTAGTAGTCCAAAAGACTTGCCCCAACAACTCTGTTTCTTCTCAGCAATGTGCAGACTTAAGATTTCAGTCACCACTAACCTCCCTATTTGAATCTCTCTTGTGATCACCTAATTCACATAGGAAAATATTATGCAGAAATATTGATTAAGAGCTACCTTCCCAATTCGAATTTTTCTTTATAGGCTGCCTAGGCCTTTTCAGATGTTACTAGGTCATTAAATGAGCTGCCTGCTCACTCCCTCCACCTGGGGGATAATGCCCTATTTTTAGGGGTAGTTGTCGCATAACCAACAGTTAGTGGTGTGATGCAACTGCCTCCATGTGTCCCATACCTTCCAACAGCTTCCATTCCTCCTAGTGGGTCAGTGAACACTCATTCAACAGTCCTCTTGGGTGTTTGTCTCCTAATTAATTTATTTAAATAATAATATTCAGTAATTACATTCATCCATGATAAAAAATGATCATAATTACAAAACTTTGTAATTAAATTTAACATAAAGTATTTTGCAAATAAAATAATAATTCTCAGAAATTTGGGTAGGTGACATACACCCCCCCTTAAGTCTCAACATCATCCTCGATGTTGGCTAATCACTCCTTGAGTGTTCCTGAAACAGAGTTGGGTATGCTGCCTGCATACTACTCTCCAACTCCCAGGTTGCCTCCTCTAGGCTAAGGTGCTTCCATTTCACCTTCACTTGCCCAATGCTGTGATTCCGAAGAATAGTTTCCCTCCTTCCGAGGATACAATCCAGTTCCACCGGAAAATCTCCGTCTTGTCCCACCTGTACATCATTCCAGTTTACAACATGAGTAGTATCATGCACATATTTCTTTAAAAACGATATATGAAAAACATTATGTATTTTCAGGTTAGGTGGCAAAGCCAATTGGTATGCCACTGCTCCAACCTTAGATAATATTTCAAAATGATTGCAATACCTGGGTGCCAACTTGGCACAGCTTCCCAATTTCAGTGAACTCTTTTTCGGTCTTACCTTTAGGAACACATGTTCACCAACCTGGAACTCTTCATGAGTTCTTTTTGAATCTGCTTGACTTTTCTGCCTATCTTGGGCAGCTTTTAAATGTCCTTGCACCTGTTTCACAATTAGTTCTAACTCCTACAATAATTCAGGTCCTAAAACAACTCTATTTACTGGATCATTCCATGAAACAGGTGTATTACATTTCCTACCATAAAGAATTTCAAAAGGACTAAGTCTGGTCAATGCATGGTAGTGATTATTATAAGAAAATTATGCTAAATACAAGTAGTCTTCCCACTTACTAGGCTGATCCTTAACATACATTCTTAATAAATCTTCTAAAACTTGGTTTACTCTTTCTGTCTGACCATCCGTTTGTGGATGAAATGCTGTACTAAAATTTAAAGTTGTGTTCAACCCTTTAAACAATGACCTCCAGAAGTTACCTGTAAACTTCGAGTCACGATCTGAAATAATTACTTTCGGTATTCCATGTAGTTTAAAAATATGTTTCATAAAGATCTCTGCAATATCTGGAGCTTTATGCGTAGTCTTTACGGGTATGAAGTGTGCTGCCTTGCTGAGTTTGTCCACTACCACCATGATTGAATCATGTTGTTTCTGATTTTAAGGTAATCCAGTAATAAAATCTATGCTGATCACTTCCCATTTCCAACTTGGTATTGGTAACGGTTGCAACAATCTAGCAGGATGTTGGTGTTCAACCTTCACCTTCTGACAATCCAAACATTTTGCAATGTACTCTGCTACTTCGTCCTTCATTCTAGGCCAATAGTATTCTTTTCTTAGCATAGTAATGGTCTTTTGATAACCTGGATGACCAGAATAGTGACTTTTATGCATCTCATTTAATATCAGAAATTTTATTTCTGGTATATCTGGTACATACAATCTGTTTTTTAAACAGTAATAAACCATTTTCCTTTATTCTGTAATCTGCCATACAATTTTCAAAACTGATGTTTGCTGTCTTTTCCTTCATTTTTCTGTATTCTTCATCTGTTTCACCTTTTTCTAGAATTTGATTTTCCAAATCAGTTGAATAAGTACTGATTGCTGAAATGAAATTTAGTTTTTCCTTGCGACTCAAGGCATCTGCAACCTTGTTCTCCTTCCCTTTAATATGCTGAATTTCGAAATCATATTCACTTAAGAACGTCAACCATCTAACTTGTCTGGCGTTCAGGTTTTTCTGATCCAATAATGTAAACTTTCTTCCAATAAGGTGATGACGCCACATCTTTAAGGCATGAATAACTGCTAATAACTTTAAATCATAAGTAGAGTAGTTCTTTTCATGTACTTTCAGCTTTCTAGATTCATATGCCACCGCATGTCCTTCTTGTGTCAAGAATCCACCGAGTCCGTCATTGCATGCGTCTGTACAAACTACAAAATCCTTGTTGGGGTCAGCTATCCTCAAGATAGGTGCTGTCGTCAATAGTTCTTTTAATTTCTTAAAGCTGTCAGCACACTTCTGATCCCAGACAAGTTTCTTCCCTTTCTTCTGCAAGGAAGTTATGGGGTTGGAAATTTTTGAAAAATTCTCTATAAACTTTCTGTAATACCCCGTAATGCCCATAAATGACCTTACATCCAACACATCTTTAGGAACCGGCCAATCGTTAATGGCCCTTATCTTGTCAAGGTCGACCAAGATTCCTTCTGCTGAAATTATGTGTCCTAGATATTGAATTTTGTCTTTGTGGAAATCACACTTACTAAATTTTGCGTATAGTTGATGATCTCTTAATACTTGTAAGATAATCCGTAAATGTTCATCATGCTCTTCTTTGATTTTTCAGTACACTAAATTGTCGTCTATAAACACAACAACAAACTTGTCTAAGTATTTATGCAAAATATTATTCATCAAACACATAAATACATCCGGGGCATTAGTCAAGCCAAACGGCATGACTACAAATTCGTAATGTCCATACCGAGTTCGGAAGGCTGTCTTGAAAATATCTTCGTCCTTAACCCTTACTTGATGATATCCTGATCTTAGATCAATCTTTGAAAATACTGTTGCTCCACGCAACTGATCGAATAGATCATCTATGTGGGGCAATGGATACCTATTCTTGATTGTCATCTTATTGAGCTAGTGATAGTCTATGCACAATCTCAAGGTTCCGTCTTTCTTCTTAACAAAGATGACAGGTGCTCCCCAAGGAGACACACTTGGTCTAATATACTTCTTGTCAATAAGTTTCTTCAACTGAGATTTTAATTCGTTTAACTCCAGTATATTCATTCTGTATGGAGCTTTTGAAGTTGGTACTGCTCCTGGTATTAACTCTATGGTAAAATCTAATTCTCTTTTGGGTGGTAATCCTGGAATCTCCTCAGGAAATACATCTTTAAAATCCTTTAGGACAGGTACGTCCTCTAATTTCAGTTTGTCCTCTTTATCCATAAACTCATCATTTACCACGTTTACTGCAAACATTTGGCATCCTTTCCTAACTTGCATAGCTGAAATCTATCTAAGGGTTACCTTCCTTGGAATCCCTTTTATTTCTATAGTTTTCCCTTCATCATTTAAGCATGTAAAACTTTTTCCATAACAGTCCAGGATGACATGATGGGCTTCTAACCAGTCCATCGCAACAATAATATCATAAGAACCTAAAGGTAGAATATTCAATTTGATTTGTGTTTGTAAATGATTCATGGACAACACATAGTTTTCTATAAAATCTGATACTTTCCTCTTTGTTCCAGTTGCTAGTCTAACTAGCCATGATTTACTAAACTTTTCAGTTTTCAGTTTAAGACTTTCCATAATATTTGGTGATATATAACTTAAAGTAGCACCTGGGTCAATTAAAACAGTAACATGATGGTCATGTATCATACCTTCAATCTCTACCATGGAGATTTGATGATCTGCTTGCCTGTTGTCAAGTGTTGCATTAATTCTTGGCATCTCCCTTGCTACGTCTCCAACAGTAGGTTCAGTCTGTATAGAGTTGATTTTGTTTGTCTTCGGCTTCCTTAAGGGACATTCTGATGCGTAATGAGGGCCTTGACATTCAAAACATTTAATATGTGTCTTTGGCTCACTGGTCTTAGCAGTATTAGGTGCATTTCTGGGTGCTGTAGAATTCTGCTGTGAATTCTTTCTGGAATTGTTCCCTTGATAATTCCGGTTCTAAGAATTTTTCCTTTGAAATCCGGAATTTCCACTGAATCTAAAATTTTTCTTTTTCTGCTCAAAATTGTTGGGCTTATGATTTTTCCAATTTGACATTCCTTCTCTTTTCCGATTGGTATCATAACAGAAAACTGCCTTTCTCATAGCCTCCTCCAATGTTTTAGGACTATCGTACTCAATTCTGTCTTTAATGCTGAAAGGTAAACAGCGTAAGTAACTTTGAATTTTTGGTTTCTCTTCTATGAGGTATGGTACATATATTAGTAAGTTCAGAAACTTATTGTTCATTTCCTTCATATTCATACCTCCCAACTTCAAATCGTAGAACTCTTTATATTTTTCTTCGTAGTACTGCTCAGATAGATACTTCTTTTTGAAATATCATTTGAAAGCACTCCAGCTTACATCTTTATCTTTGATGCCCTTACCCTTTTGATGTCCTGCCACCAGATATTCACTTTTTCGGTCAAGTTATATATAGCCATCTTTGCCTTTAAGAACTCTGAATAGTTGTAGATTTGGAAGTATTTCTTCATCCCTAATAGCCAAGCTTCAGCTATCTCACCTTTCTCAGTCTCTCCATTGAAAGTTGGAGGTCTTATCTTCTTGAATTCTCCAGAAACATGCTCATATTCCTTATTATTTTTCCTTCTTGGTTTGGAGTCTCCTTCACTGCTGTCACTGGTATAGTTATGCTTCCTTTTGCGTACTTCAATAGCATCTCCTGACGAGGTTGAGCTGTCTTTTACTTCGCTGATTTTTATGGTCTGATTTTTATCAATGTGAGGCATGTCCTCAACTTTCGAAATATCTTCATTGTTTCTCTCTTGTTTCTCTGTTTGGATGTGTTCAAACAACACTTGATTTAGTTGTTCTTATGTTCGCAGAATCCTTTCATTATCTTGTTTCACAGATTTGATTTCTGCCTTTAATTCTTGAAAGGAACGTAATAGTTCCGTTGAACTGTTATTTAATTCCCCGTGACCTTCCTCTACATAGTGTTGTCCCGAACTGTGACTGTTTCACTGAAATCTGTCGCTTAAGTGTTCAGCTGAGTTCTCCATACCTGTAACTGAAAATAATTTCTGAATAACATAATAATTAAATTTTCAAGTTAGTACAATTTTCTGCTGTATAAAAAATTTTCGCTGCGTGTTTTGGACCTCATTCAGGCCTAGAGTTCGAATTTGTGCTCTGATACCACATGTAACATCTCGGAATTGCATAAAAATTTAAATTTTTATGAAATTCCGAGATGTTACAACTACCCTTTACCAAAGATGGATCATATTTTATAGAGGGTAGTGGGAGCCCACTGGATATCAATGATAGATGGGTTTTCTGGGTACAACCAAATTGTTGTCCATGAAGAATATAAATAAAAAACCGCTTTTGTGACTCCCTGGGGAACATTTATGTATGACCGTATGCCTTTCGGTTTGATGAACGCAGGACCTAAATTCCATCGTGCAATGGACATAGCCTTTGTTGGAGAGAAAGACAAAATTATAATCATCTACTTGGATGACATTACGGTATTTTCCAAGTCATACGAGGAACACCTTAGACACCTTAGGAAAACCTTTCTAAAGTGTAGGAAATTTGGTCTTTATCTTAATCCAAAAAACTCAAACTTTGCAATGCAGGAAGGCAGATTGTTGGGTCACATAGTGTCACAACATGGGATCAAAATTGACCCAGACAGAGTAGTTGTTATCTTGAAGATTGATCTTCCAAGGAACAAAAAGGGCATTCAGTCATTTCTGGGCAAGATCAACTTTCTTCGCAAGTTTGTTTCCAACTTTGCTGAAATCATAAAACATATCAAAATTATGTTAAAGAAAAATTCAGAGGTTAAATGGACCAAAGAAGCAAAGGAATATTTTGAAAAAAATCAAACAGGCCTTGAGGGAAGTACCTGTACTTATCAACCCATATTATTCTACGGAATTCTTCACATTTTCTTTTGCTTCTGATGATACTGTTGCAACTATTTTATTACAGAAAAATGAAAACTGGCATGAGCAGTTAGTAGCATTTTTTAGTAAGGTGTTAAGGGACGCATAAATAAGGTATAATATTATTGAAATGCAGGCTTATTCCTTAATTAAATCTTTAAAACCTTTTAGAATGTATATTATTCAATCAAAAGTCACATCATATGTTCCCAACAACGCAATGAAAGATATTCTGATCCAACCAGACATCAAGGGAAAGCAAGGTAAGTGGATAGCTAAGCTCCTCAAATATGATATTTAAATTAAACCAACAAAGTTAGTGAAGGGTCAAGGTCTAGCTAAACTCCTTGTTGATTCAAACTATAAGGACTTGGGTCTGAATTTAATGTTAAATCAATCTGCTGAAAATGACACACAGAAAGATGATGAAGTATCCGAAATTATGGATAAATACTCGACATAAGTTTATTCTTTCTGTTAAATTTGGAGTGTCCACCTGATTATGATAGGAATAATTCCAGGTCTTTAAATATGAAAGCAAAAAAGTATTGTATATTTGATAAGATTTTGTTTGGAAGGACCATGGAGAGTTATTGTTAAGGTGTATAGATCATAATGAAGCTGATATGGTGACTACCAACCCACATAGTGGAGCCTGTGGAGGACATAAATATTGGAAAACCACAACATTTAAAATCCTCTGGGCCGGATATTACTAGCCGACATTATTTTCTGATGTTTTTGCCATGGTGTGGACTTGTATAAATTGTCAAAAGTTTGTGGGCAGACAAAAATTTCTCCCTTTGCCACTCAAACCTATTGTGGTAGATGCTCCTTTTCAACAGTGGGGGTTAGACTTCATTGGTGAAATTAATCCCCCATCTAGTGTACAACACAAATACATCTTAACAACAATATATTTTTTTACAAAATGGGTAGAAGTTGTCTTGACAAGAAGAGAAATAGATCAGGTAATCATGAACTTTTTAGAGGAGTATATTTATGCACGTTTTGGTTTCCCTAGAAATTTGTTAACTGATAATGTACTAGCTTTCAAGTCTGCTAATATGATACATTTTTGCGAGAGATATAACATTATTCTCAAGCATTCTACGCCTTATTACCCTCGGGGTAATGGCATCGCATAATCAACCAACAAGAACCGTGTTAATAATTATTAAGAAATTATTGTCTGAGAAGAAAAGAACATGGGATACCAGACTTAAATATGCTTTATGGACTGATAAGATAAGCACTAAGAAAGCAATTGGCACTTCTCTATTTTAGCTTGTATATGGTACTGATGTAGTGTTTCCTATTTAGTTGGGTTTTCCAGTTTTGAAGTTTTTACGGGATTAGGTGGAAGAACCGAATGCTATTCAACGAAGGATTTATCAAATGGTTGAAAATCGACAAGGGAATATTTTAAGAGAAGAAGAGAGGATCTGCGTGAGTGAAATGAAAGTTCTCGACGTTTCAATCCTTACTGTAGGATCATCATCAGGAGACAGTGAAGTCTGAAGAGAAGATTGTGATTGCCCAATGACCTTTGTATATGTAGTGGTGGTGGTGGTTTGGTAGATGGAGGTAGGTTAGGTGTCGGTTTGAAGTTTTAGGGTTTTGTTGGTTTAGAGGAGAGATTAAATGATTTTGTGTATTCTTTAAATAAATTTTAGAAATTTATTTTAATTAATTTAATTAATTTGATTTTTATTTAATTTTGATTAATAAAAATTAATAGGGTTGTTAGTTTGAAGGTGTAATCAATTGTTTTCTATTTTTAGAAGATGATATTAAAAATTAGTTTTTAGAAAGTTGAAATTAATAATTAGTTTAAATAAATTTTATTTTTAAATTTAATAATTAAAATAATAACTTAATTGAAAGTTACTAACTTAATTAATTTTAACTTTAATAACATGATTGATTGATTGAAGTCAACTTGATTTTAATCACATAATTAAAAGTTTGATAAGAATATAGTTTTAATATTAATTAAAAGAATATAGTTTAATATTAATTAAAGTATAGTGTAATATAGTTTAATTTTAATCACTTAATTAAGAATAGAAATTTAGTTTAATAAAAAAATTTAAAGGTTTTAAGGCTAGATGTTGGTTTTAGTGTTTTGTTATGAAAGTTTCTTTATTAGCTTTTTTTTTTTATCATTTATTTTAATATATTCTTTTTTAAAGTTTAGTTATTACAAGTTTGATAAAGTTTACTTTAATGTTTTCAATAAATTTTTTTATTTTTTATTTTTTATTATTAATAAAAATATTAGTGATTGGTTTATTTATAATTTTAATTTTTTTTTTTTTAAGTTCACAATTATTTAAGATTAATAGTGTTGTAGGAAGGATGAGTTTTGGGGGAACGAGAGTGATGCCTAGAGACTTATGGGTTTTCATAGTTTTTGGGGGTTAGTCTTGTTTTGTAGAGAGTGTATTAGGGGTTTTCAGGTGTCACTTAGTTTAGTTCCGTCATCTCTATTAAGGCAATTACTACATATCTCAATTTCAATTTTCTCCCTTATCTTTCGTTTTGTGAGATTGTCTACTTTAGCTATGACGGATGCCTTTTCTAAGCAGATTTGATGTTGGGTTAGGTGAGAATGTTCTACTAGGGCTGATTTTTTATGCCTATCATGCCTAAGGTTAGCATTATGTTCTTTTAGTCTTGTCACTATTGACCTGCCAGTTTCTCCTATGTAAGGCATGCTACATGAGCAAGGAATGGAGTAAACACCTTTGTATGACATGGGGTCTCTAAGGTCTTTAAGGGAATCTACTAGGTTTCTTATTGTGTTGGGGGGGAGAAGATAACTTTGAAGTTGTGTTTTCTGAGAATTTTAGCTATTTTTTCAATGGTTCCTTTAATGTAAGGGAGGAAAATTTTATTAGATTCTGTTTTATCTTCTTTATTGATCTTATTCTTATCTTTTTTAGGTTTCTTGGCTAATCCTACCACTCTCCTGAACTGATTATAATTATATCCATTGTTACTGAAGACCGTTTCTAAGTGTACTAATTCTTGGTCTATGTGTTCTTCATCAACAATTCTAAGGGCCCTCGTAACCAGTGTATTGATAACACCTGTTTTTTGTGGGGGATAATGGTGTGAATTAGCATGCAGGTATCTCTCCATGTGGGTCTTTTTCCTATACACCTGGTGTGCTATAGATCCATCCTCTTTTCTTGTGATCAGTACATCAAGGAAAGGAAGACTTTGGTTCTCTTCAATTTCCATGGTAAATTTTATGCTACTGTTTTTTCAATAAAAAAAAGCTAATAAAGAAACTTTCATAACAAAACACTAAAACCAACATCTAGCCTTAAAACCTTTAAATTTTTTTATTAAACTAAATTTCTATTCTTAATTAAGTGATTAAAATTAAACTATATTACACTATACTCTTATCAAACTTTAATTAATATTAAACTATATTCTTTTAATTAATATTAAAACTATATTCTTATCAAACTTTTAATTATGTGATTAAAATCAAGTTGACTTCAATCAATCAATCATGTTATTAAAGTTAAAATTAATTAAGTTAGTAACTTTCAATTAAGTTATTAAAATTAGGTCATCATTTTAATTATTAAATTTAAAAATAAAATTTATTTAAACTAATTATTAATTTCAACTTTCTAAAAACTAATTATTAATATCATCTTCTAAAAATAGAAAACAATTGATTACACCTTCAAACTAACAACCCTATTAATTTTTATTAATCAAAATTAAATAAAAATCAAATGAATTAAATTAATTAAAATAAATTTCTAAAATTTATTTAAAGAATACACAAAATCATTTAATTTCTCCTATAAACCAACAAAACCCTAAAACTTCAAACCGACACCTAACCTACCTCCATCTACCAAACCACCACCACCACTACATATACAAAGGTCATTGGGCAATCACAATCTTCTCTTCAGACTTCACTGTCTCCTGATGATGATCCTACAGTAAGGATTGAAACGTCGAGAACTTTCATTTCACTAACGCAGATCCTCTCTTCTTCTCTTAAAATCCATCTCTACGTATGGCACTCTATAAAAAGGGAATATTTATTGGAAAAAACTCAAAATCATTGAGACAGATTCAAAGCTATTTATGATGAGAGAACAAAGGAAAACACTTTCTTTCCTGGTGAGTTAGATTTGCGATGGGATGCACGTAGGGAAGAAAAATCTAAACATGGTAAGTTTGACAACTTGTAGTTTGGGCCTTTCTGAATTTCTAAAGTTCTGAATAATAATACATTCATTCTGGAAATTCTTGATGGAAGTACAGTTATAGTAGGCCTAGTTAATTGGCGTTTTCTAAATAAATTCTACATTTACTAAGATTGTTGGTGGCCTAATTTTATTGTAAATACCGGTGAGATGTACATTTCCTAATAAGACTCCAAGCCCAAAAAATGCACTGATTTGCATTATGTTTTCAGTAATGGTTTTTAATAATAGAGCACAGAATTTAAGTGGTCGGGAATGAAGGAAAATTGATTTACGGTTTCTTGACAGCTCGCAGGGAGCATTCCATCCCTAGTAGGACCAGTGTCAGTCCTCAGGTCTGCATCTAGGGCTGTCTACTTTCACAAAACTTTATCCTTTAAATCAAAATTCCTCACTGTCTCAAAACAGTTTTATGGCACTTTTAGTAATTTGCTATTTTTAGCAGTTTTTCGAGTCCTGAACTTCCGGAGCCGTTTTGGGGCCCTAAACAACGTTTTTTTTGGCATCGATATTTGTTGTTTTTGGATGTATTCCTTGAATAGATATTTCCAATGAGCTATTGTGCGCCCCAAGCAGAGATCGTATGCAAAAGTTACGACCCCGAGAAGTTGATGTACTAACTTACCCAAACAGGACCCACATGACTTTTGGCGCTTCATCTCCTAGGGTTAGGTTTTTGGATGTTTGGGATTCTTTCCCTCATGCTTAGGATAAATAGGCCCTTTCGGCCTCCTTTTGTATTCATATTGGTACGAATGAGCATAGTGGCCACATCTCTTCCCAGAGATAGCTACCACCATTGTACCTGTTGTATTTACAGTCTGTTCTATTTCTGCTATTTAATAGAATATGTGTTTACTGTATCGTTGTGTTTCTTGCCATATATCCATGTATGTGAATATATATCTCTAGATATGATTCTGTATATGCTATCTTTTGTTTCGTCCCGACACAAATCCGGATCACCAACCTTCCTGATAATGACCTTAAACCTTTCACTCTCGATGAGCTTGTATTCCTAAAATTCTGTAATATGAATTTTGTGTTGGTTGTATTATGTTCTTTTTAGCCTAATAGTTGGTTTATTAGCATGTAATTTGGAATAAGTTTGTTTGTTATGGCCCTATTGGTTTTGCAAGAATTTATTGTGCAATATTCCAACATTTAAGAAAATCAAGAAACTGGCTTCAATGACCAAGTTATTACAAATGGTCGCAACGCAAAATTGTTTTGCAATTGCTCTGCAAAATGGTTATCCAATTGTGGTGCACAATGGTTATGGGACTGCGGTGCAAAATTAAAGTAGGTGGCACTGCAGAACTATCAGACCACTCATTATTGCATCTGCCTTCAATCACATTACCACTCTGTGAGAAATAGATGGAGATTGTGGGCAATTATGAAAGACTTTGGATCATGCATTCGGTGAACCTGTTAATGCTATCGTGGAAATAAAATCTACGGCAACACAATTCCCAATAACACAACAAATCGAGGTTATTTTGATTATTTATTATCTAACTTAGTCTAAGTTAGTTTAATATTTGAAGCACATTTTGCTCACCTGTAAACATTCTTTTTCTGATGTTAGATCATCAAGATGGCATCTAGCCAAAGCGGGCAGCTCATTAGATACGGGCCAGTGAGTTCAGAGGTACTAGAAGCATATCCTAAGTTTGGGAAGAAATTCATAAAAGTCAGATGATTTTGGTATTGCGAGAAATTACAGGGGCACTTCAACCTTGTGGCTAAAGCATTTTCCCATAGCTTCGATGGAAAGAATATTAATTTCGGTTATTTAACCTTCCCTATAACTGAGGATTCAATTGCAATAGATTGTGATCTACCTCGGGAAGGAGAACATTGTTGCAAGCTGCAAGAAGTAAGTACACCAGACTGCAACTGGTTCCTATTAGCCACCCACTAGAACCCTGACTAGCGTAAAGGCATCTCGAGGGCTTGGCTCAAGATGGAGTACAATGATCTACTCAAACTAGTTTAGAGATACATAACTGGATAGGGAAGGTATGCAAATGTACACTTATATCACATGTGGTTTCTGTTGCATCTGGATGGTATTTCACCTATGAATTTTCCCTACTTTTTTCTCAAAATCTTGACCAAGATGGACTCTAGGGCACAAAAATCTCCAGATAGCTGGCATGGGATATACGACCAAGCCTTAATTAAATTGTTGATTTTGCAAGAATTAGGTAAATTTAATTACAGTTGGAATCAATTCCTAGTGGATTCTGAATTCGTGACCCCGGATAATCTTTCGTCACCATCCCAAGTCATTGAAATTACCCCAACTAAAACAGATTCGACCCAACCAACTGAAACTAGTAGGACAAGTAGTTCTTCTACAGAGTCGAGTCCAAAGGAAAAATATAGAAATCAAACCAGCAAATATCATAAAGGAGAAATATAACTTAAGGGATCAGTTAGTAAAAGGCAACGATTTTCATCACAGGAGGAACCAGAAAAAACCTGAACGGTCGAGGCATGTTTTGAAAAAGAAGAAAATAGAATTATGACTCGCAGGATGAGAGGAGCATTGAAAACACCTCCTAATCAAGATCGAATTCAATGAGATATTATTAATGGTAAAGGATGAGCTGAAGATAAGAGGAAACAAGATGAATCTAAGTCATATCATCTCCGTAAACCCCATACCAAGCCTACTAACAAATTGAGACTAAAATTCAAATATCAATTTGATCCCTCTCTAAAGGATAACAAATTTATTGACATGGAATTTTCGCCTAGTAAAAATGTAAAGAAGTCTGGAAGGCAAAGCGTTAAAGTGAAGAAACCATTTCGATTTCCAGCTGGTCGAGGAAAAGAAGCATCCTCTCTCCAAGAATTTTTTGAGGATGAATCAGAGTCATTTTGAGAAAAGGAGAGAAAATTCACACAAGTTTTGGCAGGTTTGGAGGAATCCATTAATACTATTCCATGTTCTCGAGAACGTGAACCTATTCATCTCATGATTTTTGAAGATATAGAGGAGAAACTGTGTGTAAATCCTATTTCAGATAGGGAAGTGGATCCATATTTTACATCACCTCAGAAATCCCAAGAGGAGTATTCGATTGCACCCCTAATTAAGGAAGAAATTGCTTCAACAGACTCCCTGAAATTAAAGCATGAGAAGCTATCCATGGTTCAAAGAATAAAAAATTGAAGATACAGGTGAAGAAATACAAGAATTTAATCAAATAATTGAAACGGGAGAATCAATTGTTATAGGACAAAGCAAACAGAGCCAGTAATAAAAGAACTAAATTGATTATTAGAATCACAAAGGTATGTCGATTTGCTCAGGAACTAAAGAAAATCAATGCAAAGTTGTTGAGACATAAAAAGTATTGGAAAGAAGAATGCAAACAACAAAGAAAGGATGTTGCAGAGAGCACTGAAAATTGGGGATTTTAACATATCAGGGCACACACATTCTCTAGGATATGATGAAGAACCAAAACCGACCACCATAATTCAAATGAAGACAAGTTGGATCTCCAAATTCCTGTTGCATATGTTTGGGATTTCCAATTGGCCGAAAGCAATACCACCTGATAGATATCAATACTATAATTCCTAAGTCTTTAGCATTTTGCATAAACATAATTCCTAGTATTTTAGTTTAGCAAGTCGAATATGAGATAAGACTTTGAGACTTAGTTTTAATTTGATGAAGTGTCCCTCATAAATGGGATCTGGATCTTTTTTATTAAGAAGAAGCTTTGATGTTTAACTCCTGTTGGCAGGCGGTTCGATGAGGAAATGTCGCGGTACCGCCGACGCTGCGACACCTCGGACAAAGGCGCGAAAGGAGTATTTCATGTTAAAGAATATCGCAGTTGGCGGGTTTTGGGTCACTTGGACCATAAATTATGTAATAGTGAGTCAGTATACCGCGGTATGCGGGTTTTTGGGGTCACTTGGACCAAGTCAGTTAGATATTGGGTCAATTGTCCATAATGTCGGTTAGGGAGTCAGTTGTAAGTGGACAAATATTGTAAGGGAAAAAGCCTATAAATACATGAGAGTTGTAAGTGTTAGAGGACAAGCATGAATGAGATGAAGAAGACAAATTGGGTGCGAGATCTGTGTTTTTGCTAGTGTATGATCGCAACAGTAATATAATGATGTTTTGGTACAAACTTTGTGCAATGTTGCGATGTATGAATGTTGTTTAATGCAATGTATGCTTATTGTTGCTGTGGTGATAAATGCCGTGATTAAGTAGTATGTTCTATGTAGAATGTGATGATAAATGCTGCGATGAAGTAAATGGTATAACTCCTTTAATGCTTCGATGAAGTGATATGTTATAACTCCTTACCGAATGGTTAAAGTTCTGTCTAAGTACTGCAATAGATTCAGTCCATGCAGCCACAACTTTCCTCCTCCCTTGGCAGAAACACGGTTCCGTCTACTCTTCCTGGACACCTCGGGTGATACCTCATCCGCTCTGCGGGTGTTGCTGGGTGGGCTCAAACCTGCACGGGCCGGTGCCTAGGGAGACTACGGTATGTGTCGACAGTGAGGCGAACCCCTGTCGACTGAGGTCACGTTGGTCAACAAATGGTTTTGTTGCCAAGACCGTGTGCAGAGTAGAAGGAGGTCATGCTGTGGCACCCGACGAAGCCGGAGATACAAAAATGGTTCGATTAGAAGTTGTAGGAGTTTGCTGAAGGAGAAAGTCGGAATACGCGACTGACGGTAGATCACTGGGTGGGAAGATATATTCACGGCAGTCTGCATGAATGGTTTTTCTGTGAATTTTCGGTCATTCTGTATGAATGGTTGTCGAAGCTGACCTTCTAGAAGAAGAACTTCCAGGGTGGTGAGCTGACGGCTTGGACCCCGGAATTGATTCAGGAATTGCAGGAAGTCAATAATAAGGCATCGCGGGCTGTCGAAGTTTGGCTTGATATCATCTTGGAAGGATATATCACTGAATTCGTGGTCGACACGAAGAAATCCTATAGCGAAGCCGAAAGGTACTTCTTTCGAGGACCATGGGGAAGATTTCTGTTGTCGCTCCAACTGTTGATTAAGATGCTAATCTGCGAAAAGGGTATATTAAAGATGCACCTTGATCAGTAGATAGCCTGGTGGGTGGAGGTCATGTTTACCGTGACTACTGGGGAATGGTACATGGAATGGTAAAGGGGTAGATGGGTGCAGACCATGAGGAGACTGTGAGTGAAGCTGAGGAAGAAAGTGGTCGTACAAGAGGAGGAGTGAGATTTTGACAGGAAAAGAGGCAGAGGACGGGAGAAGGTCCTGCTGTGATCGGACCACAAAACCGCGAAGGAAGACCACATGGGATGAAGCAACCTCACAGTCCTAATAGGGACAACCAGGATACGCCCACGATAGAGGTAGGACCAAACCCCAGCACCAACATATCCACACCTCCGCTCACTAACTCTCAGCCAACAAGAAACACTACTTCGACACCACCGAGTTCGTCAACACCGCAGAAGTTAATTGGTAGTAGCATAGCGACAGGAGGAAGGAAGCCCAGGATGGCGGGCGATGATGCTAAGTTACCGTTGTTCCATGGAAGTGCGATAGACAAACCAGAACAGTATTGGTTTTTGTGTGAAGCGGTCTGGACCATGAAACAGATCACTGATGCCAATGTTAAGAAAGGACAGTTAGCCACGACTTTGCGAGGTCGTGCATTAGATTGGTTCATGAAGTTTATTTTAGTCCCTACAGGGGCCCCATAGAAGTCACTAGATGAGATTCGGGATGGACTAATTGCTTAATTTAGACGGCCTAAGTCGGAGGCTAAATATATTACTGAATTGAAGGAAATTAAGTAGTACCCCAATAAGACGGTATGGGATTTCAACCAGCGATTCAAGATGCTGATGGAAAAGGTTAGTTTTGATATGAGCATTGTCCAACATAAAGAATGGTTCATTGCAGCACTGTTACCCCACATTCGGCTACCACTGATGTAGCAAAACATATCGACGCCTAGTGAAGCTCTAGAGATTGCAATGCGATTGGAGGCGTCATCGATCAGAGATAATGCAGCTGGGATGTCGCAGATACAGACACAGCTTGCTAACCTGACTATACAGTTGCAATATTTGAAGAAGAACAAGGAATAGCGTGATGAAGTATGGTGTACGCGATGCCGAAGAGAAGGGAATACGAAGGATAATTGCCCGGATTTTCGTAATTATTTGGTGTCAGGGGCACCAAACCCGTTGAATGGCAGCAGTATGCCGTGGTGTCGCATTTGTCACGTGTTTGGGCACAGTCACGATAATTGCCCATACATGCAGAAAATGGTCACAACCCCGTGAAATCTTTACTGCACATTCTGCAAGTCGGTGGGTCACGATGACAAGGATTGTCATGCATATGGGTTGCTGCAGGAGAGGATGTGTGATGCGTTCTACGTCAAGGATGATCAGCGTGCGGTGCAACAACCGCAAGTAGCCCAGCCGCTACCGTAGCCACAGATGCAGTTTGCACCACAACAACTGCAGCAGTTCATGCCGCAATACACCTCGATGCAGATGACTCCCCCACAGCTACAATATGTACAACAACCGCAGTATGCACCACAAGGGCAAGGGATTCCACCAGCACCAATGCAGCAACAATACCAGCAGCAGGGCGGCTACCGAGGAGGCTACAGGGGTGGACGCGGTGACGGATTTGGTCATGGAGGAGGAGGCCAAGGTGGTCGTGGACTTGTTCAATGTTACCACTATGCGGTATGGGGGCATTATCAGCGCGACTGCCCACTGCTGTAGAATCAGTGTACGTTTTGTTTTGGTAATGATCATACGGTTGAGAATTGTCCACAGTTGATTGCACGATGGCAGGCTGGGAACGCTCCGCAGCTATAGAATCAGGCCCAGCCACAACAACCAGTACAGAACCTGGTACAACAAATAGTAAAGAACCATCCCTCACGACCACCACCGAACACCAATCAAAATATCAGTCAACCAGGGAATTTGCAGCAGAACCAGACGCAAGGTGCAAATATTGCAACCATTTCTGCAGAATCGTGACCACAAGATGCTTTGGTGGCTGTTGTCACTCATGGAGGCAAGACGACTGGGGAAGATAGTTTGCCACCACTGATTTGGTTGGCTGGTCAGAAGACGGTACCCTTCGACATTGATATAGAGCGAGAGACATTACTGGAGGCACGTCGCAATTTGGATAAAGACCGCAGTAAGGCTTTTGTTTGCAATATGCCTCCTGTCTTTGATGCCACATCAGACGCCGATCGAACACCACCACCAGGGACATTGCAGAAGTTCCTTGAAAGATGTCTGTCATTGGCACGAGACCTGGATGTCCTGGTTGAGATTGAGGGATGGTTGCAGCGATTTCCAAAAGGACGGCAGGATTTGGCAGTAAACTCCTTACAGCGATGGAAGACTGGCAAGGAAATGCGAATGAGTATTCAGATTGGTGACTATGATGTTGACTCTGTGATTCTTGACCTTGGTTCGGATGTTAACATCTTAAACAAGCAGGCTTGGTAGAAGATGGGGAGTCCCCCATTGAGATTGTCTCCTGTGCAGCTCCGGTTGGCTAACCATGCGAAGGTAACACCCATTGGGCGAGTTCCGCGACTCACGATTGATAATGAAGGCACAAAGACTTATGTTGATTTTGATGTTATCGAAGTAGTTGAGGGAGGAAGCTCTTACCCAGCACTCTTGGGGATCAGATGGGATAACGGCAGTGGAGCTGTAATCAACTTGAAGAAGCGCATGATGACCTTTGAGAATTGCGATTTCAGAGTTATAGCCCCTTTGGATCCGGCTGAAGGATGCCGCTACGTGAAGCCTGTAAAAGATGACGATCCCGCTAGATGGGACCATGCATTCAATATTTCTGAATATTATATTCATCCTACCGCCTACGGTAAGTTGGAGTGGTGCAACGAGAGCTCTGCGTCTTTCGACTCTGATGATGCATTGGAATATTGGCAGAATCGAATGCATGAAGTATCAGTCCGCAAATGTGGTTTAGTTACGCAATCCTTATGTCATGTTGCGACAGAAATGATCACATTACCTGTCTATGAGGGGTTGCCTGGCCTAAACACCTTTGTATCAGAGTTTGAAGACCGCATCCCAGAACCACAGCGATTGCTAGCCTTGGAGGAAGCACTAAAGGCTGCTCCAGCACGATGGTGGGAAACACATAAGAAATTCATTAAAGATTGGTCACAGTGTCGAAGGTTGATGATGGTTCGGTTCGGTGATACCGAAGTTTATCACACTGGAAAGTATGATGGTCGGACTGATCCCACCTATCATGTGATGGAGTGCCAACGATTATGGGTAGCGCGACCCAGAGACGAGTGGGTCCATGCTTTTGTCCATACTTTGGATGAGATACCACGCTCGTGGTACACGGCAACCGAGTTGCGCCGCGACATTACAACATGGGGGGAGTTGACGATCTGTTTCACTCATACGTTCACTTTTGCGAATACCAACCCTGATGTCCATAACGCCTTGCAGCTCATTCGCGACGTGATATTTCAAGTTGTTCCAACGGCCTACCCTGTCGACCCACACACTCACTGTCAGATGCAGTCTCTCATGGAGTGCTTCAACATCAGTGGTGGCCCGGAGGACGATGATGATCCCCAGAATGTTAACATTCCCAAATCTGAAGGAAGTCGTGATGTAGTCCCACTTGTTGTGCCAAGTAATCTGTTTAGTCAACCATTGCAGCTTCGCAAGATGAATATCGGCACCAAAGCTACTCCCAAGTTTTCTAATGTTAAGGATTATTGGGATGATGAGATGATGAGTAAGGTTACCGAGTTACTGCATGAGTTTCAGGATGTGTTTCCCACAAATTTTTCCGAAATGAAGGGAATCCTGGGTGATTTAGGAGAGATGAAGATTCCATTGAAACCAGATGCTAAACTCGTCCGACGGCGACCTTATCGGCTAAATCCGCGACACAAAGAAAAGGTCAAGGTGGAACTTGATTGGATGTTGGATGCTGGTATTATCAAACCTGTGGAAGAATCCGAATGGATCAGTCCTATGGTGGTGCAGGACAAGAAAATGGGTGAAGTGCGCATTTGTGTCGACTTGCAAAAGTTGAACGATGCCTGCTTACATGACCCTTTTTCGACCCGGTTTATTGATGAAGTACTTGAAGGAGTGGGTGGCCAGGAGATGTACTCTTTCACTAATGGATTCTCTGGCTACCATCAGATTCGCATTGCCAAGGAAGATCGCCATAAGACAACTTTCGTTATTGAATGGGGTTGCTTTCAGTACACGGTCATGCCGTTTGGTTTGAAGAATGCACCTGCGATATTCTCCAGGGTTGTTGTTGCCGCATTCAAATATTGTATTCAGAAGTTTCTGTAGGTATATATGGATGATTGGACCGTTTATGGATTGATTCGTGATCATTTGGCCAATCTATGGTTAATGCTTGAGCGATGCCGACAACACCAGATATTGCTGAACTTGAAGAAATGTATTTTCTGTGCACCATTTGGGATATTGTTGGGTCATATTGTGTGTAAGTAGGGATTGTTGGCTGATCCAGCCAAAATTGCGCTTATTTTGGGGTTGCAAACATCGACCACAGTTAAGCAGTTGCACACGACCTTGGGTCATATGGGATATTATCGCAAGTTCATTAGGGGGTATACTGTGATTACTGCCCCTATGGAAAAGTTGTTGAAGAAGGATGCGGCATTCCAGTGGAACCCAGAATGTCAGGATAGTTTTGAAATGCTCAAAGCAAAGATGGCGTTAGCCCCAATCTTGGTCTTTCTGGACTTAAGTAAGGAATTCCATGTCCATGTTGATGCTTCATCGGTTGCACTAGGGGCTGTATTGGCTCAACCAGGAGAAGATGAAATTGATCATCCCATTGCTTTTTCCAGTCGGAAGCTTTCCTCTGCAGAACGCAGTTACACTACCATAGAACGTGAAGGTCTGGCCATGGTTTACGCGCTGCAGAAATTCAGGCATTATTTGTTGGGTGGCCACTTTAAAATGTTCACTGATCATTTTGCATTGAAATACTTGGTCAATAAGCCTGTGTTGGGGGGGGGGAGATCTGTCGGTGGCTACTTTTGTTTCAGGAGTTTGATTCCGAAGTCATTGTGAAACCGGGACGGTTGAATGTTGGACCCGATCATTTGTCACGGATTGATACAAGGGAGGAACCGACTAATATTGAAGACAGGTTGTTGGCTTCCCAACTGTTTCATGTTGTCGCTGCTGATTAATATTTTGATGACATCCTTCAGTTTCTGGTGACCAGCACCGCACCCGATGACTTTACCACTACTCAGAAGAAGCAATTAGTCGTCAAGGCTGCTGACTTTCAACTGATCGTGGGAGAGTTGTATAAATTGGGTGCCGATGAGATATTGCGCAGATGTGTCTTACCGCATGAGCAAGTGCATATATTGGCTGAGGCACATGGTGGAGTAGCAGGAGGACATTATGGTGGCCGGGCGACTGCCCAAAAATTACTGCGTGCAGGGCTTTGGTGGCCCACGTTACATAATGATGCGACAAACTATGCATGGTCTTGTGATGTTTGTCAACGAACTGGCAAGCTGTCCAGACGTGACGAGATGCCACTGCTACCTCAAATAACATTGCAACCGTTTGAAAAATGGGCTGTGGATTTTGTAGGACCGATACATCCACCAGGGAAACGCATAGGTGCACGGTATATTATCACGGAGACATAATACTTGACCCGATGGGCTGAGGCAACACTTGTAGTTGATTGCTCCGCCACAACGGCTGCTCGATTTTTGTTTGACCACATTATCACTCGTTTTGGCTGCCCCAAGATATTGCTGAGTGATCAAGGCAGCCACTTTCTTAATCGCACTATCAGTGCATAGACGGAAGAATTGCAGATACAACATAAGAAGAGTACACCCTATCACCCACAGGTGAATGGAACGGTGGAAGCGTTTAACAAGGTATTGGAGCATGCGTTGACAAAGGCGTGCAATGCGAATCAAGACAACTGGGATTTGAAAGTTCCAGCTGTATTGTGGGCCTATTGCACCACATGTAAAAGGTTGAATGGTCAACCACCTTTCAAGATGGTATATGGGAAGGAAGCAATTATGCCTATGGAGTCATCTAGATAAACACAAGATGACGACATGTTTTGGCACATGGCACGCTGGGCCGGTACGATCAGCATAATGTGAGGAGATTGCTCACACGTTGGCACGTAGGATCTTCGGTGACAGTATGGCCACCCCTCCGGTTGTGTCAGTTGATGGGGTCACACACACAGATGAGAGATAGTGGGACATCATTCCCACTGTCGTAACCTGGGAACGGTTCGTCTATAAATAGCTGAGGCAGCTGGCAGTTCACTACAATGAAGTTATTCCGAAATAGAGTGGTTATGTTGGTTGATCAATTTGTGAGTTGAGTTGTGAGGAATTCCAAGGAGGTTGTGGAAATGCTTCACTTTGTTTCCCGTGGTAGCACCCCAGGGGCCTTGCGAGCCCAAACGACGAGTGTCCCTGAGCGCCCTGATATGGTGGGTGCACTTACACTGTGTTATGCCCGAGATGAGGGTCAGTTCAACATGTTTAATTATATAGTAGTTGTTCGAAGGATCGTGCTTTTCTCGACCAATGAGGTGGTTGGGACGGTAGCTCCTCGACCATAAAAGGAGCTGGTTGCCGGTGCGAAACAGATGTACCAGAGTCATCTGAGAAGTTCGCATCTGGGTACTGTTTGTCGGTACCATTCCAAGAGACTGGAGGATGAGTTTGAGAAGTACATGACAGCAAGTCGGGTGATGACTAGTAGATAGACATGACCATGCATCGACGATCAGTGTAGCAGAAGGAGTAGGACAACACCGCGTGATCCAGACAACAAGAACAGTTACTGGAACATAGTTCGACTGCACTACATCCAGCAGTTGACGTGGCTTGAGGGCGAGCCACAAGATTGTGTTGGTTTCCTGTTGGCAGGCGGTTTGATGAGGAAATGTCGCGGTACCTCCGACACCGCGACACCTTGGACGAAGGCACGAAAGGAGTATTTCATGTTAAAGAATACTGCAGTTGGCGGGTTTTGGGTCACTTGGACCATACATTATGTAATAGTGAGTCAGTATACCACAATATGCGGGTTTTTGGGGTCACTTGGACCAAGTCAGTTAGATATTGGGTCAATTGTCCATAGTGTCGGTTAGGGAGTCAGTTGTAAGTGGACAAATATTGTAAGGGCAAAAGCCTATAAATACATGAGAGTTGTAAGTGTTAGAGGACAAGCATGAATGAGATGAAGAAGACAAATTGGGTGCGAGATCTGTGTTTTTGCTGGTGTATGATCGCGACAGTAATATAATGATGTTTTGGTACAAACTTTGTGCAATGTTGCGATGTATGAATGTTTTTTAATGCAATGTATGCTTATTGTTGCTGTGGTGATAAATGTCGTGATTAAGTAGTATGTTCTATGTAGAATGTGATGATAAATGTTGCGATGAAGTAAATGGTATAACTCCTTGAATGCTGCGATGAAGTGATATGTTATAACTCCTTGCCGAATGGTTAAAGTTTCTGTTTAAGTACTACAATAGAGTCAATCCATGCAGCCACAACTTTCCTCCTCCCTCGGCGGAAACATGGTTCCGTCTGCTCTTCCTGGACGCCTCGGGTGAGACCTCATCCACTCTGCGAGTGTTGCTAGGTGGGCTCAAACCTGCCCGAGCCAGTGCCCAGGGAGACTGCGGTATGTGTCGATAGTGAGTCTAACCCCTGTCAACTAAGGTCACATTGGTCAACAACTCCTAGTGTATTTTTAGCAAATAGATATCTCTCGAACCTCATAGAAGTGTCATGTTTCTTATGTTGAAAAGTCTATATATTTTAGAAGGAATTATAAAGAAGGGGTTTGATTTTTGGGATCTACA
Organism: Larix kaempferi; assembly: GCA_027924585.1. NCBI lineage: Eukaryota > Viridiplantae > Streptophyta > Pinopsida > Pinales > Pinaceae > Larix > Larix kaempferi. The sequence goes on along the minus strand of BSBM01000751.1, from coordinate 4,920,715 downwards.
TGATGGTCACCCTCTATCGTAAGAACATATTACAATTTGCTTTGAACTCTATTGATGAATGAAATATGAGTCTTGTGCCTTCTTATTTGTTAATGGCTGATTGAATGGGTTATAGAACTATATGCACTGCATAATTTCGATTATAGAACTAGTGATATAAACGTTGTTTATAAACATTGCCCTTGGTTTTAAATATGTTCCTTCTAAATTTCTTTATGTAACTATGTTATATATGAAATGAAAAATGAAGCATAAAGGATATGGCTTATTTCTTTGATGTATTTGTTTCAACCTTGTGATTATGATTACTGAGGTATCTGGCTCATCACTTTAAACTTGTATTCATAGTTTATGTTGTAATATGTGTTATTCGTATGCTCTTGTGTAGACCTTCCTTATACCCATCTTTCAACCAACTTTTAAAATCAGCCAAATGCATTCTATCTCCCTTCTCATGTGCCATAGATTTTCCCTGTAGCAGTCTAGAAAAAACCTTAGGGATAACAGATACCATCCATCACCACATTTCCCTTCAACCTATTATGTGTAGATAGTCAATACTAAGCAATGTGTGAAGGATGGTCTAGATAACTCTATTGGTCAACCCATTATTGTCGACAACCTAACTTGAATCAAGCATCTCATTGTGGACATAAACACCATAAAGTAAAATGCCTTACAACGTAAACATAAAATATATAAAGAGTAATGCAATCAATAAATAAAAATGGTTAATATTTCACTATTGATTGGACAAGGTTATGTTATATCACTTGTGTATGGGGATTTTTTTGCCCATATTTTTGCCTCAGTGATTAGGCTAAGATTTAGTTTTCAGAGCATGTAGATGTGATCAATGTTGAGTTTCTATCAGTTGGTGCCATGCTTTTTCCTTATGATGATGCCATGCCATGTATTCATATATTGCCATTTCATGCCCAAGGATATATTTTATGGATTATTCCTTTGATTGATGATTGTATGTCATATGTTTTCATGTTACCTACAATGATTGATTTCGATAAGCATGGTTAGTAGAGATTGCTAAATTATTGATAAATATTCATAAACATACAACAATAAATTTAATAACTTGTAAATCAATAGAAAGAATCTATTAGTCTAGCCTCCTATCCATACAAACACCAAATAATTAAACAGTAAGTAAGAGATGAGAAAAATAGATATTACACTGGATATACATGATACAATCCCAAATGGGGAAATGTCCACAGGAAGGTATGATCTTCTTTATTCTTCAGAAATCTTCAATTTTACACTTTAGCTCCACCGCATATGCTTATCACAACTTTACAATGATGTTCACAATATATCAACATCACACCCAAAAGGGTCTCCTTCACCTCTATTATATAGCTAGAGGTATGGAAGAATAACATCCCATAATGCATGTGGGATAAATGATTTTCCACCTCCTTATATAGTTAATGGTAATAGGAGAATATTACTCCATGATGCATGTGGGATAACTCAATTTACATAAGATAGAGATAATTATGCCTTCATTAGCTAGATAAGACATCATAACATCTTACAACATCACACTAGACATCTTTACACTTGCAATATTAACATTACACATTCCAACACTCCCCTGTAATGATGACTGGGTAGAAGGAACACACATGGAGGAAGATGGTATTACATTAACATCTTCCCTTGATAAAAACTTCCCACATTCTGAACAAACTTCGAAGATGCACAAACTCCGCTTCTGTCATGGATTTGGTGAAGATATATGTTGCTTGTTGTTCCATGGGACAATACTCCAAACAAATAACACCATCCACAATAAGATATCAAATATAATGAGTATCAAGGTCAATGTATTTAGTCTTGGAGTGATACACTAGATTGTATGCAAGCTAAATTGCACTCTGATTATCACATCTTAACTTGGTACGAGACTTATGAACCAATATAAGTTTTGTAAGAACATGTCGAATCCACATTGTTTCTTTAACTTCCATGTACTCCTCTTCACAAGAAGAAAGAGAAAGAGTTCTTAACTTCTCACTGGACCATGAAATCACAGTTGAACCAAGTTGAAATATGTACCCTGCAATAGATCTTCTATTTGAATAATCCCTTGCCCAATCAGAATCTATATAACCAAGAAATGAAATTGTAGCCTTTCCATAACAGAAAACATCATAATACAATGCCCTCTGTAAATATATGAGAATTCTCTTTGCTAATTTTCAATGGATTTCATGAGGCTTTTGTATAAACCTCAATACCATGCTAACTACAAAATGGATACCATCCTTGTTGTGTGTCAAAATATATCAAAGTCCCCACAAGCTAGCAATACAAAGTGGCATCAACAAGAGGAGTACCACAATCAATAGTTAACTTTACACTGGTCTGAAATGGCGTTGGTGAAGGCTTACAATCACTCATATGAAACTGAGCAAGTAAATATGTAGGATACTTAGGTTGATAAAGGAATATATCATCATCCATATGACAAATATGAAGACCCAAAAAAATAGTGCAATAGCCCTAAATCTGTAATTTCAACTTGATGCTTAAGATTATTCTTCAATTCCTATGTAAATGCAAGTTGGTTTCCAATACGGATTAGATCGTCCACATAAAGTACCACAATGAGGACATCATTAGCTTTACACTGTTCTTAACATACATATTTGGATCAAATATACACCATTTGAAACCATTCTTCAAGAAAATAAGTATCAATTTTCTCATACCAAACTCTAGGTGTCTGTTTAAGACCATATAAAGACTTGTTTAATTTGCATACCAAACTTGAAGTTTCACCAATGATAAAACAAAGTGTTTGTTGCATATAATGTTTTCAGAAGATCACCATTCAAAAAGTACTCTTGAAATACATTTGGTGTATTTTCCATTGATAAGATGCAACAAGAGAAAGTATGTTTCTTATTGTGTTCATTTTAGCAACTGGAGCAAAAGTTTCAGTATAATCTATACCTTCTTGTTGAGAAAAAAATTTTGCTACTAAATGGTCTTTGTATTTTTCAATTTGTCATTCTATAGTAAACTTTGTTTTATAAATCCATTTACAACCAATTAAATTCTTTCTAGGAAAAAGGGGAACAAGAGTCCAAGTATTTTTTTTCATTAATGAATCTTACTCCGCAGTCATTTTTTTCCCATTCAAGTGTGTCTTTATATTGAGAATATGTGGAAGGATCATCTATGGCCAATACTTTTGTCATGAGGTCAAAGTCAGATTTATTCCTTCAAATATCAAAAGGAATACCAATTTCAAAACTTGCGGATTCAAGATTTTTTCAGGTCCAAATGCGAAGAGGAGTAGTGGTGGGAACCACTCTATTATCTTTGGAACATTCAAATGGATCACTCGAAGAAGAAGGTGTACTAGGATCTAGATCAATTGAAAAAGTAGAGGAAGTAGTAATAGATATAGGAGAAATAGAAAATTAAGGCAAATTCAAGGTAACATGAGGTTCAACAAACTCAGGTAGAGAGGAGACTTCATTGAATCGAACATCTGACTGGACGATAACACCTTAGGGAGATGGATCAAATAACATGTAAGGTTTGGAATCCTCATTGTAACCAATGAAAATACATATGTGAGACTTGGGTTCTAACTTTTTTTATATTTCATCCGGAATATGTTCCCAACATTCCCTGCCAAGTATTTTAAAGTTTCTAATATCGGGTTTCCTTCCACTCCATTTTTCTTCGGGAGTAATATGCAAAACTGCTTTAAGGACTCTATTTAAAATATGGTTAGCACAACAAATAACTTCAACTCAAAGTCTTTTATGTAATCCTTTATAATAAAGCGTACAACTAGCCATTTCAACCAAAGTTCTATTTTCCCTTTCATCTATCCTGTTTTATTGAGATGTATAAGGAACATTATTTTTATGTTGAATTCTATGCTTAAATAAATATGCAGTAAATTCATTTTTAGTGAATGTCCCACCATTATCACTTCTTAATGTGTTAATATGTAGTGCCCCATTTTTATTATAGGATATATACTTTGATTATGACTATTCTTTAAAGGCATTTAGTCATGAATGACTTGGTTAAGTGTGGCTTAGACAATGTGATATTTATGTGACATTGATGATGATTTTGGATGCTTATGTTGTGAGGGATATGTTATGATCCCATTGATAAGTATGCTATGATTATGTTAGGATTTCACTAATGATTATGCTATGATGTTGATGTAGATAGACAGCTCATATGATCATGAAATGATTTGATGTTGATCAAATGTTATATGTGTACGTTATGATGGTTAAGATGTTATAAGATTTTATCATGATTCGATAGATTGAGTGAATGTGCAACATGGAAAAGTTTATTAACGTTTATGCTTATATATATATAATATATATATATATATATCATGTACTTTGATGAGTTGTCGAGTGTGACATGTAGATCAGGTACATGTGACGCAAATAGGCGTCGATATTCCTTGGACTCAGAATGAGTCACAAATCAATAACAGGCATTGCCAACCTGGTATATACATGTGATTATGTGGAAATCTTGGAAAAATATTTGATGCACGTGATGTGCATGGACTTGGAATAAGTTGAATACATTGACAAGTGATGTCAAGCTATGATTCATGTTTTATTTGAAATCTTATTTTATAATATTTGATGCATGTGGTGTTTACGTGTAGGTCTTGGATGTGATTTCCAATCAATCCACATGAGGGGACGGGGCTGAACCTGATACAAGTTAAGTCTAGCCAATGTTCGCGCAATGAGTACAATTAGAGTGAGCGAGGCTCCGAATCATCAGGTGTGTGTTGTCATGAGGGTAGGCCATAGTACGGTCACTCACGAATTATATGGTTGGGGGTGCGCAATAAGGAAACATCCAGGGAATATCTAAAGGAAGTGTAGGAAGTATGGCACCTTGATATCCCTGGTCGCGATGAAAATGCGACGACTAATTAATTCATAATTGGGCAAGGGAAATAAGAATTAATAAAATATAAACTAAAAATGGATTAATCCAACAAGTAATAATAACAAACTAATAATAATAATAATAATAAAACAATTATAATGATGACAATATAATGAATCTAATAATAATAATAACAAGATAAAAATTAAATATAATAATAATAATCCCACAGGGGTGTAGCTCAACCGACGATTCACTTGATATGAAGGAAATGTTGCAAATGGAGGTCATGAGTTCAAATCACCCCGGCTTACCCGTGCCCCATGCTTGCGGGTTGTGTGGGTGCACCTAGGGGTATAGAGGTAGAGATTGGACCCCTGGACCCTGTGTCACGCGAGTACCAACCCCATCCCAGTTGTCGATTCCCTTAGTTACTGAATAATAATAATAATAAATAATAATAATAATAATAATAATAACAACAACAAGACAAACATTAGAAATAATAATAATAATAAAATCAAATAAGATAAACTTTAGGAATATGAAAATAAAATAAAATAAAAGGGGGCAAGAAAATAAAGCAGGCCAACTGCTATAAAAGAAAGAAGGAAGGAACTTGAGACATCTCTTCCTTGCAAAAGAATTTTGGAGACGGCTTGGGTTGTGGAGGCAGCTTGGGATGTGGCTCCTGTCTAGGTGATTATTGGAGGGTGTGGTAGTGGTTCACTATGATATAAGTGGGGGTGGGATCCCCCCTAGCAGAGAGTCTGGTATCATAGTTCATTGGCTAGCAAAGTGTCGTGAGTTGTCACGGCTCGGGGGTCCCAGAGGAATAAGAGTACTCTAGGGTATGGTAGGGATACCAATGGATCAATATGGCTTGGAAATCTTGAAGACTAATCTTGCAGTGGATTTGGCGGAAACTCCAACCTTCGGCTTCAACCTCAACCTTCAACACCTAGCGATTTTTTAGGTATTATATGATTATTGTTTTCCATTATGAAATATGCATTGAATGAAATTGGATTAATTTAATGTTGAAAGTTTATATCTATTGGTAGTATAAAAGATTCTATACATTTTTGTTATCTATAATATGTGTTAAAAGAAAATAAAAATAAATGTTGCTAGATTCAGTTTCGGATCTATTTTGTGATTAGTGCATATTAGATTTAGCTAGCCCCGAGGAGGAGCTCCACATTTGGTATCATAGCATGGTTCAAATTCTCGAACTTGAGGGCTCATTGTTGCTTTCCTCATTTAAAATATAGATCTACCTTTGTTTTGAAAGAAATTGTTGAGCTAAATCTATTTTAAGTTGTATTGGATATTAATAGTTTTTTAATAAATAAATAAATAATTAAAAAAAAGAAAAAGAATAGAGTTCAATAGCTTGAAAAGGTGTGTTCTACTATAGAGTTGATCCATTGTGGTTCTGTTAAAAAGAGTTTTAAAATGTTGTGATAAATCATTTATATGGTTGCCTTAAGAGGTTGTGGTAGATTCTTATCTGTGATGTGCCTGTTATTCTATAAAAATGGTTCATGATTTTAGAAAATTTATGTGCATGTGTAGAGAATGCATTAAATATTGACAATAGTTGTGTGATTCTACGCATTCAGTTTCAATAGGTTATGCATGATGCTTAAATTTTATGCAATAGGACCCAGAGCGCATCAACTGCGTGGAGTCATAAATTTCATGATTAACGTAAATCTGTTGTTTAAATTTCATTATTGAAACTAATTGTTACTAGATTTGAATCTGTTGTTTAAATTTCATTATTGAAAGTAATTGTTACATATTTCATGAACCGGTTGTTAGAGTATGTGATAGATCTTGTTGTAATTGTTGATTACTACAATTCGTTGGATGTAGATGTGGGGTAAATATGTTTGTATATAATGAATGTCTGCTAAAGGTATGTGGCAAATCTATGATTTATATGTGCGATATAAATCCGCAAGGCTTCAACAATATTCGGCATCCCACGACCCATGAATCAGGTCGGTACAGCTTCATTTCATGTTCCTAGTTATTTCTAGGAATGGAATATTATCTAAATAAAGAAGCCAGGTTATTCCTGTTTAAAATCACTATGATTGTGTATCTAGGGTTCTTATATTCTAGACTTTTCTTCTTCTCAATGGTAATTGTTATTTATACAGTGTTTATTATAAGTTGTAAATCGTGGTTTAACGAGTAATGGAAGGACCGTTGTGGTATGTGTACTTATATTTATGTTGAGCAATTCCACATACAGATATATTTAAATGTTGCGGCATAGATCTGCTGGGTAGATCCGTATTTGTTTACTTGTTTTAACATGGTGACATAGAACAATGGTGAGGGCATGCCCTTACAGATGTATCTAAACTTGAATTTTTGCATTAGACTCAACTGTAAATCCATATGGAAGTGCACCAAGCATATCTGGTATGTACGTTATGATGGAAGTTGTTGCATAGATCTAGTGTATCGATCCACCTTGCACCATTTTTAAAAATTAAATAGATAGGTTGTTACATAGGTCTATATTCTACTATGTCAAAGGTCGATAGGCGGACCTATGTAAATCATTAAATTCTCACTATATCGATGGGTTTGAAATGCCTATGTTTACGGTGAAGATTATGCTAGTTGATCTTGGCACTATCCATATTAATTGTATGCTATGTATTATTATCGTTCATGGAAGGATTCGGGACAAGATTCGAGTTTAGATCCATGGCTTAATCTGCTACCATAGTATTAGAATTTAGATTGCACAACAATCACAACACTAGGTTCTGATACATGTGAAAATCCAACCTAGATCTAGATAGCAAAAACAATCTCACTTAGAATTATTTGCACAAAGAGATAACAAGAATAGAGAAGAAATATTGAACAAAACACTAGAGGAAAATCACTCCAGTGGGAATAATTCCACTCTGATATTATTCATTAACATGAGTATAATATATAGATGCTCCCAGGAGGAAAACTTGAGAGACTTAGTGGAAAGTTGAGTAGCTCAAAATAATGAGGGCTTACCTGAACTAATTCCCCACTAACTAACATTAATGCCATCCACCTCATACTTGGACCTCACAAATTGGTCAATAACACCTATGAGAGCCATGAGTGGATAATTATGAACCTATGTGTGGACCAAAGTAGTGGAGTAGTGGTTTTATGAGCACTAGTGGCCATTAATACACCAATTTGACCAAATTAATGATGTAGCGTCCTTAGACTCCTTAAAACAAGGAAATGGCATAACTTACTCATAAATGCATGCATTGACTCCCAAAACCAAGGAAATATGGTGCTCTTGTGGACATAAAAGGTGGATAAGGCATATCACTAGTCTAAGTAGTCAAATGTGGACAAACATGTGGTCGAAGACACTAGACTAGGCACGAATGAACCAAACAACACTAGGTAGAAAAACATAACGGTCCATGGAATGTCTATGATGGGAATATTGTTCTAACACCCACCCTTAAGAAAAAATGGTAGCATGAGAAAATAGGGCCCAAGAAACAAATGCTTATGGTCACCCTTTGCAATTTATTAATCCATATAAAACGAGGAAAGAGGCAAAACCACTTGGGAAAAATCCTCCCTAAAAAATGGACATGAAAGAGATATCAAAACTTATGCTCTCCAAACTAGATGAATATGTCTGGGGGAATATTCTTCTTGGGAAGAAGAGGAATGTGCTCAACTAGATCATGTACATGTACAGTTTCATGATGGAAACTGAAGCCATGTAGAACAACTGAGTAACACTGATAGTAGAGGGAAGGTCTCCCTTCAGACTTGATCTTTGAACCAACCAGGGTGCCAGGTCCAAAAGATACTTGAGATGCTTTAGAATAAGTGACCCCAAGTGAATCATAAGGCTCTTGAAGCATCAACTTTGAACCATGAGAGTTGTAATAAGCTCCAAGAAAGAGGAACAAGAGTCCCAAGTGTTCCAAGGTGATGGCTAAGCCTTCTCCATATTCTGTGCAACTCTGAAAATCAGTGCTAGAAATCATATAGGAATACATAAAAAGCATGGATCTAAGGAGGGTGAATGCTATAACTCCAAGCTTTGATCCTTCTTCCATAACATCCAAGGGATCACTCTTTCGCACACTAGCAGAATCAACAGAAGAACCATGGAAGAACAATGATGAGAGGTGGAAGGACTTCTCTTCAACAGTATTGATGGAAACAACTTGTATATTATCTTCATGAAAAACGCCTTCATGGAAAATAAAGGAATCAACAGAGGAATAAAGTTGAATTGGATCATTTGTTGAGTTTTCTGCCATTTCTTCATGTACCTGCAAACAACACTCTTTGAAATTCCTTACTTCAACAGCATGCCTGAGAAAGGCCAAAAGACGAAACCAAATGATCAAAGGTAGTAACTAGAATCAACTATGGAAATTGTTTTGCATCGGACTATCTCTTATACCATATTATAATTTAGATTGCACAACAATCACAACACTAGGTTCTGATACATGTGACAATCCAACCTAGATCTAGATAGCAAAAACAATCTCACTTAGAATTATTTGCACAAAGAGATAGCAAGAATAGAGAAGAAATATTGAACAAAAAACTAGAGGAAAATCACTCCAGTGGGAAGAATTCCACACTGATATTATTCATTAACATGAGTACAATATATAGATGCTCCCAGGAGGCAAAATCGAGAGACTTAGTGGAAAGTTGAGTAGCTCACAATAATGAGGGATTACCTAAACTAATTCCCCACTAACGAGCATTAATTCCATCCAACTCATACTTGGACCTCACGAATTGGTCAATAACACCTATGAGATCCCACACAAGCTCCAACACTCCAGCTCCATACATTGGCAACCACAACACACGAGTCAAGGATCGCTTGAAATATGAGCGTAGGAAATATGATAACACAGAGGGTTTGGAATCAGAAAGTGGCATGTTCGATAGCTTTATTGTTGTGTGTAAGTTCATCTCTGATCTACATTTGGTTTGCTGTAAGATGAGACCTCACTCCAATCAATAAATGGGATTCACAAAGGACTGGACACTAGAATAAATGTAGATGTTAAGGAATAAGGTTCCAAAGATGGGTTTGAAGACTCTTTTCGAGATTCTTTGTTGAGACATGTAGCGGAAGAAATTTTGCAATTGGAAAAAGAAGGTCGAGTCAAAAGAATTGCAAATGACAGAGGAGGAGAAAGGTTCTAAAGAATATCGTGCATGTGTCTTGTGGATGGAGACATGCAGTTGCAAATTATATACAAAAGTAGTGTATTCTCCTGAGGCAGGGGCATACATCATGAGTTTATGCTCATATGGAGAGAGCTCAAATGGTCAAAGCCACAGGTGTCAAAGACTCCAACTACCAATGGAAATCTACGGTTCAAAATTGAAGCCATGAAGAGATCAACGATTTGAGATCATTTCGCTGGAGAAAATGCTCGGAGGTTAAAAGTTAAGAAATGGTGCGGAATCAAAACCACGCTGCCACATGTCAATGTGGTGTCATTCCACTATCGAAAAGCAATAAAAGAAAACCATTTTCTATGGCAACGAAAACTACTTTGGGAGTTATAAAAGGGAAAGGAGGATGCTCTTGTCACCAAGAACATAGCTACAGGAGAGAGTATTTATGGAGAGAAAACGATCAGCATCCAGAATGAAGATAGTATAGAGTATGGAACCCTTTTCATTCAAAGTGGTCATTCTTGGCTGAGTTGATAATATCTGGATTGAACTTGGAACTCATACGGTATATCTAGGTGGCACATTTGGTACTATTGTTTCACATATATTCAACATTGTTGGTCCAACTGGCATTATGTATACAGTAGAAAGGTCACACCGAAGTGGATGAGATGTAGTAAACATGAAAAAAGTGCACAAATGTTATACCTATTATCGAAGATGCGATTTGTTCCATTTTCCTGGGCAAATACTAGGACAACGAAGATCAAGATAAAAGTGAATCTATGTTTGAATACCATGCTTGGATTATATGGACAAGTCTAGCATAAACAATTGAGAAAATCGATGATGATTTAAGTAGTTGACAGAGCTCTTTTCTATGGTGACATTGTTACCTCTGTTTCAGATCCTTCAGGGCAGGCGGGAACGATAGTCAATGTTGATCTCATGGTCGATTTCAAGGCTCCAAGTGAAGAAATTATAGGAAACATTGACAGCAAAAATCTGGTAAAATTGTGCCCCTTTGTTGTGAGAGATTATGTTATATATGGCCCATGGTCGAGCAGAGTTGATGATGTAGTCCAAAATATAACAGTCTTGTTTGATGACAATGCAAAGTGCAAGATAAAGAGTGTTGATCTTGGGTTCCTCATCACTTTATGTCAAAATCTAATGGAAGATGAGAATTATCCTTATTATCCAGTTCGACGTGTTCGTGACAGTTCATCTACTGTTTTCAAGAATGCTCAATGGTTGCAAGGAACACGCACATGACCATAAGAAATTGACATTCTTATTTTGTTTCTCTCATGCTAATTGGAAAATTGGTGACTGCTGTTTGGTTCCCACATATGCAGAAATTTCACATCAAAGACTACTAACATGGAAAACATAGCATTAGATGGAGACACAAAAACAACTAAAGATAATGACAGTTTGAAATTAAATTCTGGGAGCACTAGTGATGATGCTTTCAGTCACGAGAGAATTTGTGGAAACCTTGTGAAACACAATCAACAAGGATGCTTAGAACATGTTATTGAACAGGGGCTCTTTGTACTCAAGACAAAGACTGAGGTGGACATGGTTTGGTAGGATGTCAAACAGTTTGTTTGTTTAGCAGGTCAAAGATCAGGTGGCAGTTACAGGATTAAAGACAGCTGGCAGCATCATTGATTGAACACGTTCACCATTCTCCTATTGACTAATCTCGAAGGATACTACCTGGGAGCAGTTGCATCAAGAGTTAAAGATAAAATCCATGTGTCAAATTCTCGTTGACACCTTTCGGTTATAAAAACTTTCATATTATTTATGTTGTAACCAATTCTTAAATTTAGTGAAACTGCCTGTATAGGTGTCATCACATTTGTAACAACTTTATGTTTTTAGAAGCTAGGTTAGGATGACTCGAGCTTTTGAAGGACGAGGGTATTTTTTCCTATATATTCAGATGTAATAGACAGAAAAGGGGGTTCAACTTTTCAGTTTAGGAGAGACCCATTTTGGGTGCTGAGTTATTTTCAAAGAATTAATAAGAAGATTGCACAGCCAAGCGGGTTTTTTATCAGAGATTCTTGCGTTACCTATTTTATGGTCTGCACCTTTATCTTCTTTGTGTGGATGTGTTTTTACTGTTATCCTTTTCCATATTGTTATCTTTTTTCATGCTTATGGTGAAAGTGTTACTTAATCCGTAATTCATGATAACCATGCTTTGGTTTAATCGCACCTAAGCAGTCATGTTTTTTCTAAAGTCACCTAAGCATTCATGTTTTTTTCTAAAGTTGATATTGACTTCATCTTCAGATGCTCATATCAATGGAATGTTCTCATATTCTTCCTTATCACCAAACAACCAACATTTTGACTATAAAGGAGTAATTTCCCTGCCTCTGTTAAGAATTCCATTGCAACGCACTGCCATTAATCATTACTTGAATTTGACTCCATTTCCCAAAGGGTTTCTTTCTCTAGCTTGTTTGACAAATCCCTTTAAACAACAAAAACATATTCCATTGCAGAGTCTGACCTTTGTGTGTTCTCATGGCTGAAATATTTTGAGTATTTTTAGTCTTTACAAATTTAAGAGAGAGCCCTCTCTGGTTGTATAGGTCAGAATACAACCTAAAGTAGGTTTGAAATAGTTACCTTAGGGTTTCCTTGATACAACACAAGGAAAATCTGAGTGTTAACATTCTGGCGCCGTTGCCGGGGAGCGAAAGTTGCATTGTCCCTTGGAAAAACGACAAAGTTTCAAATCTGATTAGTGATGGTGGACAATAGTCAGACATCAATAAGGTTGTGTATCATTCACCTGGTGACTCCACTCATTGTTCAATCCAATTTGCAGGCTCCACTAGAGAATGAGCTCAGTTGACAGAAACATGGAAGAATTAAGATCCAAGTATCAAAGTGTCAATTTCTTCAAAGAGATCTTGTTCTTTTGCATTGACTGCTTTTTATCTTTATGTGTACATATCGAGAAGTTTCTATTTTGTCAAAAATTCTCAGGCAATGAGAAAACTACCCTTGTATATCCTTCATTAGATCTTGTAGACACACCTTCTTCTGTTCTTAAAGATAATTTGAGTCTTTTTTTTCTGAATCACATGAGATCCATGATCAGTCTTGCAAACCCTGTGAGATTAGGGTTGATGGCATTCCTCCTGTACATACTCCTTTACCTTCTAGATCTCAGCAAAGACATAGTCCTTTAAAGATGCCCCTTGTTCTTCACGAATATCCTCCAAATACCATAAATACCTCCTTGTTTTTGATGCTGAAGATGGCAGTCTTACAGCTGAAAAACATTTCCAGTCTTTGAGCATTTTGTAGACCTTTTTGAAATTGAAAATGATGATGTTCTCATCAGAAATTTTGCCCAATCTTTACGAGGAGAGGCCGAGCAGTGGTTTAGGCATTTGTTTCATGAGTCTATTAGCTCATGGAGTGAGTTAATTCATGATTTTCTGAGATTTTGGGGTAGAAGAAAATCTTGGGATCAATCCCTTTCAGAGTTTTATGCCATGAAGAGAATGCAAGATGAAACTGTTTCAACTTTCAATAGGAGATTTGCTAGTCTCTATTATAAGATGCCTGGAGAGATTCAACCACCTGTAGGTCTTTCCAAGATGCAGTATGCCCAAGCTTTCCATCCAGATCTCTCTTATATTCTCTTGGAGAGAAGGTCTTGCAACTTACAACAAATGTTTAATGATGCCCAGGAGGTTGAAGAAAATATTCAAGTTTGTGGGAAGTTTGAAAAGCAGTTTGAAAGAGAGCAGTTGGACCCTGAAGAATGTGACAGTGAACATGAGCAAAAGGTAGCAGACCTGAAATTTGAACAGAGAATTGAAAATATGATGCATTTTCTTGAAACTTTCAATGCTCATGATTTTACACAGAATTGTATTCCACTAGTTAAACAAGAAGAGATTGATCCGATTCTAGATTCATCTTATGAGAAGCACGAAATTGATTATTTCATGTATTCACCTTTAGATTGTCATCAAAGCGAATCTGCAAATCATTTTATTCAAGAACAAGTTGATTTTCCGAGTATTTTTCTGATTGATGACATTTTTGAATCATTGGGTGGACCTAGATATGATGAGTACAATGATGATTATGGGATTGTTTCCCCAGAACAGTTAGCTACATGCTCTTCATTGAGAGCCAATAGTTTTCGGCAATCACAGGAAAGCATTCAGTGTGCATGTCATGGTTATGCAGTTGAAAACAAAGATACTAATCAGCTAATGTTAGATTCAACTGTGTATTCTTTGCCAATGGAGGTTTCATCATAGCACTATAGTACAAATTTTCAGCCTCCATGTGACAACTATCTACTGGGTTTTTATGCCAGAGAGGATGTGGTTGAGAAGCAGATTCATGATGATAGTTTTGTGCAGTGTTACAGGGACAACAACTTCTCCTACCAAGATCCATTTGCAACGTGCTTGGAAATAGTAAGTGGGTTTAAAATTTCAGATTTTGTTAAATTTGTTTCCATGTTCTTCTTCAAAAAATTAAGTGGATCTGTCATTTTTCTTTTGAAGAAGTATGTGCAAGGAATGCAACAAGCAAACAAAACGCTTGTAATATGGTTGCATTGGCTTTTTTATTTTACTTAATCGATGATTATAGATCAGCTTTAAAGTAGGTAGGCAGGTTGAATAAGCTCGACATGGCGAGCATTTCCTTTAGTAAGTTATTCAGTTTGGTTTCATTATGGATTCAATTTTGATTTTTGATTCAGATTTGTAGCGTGTGTTTCAGCCTAAGTTTTCAGTTTGCATTCCGTTTCAGATGAAGAGTTACAGGTTATAGGTTGCAGTTTTCATGTTGGGGTTAGCCGATGGGTCAGGCACTTGGTCTACGAGATTCTTTGCTACCTCGCTGGGAAGATACCATCCCCAGTTGGAGCTAGTTGTTAACACAGTATAATTTTTGGGCAAAAAATATGAAATTGTGCAAATAAAAAATAAAGTCAATGGTTTTTAAGGCTAATTTCCCTCTCGAGTTCTTTAGCAAGGTTCTATTTCTGATTTTATAAAAAATATTAAGCGCGAGGCCCAACCTATAATCCTTCCAACTAATTATCAAAGTCAACAGATGTCCACGAGTTGGCCATGCATCATAAATAACGCAGCGCCAGTGCCAAGCACAAGTGGGCAGCCTTAGGCTCATTTCATCGAATATACAATGTAAGCAGTGGTATATTTAAAAAATAAAAATTGCCTCTAGTCGATGAATGTGGGATATTACCCAGAAATTTAAAAAATAAAACGCAAGATGCCCGATGGCAGGGTAGTTTGCAGGTGTCGATTTTATTAAACATCTCATTAGAAAAAAGGTAGCCTGAAAGCCAAGCTCCAACGCTCCAACTCCATACACCTACAACCGCAACACACGAGTCAAGGATCGCTTGAAAGATCAACGCAGGAAATCTGATAACACAGAGGGTTTGGAATCAGAAATTCGCATGTTTGATAGCTTTATTGTTGTGTGTAAGTTCATCTCTGATCTACATTTGGTTTGTTGTAAGATGATACCTCACTCCAATCAGTAAATGGGCTTCACAAAGGACTGGACACTATAAGAAATGCAGATGTTAAGGAATACGGTTCCAAAGATGGGTTTGAAGACTCTTTCGAGATTCCTTACTGAGACATGTAGAGGAAGAAATTTTACAATTGGAAAAAGAAGTTCGAGTCAAAAGAATTGCAAATGACAGAGGAGGAGAAAGGTTCTAAAGAATATCGTGCAGGCGTCTTGTGGATGGAGACATACAGTTGCAAATTATAGACAGAAGTAGTGTATTCTCCTAAGGCAAGGGCATACATCATGAGTTTATTCTCATATGGAGAGAGCTTAGATGGTCAAATCCACAGGTGTCGAAGACTCCAACTACCAATGGAAATCTACGGTTCAAAATTAAAGCCATGAAGAGATCAACGATTTGAGATCATTTCACTGGAGAAAACGCTCGAAGGTTAAAAGTTAAGAAATGGTGCGGAATCAAAACCATGCTACCACATGTCAATGTGGTGTCATTCCTCTATCGAAAACCAGTCAAAGAAAACCATTTTCTGTGGCAGGGAAAACTTCTTTGGGAGTTATAAAAGGCAAAGGAGGATGCTCTTGTCACCAAGAACATAGCTACAAGAGAGAGTGTTTACGGAGAGAAAAATATGTATGGAACCCTTTTCATTCAAAGTGGTCGTAGCCATTCTTGGCTGAGTTGATAATATTTGGATTGAACTTGGAACTCATACGGTATATCTAGGTGGCGCATTTGGTACTATTATTTCACATATATTCGACATTGTTGGTCCAACTAGCATTGTGTATACAGTACAAAGGGCACACCGAAGTGGACGAGATGTAGTAAACATGATAAAAAGCGCACAAATGTCATACTTATTATCGAAGATGCGATTTGTTCCATTTTCCTGGGAAAATACTAGAGGACGACGAAGATCGGGATAAAAGTGCATCTATGTTTGAAGACCATGCTTGGATTATATGGACAAGTCTAGCATAAACAATTGAGAAAATCGATGATGATTTAAGTAGTTGACAGAGCGCTTTTCTATGGTGACATTGTTACCTCTGTTTCAGATCCTTCAGGGTAGGCGGGCAAGGTAGTCAATGTTGATCTCATGGTTGATTTCAAGGCTCCAAGTGAAGAAATTATAGGAAACATTGACAGCAAAAATCTGGTAAGATTGTGCCCCTTTGTTGTGAGAGATTATGTTATAAATGGCCCATGGTCGGGTAGAGTTGATGATGTAGTCCAAAATATAACAGTCTTGTTTTATGACAATGCAAAGTGCAAGATAAAGCGTATTGATCTTGGTTTCCTCATCTCTTTATGTCAAGATCTAATGGAAGACAAGAATTATCCTTATTATCTAGGTCGATGTGTTCGTGACAGTTCATCTACTGTTTTCAAGAATGCTCAGTGGTTGCAAGGAACACACTAAGTAGGACCATAAGAAATTGACATTCTTGTTTTGTTTCTCTCATGCTAATTTGAAAATTGGTGACTGTTGTTTGGTTCCTACATATGCAGAAATTTCGCATCAGTGACTACTAACATGGAAAACATAGCATTAGATGGAGACACAAAAACAACTAAAGATAATGACAGTTTGAAATTAAATTTTGGGAGCACCAGTGATGATACTTTAAGTCACGAGAGAATTTGTGGAAACCTTGTAAAACACAATCAACAAGGATGCATAGAAGATGTTATTGAATAGGGGCTCTTTGTACTCAAGACAAAGACTGAGGTGGACGTGGTTTGGTAGGATGGCAGACAGTTTGTTTGTTTAGCAGGTCAAAGATCAGGTGGCAAGGTATCCCTACATTCTAGGTGGAAGTTACAAGATTAAAGATAGATGGCAGCATCATTGATTAAACGCGTTCACCATTCTCCTATGGACTAATCTCAAAGGATACTACCTAGGAGTAGTTGCAGCAAGAGTTAAAGATCAAATCCAGGTGTCAAATTCTTGTTGACACCTTTCAGTTATCAAAACTTTCATATTATTTCTGTTGTAACCAATTCTTAAAGTTAGTGAATCTGTTTATATAGGTTTCATCACATTTGTAACAAATTTCTATTTTTAGAAGCCAAGTTAGGATGACTGGAGCTTTTGAAGGCTGAGGGTATTTTTTGCGATATATTCAGATGTAATAGACAGAAAAGGGGTTCGACTTTTTAGTTTAGGAGAGATCCATTTTGGGTGTTGAGTTATTTTCAAAGAATTAATAAGAAGATTGTAGAGCCAAGTGGGTTTTTTTATCAGAGATTCTCTGTTACTTATTTTATGGTTTGTACCTTTCTCTTCTTTATGTGAATGTGTTTTTCCTATTATCCTTTTCCATATTGTTATCTTTTTTCATGCTTATGGTGAAAGTGTTACTTAATCCAGAATTCATGCTAACTATGCTCCGGTTTAATCGTGCCTAAGCATTCATGTTTTCCTCTAAAGTTGATATTGAATTCATCTTCAGATGCTCATATCAATGGATTGTTCGCATCTTCTTCCTTATCACTAGACAACCAACATTTTGACTGTAAAGGATTAATTACCCTGCCTCTGTTAAGAATTCATTGCAACGCACTATCATTAATCATTACTTGAATTTGACTCCATTGCCCAAAGGGTTTCTTTCTCTAGCTTGTCTGACAAATCCCTTTAAACAACAAAAACATATTCCATTGCAGAGTCTGACCTCTGTGTGTTCTCATCGCTGAAATATTTTAAGTATTTTCAGGCTTTACAAATTTAAGAGAGAGCCCTCTCTGGTTGTATAGGTCAGATTACAACCTAAAGTAGGTTTGAAATAGTTGCCTCGGGGTTTCCTTGATATAGCCCAAGGAAAATCCGAGTGTTAACAATCACAATCACACCTCTTCGCTTCTCCACTTGTGTGCACCTCCAAAGAAGGGTAGCAAAGGAAAGAATCAATATTTTTTGGGTTCTCTTATTCTCTCTAGAAGTTCACTACCATTGTTAGGGTTTCTTGTGAAGGAGAGGGAACCTCTCTTGTGCTAGGGTTCATCTTCATGAATGGAATTGTACTTGAATTGGATTGATATCTTCTAAGAAAAGTTTGCTGGGTTTTCTTTATTGGGTTTCCCACAGTAAAAAATATTGTGTCTCTTGTGCATGCCAATCTTTCTATGATCCTTTTGTTTATGCTACAATTTAAGTTGATATTTTCAGTGTGCAATTATTCAATAAAACTATGGGATGAAATGAATTGTGAAATAAATGCTTGAAATCATTGTGAAATAATTGTCAATATCTGGAAATAGATAAAAATTCAACATACACGAGGGAGGTTGGCTTAGATTTAGGATTTGAATTGGTAATAATTTGAGTACCATGTACCTTCTCTAATCATCCTGTAGGATAAGAAACATGTTACTTTGAACCTCGAGGGACAATAATGTCATGGTCAAGAATGTCTAGCATTGTAGAGATGGTTCTGGAAGTGACATAAAAAATTACTTATGTGTGTTCAATATACATGACCAAGGAAGTTACAAGTTCAAAACATTTAGCACACAACTTGTGAAATTCAAGAAATGGATATGTTTTGGGGATGATATGTTGAGCTAGACTCAAATACCAATATGGGGTTCCTTCTAGTTTCTATAGGAACTAACCTAAGGCTACTCCTATTAATTGACAAGGGAAAATAGTACTAGAGAGAAAGGACAAGGACCTTGGTGAAGTTATTAATGAAAGGAGGGAGTTGATAAAAGAAGATGTCACACATGTTAGAGTAGTAGTTGGATTACCTAGTATAAGATTCCTTTGAGAAGGTTTTCTAAGTTCTTGACATGGTTGTTATATACTCTTACAAAAAAATTAACAAAGTGGAGCTATCAAATTCACTTATCCCACCTAGATGGCAAAAGAGGCAAGCAATTTGAATGTGGGTGGAAACAACTAATTTCGTTGGTGGGTTTGAGAGATATTGATATTTAAGTGTATTTCACTAGAGCTCCTTATTTTCCTTCATGATTTCATATAAATGGCATAGGGGCAGTTTAAAATTCAAATTTTATGGAAAAAAACACTTTATGATTTGAGCAATGAATTTGAGATCAACCAATTAGATGTAGTTTTTGTATAATAGTCATTATTAACCAAGAGGGTCCAGACATGTGGCATGATCTCATTAGATGTGAAGATTTAACAATGGGACCTTTGGGATGAATATTCATATCATTATTTGATTCTAATCCTCCAAGGGTGAATATCTCATAGATTCCATATAGACCATTGATCTTAATCCATGGGTGAAGCCTCCATCGCTAATCGTCCTTAGAATTGCTACAATCATATACACTATAGGGGTAAACCTGCCAATAATTTATAAGTTGTTGACATGTTTAGTCAGATTAAATTTTGACCATCTACAGGTCCCAACCCTTTCCCCTTTGAAACCAATTAAATCCTTGTAAGACCACATGAGTTGTAGATTTGATCTCGCAAGCATAATCCTAGTCCCCGCTTTCCATAGTAAACTATTGATATGAAATAGTAGGGATTATCTAGGTCATTCACAATACCTAATGCATTTCTCTTCCACCAATGTACCTCAATGTCATGAATATTTCCCAACCATATGTATAATATAGCAAGGAAAATCCTAGTCATTTGCAGCACTTTATAATCTCAAGCTTCCATTTATCATTGACCCCCTGTAAGATATTATGGACCATTGATCACTCTTTGCTAGAGGATCCTTAACCATTCACATTTCCCCTTATATTATGGCCCTCTTTTTCATTTGATCTCCTATGGACATGTCATTGTCATTGACATGTTCTTGTAGGAGCTATCATGACTATTCGTGACACATTTTTTAGTTCAATCCTCTTGTTTTATTAGCCTCCCATGAATCAACCACAACCATGTATCCATTTCTGTAGGGATAATCTTCAACTTTCATGACACTCAAACAATTTTGAGTTCCCTATGAACCCAACTACCGCAATTTGACATGGGTCGTTGACAGTCCTTTGTGGGGAGAATATGGGTTGTTCACGACACTTTGGAATTTTTTATTATCACTATTCTCCACTTCCCCAAGATATTGAGGGATTCGATCTCCTCTTGTAGGGACAATCACCACCTTTCAAGGCCTCACAAAACATTTTCCCACTGATAGACATAACCCTACAAACCATTTTAATTTGTCAATTCATATTGGTAGGACAATCTAATTTCAGCTCAAAAAGTCTCATCCTTCGTGAGGAGATCTTGGAAGTTGGTTTTCCTTGGATATTTTTGTGGTGATACCAATACTGCCTGATAAAAACCTTGAGTAATAGATAAGCTCTACTATCATTCCATTGGCATGGAAAATGAAAGTCGATGGGGTTCAATGGATTTTCTAAGAGGGTATTTTTTGAAATGAGAAACGAGCTTAAAGGGTGGAGGAAATGCACATAGCCTATCATACAATGTAAACTAAGGGTCAATATGAGGAAAAGATATAGGGCAAAGGGTCAAAATTTTTGAGGTTGTGTGTTCCAAAGGAACAACACATTGTTCTTCTCATGTTACTCTCCCTCCTAAAAATCGAGACAATGCTCGATTTATAACATTAACAAGGGTTGTGTTATCATTATTTAATGGACATAACAAAAAGAAAATAAAACCCATAATTGTTTTCTATTCACCCTCCCACATTTGGGTTATGGGAGTAGTGAAAACATGCATGCATGAAGTCAAATGATTATAAATCACAATTACAAGTATTGCATACCCCTGAGCTCCATCAAAATTGGGTAGTGGGTGACATACAAATGGCCAGAGCCATAAAATTATGAACCTCATGGTTCATAGTCTCTGACTCTGCTTTCTTATGCTTTCTACACCAATAAAATGGAACCACATCTTCCTTTGTGTTCCCTACACCACCATTCCTTGGGGAAATGGTTTTATTGTTACAACAACTCCTGTATTTCTTTCAGCCGAAACATCTTGCAAGAGTAAAATGCGATCCCAATTTTAGTTGTTGTCATTCATTATATTCATAGTAGATGGAATGAGAATGCATTTAATAGGTTTAACATTGCATTGGTCTATGGGGGGAATAGAAGAACAAGAGCATATCTAGATGTACATTCAAGGAAGTCTTTTGACCTACATTTGAGATTGTCTAATTCTAGCGTATCAAATTTCCAGTGCAAAGTTGATGTTTGTGTTGCCATTAACACATTGAAAATTGGTTGAGCTACCAAAGAAAAACTCACTAAGAAATGTGCACAAGTGTATGAGACAAAACATGTGCAGACTAAAGGAAATCCATAATACCGTGGTCATCTCTCCAGCATGCATCTAGCTGCCACAATGAATGCATTGAAAAAGGGGCTAGGGTTTTCCATCGCATTGAAGTTTATTCATGTAAAGCAATTCATACATAGCATTGAGTATGGAATTAAATTAATCCTAGATAATATAAAGGAACAAAATGAAAAAATACATGGCTATTATAATAATGTAGAAAAAACGTCCTAAAAGTAATATTAAAAAAGAGGGTTTTAAGGCCCTAAAGAACTTTCAATATTGCTAGTTTGAAATCTAACAAGGGAAGGGCTACAATGGTCCTAAATAAACAAGATTACCATAATATGATGATTGAAAAAATCTCTACAAGAAGGATCTATAAGAGTCTAGATAAAACCCCTTAAATAAGGTCGCTAATAAGGTTAAGAAGGCCATCAAGGAGTCCCACCTACATGCTCATACCAAAAAGATTCTAACCTTTAGTTGCCCCATTGTCCCTAGGATTTATGAGTTACCAAAAATACATAAAAATGGCAGCCCTATAGGACCAATCGTGAATAGGATTGATTCTTTGATGTATGAATTGGCAAAGTTCTTAGCTAGAGTCTTAAAGTCTCTCATAGGGTAGAAAAACTCCTTCATAAGGATTCAAGTGGCCTTTTTGATATGGTTAAGAACACTACTCTTGTGTCAAATGACACTATCATTAGTTTCAATGTCATCTCTTTGCTTACAAAGACACCCCTTGATAAAATATACGAATGCCATAAATAAGGTAACTAATCCTGACACTACCAAGTTGATAAAAGTCTTCCTCCAATTAATATTTTTGTGTTTCCTTGGTGAGTTATATGAGCATACTAGCAAAGTGGCCATGGGTTTACCACTATCACCAATAATGGAAAACCTTCTCATGGAATAGTTTCAAAGTAAAACCATAGATTTGTATCCTCTCAAACCCAAAATTTGGAAATGGTAAATTTATGATACCACGTGATATGGCCCCGTGGGAGGGAAAAATTGGAGGGAATTGTTCATCACTTAAACAACCAATTATAACATATCCAATTCACCATGCATGTCAAGGAAAAAGGGAGTATCTCATTTCTTGATGTGAGGGTAACCAAGAATCAAGATGGGACATTATCCAACCACGTTTTCAAGAAAGCTACCCAATGGCTAGCCACATGTAAGAATATCTTGATGCAAACTCACAATGAGTTGGGTGTCATAAACATTATGGCCACAAGAACACTTAGAATCTTTAATAATGATCACCTTCTTTGAGTCTTCATGAATTATGGGTATAAGGAAATGAGAGTTAGGGAGATTATTTGAAATGGTGAAACTATACCTTGAAATAAGGAAGAAGATATATTGAAATTGGTCGTTTTATATATCCAAGGTGTTACAGATAAGATTCCCACAATTGTTAAAGAGAAGGAAATCGTCATTGATTTTAAATGATCAAATAGGTTCATTGGAAGCTATAAGAGTCAAGGAAGGAGGCTATACACCTATCGCTACACAATCGTAAGTTTATGATTATATAGCGATAGATGCATATTCCAAGACACCACAAGATAGGTGTATCCAACTATTGGACTTCAAAACTAGCACCAAGACATAGTACATATCTCTATGTTCTAATAATGTGACAAATGGTAGATTTAAATGCATCAATGTGCTTGTAATTTCTCAAGCACACACCCACTCACAATCCAATGAATCCTCATGTCATCTCAATATTTCGTAGGCATACAAATCATTGACATGCTTATAATCCCTTAGATCATCTCAAATACCCAAATGGATACAAATGGCTTACACATGTATAGATGTTACTATAATTACTTGAATAATCTCAAATACCTACACTGGTGTCTCATAATCCCTCAAATCATCTATGCACATAGAGGAGAGAGGGAAAGGCCCATCCATGCTTATAATCCATCATATAATCCAAAATACACTTATGGATACAAATGGATTACAAATGTATTGATGTCCCTATAAATTTATAATCCCTTGAATCATTTGAAATACCTGCACCAATGTCTCTATAATCCCTTAAATCATCTCAACATATAGAGGAGGGAGGGGAAGGCCCATTACAAATACATGTAGGCATACAAATGTAATATGTGCTTGTAATCCCTTGGATCATATCAAATCCATGCATTGCATTGACTTGCAAATGGTCTAATGTCCTTGTCATCCCTTGAATCATATCAAAAATTACATCGACATTACTATAATTCCTTAAATCATCTTAAGCCATAGATAATGGAGGGGAAGGCCCATCTCAAATTCCCACAATGAAGGGAGAATAAGTCCCATCTCAAATACCCTCAAGCCATTTTAGCACATAGAGGAGGGAAGGCAAGGCAAGGACCATCAAACACTTGCATGCATACAAATGGAAATGACAACCAATCAACTATTATGTTAGTAAGGAAAGGAGGGACTTCAGACCTCTATAAATGTCCTCACTAACATATCATAGTAAAAAAATTAAAAAATTAAAGACATTTTTTTAAAATTAAAGAAGAAAAATTAGGACACATTCAAAATTTGAAAAATAACATTCAAGTTAAATACTAATAATAATAATAAATTGGAAAAAAATAACAAAATGGAATGGAATATCTTGACAAGTCGATAAGGGATTCTTGAAAAGAGAAGATAGATTTTGTTGAGAATCGGTGTAGTGTAGCAACAATTTTTTGAATTCTATTTTTTTTTAGGGTCTGCTCTCATGACATATATATATGTACGAATTTTTATTTGTTGTTTATTTACCTCCTTTGTCATTTGCCCGTTAATTTTTAAAAGTTTATGTATTTTATGGAAGCACTTCCTCTGTGATGGTATGTTTGTCTGTGTGTGGTTTGATGGTCCGTTTGTCTCTATGTGGTTTGTTTGTCTGTGGTCTGTGTGTTTGTCTTGTATGTCTATCTGTGTCTTTGTTGTGTTTGTGACAAAGGAGGTTAGCTTTTCCAAATTTGAATTTGAATTTCGAAGGCCCATTACAAATACATGTAGGCATACAAATGGCAATGGCATACAAATGTAATATGTGCTTGTAATCCCTTGGATCATATCAAATCCATGCATTGAATTGACTTGCAAATGGTCTAATGTCCCTGTCATCCCTCGAATCATATCAAAAATTACATCGACATTCCTGTAATTCCTGTAATTCCTTAAATCATCTTAACCCACAAAGAAGGGAGTGGAAATCCCATCTCAAATTTCCACAAGCCATCTCATCCCACAACGAAGGGAGAATAAGTCCCATCTCAAATACCCTCAAGCCATTTTAGCACATAGAGGAGGGAAGGCAAGGCAAGGCCCATCAAACACTTGCATGCATACAAATGGAAATGACAACCATTCAACTATTATGTTAGTAAGGAAAGGAGGGAAGACCTCTATAAATGTCCTCACTAACATATCATAGTCAAAAAAATTAAAAATTAAAGACAATTTTTTTTAAATTAAAGAAGAAAAATTAGGACACATTAAAAATTTAAAAAATAACATTCAAGTTAAATACTATTAATAATCTGGGTTGGCAGGTGCGGGAGGAGTGCTCTATGACTCTGAAGGAAATGCAAAGAAAGACTATGCCTGGGGCATAGGGAGAAATACAAATAACAAAGCCGAATGGCTAGCCTTAATTAAAGGACTGGAGATAGCAAAGGAGGAAGGATTCAATGACTTAGCAGTTTGTGGCGACTCGATGCTAGTTATTAAAGAGGCCAGAAGATTAACAATGAGCAGGAAGAGTCCTTCCTCAAAACTCCATAGTCTTCTGAAATACATAGCCATCGAATTCAATTCAATAAGTTTCTTTCACATCATGAGAAACAACAATCAAGCGACGAATGCTATGGCCAATGAAGGAGTGAAACTAGACCGCGGTGTTTTGGTGAGTAACCAGGCGATGAAATTCAAGATCTAGATCCCTTGACATATTTATATATCTCTATTCTATGGAATTTAGCCTACGTAAGGTTGAGCACCTTGGAAACTACCTAATGGAGAAAAAGAGTTACATTAACTATTTAGTACCTAATGGAGAAAAAGAGTTACATTAACTATTTAGTTTTAAACCCTGTTTAGGTTTTCGAGGATCGGGAAGCTCGCACGAGTGTGTCACATGGGCTTCACAAGGGAAATATGCATCCAGTTGCTTCGTACTCATGACAAGGGCAAGGGTTTTTATCAAGTGGCGAGCAGAGAAGATCGGCACAACTTCAGTTCTAAATCGCTGGAAACAATGGAGAAAACCAGTTACCCTCTGCATATGAAAACCATACCACAACATCCCATTCTGGATTTTAGGAAGAGACATCCATCTTGGCCAAAAGTTTCGGAGGGAACGCCCACGGCTCCTCCTAGTGAAGGCTATCCAAAGGAGGAGGGGGGACAGAAACAAAGAAAATGCATCCGTTCTGCTTCAGAAGGTGTCGATGAAACCTTTGTCCAGCATAGTGATTTGAATTGGTCATGGTAAGGACAAATTATAGGTTTTGGCAACCATTGAAGACCATATGACTAATTTGGAGGACCAGAATCAGGTTCTAAGGAGCGAGGTTTCTGATATTAAAAAATCCCTGCAATTCTTGACACTCTCGGAGCGTGCAGCACATCTAGAAGCCAGTGAACTCAGAGAGAAATTGGAAACTTTGACAACTGCTTGGGAGATGAGTGAGGCTCGAAGAACTACCCAAGTTATGGAGTTCCGTGAATTAGCCGGAAGGATAAAAGAGAACGTGAACTTCATCTGAGCAGAAAAGAAAGAACTCAAGCAGGCCTTGTTGGAAATCAAGGACAAGGACGTTGGGTTCTGAAACTACCCGGCTAGGTCGACCTTCTTCTTCTAGGCACTCTGAAGATCTTAAACTGCTTTTTGTTCAGAATTGAAAGCTTTTACTTGAAATCTTATAGTTAAATGTTGGAGTTTTATGTTAGCTAAAGTTAATTTTGATGTAAGGTCATAGGTCAGCCAATAATTTTGAAAATTGGATAGTGATGATTGTAGAGACATGGCCGATTACCCCTACAAGGGCCAGGTCTGCTCTTACGATATGTAATCCTGGACTGCTTTTTTTTGTATATATAAAACAGAAAATCTCAACCGTTTATGTTAAAAAAAATACTAATAATAATAATAAATTGGAAAAAATAACAAAATTAATAATAATAAATTGGAAAAAAATAACAAAATTAATAATAATAAATTGGAAAAAAATAACAAAATGGAATGGAATATCTTGAAAAGCTGATAAGGGATTCTTGAAAAACACAGATAGATTTTGTTGAAAATTGGCGCGGTGTAGCAACAATTTTTTAATTCTATTTTTTTTAGGGTCCTCTCCTGTGACATATATATATCCGAATTTTTATTTGTTATTTATTTACCTCCTTTGTCATTTTCCCGTTAGGTTTTAAAAGTCTGTGTATTTTATGGAAGCGCTTCCTCTGTGATGATTTGTTTGTTTGTGTGTGGTTTGATGGTTCGTTTGTCTCTATGTGGTTTATTTGTTTGTGGTCTGTGTGTTTGTCTTGTCTATCTGTCTGTGTCTTTGTTGTGTCTGTGACAAAGGAGGTTAGCTTTTCCAAATTTGAATTTGAATTTCGAAGACCCATTACAAATACATGTAAGCATACAAATGGCAATGGCATACAAATGTAATATGTGCTTGTAATCCCTTGGACCATATCAAATCCATGCATTGCATTGAATTGCAAATGGTCTAATGTCCCTGTCATCCCTCGAATCATATCAAAAATTACATCGACATTCCTATAATTATTTAAATCATCTTAACCCACAAAGAAGGGAGGGGAAGGCCCATCTCAAATTCCCACAAGCCATCTCATCCCACAACAAAGGGAGAATAAGTCCCATCTCAAATACCCTCAAGCCATTTTAGCACATAGAGGGGGAAGGCAAGGCAAGGCCCATCAAGCACTTGCATGCATACAAATGGAAATGACAACCAATCAACTATTATGTTTATAGTAAGGAAAGGAGGCAAGACCTCTATAAATGTCCTCACTAACATATCATAATCAAAAAATTAAAAAATTAAAGACAATTTGTTTTTAAAATAAAGAAGAAAAATTAGGACACATTCAAAATTTGAAAAATAACATTCAAGTTAAATACTAAAAATAATAATAATAAATTGGAAAAAGTAACAAAAATAATAATAATAAATTGGAAAAAAATAACAAAATGGAATGGGATATCTTGAAGAGCTGATAAGGGATTCTTGAAAAACAGAGATAGATTTTGTTGAAAATCGCCATGGTGTAGCAGCAATTTTTTGAATTCTATTTTTTATTTGGGTCTGCTCCTGTGACATATATATATGTCCGAATTTTTATTTGTTGTTTATTTACCTCCTTTGCCATTTGGCCGTTAATTTTTATGTGTATTTTATGCAAGCACTTCCTCTGTGATGGTCTGTTTGTCTGTGTGTGGTTTGATGGTCCGTTTGTCTCTGTTTGGTTTGTTTGTTTGTGGTCTGTGTGTTTGTCTTGTCTGTCTGTCTGTGTCTTTGTTGTGTCTGTGACAAAGGAGGTTAGCTTTTCCAAATTTGAATTTGAATTTCGAAGGCCCATTACAAATACATGTAGGCATACAAATGGCAATGGCATACAAATGTAATATGTGCTTGTAATCCCTTGGATCATATCAAGTCCATGCATTGCATTGACTTGCAAATGGTCTAATGTCCCTGTCAACCCTCGAATCATATAAAAAATTACATCGACATTCCGATAATTCCTTAAATCATCTTAACCCACAGAGAAGGGAGGGGAAGGCCCATCTCAAATTCCCACAAGCCATATCATCCGACAACGAAGGGAGAATAAGTCCCATCTCAAATACCCTCAAGCCATTTTAGCACATAGAGGAGGGAAGGCAAGGCAAGGCAAGGCCCATCAAACACTTGCATACATACAAATGAAAATGACAACCAATCAACTATTATGTTAGTAAGGAAAGGAGGGAAGACCTCTATAAATGTCCTCACCAACATATCATAGTCAAAAAATTAAAAGATTAAAGACAAATTTTTTTTAAATTAAAGAAGAAAAATTAAGACACATTCAAAATTTGAAAAATAACATTCAAGTTAAATACTAATAATTATAATAAATTGGAAAAAGTAACAAAAATAATAATAATAAATTGAAAAAAAATAACAAAATAGCCTCCAAAATATAAAACGGCCGAGAGTCGTCGAAGATCAATGATCACAAATCATTTCGGAGTAGGAACTGCTCGGAAGTTATGGAAGGCATGGGACTCCAAAACATTAGATGTAAAGTTATCTCGGTTCCATAATAAAAAGGGATGTGCTAACGTCTAGTCCGCCATTTAATTATCGAGGGAAATGAACTTTGTGCACGTTAACGTTTACATGTTTACGCACTTAATTAGGTACCACATCATTAATGTTGGAAATAACTCATCTTTTGTGTTATGATATATTCTAGATATAGAGTAATCTAGTGATTCATCTTCACCTCAATCTTAACCACTATTGATTTGTGGCTTAATACCTAATTGTTCCATGATCTTTAATTAAAGAGCATAGAAAATCATTTCAAATAACTAAATTATTTTCCATTATTACAATACATAACACAAAACCGATTAATTTCAATTATATCAATACATAACACAAAAAACTATTTAATTAAATCAATATGTTTGGTTAATGTGTTGATTACACAAATTTTAGCTCAAAGGAAAGTTCGATTGCTAATTGGTGATTTTAACTCATGATTACTCTTTTCGTTTTAAGTTATACATGTCGTATAAATATACATATTATTGATTGTGAAATTTCAGTGTCTTTATTTTTTGTGTTTATCTGTATTAATTTTGCACATATTATTCACATATGCTTACGAATAACGCGGAATGAAATATCTTCAATTTTTTGAATTCTATTTTGTTTAGGGTTCGCTCTTGTGACATATATATATATGTCCGAATGTCTGAATTTTATTTGTTGTTTATTTACCTCCTTTGTCATTTGGCCGTTAAGTTTTAAAAGTCTGTGTGTTTTATGGAAGTGCTTCCTTTGTGATGTCGGTCGGTCTGTCTGTGTATGGTTTGATGGTCCGTTTGTCACTGTGTGGTGTTTGTCTGTGTGTTTGTTTTGTCTGTCTGTATCTTTGTTGGGTCTTGTGACTTTTTGTTGGGTCTTTGTTGAGTCTATGACAAAGGAGGTTAGGAAGCAGGAAATCCGAACCATGCTGTGGAGGAAGCAGGAATTTGAATTCCGAAGCAGGAAATTATAATTCTCGAATTCCGAATTAGGAATTTTTGAAATTCGAACCATGCTGTAGAGGAAGCAGGAATTTGAATTAAGGAGGTTATCTTTAAAATCGATCATGTAAAGTATGTATGTGACAGAGGAGGTAGCGATTAGATTCTAAGCATCCCCAACTTCAAAGAAAGGGTAGCCTAACATCTCAGCGGTCACTACTCTCTCAATAATGGCCTGCACTAAATTCCAGGTACATCTTATAATTTTTCTTTTTCCCAGACGCCTATTCCAGTAATTTCCATGCATAAACTTCCTTTAATTCTTTCAAAATGTTTCGGCATTGCCTTCAGAGGGTTTGGTTCGATTTTTATATTTTATTGTATTGTGATGGATAGGAACCTTCGTCTTAGAAGAATGATCAATAATGATAAGGAAACAGAGTATCCAATCGCTACTCCGTCTCCTTAACATCATCCTAACCATGCTCAGGCTTAGTTTCAGGCTCGGGCTCAGGTTCCTTAAATGCAGTTTCTATGTGTCGTTAATGTAGTTTAAATCTAGTTTAACCCACCTGTGTGTTTATTATTAAGTTTAACCTGCCTGTATGCTTAGTTTTGTTTCTCCATTTCTGTAGTGCGGTGTAGTTTTAGTTTATTATCTTCTTGACAGCATCCTTTTTATGCTTGTGTGTGTGTGAGAAATCTTTATGCCTGTCTAGCGACGTGCCATCAATATTGTATGTGATAGATGCTCTATGCTGTATTGCCTCTGCCTTGCTGATCTATAATTTTAACCAGCGGAAGACTAGCTGTGTCTGTGATGTCTTTATCTCTTTTGCTCCAAAACCATAATTAATTACTCAGTAACAGAAGTGCAGAATCTCGGAAACATCTATGTTTCTCCGCAACTTGAGCAGAAGGAGGGAGATTCACTAGTATTGGTCTGCCCAGTTAATCCCTTGTCACGTATTCAAAACCAATCGAAAAGAATTCTTACGACTGACCTGACAAAACGCCTCTATCAATCACATCTCCTCACGATCTGTTTGAAGTCATACAGCAATTGCGGAATTGTGAGGTGAACAGGAGGATCTGTTCTTCACGACCTCAAATTGGAGAAGCCTCTGTTAGGAGTTATGTCAAAGGGAATACAGAGCAATTCTTGCCTCAAACTAGAAACAATAAATAGGATAATATGTATGGATAACTTTCTATGAGAAGTGCACCTGGAGTAATTCAATCATGCACTTGCAATCCTTTCGAACATAGGTAGTAAGAAATAACTATAGATGGGTAGTACGATTCCTGAGAAAGACGTAGATAGACAGGGCAGGCTTTACCTACCTCTCGCAAGGGGATGCGCATGTCCCTCCCTTTACCCAGAGGCTTCCTGATGGCGACAAGACTGCAGGTCAGGTTTAAAATCTCACCAATAGCTTGTTCAACCATAACCCTTCAGAAATCAACTCTGCAATCAACAATTTCACGCATAGGGTTCTCCTCTCTTCCGATCTACTCAATGGTGGTTGGTTTTCTTTAACTTCAATTTATGACCATGATCGCATCCCTTGGGCTTACAAGGAATCCTTTCCTAGGACTAAGCCTGAGGAAGCAGTTGCAATACTGAATGATTTTGAAAATCCTAGTATCCTTGTATCAACGTTTGACCACTCCTCATTGGAATGCGACTTCACCCACTGTCTATGCTTGATTCCACGCATAGGGTTCCAACATTGTCCAGTCTCCTCCTCTCAATCAACACTTGATTGGATATCGCATCACGAATTGAATTTACATGTATTGCGTTCCTTGCTGCATTTCTTTGAATTGTGAATTACAGATTTCAACCAAAAATCAGTAACTCAACACTTGAATTTGAAGAGATATAAAACTAGCGCACTATAGCTGGGCACCTCTACTAATACATTCTTTGAACAGTGATCTGTCTCCAATTCGATTCCAAATGATTCATTGTTGCTTTGAGAGGGTTTGGTTCGATTTATATATTTTCTCGTATTATGATGGATAATGGATACGAACCTTACTCTAATGGATTTTTTCTCTAGCTTACTCTCTGTTAATTTCAGCACTCCTATGTCCGGCCTACAATAATGAGAAGGAAACAGAGTATCCAATCGCTACTCCATCTCCTTACCATCATCCTAACCATGCTCAGGCTTAGTTTCGGTCTCAGGTTCCTTAAATGCAGTTTCTACGTGCCATTAATGTAGTTTAAATCTAGTTTAACCCACCTGTGTGTTTATTATTATGTTTAACCTGCCTGTATGCTTAGTTTTGTTTCTCCATTTTTGTAGCATGGGGTAGTTTTAGTTTATCGTCGCCTTGACAGCATCCTTTTTAAGCCGGTCTGTGTGTGATAGACGTTTATACCAGTCTAGCGACGTGCCATCAATATTGTGTGTGATAGATGCTCTATGCTGTACTGCCTCTGCCTCTGCTGATCTATAATTTTAACCAGCGGAAGACTGGCTGTGTCTGGTGTCTTTATCTCTTTTGCTCCAAAACCATAATTAATTATTGAGTAACATACGTGACAGAAGCTCGAAAAAAAATATGTTCCTCCGCAACTTGAGCAGGAGGGAGATTCACTCGTATTGGTATTGATTGGTCTGCCCAGTTAACCCCTTGTCACGTATTCAAAGCCAATTGGAAAGAATTCTTATGACTGACCTCAGTCAATCCAGTCCCCTCGCGATTTGTTTGAAGTCATACAGCAATTGCGGAATTGTGAGGGGAACAGGAGGATCTGTCCTTCACGACCTCAAATTGGAGAAGCCTCTGTTAGGAGTTCTGTAAAGGGGAACAGAGAGCAATTCTTGCCTCAAACTGGAAACAATAAATAGGATAATATGTATGGATAATTTTCTAGGAGAAGTGCACCTGGAGTAATCCAATCATGCACTTGCAATCCTTTGGCATATAGGTAGTATGAAATAACTATAGGTGAGCAGTACAATTCCTGAGGAAGACGTAGATAGACAGGGCAGGCTTTACCTACCTCTCGCATGTCCCTCCCTTTACCCAGAAGCTTCCTGATGGCAACAAGACTGCAGGTCAGGTTTAAAATCTCACCAATAACTTGTTCAACCATAACCCTTCAGAAATCAACTCTGCAATCAACAATTTCACGCCGGTTCTCCTCTCTTCGGATCTACTCAATCGTGGTTCCTTTCTTTAACTTCAATTTATGACCATGATCGCACTAATCCCCTTGGGCTTACAACGCATAGGATTCTCCTCTCTTCCGATCTACTCAATGGTGGTCGCTTTTCTTTAACTTCAATTTATGACCATGATCGCACTAATCCCCTTGGGCTTACAACGAATCCTTTCCTAGGACTGAGCCTGAAGAAGCAGTTACAATACTGAATGATTTTGAAAATCCTAGAATCCTTGTATCAACGTTTGACCACTTCTCGTTGGAATGCGACTTCACCCACTATCTATGCTTGATTCCACGCATAGCGTTCCAGCATTGTTCAAACTCCTCCTCTCAATCGACACTTGACTGGATATCGCATCATGAATTGAATTTACATGTATTGTGTTCCTTGTTGCATTTCTTTGAATTGTGAATTGCAGATTTCAACCAAAAATCAGTAATTCAACACTTGAATTTGAAGAGAGATAAAACTACCGCACTATAGCTGGGCTCCTCTATAGTAATACGTCCTTTGAACGGTGCCCTGTCTCCAATTCGATTCCCAACGCAACCTATTACTAATCCTCATATCCAAAGTATTATTGGAACGCACTCAATATAATATGTTTGCACATATGCAATCTGGACAGCAACGCTCCATCAATTCAATAACACACAGTAGTGTATCCACTCAGCATATGTTTCCAACACACCCAACATGTATCTAACATTCAACATTGAACCCACTTGCTATTTGAACCACAACCTGCCCATTCAATTTGCCACGAGTGGCAATTACACAGCAGACAATTGATCACACGATTTCCAGCAATGATTAGCAAATAATGCATTCCATTCAAGTGACCACGAGTTCCTACTAGATCAATCGACAATGAACTGATAATAAAATAGCAATGAATTTCAATCAAAACCCTCCACACTGAATATTACCAACAGGGATTGCCATGAATTCATACAACAGTTGCAAATGAAAACGCCCATCCATGATCCAGAAACTGACAATCGATTTCTGTATATATCGTCAAAACGGAGTACCTAATTGTATAGAGTAGCCTAATTTCCATTCCTCGCTGCCACCGAGAATTTGGCCTGATCTCTATACATTCATTGGGCTTCTCCTGCCCTGGCATCTACTTTTTCTTACATCAACTTACATATAATCTATAGAATAAACTACCAGCTTCATAGATCCCATCTCTTAGCTGGGTCAATTCCAACGACACAACCAATCCCTACATTTATTTAACCAATAGCTAATAATAGAAAAAACAGTTTGATTACATACCATTCAACTAAACTTATCTAATTCTATCATGTAATTCAGCCTTCAATGACTCACACATGAGGATTTATAAAAAAAAAATTTACTTCCTTGAGGTCTGATTTACAAAGTAACTGTTCTCGGTTTTATGTTCCTGTATTAGACTCCCACGGTAGAAAATTTTCATGAACTCTTGTTCATGAGTTTACTGTTTATTGAGGTCCACCTGGATCCCATGCTTTATATTGTTGTCCTCCATTTGCTTGGCTGAATTTTTGCTTTACTATTGCCTGAACTCGTCCAGGATCCCACACTTTGGTTCTTTGTTGTTGATTCATTGTGCTTTCATATGTGTATTCACCTTGCAGCTTGAGGTTTCTTGGAATATCCATCCTCTCTGTAATTTTAATTATATCTGCACATGAAACAAACATGTTAAAGAAAACAATTTATTTTTCATATCCCTTTATTTCATTCCTTTGCACAGCCTTCATTCTTCTCAGTTGTCTCTTTGCTAGCATCCACATAATCCTTGTCATAATTTTGTAGAAAATAGGTTTTCAAACACCATCTTGAATTTGTGCAAGATAGGATCGCAATTCGCATTCATCCTCATTATCATTCAATACCAATTTATCCATAATGGCCATTTCTTTCAACAAGAAATGTTAGATGGCTTTGTCCATCTCGATTTGTACCAGCCTTCTCACCAATAAGAACAGCGAAGTTATCTGAATCACGGCTATCATCATTCTTTTCACCAGATTTTTTAATCTTTGAAAAGAAATTCAAAATTGAAAATCCATCAACACCATACTTTCCAGAAAGTGTCTTGTCTCTAAACATTCCTTCAGGAAACTTCTTCTACTCTCTTGCTTTGTCTTACGGTTCTTTGATTCCTTTTGAAACTCACCAATAAATTTTCCACTCTGTTTTTCAAATTCTGAAAATGCAATAGTATCTTCAATATTCTGTTGTATATCCTTTGTTTTAATTTCCATTGCTGTACATTCCTTTATTCCTTTGTTTCCTATTCATATTTGTCATTTATCTGTTTTATCTCAAATTGAGATCTGAAATCAAAAGTATAATTTTGAGATGTTTCTTAAATTACTTCTAGTCCATGCATCCATATTTCAATTGATTTGACATTGTTATAAAGATGCTTTGGATATGGGAAAACTGTTAAAACTCTTCCTTCTTTATTATGCTTCTCTTCATGCATTTGTACAACACATGATTGCGATTTTGTCTCACAATTCGTCAATTTGTCAATTATCTTCAACAAATATTGCTCAAAAATTCTTACAGCCTTTATAGGTTACTAATTCTTCTTCAAATAAGAAATCACGTAACAAGTATTTCATACCTTTGAGCTGACTGCACATTTGTAAATTCTTCTTCAAATTGATGCTCATATAATGATGTCAATCCAAATTTGCTTTTCTACCCTCATTGCTTCAACAGAGTTCTGTAAAAGGGAACACAGAGCCATTCTTGCCTCAAACTGGAAACAATGAAGAGACAAATTAACGAGGGGATGGCACCAGATGGGATCAAGGACTTGGACCAAATGCCGACTATTTCAATCTTTGTTTTTATTTTTTCTGTTATGATGATTTCATGGCTAAATAGTTAAACAGTTTTTATTTAATTTAATATATATTTTTATTCATATTTAATTTAATATATTTTAAATTTGAGTTTTATGTATTTGTCTCTTTAAAGTAAATTAATTTAGTAAATATAATATTTGTATTTTTTTTAATATGAGACGGTATTTAAAAGTTGGTTGATGTACAAGATTTGCAACATTAGGATTGCATTTCAACATATGTATATATGTTTATGACCGTTTTTAAAAGTTGTTTGATACACAGGATTTGCAACATTCACTTGCATTGCAACAGATGGATTGCATTGTACATATAGATTGCATTGCTTTGTAATTTTTGGAGAATTTTAATGAACAGAAAGCGAGGTAATGATCATTATTTTTTTAATATTTTTTAATATTAAAGCAATATTTAAATAAAGATGTCTCATATATTTTTTGTTTTGTTGTTTTTTCAGGGATCAAGCTTTGATTCAACCGATGGTTTGAATTGCATAGTTTACTAATTTTGAGAATATTGTAAAACTTACGAACATTATTCTTAATAAAAATAATTATATTTTTTGGGGATGGGATTAAACCCATCCAAATGCTCTAGATGTTGGGGCGCCCCATCATCTTTAGAGTAGTCTCTTATAGTGTTATGTAGTATGTTTTTTCTTTGCATTCATTTCCAATGATTGTCTTCAAATAAACTAATTTTATAATTTCCGGAACATAAACAAAATGCATTTTCCACTTAATGTTTTCACACAAACTAATTTTAGAATTTCTCTCACACACAAATAAACTTCTTTACATAAATTTGAAATTTTCATAAAATATAAACTTCATTACATATATTTGAAATTTTCAAGAATATAAACTTCATTACATATATTTGAAATTTTCAAGAATATAAACATCATTACATATTTGAAATTTTCATACAAATTAATTTCAGAATTTCTTTAACATAAATAAACTTCATTTCATATATTTGAAATTCTAACCATTTTTATATTTGTTTTGCTTTAATATATTTTTTTCAATTTTTTACTTCTGTTTTTTATTTTTTATTTTTCATTTTTCATTTTTCATTTTTTTATATATATTTTACACTTTCACTTTATATATTTATATAGTATTTATTTTATTACATTGCTATTAGTTATATTTATATATATAGTATTTATATTATTACATTGTTATTATCTATATTTGTTGAATTTTAGTGTATTCTTTAGGTATATATATATTTTTTTTTGTTGATTTTAGTGTAATTTTTGGATGTGTCTGAAATCTCTATGCATGTATTTTGTATGCAACTTTATGTGTTTGGCAGATGAAATGTATTTTATGTCTTTTGTATGCAACTCTATGTTTGTTAGATTAAATTACTTTGATGTGTATTAGATGAAAATAATGTTTTTTTTGTATGCAATGGTGTGTTTCTTTTTTGTATGTAACTCTGTGTTTGTTAGATAAAATAATGGTTTTTGTATGTAACTCTATGTGTTTGTGTTTGAAATCTTGGTACACGTATTTTGTATTCAACACTATGTCTATGTGTTTGTGTTTGAAATCTTTGTACATATATTTGGTATGCAACACTATATATTCGTAGATGAAATTATTTTTATGTTTGTTTGATGAAATAATCTTTTTTGTATGTAAATCTATGTGTTTGTGGAATGAGATGATTTTTATGTTTTTAAAATAAAATAATGGTTTTGTATGCAATTCTGTGTTTGCCTTTGAGATCTTTATACATGTTTTTGTATGCAATTTTGTGTTTGCCTTTGAGATCTTTATACATGTTTTTGTATGCAATTTTGTGTTTGCCTTTGAGATCTTTATATATGTTTTTGTATGCAACTGTATGTTCGTGTTTGAGATCGTTATACATTCATTTTGTATGCAACTTTATGTATTTGTTAGATGAGATGAAATAATGTTTTTTATACGCAATTCTATGTGTTTGTTAAATGAGATGATGTCTATGTTTGTTAGTTGAAATAATGTTTTCTATAAACAACTAGATATGTTTGTTAGATGAAATGATGTTTTTATGTATGCAACTATGTGTTTGTGTTTGTAGATCTTTGTACACGTTTTTTGCATGCAACTTTATGTTTTGGTTATGTAAATCTTTGTGTGAAATGACAATTGTTTGTATACATTTGTATGCTTATATTTAGATTTATGTTAGATGAAATAATGTTTTTTTTATGCAACTATGTGTGTAGATTTTCGTGTATGTTTTTTTTATTTGCAACTTAAGTTTTTGGTATGTAAATCTTTGTGTGAAATGACAATTATTTTTATAGATTTTTATGTTTATATTTAAGTTTTTTTGTTTGTATTTTTTTAATATGTATGTGATTTTTGTATTATATATATGTATTAATAAATATATATATGATTATATTTTTATTTTTTAAATTATTTTAATTTGTTTTTCAATATTGTTTATTTAATTTGTTTTTTTTTATTTTTTATATCAAAATTGATTGAATCATAACTATAATAAAATAAAATTAATAAATACATAAACAAAATATTAAAAAATTCTAAACAAAATAATATAAATAAACTATTAATAAAAATTTGTAAACAACTCGCTTTGTTGTGACAACAACAACAAAAGCACAGATTATCACTTTGTTGTAACAACAACAACAAAGCGCTTTGTTGTAACAACAACAACAAAGCAACATTTTTTTAGGCCATATAAACTTTCACCTTCATGTGGTTGGTCTTGTTAGTAGAAATCCTAAAATCTCAAAGCTAAGAAAAGCTCTCAAATCTATAATTATATTTTTCATGCATTAATAATAATATCTATTTAAATTTTTATTAAAATATAGTTGTAAAAAATATTTTAAGATCTTAAAGATTATAATATTAAACATAATAATATATTTTGTCATATTAAAGATTATTAATATCTTAATAATATTAATATTAAACATAATAATATCCTTTATCCTATTAAAGATTATTAATATCATAATAATATTAATATTAAATATATTAATATCTTCTAATATTAATAATATTAAAGATTATTAATATCCTAATAATATTAATATTAATATTAAACATTAATAATATTAATATTAAAAATTATATCTTAATATTAATACTATTATTAATATTAATTATAATATTAAAGATTGTAATATCTTTTATAATTAGTATTTTAAAAATGATAATATTTTAAGGATTGTAATATCTTAAAAATTAATTAACAAATTTAAATCCATGTTTATAATAATTAAATTTTAATAATATAATTTGTATTAAAATCTTGTAATTAATAATGAAACTGTAACTTTTATTTATAAAATAATAAAATATCAAACTATATAATAAAATGTATGTAATATTTAAATAATAAAATTTAATTTTGTATAAATAAAAAATAAAAGCAATATTTAAAGTATATATAAAAAATAAAATAATATAAAATAGTAAAAATAATTATAAATATATAATGTAAGGTTAATTAGATAATGAAGTCAATTCTAACTAGTTCATTAGTTAAGGTGTGGATCTAGTTAGTAGGACGACTTGAGTTCAATTTCTAATTCCCCTCAAGGATGAGCTAGTGTTGGGAGAAGACACTCAAAATCCAACTAGTTGAAGGTTGGTGTACTTGGGTGATTTTGATGGCTTAGATGTCCTTACTTCATGATTTTTTAAACCAAAGACCACTCTTACAAATAAAAATAATAATAATAAATTAAATTAAAATAATAATAATAATAGGTATAATGATGATGATAGATAATATTAATATTTATAAAATTAAAAATGAACTTATCATAAATTAAAATTTCTTAACTTTTATTAAAAATAAAACATTATGAAATAGTATCTTATTAACTTTATTAAAAATTAACATATTTTTTTTTAAAAGCATAAAATAGTAAGAATAGAATAATTATTTTAATACAGAATATAAAAACGATATAAAATAGTAAAAAATAATAAGAATTTAATAAGGGGGCCACCTGAAGGGGCCTCACCTTAAAAAATAATAAGAATTTAATAGGGGGGCCACCCGAAGGGGCCTCACCTTGCCTAGAGAGCTTAACCCGATGAAGACATCCAGTGAGAGCATTATATCCCAATGAGGACATCCAGTGAGACCCTTATATAACTGTGTCAAGGAAGACTATATCTATGCTCATAGGAGGGTAATGAAACCAGTGGGTTTTGTCAGGAAACCTAAGTGTGCGAGTGATACATCCATTTAGTAGTTATAACATCATCCAAGATATTCAATTTTAGATTTTAATAGTACTGCTACGTCTTGAATCATATACCAAGTTAATGCTATGAAGATGACCAAAACAACAAGATAATAGTCCATAGTCAATAATTAGAATTACATAAGTCATATCACATCATAATAACATCAAAATCATTTGAAGCACTGCCGCAATAACATCATTGGGCATTGAACTGAAACTGTATGGAACAAAGGGTGACATCGGTCATCAAATATGAGGTCTGAAGGCTCATCCTTGGCACAAGGTCTAACATAAGTCTGATAAAATATATTGCTCTGATCATAAGTGATCTCAAAATACAAGCTCATCATAACTGATCTCTGTTAAATCAAAGCTCTGGAATGTGTAGATATCTGCTCAGCAAGAATAGTAGCCCTGCTACTATGGCGTGATAACATGTAGATCCAACTGGGACAAGTGCTCTAAGGGAGAGAGCACTTGAGAACCTCATAATCTATAGTCTCAAACTGCTCTACATCAATATTCTATCCAACAACTCATCATCTTTGCTTTTAGCTTTACTCTGCACCCATATCTGCACTCATAGACACTAGAATACCTCATGAAGCATGTATGGGAGATATATATAAAATAAAATTGAAAATTAAATATATTGTATGACAGAAATTAAAATGCATAAATGGAAAAAAAATCTAACATAGCATATAATTTTTGTTCATTTTTACTGTGCAGGAGGAAGGAAAACTTTTCAGGAAGGTATACTCAACTTACTCAACACGGAAAAACAACAAGAACTCACAAATGCTACTAACACTCTCAAATGCATGCAGGAGGTGAGGCAAGCTTAGGAAGGAGCAAGACTCAACTCAATCGACAACTCAACAAGAAGAAAAACTCATCAAAAAGAAAAAGAAAAACACAATACGCAACACTCAAAAACAAAAAGGCACACAAAACCTACTGCTAAAATGAGCTTATTCAAATATCTACGTACCCTACTCTAACCAGTCAGCACAAATGCTAGATAAAATCATAAATCCAGTGCAACCATTCATCAAACAGATTAGTGATTCTTCTTTGATTTTTGTTAATGAAACAAGTCATGATTTGATTAGACATTAGAGGATTTGATAACACAATCTTCCTGGCTTGTTCAAAAATTGAAGAAGGGTTTGAATGGTGCAAAATGAAATCATGCCAAGGGAAAGACTGATTGATGCAAACATCCTCCATCCAAGAATTGATAGGATCATAAAATTCATGCAGGTTATGGCTTAAGATTGATGGAGGAAAAATATAAGGCATGCGACTCAATTCTTTTTCACAAAAAATAACTTCCTCATTTACTTCTCTTACATATTCAATTTGATTCTCCTTGGGACTGATGATCAAATAAAAACCAAGTGGGGATAAATTAAAGCTTAGAAGACGAAAGATCAAAATCAAACCCACTTGATGCTCAAAAATGGAGAAAAGATGAAATTGATCTTTAAACACCTTTTCTAGCCACCAAAAAGGATTGATAGCTTGACAACAAGCGTTATGGTTCCAAAGTGATTGAAAAGGGAAATGAAGTGCTTTTTCTCCAAACATTTAATCATCCTTATACTTCCTATTGAAAATTTCCAAGGCAAAAGATTGATTAGAGCACCAACCCAAATATGATTGAAAAGGTTGGGAAGGGAGGGTGAATTGCAAATATGAAAATTCTCTCAAGTGGATAAACAAGTTTGACCTTGGATTTTGACAAAAGAAAACACTCTTTACTCTAGGAATGATTTCAAGCTTTTGATCAAGTTTAATATTTACAATCTGAGGACAAGATTGACCATAACTATCTAACTCTAAGTTATCTTGATTAAGGATGAAAAAAGGAAAATTTAAAGATTCGTTATAAGAAGTGGAACAAAGATTCGAACACCTATTGTGATTCACTAATTCATCCTCATCTTGAGTTTGATCTTCTATTCATTCATCGTTAAATTCATGTGA
The DNA here is from genome assembly GCA_027924585.1 of Larix kaempferi. Taxonomy (NCBI): domain Eukaryota; kingdom Viridiplantae; phylum Streptophyta; class Pinopsida; order Pinales; family Pinaceae; genus Larix; species Larix kaempferi. Next base: position 4,878,170 of record BSBM01000751.1, on the reverse strand, counting down.
GGATAAATGATCATTTTCATTTATTTGATCAGGGATAAAATTAACAAGCTTATTTATAATATCTTGTTTACTTACAGAATGATCATGTGAAATCAGTACTAAAGGATCTTGGTCAATGTCCCCACTTTCTTCTTCTTCAATAAGGTGATAAGAAATTGAATGATCACTAATGATGGAATGATTAAGGAGTTCCTTTTCTGGAGGATCCTCAATAGACACAAACTCAGAAATTTATTCAATATCAAAAGTAGGGCTACTTAAGGATTGATTTGAAGTATCATCATCATGATCATGATGGTCCTCATCAAACCGATTCTCAATAGCACAATCATTGCTTGATGGGTCTAATATGAATTCTTCAATGTTATTACCCCATTTATTTTTTAATAGCCTGGTGAACATATCATACCCAGTGATGGATCCTAGGGCTAAATTATCAAACCACAACCCGACATTTCCACCCAATGTCTCACCCAGGGCCCGCATATAAATATCTTCATCATCAACACGCCTAACTTCCATATAATCCCAAAATATTTGTAAGTGATTTTCAATTGGCTCAAAATAATTTCCATAGAAACAAGGCAACCTTTCAGAGTAATTATTTGGCATAAGATGAGGTGCCCCATGAATTTCAGAGAAGTCAAAAGGAGATGGCTTAGCTGGATTTCTAACAACTCTGGCCATTCTACTAGGGATTAGTTTTGGATGTCTAACTGGAATACTAGAGTCATTTGATTGAATGCTTTGGTTGCAAGGCCTGGGTTGAGAATGACTTTTGTTTGAATTAATTGGGTTAATATTTTTACTTGAAGAATGAGAAGAATGATGGGAGTCATAAGAATTATGTACATAATCACCCCCATATTGATATGTTGACTGACTTTCATTTCTTTCTTCCAACTGCCCTTTATAGCGAGATAGATTCTCATATATTTCATTCATACACCTTGTCATTTGGAAGAAAACGTCTAAATTCATAGTGATTTACAAATTACAAAATTGAAAGATGGGCATGGGGTCGATCCTCAACGGAGTCACAATTTGGAGTCGCCAGGTAGATTTTAAACTCTTCTACCAAGATGTATGTCGTTAATAAGCAGGGAGAGTGTGAGTGACAAATAGATGGATATGTTTAATTGTGGATTGAAATGATAACCATCTAGATTAATCCGAATGTGATAAGATATGAGTTATGCATGTATAATCGCAGACACATAAGGTAAGCCTCTACCTCCTCAGCAACAGCGCCAAAAATGCTATCACACAACTTGTAGTTGTCCCTAAAGGTACCCCATCTGGGATGGTAGAGGAGACGGACAACTAAAGAGGTGACCCAAGAGATGCCACGGTTCCCAATGCAAGTTGGGAGTCACAATAACCGAGACACTCTTTACTTTAGATCAAGACAAGTCAAGACCAACGGGGAGACCCTAGCCAATCAGGGAAGATTGACTAAACCAAATGTTCCTAGGGAAGCATGCCAAAAGATGAGTTACGGAAACCAATGAGTTGATTAGATTAGGTGGACCCAAGAGTTAGGTGTGGTTGAAGAGGCTTAAGAAGTGACTAATGCTTCAACCAATGAATGAATAAGGCAACCTAATGGATAGATCTAGTACCATGAAAATACACAAGTGGGGCCCACTTCCTTAAAATGTGGAAATGGTCCAAATGGGACCCACAAGGTGAAGTTAGGGGTGATATGGAACTAAGGGGTGTTTGATGATGTGGATCTATGGATCCAAGATGGATTAGGCAACACCCACATATGGGATCTAGCAAATGACACTAAACCCGAGGAGTGCGGATTGACCAAGGGAGACTAATGCCTTGATATGAGGGGGCAAATGTAGTCCAAATGATGCCAAAATGTAGATCGAGGTAGTTAAGGAAATTATCAAAGTGGTTTTTAAGTGGCATGCCCCAATGTGAACTAGATCTCCATAGATCTAAGGTTGAAAATGCATCACCCAATGACCCAAGTGGGGTACAACCCTCAAAATGAGGAATGGGGCCCACAAGGAAAAAATCAATGAGGTGAAGCACTAGGGGTAGGTTATAAAATGAGACAAGTGCAAATCAAGTGGGATCTCACCTACCCACGTCTTGGAAGTAGAAAAACTCACCCTCCCAAGGAGTGCGACCTCACCCAAGGAAGGCTAAATGCTTTGGGAAAAGGGTCAAATGAAGGCCAAATGCCACCAAACTATAGATCTGAATTGCCGTGGATGCTATAGAGTTGGTTTCTTTTTATTATCCCCAAATCCAAGCTAGATCCAAGTATATCTAGGAAAATGTAAAAATGAGGGTTTTGATTTTAATATAGTTTGTGACCAATAGGATGGAGAACAAGCGAAATCAATACATACCTTGTAGATCTTACCTCAAAGCTTGCAGCCTCTTAGCATATGGATGATTCTTTCCCTGTTACAATTCCAAGCTTGATCCAAGTGTCTTCAACCAAAAACGTCCAAGCCCTGGGAAGAGAGATGTCCCATGAAAACCTATAAATCAAACTACATCAAGTTATATTTGATCCACAAATACATAAGATCTAAGCATGTCATATCAAAGAAGAAATCAATGGACAAACCACAATTGAAAAACTCCCTCAAGATGAATACGTCTTGCCCATGGGGGATGTGAGCAACCCCTACAATCTTCCCATGAAGCAAAACGTTGACCTAACTTCAAGCAATTCGGCCTCCCTCTCTTGATGTCAATTTCACATGAAAAGCAAACAATGTCTAGAAGCAACAGATGCACGAACATATACAAGAGTAACCCAATCGAAGCCAAGAAGTAGATCTTCAAAATATTATTTTCATTCCAAGTTTTCTAGAGCCCAAAGGTGCTTTTACAATAGGGGGTCTCCTCCTTATATAGGATAATAAAGACCAAAACCCTAAACCACAAAACCACTTTATAATACAACAAGTGAGTGGTTGAGATTAAAAGATCTCATAATCTAATCAATGGCTAAGATGAACCAATACATAATATCCCATGGATCACTCAAAAGAGGAATGACATCATAGCTAAAAGTGACTAAGTGAGGGTGACGTCATCACTGGGAGGGGGCTAAAACACATGGGCTCACCTCATATGACATGGACATGACTCAAGAAGCTCATGGTGGGGATAGGAGGCATCAATCCTTACTAGCTCATCCCCATGGCACAATAATATAAAATAATGTGTCCAAGATATTATAAATGATCAAATCTTGTCTCCAAAACTGATAGAGACATGCAGTAGATGGCCTCCTGTGGCCATTTTGGACCACACTGACTGAAGCTGAATGATATGGAAGATGGGGGGTTCACCCTAGAAGACCTATGAAAAGACCAAGTGCCAAAACATTGCCTCAGTTGTCCAAATCAAATTCCTCAGTGACCCTTTTATTCCATTTTTTATCCGCCTCGAGAATTGTGAAGCTGTCCAAACTTTTATACAGAGTGCCTACATTGTCAAACTGAGCCAACCACGCTGTCTGTAAGGGGGGTAAAATGGTAAAATCAAGTGGTTGGACCACCCACTCCTCATACATATCCATAGGTGAATTGGCATCTCATGTCCCTGCTCGAGAGGCTGGGAAAACATGCCCAAATCTGGTCACTAGGTGGATAACTACATCTATCACTGTCAGAAGTGCTCGGAACAGAATGATAAGTGTCTCATTGGATCCAGAAGGCCCAAATCCACTAAGAATGTGTACTCATACACCATGGGTTGACCTGAGGGGTAACCTGTAGGGTCCACCATACCCGGACAGTGCATAATCTGATGATATGAAATAATAATAAAATCTATTGAACTGCATCAACCATCATTTGAATCATATGTCCACCATATGGTATCATCAAAAAGAGTATGTGGGACCATCAATCATCATCTATAAGCATACATGGTCCACATCATCACGGATCCCAAGGATGACCATGGTCAAACTATGTTTGACCGGGTCAACATACAACCAAGGACAAGACTATATCAATAGACTAAGACATGTTCCTTTAGTCACATTCACAACTTATCTTAAAGTACATCATCATTCCATGGAATTTTAATACAATATAGATATTTTAATGTTATTTATATTTCACTTGCACCAAAGCTTAAATGACAGACTCACCCATTGGACATGATCTAATTGCTAGGTAAGGGTGAAGGCTAAGAAAAGGTTGGGCAAAGGGGATGACTTGGCCAAACTCAACTAGGTGACACTTTGGACGGGGAAAGGGGGAGCTACACTCTGTGCCGGACAAATAACACGGGGAAGGGTTGTGCCTCACAAATGGATAAGTTGTTTAGAGAGTGTTTATTCAACTTAAGCATCATGTCTACATCAAGTTGATCAAGGCTCATTAGGATCATTCAATTTCATTTCATGGCCTTTTTGGCCTACATAACCCTTCAGATTTCATATGTGCTAAGAATCACAACTAGTCGCACCTTGCATCCAAGGCATGTTTATACATATACAAGGTCAACAATAATAGATATAAATTTGAGTAACCATTGCTTTTTGGACCTTTTTATACTCTTTGAGGAGTATTTTTAGCAGTTCATCGCTATAGCCTTTATTCACGTGTGTTAAGAAACACATTCTAGAATTTTTAGTTTCATAGGATTTCATTTACACATTTCCAATAAATAGTACATGAGCTTTAAGTTTTAGCCAACAACATCTCAAGTGACTAGGGGGACTTATGCCAGTGCCAAACATCAGGACAACCGACCAAAATGATTTAGGCCTACAATCCAACTCACCAAATGAAAGTTCTGTCACCAACTCATAGCCGAGACACTAAACAAGCATGGATGCAATCCAACACAGAGGTAGTAATGGGGAAGTCCTCAGTATCAAGAAGTCAAGAAAGGAAAGTCAAAAGGTGAAAGCCAATTTAGGAAGGTCATGGATGGGTGGAGTCAAGTGAATGTGGTGCCTAAGCTAGCAAACAAAACTGTCAAGGAAGACCATATTTATGCTCATAGGAGGGTAATGAAACCAATGGGTTTTGTCAGGAAACCTAAGTGTGCAAGTGATACATCCATTTAGTAGTTATAACATCATCCAAGATATTCAATTTTAGATTTTAATAGTACTTCCACATCCTTAATCATATACCAATCTAATGCTATGAAGATGACCAAAACAACAAGATAATAGTCCATAGTCAATAATCAGAAGTCTAGAAGTCATATCACATCATAATAATAATTATCAAAATCATCTGAAACACTGTTGCAATAACTTCACTGGGCACTGAACTAAAACTGTATGGAACAAAGGGTCACATCGGTCATCAAATCTGAGCTCTCAAGGCTCAACATTGGCACAAGGTCTAACATAAGTCTGATAAAATATACTGCTCTGATCATAAGTGATCTCAAAATATAAGCTCATCATAGCTGATCTCTGTAAAATCAAAGCTCTGGAATGTGCAGATATCTACTCAGCAAGAATAGTAACCCTGCTACTATGGTGTGATAACAGGATCGTTATTCAATATACTCATAAATACAACTGAGATTTATCATGACAAATCAAAATCTTAACCAAAATTATCTAGAACCTTTTCCTATTTACCATTTTATAGCCTACAATTAAAATTTCTGAATAAAACAAAGTATAACCTTTTTTCCATAACTTAGTGTGAATCCCTATGAATGTAGGAAAGTCGTGTCAATGTTGTGTGTATTCCTTATAAACTACATAACAATTCCAATTTTACTACTCATCAAATAGCAAGTCACCTAGGGGATCACAATCAATCGAACAATGTGTGTGTAGTGGGAGCCTTTAGGTCTGAGCATTTGAACCTCGCTCTGATACCAAATGTACGGACCTCCATTTCCTAGGACCCCTTCTAATTAACAAAACCCAAAATTAACTTGCACATTAACATAAAATCAATCTTATAATCAACAAAAAAATGAAATAGTTTAAAAATTTAACTATCAAATGCAAAATGAAACCTCAAACCTATCAACCGTTAATCGATTTCGTTGTCGAAGGAGTCGTCGTTGTCGAATCCAATTTTCCCTTTGTTGTCCGTGTCTTCCGTTGGATTCTACAGGTAAAGCTCGTTTAACCATAGGCAAAGCAATCGTTAGCTTCGCCACCCAACCGTAGGCTAATGCGATCAGTAGCATAACCACCCCCAAGCTTCGGGGTCGTAGATGATACACACTTGAAAAGTTTCAGTAATGAGACCCCCCCCCACCAGAATCCTTATCCAAACTCACCATAGAAAGCACAATCATAATTATGATGCCATTACAACAGTCATCCAACAATCGCGTCCCTTTTCCCTTCTTCTCATCTTTCTTAAATATGAAATTTTCTTGTGACACATGTCACTTCATGCAAAATACTCTCTTATGTAATATTAATTAATACAAATATTCACCCACCCATGTGTCACTCTCTCATGAGAGTGCACATACTTCCCACATTTTATACCTAGATGTCCCCTGATGCTAATATTTCAATCCCTATTTTAGTGGGTGCATGTGGAGTTGACTAGTTGATGACTCCTAGTCTATCTTTTGATCTATATTTAATTATTCCCAATTATTTAATATAAATAATCATTTCATGCACAAACAATCTAATGCAATACTATATACCAAATGCATAACTACAAGTAGTCCTTTCATGCACAAATAATTTAATGCAATTTTATATGCCAAATACATAACTACAAATAGTCCTTTCAGGCACAATTAATTTAATGCAATTCTATATTCCAAATACATGGGTGTTCATTTATCAATTTTCTTTATTCGTCTAGGTACCATATCGTCGGGTCCTTCTTAATTTCGTTCCTTAATTGTCTAGGCACCACATCGTCGGGTCCTTCTAACTTTCTTTCCTTAATTGTCTAGCTACCACATCATCGAGTCCTCCTGACTTTCTTTCCTTAATTGTCTAGGTACCACATCATCGGGTCCTCCTAACTTTATTTCCTTAATTGTCTAGGTACCACATCATCGGGCCCTTCCAACAATACTTTCTCATTTTACTGTTGTGCTGGGATTCCATGTAATGATTTAGGAATTGTTACCATAAATCATCCCAATACACTCTATGTGAGACTAATGGTGCGGAGGAGTAAGTTTGTTCTTACTACGTGCCCCTCAACCTCGTACGTGACCAATCTGTTATGGTCTCCCCTGTACGACATCGCGCTTCCTCGAGTAAAGCTTAAAGGGATTTCCAAACTCGTGCGTGGATGCTATCAGGAGTCGACACCGTCATCGTACCCCTGTGTGTGCTTTTCCCATCCTCTACGACCCCCTTTCCGTTTTGTCGTGAGTCCATTAGTAAACTGTCTTACCTGTCACTGTACACATACTCAGAGCACACATATCAATAGTACTGCTCAAAACCATCATATCATAATTCACTTCATTCATTCGTTGATCGTTAAGCAAACATATATATTTGTCCTTTGGATTCATATAATAATCACCCGCATAATTTCATTTCCATAATTCAGCATAAATACGACATTCATCATAAGATTTCACATGTGCTAATCAATCAACAAAATCACAAGTATCCATAATCGTCATTAAATCAATCATCCATTAGAAACATGTTTGTTTATCACATACATCGCTAACTAGTCAATAATTTTATTCCAAATCATCACATACGCAGTCATTTATCTTAGTTTCTTTAACTGAGTCTCTTACCAAAAGTGTCGTAAATACCGATAGTCATAGCGGGGTTGAGGGGCATTACACATGCCCTCAATCATCGGACCTACTCGTTGCATTCCATTGTGTTACCCTTGTATCAACAATCAGTTCATTGGGTCTTCCAGGAATTGCAAACCCCTGTAAATCACAACTCTAAATGGATATTACTACTCAGATTATCCGAGCCTTCGATGACGGGAAGACAATCGAATTCACTCTTAAAATCCAATCGTATTAATTATCCTTGAGTGTAACATAGATACAACCCTAGATTTAAAATGCCTTGGTGTTGGAAACTGAGAACTAACACGCTTATGAATAAATGGAATGTTTTAGGTTATTTCTTATGAATAAGATGAATGACAATAAATATATTTATGTTGCCATGAAATTGATGAAATAATGATGCAATTGTGTTTTATGCATTATGCATCATGTGCTTTGACGGGTTTTCAAGTATGATAGGGAAAGACAGGTACCTTGAGGAAATATTGCGTCAATACCATGCAAACTCTATATTGAGTAAGGTATACACGACAAGTGATGCTAACATGGTACAATTTGATGTATTATATTTATGCTTAGAATTATTTGATGCGTGTGGTGTTTTCATGTGCGGGCATAGGATCGCGAATGCCAATTGGTCCACATAAAGGTAATGGGCTCGAATGGGGAAGAGATGCTAGTAAGACTAGCGATTTACTCCGTGTGGCAGGTTGAAAAGTGAGTTTTTTTTTTCCATCAGGTGAATGATGTCATGAGGGTAGGCTGTAGACTCGGTCAACGCGAGGATCTACTGAGGGGCGCACAATAAGGACACGACCTTATTCTAAAAGAACCATGAGTCTCTCAACAGGGTTGATTAGACTAAGTTAATGTGGTCTGAGTCATCGCGCCAATTCCCACCACATAAAAAGTGATATTTGAAGGGCATGAAGGAAGTCATGGCACCCTTGATATTCCCGTCGAAATGCAACACAACGATAAAATAAAAATACTATGGGGTAAGAATGTTTATTTTGGAAAATAAAAATAAAAAAAGGGGTTAAATAATTATGAGCAAATGAGAAAGTCATAAATTATAAAACAAAATGAAAATGGAATAAACTTGTGCATAAAGAAAAGGATTGAATTATTAAACTAAGACTTAGTGAAATCCAAGCACACGCACATAAAATACGTGAAATGGAGAAATCAAAGGAAACATCTAAGAGAGAATCTAGGAAAGTAAGTGAGGGTAATTCTTAATAAATAAATGAGAAAATATGAATTAGCGAGCAAAGTGACACCTTGGTGGTTGAATAATAAAACAAAAGGTAAATATATAATTCGTAATTATGCATGTGAGAGACACATGTCAAGGTTCATAAAGCTATAACGAGTGGAGGAGAGCATGAAGCTCACATGCCTCCTTCCCTATTGTTGAATGGCATAGACAATGTCTGTTTTATTCAGTGATTGCTAAGCGTTTGGTTCGTTATTGTGCAATTGGGGTTGGGAACCCCTTAGTGAAATCTACACACTCTAACTACGCTAGCAAAATTCTTCCCATTCAACCCCATTGTGGCTCGGGGGTCGCTGGGGAAGAAGAGTACCTTTCGTGAGTTGGTAATGTGGTATCCAGTGGATGCACAATGATTGGAAATCGAGGGGTGGATTTGCAATGGAACTAGGGAACCCAACATAGATCGAAAGCAAAAGATTGAGATGAGTTTCCATTGTGAATTCTATCTTAAAGAATTTTAACTTATGCTTGATGTTTATGATGAGAAATATTGAAAATTCTGAAGTATGTTCATATATTTTAAGATTTCATGCATTTGTGCTATGAGGGTCTTTGGAGGGACCCTACAACTTTGTTTCTAAGTTTTTGATCTCCAAAATGATCGATAAAAGGTCTATATGCTCTTATTTGGGAGATCAAGTCCTTGTATCTATTTATTTATGTCATGAAAGGTTCCTTTATTAGGATTTTTTTCAATCTTGTACCTATAAATTCCATACCCTACCTCTTATTTGTCTAGGTGGTTGATAATATGACTCACTCCATATCCAATAATTCTACTTATTCAAATGGTTATTGGGAGAAAATGATTGTTCAAAATTAGTTCTTGGAAGAAGACAGAAAGGGGAGTAAGCAAGGATTTTGGTTCCCCTCTTTTCCTCGCCATTTAGTGTATGATTTAAGTCAAAACCCATGATAAGGTATTGTAACATCCTACTATAGGAGGGTGCCACATGCCTTGGCATATTTTTTTTCTCTAAGATTTCAAGCAACTCAGTTTGAATATGTTCCATTCTAGAACAACAACTGTAAAAATCTAACCAATATGACTTGCGCTAATAAGGAGTATAATAATCACTACAATAAAGTTAGTCATCAACAATAACTATTGTGGTGAAAATACATATTAAGTCCCTATAGTGATTTGTGTTAGTAGAGACCAATTTTTGGTTGAAATTGGTACTCCACAATTAGACTTGATGATTAATGGGGAAATCATATCCAAGGGTCTATTTTCCACCCGACCAGTGTAATCACCTAAAACTAGCATCATCCCCCAAGAAGGGATCATGCTCAACAAGGTGAGGGAAGGACATAGAGCACTCCATTGATGGATCACTCAATTTAAAAGATAAACCTAGGATCATGCATACAGTGGATCAACCATGGTGTGGTGAAGGGATTCCCAAACTCACAATGATCACCAATTCTAACAATTGATGAATACCCCTAGTTAGGCAAATATCATGCATGATAGTGATGAACCTTTTCAAGGATTTTACTACCACTCTCATCCTTGATGAATAACCTTGGTTAGGAAAGTATCATGCATGGTAGGGGCATCCCAAGGTACCAAAAATAATAATTGCCAAGCTCAATGAGAATTTGTTTTCTTGGTTAGGAAAGTACACTTCAAGCCTCTTTAATCCACATATATTAGGATATATTATTTATTAGTCTACTCCCATGTTAACATAATCTAGAATTATATCTATTTCTTAAACATCGTAATCTCAACATCCCTCCTCGGCCAACACCCTTACACAATGTAGCACTACGTTTTCTACTCTTCTAAGGGTGTTTCAATGTCCTCCCAAGAATGCTTCTTGGCCTTCCCATTCCCCTACCTTGCAAAAATGAAGGACCACCTGGATAACAATGGGAGCTACATGAAACTAAAAAAGAACCCTATGAAACGGATAATGAAGAAGGTATCCAAGGCAATCCAACATTCCTCTTTGGACGATGATACAAAGGAGAAACTGGTGGTTAAAAGTGCCATCACCCCAAGGATTTATGGACTACCAAAAATCCATAAAGTCAGGAACCCTTTCAGGCCAATAGTTGACACGATTGACTTACCCACATGTAAGTTGGCTAAATTCCTTGTCAACACACTTAAACTGCTAGTGGGTAACGCAGGTTCCTTTTTAAAGGATTCGAACCACTTTATAGAAATGATCAAAGTAATTCGGATTGAAGAGCATGAAATATTTTTGAGCTTTGAGGTGGTCTCACTCTACAATGATTCCTATAAATGAAGCAGTCAAAGTAATTGAAAATCTGGTTGATCCCGAAACAACAAGATTGGTGGAGATGTGCGTTAGATCTACTTTATTCATCTTCCAGGGTGAACTCTATGAAAAAACATGTGGGGTATCCACGGGCTCCACCTCTCACCAATTGTAGCCAATATATTCATGGAAAAATTGAGCACAAGGGCCTGAACACGTCACAAAAGAAACCAAGATGGTGGGTTAGATATGTAGATGACAAAAATGTTAAATGGGAACATGGTGAGGAAGAGCTGGAAAATTTTATGGTGCATCTGAATAACCAGTCAAGCAACATCAAATTCATGATGGAACTTGAAAATTACCACTCTTTTCCATTCTTTGATGTGATCATGAGCAAAAGAGATGACGACAATATTGCACATGGGGTGTATAGGAAGAACCTCACATTGATCAATACTTACATGTAGACTCCGAACACCACCAGAGTCAAAAAAGAGGTATTCTCAACACTCTCATCACAAGAGCAATAAGAATCTCAGATTATGATCATCTCCAACAAGAAAAACAACATCTACGAATGTTGTTTCATAGAAATGGATATTGTGATGATGACATTGGCAAAGCCTTCATCAAAGCAAAAAGAAGACAATAAATGAGACTAGATAAACATGATAATGGTGATGGTGACCATAAAGTGTTTCTACCATATATTCAAGGTACAATAGATAAAATTGCTCGTCTTTTAAGAAAGAACAACATCAAAACCATCTTCACCCCTCCAAATAATCTTAGAAATCTCCCTGGCTCAGTTAAGGATCCTCTTAGCCCCAAATCCCACAAAGGAGTTTACCAGATTCCATGTGCTTGTGAAAAGGCGTACATAGGCGAGATCCGGAGAACAATCAATACTAGAATCAAGGAAAATAAGGAAAATATTATCCACGATAGAAAAAAGAAGGCATCCCTAGCTGAGCATGCTCATAAAACAAAACATTATATCAATATTGAATAAACTAAGGTCTTGGCGAGAATTGATCATTGGTCCAACAAAATAATAAGGGAGGCTATTGAAATCACAAAAAACCCTAACTGCATCAACATGGTTGATGGTTTAGTACTTAGTTGAACTTGGCTTCTGATCATTTAAAGGTGATAGATAGCAACTTAAGGAGTTAGATTCCATAAAGCATAAAAATAATTACTTAAGGAGTTAAATATTACTTCATCCTTAAACTCGACAACAGTTCTTGTCTTGACGAAGAGCCACAATAGTGGGCTCAAAACGTTGACAAGCATAATGGATTCAATCGCAGAAGAATCTCTGATTTCTAACTATAATTATAACTCCTGCGAATTCTCAGCACAAAACAATGTAATTGCAATGTCAACTTATTACTTGTGCAAAAGTTACAATAAGAAAATAGGCCTTGAAGTCATTTTGAGAATATATATCTCTATCGATGTCCAAGAATAGAAATCAAATTTATTTATGCAGAGAATATGTATTGGTGGGCAGTGTCAGCTATAAGCCCTACAATTATAAATCAATTTTTTATTATGGTAATATAACATTGATTTGCACCACATAAACTTGATTCTTTAAACGTCATAGATTTGATCACACCTTTAATCTCTCAACACAAAATCACATCTTTGATTGTGCTAAAATAGTGTTAATTGGCCTCGTGAACACCTTGAGATATTCTCCAAATGTTTTTGAATAGCTAGTAAAACAATTTCAAGGATTGTTACCCATTTAATTACAACTAATATAAGGTAGGATTATTTGCTCATAATCATTTCTTTTTTCCGATACAAGACTTTAACTATTAGCAATAATATAAATTAGAATTTCATGGTAGTCTGAGTGATTGGATAGCAAACAAATCTACATCATTTCAACACCTTTCTCTTGAAGCACCAAAAGAAACGTTGTCCTCCATAACATTTATTTATAGATTTATATGAGTTAACTTATTCTTCATGAGCGAGAATTGAAGGAGAGAAAATTGAATCTTATCACCTTTCCTTGGAGAGGTACCAGATGCATGATCTAAGGTGAAAATTAATTTCACCTATTTTCATATAAATAATGAATTTGAAGAGACAAAAATACATGCTCTTATATATGATGAACTGCATATGAAATTGTAAACAAATCTAGCATAGGTAAAGGAAAGGAAGAAAAGGGAAGAATTAGATAGGGATGCAAAGAAATCTCAAATAGGAGAAAATAAAAAATTGGAATCTTAGGGAAAATCCAAAAAATAAGGCAAGGCGAATAAAAAGGTAGAAGCACATGCTACAAAAACCATTGTGAATTTTCCATTTGACAAGAGGTATTATCTACAAGAACTTGAAAATGACCTTTGAACATCAATGAAGCATGTTAAGAAGAAAGAAGAAGTGCAAGGTGTGAGAAATTGCAGACATGTCAAGGCCATAGGAAAGAAATATTGGTCGAGAGAGAGCAAGGCGTCATTGTGGTCATCATTTTATGCAAAACATATTCAAACACCATCACGCCTTTGATTCATTGTTGTTTTTTAAATAAACTCAACTAAAAAAAGGAAAAAAATCATGAGCTTAATTTTCCCATTCGAGATAATACCATGACTCAACCTTTTGATTTCAGTTTCACTCTACTCTAGATCACTCCATTTGTGGTTCCTCAATAGGATCCTAATTTTCATGGAATTCATTTAGAGTGGGTGTAATCTCCCACTAATCCAATGCAACCTCTTCCTTGTATGATATTCCCTTTGAATTATTGAATCAAACCATATCAATGATAAATCATTTTGCTTAATATAGTTATGTCATATTTTTTTTTCGTATTTGAAGTATAGGTTTTAACTCTTTCATTCCACCATTTCTTTCTTTCATTCTGGAAACTTCCAATAATAGTCTATGAGACTAAGGAACCCTTATAACCCTTTAACTATATCGGAGCATGGCTGGGATTGTACTATTCCATGAAATATTTTAGGTCCAATTCACACCCCATCATGATTGACATTGAGACCTAAGTATTCCCCTTCAAAAGCATATGAATCATATTTGGAACATTTATCAAAAATTAGATGATCCTTTTAGGGATAAATTCCATATCAACATGTGCCTCCAAGTTTTTTTTGTATTAGGATGTCATAAAAAGTACCAACACAACTTTGTGTAAGTTGTCATCCTTATATGATATTACCTTTGAATTATTGAATCAAGCCATATCAATGATAAATCATTTTTCTTATTACATGCATTTGATTTGGAATTCCAAGTGCTAGAAAAAGTAAGGGCTTTGTAGTGAGCAAATGTATTTGTGCTAGTAAAAAATGCTTGCTAATTGTTTTTCTCATTCGATAGAGTGCAGGTACAACCGAATAGATACTTGTTAGACCTAACATCCTTGATCAAGGGAATTTTAGGAGGGGTAGGGAAAATATGTGTTTTTGTACATACAAAACATATGATATTAATGCATAAGAAAGTATAAATAATTGTACAACAATTAATTTATATTAATAAAATTTATCGTAAAAAATGTTGCCATTATACAATATGTCTCATAAAATATACAAGCACTTATTTTTCTATTTTTTATTTTGAAAATATTTTATGATTGGCTCATCATCATCTAGTGTTAGAGTTTTCACTTTAATTCAATTTAGTTAGATATTTAAACTGAAAAATATACAAGCACAACAAAACACAAAAGGCACAAGAAATTTCCTCAGGGAAACCATAAAGGAGAAAACCCCGCAACTTCCTCATAAATATATTTGTCACTAGTACAATATCAAGCAAGATGAAAAACCCAAAATATAAAATGTCTTCTGCAACTTCCCACTTTCTCCTCCAGTGAACTTGTCTTCTCTCTCACTTGGTGCGAACTTTCTTGAATCAGTGTGATGTCCAAATGAGAGAGTGATCCTCTATATTTATACTTTAAGTGTGAATGACCTAATTCCTCATTGGGGCCGACTTGTCTAACTAACTTTGTCGACCTCTCCTAGGGAGACTCAAAAATACATTTTACATTTGACCTTTGGGGAACTATTACCCCGACTTACAATGGAGGTTTTACCTCTATATTCTTGCATGATCAAATACAATAATGACATCTCCGAATAGAGGAAAAAACATCTCTGACGCAGGTACACTAAAAGTACAATAATAATATAACAATAATATACAAAAGAATATCTTCCGAAGTTACATTTACAATAACATTCCCTCTTAACTAGGAAGGTATTCTCTGGACACAATCATCATCATAGCTGGACACAAACTCTAGACAACGTCATCATTGCTGGATCATCGTCATCGTTGCTGCAACAAACCTCATCTCGTTGATCATTGACTAATGACATATCTCGAATCTATCCATCATAGAATTTCTACACATCCAACCCTTTTTCATGATGGATGTAGGCCTAGCTCTCATCTAGGTCTTCATCATCTCTACGAGCAAGCCATCAAGTAGGTACATCCCAGGACCATATATTACATTTCCATAGAAATCACCTGCGTCTCCTACTATCATCTCATTGTATCCAGATCATCTCATCATCCCATGCAGAGAGTAGCCCAGGTGCATACATCATGTCGATAAGACAACCTGCATCTTCCACCCAGTGGATACATCCCAGGAGCATCTGTGTCTTCCACCCAGTGGATACAACCCAGATGTATTACATCTCTCTCAGTCAACCTGCGACTCCCACCTAGTGGGTAAATCCCAGTGACATCTGCGTCTTCCACCCCGTGGATACATCTTAGATGTATTACGACTCTCAGGGTCAACCCGCATCTTCAAACATGTGGATACAACCCAGGAGCATCCCAGATGCATTACATCCTTTCATACCACCTATTTCTTCCACCATGTAAGATATAGCCCAGTCGCATCCTGGATGATTTATGACTCGTGGACCTACCAACATCTTCAAACATGTGGATACAACCCAGGAGCATCCCAGATGCATTATGTCCTTGTAGACCACCTATGTCTTCCACCATTTAAGATACAACCATGGTGAACCTGCGTCTTCCGGTCACACCAGTCCCTCTTTCGAGGAACATTGATCTAGATAACACCAAGCTTCTCTCTGAAGTACTTGAACTTCACTCTTGCTAATGGCTTGGTCAACACATCGGTTGTCTACTCGCCTGTCACCAAATACCAAAGATTCACTGCTCCTCTCTGCACTATATCCCGGATATAGTGTTACTTGATCTCAATATGCTTCGACTTGTCATGGAACATCGAGTTCTCATATAGCTTCACGCAACTCTGGTTGTCACAAAATATACAAGTCGCCTCTAACTCAAGATCAAACAAATATGACAGTAGCTTCTGAAGCCATACTGCATCACAACTAGCCGAACAAGCTGCAACATACCCTGCTTCGGCTATACTCGGTGCCACACATGACTGCTTCCTACTAAACCAAGAGATCATACCATATCCAAAATTGAAGCAGCATCCTGAAGTGCTCTTCCTATATGTGGCACTGCCTGCCCAATATGAATCAACATAACCATGTAGGTTAATCCTTTGATTCGTCTCATATTTGAGGCCATACTCAATTGTACCCTTCAGGTACCTCAATATATGTTTTGCAGGTGTCAGGTGAACATGCCTCGGATCTGTCAGGAACTAGCTCAGGGTGTTCATAGCAAAACATATGTTTGGTCTCGTGTTTCGTTAAGTACATTAACGAACCAATCATCTGCCTATATGTCATGGCATCAACTGTCTCTGATGAAGCATCAAACAATAGCTTCAAGTTCGATTCCATTGGTGCATACATCGCTTTGCATTCCATCATTCTAAACCTCTTAAGAATTTCCATTGCATACTTTCCTTAACCAAGGAAAATCCCATCTGCACTTTGCCACACCTCCATATCTAAGAAGTAGTGCATCATTCCCAGGTTTTTCATCTCGAACTCTAAGGGAAGCCTTCTTTTTTGTATCTACAATGAGTTCATCCTCCCCTGTTACAAACATGTAATCTACATATAACAGTATTATCACTGGTCTCTCCACCCCCAACCTTGAAGTAAAGGTTGGAATCTTCTTTACTCTTGGTAAATCCTAAGCTCATCAGAAAGATGTCCATCCTGCCGTACCATGTCCTGGGCGCATGCTTCAAACTGTACCACATATACTTCCTCTTCATCAGGGGATACATACGGTATCACTCTGATCATATCCCTAAGATATTGGGGAAAGCACACGGATAGAGGCTAAGTGATAATTTCTCTCCATCTGTGTTGTACTCACTCCCTTTGAAGCGGAGCTTTCCTGCTCTTTTTGTAATTGAGCACTATTCTCCCTCTGTATCTTTTACACTCTGCATTGGGACATTCTGCACTGGAGGGACTGGTAGCATTCTCTTCTGATGATCTTCTATGTATCCATCTATGTCATCTTCCAAGGTCACTGGATACCAAGATCTCAAACTTTGTTGCAAGTTCTCTCTTGCATTCATCTATGATCTTCTCATCTTCAACTTTGTAACTAAGGTTGATGTCCCATCACTCTAGGTGACCCTCTATCTCATCATGCTATCCCATGGTTTCCTTCTGAACCCGTAGGAAGCAATCTTCAATCCTCACATGTGTGGTTCTCTGTAGAGAGTCCTAAATTCTGGAAGTTGCTCAATATACACTTTTAATTCGATTACACCATCTATCCAGTGTAATATCCACCACTAAGGAAGTGTGTTTGGCCACTAGAGAAGCATCTAATCATAGTGGAATCCCTCTTTCAGAGAGAACTCTTGCTTTGCACTTCTGTATTATGCTTGATTTCATAAATCTTCTTGAATGTCGTAGCTGAACCATCATCACTTGTTCTTCAGAACAAGTCTCATCATTATTCTCCTGTAGGTACATGATCTTTTCTACAAGTCAAATTTAGTTGCATGATTAGAAACATTTCATAATCTTCAAAACAAATTCTTATGCATAAAGACATAGGTCATATAGTTATGCAACTATATTAGCCAATGCTTCAACACAACATTCATCCATTTCCCACATTCATACGGTGACTTTCTAGATGCCTTCCATCTCTACCAAAAACATCATTAAGAACATGCATTGCTCCCAACATGTCAACAAATAGGTTTCATTCTAGATGAGCAGCAATGGAATGTTGTGCGGTACCATAAGACACTTACTTATCACATGCATATTAGTAGTATAATGTTCATCAATGCAATCATTCTAACATGCATAATACATTTCCTGAATCTAAGAATATAAATATGTACACAACTGGACAATATAGAAAATGAAAATTCAAATACTTAACTTTGTTTGGTTGTTGGGTGGAATCCCTCTTGATGTTTTCTTCCTTGCAGGAACTACTGGAGTCTTTGACAGTGTGTTCTACTTCATCGTTTGATTCTGAGGACCCATGTCTTTCTTTCTTATGGTCGGAAGTATTCTATAATGTAGATCACTTGTTCTTTGTAATGGAGTAGACTCTGTGTGTCCCTTCTTCTGCATCTTAACCAATGTTGAAATGGATGAGAGTTTTTTCCATAGAGCATTGATCTTTATTTGTTTATCCCGGAGTCCAACTTTGTAGGAGATTCTCCTACTCCTTCCATGTAATACTAAAATTCATCCCTGGCTTCACCTTATAAGGTGAAACCTTCGGAATGAACTCTTGTAACTGATTACCTTCATTTATTACAATACATATTCTTCATCACTTGAAGAATCTTCTTTTGTTCTTTTGCTTGCGGGTTCATCATCTTCTGCAGTATGTGCATGATGCCTCTTCTTGTTGATTCTCCTGGAGGATCCTTGGTTCCTAGGACAATTTATTGAATAATGTCCTTTCTCATCACATGTAAATCACCTAATATTGGGGAGGTCTATTCTAGGTCCATGATTCCTATGGAATCTTTTAGAATTCTTGTGATGGTAGTCCTCCCTCTTGTTTTGATTCTTCTTAGTATGAGCAGTTAGGGCTTGGTCATCATCAACTCCCATCTTCTCTTCTCTTGCTACTATTCGAGCTTCTTCTTGGGTTCATTCTTACCATAATCTGTTGAATGTCATTATCTTCTTCCTGGAACATATTCCTTGAATGAATGAGTCCCATGATATTGGGAGACGATTCAAGGTAGTCATTACAATTTCTCCATCTTCAACATTGTATTCAATTGCTTCAAGTTGT
This sequence comes from Larix kaempferi, assembly GCA_027924585.1. NCBI lineage: Eukaryota > Viridiplantae > Streptophyta > Pinopsida > Pinales > Pinaceae > Larix > Larix kaempferi. The sequence continues at coordinate 4,858,733 of BSBM01000751.1, read as the reverse complement.
TCCTTGATTTGAGAGACCCTTGTGAAGTAAGATTGCATAGTCTCTGAGTGTTGGATCTTCACATTCTTGAGTTGGTTCCTTAGAGTCATCTTCTGATTGATGTTATTCCCTTCATATAGCTTTTTCAAAGCATCGAACATATCCTTGGGAGTCTTCAAGGATGATAAATCAGGTATGAGGTGATCTTTGATGGAGTCTGCAATAATCATCTTGGCCTTGACCAAGTTCTTCTTGTTGATTGCCTTTGCCTCTTCTCACTCTGGTTCTGGAACCTCCTCATTGACATACTTGTCCAAGTCATTTTGAAGTTTATTCATGTAAAGGGATTCATACATAGCATTAAGTATGGAATTAAATTAAGCCTAGATATAATAAAGGAAGAAAACAAAAAAAGACATGGCTATTATAATAATGTAGAAAAAACATCCTAAAAGTAATATTAAAAAAGAGGGTTTTAAGGCCCTAAAGAACTTTCAATATTGCTAGTTTGAAATCTAACAAGGGAAGGGCTACAATGGTCCTAAATAAACAACATTACCATAATATGATGATTGAAAAAATATCTACAAGAAGGATCTATAAGAGTCTAGATAAAACCCCTTAAATAAGGTCGCTAATAAGGTTAAGAAGGCCATCAAGGAGTCCCACCTACATGCTCATACCAAAAAGAGTCTAACCCTTAGTTTCCCCATTGTCCCTAGGATTTATGAGTAACCAAAAATACATAAAAATGGCAGTCCTCTAGGACCAATCGTGAATAGGATTGATTCATTGATGTATGAATTGGCAAAGTTCTTAGTTAGAGTCTTGAAGCCTCTCATAGGGTAGAAAAACTCCTTCATAGGGATTCAAGTGGCCTTGTTGATATGGTTAAGAACACTACTCTTGTGTCAAATGACACTATCATTAGTTTCAGTGTCATCTCTTTTCTTACAAAGACACCCCTTGATAAAATATACGAATGCCATAAATAAGGTAACTAATCCTGACACTACCAAGTTGATAAAAGTCTTCCTCTGATTAATATTTTTGTGTTTCCTTGGTGAGTTATATGAACATACTAGCAAAGTGGCCATGGGCTTACCACTATTACCAATAACGGAAAACCTTCTCATGGAATAGTTTGAAAGTAAAACCATAGATTTGTATCCTCTCAAACCCAAAATTTGGAAATGGTAAATTTATGATACCACGTGATATGGCCCCGTGGGAGGGAAAAATTGGAGGGAATTGTTCATCACTTAAACAACCAATTATAACATATCCAATTCACCATGTATGTCAAGGAAAAGGGAGTATCTCATTTCTTGATGTGAGGGTAACCAAGAATCAAGATGGGACATTATCCAACCACGCTTTCAAGAAAGCTACCCCATGGCTAACCACATTTAAGAATATCTTGATGCAAACTCACAATGAGTTGGGTGTCATAAACATTATGGCCACAAGAACACTTAGAATTTTTGATAATGATCACCTTCTTCGAGTCTTCATGAATTATGGGTATAAGGAAATGCAAGTTAGGGAGATTATTTGAAATGCTGAAACTATACCTTGAAATAAGGAAGAAGATATATTGAAATTGGTCGTTTTATATATCCAAGGTGTTACAGATAAGATTCCCCTAATTGTTAAAGAGAAGGAAATCGTCATTGATTTTAAACAATCAAATAGGTTCATTGGAGGCTATAAGAGTCAAGGATGGAGGCTATACACCTATCGCTACATAATCGTAAGTTTATGATTATATAGAGATAGGTGCATATTCCAAGACACCACAAGATAGGTGTATCCAACTATTGGACTTCAAAACTAGCACCAAGACATAGTACATATCTCTATGTTCTACTAATGCGACAAATGATAGATTTAAATCAATCAATGTTCTTGTAATTTCTCAAGCACACACCCACTCACAATCCAATGAATCCTCGTATCATCTCAATATTTCGTAGGCATACAAATCATTGACATGCTTATAATCCCTTAGATCATCTCAAATACTCAAATGGATACAAATGGCTTACAAATGTATTGATGTTACTATAATCACTTGAATCATCTCAAATACCCACACTGGTGTCTCATAATCCCTCAAATCATCTATGCACATAAAGGAGAGAGGGAAAGGCCCATCCATGCTTATAATCCATCATATAATCCAAGATACACTTATGGATACAAATGGATTACAAATGTATTGATGTCCCTATAAATTTATAATCCCTTGAATCATTTGAAATACCTGGACCAATGTCTCTATAATCCCTTAAATCATCTCAACATATAGAGGAGGGAGGGGAAGGCCCATTACAAATACATGCAGGCATACAAATGGAAATGGCATACAAATGTAATATGTGCTTGTAATCCCTTGGATCATATCAAATCCATGCATTGCATTGACTTGCAAATGGTCTAATGTCCTTGTCATCCCTCGAATCATATCAAAAATTACATTGACATTACTATACTTCCTTAAATCATCTTAACCCATAGAGAATGGAGGGGAAGGCCCATCTCAAATTCCCATAAGCCATATCATCCCACAACGAAGGGAGAATAAGTCCCATCTCAAATACCCTCAAGCCATTTTATCACATAGAGGAGGGAAGGCAAGGCAAGGCCCATCAAACACTTGCATGCATACAAATGGAAATGACAAGCAATCAACTATTATGTTAGTAAGGAAAGGAGGGACTTCAAACATCTATAAATGTCCTCAGTAACATATCATAGTAAAAAAATTAAAAAATTAAAGACAATTTTTCTTAAATTAAAGAAGAAAAATTAGGACACATTCAAAATTTGAAAAATAACATTAAAGTTAAATACTACTAATAATAAAAAATTGGAAAAAATAACAAAAATAATAATAACAAATTGGAAAAAAATAACAAATTGGAATGGAATATCTTGAAAAGTCGGTAAGGGATTCTTGAAAAGAGCAGATAGATTTTGTTGAGAATCGGTGTGGTGTAGCAACAATTTTTTGAATTCTATTTGTTTTTAGGGTTCGCTCCTGTGACATATATATATGTCCGAATTTTTATTTGTTGTTTATTTACCTCCTTTGTCACTTGCCCATTAATTTTTAAAAGTCTGTGTATTTTATGGAAGCACTTCCTCTGTGATGGTCTGTTTGTTTATGTGTGGTTTGATGGTCCGTTTGTCTCTGTGTGGTTTCTTTGTCTATGGTCTGTGTGTTTGTCTTGTCTATCTGTCTGTGTCTTTGTTGTGTCTGTGACAAAGGAGGTTAGCTTTTCCAAATTTGAATTTGAATTTCGAAGGCCCATTACAAATACATGTAGGCATACAAATGGCAATGGCATATAAATGTAATATGTGCTTGTAATCCCTTGGATCATATCAAATCCATGCATTGCATTGACTTGCAAATGGTATAATGTCCCTGTCATCCCTCGAATCATATCAAAAATTACATCGACATTCCTATAATTCCTTAAATCATCTTAACCCATAGAGAAGGGAGGGGAAGGCCCATGTCAAATCCCACAAGCCATCTCATCCCACAACGAAGGGAGAATAAGTCCCATCTCAAATACCCTCAAGCCATTTTAGCACATAGAGGAGGGAAGGCAAGGCAACGCCCATCAAACACTTGCATGCATACAAATGGAAATGAAAACCAATCAACTATTATGTTAGTAAGGAAAGGAGGGAAGACCTCTATAAATGTCCTCACTAACACATCACAGCCAAAAAAATTAAAAATTAAAGACAATTTGTTTTTAAATTAAAGAAGAAAAATTAGGACACATTAAAAATTTGAAAAATAACATTCAAGTTAAATACTATTAATAATCTGGGTTGGCAGGTGCGGGAGGAGTGCTCTATGACTCCGAAGGAAATGCAAAGAAAGACTATGCCTGGGGCATAGGGAGAAATACAAATAACAAATCCGAATGGCTAGCCTTAATTAAAGGACTGGAGATCGCAAAGGAGGAAGGAGTTAATGACTTAGCAGCTTGTGGCGACTCGATGCTAGTTATTAAAGAGGCCAGAAGATTAACAATGAGCAGGAAGAGTCCTTCCTCAAAACTCCACAGTCTTCTAAAATACATAGCTAGTGAATTCTATGAGACCCAGAACTGGGTCTCTTTTAACTTTAATATACAGTCAGAAAATTCACTTATTGTCAAAATTTCTGTTCTGTTCTGCTTGTGCTCTATTGTCAAAATTTCTGTTCTGTTCTGCTTGCGTTTTGTTCCTTAAAGTGTTTACATTTACAGAATTAAACAATTTAAGTTCTGCTTTAAATTTTCATGTTTTCATTTCTAACTTTTGCTCATTTACATGCCTGTATACGATATAAAATCTGCAATTTCATTCTTTTCAGATTTGAAAATTAATAAATCTGTTTTATCTACTTCTAACAATTTATTGTTGACTGTGCAGGTAGCAAAGATGATCACAGCATATAAACCTTTGAAATTAATTAAACAGAATTTGCCAAGGTAGAAACGATAACGTACCTGCTGAAAAATACCTGTAGGTAGCTTGCAAATTTCCTTTGTTGCTGTCCTCGTTTGCCGTTTCTCCTTGCCTTTCCCTGCAGTCAAAAAGCCTTCCCCCACAGTTCTGAAACTCAACCAACCGAACCAGTTTTTCCACCCTACCAACTGGCGAGGTCTCGCCGACCACCCAGCTCCAAAGGTACCCCTTTGGACGCCCGAGCCCAAACCGAGTACAAGCCAACCCGTTATATCCCTTTAGAAAACCTCCAGCAAAAACCCCCTTTCAGCTCCTTTCAGCTCTGCTCTAAAATTTCTCTGTCTGCTCTCCCAAAACTTCCTCCCAAAATAACTGCGGTAAAAGAGGATCCCCCCTTCTTCCTTTCTTCTCCATCTTATCCCATGTTTGCTCTGCCGACTCAATGCTCCCCATTACTACCCTTATCCTCTCCATTCAATTCTAGCTAAGATGGCAGTCCCCCTTTTCTCCCTCGAGACATGTCCACATTTATTGATACCATCAATACATTAATTAATTAATTAATTAATTAATTTATAAATGAATTATAAATATTATCCCTTTCTTTTATGCAAACATCGTATATAAAAGTCAACTAAATTATTAATGTGGTTCCACCGCCATTGTCTTTTCAAGTGGTCATAATTACAATTTAATTAATATTTTAATTTATTAACTAAAATACAATATAATTATAAACTTGGATATAAAATGGCATAAGGTAATGTCTTCCTTAATTAATTCATAATTAATTTAGAAGTACTTTATAATTAATTCATAATTAATTTAGAACTAATGCATAATTAATTCAAAATTAATTCGTAATTAATTCATAATTAATTCACAATTAATTTATAAATAATTCATAATTAAATTATAATTAATTCATAATTGATTAACTTATAATTGATTTATCGTTTTCATGAACAATTCCCAAGTGTGTACCCGACACGTGTTTACCAATTTCATATTACATCTATTAGTAAATTATCCTATGTTCCAACTAGCTTCTGCATGGTCATCATAAAATTTAATAGATATAAATTAATTATTATCCATACAGTTTAATTAATTATCTAGCCGTGCAATTAATATTAACTTATCAATTTAATACTACTTTAATTAACATTACAATAATCATTTAACGTGTTAACCCTTAGTCATTACTAATCAAACTCATTAACATTTAATTAAGCGTTACTAACCAATTGCATTATTTACTATTAATTTAACCGTAACTTGTTTATTAATCATTAATGTACAGTAATTAATTATTAAGCGACACTAATTAACATTATTACTCAGCAATATTTCACGCAATTCATAAATATGTAGGCGAGTTATGTAAGCGTAGCTACTGCTTACATACCTCGCGTAAGTACACTAACAGTAATAACTCACACACGTCAATCATAATCATGAAACTTACTGTTTACTGACACATGTTTTAGCATAGTTTGCAAGGTACAGTTCTTTAACTAACTGAAATCTTATTAGTTACGACAATTCATACCTTTCTAAGTTACGACACATACTCAAGCAAGGGTTTTACACACCTACAGTTAGATCTTGTTTTCACCCCTACTTCACGCTACACCTATTTACCTACATCATCACTAACTTCCACATCCTATCCTGTCCTCTGCTGGACTACCCTGGAATGTCAAGTCATGACCGGTTCCAGCTAGAACCCGTAAGCGGAAGTGTCGACTACATCGACTAGCTTCCCCAGCAGGCAACCACCAGTCATCATCACACACCTTGGGGAGCGCGTCGTAGCACAGCCCTCCCATGACTCTGGGTTTCGGGGATAAACGGTGGGTAAAGCCTCCACTCCCCTAATGGAACAAGGGATTATGTCTACTCGACATAACAACAGCGTTGCACTTGTACTCGGTCTGTCATCGTATAACCGATCTGGGCGGTTGAGTTTCCTGAAACCCTACCCCACCCATGTCATAACATACATCATAATAAACAACATAATAACCATACGAAAGTAAATAATGCATCACTCGCATACCATTTTATCTTTCGAAGTCCGTGTCCCCGAGGCCCTCCCACCTCGTCGGATCCAGCTATCACTTAGCCGTTTCAACCTGTAAGTCAGTACTCGACATACAATATAGAATATCGTGCATAAATCCTCGATATGTACACACATATATTTCATCATATCATAACGACAATAAACTCATTCATTCGCCATGCACCTGGCATAACATTCATTATCTCAACATATAACTGTAACGGTATCCACGTACCCATCATTTAGTAAATTTCCATATATTTGACATAATTAACACATGATACATATCTAAACATGACTACTGATCATTATACTATCGTCACGCACACACATATATATATATCGGCAAAATAATAGAACCATATGTCCACAGTGTCGTCAACCGACGAGGTCTCACAGTCAAATAAATACAACATATAATAGTAGTTCAGGTAGTAATGTCAAAACGGGGTGTTACATACACCCACCCTTCAGGAAACTTCGTCCCGAAGTTATGATCAAAATAGTGTGGGATAATCACGACGCATAGTCTCTGCGTCCTCCCAGGTAGCAGAACCTGGGCTATATCGGTCCCACTGGACCTTAACTTGGTCCACCAAACGGTGCCTCAACTGTTTAACCCTGCGGTCCAATATAAGTAATGGTTCGACCCTGATGGTTCCCTCGTCCGAAACCTGCAGTTCCTTCCAATTTATTTTATGTGACTCATCAGCTACATAATGTCGTAAAACAGATACATGAAAAACATTATGAGTTTTGTGCAAATGGGGTGGCAGCGCAAGACGATACGCGACGGGTCCAACCTTTTCTAAAATTTCAAAGGGTCCTATAAATCGTGGCGACAACTTTGTCCCTTTCCCAAACCTGATGGTACTTTTGCTAGGCCTGATGCGGACGAACACTGCATCACCAACCTTATAGCTTCGGTCAACCCTATGCGCATCGGCATAACTCTTCTGTCTATCCTGTGCTTCCTTTAACCGCTGCCTAATCTGAACAACCTGTTCTTCCATCTCCTGAATCAACTCAGGTCCTATAATTACTCGATCCTCTAACCTTTCCCAACTCAATGGTGTCCTGCATGGCCTTCCATATAAAGCTTCATATGGAGGCATCCCAATTGAACTATGGTAACTGTTGTTGTAAGCAAACTCTACCAAAGGTAAGTGCTTTTCCCAATGAGTTTGTTGATCCATGACATACATCCTAAGCATGTCCTCCATTACCTGATTCACTCTTTCTGTTTTCCCATCTGTCTCTGGATGGTAAGCAGTGCTTAGGTTCAACTGAGTACCCAACGCCGACTGCAAACTCGTCCAAAACCTGGATGTAAACCTGGAATCTCTATCCGATATAATCTTCTTGGGAAACCCATGGAGACGAACAACTTCATTTATGAATACACGTGTTATGTCCGTGACATCATAGGTCTCCTTAACTGGAATGAAGTGAGCAGTTTTGGTCAGTTTGTCAACGATGACCATAATGGCATCATGCCTATGAGAGGTAAGAGGCAATCCCACCACGAAGTTCATGGAGATAACCTCCCACTTCGACATAGGAATGTCATGCGGCTGCAACAGACCTGCCGGGTGGTGATGATCAGCTTTTACCTGCTGACACTCAAGGCACCTAGCGACGAATTTGACCACGTCGCTTTTCATCCCTGCCCAAAAGAAGAGTTGCTTCATGTCTGCATACATCTTCTTTACACCCGGGTGTGCACAATACACTGCTCTGTGGGCCTCCTTAAGGATAGTCTCTCTAATATCTCCCTCCTCAGGAATATACATCCTCCCTTGATACCGTAACAAACCATCGGCTTCCAACTCATAGCCTTCAAACTTTGGTCCCACCGGTTTCCCATTCTGGAGTGCTGCTGTGACCTTTAGGTACCAACTATCCCCGAGTAGCTGCCCTAAAATTCTTTCCCTCAAATCCACCTTCAAAGGTATAAGAGAGAAAAGTCTTGGTTTTCTGCTTAAGGCATCTGCTACCACATTCTCCTTCCCCTTGATGTAGGAAATCCCAAAATCATACTCGCTCATGAACTCACTCCATCGCCTTTGCCTAGCATTTAGGTCTCTCTGAGTGAAGATATACCTTAAGCTTTGGTGATCAGACTTGAGTTCAAAGCTTCGTCCAACAAGGTAATGTCTCCAAAGCTTCAAAGCTAACATCACTGTAGCTAACTCTAGGTCATGAGTAGGGTAATTCTCTTCATGTGTTTTTAGCTTTCTCGACGCATAAGCTATTACCCCACCTTCCTGCATCAATACTGCACCCAAACCTTGCCTTGAAGCATCGGTGCAAACTGTGAATTCCTTCTCCATATCCGGAACCCGTAGAATTGGTGCACTCGTCAATAGTCTTTTCAGCTCGGCGAATGCGGCATCACATTCATCTGTCCATTCGTACCTAGTGCCCTTACGCTGTAGGGTAGTTATGGGTTTCGCGATTTTTGAGAAACCCTCAACAAACCTTCTATAATACCCGGCTAACCCCATGAAGCTCCTTACTTCATGCGCATTCCTTGGCACGGGCCATTCCATTATGGCCTTTACCTTCTCAGGGTCCACAGAAATTCCCTCACCGGAAATTATATGCCCTAGGTAATGGATCTCCTTCTGATAGAACGAACATTTGGACAACTTACCATACAACTGATGCTCCCTTAAGCATGACAACACTATTCGCAAGTGTTCCGCGTGCTCCTGTTCATTCTTGGAGTAGATGAGAATGTCGTCCAAGAAGACTTGCACAAACTGATCTAAGCATTTTCGGAACACGCTATTCATGAGACTCATGAATACAGCTGGGGCATTGGTCAAACCGAAGGGTACCACCACAAACTCATAGTGCCCAAACCTCGTTCGAAAAGCAGTCTTAGGTATATCACCTTCCTTAATCCGTAGCTGGTGGTAACCTGATCGTAAGTCGATCTTTGAGAAGACTGTCGCCCCCTTCATTTGATCAAAGAGGTCATCAATTCGAGGTATCGGGTACCTATTCTTCACGGTGGCTCTATTCAAATCTCGGTAATCTATGCAAAGACGCAAGGAACCATCCTTCTTCTTCACAAAGATTACTGGTGCACCCCACGGTGAAATACTTGGTCTGATGAACCCTAGATCTAACAGTTCCTTCAACTGCATTTGCAACTCACAAAGTTCTGGGGCCATCATCCTGTAAGGTGTCTTTGATGTTGGCTCTGAACCGGGTTTTACCTCAATGGTAAAATCAAGTTCCCTCTTAGGAGGTAACCCAGGTAATTCCTTTGGGAATACATCACTGAACTCAGCTAACACTGGATAGTCATCAAGGGAGGGTCCCTTCTCACTGTTTACCGCTTCAACAATGTACAACTGGAATCCTTGTCGCATACATCGCTTTACGTTCATCGTTGATATGAAACGTAGGGACACCTTCCGTTTGATACCCTGGATCTTGATGGCCTCTCCGTTGTCATTAATGCAAAGAACTTTCTTCCCATAACAGTCCAAGAAAGCTCGATGTTCCTCAAGCCAATTCATACCTATGATGAGATCATAAGTTCCGAGAGTGGTGACGTACACTTTGACTTGTGTAACACACACCCCGAGATCCACCACACACTTATCGACACTAGGTCCTACTGCTTGCTTTACCCCTAAAGCCATTTCGACTAAGCTGAAATCGTCATGCTCGTAGGCTGCCAACCCACATTTGTCTAATGCATATGGAGAAATGAAACTATCAGTAGCACCAGGATCAAACAAGATTCTAAGCTTGACATTATTGACCGTACCTGATGATTCGACCACAGTGGATTGGTGCTCTGCTTGATGGTTGTTTACTGCAGCCGAGATCTGATGCCTACTACCCCCACTCCCCATTGGAGCTTTTCCTTCTCGCTGCACTGTACCGGATCGTAATTCGGGACAGTCACGCTGGTAATGTGGACCTCCACATCGCCAACAAGCAACCTGTAATGGAGCGGGCGAGATAACCTGTTCAGACCTCTGAGAGGGGTTCCTCCCTCTAGGGCCCCTTCCTCTACCGGCTGTTCCTCTGAAATTCCTCATGCCCTGGTGAGTTCCTGTGGCCGACTGGGGCACCGCCCTAGTTGCCACTGATCTGTCAACCGCTGCGACTCTTGGTGTGCTCCTGTTCCCGTAGGGAGGTGGCCTCGCATATCCTCCCCGAGGGTAGCTTCGAGGGGCCTTCCCCACAAACCCTGACTGCTGAGAGTTGAATGAACTGATGGGCTTTGCACCCAACATATCCTCAGTGTAACGAGCACAATCAACTGCTTCAGCGACCGAAGTTGGTTTCCACATCCGTACCTGAGCCCTGATCTTGGCATTGAGCCCATACACGAAGCGCTCAACCTGGCGTTCATCATTGTCCAAGTAAGGGACATACTTCACTAACTCCATGAACCTCTCTTCATACTCCTCCACTGATAGATGCCTTTGTACTAAGGCATGAAGAGCCCCTGCTTGTTCTTCCTGGTAGGATGCGGGTAGGTACTTCCCCTTGAATTTTTCCACAAACAGTTCCCATGGAACCGTGTCCGGTGTAAGGTGTAGCTGCCTTTCCTTGTTTCCCCACCAGTTCAAAGTGGCCCCCTTTAGTTGAAATATGGCCAGTTTGGACTTGGACGTGGAGGTGTACTCCTGCAAGGTCAAGCACCTGGTCATCTCTTCCAACCACGACTCTGCTCGTATCCCTGATCGACCCCCCGAAAATTCTGGAAGCCTTATCTTCTGAAGCTCCCTTTTGATATCCTGATGCGGATTTCTTGGTACCGTATTCGCTTCTACCACAGGAACTTCCTCCCTTAGTGGAGGGGCCTCCACCTCTACCTCCGAGGTAGTACTTCCTCTCTGTGCTAGTCCCCTGAGTGTTTCGTTTATCGCTTCCAACGAGCGCAGTATAAGAATGGTCTCTGGCGATGGTGCCGGCACACTCGGCTCAGGTAATGCCGTCGCCTGACCTCGCCCCCGACCTGCTCGCGTTCTTACCATGTTTATCCCTGCTACATGGAATAATAGGATAATTAGTACATACTGACATCATGACTAATTTACATCAACACAACAATTAATTCAAAAGTGCGTCATGACTAATTTACGAGCGGTTTTACTCTAAGAGCTATAGTTCAAGACGTTTCGATCAGGCCATCTTGAGGCCACCCGGTACTAGATTTACATCAGCAGTTCTACGTAGGTTTAGGTATTGGACTCCACACAATCCTCATCAGGTCGCCATCAATTCTTCAAGATATTCAATTTAAGGTTTATTGCCTCGGTCACTTTAATTAATTAATAATTTAATAATTTAATAATAACATAACCTACGTTTCAAGTCTAGAGTCGTGTTTATCAAACATTTGTCATGGGGTAAAATCGGTGATCTAGTGATCAGCTCGCCATGCTGGTCTCCGTGGTGTTTCGTTTTCGGGATTCTGTGTCCGTCTTGCGCCTTCGACTATACGTCGAAGTTTCGGCAAGGTGCATTTTTAAGAAGAATAAACTAATTAGTGTTATTTCTGACTTGCCATTAAGGTTATCTATTGGTTACGGATTTAATTTACCTCACAAGTAATTTTAATTATCTTACACATCCGAGTTAATGATCAATAATTAACCGATGCAATAGAGTTCTATTTATCTTAATCCATGATTAAACCTTAATTGAATTCGGTTAATTTAACATATAATCAATCTATGTTTAAATTGACCTAAAATAAAAATTTAAAATACCTCTTTATTTTAATGATTAAATATAATCAAGATGTAAATTATTTAAATTTAAACATATTTAAAACTAAAATAATTTGATTTAACTCTATTAACATTTGATTTAATCTTATTAACATAATTATATTAATTTAATTAATGTGATAATCAATTAAATCAATAAAATAATTAATAGTTAATACAATTAATCATTAAACGAACTATTGACTTTATTAAAATACAATAATTTAGAATGTCCTATGGTTTAATTGTTTAAACATAGGTCTTAATTAAATTTTGATGTTTAAATATTTATATATATATAAAACATTGTATATATTTTCACTAAGTCATTTAGAACAATTCGAAAATAAAATAGCCCTAACCCTAAGACTCCCACGTGGCCTGCATGCACATTGAAACCCTAAAAGTATCCTGTCGACTCTAAAAGGGCAGGTCCGTCGCCCCTTTGTCATTTTCACTATGGATTTTGGCGGTCTGCAACTCTGGTCGAAGGGAGAGAGAGCCATGGCCTCTGTGAACTCTGCAGCCGAGCTTCCTAGGTTTAATTCTTTCTCAACCTTAGTTTAAGTTTTGTGTTTTTTTTTTTTTTTTACACAGGGTTTTGGAGGACGGCTGACCAGCTGGGAGCAGGCCCATGGCCGCTGTGCCAGGGTCGCCATGCTCAGCCCATGGAGAACTTAAACAGTAGCTAGAAGGGTTTGTCATTATATATTTTTTGTAAATTTATTAAGTAAAACGTTTTTTTTATTTTTCTGCACCGGCTGCACTCAGGCCGTCCATGGCCGCAGCTGCTAGCCGGGCATGCTCAAGGCCGCAGCCATTTAAATTTTGTACGTGTTGTCCTTTCACTGTAATTTTTTTTTTTAAAACTAAATCGTCGTTTTTTTTTTTTTTTCGTTTTTGCCCTGGCCGTAGGCCACTGGGCTGGGCTCAGCCCAGGCCGCAGGCTCACGGCCGTGCCGGCCGGCTGTGCCCTGGGGCCGCGCCTGCGGGCTGCGCCCTCGAGCCGTGCTCTGGGCCGTGCCCTTGGGTCGCGCCCTGTGGGCTGTGCCCTTGGGCCGCGCCCTGGGCTGCGCGCGCCCTGTGGGCTGCGCCCTTGGGCCGTGCCCTTGGGCCGCACCTGCGGGCTGCGCCCTGGGGCTGCGCACTCGGGCCGTGCTCTGGGCCGTGCCCTTGGGCCGCGCCCTGTGGGCTACGCCCTTGGGTCGCGCCCTGTGGGCTGCGCCCGGGGCTGCGCTCTGCGCTGCGGCTGCGCCCCTGCGCCAGCATAGCCCTAAAAAAAATTTCGAATTTTTAATTTTTGTTTTTTTTTTGTTTTGTTTGTTTTTTTTTTTTTTTTTGAATTTATTTATTTAATAAATAACCCCCCCTTTATTTTTATTTATTTATTTATTTATTTTATTTAAAACGGTATAGTTTAATAAAAAAAAAAAAATTGTTTGAATTCACCCAACATATAGTAAAAATAAAAATCGATATGTCATTTATTATTTTTTTTTATACCAAAAAAAATAAGAATACATTTTTTTTTTATATATAGTCTTGTGTATATATATAATAAAAAAAAAAAAAAATAGCTATATTTTCCTTCAAAAAAGAAATTTATTTAGTAGACCTTTATATATATATATATATATATATATATATATATATATATATATATTCATATATAAAGAAATTTTGGTTTAAAATTTTCTCTATATATATTTATTTTCATAAATTTGCAGCAATAAGATAATATGAATATTAGTATTCAATTTTTATGATTTTTTTTTTTTTTTTTTTTTTTACTGTTTTTTTTTTTTTCTAACTCTTTTCCTTTTGTTGTGCAGGTTTAAAGCTTCTGCGAGAGTATATAACTATACTGGCAGTTATTTCTTAAGGCTTTCTTTGTTTTCACAGTTTTGAATTTCTGTTTTTATTTCATGTTTCATACCTGTCTTAAACTTCTACAACAAGCTTTTACAGCTTCTGTAATGAGCCCTCTGGTTCTAGATTTGGAACCATGGCTCTGATACCATATGTGAGACCCAGAACTGGGTCTCTTTTAACTTTAATATACAGTCAGAAAATTCACTTATTGTCAAAATTTCTGTTCTGTTCTGCTTGTGCTCTATTGTCAAAATTTCTGTTATGTTCTGCTTGCGTTTTGTTCCTTAAAGTGTTTACATTTACAGAATTAAACAATTTAAGTTCTGCTTTAAATTTGCATGTTTTCATTTCTAACTTTTGCTCATTTACATGCCTGTATACGATATAAAATCTGCAATTTCATTCTTTTCAGATTTGAAAATTAATAAATCTGTTTTATCTACTTCTAACAATTTATTGTTGACTGTGTAGGTAGCAAAGATGATCACAGCATATAAACCTTTGAAATTAATTAAACAGAATTTGCCAAGGTAGAAACGATAACGTACCTGCTGAAAAATACCTGTAGGTAGCTTGCAGATTCCCTTTGTTGCTGTCCTCGTTTGTCGTTTCTCCTTGCCTTTCCCTGCAGTCAAAAAGCCTTCCCCCATAGTTCTGAAACTCAACCAACCGAACCAGTTTTGCCACCCTACCAACTGGCGAGGTCTCGCCGACCACCCAGCTCCAAAGGTACCCCTTTGGACCCCCGATCCCAAACCGAGTACAAGCCAACCCGTTATATCCCTTTAGAAAACCTCCAGCAAAAACCCCCTTTCAGCTCCTTTCAGCTCTGCTCTAAAATTTCTTTGTCTGCTCTCCCAAAACTTCCTCCCAAAATAACTGCGGTAAAAGAGGATCCCCCCTTCTTCCTTTCTTCTCCATCTTATCCCATGTTTGCTCTGCCGACTCAATGCTCCCCATTACTACCCTTATCCTCTCCATTCAATTCTAGCTAAGATGGCAGTCCCCCTTTTCTCCCTCGAGACATGTCCACATTTATTGATACCATCAATACATTAATTAATTAATTAATTAATTAATTTATAAATGAATTATAAATATTATCCCTTTCTTTTATGCAAACATCGTATATAAAAGTCAACTAAATTATTAATGTGGTTCCACCGCCATTGTCTTTTCAAGTGGTCATAATTACAATTTAATTAATATTTTAATTTATTAACTAAAATACAATATAATTATAAACTTGGATATAAAATGGCATAAGGTAATGTCTTCCTTAATTAATTCATAATTAATTTAGAAGTACTTTATAATTAATTCATAATTAATTTAGAACTAATGCATAATTAATTCAAAATTAATTCGTAATTAATTCATAATTAATTCACAATTAATTTATAAATAATTCATAATTAAATTATAATTAATTCATAATTGATTAACTTATAATTGATTTATCGTTTTCATGAACAATTCCCAAGTGTGTACCCGACACTTGTTTACCAATTTCATATTACATCTATTAGTAAATTATCCTATGTTCCAACTAGCTTCTGCATGGTCATCATAAAATTTAATAGATATAAATTAATTATTATCCATACAGTTTAATTAATTATCTAGCCGTGCAATTAATATTAACTTATCAATTTAATACTACTTTAATTAACATTACAATAATCATTTAACGTGTTAACCCTTAGTCATTACTAATCAAACTCATTAACATTTAATTAAGCGTTACTAACCAATTGCATTATTTACTATTAATTTAACCGTAACTTGTTTATTAATCATTAATGTACAGTAATTAATTATTAAGCGACACTAATTAACATTATTACTCAGCAATATTTCACGCAATTCATAAATATGTAGGCGAATTATGTAAGCGTAGCTACTGCTTACATACCTCGCGTAAGTACACTAACAGTAATAACTCACACACGTCAATCATAATCATGAAACTTATTGTTTACTGACACATGTTTTAGCATAGTTTGCAAGGTACAGTTCTTTAACTAACTGAAATCTTATTAGTTACGACAATTCATACCTTTCTAAGTTACGACACATACTCAAGCAAGGGTTTTACACACCTACAGTTAGATCTTGTTTTCACCCCTACTTCACGCTACACCTATTTACCTACATCATCACTAACTTCCACATCCTATCCTGTCCTCTGCTGGACTACCCTGGAATGTCAAGTCATGACCGGTTCCAGCTAGAACCCGTAAGCGGAAGTGTCGACTACATCGACTAGCTTCCCCAGCAGGCAACCACCAGTCATCATCACACACCTTGGGGAGCGCGCCGTAGCACAGCCCTCCCATGACTCTGGGTTTCGGGGATAAACGGTGGGTAAAGCCTCCACTCCCCTAATGGAACAAGGGATTATGTCTACTCGACATAACAACAGCGTTGCACTTGTACTCGGTCTGTCATCGTATAACCGATATGGGCGGTTGAGTTTCCTGAAACCCTACCCCACCCATGTCATAACATACATCATAATAAACAACATAATAACCATACGAAAGTAAATAATGCATCACTCGCATACCATTTTATCTTTCGAAGTCCGTGTCCCCGAGGCCCTCCCACCTCGTCGGATCCAGCTATCACTTAGCCGTTTCAACCTGTAAGTCAGTACTCGACATACAATATAGAATATCGTGCATAAATCCTCGATATGTACACACATATATTTCATCATATCATAACGACAATAAACTCATTCATTCGCCATGCACTTGGCATAACATTCATTATCTCAACATATAACTGTAACGGTATCCACGTACCCATCATTTAGTAAATTTCCATATATTTGACATAATTAACACATGATACATATCTAAACATGACTACTGATCATTATACTATCGTCACGCACACACATATATATATATCGGCAAAATAATAGAACCATATGTCCACAGTGTCGTCAACCGACGAGGTCTCACAGTCAAATAAATACAACATATAATAGTAGTTCAGGTAGTAATGTCAAAACGGGGTGTTACATACACCCACCCTTCAGGAAACTTCGTCCCGAAGTTATGATCAAAATAGTGTGGGATAATCACGACGCGTAGTCTCTGCGTCCTCCCAGGTAGCAGAACCTGGGCTATATCGGTCCCACTGGACCTTAACTTGGTCCACCAAACGGTGCCTCAACTGTTTAACCCTGCGGTCCAATATAAGTAATGGTTCGACCCTGATGGTTCCCTCGTCCGAAACCTGCAGTTCCTTCCAATTTATTTTATGTGACTCATCAGCTACATAATGTCGTAAAACAGATACATGAAAAACATTATGAGTTTTGTGCAAATGGGGGTGGCAGCGCAAGACGATACGCGACGGGTCCAACCTTTTCTAAAATTTCAAAGGGTCCTATAAATCGTGGCGACAACTTTGTCCCTTTCCCAAACCTGATGGTACTTTTGCTAGGCCTGATGCGGACGAACACTGCATCACCAACCTTATAGCTTCGGTCAACCCTATGCGCATCGGCATAACTCTTCTGTCTATCCTGTGCTTCCTTTAACCGCTGCCTAATCTGAACAACCTGTTCTTCCATCTCCTGAATCAACTCAGGTCCTATAATTACTCGATCCTCTAACCTTTCCCAACTCAATGGTGTCCTGCATGGCCTTCCATATAAAGCTTCATATGGAGGCATCCCAATTGAACTATGGTAACTGTTGTTGTAAGCAAACTCTACCAAAGGTAAGTGCTTTTCCCAATGAGTTTGTTGATCCATGACATACATCCTAAGCATGTCCTCCATTACCTGATTCACTCTTTCTGTTTGCCCATCTGTCTCTGGATGGTAAGCAGTGCTTAGGTTCAACTGAGTACCCAACGCCGACTGCAAACTCGTCCAAAACCTGGATGTAAACCTGGAATCTCTATCCGATATAATCTTCTTGGGAAACCCATGGAGACGAACAACTTCATTTATGAATACACGTGTTACGTCCGTGACATCATAGGTCTCCTTAACTGGAATGAAGTGAGCAGTTTTGGTCAGTTTGTCAACGATGACCATAATGGCATCATGCCTATGAGAGGTAAGAGGCAATCCCACCATGAAGTCCATGGAGATAACCTCCCACTTCGACATAGGAATGTCATGCGGCTGCAACAGACCTGCCGGGTGGTGATGATCAGCTTTTACCTGCTGACACTCAAGGCACCTAGCGACGAATTTGACCACGTCGCTTTTCATCCCTGCCCAAAAGAAGAGTTGCTTCATGTCTGCATACATCTTCTTTACACCCGGGTGTGCACAATACACTGCTCTGTGGGCCTCCTTAAGGATAGTCTCTCTAATATCTCCCTCCTCAGGAATATACATCCTCCCTTGATACCGTAACAAACCATCGGCTTCCAACTCATAGCCTTCAAACTTTGGTCCCACCGGTTTCCCATTCTGGAGTGCTGCTGTGACCTTTAGGTACCAACTATCCCCGAGTAGCTGCCCTAAAATTCTTTCCCTCAAATCCACCTTCAAAGGTATAAGAGAGAAAAGTCTTGGTTTTCTGCTTAAGGCATCTGCTACCACATTCTCCTTCCCCTTGATGTAGGAAATCCCAAAATCATACTCGCTCATGAACTCACTCCATCGCCTTTGCCTAGCATTTAGGTCTCTCTGAGTGAAGATATACCTTAAGCTTTGGTGATCAGACTTGAGTTCAAAGCTTCGTCCAACAAGGTAATGTCTCCAAAGCTTCAAAGCTAACATCACTGTAGCTAACTCTAGGTCATGAGTAGGGTAATTCTCTTCATGTGTTTTTAGCTTTCTCGACGCATAAGCTATTACCCCACCTTCCTGCATCAATACTGCACCCAAACCTTGCCTTGAAGCATCGGTGCAAACTGTGAATTCCTTCTCCATATCCGGAACCCGTAGAATTGGTGCACTCGTCAATAGTCTTTTCAGCTCGGCGAATGCGGCATCACATTCATCTGTCCATTCGTACCTAGTGCCCTTACGCTGTAGGGTAGTTATGGGTTTCGCGATTTTTGAGAAACCCTCAACAAACCTTCTATAATACCCGACTAACCCCATGAAGCTCCTTACTTCATGCGCATTCCTTGGCACGGGCCATTCCATTATGGCCTTTACCTTCTCAGGGTCCACAGAAATTCCCTCACCGGAAATTATATGCCCTAGGTAATGGATCTCCTTCTGATAGAACGAACATTTGGACAACTTACCATACAACTGATGCTCCCTTAAGCATGACAACACTATTCGCAAGTGTTCCGCGTGCTCCTGTTCATTCTTGGAGTAGATGAGAATGTCGTCCAAGAAGACTTGCACAAACTGATCTAAGTATTTTCGGAACACGCTATTCATGAGACTCATGAATACAGCTGGGGCATTGGTCAAACCGAAGGGTACCACCACAAACTCATAGTGCCCAAACCTCGTTCGAAAAGCAGTCTTAGGTATATCACCTTCCTTAATCCGTAGCTGGTGGTAACCTGATCGTAAGTCGATCTTTGAGAAGACTGTCGCCCCCTTCATTTGATCAAAGAGGTCATCAATTCGAGGTATCGGGTACCTATTCTTCACGGTGGCTCTATTCAAATCTCGGTAATCTATGCAAAGACGCAAGGAACCATCCTTCTTCTTCACAAAGATTACTGGTGCACCCCACGGTGAAATACTTGGTCTGATGAACCCTAGATCTAACAGTTCCTTCAACTGCATTTGCAACTCACAAAGTTCTGGGGCCGTCATCCTGTAAGGTGTCTTTGATGTTGGCTCTGAACCGGGTTTTACCTCAATGGTAAAATCAAGTTCCCTCTTAGGAGGTAACCCAGGTAATTCCTTTGGGAATACATCACTGAACTCAGCTAACACTGGATAGTCATCAAGGGAGGGTCCCTTCTCACTGTTTACCGCTTCAACAATGTACAACTGGCATCCTTGTCGCATACATCGCTTTACGTTCATCGTTGATATGAAACGTAGGGACACCTTCCGTTTGATACCCTGGATCTTGATGGCCTCTCCGTTGTCATTAATGCAAAGAACTTTCTTCCCATAACAGTCCAAGAAAGCTCGATGTTCCTCAAGCCAATTCATACCTATGATGAGATCATAAGTTCCGAGAGTGGTGACGTACACTTTGACTTGTGTAACACACACCCCGAGATCCACCACACACTTATCGACACTAGGTCCTACTGCTTGCTTTACCCCTGAAGCCATTTCGACTAAGCTGAAATCGTCATGCTCGTAGGCTGCCAACCCACATTTGTCTAATGCATATGGAGAAATGAAACTATCAGTAGCACCAGGATCAAACAAGATTCTAAGCTTGACATTATTGACCGTACCTGATGATTCGACCACAGTGGATTGGTGCTCTGCTTGATGGTTGTTTACTGCAGCCGAGATCTGATGCCTACTACCCCCACTCCCCATTGGAGCTTTTCCTTCTCGCTGCACTGTACCGGATCGTAATTCGGGACAGTCACGCTGGTAATGTGGACCTCCACATCGCCAACAAGCAACCTGTAATGGAGCGGGTGAGATAACCTGTTCAGACCTCTGAGAGGGGTTCCTCCCTCTAGGGCCCCTTCCTCTACCGGCTGTTCCTCTGAAATTCCTCATGCCCTGGTGAGTTCCTGTGGCCGACTGGGGCACCGCCCTAGTTGCCACTGATCTGTCAACCGCTGCGACTCTTGGTGTGCTCCTGTTCCCGTAGGGAGGTGGCCTCGCATATCCTCCCCGAGGGTAGCTTCGAGGGGCCTTCCCCACAAACCCTGACTGCTGAGAGTTGAATGAACTGATGGGCTTTGCACCCAACATCTCCTCAGTGTAACGAGCACAATCAACTGCTTCAGCGACCGAAGTTGGTTTCCACATCCGTACCTGAGCCCTGATCTTGGCATTGAGCCCATACACGAAGCGCTCAACCTGGCGTTCATCATTGTCCAAGTAAGGGACATACTTCACTAACTCCATGAACCTCTCTTCATACTCCTCCACTGATAGATGCCTTTGTACTAAGGCATGAAGAGCCCCTGCTTGTTCTTCCTGGTAGGATGCGGGTAGGTACTTCCCCTTGAATTTTTCCACAAACAGTTCCCATGGAACCGTGTCCGGTGTAAGGTGTAGCTGCCTTTCCTGGTTTCCCCACCAGTTCAAAGTGGCCCCCTTTAGTTGAAATATGGCCAGTTTGGACTTGGACGTGGAGGTGTACTCCTGCAAGGTCAAGCACCTGGTCATCTCTTCCAACCACGACTCTGCTCGTATCCCTGATCGACCCCCCGAAAATTCTGGAAGCCTTATCTTCTGAAGCTCCCTTTTGATATCCTGATGCGGAGTTCTTGGTACCGTATTCGCTTCTACCACAGGAACTTCCTCCCTTAGTGGAGGGGCCTCCACCTCTACCTCCGAGGTAGTACTTCCTCTCTGTGCTAGTCCCCTGAGTGTTTCGTTTATCGCTTCCAACGAGCGCAGTATAAGAATGGTCTCTGGCGATGGTGTCGGCACACTCGGCTCAGGTAATGCCGTCGCCTGACCTCGCCCCCGACCTGCTCGCGTTCTTACCATGTTTATCCCTGCTACATGGAATAATAGGATAATTAGTACATACTGACATCATGACTAATTTACATCAACACAACAATTAATTCAAAAGTGCGTCATGACTAATTTACGAGCGGTTTTACTCTAAGAGCTATAGTTCAAGACGTTTCGATCAGGCCATCTTGAGGCCACCCGGTACTAGATTTACATCAGCAGTTCTACGTAGGTTTAGGTATTGGACTCCACACAATCCTCATCAGGTCGCCATCAATTCTTCAAGATATTCAATTTAAGGTTTATTGCCTCGGTCACTTTAATTAATTAATAATTTAATAATAACATAACCTACGTTTCAAGTCTAGAGTCGTGTTTATCAAACATTTGTCATGGGGTAAAATCGGTGATCTAGTGATCAGCTCTCCATGCTGGTCTCCGTGGTGTTTCGTTTTCGGGATTCTGTGTCCGTCTTGCGCCTTCGACTATACGTCGAAGTTTCGGCAAGGTGCATTTTTAAGAAGAATAAACTAATTAGTGTTATTTCTGACTTGCCATTAAGGTTATCTATTGGTTACGGATTTAATTTACCTCACAAGTAATTTTAATTATCTTACACATCCGAGTTAATGATCAATAATTAACCGATGCAATAGAGTTCTATTTATCTTAATCCATGATTAAACCTTAATTGAATTCGGTTAATTTAACATATAATCAATCTATGTTTAAATTGACCTAAAATAAAAATTTAAAATACCTCTTTATTTTAATGATTAAATATAATCAAGATGTAAATTATTTAAATTTAAACATATTTAAAACTAAAATAATTTGATTTAACTCTATTAACATTTGATTTAATCTTATTAACATAATTATATTAATTTAATTAATGTGATAATCAATAAAATCAATAAAATAATTAATAGTTAATACAATTAATCATTAAACGAACTATTGACTTTATTAAAATACAATAATTTAGAATGTCCTATGGTTTAATTGTTTAAACATAGGTCTTAATTAAATTTTGATGTTTAAATATTTATATATATATAAAACATTGTATATATTTTCACTAAGTCATTTAGAACAATTCGAAAATAAAATAGCCCTAACCCTAAGACTCCCACGTGGCCTGCATGCACATTGAAACCCTAAAAGTATCCTGTCGACTCTAAAAGGGCAGGTCCGTCGCCCCTTTGTCATTTTCACTATGGATTTTGGCGGTCTGCAACTCTGGTCGAAGGGAGAGAGAGCCATGGCCTCTGTGAACTCTGCAGCCGAGCTTCCTAAGTTTAATTCTTTCTCAACCTTAGTTTAAGTTTTGTGTTTTTTTTTTTTTTTACACAGGGTTTTGGAGGACGGCTGACCAGCTGGGAGCAGGCCCATGGCCGCTGTGCCAGGGTCGCCATGCTCAGCCCATGGAGAACTTAAACAGTAGCTAGAAGGGTTTGTCATTATATATTTTTTGTAAATTTATTAAGTAAAACGTTTTTTTTATTTTTCTGCACCGGCTGCACTCAGGCCGTCCATGGCCGCAGCTGCTAGCCGGGCATGCTCAAGGCCGCAGCCATTTAAATTTTGTACGTGTTGTCCTTTCACTGTAATTTTTTTTTTTAAAACTAAATCGTCGTTTTTTTTTTTTTCGTTTTTGCCCTGGCCGTAGGCCACTGGGCTGGGCTCAGCCCAGGCCGCAGGCTCACGGCCGTGCCGGCCGGCTGTGCCCTGGGGCCGCGCCTGCGGGCTGCGCCCTGGGGCTGCGCCCTCGAGCCGTGCTCTGGGCCGTGCCCTTGGGTCGCGCCCTGTGGGCTGTGCCCTTGGGCCGCGCCCTGGGCTGCGCGCGCCCTGTGGGCTGCGCCCTTGGGCCGTGCCCTTGGGCCGCACCTGCGGGCTGCGCCCTGGGGCTGCGCACTCGGGCCGTGCTCTGGGCCGTGCTCTTGGGCCGCGCCCTGTGGGCTACGCCCTTGGGTCGCGCCCTGTGGGCTGCGCCCGGGGCTGCGCTCTGCGCTGCGGCTGCGCCCCTGCGCCAGCATAGCCCTAAAAAAAATTTCGAATTTTTAATTTTTGTTTTTTTTTTGTTTTGTTTGTTTTTTTTTTTTTTTTGAATTTATTTATTTAATAAATAACCCCCCCTTTATTTTTATTTATTTATTTATTTATTTTATTTAAAACGGTATAGTTTAATAAAAAAAAAAAATTTGTTTGAATTCACCCAACATATAGTAAAAATAAAAATCGATATGTCATTTATTATTTTTTTTTTATACCAAAAAAAATAAGAATACATTTTTTTTTTATATATAGTCTTGTGTATATATATAATAAAAAAAAAAAAAAAATAGCTATATTTTCCTTCAAAAAAGAAATTTATTTAGTAGACCTTTATATATATATATATATATATATATATATATATATATATATATTTTCATATATAAAGAAATTTTGGTTTAAAATTTTCTCTATATATATTTATTTTCATAAATTTGCAGCAATAAGATAATATGAATATTAGTATTCAATTTTTATGATTTTTTTTTTTTTTTTTTTTTTTTACTGTTTTTTTTTTTTCTAACTCTTTTCCTTTTGTTGTGCAGGTTTAAAGCTTCTGCCAGAGTATATAACTATACTGGCAGTTATTTCTTAAGGCTTTCTTTGTTTTCACAGTTTTGAATTTCTGTTTTTATTTCATGTTTCATACCTGTCTTAAACTTCTACAACAAGCTTTTACAGCTTCTGTAATGAGCCCTCTGGTTCTAGATTTGGAACCATGGCTCTGATACCATATGTGAGACCCAGAACTGGGTCTCTTTTAACTTTAATATACAGTCAGAAAATTCACTTATTGTCAAAATTTCTGTTCTGTTCTGCTTGTGCTCTATTGTCAAAATTTCTGTTCTGTTCTGCTTGCGTTTTGTTCCTTAAAGTGTTTACATTTACAGAATTAAACAATTTAAGTTCTGCTTTAAATTTGCATGTTTTCATTTCTAACTTTTGCTCATTTACATGCCTGTATACGATATAAAATCTGCAATTTCATTCTTTTCAGATTTGAAAATTAATAAATCTGTTTTATCTACTTCTAACAATTTATTGTTGACTGTGTAGGTAGCAAAGATGATCACAGCATATAAACCTTTGAAATTAATTAAACAGAATTTGCCAAGGTAGAAACGATAACGTACCTGCTGAAAAATACCTGTAGGTAGCTTGCAGATTCCCTTTGTTGCTGTCCTCGTTTGTCGTTTCTCCTTGCCTTTCCCTGCAGTCAAAAAGCCTTCCCCCACAGTTCTGAAACTCAACCAACCGAACCAGTTTTGCCACCCTACCAACTGGCGAGGTCTCGCCGACCACCCAGCTCCAAAGGTACCCCTTTGGACCCCCGATCCCAAACCGAGTACAAGCCAACCCGTTATATCCCTTTAGAAAACCTCCAGCAAAAACCCCCTTTTAGCTCCTTTCAGCTCTGCTCTAAAATTTCTCTGTCTGCTCTCCCAAAACTTCCTCCCAAAATAACTGCGGTAAAAGAGGATCCCCCCTTCTTCCTTTCTTCTCCATCTTATCCCATGTTTGCTCTGCCGACTCAATGCTCCCCATTACTACCCTTATCCTCTCCATTCAATTCTAGCTAAGATGGCAGTCCCCCTTTTCTCCCTCGAGACATGTCCACATTTATTGATACCATCAATACATTAATTAATTAATTAATTAATTAATTTATAAATGAATTATAAATATTATCCCTTTCTTTTATGCAAACATCGTATATAAAAGTCAACTAAATTATTAATGTGGTTCCACCGCCATTGTCTTTTCAAGTGGTCATAATTACAATTTAATTAATATTTTAATTTATTAACTAAAATACAATATAATTATAAACTTGGATATAAAATGGCATAAGGTAATGTCTTCCTTAATTAATTCATAATTAATTTAGAAGTACTTTATAATTAATTCATAATTAATTTAGAACTAATGCATAATTAATTCAAAATTAATTCGTAATTAATTCATAATTAATTCACAATTAATTTATAAATAATTCATAATTAAATTATAATTAATTCATAATTGATTAACTTATAATTGATTTATCGTTTTCATGAACAATTCCCAAGTGTGTACCCGACACTTGTTTACCAATTTCATATTACATCTATTAGTAAATTATCCTATGTTCCAACTAGCTTCTGCATGGTCATCATAAAATTTAATAGATATAAATTAATTATTATCCATACAGTTTAATTAATTATCTAGCCGTGCAATTAATATTAACTTATCAATTTAATACTACTTTAATTAACATTACAATAATCATTTAACGTGTTAACCCTTAGTCATTACTAATCAAACTCATTAACATTTAATTAAGCGTTACTAACCAATTGCATTATTTACTATTAATTTAACCGTAACTTGTTTATTAATCATTAATGTACAGTAATTAATTATTAAGCGACACTAATTAACATTATTACTCAGCAATATTTCACGCAATTCATAAATATGTAGGCGAATTATGTAAGCGTAGCTACTGCTTACATACCTCGCGTAAGTACACTAACAGTAATAACTCACACACGTCAATCATAATCATGAAACTTACTGTTTACTGACACATGTTTTAGCATAGTTTGCAAGGTACAGTTCTTTAACTAACTGAAATCTTATTAGTTACGACAATTCATACCTTTCTAAGTTACGACACATACTCAAGCAAGGGTTTTACACACCTACAGTTAGATCTTGTTTTCACCCCTACTTCACGCTACACCTATTTACCTACATCATCACTAACTTCCACATCCTATCCTGTCCTCTGCTGGACTACCCTGGAATGTCAAGTCATGACCGGTTCCAGCTAGAACCCGTAAGCGGAAGTGTCGACTACATCGACTAGCTTCCCCAGCAGGCAACCACCAGTCATCATCACACACCTTGGGGAGCGCACCGTAGCACAGCCCTCCCATGACTCTGGGTTTCGGGGATAAACGGTGGGTAAAGCCTCCACTCCCCTAATGGAACAAGGGATTATGTCTACTCGACATAACAACAGCGTTGCACTTGTACTCGGTCTGTCATCGTATAACCGATCTGGGCGGTTGAGTTTCCTGAAACCCTACCCCACCCATGTCATAACATACATCATAATAAACAACATAATAACCATACGAAAGTAAATAATGCATCACTCGCATACCATTTTATCTTTCGAAGTCCGTGTCCCCGAGGCCCTCCCACCTCGTCGGATCCAGCTATCACTTAGCCGTTTCAACCTGTAAGTCAGTACTCGACATACAATATAGAATATCGTGCATAAATCCTCGATATGTACACACATATATTTCATCATATCATAACGACAATAAACTCATTCATTCGCCATGCACCTGGCATAACATTCATTATCTCAACATATAACTGTAACGGTATCCACGTACCCATCATTTAGTAAATTTCCATATATTTGACATAATTAACACATGATACATATCTAAACATTACTACTGATCATTATACTATCGTCACGCACACACATATATATATATCGGCAAAATAATAGAACCATATGTCCACAGTGTCGTCAACCGACGAGGTCTCACAGTCAAATAAATACAACATATAATAGTAGTTCAGGTAGTAATGTCAAAACGGGGTGTTACATACACCCACCCTTCAGGAAACTTCGTCCCGAAGTTATGATCAAAATAGTGTGGGATAATCACGACGCATAGTCTCTGCGTCCTCCCAGGTAGCAGAACCTGGGCTATATCGGTCCCACTGGACCTTAACTTGGTCCACCAAACGGTGCCTCAACTGTTTAACCCTGCGGTCCAATATAAGTAATGGTTCGACCCTGATGGTTCCCTCGTCCGAAACCTGCAGTTCCTTCCAATTTATTTTATGTGACTCATCAGCTACATAATGTCGTAAAACAGATACATGAAAAACATTATGAGTTTTGTGCAAATGGGGTGGCAGCGCAAGACGATACGCGACGGGTCCAACCTTTTCTAAAATTTCAAAGGGTCCTATAAATCGTGGCGACAACTTTGTCCCTTTCCCAAACCTGATGGTACTTTTGCTAGGCCTGATGCGGACGAACACTGCATCACCAACCTTATAGCTTCGGTCAACCCTATGCGCATCGGCATAACTCTTCTGTCTATCCTGTGCTTCCTTTAACCGCTGCCTAATCTGAACAACCTGTTCTTCCATCTCCTGAATCAACTCAGGTCCTATAATTACTCGATCCTCTAACCTTTCCCAACTCAATGGTGTCCTGCATGGCCTTCCATATAAAGCTTCATATGGAGGCATCCCAATTGAACTATGGTAACTGTTGTTGTAAGCAAACTCTACCAAAGGTAAGTGCTTTTCCCAATGAGTTTGTTGATCCATGACATACATCCTAAGCATGTCCTCCATTACCTGATTCACTCTTTCTGTTTGCCCATCTGTCTCTGGATGGTAAGCAGTGCTTAGGTTCAACTGAGTACCCAACGCCGACTGCAAACTCGTCCAAAACCTGGATGTAAACCTGGAATCTCTATCCGATATAATCTTCTTGGGAAACCCATGGAGACGAACAACTTCATTTATGAATACACGTGTTACGTCCGTGACATCATAGGTCTCCTTAACTGGAATGAAGTGAGCAGTTTTGGTCAGTTTGTCAACGATGACCATAATGGCATCATGCCTATGAGAGGTAAGAGGCAATCCCACCACGAAGTCCATGGAGATAACCTCCCACTTCGACATAGGAATGTCATGCGGCTGCAACAGACCTGCCGGGTGGTGATGATCAGCTTTTACCTGCTGACACTCAAGGCACCTAGCGACGAATTTGACCACGTCGCTTTTCATCCCTGCCCAAAAGAAGAGTTGCTTCATGTCTGCATACATCTTCTTTACACCCGGGTGTGCACAATACACTGCTCTGTGGGCCTCCTTAAGGATAGTCTCTCTAATATCTCCCTCCTCAGGAATATACATCCTCCCTTGATACCGTAACAAACCATCGGCTTCCAACTCATAGCCTTCAAACTTTGGTCCCACTGGTTTCCCATTCTGGAGTGCTGCTGTGACCTTTAGGTACCAACTATCCCCGAGTAGCTGCCCTAAAATTCCTTCCCTCAAATCCACCTTCAAAGGTATAAGAGAGAAAAGTCTTGGTTTCCTGCTTAAGGCATCTGCTACCACATTCTCCTTCCCCTTGATGTAGGAATTCCCAAAATCATACTCGCTCATGAACTCACTCCATCGCCTTTGCCTAGCATTTAGGTCTCTCTGAGTGAAGATATACCTTAATCTTTGGTGATCAGACTTGAGTTCAAAGCTTCGTCCAACAAGGTAATGTCTCCAAAGCTTCAAAGCTAACATCACTGCAGCTAACTCTAGGTCATGAGTAGGGTAATTCTCTTCATGTGTTTTTAGCTTTCTCGACGCATAAGCTATTACCCCACCTTCCTGCATCAATACTGCACCCAAACCTTGCCTTGAAGCATCGGTGCAAACTGTGAATTCCTTCTCCATATCCGGAACCCGTAGAATTGGTGCACTCGTCAATAGTCTTTTCAGCTCGGCGAATGCGGCATCACATTCATCTGTCCATTCGTACCTAGTGCCCTTACGCTGTAGGGTAGTTATGGGTTTCGCGATTTTTGAGAAACCCTCAACAAACCTTCTATAATACCCGGCTAACCCCATGAAGCTCCATACTTCATGCGCATTCCTTGGCACGGGCCATTCCATTATGGCCTTTACCTTCTCAGGGTCCACAAAAATTCCCTCACCGGAAATTATATGCCCTAGGTAATGGATCTCCTTCTGATAGAACGAACATTTGGACAACTTACCATACAACTGATGCTCCCTTAAGCATGACAACACTATTCGCAAGTGTTCCGCGTGCTCCTGTTCATTCTTGGAGTAGATGAGAATGTCGTCCAAGAAGACTTGCACAAACTGATCTAAGTATTTTCGGAACACGCTATTCATGAGACTCATGAATACAGCTGGGGCATTGGTCAAACCGAAGGGTACCACCACAAACTCATAGTGCCCAAACCTCGTTCGAAAAGCAGTCTTAGGTATATCACCTTCCTTAATCCGTAGCTGGTGGTAACCTGATCGTAAGTCGATCTTTGAGAAGACTGTCGCCCCCTTCATTTGATCAAAGAGGTCATCAATTCGAGGTATCGGGTACCTATTCTTCACGGTGGCTCTATTCAAATCTCGGTAATCTATGCAAAGATGCAAGGAACCATCCTTCTTCTTCACAAAGATTACTGGTGCACCCCACGGTGAAATACTTGGTCTGATGAACCCTAGATCTAACAGTTCCTTCAACTGCATTTGCAACTCACAAAGTTCTGGGGCCGTCATCCTGTAAGGTGTCTTTGATGTTGGCTCTGAACCGGGTTTTACCTCAATGGTAAAATCAAGTTCCCTCTTAGGAGGTAACCCAGGTAATTCCTTTGGGAATACATCACTGAACTCAGCTAACACTGGATAGTCATCAAGGGAGGGTCCCTTCTCACTGTTTACCGCTTCAACAATGTACAACTGGCATCCTTGTCGCATACATCGCTTTACGTTCATCGTTGATATGAAACGTAGGGACACCTTCCGTTTGATACCCTGGATCTTGATGGCCTCTCCGTTGTCATTAATGCAAAGAACTTTCTTCCCATAACAGTCCAAGAAAGCTCGATGTTCCTCAAGCCAATTCATACCTATGATGAGATCATAAGTTCCGAGAGTGGTGACGTACACTTTGACTTGTGTAACACACACCCCGAGATCCACCACACACTTATCGACACTAGGTCCTACTGCTTGCTTTACCCCTGAAGCCATTTCGACTAAGCTGAAATCGTCATGCTCGTAGGCTGCCAACCCACATTTGTCTAATGCATATGGAGAAATGAAACTATCAGTAGCACCAGGATCAAACAAGATTCTAAGCTTGACATTATTGACCGTACCTGATGATTCGACCACAGTGGATTGGTGCTCTGCTTGATGGTTGTTTACTGCAGCCGAGATCTGATGCCTACTACCCCCACTCCCCATTGGAGCTTTTCCTTCTCGCTGCACTGTACCAGATCGTAATTCGGGACAGTCACGCTGGTAATGTGGACCTCCACATCGCCAACAAGCAACCTGTAATGGAGCGGGCGAGATAACCTGTTCAGACCTCTGAGAGGGGTTCCTCCCTCTAGGGCCCCTTCCTCTACCGGCTGTTCCTCTGAAATTCCTCACGCCCTGGTGAGTTCCTGTGGCCGACTGGGGCACCGCCCTAGTTGCCACTGATCTGTCAACCGCTGCGACTCTTGGTGTGCTCCTGTTCCCGTAGGGAGGTGGCCTCGCATATCCTCCCCGAGGGTAGCTTCGAGGGGCCTTCCCCACAAACCCTGACTGCTGAGAGTTGAATGAACTGATGGGCTTTGCACCCAACATCTCCTCAGTGTAACGAGCACAATCAACTGCTTCAGCGACCGAAGTTGGTTTCCACATCCGTACCTGAGCCCTGATCTTGGCATTGAGCCCATACACGAAGCGCTCAACCTGGCGTTCATCATTGTCCAAGTAAGGGACATACTTCACTAACTCCATGAACCTCTCTTCATACTCCTCCACTGATAGATGCCTTTGTACTAAGGCATGAAGAGCCCCTGCTTGTTCTTCCTGGTAGGATGCGGGTAGGTACTTCCCCTTGAATTTTTCCACAAACAGTTCCCATGGAACCGTGTCCGGTGTAAGGTGTAGCTGCCTTTCCTGGTTTCCCCACCAGTTCAAAGCGGCCCCCTTTAGTTGAAATATGGCCAGTTTGGACTTGGACGTGGAGGTGTACTCCTGCAAGGTCAAGCACCTGGTCATCTCTTCCAACCACGACTCTGCTCGTATCCCTGATCGACCCCCCGAAAATTCTGGAAGCCTTATCTTCTGAAGCTCCCTTTTGATATCCTGATGCGGAGTTCTTGGTACCGTATTCGCTTCTACCACAGGAACTTCCTCCCTTAGTGGAGGGGCCTCCACCTCTACCTCCGAGGTAGTACTTCCTCTCTGTGCTAGTCCCCTGAGTGTTTCGTTTATCGCTTCCAACGAGCGCAGTATAAGAATGGTCTCTGGCGATGGTGCCGGCACACTCGGCTCAGGTAATGCCGTCGCCTGACCTCGCCCCCGACCTGCTCGCGTTCTTACCATGTTTATCCCTGCTACATGGAATAATAGGATAATTAGTACATACTGACATCATGACTAATTTACATCAACACAACAATTAATTCAAAAGTGCGTCATGACTAATTTACGAGCGGTTTTACTCTAAGAGCTATAGTTCAAGACGTTTCGATCAGGCCATCTTGGGGCCACCCGGTACTAGATTTACATCAGCAGTTCTACGTAGGTTTAGGTATTGGACTCCACACAATCCTCATCAGGTCGCCATCAATTCTTCAAGATATTCAATTTAAGGTTTATTGCCTCGGTCACTTTAATTAATTAATAATTTAATAATTTAATAATAACATAACCTACGTTTCAAGTCTAGAGTCGTGTTTATCAAACATTTGTCATGGGGTAAAATCGGTGATCTAGTGATCAGCTCTCCATGCTGGTCTCCGTGGTGTTTCGTTTTCGGGATTCTGTGTCCGTCTTGCGCCTTCGACTATACGTCGAAGTTTCGGCAAAGTGCATTTTTAAGAAGAATAAACTAATTAGTGTTATTTCTGACTTGCCATTAAGGTTATCAATTGGTTACGGATTTAATTTACCTCACAAGTAATTTTAATTATCTTACACATCCGAGTTAATGATCAATAATTAACCGATGCAATAGAGTTCTATTTATCTTAATCCATGATTAAACCTTAATTGAATTCGGTTAATTTAACATATAATCAATCTATGTTTAAATTGACCTAAAATAAAAATTTAAAATACCTCTTTATTTTAATGATTAAATATAATCAAGATGTAAATTATTTAAATTTAAACATATTTAAAACTAAAATAATTTGATTTAACTCTATTAACATTTGATTTAATCTTATTAACATAATTATATTAATTTAATTAATGTGATAATCAATTAAATCAATAAAATAATTAATAGTTAATACAATTAATCATTAAACGAACTATTGACTTTATTAAAATACAATAATTTAGAATGTCCTATGGTTTAATTGTTTAAACATAGGTCTTAATTAAATTTTGATGTTTAAATATTTATATATATATAAAACATTGTATATATTTTCACTAAGTCATTTAGAACAATTTGAAAATAAAATAGCCCTAACCCTAAGACTCCCACGTGGCCTGCATGCACATTGAAACCCTAAAAGTATCATGTCGACTCTAAAAGGGCAGGACCGTCGCCCCTTTGTCATTTTCACTATGGATTTTGGCGGTCTGCAACTCTGGTCGAAGGGAGAGAGAGCCATGGCCTCTGTGAACTCTGCAGCCGAGCTTCCTAGGTTTAATTCTTTCTCAACCTTAGTTTAAGTTTTGTGTTTTTTTTTTTTTTTACACAGGGTTTTGGAGGACGGCTGACCAGCTGGGAGCAGGCCCATGGCCGCTGTGCCAGGGTCGCCATGCTCAGCCCATGGAGAACTTAAACAGTAGCTAGAAGGGTTTGTCATTATATATTTTTTGTAAATTTATTAAGTAAAACGTTTTTTTTTTTTTTTCTGCACCGGCTGCACTCAGGCCGTCCATGGCCGCAGCTGCTAGCCGGGCATGCTCAAGGCCGCAGCCATTTAAATTTTGTACGTGTTGTCCTTTCACTGTAATTTTTTTTTTTAAAACTAAATCGTCATTTTTTTTTTTTTTCGTTTTTGCCCTGGCCGTAGGCCACTGGGCTGGGCTCAGCCCAGGCCGCAGGCTCACGGCCGTGCCGGCCGGCTGTGTCCTGGGGCCGCGCCTGCGGGCTTCGCCCTGGGGCTGCGCCCTCGGGCCGTGCTCTGGGCCGTGCCCTTGGGTCGCGCCCTGTGGGCTGTGCCCTTGGGCCGCGCCCTGGGCTGCGCGCGCCCTGTGGGCTGCGCCCTTGGGGCTGCGCCCTTGGGCCGTGCCCTTGGGCCGCACCTGCGGGCTGCGCACTCGGGCCGTGCTCTGGGCCGTGCCCTTGGGCTGCGCCCTGTGGGCTACGCCCTTGGGTCGCGCCCTGTGGGCTGCGCCCGGGGCTGCGCTCTGCGCTGCGGCTGCGCCCCTGCGCCAGCATAGCCCTAAAAAAAATTTCGAATTTTTAATTTTTGTTTTTTTTTTGTTTTGTTTGTTTTTTTTTTGTTTTTTTGAATTTATTTATTTAATAAATAACCCCCCCTTTATTTTTATTTATTTATCTATTTATTTTATTTAAAACGGTATAGTTTAATAAATAAAAAAAATTTGTTTGAATTCACCCAACATATAGTAAAAATAAAAATCAATATGTCATTTATTATTTTTTTTTTATACCAAAAAAAATAAGAATACATTTTTTTTTTATATATAGTCTTGTGTATATATATAATAAAAAAAAAAAAAAAAAAAGCTATATTTTCGTTCAAAAAAGAAATTTATTTAGTAGACCTTTATATATATATATATATATATATATATATATATATATATATATATATTTTCATATATAAAGAAATTTTGGTTTAAAATTTTCTCTATATATATTTATTTTCATAAATTTGCAGCAATAAGATAATATGAATATTAGTATTCAATTTTTATGATTTTTTTTTTTTTTACTGTTTTTTTACTGTTTTTTTTTTTCTAACTCTTTTCCTTTTGTTGTGCAGGTTTAAAGCTTCTGCCAGAGTATATAACTATACTGGCAGTTATTTCTTAAGGCTTTCTTTGTTTTCACAGTTTTGAATTTCTGTTTTTATTTCATGTTTCATACCTGTCTTAAACTTCTACAACAAGCTTTTACAGCTTCTGTAATGAGCCCTCTGGTTCTAGATTTGGAACCATGGCTCTGATACCATATGTGAGACCCAGAACTGGGTCTCTTTTAACTTTAATATACAGTCAGAAAATTCACTTATTGTCAAAATTTCTGTTCTGTTCTGCTTGTGCTCTATTGTCAAAATTTCTGTTCTGTTCTGCTTGCGTTTTGTTCCTTAAAGTGTTTACATTTACAGAATTAAACAATTTAAGTTCTGCTTTAAATTTGCATGTTTTCATTTCTAACTTTTGCTCATTTACATGCCTGTATACGATATAAAATCTGCAATTTCATTCTTTTCAGATTTGAAAATTAATAAATCTGTTTTATCTACTTCTAACAATTTATTGTTGACTGTGTAGGTAGCAAAGATGATCACAGCATATAAACCTTTGAAATTAATTAAACAGAATTTGCCAAGGTAGAAACGATAACGTACCTGCTGAAAAATACCTGTAGGTAGCTTGCAGATTCCCTTTGTTGCTGTCCTCGTTTGTCGTTTCTCCTTGCCTTTCCCTGCAGTCAAAAAGCCTTCCCCCACAGTTCTGAAACTCAACCAACCGAACCAGTTTTGCCACCCTACCAACTGGCGAGGTCTCGCCGACCACCCAGCTCCAAAGGTACCCCTTTGGACCCCCGATCCCAAACCGAGTACAAGCCAACCCGTTATATCCCTTTAGAAAACCTCCAGCAAAAACCCCCTTTCAGCTCCTTTCAGCTCTGCTCTAAAATTTCTCTGTCTGCTCTCCCAAAACTTCCTCCCAAAATAACTGCGGTAAAAGAGGATCCCCCCTTCTTCCTTTCTTCTCCATCTTATCCCATGTTTGCTCTGCCGACTCAATGCTCCCCATTACTACCCTTATCCTCTCCATTCAATTCTAGCTAAAGATGGCAGTCCCCCTTTTCTCCCTCGAGACATGTCCACATTTATTGATACCATCAATACATTAATTAATTAATTAATTAATTAATTTATAAATGAATTATAAATATTATCCCTTTCTTTTATGCAAACATCGTATATAAAAGTCAACTAAATTGGTAATGTGGTTCCACCGCCATTGTCTTTTCAAGTGGTCATAATTACAATTTAATTAATATTTTAATTTATTAACTAAAATACAATATAATTATAAACTTGGATATAAAATGGCATAAGGTAATGTCTTCCTTAATTAATTCATAATTAATTTAGAAGTACTTTATAATTAATTCATAATTAATTTAGAACTAATGCATAATTAATTCAAAATTAATTCGTAATTAATTCATAATTAATTCACAATTAATTTATAAATAATTCATAATTAAATTATAATTAATTCATAATTAAATTATAATTAATTCATAATTGATTAACTTATAATTGATTTATCGTTTTCATGAACAATTCCCAAGTGTGTACCCGACACTTGTTTACCAATTTCATATTACATCTATTAGTAAATTATCCTATGTTCCAACTAGCTTCTGCATGGTCATCATAAAATTTAATAGATATAAATTAATTATTATCCATACAGTTTAATTAATTATCTAGCCGTGCAATTAATATTAACTTATCAATTTAATACTACTTTAATTAACATTACAATAATCATTTAACGTGTTAACCCTTAGTCATTACTAATCAAACTCATTAACATTTAATTAAGCGTTACTAACCAATTGCATTATTTACTATTAATTTAACCGTAACTTGTTTATTAATCATTAATGTACAGTAATTAATTATTAAGCGACACTAATTAACATTATTACTCAGCAATATTTCACGCAATTCATAAATATGTAGGCGAATTATGTAAGCGTAGCTACTGCTTACATACCTCGCGTAAGTACACTAACAGTAATAACTCACACACGTCAATCATAATCATGAAACTTACTGTTTACTGACACATGTTTTAGCATAGTTTGCAAGGTACAGTTCTTTAACTAACTGAAATCTTATTAGTTACGACAATTCATACCTTTCTAAGTTACGACACATACTCAAGCAAGGGTTTTACACACCTACAGTTAGATCTTGTTTTCACCCCTACTTCACGCTACACCTATTTACCTACATCATCACTAACTTCCACATCCTATCCTGTCCTCTGCTGGACTACCCTGGAATGTCAAGTCATGACCGGTTCCAGCTAGAACCCGTAAGCGGAAGTGTCGACTACATCGACTAGCTTCCCCAGCAGGCAACCACCAGTCATCATCACACACCTTGGGGAGCGCGCCGTAGCACAGCCCTCCCATGACTCTGGGTTTCGGGGATAAACGATGGGTAAAGCCTCCACTCCCCTAATGGAACAAGGGATTATGTCTACTCGACATAACAACAGCGTTGCACTTGTACTCGGTCTGTCATCGTATAACCGATCTGGGCGGTTGAGTTTCCTGAAACCCTACCCCACCCATGTCATAACATACATCATAATAAACAACATAATAACCATACGAAAGTAAATAATGCATCACTCGCATACCATTTTATCTTTCGAAGTCCGTGTCCCCGAGGCCCTCCCACCTCGTCGGATCCAGCTATCACTTAGCCGTTTCAACCTGTAAGTCAGTACTCGACATACAATATAGAATATCGTGCATAAATCCTCGATATGTACACACATATATTTCATCATATCATAACGACAATAAACTCATTCATTCGCCATGCACCTGGCATAACATTCATTATCTCAACATATAACTGTAACGGTATCCACGTACCCATCATTTAGTAAATTTCCATATATTTGACATAATTAACACATGATACATATCTAAACATGACTACTGATCATTATACTATCGTCACGCACACACATATATATATATCGGCAAAATAATAGAACCATATGTCCACAGTGTCGTCAACCGACGAGGTCTCACAGTCAAATAAATACAACATATAATAGTAGTTCAGGTAGTAATGTCAAAACGGGGTGTTACATACACCCACCCTTCAGGAAACTTCGTCCCGAAGTTATGATCAAAATAGTGTGGGATAATCACGACGCATAGTCTCTGCGTCCTCCCAGGTAGCAGAACCTGGGCTATATCGGTCCCACTGGACCTTAACTTGGTCCACCAAACGGTGCCTCAACTGTTTAACCCTGCGGTCCAATATAAGTAATGGTTCGACCCTGATGGTTCCCTCGTCCGAAACCTGCAGTTCCTTCCAATTTATTTTATGTGACTCATCAGCTACATAATGTCGTAAAACAGATACATGAAAAACATTATGAGTTTTGTGCAAATGGGGTGGCAGCGCAAGACGATACGCGACGGGTCCAACCTTTTCTAAAATTTCAAAGGGTCCTATAAATCGTGGCGACAACTTTGTCCCTTTCCCAAACCTGATGGTACTTTTGCTAGGCCTGATGCGGACGAACACTGCATCACCAACCTTATAGCTTCAGTCAACCCTATGCGCATCGGCATAACTCTTCTGTCTATCCTGTGCTTCCTTTAACCGCTGCCTAATCTGAACAACCTGTTCTTCCATCTCCTGAATCAACTCAGGTCCTATAATTACTCGATCCTCTAACCTTTCCCAACTCAATGGTGTCCTGCATGGCCTTCCATATAAAGCTTCATATGGAGGCATCCCAATTGAACTATGGTAACTGTTGTTGTAAGCAAACTCTACCAAAGGTAAGTGCTTTTCCCAATGAGTTTGTTGATCCATGACATACATCCTAAGCATGTCCTCCATTACCTGATTCACTCTTTCTGTTTGCCCATCTGTCTCTGGATGGTAAGCAGTGCTTAGGTTCAACTGAGTACCCAACGCCGACTGCAAACTCGTCCAAAACCTGGATGTAAACCTGGAATCTCTATCCGATATAATCTTCTTGGGAAACCCATGGAGACGAACAACTTCATTTATGAATACACGTGTTACGTCCGTGACATCATAGGTCTCCTTAACTGGAATGAAGTGAGCAGTTTTGGTCAGTTTGTCAACGATGACCATAATGGCATCATGCCTATGAGAGGTAAGAGGCAATCCCACCACGAATTCCATGGAGATAACCTCCCACTTCGACATAGGAATGTCATGCGGCTGCAACAGACCTGCCGGGTGGTGATGATCAGTTTTTACCTGCTGACACTCAAGGCACCTAGCGACGAATTTGACCACGTCGCTTTTCATCCCTGCCCAAAAGAAGAGTTGCTTCATGTCTGCATACATCTTCTTTACACCCGGGTGTGCACAATACACTGCTCTGTGGGCCTCCTTAAGGATAGTCTCTCTAATATCTCCCTCCTCAGGAATATACATCCTCCCTTGATACCGTAACAAACCATCGGCTTCCAACTCATAGCCTTCAAACTTTGGTCCCACCGGTTTCCCATTCTGGAGTGCTGCTGTGACCTTTAGGTACCAACTATCCCCGAGTAGCTGCCCTAAAATTCCTTCCCTCAAATCCACCTTCAAAGGTATAAGAGTGAAAAGTCTTGGTTTTCTGCTTAAGGCATCTGCTACCACATTCTCCTTCCCCTTGATGTAGGAAATCCCAAAATCATACTCGCTCATGAACTCACTCCATCGCCTTTGCCTAGCATTTAGGTCTCTCTGAGTGAAGATATACCTTAAGCTTTGGTGATCAGACTTGAGTTCAAAGCTTCGTCCAACAAGGTAATGTCTCCAAAGCTTCAAAGCTAACATCACTGCAGCTAACTCTAGGTCATGAGTAGGGTAATTCTCTTCATGTGTTTTTAGCTTTCTCGACGCATAAGCTATTACCCCACCTTCCTGCATCAATACTGCACCCAAACCTTGCCTTGAAGCATCGGTGCAAACTGTGAATTCCTTCTCCATATCCGGAACCCGTAGAATTGGTGCACTCGTCAATAGTCTTTTCAGCTCGGCGAATGCGGCATCACATTCATCTGTCCATTCGTACCTAGTGCCCTTACGCTGTAGGGTAGTTATGGGTTTCGCGATTTTTGAGAAACCCTCAACAAACCTTCTATAATACCCGGCTAACCCCATGAAGCTCCTTACTTCATGCGCATTCCTTGGCACGGGCCATTCCATTATGGCCTTTACCTTCTCAGGGTCCACAGAAATTCCCTCACCGGAAATTATATGCCCTAGGTAATGGATCTCCTTCTGATAGAACGAACATTTGGACAACTTACCATACAACTGATGCTCCCTTAAGCATGACAACACTATTCGCAAGTGTTCCGCGTGCTCCTGTTCATTCTTGGAGTAGATGAGAATGTCGTCCAAGAAGACTTGCACAAACTGATCTAAGTATTTTCGGAACACGCTATTCATGAGACTCATGAATACAGCTGGGGCATTGGTCAAACCGAAGGGTACCACCACAAACTCATAGTGCCCAAACCTCGTTCGAAAAGCAGTCTTAGGTATATCACCTTCCTTAATCCGTAGCTGGTGGTAACCTGATCGTAAGTCGATCTTTGAGAAGACTGTCGCCCCCTTCATTTGATCAAAGAGGTCATCAATTCGAGGTATCGGGTACCTATTCTTCACGGTGGCTCTATTCAAATCTCGGTAATCTATGCAAAGACGCAAGGAACCATCCTTCTTCTTCACAAAGATTACTGGTGCACCCCACGGTGAAATACTTGGTCTGATGAACCCTAGATCTAACAGTTCCTTCAACTGCATTTGCAACTCACAAAGTTCTGGGGCCGTCATCCTGTAAGGTGTCTTTGATGTTGGCTCTGAACCGGGTTTTACCTCAATGGTAAAATCAAGTTCCCTCTTAGGAGGTAACCCAGGTAATTCCTTTGGGAATACATCACTGAACTCAGCTAACACTGGATAGTCATCAAGGGAGGGTCCCTTCTCACTGTTTACCGCTTCAACAATGTACAACTGGCATCCTTGTCGCATACATCGCTTTACGTTCATCGTTGATATGAAACGTAGGGACACCTTCCGTTTGATACCCTGGATCTTGATGGCCTCTCCGTTGTCATTAATGCAAAGAACTTTCTTCCCATAACAGTCCAAGAAAGCTCGATGTTCCTCAAGCCAATTCATACCTATGATGAGATCATAAGTTCCGAGAGTGGTGACGTACACTTTGACTTGTGTAACACACAC
Organism: Larix kaempferi; assembly: GCA_027924585.1. NCBI lineage: Eukaryota > Viridiplantae > Streptophyta > Pinopsida > Pinales > Pinaceae > Larix > Larix kaempferi. The sequence goes on along the minus strand of BSBM01000751.1, from coordinate 4,817,984 downwards.
CCCGAGATCCACCACACACTTATCGACACTAGGTCCTACTGCTTGCTTTACCCCTGAAGCCATTTCGACTAAGCTGAAATCGTCATGCTCGTAGGCTGCCAACCCACATTTGTCTAATGCATATGGAGAAATGAAACTATCAGTAGCACCAGGATCAAACAAGATTCTAAGCTTGACATTATTGACCGTACCTGATGATTCGACCACAGTGGATTGGTGCTCTGCTTGATGGTTGTTTACTGCAGCCGAGATCTGATGCCTACTACCCCCACTCCCCATTGGAGCTTTTCCTTCTCGCTGCACTGTACCGGATCGTAATTCGGGACAGTCACGCTGGTAATGTGGACCTCCACATCGCCAACAAGCAACCTGTAATGGAGCGGGCGAGATAACCTGTTCAGACCTCTGAGAGGGGTTCCTCCCTCTAGGGCCCCTTCCTCTACCGGCTGTTCCTCTGAAATTCCTCATGCCCTGGTGAGTTCCTGTGGCCGACTGGGGCACCGCCCTAGTTGCCACTGATCTGTCAACCGCTGCGACTCTTGGTGTGCTCCTGTTCCCGTAGGGAGGTGGCCTCGCATATCCTCCCCGAGGGTAGCTTCGAGGGGCCTTCCCCACAAACCCTGACTGCTGAGAGTTCTATGACCTGATGGGCTTTGCACCCAACATCTCCTCAGTGTAACGAGCACAATCAACTGCTTCAGCGACCGAAGTTGGCTTCCACATCCGTACCTGAGCCCTGATCTTGGCATTGAGCCCATACACGAAGCGCTCAACCTGGCGTTCATCATTGTCCAAGTAAGGGACATACTTCACTAACTCCATGAACCTCTCTTCATACTCCTCCACTGATAGATGCCTTTGTACTAAGGCATGAAGAGCCCCTGCTTGTTCTTCCTGGTAGGATGCGGGTAGGTACTTCCCCTTGAATTTTTCCACAAACAGTTCCCATGGAACCGTGTCCGGTGTAAGGTGTAGCTGCCTTTCCTGGTTTCCCCACCAGTTCAAAGCGGCCCCCTTTAGTTGAAATATGGCCAGTTTGGACTTGGACGTGGAGGTGTACTCCTGCAAGGTCAAGCACCTGGTCATCTCTTCCAACCACGACTCTGCTCGTATCCCTGATCGACCCCCCGAAAATTTTGGAAGCCTTATCTTCTGAAGCTCCCTTTTGATATCCTGATGCGGAGTTCTTGGTACCGTATTCGCTTCTACCACAGGAACTTCCTCCCTTAGTGGAGGGGCCTCCACCTCTACCTCCGAGGTAGTACTTCCTCTCTGTGCTAGTCCCCTGAGTGTTTCGTTTATCGCTTCCAACGAGCGCAGTATAAGAATGGTCTCTGGCGATGGTGCCGGCACACTCGGCTCAGGTAATGCCGTCGCCTGACCTCGCCCCCGACCTGCTCGCGTTCTTACCATGTTTATCCCTGCTACATGGAATAATAGGATAATTAGTACATACTGACATCATGACTAATTTACATCAACACAACAATTAATTCAAAAGTGCGTCATGACTAATTTACGAGCGGTTTTACTCTAAGAGCTATAGTTCAAGACGTTTCGATCAGGCCATCTTGAGGCCACCCGGTACTAGATTTACATCAGCAGTTCTACGTAGGTTTAGGTATTGGACTCCACACAATCCTCATCAGGTCGCCATCAATTCTTCAAGATATTCAATTTAAGGTTTATTGCCTCGGTCACTTTAATTAATTAATAATTTAATAATTTAATAATAACATAACCTACGTTTCAAGTCTAGAGTCGTGTTTATCAAACATTTGTCATGGGGTAAAATCGGTGATCTAGTGATCAGCTCGCCATGCTGGTCTCCGTGGTGTTTCGTTTTCGGGATTCTGTGTCCGTCTTGCGCCTTCGACTATACGTCGAAGTTTCGGCAAGGTGCATTTTTAAGAAGAATAAACTAATTAGTGTTATTTCTGACTTGCCATTAAGGTTATCTATTGGTTACGGATTTAATTTACCTCACAAGTAATTTTAATTATCTTACACATCCGAGTTAATGATCAATAATTAACCGATGCAATAGAGTTCTATTTATCTTAATCCATGATTAAACCTTAATTGAATTCGGTTAATTTAACATATAATCAATCTATGTTTAAATTGACCTAAAATAAAAATTTAAAATACCTCTTTATTTTAATGATTAAATATAATCAAGATGTAAATTATTTAAATTTAAACATATTTAAAACTAAAATAATTTGATTTAACTCTATTAACATTTGATTTAATCTTATTAACATAATTATATTAATTTAATTAATGTGATAATCAATTAAATCAATAAAATAATTAATAGTTAATACAATTAATCATTAAACGAACTATTGACTTTATTAAAATACAATAATTTAGAATGTCCTATGGTTTAATTGTTTAAACATAGGTCTTAATTAAATTTTGATGTTTAAATATTTATATATATATAAAACATTGTATATATTTTCACTAAGTCATTTAGAACAATTCGAAAATAAAATAGCCCTAACCCTAAGACTCCCACGTGGCCTGCATGCACATTGAAACCCTAAAAGTATCCTGCCGACTCTAAAAGGGCAGGTCTGTCGCCCCTTTGTCATTTTCACTATGGATTTTGGCGGTCTGCAACTCTGGTCGAAGGGAGAGAGAGCCATGGCCTCTGTGAACTCTGCAGCCGAGCTTCCTAGGTTTAATTCTTTCTCAACCTTAGTTTAAGTTTTGTGTTTTTTTTTTTTTTTTACACAGGGTTTTGGAGGACGGCTGACCAGCTGGGAGCCTGGCAGGCCCATGGCCGCTGTGCCAGGGTCGCCATGCTCAGCCCATGGAGAACTTAAACAGTAGCTAGAAGGGTTTGTCATTATATATTTTTTGTAAATTTATTAAGTAAAACATTTTTTTTATTTTTCTGCACCGGCTGCACTCAGGCCGTCCATGGCCGCAGCTGCTAGCCGGGCATGCTCAAGGCCGCAGCCATTTAAATTTTGTACGTGTTGTCCTTTCACTGTAATTTTTTTTTTTAAAACTAAATCGTCGTTTTTTTTTTTTTTCGTTTTTGCCCTGGCCGTAGGCCAGTGGGCTGGGCTCAGCCCAGGCCGCAGGCTCACGGCCGTGCCGGCCGGCTGTGCCCTGGGGCCGCGCCTGCGGGCTGCGCCCTGGGGCTGCGCCCTCGGGCCGTGCTCTGGGCCGTGCCCTTGGGTCGCGCCCTGTGGGCTGTGCCCTTGGGCCGCGCCATGGGCTGCGCGCGCCCTGGGCTGCGCGCGCCCTGTGGGCTGCGCCCTTGGGGCTGCGCCCTTGGGCCGTGCCCTTGGGCCGCACCTGCGGGCTGCGCCCTGGGGCCGTGCTCTGGGCCGTGCCCTTGGGCCGCGCCCTGTGGGCTACGCCCTTGGGCCGCGCCCTGTGGGCTGCGCCCCTGCGCCAGCATAGCCCTAAAAAAAATTTCAAATTTTTAATTTTTGTTTTTTTTTTGTTTTGTTTGTTTTTTTTTTGTTTTTTTGAATTTATTTATTTAATAAATAACCCCCCCTTTATTTTTATTTATTTATCTATTTATTTTATTTAAAACGGTATAGTTTAATAAAAAAAAAAAATTGTTTGAATTCACCCAACATATAGTAAAAATAAAAATCGATATGTCATTTATTATTTTTTTTTTATACCAAAAAAAATAAGAATACATTTTTTTTTATATATAGTCTTGTGTATATATATAATAAAAAAAAAAAAAAAATAGCTATATTTTCCTTCAAAAAAGAAATTTATTTAGTAGACCTTTATATATATATATATATATATATATATATATATATATATATATTTTCATATATAAAGAAATTTTGGTTTAAAATTTTCTCTATATATATTTATTTTCATAAATTTGCAGCAATAAGATAATATGAATATTAGTATTCAATTTTTATGATTTTTTTTTTTTTTTTTTTTTTTACTGTTTTTTTTTTTTCTAACTCTTTTCCTTTTGTTGTGCAGGTTTAAAGCTTCTGCCAGAGTATATAACTATACTGGCAGTTATTTCTTAAGGCTTTCTTTGTTTTCACAGTTTTGAATTTCTGTTTTTATTTCATGTTTCATACCTGTCTTAAACTTCTACAACAAGCTTTTACAGCTTCTGTAATGAACCCTCTGGTTCTAGATTTGGAACCATGGCTCTGATACCATATGTGAGACCCAGAACTGGGTCTCTTTTAACTTTAATATACAGTCAGAAAATTCACTTATTGTCAAAATTTCTGTTCTGTTCTGCTTGTGCTCTATTGTCAAAATTTCTGTTCTGTTCTGCTTGCGTTTTGTTCCTTAAAGTGTTTACATTTACAGAATTAAACAATTTAAGTTCTGCTTTAAATTTGCATGTTTTCATTTCTAACTTTTGCTCATTTACATGCCTGTATACGATATAAAATCTGCAATTTCATTCTTTTCAGATTTGAAAATTAATAAATCTGTTTTATCTACTTCTAACAATTTATTGTTGACTGTGTAGGTAGCAAAGATGATCACAGCATATAAACCTTTGAAATTAATTAAACAGAATTTGCCAAGGTAGAAACGATAACGTACCTGCTGAAAAATACCTGTAGGTAGCTTGCAGATTCCCTTTGTTGCTGTCCTCGTTTGTCGTTTCTCCTTGCCTTTCCCTGCAGTCAAAAAGCCTTCCCCCACAGTTCTGAAACTCAACCAACCGAACCAGTTTTTCCACCCTACCAACTGGCGAGGTCTCGCCGACCACCCAGCTCCAAAGGTACCCCTTTGGACCCCCGAGCCCAAACCGAGTACAAGCCAACCCGTTATATCCCTTTAGAAAACCTCCAGCAAAAACCCCCTTTCAGCTCCTTTCAGCTCTGCTCTAAAATTTCTCTGTCTGCTCTCCCAAAACTTCCTCCCAAAATAACTGCGGTAAAAGAGGATCCCCCCTTCTTCCTTTCTTCTCCATCTTATCCCATGTTTGCTCTGCCGACTCAATGCTCCCCATTACTACCCTTATCCTCTCCATTCAATTCTAGCTAAGATGGCAGTCCCCCTTTTCTCCCTCGAGACATGTCCACATTTATTGATACCATCAATACATTAATTAATTAATTAATTAATTAATTTATAAATGAATTATAAATATTATCCCTTTCTTTTATGCAAACATCGTATATAAAAGTCAACTAAATTATTAATGTGGTTCCACCGCCATTGTCTTTTCAAGTGGTCATAATTACAATTTAATTAATATTTTAATTTATTAACTAAAATACAATATAATTATAAACTTGGATATAAAATGGCATAAGGTAATGTCTTCCTTAATTAATTCATAATTAATTTAGAAGTACTTTATAATTAATTCATAATTAATTTAGAACTAATGCATAATTAATTCAAAATTAATTCGTAATTAATTCATAATTAATTCACAATTAATTTATAAATAATTCATAATTAAATTATAATTAATTCATAATTGATTAACTTATAATTGATTTATCGTTTTCATGAACAATTCCCAAGTGTGTACCCGACACTTGTTTACCAATTTCATATTACATCTATTAGTAAATTATCCTATGTTCCAACTAGCTTCTGCATGGTCATCATAAAATTTAATAGATATAAATTAATTATTATCCATACAGTTTAATTAATTATCTAGCCGTGCAATTAATATTAACTTATCAATTTAATACTACTTTAATTAACATTACAATAATCATTTAACGTGTTAACCCTTAGTCATTACTAATCAAACTCATTAACATTTAATTAAGCGTTACTAACCAATTGCATTATTTACTATTAATTTAACCGTAACTTGTTTATTAATCATTAATGTACAGTAATTAATTATTAAGCGACACTAATTAACATTATTACTCAGCAATATTTCACGCAATTCATAAATATGTAGGCGAGTTATGTAAGCGTAGCTACTGCTTACATACCTCGCGTAAGTACACTAACAGTAATAACTCACACACGTCAATCATAATCATGAAACTTACTGTTTACTGACACATGTTTTAGCATAGTTTGCAAGGTACAGTTCTTTAACTAACTGAAATCTTATTAGTTACGACAATTCATACCTTTCTAAGTTACGACACATACTCAAGCAAGGGTTTTACACACCTACAGTTATATCTTGTTTTCACCCCTACTTCACGCTACACCTATTTACCTACATCATCACTAACTTCCACATCCTATCCTGTCCTCTGCTGGACTACCCTGGAATGTCAAGTCATGACCGGTTCCAGCTAGAACCCGTAAGCGGAAGTGTCGACTACATCGACTAGCTTCCCCAGCAGGCAACCACCAGTCATCATCACACACCTTGGGGAGCGCGCCGTAGCACAGCCCTCCCATGACTCTGGGTTTCGGGGATAAACGGTGGGTAAAGCCTCCACTCCCCTAATGGAACAAGGGATTATGTCTACTCGACATAACAACAGCGTTGCACTTGTACTCGGTCTGTCATCGTATAACCGATCTGGGCGGTTGAGTTTCCTGAAACCCTACCCCACCCATGTCATAACATACATCATAATAAACAACATAATAACCATACGAAAGTAAATAATGCATCACTCGCATAACATTTTATCTTTCGAAGTTCGTGTCCCCGAGGCCCTCCCACCTCGTCGGATCCAGCTATCACTTAGCCGTTTCAACCTGTAAGTCAGTACTCGACATACAATATAGAATATCGTGCATAAATCCTCGATATGTACACACATATATTTCATCATATCATAACGACAATAAACTCATTCATTCGCCATGCACCTGGCATAACATTCATTATCTCAACATATAACTGTAACGGTATCCACGTACCCATCATTTAGTAAATTTCCATATATTTGACATAATTAACACATGATACATATCTAAACATGACTACTGATCATTATACTATCGTCACGCACACACATATATATATATCGGCAAAATAATAGAACCATATGTCCACAGTGTCGTCAACCGACGAGGTCTCACAGTCAAATAAATACAACATATAATAGTAGTTCAGGTAGTAATGTCAAAACGGGGTGTTACAAATTCAATTCAATAAGTTTCTTTCACATCATGAGAAACAACAATCAAGCAGCGGATGCTATGGCCAATGAAGGAGTGAAACTAGACCGTGGTGTTCTGGTCAGTAACCAGTCGATGAAATTCAAGATCTGGATCCCTTGACATATTTATATTTCTCTATTCTATGGAATTTAGCCTACGTAAGGTTGAGCAGCTTGGAAACTACCTAATGGAGCAAAAGAGTTACATTAACTATTTAGTTTGAAACCCTGTTTGGGTTTTCGAGGATCAGGAAGCTCACACAAGTGTGTCACATGGGATTCACAAGGGAAGTATGCATCTAGTTGCTTCGGACTCACGCCAAGGGCAAGGGTTTTATCAAGTGGTGAGCAGAGAATATCGGCACAAATTCAGTTCTGTATCGCTGGCAACAATGGAGAAAACCAATTACCCTCTACGTATGAAAACCATACCACAACATCCCATTCCGGATTTTAGGAAGAGACATCTATCTTGGCCAAAATTTTAGGAGGGCACGCCCACGGCTCCTCCCAGTTAAGGCTATCCGAAGGAGGAGGGGGGACACAAACAAAGAAAATGCATCCCTTTTGCTTCAGAAGGTGTCTACGAAACCTTTTTCCAACATAGCGATTTGAATTCAAGCCTTGGTAAGGACAAATTACAGGGCTTGGAAACCATTGAAGACCATCTGAATAATTTGGAGGACCAGAATCAGGTTCTAAGGAGCAAGGTTTCTGATATTAAAAAATACCTGCAATTCTTGACACTCTCGGAGCATGCAACACCTCTAGAAGCCAGTGAACTCAGAGAGAAATTGGAAACTTTGACAGTTGCTTGGGAGACGAGTGAGGCTCGGAGAACTTCCCAAGTTATGGAGTTTCGTGAATTATCCAGAAGGATAAAAGAGAACGTGAACTTCATCCGAGTGGAAAACAAAGAACTCAAGCAGGCCTTATTGAAAATTAAGGACAAGGACGTTGGGTCCTAAAACTACCCGGCTAGGTAGACCTTCTTCTTCCAGGCACTCTGAAGATCTTAAACTGCTTTTTTTTTTTAGAATTGAAAGCTTTTACTTGAAAGCTTATAGTTAAATGTCGGAGTTTTATGTTAGCTAATGTCAATTTTGATGTAAGGTCATAGGTCAGCCAAGAATTTTGAAAATTTGACAATGATGATTGTAGAGACATGGTCGATTACCCCTACAGGGGCCAGGTCTACTCTTATGATATGTAATCCTGAACTGCTTTTATATATATATATATAAAACATAAAATCTCAACCGTTTATGTTAAAAAAAAAATACTATTAATAATAATAAATTGGAAAAAAATAACAAAATGGAATGGAATAGCTTGAAAAGCTCATAAGGGTTTCTTGAAAAACGCAGATAGATTTTGTTGAAAATTGGTGCGGTGTAGCAACAATTTTTTGAATTCTATTTTTTTTTAGGGTCCTCCCCGGTGACATATATATATGTCCGAATTTTTATTTGTTGTTTATTTACCTCCTTTGTCATTTTCCCGTTAAGTTTTAAAAGTCTGTGTATTTTATGGAAGCGCTTCCTCTGTGATGGTTTGTTTGTCTACGTGTGGTTTGATGGTTCGTTTGTCTCTGTGTGGTTTATTTGTCTGTGGTCTGTGTGTTTGTCTTGTCTATCTGTTTGTGTCTTTGTTGTGTCTGTGACAAAGGAGGTTAGCTTTTCCAAATTTGAATTTGAATTTCGATGACCCATTACAAATACATGTAGGCATACAAATGGCAATGGCATACAAATGTAATATGTGCTTGTAATCCCTTGGATCATATCAAATCCATGCATTGCATTGACTTGCAAACGGTCTAATGTCCCTGTCATCCCTCGAATCATATCAAAAATTACATCGACATTCCTATAATTCCTTAAATCATCTTAACCCACAGAGAAGGCAAGGGAAGGCCCATCTCAAATTCCCACAAACCATCTCATCCCACAACGAATAAGTCCCATCTCAAATACCCTCAAGCCATTTTAGCACATAGAGGAGGGGAGACCTCTATAAATGTCCTCACTAACATATCATAGTCAAAAAATTAAAAAATTAAAGACAATTTGTTTTTAAATTAAAGAAGAAAAATTAGGACACATTCAAAATTTGAAAAATAACATTCAAGTTAAATACTAATAATAATAATAAATTGGAAAAAGTAACAAAAATAATAATAACAAGAGCCATGTGGTGGCAATGTCCTTGACATTGCCATCTTCTCTATTTGTAGAAAGCCGTAGGAAGGATATATTTGCTTGGAGTTGTGAACGATTGATAGAAGTTAAGATGAATAAAGATAATGTATCCATAAACTTGCTCAAAATTATTAGTACTCATTTTTTTTATGAAATAAAGGTTTGCCACCACCTCCACAATTCTCAACAGTACTCAATTCACAATAGTTTGGGGAATGGTGAGTTCATCCTCCAATAGAGGTTTTGCCTTTGAAATTTTATGATCTGATGAACTATGCCTTTTTCTGTGGCATTTCCTACAGCTTAGCTGCACAGAAAAATGTAAAATTTCTTAGTAGAAGAATAGTTTAGGGAATGGTGATTTCATCCTCCAATAGAGGTTTTGCCTTTGAAATTTTATGATCTGATGAACTATGCCTTTTTCTATGGCATTTCCTACAGCTTAGCTACACAAAAAAATGTAAAATTTCTTAGTAGAAGAATAGTTTGGGGAATGGTGAGTTCATCCTCCAATAGAGGTTTCACCTTTGAAATTTTATGATCTGATGAACTATGCCTTTTTCTGTGGCATTTCCTTGCAGCACAGAAGAATGTAAAATTTCTTAGTAGAAGAATGTAAAATTTCTTAGTATAACAGTTTCTTTCGCTTAAAGGATTTATTCCTCTATTGAATTTTTTTATCTTGTTGCTCTGATCTGTTTTACTCCCATGGAATGATATGGTAAATTAATAGTCCCGTTCATCTGGACACTCCATTCAAAGATTTTGATTTATTCAATTTTATCTGACTTATCTAGTGTGTATGTTTTAAATACTGTTATAATACCATTGTATAAGAACCCAGGAAACCTTACTGTAAAATCTGTTTGTTAAGAGTTGAGAAAACATATCATTCGGGTTTCTTGTCATTGAATTATTTTCAAGTACATATCTACTTTAAAACAATTCCTGCTCAAGGAGCGAAATCCCTGATCTGTCTTAATCAGTTTAGAGAACAAGCATTCTTTATTGTTCAGTCATATGATTACCAACGTCATTGCTGGGTCAAAATGAGAATGGTTATAGAATTCCTATTTGCCTTGGAATAGGCCAAGTGTAGCAGTGTTCACAATGTGCCTTAGAACATAGAATTCTTAAAATTATATGTGCCTTAGAAACAACTACTCTATTAATGTTCACGATGTATTTTTTACACTGCTGGTAAGAGCATTTTTTTTAAAACGTCCAAGAACGCCATGTATATAATGTTTTTATCCTGCAATTCGAAATTCGAAAGTTCATTTATTGTTAACCAACATAAAAATTAATGTGACGAATGAATGCTTTCTTAACAAACTTTCGTTTTCCAGTAGTTGCAGTAAAATCCCTATGCTTTCTTAACGTTTTGTAATCACAAAGCTTTAAGGTGTTTCTCGAACAGTAAATCAGTAAAATACAAGAGCAAACTTTTCCATGACTTACTTAAAATGTTAAGGTAATACCTCTTGGGATCGACCCTTGCTCCTGTAAGATAACTGGAAAACGTGGCATAAACGTAAACAGGGTATCAGCTTAGGTTCACAGTCTGAAGCATAAGACTATTGTCGACAGGAGTTGTCTAGTTGATAAAGCAGCAGTGTTCCACAAACCAAGAGACACGTTCCACCCCTGGTGGACCATCTAACCTACGAACACGCTGTTTCAAGAGGTTGGGGGTAGGTACAAGTCCTGGGCGACTTTGGCTAAATAGAGACTCCCAAATGTAGGTTGCTAGCCAAAGGGATAAACCTAGAGTATTTTTCTACATCGCATTGTAATATTACTTAAATGGGGAAGGGCACTCTTGCTTCATGGTGATATTCTGGAGAATCTTCTATGTTACAAGAGAAGAAAACAATCATAGACTATTTGTATAGTTTATAATAGACCAAAATTCAAACCGCTGAGAAGCAAAATTTCTGTCTAATTTTTGTGGTCGTACTTGGCATCGATAATGCAGAAAAAATGAAAGCAAAATCAAACGCATGAAAAAAAAGTAATCTGGATACAATAAAAACGGATTTTGGACTGGATTCAATATGGTTTCCAAGTGAATTCAAACACACTAAATGCCATTTACAGGCCCGTTGAACAATAATTTAAACCCTGAACCCCATTGCTCCAAGACTAAATTGCAAGAACAAAAAGAGAGAGACAGATGTGGGCATCTTGTAAATACCTTCAAAGTACATGTACATGGATTCAAACTCGAAACAATTGTTTTAAATAACAAGTAAATGTTATAAATAATTTTCTATATATATATTTTTACCTGAAACTTTAACATGCCTCTGCATCAGTGCTGTAATATACTCTAAATTTTCTTCCCAAAAAAAAGAAAATTGTGATGCCACATAACTATGGCAAAAACAAAAACTTACATGTGACCCTTTGTACATGGATTCAAACTCGAAACAATTGTTTTAAATAACAAGTAAAAATAATTTTCTATATATATTTTTACCTGAAACTTTAACATGCCTCTGCATCAGTGCTGTAATATACCCTAAATTTTCTTCCAAAAAAAAAGAAAAACCGTGATGCCACCTATTACATTTCCAGGCAGATCGGTTTCGAAGGATTAATTCTCCGATACAAAGAAACCACAACATAGAAAAATACCTCACCCAAGGCCCCAGGCCCCCACCCCTAAGGCCCAAAATCCAGAGTGCACATAAGTAGAAGATATGTATAAAGAACACTGAATTTCTGCCAGATCGACACTTCCAAGTTTCAATGCCAAGGCCAGTGACTCAAATGGCACAATATTATTCAGAGAATATGACACCATACATAAGCATTGCAATTTGGACATCCTATTTGAAAATTTTCAAATCTCAACAGCATCTAATGAGACAACATTTCAAAACACAAAAAGTCGTTTAACACTAGGTAGGCCCCTTCAACACCTAACTAGTAACTAGATCTTGAGCATGCAAAAAACTGAAATCTTAGAACCCAACCTGTAAATGAAATAGAACATCATGCACTGATTTTGGGGTGAAGATATCCTTTTCAGTTTAAAGAATGCTTCAACTAATTTGAACATTTGCACAATATATTTTCATTATAGGATTGCATGTGTATAGGTATATAAATCTTAGTAATTAATCTATCGAGAAAATTTAACCCAAAACTATGGGGATAGACTTGAACTCTGAGAACTAGTAGGATTCTGGAAATTAAGAAATAGCAGCTACAAATTCCAATAGATGTTTTTTTCAAAACAAGATACACTCTAGAATATTTTTAGCAGATGATTCACTTACCATTACAAATTCCACAAATGCTATACGAGTGGAATGAACATGATCTCCAAGCAGTCTCAGGCGAGAAACCTGAATTAAGTATGCAGAAAGACTCCGTTAGCTCAGCACAAAGCTTTTCCAAATGTGCCCTCGCATAAATGACCATAGATGTGGTTCAAATCACCCACCTCACCACAAAGTGACTCAAAGAACATTCTCACTTCCAATTGAGAAACCTGCAAAAGTTGTAGAGAGCATAGTGTAAATTAGCTGGCCCTATGGCTACCTCAATTCTCAACATGCTCAGACTGCACACTTTAAAGCAAAAATTTAGCTAACAGAATTGTACTCTATACTAGCTATGCAAATTGTTGGACCGCTGGACCATTATGACTTGCCTTTTTGTCAATATTTGTACAATATATTGTCCGCGCACACATCTCACGCTCGTCCTCAGACTGCGAGTAGAAATAAAAGTAATAAATATACTAAAACACAAACAAACTTCATACACAATTATTCAGATTAGGTAGAACTCAATGTTACAGATAGCTGCATCCAACAAGAGATACCACCCACCCTCACCCTTGCTATGTAATCCCATCTTGGAGATCAACAAAAGAAATGGATTATGACATTGCTCACCCTCGGAAGAAATGTTGGATTTATTGGAAGAATTGCAGTTTTGGAAGGGAGGACCCTGACTGGATAATATCCCAACATGGTCCCAGCGAGGCTCAAAGCTGCTCTTGCACCATCTACAGATAAAAAATATTTGACCATTTAAATTCCAATCAAAATGAAGAGACATTTTTTGTAATGCAGACTACTAATCAAATTAAAGAGCAACAATGATCAAAGGTAGGACTTACGCTCATCAGCAAATTCTATAAATGCAAAACGAAGAACTGAATTAGGATCACCACATATGCAGCAGTCGATAACCTTTAGTCAAAAAGGAGGCACCAATTTAGAAAAATTTATTCTATACAACACTCATATAAATGAGTAATAAGCTTTAACTGAAACAAATATTAAAATACATAAACATATACAACGCTGCATTTCTACTTATTCATTTACACCTACCAATGATAATTTTGTAGTGTCCACACAAGCATTTACACAAAAAAAGTACTCAGCTCTGTTTATTTTTATTTGAATGAATGCCACATATGGAACACTGTCGAACTCTATTTTTTGCAGGCCCTTACAAATACAAAATGCACGAAAACACTGAAACTTTGCATAGTAGATTTTTCTATTCTTTATCTGGCCAAAACTGCTAGGTATAATTTTTGCCAACACACAGGGCATTAGAATCAGAGTTTGAGGAAAATTAGCATTCACCAAATTCCTTTGGCGAACAATGACGGCATGCATGACCTTCTTTCGGAGATCAGGTTTCCCTTTCTTGACTGTAGCCATGACCATATCTCCAACGCATGCTACAGGAAGCCTGTTGAGACGACCCTTGATTCCCTTAACATTGATGATATATAATTTATTCGCACATGTGTTGTCTGCACAGTTCATCGTGGCCGCCACTGGGAGACCCAGTGACATCCGAAACTTATTTCCAGTGCTCCCTCCGATCCCTACACAAATGCATCCATAATATCAGCTTACAGATCATAATGAATGATAAAAATTGCATTCAGAACTCACTAAATTGGATTCAAACGTTAAAATCTATACCTCTCTTCGACATGGTTGCTTCCTTTTGCTCCTGCCACAACAACAATGATCAGATCTAGCGATAGCAATATCAAATATCTCTTTAAGGTTTTGACATCAAAACCCTAATTGGACACCACTTTCGAATCTTGGTTACGTCCTTAACTTTCTTAAATGATTAGGGTTTTAAGTAAACCCCCTACCCAGAGGTTGCATCCTCGAACATTCATAACGCTAAAGCTGCCTAGGCGAGGTTGCATGAACAATAGCGTACAAATACGGACCTGGTCTCTCTGTGCAAGTTCTGATTCAAATCCGGGAAGAAAGATACGATGAGCTCAGTGCGCCGCCGAGCTCCAGGAGGTAGAAACCGAGGCATGCGTCATCATGTCCTCGACCAATAAAATCTGGCGAAAAAACATTAAATTATTAAAAAAATAATTAATAAAAACTTTACCAATGTTTATACCATATAGCTTTGTCAAATATTTTATCCCGATATCGGATTAATAGTGCTCCACGATTTATATATGTCAAGGACATAATAATAAATTGGAAAAAAATAACAAAATGGAATGGGATATCTTGAAAAGCTGATAAGGGATTCTTGAAAAACACAGATAGATTTTGTTGAAAATCGCCACAGTGTAGTATCAATTTTTTGAATTCTATTTTTTATTAGGGTCCGCTCCTGTGACATATGTATATGTCCGAATTTTTATTTGTTATTTATTTACCTCCTTTGTCATTTTCCCGTTAATTTTTAAAAGTCTGTGTATTTTATGGAAGCACTTCCTCTGTGATGGTATGTTTGTCTCTATGTGGTTTGTTTGTCTATGGTCTGTGTGTTTGTCTTGTCTGTCTGTCTGTGTCTTTGTTTTGTCTGTGACAAAGGAGGTTAGATTTTCCAAATTTGAATTTGAATTTCGAAGGCCCATTACAAATACATGTAGGCATACAAATGGCAATGGCATACAAATGTAATATGTGCTTGTAATCCCTTGGATCATATCAAGTCCATGCATTGCATTGACTTGCAAATGGTCTAATGTCCCTGTCATCCCTCGAATCATATCAAAAATTACATCGACATTCCTATAATTCCTTAAATCGTCTTAACCCACAGAGAAGGGAGGGGAAGGCCCATCTCAAATTCCCACAAGCCATCTCATCCCACAACGAAGGGAGAATAAGTCCCATCTCAAATACCCTCAAGCCATTTTAGCACATAGAGGAGGGAAGGCAAGGCAAGGCCCATCAAACACTTGCATACATACAAATGAAAATGACAACCAATCAACTATTATGTTAGTAAGGAAAGGAGGGAAGACCTCTATAAATGTCCTCAGTAACATATCATAGTCAAAACATTAAAAAATTAAAGACAATTTTTTTTTTAAATTAAAGAAGAAAAATTAAGACACATTCAAAATTTGAAAAATAACATTCAAGTTAAATACTAATAATAATAATAAATTGGAAAAAGTAACAAAAATAATAATAATAAATTGAAAAAAAATAACAAAATAGCCTCCAAAATATAAAACGGCCGAGGTCGAAGATCAATGATCACAAATCATTTTGGAGTAGGAACTGCTCGGAAGTTATGGAAGGCATAGGACTCCAAAACGTTAGATGTAAAGTTATCTCGGTTCCATAATAAAAAGGGATGTGCTAACTCTAGTTTGCCATTTAATTATCGAGGGAAATGAAACTTGTGCACGTTAACGTTTGCATGTTTATACAGTAATGTTAGAAATAACTCGTCTTTTGTGTTAAGATATATTCTAGATATAGAGTAATCTCGTGATTCATTTTCACCTCAATCTTAACCACTATTGATTTGTGGCTTAATACCTAATTGTTCCATGATCTTTAATTAAAGAGCATAAAAGATCATTTTAAATAACTAAATTATTTTCCATTATTACAATACATAACACAAAATGGATTAATTTCAATTATATCAATACATAACACAAAAAAACTATTTAATTAAATCAATATGTTTGGTTGATGTGTTGATTACACACAAATTTTAACTCAAAGGAAAGTTGGATTGCTAATTGGTGATTTTAACTCATGATTACCCTTTTCGTTTTAAGTTATACATGTCGTTTGCACTAATATACATATTGCCATTGGTTAATTTTGATTGTGAAATTTCAGTGTCTTTATTTTTTGTATTTATGTGTATTAATTTTGCACATATTATTCTCACACACACAGATATATATATATATATATATATATATATATATATATATATATATATTCAATTTTGCACATATACGCGGAATGAAATATCTTCAATTTTTTGAATTCTATTTTGTTTAGGGTTCGCTCCTGTGACATATATATATGTCCGAATGTCCAAATTTTTATTTGCTCTTTATTTATCTCCTTTGTCATTTGGCCGTTAAGTTTTAAAAGTCTGTGTGTTTTATGGAAGTGCTTCCTCTGTGATGGTCGGTCTATCTGTGTCTATGGTTTGATGGTCCGTTTGTCACTGTGTGGTGTTTGTCTGTGTGTTTGTTTTGTCTGTCTGTATCTTCGTTGGGTCTGTGAGTCTTTGTTGGGTCTGTGACAAAGTATCTTTGTTGGGTCTGTGAGTCTTTGTTGGGTCTGTGACAAAGGAGGTTAGCTTTTCCACATTTGAATTTGAATTTTGAACCATGCTGTGGAGGAAGCAGGAATTAAGGAGGTTATCTTTAAAATCGATCATGTCAAGTATGTTTGTAACAGAGGAGGAAGCGATTAGATTCTGATCATCCCCCACTTCAAAAAAAAGGGCAGCCGAGCAACTCAGCGGTCACTGCTCTCTCAATAATGGCCTACACTAAATTCCAGGTACATCTTATAATTTTTCTTTTGCCCAATGCTCTTCCCTATTCTCACAGACGCCTATTCCAGTAATTTAAATCATGTATGTTGATCCTAAGTTCCATGCATAACCTTCCTTTAATTTTGTCAAAATGTTTTGGGGGTTTCCTTGAGAGGGTTTGGTTCGATTTTTATATTTTATTGTATTGTGATGGATAGGAACCTTCGTCTTAGAAGAATGATCAATAATGAGAAGGAAACAGAGTATCCAATCGCTACTCTGTCTCCTTAACATCATCCTAACCATTCTCAGGCTTAGTTTCAGGCTTGGGCTCACGTTGCTTAAATGCAGTTTCTATGTGCCATTAATGTAGTTTAAATCTAGTTTAACCCACCTGTGTGTTTATTATTAAGTTTAACCTGCCTGTATGCTTAGTTTTGTTTCTCCATTTTTGTAGTGCGGTGTAGTTTTAGTTTATTGTCTTCTTGACAGCATCCTTTTTATGCCTGTCTGTGTGTGATAAATCTTTATGCCTGTCTAGCGAAGTGCCATCAATATTGTGTGTGATAGATGCTCTATGTTGTACTGCCTCTGCCTTGCTGATCTATAATTTTAACCAGTGGAAGACTGGCTGTGTCTGTGATGTCTTTATCTCTTTTGCTCCAAAACCATAATTAATTACTCAGTGACAGAAGTGCAGAATCTTGGAAACATCTATGTTTCTCTGCAATTTGAGCAGAAGGAGGGAGATTCACTGGTATTGGTATTGATTGGTCTGCCCAGTTAATACCTTGTCATGTATTCAAAACCAATCGGAAAGAATTCTTACGACTGACCTGACAAAACGCCTCTATCAATCACATCTCCTCATGATCTGTTTGAAGTCATACAGCAATTGCGGAATTGTGAGGTGAACAGGAGGATCTGTTCTTCATGACCTCAAATTGGAGAAGCCTCTGTTAGGAATTCTGTAAAAGGGAATACAGAGCAATTCTTGCCTCAAACTGGAAACAATAAATAGGATAATATGTATGGATAATTTTCTATGAGAAGTGCACCTAGAGTAATCCAATCATGCACTTGCAATCCTTTCGAACATAGGTAGTAAGAAATAACTATAGGTGGGCAGTACGATTCCTAAGAAAGACGTAGATAGACAGGGCAGGCTTTACCTACCTCTCGCAAGGGGATGCGCATGTCCCTCCCTTTACCCAGAAGCTTCCTGATGGTGGCAAGACTGCAGGTCAGGTTTAAAATCTCACCAATAACTTGTTCAACCATAACCCTTCAGAAATCAACTCTGCAATCAACAATTTCACGCATAGGGTTCTCCTCTCTTCCGATCTACTCAATGGTGGTTGGTTTTCTTTAACTTCAATTTATGACCATGATCGCATCCCTTGGGCTTACAACGAATTCTTTCCTAGGACTAAGCCTGAGGAAGCAGTTGCAATACTGAATGATTTTGAAAATCCTAGAATCCTTGTATCAACGTTTGACCACTCCTCTTTGGAATGCGAATTCACCCACTGTCTGCTTGATTCCATGCATAGGGTTCCAGCATTTTCCATTGCCTTCCTAGCTGCATTTCTTTGAATTGTGAATTACAGATTTCAACCAAAAATCAGTAACTCAACACTTGAATTTGAAGAGATATAAAACTACCGCACTATAGCTGGGCGCCTCTGGTAATACGTTCTTTGAACAGTGATCTGTCTCCAATTCAATTCCAAATGATTCATTGTTGCTTTGAGAGGGTTTGGTTCGATTTATATATTTTCTCGTATTATGATGGATAATGGATACGAACCTTACTCTAATGGATTTTTTCTCTAGCTTACTCTCTGTTAATTTCAGCACTCCTATGTCCGGCTTGCAATAATGAGAAGGAAACAGAGTATCCAATCGCTACTGTGTCTACTTAACATCATCCTAACCATGCTCAAGCTTAGTTTCGGTCTCAAGTTCCTTAAATGCAGTGTCTACGTGCCATTAATGTAGTTTAAATCTAGTTTAACCCACCTGTCTGTTTATTATTATGTTTAACCTGCTTGTATGCTTAGTTTTGTTTCTCCATTTCTGTTGCATGGTGTAGTTTTAGTTTATCGTTGCCTTGACAGCATCCTTTTTATGCCCGTCTATGTGTGATAGACCTTTATGCCAGTCTAGCGACGTGCCATCAATATTGTGTGTGATAGATGCTCGATATTGTACTGCCTCTGCCTCTGCTGATCTATAATTTTAACCAGCGGAAGACTGGCTGTGTCTGTGGTGTCTTTATCTCTTTTGCTCCAAAACCATAATTAATTATTGAGTAACAGAAGTGACAGAAGCTCGGAAAAAAATATGTTCCTCCGCCACTTGAGCAGGAGGGAGATTCACTCGTATTGGTATTGATTGGTCTGCCCAGTTAACCCCTTGTCACGTATTCAAAACCAATTGGAAAGAATTCTTATGACTGACCTGACAAATCTCCTCCGCCAATCAAGTCTCCTCACGATTTGTATGAAGTCATACAGCATTGCGGAATTGTGAGGTGAACAGGAGGATCTGTCCTTCACGACCTCAAATTGGAGAAGCCTCTGTTAGGAGTTCTGTAAAAGGGAACAGAGAGCAATTCTTGCCTCAAACTGGAAACAATAAATAGGATAATATGTATGGATAATTTTCTATGAGAAGTGCACCTGGAGTAATCCAATCATGCACTTGCAATCCTTTGGCACATAGGTAGTATGAGATAACTATAGGTGAGCAGTACAATTCCTGAGGAAAACGTAGATAGACAGGACAGGCTTTACCTATCTCTCGCATGTCCCTCCCTTTACCCAGAAGCTTCCTGATGGCGACAAGACTGCAGGTCAGGTTTAAAATCTCACCATAACCCTTCAGAAATCAACTCTGCAATCAACAATTTCACGCCGGTTCTCCTCTCTTCCGATCTACTCAATGGTGGTCGCTTTTCTTTAACTTCAATTTATGACCATGATCGCACTAATCCCCTTGGGCTTACAACGAATCCTTTCCTAGGACTAAGCCTGAAGAAGCAGTGACAATACTGAATGATTTTGAAAATCCTAGAATCCTTGTATCAACGTTTGACCACTCCTCGTTGGAATGAGACTTCACCCACTGTCCTAGAGTACTAATCCTCATATCCAAAGTATTATTGGAACGCACTCAATATAATATGTTTGCACATATGCAATCTGGACAGCAACGCTCCATCAATTCAATAACACACAGTAGTGTATCCACTCAGCATATGTTTCCAACACACCCAACATGTATCTAACATTCAACATTGAACCCACTTGCTATTTGAACCACAACCTGCCCATTCAATTTGCCACGAGTGGCAATTACACAGCAGACAATTTGATCACACGATTTCCAGCAATGATTAGCAAATAATGCATTCCATTCAAGTGACCACGAGTTCCTACTAGATCAATCGGCAATGAACTGATAATAAAATAGCAACGAATTTCAATCAAAACCCTCCACACTGAATATTACCAACAGGGATTGCCATGAATTCATACAACAGTTGCAAATGAAAACGCCCATCCATGATCCAGAAATTGACAATCGATTTCTGTATATATCCAGAAATTGGCCTGATCTCCTCATTCGTTGGGCTTCTCCTGCCCTGGCATCTACTTTTTCTTACATCAACTTACATATAATCCTATAGAATAAACTACCAACTTCATAGATCCCATCTCTTAGCTGGTTCAATGCCAACGACACAACCAATCCCTACATTTATTTAACCAATAGCTAATAATAGAAAAAACAGTTTGATTACATACCATTCAACTAAACTTATCTAATTCTATCATGTAATTCAGCCTTCAATAACTCACACATGAGGATTTATAAGTTTTTTTTTTTACTTCCTTGAGGTCTGATTTACAAAGTAACTGTTCTCGGTTTTATGTTCCTGTATTAGACTCCCACGGTAGAAAATTTTGCATGAAATCTTGTTCATGAGTTTACTGTTTATTGAGGTCCACCTGGATCCCATGCTTTATATTGTTGTCCTCCACTTGCTTGGCTGAATTGTTGCTTTACTGTTTCCTGAACTCGTTCAGGATCCCACACTTTGGTTCTTTGTTGTTCATTCATTGTGCTTTCATATGTGTATTCACGTTGTAGCTTGAGGTTTCTTGGAATATCCATCCTTTCTGTAATTTTAATTATATTTGCACATGAAACAAACATGTTAAAGAAAACAATTTATTTTTCATATCCCTTTATTTCATTCCTTTGCATAGCCTTCATTCTTCTCAGTTGTCTCTTTGGTAGCATCCACATAATCCTTGTCATAATTTGCAGAAAACGGGTTTTCAAACACTATCTTGAATTTGGGTAAGATAGGCTCGCATTCATCCTCATTATCATTCAATACTAATTTATTCAAAATGTCCATTTCTTTCAACAAGAAATGTTAGATGGATTTGTCCATCTCGATTTGTACCAGCCTTTTCACCAATAAGAACAGCGAAGTTATCTGGATCACAGCTATCATCATTCTTTTCACTAGATTTTTTAATCTTTGAAAAGAAATTCAAAATTGAAAATCCATCAACACCATAATTTCCAGAAAGTGTCTTGTCTCTAAACATTCCTTCAGGAAACTTCTTCTACTCTCTTGCTTTGTCTTACGGTTCTTTGATTCCTTTTGAAACTCACCAATAAGTTTTCCACTCTGTTTTGCAAATTCTGAAAATGCAATAGTATCTTCAATATTCTGTTGTATATCCTTTGTTTTAATTTCCATTGCTGTGTACATTCCTGTATTCCTTTGTTTCCTATTCAGATTTGTCATTTATCTGTTTTATCTCAAACTGAGATGTGAAATCAAAAGTATAATTTTGAGATGTTTCTTAAATTACTTCTAGTCCATGCATCCATATTTCAATTGATTTGACATTGTATTCAAATAAGAAATCATGTAACAAGTATTTCATACCTTTGAGCTGACTGCACATTTGTAAATTCTTCTTCAAATTGATGCTCATATAATGATGTCAATCCAAATTTGCTTGTCTACCCTCATTGCTTCAACAGAGTTCTGTAAAAGGGAACACAGAGCCACTCTTGCCTCAAACTGGAAACAATGAAGAGACAAATTAACGAGGGGATGGCACCAGATGGGATCAAGGACTTGGACCAAATGCGGACTATTTCAATCTTTGTTTTTTTTTCCTCGAATTTCAATCTTTGTTCTTATTTTTTCTGTTATGATGATTTCAGGGCTAAATAGTTAAATAGTTTTTTATTTAATTTAATATATATTTTTATTCATATTTAATTTAATATATTCTAAATTTGAGTTTTATGTATTTGTCTTTTTAAAGTAAATTAATTTAGTAAATATAATATTTGTATTTTTTTTTAATATGAGACTGTATTTAAAAGTTGGTTGATGAACAAGATTTGCAACATTAAGATTGCATTGCAACATATGTATATATGTTTATGATAGTTTTTAAAAATTGTTTGATGTACAGGATTTGCAACAGATGGATTGCATTGTACATACAGATTACATTGCTTTGTAATTTTTGGAGAATGTTAATGAACAGAAAGCGAGGTAATGATCATTATTTTTTTCATATTTTTTAATGTTAAAGTAATATTTAAATAAAGATGTCTCATATATGTTTTGTTTTGTTGTTTTTTCAGGGATCAAGCTTTGATTCAACCGATGGTTTGAATTGCATAGTTTACTATTTTTGAGAATATTGTAAAGACAGACTTCCGAACATTATTCTTAATAAAAATAATTATATTTTTTTGGGATGGGATTAAACCCATCCAAATGCTCTAGATGTTGGGGCGCCCCATCATCTTTAGAGTAGTCTCTTATAGTGTTATGTAGTATTTTTTTTTTCGCATTCATTTCCATTGATTGTCTTCACATAAACTAATTTTAGAATTTCCGGAACATAAGCAAAATGCATTTTCCACTTAATGTTTTCACACAAACTAATTTTAGAATTTCTGGAACATAAACAAAATGAATTTTCCACTTATTGTTTTCACACAAACTAATTTTAGAATTTCTCTAACACACAAATAAACTTCATTACATAAATTTGAAATTTTCACAGAATATAAACTTCATTACATATATTTAAAATTTTCAAGAATATAAACTTCATTACGTATTTGAAATTGTCACACAAATTAATTTCAAAATTTCTGTAACATAAATAAACTTCATTACATATATTTGAAATTCTAACCATTTTTATATTTGTTTTGCTTTAATATTTTTTTTTTTCAATTTTTTACTTTTGTCTTTTATTTTTTATTTTTTATTTTTTATTTTTTATTTTTCATTTTTTATTTTTCATTTTTTTATATATATTTTACACTTTCACTTTATATATTTATATAGTATTTATTTTATTACATTGCTACTAGTTATATTTATTTATATAGTATTTATATTATTACATTGTTATTATCTATATTTGTTGAATTTTAGTGTATTCTTTAGGTGTATTTTTTTGTTGATTTTAGCGTAATTTTTGGATGTGTTTGAAATCTCTGTGCATATATTTTGTATGCAACTTTATGTGTTTGGCAGATGAAATGTTTTTTTGTCTTTTGTATGCAACTCTATGTTTGTTAGATTAAATTACTTTGATGTGTATTAGATGAAAATAATGTTTTTTTTGTATGCAATGGTGTGTTTCTTTTTTAATGTAACTCTGTGTTTGTTAGATAAAATAATGGTTTTTGTATGCAACTCTATGTGTTTGTGTTTGAAATCTTGGTACACGTATTTTGTATGCAACACTATGTCTATGTGTTTGTGTTTGAAATCTTTGTACATGTATTTAGTATGCAACACTATGTATTTGTAGATGAAATTATTTTTATGTTTGTTTGATGAAATAGTGTTTTTTTGTATGCAAATCTATGTGTTTGTGAAATGAGATGATTTTTATGTTTTTAAAATAAAATAATGGTTTTGTATGCAATTATGTGTTTGCCTTTGAGATCTTTTTTGAGATCTTTATACATGCTTTTGTATGCAATTCTGTGTTTGCCTTTGAGATCTTTATACATGTTTTTGTATGCAACTGTATGTTTGTGTTTGAGATCGTTATACATGCATATGTATGCAACTTTATGTGTTTGTTAGATGAGATGAAATAATGTTTTTTATATGCAATTCTATGTGTTTGTTAAATGAGATGTGTTTGTTAGTTGAAATAATATTTTCTATAAGCAACTAGATATGTTTGTTAGATGAAATAATGTTTTTATGTATGCAACTATGTATTTGTGTTTGTAGATCTTTGTACATGTTTTTTGCATGCAACTTTATGCTTTGGTTATGTAAATCTTTGTGTGAAATAACAATTGTTTGTATACATTTGTATGTTTATATTTAGATTTATGTTAGATGAAATAATGTTTTTATGTATGCAACTATGTGTTTGTGTTTGTAGATCTTTGTGCATGTTTTTTGCATGCAACTTTATGTTTTGGTTATGTAAATCTTTGTGTGAAATGACAATTGTTTGTATACATTTGTATGTTTATATTTAGATTTATGTTAGATGAAATAATGTCTTTTTTTTATGCAACTATGTGTGTAGACCTTTGTATATGTTTTTTTATTTGTAACTTAAGTTTTTGGTATGTAAATCTTTGTGTGAAATGACACTTATTTGTATAGATTTTTATGTTTATATTTAAGTTTTTTTGTTTGTATTTTTTTAATATGTAAGTGATTTCTGTATTATATATATGTATCATTATTTGCACTATAATAATAAATATATATATGATTATATTTTTTATTTTTTAAATTGTTTTAATTTATTTTTTCAATATTGTTTATTTAATTTGTTTTTTATTTTTTATATCAAAATTGATCATCATAACTATAATAAAATCAATTTAATAAATACATAAACAAAATATTAAAAAATTATAAACAAAATAATAAAAATAAACTATTAATAAAAATTTGTAAACAACTCGCTTTGTTGTGACAACAACAAAAGCACAGATTATCACTTTGTTGTAACAACAACAAAGCAACGTTTTTTGAGGCCATATGAGCTTTCATCTTCACGTGGTTGGTCTTGTTAGTAGAGATCCTAAAATCTCAAAGCTAAGAAAAGCTCTCAAATCTATAATTATATTTTTAATGCATTAATAATAATATATATTTAAATTTTTATTAAAATATAGTTGTAAAAAATATTTTAATATCTTAAAGATTATAATATTAAACATATTAATATCTTTTATCATATTAAAGATTATTAATATCTTACTAATATTAATATTAATATTAAATATATTAATATCTTACTAATATTAATATTAAAGATTATTATTATCATAATAATATTAATATTAATATTGAAGATTATTAATATCCTAATAATATTAATATTAATATTAATATTAAATATTATTAATATCTTAACAATATTAATATTAAAAATTATATCTTAATATTAAAGATTGTAATATCTTTTATAATTAGTATTTTAAAAATGATAATATTTTAAAGATTGTAATATCTTAAAAATTAATTAATGAAATTTAAATCCATGTTTATAATAATTAAATTTTAATAATATAATTTCTATTACAATTTTGTAATTAATAATAAAACTGTAACTTTTATTTATAAAATAATAAAATATCAAACTATATCATAAAATGTGTGTAATATTTAAATAATAAAATTTAATTTTGTATAAATAAAAAATAAAAGCAATATTTATAGTATATATAAAAAAATAAATAATATAAAATAGTAAAAATAATCATAAATATATAATGTAAGGTTAATAGATAATGAAGTCAATTCTAGCTAGTTTATTAGTTAAGGTGTGGGTCTAGTTAGTAGGACAACTTGAGTTCAATTTCTAATTCCCCTTAGGGATGAGCTAGTTGGGAGGAGACACTCAAAATCCAACTAGTTGAAGGTTGGTGTACTTGGGTGATTTTAATGGCTTAGATGTCCCTAAAATCATGATTTTTTAAACCAAAGACCACTCTTACAAGTAAAAATAATAATAATAAATTAAATTAAATTAATAATATTATTAGTTATAATGATGATGATAGATAATATTAATATTTATAAAATTAAAAATGAACTTATAATAAAGTAAAATTTCTTAACTTTTATTAAAAATAAAACATTATGAAATAGTATATCTTATTAACTTTATTAAAAATTAACATATTTTTTTTAAAAAAGGATAAAATAGTAAGAATAGAATAATTATTTCAATACATAATATAAAAACGATATAAAATAGTAAAAAATAATAAGAATTTAATAAGGGGGGCACCTGAAGGGGCCTCACCTTAAAAAATAATAAGAATTTAATAGGGGGACCACTCGAAGCGGCCTCACCTTGCCTACAGAGCTTAACCCGATGAGGACATTCAGTGAGACCCTTATATAACTGTGTCAAGGAAGACCATATCTATGCTCATAGGAGGGTAATGAAACCACTTGGTTTTGTTCGGAAACCTAAGTGTGCAAGTGATACATCCATTTAGTAGTTATAACATCATCCAAGATATTCAATTTTAGATTTTAATAGTACTGCCACGTCCTGAATCATATACCAAGCTAATGCTATGAAGATGACCAAAACAACAAGATAATAGTCCATAGTCAATAATTAGAAGTCCATAAGTCATATCACATCATAACAATAATCATCAAAATCATCTGAAACACTGTTGTAATAACATCATTGGGCATTGAACTGAAACTATATGGAACAAAGGGTGACATCGGTCATCAAATATGAGCTCTCAAGGCTCAGCCTTGGCACAAGGTTTAACATAAGTCTGATAAAATATATTGCTCTGATCATAAGTGATCTCAAAATACAAGCTCATCATAACTGATCTCTATAAAAGCAAAGCTCTAGAATGTGCAAATATCTGCTCAGCAAGAATAGTAGCCCTGCTACTATGGTGTGATAACATCTAGATCCAACCGGGACAAGTGCTCTAAGGGAGAGAGAGCTTGAGAACCTCAGAATCTATAGTCTCAAACTGCTCTGCATCAATATTAGATCCAACAACTCATCATCTTTGCTTTCAGCTTTATTCTACACCCGTATTTGCACTCACAGACAGTAGAATACCTCATGAAGCATGTATGGGATATATATATAAAATAAAATTGAAAATGAAATCTATTCTATGACAGAAATTAAAATGCATAAATGGAAAAAAAAATCTAACATAGCATATAAGTTTTGTTCATTTTTACTGTGCAAGAGGAAGGAAAACTTTTCAGGAAGGCATACTCAACTTACTCAACACGGAGAAACAACAAGAACTCGCAAAGGCTACTAACACTCTCAAATGCATGCAGGAGGTGAGGCAAGCTTAGGAAGGAGCAAGACTCAACTCAATCAACAACTCAAGAAGAAGAAAAATGCAATACGCAACACTCAAAAACAAAAAGGCACACAAAACCTACTGCTCAAATGAGCTTATTCGAAGATATACCTACCCTACTCTAACCAGTCAACACAAATGCTAGGTAAAATCATAAATCCAATGCAACCATTCATCAAACAGATTAGTGACTCTTCTTTGATTTTTGTTAATGAAACAAGTCATGATTGGATTAGAGATTAGAGGATTTGATAACACAATCTTCCTGGCTTGTTCAAAAATTGAAGAACGGTTTGAATGGTGCAAAATGAAATCATGCCAAGGGAAATACTGACTGATGCAAACATCCTCCATCCAAGAATTGATAGGAACATAAAATTCATGCAAGTTATGGCTTAAGATTGATGGAGGAAAATTATAAGGCATGCGACTCAATTCTTTTTCACAAAAATTAACTTTCTCATTACTTCTCTTACATATTCAATTTGATTCTCCTTGGGACTGATGATCAAATAAAAACCAAGGGGGGATGATTAAAGCTTAGAAGACGAAAAATCAAAATCAAACCCACTTGATGCTCAAAAATGGAGAAAATATGAAATTGATCTTTAAACACCTTTTCTAGCCACCGAGAATGATTGGTAACTTGACAACAAGCGTTATGGTTCCAAAGTGACTGAAAAGGGAAATGAAGTGCTTTTTCTCCAAACATGTAATCGTACTTATACTTCCTATTGAAGATTTCCAAGGCAAAAGATTGATTAGAGCACCAACCCAAAGATGGTTGAAAAAGTTGGGAAGGGAGGGTGGATTGCAAATATGAAAATTCTCTCAAGTGGATAAACAAGTTTGACTTTGGATTTTGACAAAAGAAAACACTCTTTACTCTATAAATGATTTCAAGCTTTTGATCAAGTTTAATATTTACAATCTAAGGACAAGATTGACCATAACTATCTAACTCTAAGTTATCTTGATTAAGGATGAAAAAAAGAAAATTTAAAGGTTCATTACAAGAAGTGGAACAAATATTCGAACACCTATTGTGATTCACTAATTCATCCTCATCTTGAGTTTGATCTTCTATTCATTCATTGTTAAATTCATGTGAGGATAAATGATCATTTTCATTTATTTGATCAAGAAGAAAATTAACAAGCTTATTTATAATATCTTGATTACTTACAGAATGATCATGTGAAATCACTACTAAAGGATCTTGGTCAATGTCCCCACTTTCTTTTTCTTAAATAAGGTGATAATAAATTGAATGATCACGAATGATGGAATGATTAAGGAGTTCCTTTTCTGGAGGATCCTCAATAGACACAAACTTAGAAATTTCTTCAAGATCAAAAGTAGGGCTACTTAAGGATTGATTTGAAGTATCATCATCATGATCATGATGGTCCTCATCAAACCGATTCTCAATAGCACAATCATTGCTTGATGGGTCTAATATGAATTCTTCAATGTTATTACCCCATTTATTTTTTAATAACCCGGTGAACATATCATACCCAATGATGGATCCCGGGGATAAATTATCAAACCACAACCCGACATTTCCACCCAATGTCTCACCCAAGGCCCGCATATAAATATCTTCATCATCAACACCCCTAACTTCCATATAATCCCAAAATATTTGTAAGTGATTTTCAATTGACTCAAAATAATTTCCATAGAAACGAGGCAACCTTTCAGAGTAATTATTTGGCATAAGATGAGGTGCCCCATGAAATTCAGAGAAGTCAAAAGGATATGGCTTATCTGGATTTCTAATAACTCTGGCCATTATACTAGGGATTAGTTTTGGATGTCTAATTGGAATACTAGTGTCATTTGATCGAATGTTGTGGTTGCAAGGCCTTGGTTGAGATTGACTTTTGTTTGAATTAATTGGGTTAGTATTTTTACTTGAAGAATGAGAAGAATGATGGGAGTCATAAGAATTATTTACATAATCACCCCCATATTGATATGTTGACTCACTTTCATTTCTTTCTTCCAATTGCCCTTTATAGCGAGATAGATTCTCATATATTTCATTCATGCACCTTGCATTTGGAAGAAAACATCTAAATTCATTATGATTTGCAAATTAAAAAATTGAAAGATGGGCATAGGGCTGATCCTCAACGGAGTCACGATTTGGAGTCGCCAGGTAGATTTTAAACTCTTCTACCAAGATGTATGTCGTTAATAAGCAAGGAGAGTGTGAGTGACAAATAGATGGATATATTTAATTGTGGATTGAAATGATAACCATCTAGATTAATCCGGATGCGATAAGATATGAGTTATGCATGGATAATCGCAGACACCTAAGGTAAGCCTCTACCTCCCCAGCAACGGCGCCAAAAATGCTATCACACAACTTGTAGTTGTCCCTAAAGATATCCCATCTGGGATGGTAGAGGAGACAGACAACTAAAGAGGTGACCCAAGAGATGCTACCGTTCCCAATGCAAGTTGGGAGTCATGATAACTGAGACACTATTTACATTAGATCAAGACAATTCAAGACCAACGGGGAGACCCTAGCCAATCAGGGAAGATTGACTAAGCCAAATGTTCCTAGGGAAGCGTGTCAAAAGATGACTTACGGAAACCAATGAGTTGATTAGATTAGGTGGATCCAAGAGTTAGGTGTGGTTGACGAGGCTTAAGAAGTGACTAATGCTTCAACCAATGAATGAATAAGGCCACCTAATGGATAGATCTAATACCATGAAAATACACAAGTGGGGCCCACTTCCTTAAAATGTGGAAATGGTCCAAATGGGACCCACAAGGTGAAGTTAGGGGTGATATGGAACTAAGGGGTGTTTGATGATGTGGATCTATGGATCCAAGATAGATTAGGCAACACCCACATATGGGATCTAGCAAATGACACTAAACCCAAGGAGTGTGAATTGACCAAGGGAGACTAGTGCCTTGATATGAGGGGGAAAATGGAGTCCAAATGATGCAAAAAGGAGATCGGGGTAGTTAAGGCAATTATCAAAGTGGGTTTTAAGTGGCATGCACCAATGTGAGATAGATCTCCATAGATCTAAGGTTGAAAATGCATCACCCAATGACCCAAGTGGGGCACAACCCTCAAAATGAGGAATGGGGCCCACAAGGAAAAAATCAAAGAGGTGAAGCACTAGGGGTAGGTTATAAAACGAGACAAGTGCAAATCAAGTGGGATCTCACCTACCCACGTCTTGGAAGTAGAAAAACTCACCCTCCCAAGGAGTGCGACCTCACCCAAGGAAGGCTAAGTGCTTTGGGAAAAGGGTCAAATGAAGGCCAAATACCACCAAACTATAGATACGAATTGCCGTGTATGCTATAGAGGCGGGTTCTTTTTATTATCCCCAAAGCCAAGCTAGATCCAAGTATATCTAGGAAAATGTAAAAATGAGGGTTTTGATTTTAATAGAGTTTGTGACCAATAGGATGGAGAACACGCGAAATCAATACATACCTTGTAGATCTTACCTCAAAGATTGTGGCCTCTTAGCATATGGATGATTCTTTCCCTGTTACAATTCCAAGCTTGATCCAAGTGTCTTCAACCAAAAACATCCAAGCCCTAGGAGGAGAGATGTCCCATGAAAACCTGTAAATCAAACTACATCAAGTTAGATTTGATCCAGAAATCCATAAGATCTAAGCATGTCATATCAAAGAAGCAATCAATGGACAAACCACAATTGAAAAACTCCCTCAAGATGAAGATGTCTTTCCCATGGGGATGTGAGCAACCCTTACAATCTTCCCATCAAGCAAAACGTTGACCTAGCTTCAAGCAATTCAGCCTCCCTCTCTTGATGTCGATTTCACCTGAAAAGCAAACAATGTCTAGAAGCAGCATATGCAAGAACATATACAAGAGTAACCCAATCAAAGCCAAGAAGTAGAACTCCAAAATATTATTTTCATTCCAAGTTTTCTAGAGCCCAAAGGTGCTTTTACAATAGGGGGTCTCCTCCTTATATAAGATAATAAAGACCAAAACCCTAAACCACAAAACCACTTTACAATACAACAAGTGAGTGGTTGAGATTAAAATATCTCATAATCTAATCAATGGCTAATATGAGCCAATACATAATATCACATGGATCACTCAAAAGAGGGATGACGTCATAGTTAAAAGTGACTAAGTGAGGGTAACGTCATCACTAGGAGGGGGATAAAACACATGGGCCCACCTCATATGACATGGACATGACTCAAGAAGCTCATGGTGGGGCTAGGAGGCATAAATCCTTACTAGCTCATCCCCATGGCACAATAATATAAAATAATGTGTCCAAGATAATATAAATGATCAAATCCTGTCTCCAAAACTAATAGAGACATGCAGTAGATGGCCTCCTGTGGCCATTTTGGACCCCACTGACTGAAGCTGACTGATCTGGAAGATGAGGGGTTCACCCTGGAATACCTATGAAAATACCAATTGCCAAAAATTTGCCTCAGTTGTCCAAATCGAATTCCTCAATGACCCTTTTATTCCATTTTTTATCTGCCTCGAGAACTGTGAAGCTGCCCAAACTAACACCCAGAGTGTCTGCGCTGTCAAACTGAGCCAACCACGTTGTCTATAAGGGGGGTAAAATGGTAAAATCAAGTGGCTGGACCACCCCCTCCTCATACATCTCCATAAGTGAACTGGCCTCTCATGCCCATGCTGGACAGGCTCAGAAAACATGCCCAAATCTGGTCACTAGGTGGATAACTGCATCTATCATTGTCAGAAGTGCTTGGAACTTAATGATAAGTGTCTCATTGGATCAAGAAGACCCAAATACACTAATAATGTGTACTCATACACCATGGGTTGACCTGAGGGGTAACCTGTAGGGTCTACCATACCTGGACAGTGCATAATCTGATGATCTGAAATAATAATAAAATCTGTTGAACTGCATCAACCATCATCTGAATCATATATCCACCATATGGTATCATCAACAAGAGTATGTGGGACCATCAATCATCATCTGTAAGCATACATGGTCCACATCATCATGGATCCCAAGGATGACCATGGTCAAACTATGTTTGACTGGGTCAACATACAACCAAGGACAAGACTATATCAATAGACTAAGACATGTTCCTTTAGTCACATTCATAGCTTATCTTAAAGTACATCATCATTCCATGGCAGTTTAATACAATATAGATATTTTAATGTTATTTATATTTCACTTGCACCAAAGCTTAAATGACAGACTCACACATTGGACATGGTCTAATTGCTAGCTAAGGGTGAAGGCTAAGACAAGGCTGGGAAAAGGGGATGACTTGGCCAAACTCAACTAGGTGACACTTTGGACGGGGAAAGGGGGAGCTACACTCTGTGCCGGACAAATAACACGGGGAAGGATTGTGCCTCATAAATGGATAAGTTGTTTAGAGAGTGTTTATTCAACTTAGGCATCATGTCTACATCAAGCTGATCCAAGTTCATTAGGATCATTCAATTTCATTTCATGGCGTTTTTGGCCTACATAACCCTTTGGATTTGAGATGTGCTAAGAAGCACAACTAGTCGCACATTGCATCCAGGGCATGTTTATACATATACAAGGTCAGCAATAATAGATATAACTTTGAGTAACCATTGATTTTTGGAACTTTTTATACTCTTTGAGTATTTTTAGCAGTTCATCGCTATAGCCTTTATTCACGTGTGTTAAGAAACACATTCTAGAATTTTTAGTTTCATAGGCTTTCATTTACACATTTCCAATAAGTAGTACATGAGCTTTCAGTTTTAGCCACCAACATCTCAAGTGACTAGGGGGACTTCTGCCAGTGCCAAACATCAGGACAACCGACCAGAATGATTTAGGCCTACAATCCAACTCACCAAATGAAAGTTTTTTCACCAACTCAGAGCTGAGACACTAAACATACATGGATGCGGTCCAACATAGAGGTAGTAATGGGGAAGTCCTCAGTATCAAGAATTCAAGAAAGGAAAGTCAAAAGGTGAAAGCCAATTTAGGAAGGTCATGGATGGGTGGAGTCAAGTGAATGTGGTGCCTAAGCTAGCAAACAAAAATGTCAAAGAAGACCATATTTATGCTCATAGGAGGGTAATGAAACCAGTGGGTTTTGTGAGGAAACCTAAGTGTGCAAGTGATACATCCATTTAGAAGTTATAACATCATCCAAGATATTCAATTTTAGATTTTAATTGTACTTCCACATCCTGAATCATATACCAAGCTAATGCTATGAAGATGACCAAAACAACAAGATAATAGTCCATAGTCAATAATCCGAAGTCCATAAGTCATATCACATCATAATAATAATCATCAAAATCATCTGAAACACTGCTGCAATAACTTCACTGGGCACTAAACTGAAACTGTATGGAACAAAGGGTCACATCGGTCACCAAATCTGAGCTCTCAAGGATCAACCTTGGCACAAGGTCTAACATAAGTCTGATAAAATATACTGCTCTGATCATAAGTGATCTCAAAATACAAGCTCATCATAGCTGATCTCTGTAAAAGCAAAGCTCTGGAATGTGCAGATATATGCTCAGCAAGAATAGTAGCCCTACTACTATGGTGTGATAATAGGATCGTTATTCAATATACTCAGAAATACAACTGAGATTTGCCATGACAAATCAAAATCTTAACCAAAATTATCTAGAACCTTTTCCTATTTACCATTTTATAGCCTACAATTAAAATTTCTGAATAAAACAAAGTATAACCTTTTTTCCATAACTTAGTGCGAATCCCTATGAATGTAGGAAAGTCATGTCAATGTTGTGTGTATTCCTTATAAACTACACAACAATTCCAATTTTACTACTCATCAAATAGTAGGTCACCTAGGGGATCACAATCAATCGAACAATGTGTGTGTAGTGGGAGCCTTTAGGTCTGAGCATTTGAACCTCGCTCTGATACCAAATGTAGGGAACCTCCATTTCCTAGGCCCCCTTCTTATTAACAAAACCCAGAATTAACTTGCACATTAACATAAAATCAATCTTATAATCAATAGAAAAATGAATTAGTTTAAAAATATAAACTAACAAATGCAAAAT
The DNA here is from genome assembly GCA_027924585.1 of Larix kaempferi. Lineage (NCBI taxonomy): Eukaryota > Viridiplantae > Streptophyta > Pinopsida > Pinales > Pinaceae > Larix > Larix kaempferi. The sequence goes on along the minus strand of BSBM01000751.1, from coordinate 4,783,434 downwards.
GAAACCTCAAACCTATCAAACGTAGATCGATTTCGTTGTCGAAGGAGTCGTCATTGTCCAATCAATTTTTCCCTTTGTCGTTCGCGTCTTCCATTGGATTCTACAGGTAAAGCTCGTTTAACCATAGGCGAAGCAATCGTTAGCTTCGCCACCCAACCGTAGGCTTATGCGATCAGTCGCATAACCACCCCCAAGCTTCGGGGTCGTAGATGATAAACACTTGAAAAGGTTCAGAAATGAGACCCCCCTCACCAGAATCCTTAAACAAACTCACCATAGAAAGCACAATCAGAATTATGATGCCATTACGACAGTCATCCAACAATAGCATCCCTTTTCCCTTCTTCTCATCTTTCTTAAATATGAAATTTTCCTGTGACACATGTCGCTTCATGCAAAATACTCTCTTATGCAATATTATTTAATACAAATATTCACCCACCCATGTGTCACTCTCTCATGAGAGTGCACATACTTCCCACATTTTACTCCTAGATGTCCCCTGATGCTAGTATTCCAATCCCTATTTTAGTGGGTGCATGTGGAGTTGACTAGTTAATGACTCCTAGTCTATCTTTTGATCTATATTTAATTATTCCCAATTATTTAATATAAATAATCATTTCATGCACAAACAATCTAATGCAATACTATATGCCAAATACATAACTACAAGTAGTCCTTTCATCCACAAATAATTTAATGCAATTTTATATGCCAAATACATAACTACAAATAGTCCTTTCATGCACAATTAATTTAATGCAATTCTATATTCCAAATACATGGGTGTTCATGTATTAATTTTCTTTATTCGTCTAGGTACCACATCGTTGGGTCCTTCTGAATTTTGTTCCTTAATTGTCTAGGCACCACATCGTCGGGTCCTTCTGACTTTCTTTCCTTAATTGTCTAGGTACCACATCGTCGGGTCCTCCTGACTTTCTTTCCTTAATTGTTTAGGTACCACATCATCGAGCCCTTCTGACAGTACTTTCTCATTTAGGAACTGTTACCATAAATCATCCCGGTACACTCTATGTGAGATTAATGGCGCTGAGGATTAATTTTGTTCTTACTGTGTGCCCCTCAACCGCGTACGTGACCAATCCGTTATGGTCTCCCCTATATGACTTCACGCTTCCCCGAGTAAAGCTTAAAGGGATTTCCAAACTCGTGCATGGATGCTATCAGGAGTCGACACTGTCATCGTACCCCTGTTTGTGCTTTTCCCGTCCTCTACGACCCCCTTTCCGTTTTGTCATGAGTCCATCGGTAAACTGTCTTACCTGTCACTGTACACATACTCAGAGCACACATATGAATAGTACTGCTGAAAACCATCATATCATGATTCACTTCATTCATTCGCTAATCGTTAAGCAAACATATATATTTGTCCTTTGGATTCATATAATAATCACCCGCATAATTTCATTTCCATAATTCAGCATAAATACGACATTCATCATAAGATTTCACATGTGCTAATCAATCAACAAAATCACAAGTATCCATAATCGCCATTAAATCAATCATCCATTAGAAACATGTTTGTTTATCACATACATCGCTAATTAGTCAATAATTTTATTCCAAATCATCATATACGCAGTCATTTATCTTAGTTTCTTTAACTGAGTCTCTTACCAAAAGTGTCATAAATACCGATAGTCATAGCGGGGTTGAGGGGCGTTACACATGCCCTCAATCATCAGACCTACTCGTTGCATGCCATTGTGTTATCCTTGTATCAACAATCAGTTCATTGGGTCTTTCAGGAATTGCAAACGCCTGTAAATCACAACTCTAAATGGATATTACTACTCAGATTATCCGAGCCTTCGATGACGGGAAGACAATCGAATTCACTCTTAAAATCCAATCGTATTAATTATCCTTGAGTGTAACATAGATACACCCCTAGATTTAAAATGCCTTGGTGTTGGAAACTGATAACTAACACGCTTATGAATAAATGGAATGTTTTAGGTTATTTCTTATGAATAAGATGAATGGTAATAAATAGATTTACGTTGCCATGAAATTGATGAAATAAGGATGCAATTGTGTTTTATGCATTATCTATAATGTGCTTTGACGGGTTTTCAATTGTGATAGGGAAAGAGAGGTACCTTGAGGCAATATTGTGTCAATAACACGCAAACTCTATATTGAGTAAGGTATACACGACAAGTGATGCTAACATGGTACAATTTGATGTATTATATTTATGCTTAGAATTATTTGATGCGTGTGGTGTTTTCATGTGCGGGCATATGATCGTGAATGCCAATTGGTCCACATAAAGGTAATGGCGCCGAATGGGGAAGAGATGCTAGTAAGACTAGCTATTTACTCCATGCGGTAGGTTGAAAAGTGAGAGTTTTTTTTTCCATCAGGTGCATGTTGTCATGAGGGTAGGCTGCAGACTCGGTCAATGCGAGGATCTACTGAGGGGCGCACAATAAGGACACGACCTTATTCTAAAATAACCATGAGTCTCTCAACAGGGTTGATTAGACTGAGTTAATGTGGTCTGAGTCGTCGCGCCAATTCCCACCACATAAAAAGTGATATTTGAAAGGCATGAAGGAAGTCATGGCACCCTTGATATTCCCGTCGAAATGCAACACAAAAATACTATGGGGTAAGAATGTTTATTTTGGAAAATAAAAATAAAAAAGGGGTTAAATAATTATGAGCAAATGTGAAAATCGTAAATTATAAAACAAAATGAAAATGGAATAAACTTGTGCATAAAGAAAAGGATTGAATTATTAAACTAAGACTTAGTGAACTCCAAGCACACACACATAAAATATGTGAAATGGAGAAATCAAAGGAAACATCTAAGAGAGAATCTAGGAAAGTAAGTGAGGGTAATTCTTAATAAATAAATGAGAAAATATGAATTAGCAAGCAAAGTGACACCTTGGTGGTTGAATAATAAAACAAAAGGTAAATATATAATTCGTAATTATGCATGTGAGAGACACATGTCAAGGTTCATAAAGCTATAAAGAGTGGAGGAGGGCATGAAGCTCACACGCCTCCTTCCCTATTGTTGAATGGCATAGACAATGTCTGTTTTATTCAGTGATTGCTAAGAGTTTGGTTCGTTATTGTGCAATTGGGGTTGGGAACCCCTTAGTGAAATCTACACACTCTAACTACGCTAGCAAAATTCTTCCCATTCAACCCCATTGTGTCTCGGGTGTCCCTCGAGAAGAAGAGTACCTTTTGTGAGTTGGTAAGGTGGTATATAGTGGATGCACAATGATTGGAAATCGAGGGGTGGATTTGCAAGGGAACTAGGGAACCCAACATAGATCGAAAGAAAAAGATTGACGTGAGTTTCCATTGTGAATTCTATCTTAAAGAATTTTAACTTATGCTTGATGTTTATGATGAGAAATATTGAAAATTCTTAAGTGTGTTCATAGATTTTAAGATTTCATGCATTTATGCTATGAGGGTCTTTGGAGGGACCCTACAACTTTGTTTCTGAGTTTTTGATCTCCAAAATGATCGATAAAAGGTCTACATGCTCTTGTTTGGGAGATCAAGTCCTTGTATCTATTGATTTATGTCATGAAAGGTTCCTTTATTAGGATTTTTTTCAATCTTGTACCTATAAATTCCATACCGTACCTCTTATTTGTCTAGTTGGTTGATAATATGACTCACTCCATATCCAATAATTCTACTTATTCAAATGGTTATTGGGAGAAAATGATTGTTCAAATAGTTCTTGGAAGAAGACGGAAAGGGGAGTAAACTAGGATTTTGATTCCCCTCTTTTCCTTGCCATTTAGTGTATGATTTAAGTCAAAACACATGATAAGGTATTGTAACATCCCTACTATAGGAGGGTGCCACATGCCTTGGCATATTTTTTTTCTCTAAGATTTCAAGCAACTTAGTTTGAATACGATCCATTCTAGAACAACAACTGTAAAAATCTAACCAATATGACTCGCGCTAATAAGGAGTATAATAATCACTACAATAAAGTTAGTCATCAAAAATAACTATTGTGGTGAAAATACATATTAAGTCCCTATAGTGATTTGTGTTAGTAGATGTTAATTTTTTGATAATTTCATTCCATTATCATTCAGGATCTCTAAGAGAATAACATGTACAACATATCTACAGCGTGTCAATCAAAGACACAATAGCAATCACACAAGAGACACAGAGTTTCCTCGGGGAAAACCAAGAAGGTGAAAAAACCCGCAATTTCCTCAGAGATAGAATAAGCCCCAATACAAGATCATAAGGATCAAACCCAATAAGATGTCTCTAGCAGATGCTCATCCTTCTCCACATGTGCGCCACTCTCTCTCTTAGCTATGCAAGCTTGAGAAGTGAGTGAATGAATAGAATGAGAGAGGCACACCTCTTATTTATACTTGACTTGACCTGCCAATAAACCAATCAGGACCGACCTCCCAATGAGTTCTAACAACCAACCACATGACCTAACTAGGGCCAAACCAACACTGGTGGTCTAATAACCCATCAATACAAATGACGACACTTGCAAATACAAATGACGACACTTCCAATCAGAGGAATATAACATATATGTTGGATATACAATAAATTACAAATGTAATACATAGAAGAATATCTTCCGAAGTTACAAACACATCAACACTCCCTCTTAACTCGAAAGGTTATTCTGAACACAGGTCATCAATACATATTGGTGCAAGTCTTTAATTATGGAGCTAGATCATCATCACTGTTGTTGTACTCGACATCTCGATCACTAGGTTATCTCTTAATTCTACTCGTCATAGGAAGTTCTACAGAGCCAGCCCTTTTTCATGCTGGATGCAGGCCCACCACCTGTAGGTCTTCATCATCACTGGCCATACTGTGGAATCCTCAGGACTTATTTACGTGTGAGTCACAATGCCTCGAAAGAGTATGCTAGGATCCTGTATGTTCTGAAGCACGACCGGAAAGATCTCCCAGGTCTACTTATATGTGACCCCCACCACAATGCCTCGAAAGAGTATCCCAGGATCCTTTATGTGTCGAAGCACGACTAGCAAGATCTCCCATGTCTATTTACATGTGGTCACCACAAAGCCTCGAAAGAGCATCCCAGGACTGATTACGAGCATACTGCTCAACCTATCGGATCGCCCAGGTCTAGTTACATGCCATAGGACAAAGCCTCGAAAGTGTATCCCAAGACTGATTACGAGCGTACTGCTCAACCTATCGGATCTCCCAGGTCTAGTTACATGTCCTCCCAGAGAAAAGCCTCGAAAGAGTATCCCAGGATCCTTTATGTGTCACAGCAAGACCGCCAAGATCTCCCAGGTCTAGTTACATGCTCATCTGCATAACCTGTCCACGGCCACAGAGTATCAACCTGATACTCACCATACATCATCCTGATGTAAATCATCACATGATCATCTTGATCATCATCAAAGCATCGTCCTGATGCATATCATCTAGAGTATCATCCTGATACTCATCACACATGATCATCCTGGTCATCGTCACTGCATCGTCTTGATGCTTATCATCCAGAGCATCATCCCGATACTCATCACACATGATCATCCTGATCATACAAAGCATCCACCTGATGCATATACAAAGCAGTAACTTGAGCACTGTCCTGATGCTCATCACACAGCGCTTACATCCACAGCCATGGGAAGGATCCTCCTCTCACCATGCTTGGAATGGCTCCTGCAAATGTGTTCCATCACTTTTTCCTCGAAGTATCTTCAATCTAAAGAACACCAAACCTCTCTCTGAAGTACTCAAACTTCACTCTGGCTAGTGGTTTCGTCAACACATCTGCAACCTGCTCATCCGTCGCAACATACAGGAGCTTCACTGCTCCTCCCTGCACCATATCCCTGATATAGTGATATTTGATCTCAATGTGCTTCGACCTGTCATGGAACACCGATTTCTCAGACAGCTTCACACAACTCTGGTTGTCACAAAAGATACCAGTAGCATCCAATGGGAGATCAAATAACTCAGACAGTAGCTTCCTAAGCCATACTGCCTCACAACTGGCCGAACAAGCTACGACATACTCTACTTCGGCTGTACTCAGCGCTATGCAGGACTGCTTCCTGCTACACCAAGAGATCACACCTGATCCCATACTGAAGCAGCACCCAAAAGTTCTCTTCCTATCTGCAGCACTGCCTGCCCAATCTGAATCAACATAACCCTACAGGTTAAACTTTTGATTCGCATCATACTTGAGCCCCATAATCAATTGTACCCTTCAGGTACCTTAGAATATGATTTATAGCAACCAGGTGAACACCTATGGGATCCATCAGGAACTGGCTCAATGTGTTCACCGCAAAGCAAATATCCGGTCTCGTGTTCGTCAGGTACATCAAGGACCCAATCATCTGACGATACACCATGACATCAACCGGATCAAATTAAGCATCACCCAAAAGCTTCAGGTTCGATGCCATAGGTGTGGCCATGGCCTTGCAGTCCATCATCCCGAACCGCGTCAGGATCTCTATTGCATACTTCCCTTGTCCAAGGAAGATTCCATCTGCACTCTGCCACACCTCCATGCCTAGAAAGTAGTGCATCATCCCCAAGTCCTTCATCTCGAACTTGGCAGCAAGCTTCCTCTTCGTGTCGAAAATCAATCTATCCTCACCTGTAGCAAACAGGTCATCCACATATAATCAGAGTATCACTGGATTTCCTTCCTCAACCTTATAGTAAAGGTTGGAATCCGCTTTACTCTTGGTAAAGCCTAAACTGGATAGAAAGTTGTCTATCCTACCATACCAAGTCCTTGGGGCTTGCTTCAAGCCATACAAGGATTTCTTCAACCTACACACATATGACTCCCTATCATGTGTCTCAAAACCGAGTGGTTGCTCCACATACACTTCCTCTTCGACTACACCATTCAAGAAAGTTGTATTGACATCCATCTAGTGTATCTTCCACTTCATCACTGCAGCCAGAGCAAGTATTGTTCTGATGGAAATGTATCTAGCTACAGGAGAAAAAGTCTCTTCATAGTCTATTCCCTCTTTTTGGGAGAAGCCACGAGCTACAAACCTCACTTTGTATTTCTCTATGCTACCATCTGCAGCATGCTTGATCTTATAGATCCACTTGGACGTCACAACATACTTCCCTTCAGGTCTTGGGACTACATCCCAAACATCATTCTTCATGATCGACTGGTACTCCTCGACCATGAGATCCTTCCATTCCTTCTTTTCCGCTGCTTCTTCATAACTAGAAGGTTATTTGTTCATAATGTCACATAGTAAGGCAACATAACTGGTATGTGATCTAGTCCTCTTCCTTTCTCTGTGCTCTTCTTCTGGAATGCCATACCTTTCTGCATCTTGGATGAGATCTCTAGCCCATGCAGATTTCCTCTTGTGAGAGTTCTTCTCACGGGGTGGATCTACAGGTTCTTGTGGATCTTCAATTTCACGATATGCTTCTGGAATTGCATTCATGGTGGTGTCTTGGAATCTGGTTACCTTTGATTCTTCATGGTCTTCAACAGGTGTCTTCCTCGATTTAATGTATGCTAAGTCTTCATCAAATGTTACATCCATGCTAACATCAATATTCTTGAACCCTGGAAAGTATATTCTATATGCCTTCGAGCTTTCACTGTAACCCACAAAGATTCCCTTCTTTTCTGAAGGATATAACTTTGTCCTCTTTTCCTTTGGAATGTGTGTATATACTGGACAACCAAATATCTTGAGATGGCTAGCTTCAAGTTTCTTACTAGAGAAAACTTCTTCTGGTGTCTTGTTGTCAAGTATCTTGTGAGGTGTTCTATTCTGCACATATACATTCGTCCTAGTTGCTTCTGCCCATAGGTGCATAGGCAGATCCTGGTCATGAAGCATTTCCCATGCTGCTTCCATGATTGTTCTATTCTTCCTTTCTGCAACTCCATTCTGTTGTGGATTGTAGGGAGCAATCAACTCCCTCTTAATCCCTGAATCACTGCATAGTTTCTTGAAATCACCTGAAGTGAATTCTCCGCCATTGTCGGATCTGAAGGTCTTGATCTTCTTATCAGTTTGATTTTCTATCAAGGATTTGAATTCCTTGAACTTATCAAACACTTCATCTTTATTCTTCAAGAAATAAACCCAAGTCTTCCTAGATAAATCATCAATGAAAGAAACATAGTATACATACCCACTCAAAGAACTGGATGACATCGGACCGCATACATCAAAGTGGATAATCTCCAAGATTCATTTTGCTTTGCTTTCACTGCTTGGAAATGCTTTCTTTGTGTTCTTTCCTTTTGCACATCCTTTGCAAACACCTTCATGCTTTGAATGGATTTCAGGAAGACCTTCTACATCTTTTCTTGCAATTGGTAGTGCTCTATAGTGCACATGTGCAAGACTTCTATGCCAAAGTTCACTTGGATCCATGGATTCATGTACCATGGCATGTTTAGGTTGTCCCTTCAATTTGTACAATCCTCCCTCTTGCTCTCCAATCACAACTGCATCATCTATGGTCTTACCCTTTGGCCACATGAGTACTTGGCCATCCACAAATGCAACTTTAATCCCTTTTGCATCCAAAGATGATATGGATAGGAGATTCTTCTTGAGCCCAGGTACATATAAAACATCTTTCATCTTCAAAGACTTCCCAGAGTCTAGTTTGTAGGAGGATTCACCACTTCCTTTTATGGGATATTGATAGTCATCCCCAAGTTTCACTTTATGAGGTGACTCATGTTCAGATAGATCTACAAAAGATTCTTTAAACCCAGTCATGTGTTTGGAAGCCCCACTATCAATAAGCCAATCATCACATCCATGAGAGATAGTACCTGTGAGAGCAGAGATTAGAACATATTCATCTTCACTTGATGATTCATCACTTTCTGCTCTAGTCTTCTTCCTAGGAGGTTCATCATCCTCAGCAGCATGAGCATGATATCTCTTCTTGTTGCTCTTCTTCTTCTTGTTTAAGTTTTTGTTGTTGTTGTTCTTTTTGTTCTTAGGACAATCTGAAGCAAAGTGTCCCATCTCATTGCATGTAAAACATCTTAGAACTTTCCTATCTCTATGATGATGGTGTGAAGATTTCTTGGGATGAGAATGCTCCCCCTTGGACCTTCCTTTCTTGGTGTGTGCTGTGAGAGCTTGATCTTAATTTCCCATATTCTTCTCGGGCCACAAGCATAGCTTCTTCTTGTGAACATTCCTCCCACAGTCTACTGAAGGATATCAGTTTCCTTCTTGCACAGATTCCTTGGATGAAGGAGTCCCATGACCTAGGTAAGCCATTCAATGTGGTCATTACAATTTCACCATTCTCCACTACTTCATCCACCCCTTCAAGTTGTTCCTTGATCTGAGAGACCTTAGAAAAGTAGGATTGAATGGTCTCTCCATTCTGAAGCTTTACCCCTTTCAATTGGTTTCGCAGAGTCATCCTTCGATTTATGTTCTTTCCTTTAAACAACTTGGTCAAGGAGTCAAAAATCTCCTTAGGTGTCTTTAGGGAAGACACATGGGGTATGAGATGGTCTTTGATGGAATCAGCAATGATTATCTTAGCCTTGACCAGGTTTTTCTTGTGTAAGGATTTAGCCTCTTCTCCCTCTGGGATAGGAACCTCTTCACTTATGTAAGTGTCCAACTCATTCTCTTCTAGGATTAACCCAATCCTATACTTCCAGGCTCGGAAGTTATCAGCCCCTTCAAGCTTATCCTCAAGCTTGGTGTGGTGAGACATCTTAAAGAGTACTTCAAATGGAAATAGAAAAGATTTAGGTCTTACCACTTGTTTCGCTGAAAACTGGACCTTGAGCTGGATTAGGGTTTGTTAGAGAAACCCTAAAAATTCAAAATTTGAATTTCAAACTTCTGAAAGAATAGAAAGATGCGCCTTGCTGAGCTGGTCAAGCTGGTATACTCAGAATTTGAAAACTGCAAAGTTTCACCCCTCAAAGTTTCTTTTGAAACTTCTCGATTCACTAGACAGGACCCTAAATTAGGGTTTGATTTTCCCGGAGCTTCACCCAACCAAAAAGTTCAATCCAAAGCTTTAAACTTTGATTTTTCAGAGGAGCTTCCAGCCGTGGTCTCAGATTTCAGAAATTCCAATTTTTGCAGAAACCCTAATTTTTAGGTCAAAAACTGAAAATGCTCAGAATTGAATTCTGTCTCGACAAAAAGATGCACCCTTGCTAGGAGAGTCAATATAGCCTCCTGCCTTTGATGATCTGTGGAGGGAAACCCAAATATTAAGAAGACCTAAGTTCCGCAGCTGCACAATGCCTTCTTCTTAGGTCAGCTCTAATACCATGTTAATTTTTCGATAATTTCATTCCATTATCATTTAGGATCTCGAAGAGAATAACATGTACATCATATCTACAACATATCAATCAAAGACACAATAGAAATCACACAAGAGACACAGATTTTCCTCGGGGAAAACCAAGAAGGTGAAAAACCCCACAACTTCCTCAGAGATAGAATAAGCCCCAATACAAGATCACAAGGATCAAACCCAATAAGATGTCTCTAGCAGATGCTACTCCTTCTCCACATGTGCGCCACTCTCTCTCTTAGCTATGCGAGCTTGAAAAGTGAGTGAATGAATAGAATGAGAGAGGCACACCTCTTATTTATACTTGACTTGACCTGCCAATAAACCAATCAGGGTCGACCTCCCAATGAGTTCTAACAACCCAACCACATGACCTAACTAGGGCCGACCCCACACTGGTGGTCTAATAACCCATCAATACAAATGAAGACACTTGCAAATACAAATGACGACACTTCCAATCAGAGGAATATAACATCTCTGTTGGATATACAATAAAGTACAAATGTAATACATAGAAGAATATCTTCCAAAGTTACAAATACATCAACAGTAGAGACCAATTATTGGTTGAAATTGGTACTCCACAATTAGACTTGATGATTAATGGGGAAATCATATCCAAGGGTCTATTTTCCACCCAGCCAGTGTAATCACCTAAAATTGGCATCACCCCCCAAGAAGGGATCATGCTCAACAAGGTGAGGGAAGGACACACAGATCACTCCATTGATGGTTCACTCAAGTTAAAAGATAAACCAAGGATCATGCATACAGTGGATTAACCATGGTGTGGTGAAGGGATTTCCAAACTCACAATGATCACCAGTTCTAACCATTGATGAATACCCCTAGTTAGGCAAATATCATGCATGACAGTGATGAACCTTTTCAAGGATTTTACTACCACTCTCATCCTTGATGAATAACCTTGATTAGGAAAGTATCATGCATGGTAGGGGCATCCCAAGGTCCCAAAAATAATAATTGCCAAGCTCAATGAGAATTTGTTTTCTTGGTTAGGAAAGTACACTTCAAGCCTCTTTAATCCACGTATATTAGGATATTACTTATTAGTCTACTCCCATGTTAACATAATCTAGAATTATATCTCTTTCTTAAACATCATAATCTCAACATCCCTCCTCGGCCAACACCCTTACACAATGTAGCACTATGTTTTCTAATCTTCTAAGGGTGTTTCAATGTCCTCCCAAGAATGCTTCTTGGCCTTCCCATTCCCCTACCTTTCCAAAATGAAGGACCACTTGGATAACAATGGGAGCTACATGAAATTAAAAAAGAACCATATGAAACGGATAATGAAGAAGGTATCCGAGGCAATCCAACATTCCTCTTTGGACGATGATACAAAGGAGAAACTGGGGGTTAAAAGTCCCATCACCCCAAGGATTTATAGACTACCAAAAATCCATAAAGTCGGGAACCCTTTGAGGCCAATAGTTGACACGATTGACTTACCCACATATAAGTTGGCTAAATTCCTTGCCAACACACTTAAACCGCTAGTGGGTAACACAGGTTCCTATTTAAAGGATTCGAACCACTTTATAGAAATGATCAAAGGCATTCAGATCGAAGAGCATGAAATATTTTTGAGCTTTGACGTGGTCTCACTCTACACAATGATTCCTATAAATGAAGCAATGAAATTAATTGAAAATATGACTGATCCCGAAACAACAAGATTGGTGGAGATGTGCGTTAGATCTACTTAATTCATCTTCCAGGGTGAACTCTATGAAAAAACATGTGGGGTAGCCATGGGTTCCACCTCTCACCAATTGTAGCCAATCTATTCATGGAAAAATTGAGCACAAGGGCTTGAACACATCACAAAAGAAACCAAGATGGTGGGTTAGATATGTAGATGACAAAAATGTTAAATGGGAACATGGTGAGGAAGAGATGGAAAATTTTATGGTGCATCTAAATAACCAGTCAAGCAACATCAAATTCATGATGGAACTTGAAAATTACCACTCTTTTTCATTCCTTGATGTGATCATGAGAAAAAGAGATGACGACAATATTGCACATGGGGTGTATAGGAAGAACCTCACATTGATCAATACTTACATGCAGACTCCGACCACCACCAGAGTCAAAAAAGAGGTATTCTCAACACTCTCATCACAAGAGCAATAAGAATCTCAGATGATGATCATCTCCAACAAGAAAAACAACATCTACGAATGTTTTTTCATAGAAATGGATATTGTGATGATGACATTGACAAAGCCTTCATTAAAGCAAAAAGAAGAAAATAAATGAGACCAGATAAACATGATAATGGTGATGGTGACCATAAAGTATTTCTACCATATATTCAAGGTACAATAGATAAAATTGCTCGCCTTCTAAGAAAGAACAACATCAAAACCATCTTCACCCCTCCAAACAATCTTAGAAAGCTCCTTAGCTCAATTAAGGATCCTCTTAGCCCCAAATCCCACAAAGGAGTTTACCAGATTCCATGTGCTTGTGAAAAGGCCTACATAGGAGAGATCGGGAGAACAATCAATACTAGAATCAAGGAGCATAAGTAAAATATTATCCACGATAGAACAAAGAAGTCATCCCTCGCTGAGCATGCTCATAAAACAAAACATTATATCAATATTGAATAAACTAAGGTCTTGGAGAGAATTGATCATTGGTCCAACAAAATAATAAGGGAGGCTATTGAAATCACAAAAAACACTAACTTCATCAACAGGGTTGATGGTTTAGTACTTAGTAGAACTTGGATTCTGATCATTTAAAGGTGATAGATAGCAACTTAAGGAGTTAGATTCCATAAAGCATAAAAATAATTAATGTGCAAAACTCATATTTATGAGTTAAATATTACTTCATCCTTAAACTCGACAACAGTTCTTGTCCTGACGAAGAGCCACAGTAGTGGGATCGAAACGTTGACAACCATAATGGATTCAATCGCAGAGGAATCTCCGATTTCTAACTATGATTATAACCCCTGCGAATTCTCAGCACAAAACAATGTAATTGCAATGTCAACTTATTACTTGTGCAAAAGTTACAATAAGAAAATAGGCCTTGAAGTCATTTTGAGAATAGATATCTCTATCGAAGTCCAAGAATAGAAATCAAATTTTATTTATGCAGAGAATATGTATTGGTGGGCAGTGTAGGCTATAAGCCCTACAATTATAAATCATTTTTTTATTATGGTAATATAACATTGATTTGCACCACATAAACTTGATTCTTTAAACGTCATAGATTTTATCACACTTTTAATCTCTCAACACAAAATCACATCTTTGATTGTGCTAAAATAGTGTTAATTGGCCTCATGAACACCTTGAGATATTCTCCAAATGTTTTTGAATAGCTAGTAAAACAATTTCAAGGATTGTTACCCATGTAATTACATCTAATATAAGGTAGGATTATTTGCTCATAATTATTTCTTTTTTCCGAATACAAGACTAACTATTAGCACTAATATAAATTAGAATTTCATGGTAGTTTGAGTGATTGGATAGCAAACAAATCTACATTATTTCAACACCTTTCTCTTGAAGCACCAAAAGAAACATTGTCCTCCATAACATTTATTTATAGATTTATATGAGTTAATTTATTCTTCATGAGCGAGAATTGGAGAGAAAATTGAATCTTATCACCTTTCCTTGGAGAGGTACCAAATGCATGATCTAAAGTGAAAATTAATTTCACCTATTTTCATATAAATAATGAATTTGAAGAGACAAAAATACATACTCTTATATATGATGAACTGCATATGAAGTTGCAAACAAATCTAGCATAGGTAAAGGAAAGGAAGAAAAGGGAAGAATTAGATAGGGATGCAAAGAAATTTGAAATAGGAGAAAATAAAAAATTGGAATCTTAGGGAAAATCCAAAAAAGAAGGTAAGGCGAATAAAAAGGTAGAAGCACATGCTACAAAAACCATTGTGAATTTTCCATTTGACAAGAGGTATTATCTACAAGAACTTGAAAATGACCTTTGAACATCAATGAAAAATGTTAAGAAGAAAGAAGAAGTGCAAGGTGTGAGAAATTGCAGACATGTCAAGGCCATAGGAAAGAAATATTGGTCGAGAGAGAGCAAGGCGTCATTGTGGTCATCATTTTATGCAAAACACATTAAAACACCATCACATCTTTGATTCATTGTTGTTTTTGAAATAAACTCAACCAAAAAAAGGAAAACAAATCATGAGCTTAATTTTCCCATTCGAGATAATACCATGACTCAACCTTTTGATTTCAGTTTCACTCTACTCTAGATCACTCCATTTGTGGTTCCTCAATTTTGTGGTTCCTCAATAGGATCCTAATTTTCAAGGAATTCATTTAGAGTGGGTGTAATCTCCCACTAATCCAATGCAACCTCTTCCTTGTATGATATTCCCTTTGAATTATTGAATCAAACCATATCAATGATAAATCATTTTGCTTAATATAGTTATGTCATATTTTTTTTCGTATTTGAAGTATAGGTTTTAACTCTTTCATTCCGCCATTTCTTTCTTTCATTCTGGAAACTTCCAATAATAGTCTATGAGACTAAGGAATCCTTATAACCCTTTAACTATATCGGAGCATGGTTGGGCTTGTACTATTCCATGAAATATTTTAGGACCAATTCACAGCCCATCATGATTGACATTGAGACCTAAATATTCCCCTTCACAAGCATATGAATCATATTTGGAACATTTTTCAAAAATTAGATGATCCTTTTAGGGATAAATTCCATATCAACATGTGCCTCCAAGTTTTTGTTGTATTAGGATGTCATAAAAAGTACCAACACAATTTGTGTAAGTTGTCATCCTTATATGATATTCCCTTTGAATTATTGAATCAAGCCTTATCAATGATAAATCATTTTTCTTATTATATGCATTTGACTTGGAATTCCAAGTGCTAGGAAAAAAGTAAGGGCTTTGTAGTGAGCAAATGTATTTGTGCTAGTAAAAAATGCTTGCTAATTGTTTTTCTCAGTCGATAGAGTGCAGGTACAATCGAATAGATACTTGTTAGACCTCACATCCTTGATCAAGGGAATTTCAGGAGGGATAGGGCAAATATGTGTTTTTGTACATACAAAACATATAAGATTAATGCATAAGAAGGTATAAAAAATTGTACAACAATTAATTTATATTAATAAAATATATCGTAAAAAAAGTTGCCATTATACAATATGTCTCATAAAATATACAAGCACTTATTTTTCTATTTTTTATTTTGAAAATATTTTATGATTGGCTCATCATCATCTAGTGTTAGAGTTTGCACTTTAATTCAATTTAGTTAGATATTTAAACTGAAAAATATACAAGCACAACAAAACACAAAAGGCACAAGAAATTTCCTCGGGGAAACCATATAGGAGAAAACCCCGCAACTTCCTCATAAATATATTTGTCACTAGTGCAATATCAAGCAAGATGAAAAACCCAAAATATAAAATGTCTTCTGCAGCTTCCCTCTTTCTCCTCCAACGAACTTGTCTTCTCTCTCACTTGATGCGAACTTTCTTGAATGAGTGTGATGTCCAAATGGACAGTGATCCTCTATATTTATACTTTAAGTGTGAATGACCTAATTCCTCATTGGGGCCGACTTATCTAACTAACTATGCCGACCTGTCCTATGGAGACTCAAAAAATACATTTTACATTTGACCTTTGGGGAACTATTGCCTCGACTTACAATGGAGGTTTTACCTCGATATTCTTGCATGACCAAATACAATAATGACATCCCCGAATAGAGGAAAAAACATCTCTGACAGAGGTACATTAAAAGTACAATAATAATATATAATAATATACAAAAGAATATATTCCGAAGTTACATTTACAATAGCACTCCCTCTTAAATAGGAAGGTATTCTCTGGACACAGTCATCATCATAGCTGGACACAAACTCTGGACAACGTCATCATCGTTGCTGCAACAATCCTCATCTCGTTGATCATTGACTAATGACATCTCGCGAATCTATCCTCATAGAATTTCTACACAACCAACCCTTTTTCATGATGGATGTAGGCCTAGCTCTCATCTAGGTCTTCATCATATCTACGAGCAAGCCATCAAGTAGGTACATCCCAGGACCATATATTACATTACCATAGAAATCACCTGCGTATCCTACTATCATCTCATTGTATCCAGATCATCTCATCATCCCATGCGGAGAGCAGCCCAGGTGCATACATCATGTTCATCAGACAACCTGTATCTTCCACCCAGTGGATACATCCCAGGGACATCTGTGTCTTCCACCCAGTGGATACAACCTAGATGTATTACGTCTCTCTCAGTCAACCGGCGTTTCCCACCCAGTGGGTAAATCTCAGTGACTCTGCGTCTTCCACCCTGTGGATACATCCTAGATGTATTACAACTCTCTCGGTCAACCTACGTCTTCAAACATGTGGATACAACCCAGGAGAATCCCAGATGCATTACATCCTTTCATACCACCTACTTCTTCCACCATGTAAGATATAGCCCAGTCGCATCCTGGATGATTTATGACCCGTGGACCTACCAACATCTTCAAACATGTGGATACAACCCAGGAGCATCCTAGACGCATTATGTCCTTGCAGACCACCTATGTCTTCCACCATGTAAGATACATCCCTGGTGCACCTGCGTCTTCCGGTAACATCACTCCCTCTTTCGAGGAACATTGATCTAGATAGCACCAATCTTCTCTCTGAAGTACTCGAACTTCACTCTTGCTAACGGCTTGGTCAACACATCGATTGTCTACTCGCCTGTCGCCACATACCGGAGCTTCACTGCTCCTCTCTGCACTATATACCGGATATAGTGTTACTTGATCTCAATATGCTTCGACTTGTCATGGAACATCGAGTTCTCATACAACTTCACGCAACTCTAGTTGTCACAAAATATACAAGTCACCTCTAACTCGAGATCAAACAAATATGACAGTAGCTTCCGAAGCCATACTGCATCACAACTAGCCGAACAAGCTGCAACATACCCTGCTTCGGCTATACTCAGTGCCACACATGACAACTTCCTACTAAACCAAGAGATCATAGCAGATTCAAAATTGGAGCAACATCCTGAAGTGCTCTTCCTATATGTGGCATTTCCTGCCCAATCTGAATCAACATAACCATGTAGTTTAATCCTTTGATTCGTCTCATATTTGAGGCCATACTCAATTGTACCCTTCAGGTACCTCAATATATGTTTTGCAGGTGTCAGGTGAACATGCCTCGAATCTGTCAGGAACTGGCTCAGGGTGTTCGCAGCAAAACATATGTCTAGTCTCGTGTTTCGTTAAGTACATTAATGAACCAATCATCTGCCTATATGTCGTGGCATCAAATATCTCTGATGAAGCATCGAATAGTAGCTTCAAGTTCGATGCCATTGGTGTGGACATTGCTTTGCATTCCATCATTTCGAACCTCTTCAGAATTTCCACTGCATACTTTCCTTAACCAAGGAAAATCCCATCTGCACTTTGCCACACCTCCATATCTAAGAAGTAGTGCATCATTCCCAGGTCCTTCATCTCAAACTCTGCGGCAAGCCTTCTTTTTTGTATCTACAATGAGTTCATCCTCCCTTGTTACAAACATGTAATCTACATATAACAGTATTATCACTGGTCTCTCCACCCTCAACCTTGAAGTAAAGGTTGGAATCTGCTTTACTCTTGGTAAAGTCTAAGATCATCAGAAAGATGTCCATCCTGTCTTACCATGTCCTGGTTGCATGCTTCAAACTGTACCACATATACTTCTTCTTCATGAGGGGAGACATATGGTATCACTCTGAGCATAACCCTAAGATATTGGGGCAAGCACACGGATAGAGGCTAACTGATAATGTCTCTCCATTTGTGTTGTAGTCACTCCCTTTGAAGGGGAGCTTTCTTGCTCCTTCTGTAATTGAGCACTATTCTCCCTCTGCATCTTGTACACTCTGCATTGGGACATTCTGCACTGGAGTGACTGGTAGCCTTCTCTTCTGATGATCTTCTATGTATCCATCTATTTCATCTTCCAAGGTCACTGGATACCAAGATCTCGAACTTTGTTGCAAGTTCTCTGTTGCATTCATCTATGAGCTTCTCATCTTTAACTTTGTAACAAAGGTTGATGTCCCATCACTCTAGGTGATCCTCTATCTCATCATGCTATCCCATGGTTTCCTTCTGAACCCGTAGAAATCCTTCTTCAATCCTCACATGTGTGGTTCTCTGCAGAGAGTCCTAAATTCTGGCAGTTGCTCGATATACACTTTTACTTCGATTACACCATCTATCTAGTGTAATAGCCACCACTGAGGAAGTGTGTCTGGTCACTAGAGTAGCGTCTAATCATAGTCGAATCCCTCTTTCAGAGAGAACCCTTGATTTGTACTTCTGTAGTATGCTTGATTTCATAAATCTTCTTTAATGCCATAGTTGAACCATCATCACTTGTTCTTCAGAACAAGTCTCATCATTATTCTCTTGTAGGTACACGATCTTTCCTACAAGTCAAATTTAGTTGCATGATTAGAAACATTTCATAATATTCAAAACAAATTCTTATGCATAAAGACATAGGTCATATAGTTATGCAACTATATTAGCCAATGCTTCAACACAACATTCATCCATTTCCCACATTCATATGGTAACTTTCTAGATGCCTTCCATCTCTACCAAAAACATCATTAAGAGCATGCATTGCTCCCAACATGTCAGCAAAGAGGTTTCATTCTAGATGAGTAGCAATGGAATGTTGTGTGGTACCATAAGACACTTACCTATCACATGCATATTAGTAGTATAATTTTCATCAATGCAATCATTCTAACATGCATAATACATTTCCTGAATCTATTATTATAAATGTGTACACAACTGGACAATATAGAAAATGAAAATTCAAATACTTATCTTTGTTTGGTTTTTGGGTGGAATCCCTCTTGATGTTTTCTTCCTTGCAAGAACTATTGGAGTCTTTGACAGTGTGTTCTACTTCATCATCTGATTCCGAGGACCCGTGTCTTTCTTTCTTATGGTCGGAAGTATTCTATATTGTAGATCACGTGTTCTTTGTAATGGAGTTGACTCTGTGTGTCCCTTCTTCTGCATCTTAACCAATGCTAAAATGGATGAGAGGTTTTTCCATAGAGCATTGATCTTTATTTGTTTTTCCCGGAGTCCAACTTTGTAGGAGCTTCTCCTACTCCTTCGATGTAATACTGAAATTCATCCCTGGCTTCACCTTATAAGGTGAAAGCTTCTGAATGAACTCTTGTAACTGATTACCTTCATTTATTACAATACATATTCTTCATCTCTTGAAGAAACTTCTTTTGTTCTTTTGCTTGCGGGTTCATCATCTTTTGCAGTATGTGCATGATGCCTCTTCTTGTTGATTCTCCTGGAGGATCCTTGATTCCTGGGATAATTTCTTTAATAATGTCCTTTCTCATCACATGTAAATCACCTAATACTGGAGAGGTCTATTCTAGGTCCATGATTCCTATGGATCAATCTTTTAGACTTCTTGTGATGGTAGTCCTCCCTCTTGTTTTGATTCTTCTTAGTATGAGCAGTCATCATCAGCTCCCATCTTCTCTTCTCTTGCTACTATTCGAGCTTCTTCTTGGGTTCATTCTTACCATAATCTGTTGAATGTCATTTCCTGGAACATATTCCTTGAATGAATGAGTCCCATGATATTGGGAGACCATTCAAAGTAGTCATTACAAATTCTCCTTCTTCAACATTGTATTCAATTGCTTCAAGTTTTTCCTTGATTTGAGAGACCCTTGTGAAGTAAGATTGCATAGTCTTTGAGTGCTGGATCTTCACATTCTTGAGTTGGTTCCTTAGAGTCATCTTCTGATTGATGTTCTTCCCTTCATATAGCTTTTTCAAAGCACCGAACATATCCTTGGGAGTCTTCAAGGATGATACATGAGGTATGAGGTGATCTTTGATGGAGTATGCAATAATCCTCTTGGCCTTGACCAAGTTCTTCTTGTGGATTGCCTTTGCCTCTTCTCCCTCTGGTTCTGGAACCTCCTCATTGACATACTTGTCCAAGTCATTCTCTTCTAGGACAAGAGAGATTCTATACTTCCATGCCCAAAAGTTATCAACTCCCTGAAGCTTATCCTCAAGCTTGGTGTGATTTGTCATTTTGATACGAGAACCTCAAATGGAAATAGCAAAGAATTAGATCTTACCAATTTGAGATGCCCAACCTAATTCTGGAGCTGGATGACCTAGGGTTTGTTAGATAAACCCTAATTTTCCAAACTTGTAATTTTGAACTTCTGCTTGGATAGAAATATGTGCCTCCTCAAGCCAATTTGTCTAGTGTACTCATTTGTTTGAATTGATGAAAGTAAACCCCAAAATTTTGATGCCCTAGTTTTCTGCCGACACGAGTGAGTGAGTCAAAAATGAAAATTCTTCAAATTGAATTCTGCTTCCTTCAAAAGATGTGCCCTCCTAGGATGAGTTAGCCTAGCCCTCTTTTCTTGATGATTTATGGAGAGAATACCTTGAACTAGGAAGCCCTAGTTTCTCGTTGCTGCACAATGCCTTCTCTTAAGATTGGCTATGATACCATGTTAGAGTTTTCACTTTAATTCAATTTAGTTAGATCTTTAAACTAAAACATAGACAAGCACAACAAAACAAAAAAGACACAATAAATTTCCTCGGAGAAACCATAAAGGAGAAAACCCCGCAAATTCCTCAAGAATAGATTTGTCACTAGTACAATATCAAGCAAGATGGAATACCCAAAACATAAAATGTCTTCTACAGCTTCTCTCTTTCTCCTCCAGCAAACTTGTCTTCTCTCTCACTTGGTGCAAACTTTCTTGAGTGAGTGTGATGTCCAAATGAGAGAGTGATCCTCTCTATTTACACTTTAAGTGTGAATGACCTAATTCCTCATTGGGGCCAACTTTCCTAACTGACTGGGCCGACCTGTCCTAGGGAGACTCAAAAAATACATTTTACATTTGACCTTTGGTGAACTATTGCCCCGACTTACAATGGAGGTTTTACCTCGATATTCTTGCATGACCAAATACAATAATGACATCCCCGGACAAAGGAAAAAACATCTCCGACAGAGGTACAATTAAAGTACAATAATAATATAACAATAGTATACAAAAGAATATCTTCTGAAGTTACATTTACAACAACATCTAGTTGTTCCCCTTTAGTAGCTAGACCCTCTTTTGGTGCCGATCAAATATGATTCCTCTTACGCGTTGTACTTCTAGTGAAGTACTCATGGCATGCAGGTTGTTGCAAAGAGGGACCCACTGCAATAATAAAAAGGGTTAAATTTATATGGTCAATTATTATTCATAGAAGTATTTCATTAATGCAAATATCATTACAATGTGTTTTACCTAGTGGAAAAGTCGACACCATTGGTTGGGTTGTCAACTATTTCTCTCCTCTCTAAGCATCTTCATCTACATGCTCAGCCTTTGAAACAACAAAACTTATAAGTACAACATCTGCAAGTAAATATCAATAATCGTTAATCCATACATCTAATTTTAAAGGCACACATCCTGTCATGGGGTTTCACACCAAAAGCATGGGGCTGCGCAGCAGAGTCATGGTGTTATTGTTCATTAATGGTCAACTTCAATGTTGTTGCTCTATTTCTTAAAACAAATAGACATTAATTTATGGAAGAAATCAATTATCAATGCATTCTACAAGTATTCAACAATTAAAGTCCATTCATTTTATTTACCATGTCATTCAAAGGGGCAGATTGTGTTTTCCCCATGCTTTGTTGACATTCCACCACTGCTTCAAATCCAAGATTGAACCAAATCTTCAAGTCTTCTTCAGTGGATGCAATTTTGAACTTATCCCCCAACATTGCATAAGATCACGAATTTTTCTTATTGGTTGTAATTAAATAAAATTTGTATGCTTATATGAATAATATGGTTAAATTATTTGGTATTTACAATTCATGCTTTTAATTTCAGGTAACCACCTTGACCAATTTTTTGCCACCCAAGTTTTTCGAGTCTTGCCTTGGTTGCTTTTGATGTGTCTCGGACCCTACGAAAATTTTAAAACATGTTAGATATCGCAATTTCTTCTGTAGTACTAAAGAAAAATCAACATATTCAAATCAAAATATAGGGTGTTGACCCTAATTATATCATGAGGGGTGGAGGTATTACCCACCATGTATCCTCTAAAACCTAGGGTCGTGGGAGGGATGTGTTGAGCCACACTCCCCAAGTTGTGTGATGATGACTAAGAGTTTCCTATTGGGGAATCTTGGTCGATATAGTCAACACTTTTGATTATGGGTTCTATCTGGAGTTAGGTTGATATAGTTGACACTCCAACATATTCTAAGAGAGGAAAGGATAGGATGTGGAAGATAGAATTAGGTTAGGGAGGAAAGATGGTTCAAAGTAATTTAGAAGGATGTTGTGAGTTAGTTATAATAATCGGGTTACTTTTGTGTGCTATAGCTTGCCTTAATTATGTCACTATGTTGTGTCATTTGTATTGAATTATTGTAAACTAGTTAACTTGTGATTATTAAATGTTGTGAATATTATTTGTTATCTTGCATACTTGGATGATAACATATAGGAACTATGAATTAGAGGTAGTGATTGTTTATAATTAGTACACACACACACGTATGTATGCACTAGTTACATATACTTACATTGTGCATGTACACTAGTATAATTATTTGATGTATTAATTACTAAATGAATCAGTTAATGATCGTACGAAGTATATTGAATACATATAAATATGTAGTAGTATTAAATACCCTTCTTGAATTTCATTATTTGTCGGTATGATGAGTTAAATAGGTATGGTGCCGTCCTTGATACATTGTGATAATCAAAGATTTGTGAAGCTTTTGGAAAATATAATGCTTCATGATAGGTCTAGGAATATTGAGATCAAATACCATTTCATCCGAGACATGGTGCAAAAGGGAGTAGTGAAGCTCCAATACATATCCACATATGAGCAAATAGTCGACATTCTCACCAAGCCTCTATCCAAGGCAAAGTTTGTATACTTCATGGACAAGATTGGAGTGATGGAGAATGTATCCCTCAATGAGAAGGAGTGTTGATGGATGAGAAACATTGGGAAGAAATTCACAAGAAGTGAATGGCCTACACACTATGATGATCCTACAAACGAGCGTCAAACATTCACGTGAAGTGAATGGCCCAGGTACTGTGATGGTTATATAGAGGAGCAATATGGGGCAGACATTCACTCATGGGGCTATGCTAGTGGTGAATGGCCCAAACATACATATGAGAAGCATCAGTCCAGGCATTTATTCATGGGGCTATACTAGTAGTAAATGATACATTCACTCACATGGCTATATTAGTGGTGAATGGCCTAGGCACAATCTTTATCCAGATATTCATGAGATTTGGCTAGGAAGACTAGAGATGCAGATGCAGTATATATCCAAGATGGATTATTCACATTCTCACCAAGTGTGAAGCTTGGCAGTGACAACATTCTCACCAAGTGTGAAACTTGGCAGTGATGCAGAATGTCTCCAAGTGTGAATCTTGGCAGTAATGACACTCTCACCAAGTGAGAAGCTTGGTAGTGATGCAGAGTGTCTTCTACGAACATTCTCACCAAGTGCAAAGCTTGGTGTGATATAGAATGTTCCCCTTGCTAAGAGGGAGTGTTAATGTTTCAGCACATGTCCACGAGTTCGCCACGCATCATAAACAAAACATCGCCTTTGCCAAGCACAAGTAGGCAGCCTTAGGCCCCTCTCAACAAACATACAATGTAAGCAGTGATATATTTAAAAAATAAAAATGGATGAATGTGGGATATTTCCCAGAAATTTAAAATATAAAACGCAGGATGCCAGATGGCAGGGTAGTTTGCAGGTGTCGATTTTATTAAACATCTCATTAAAAAAAAGGTAGCCCGAAAGCCAAGCTCCAACGCTCCAGCTCCATACACCTGCAACCACAACACACGAGTCAAGGATCACTTGAAATCTGAGCGTAGGAAATCTGATAACACACAGGGTTTGGAATCAGAAATTGGCATGTTCGATAGCTTTATTGTTTTGTGTAAGTTCGTCTCTGATCTACATTTGGTTTGCTGTAAGCTGAGACCTCACTCCAATCAATAAATGGGATTCACAAAGGACTGGACACTCGAAGAAATACATTTCGCTGGAGAAAACGATCGGAGGTTAAAAGTTAAGAAATGGTGCGGAATCAAAACCACGCTGCCACATGTCAATGTGGTGTCATTCCGCTATCGAAAAGCAGTAAAAGAAAACCATTTTCTGTGGCAGGGAAAACTGCTTTGGGAGTTATAAAAGGCAAAGGAGGATGCTCTTGTCACCAAGAACATAGCTACAGGAGAGAGTGTTTATGAAGAGAAAAAGATCAGCGTCCAGAATGAAGATAGTATAGAGTATGGAACCCTTTTCACTCAAAGTGGCCGCAGCCATTCTTGGGTGAGTTGATAATATCTGGATTGAACTTGGAACTCATACGCTATATCTAGGTGGCGCATTTGGTACTATTGTTTCACATATATTCGACATTGTTGGTCCAACTGGCATTGTGTATACAGTAGAAAGGTCACACCGAAGTGGACGAGATGTAGTAAACATGAAAAAAAGCACACAAATGTCATACATATTATCGAAGATGCGGTTTGTTCCATTTTCCTGGGCAAATACTAGGACAACGAAGATCAGGATAAAAGTGAATCTATGTTTGAAGACCATGCTCGGATTATATGGACAAGTCTAGCAGAAACAATTGAGAAAATCGATGATGATTTAAGTAGTTGACAAAGCTCTTTTCTATGGTGACATTGTTACCTCTGTTTCAGATCCTTCAGGGCAGGCGGGCACGGTAGTCAATGTTGATCTCATGGTCGATTTAAAGGCTCCCAGTGAAGAAATTATAGGAAACATTGACAGCAAAAATCTGGTAAGATTGTGCCCCTTTGTTGTGAGAGATTATGTTATATATGGCCCATGGTCGAGCAGAGTTGATGATGTAGTCCAAAATATAACAGTCTGGTTTGATGACAATGCAAAGTGCAAGATAAAGAGTGTTGATCCTGGGTTCCTCATACCTTTATGTCAAAATCTAATGGAAGACGAGAATTATCCTTATTATCTAGGTCGACGTGTTCGTGACAGTTCATCTACTGTTTTCAAGAATGCTCAATGGTTGCAAGGAACATGCTAAGCAGGGCCATAAGAAATTGAAATTCTTGTTTTGTTTCTCAAATGCTAATTGGAAAATTGGTGACTGTTGCTTGGTTCCCACATATATGCAGAAATTTCGCATCAGTGACTACTAACGTGGAAAACATAGCATTAGTTGGAGACACAAAAACAACTAAAGGTAATGACAGTTTGAAATTAAATTCTGCGAGCACTAGTGATGATGCTTTAAGTCCCCGAGAGAATTTGTGGAAACCTTGTGAAACACAATCAACAAGAATGCATAAAAGATGTTATTGAACATGGGCTCTTTGTACTCAAGACAAAGACTGAGGTGGACGTGGTTTGGTAGGATGGCACACAGTTTGTTTGTTTTGTAGGTCAAAGATCAGGTGGCAGGGTATCCCTACATTCCAGGTGGCAGTTACAGGATTAAAGATAACTGGCAGCATCATTGATTGAACACATTCACCATTCTCCTATTGAATAATCTCGAAGGATACTACCTAGGAGCAGTTGCAGCAAGAGTTAAAGATCAAATCTAGGTGTCAAATTC
The DNA here is from genome assembly GCA_027924585.1 of Larix kaempferi. NCBI lineage: Eukaryota > Viridiplantae > Streptophyta > Pinopsida > Pinales > Pinaceae > Larix > Larix kaempferi. The sequence goes on along the minus strand of BSBM01000751.1, from coordinate 4,757,206 downwards.
TTCTTGACACCTTTTGGTTATAAAAACTTTCATATTATTTCTGTTGTAACCAATTCTTAGGTGTCATCACATTTGTAACAATTTTCTGTTTTTTGAAGCTAGGTTAGGATGACTCGAGCTTTTGAAGGACGAGGGTATTTTTTCCTATATATTCAGATGTAATAGACAAAAAAGGGGGTTGACTTTTCAGTTTAAAAGAAACCCATTTTGGGTGTTGAGTTATTTTCAAAGAATTAATAAGAAGATTGCATAGCCAAGCGGGTTTTTTTATCAGAGATTCTTGTGTTACTTATTTTACGGTTTGTACCTTTCTCTTCTTTGTGTGAATGTGTTTTTCCTATTATCCTTTTCCATATTGTTATCTGTTTTCATGCTTATGGTGAAAGTGTTACTTAATCCGGAATTTATGATAACCATGCTCCAGTTTAATCGCACCTAAGCATTCATGTTTTTTTCTAAAGTTGATATTGACTTCATCTTCAGATGCTCATATCAATGGAATGTTCTCATCTTCTTCCTTATCACCAGAAAACCAACATTTTGACTGTAAAGGACTAATTACCCTGCCTCTGTTAAGAATTCCATTGCAACGCACTGCCATTAATCATTACTTGAATTTGACTCCATTTCCCAAAGGGTTTCTTTCTCTATCTTGTCTGACAAATCCCTTTAAACAACAAAAACATATTTCATTCTAGAGTCTGACCTCTGTGTGTTCTCATCGCTGAAATATTTTGAGTATTTTCAGTCTTTACAAATTTAAGAGAGAGCCCTCTCTGGTTGTATAGGTCAGAATACAACCTAAAGTAGGTTTAAAATAGTTACCTCAGGGTTTCCTTGATACAACCCAAGGAAAATCTGAGTGTCATTCTGGTGCCGTTGTCGGGGAGCGAAATTTGCATTATCCTTGGGCAAAACGAGAAAGTTTCAGATCTGATTACTGATGGTGGACAACAATCAGACATCAATAAGGATGTGTATCATTCACCTGGCGACTCCACTCATTGTTCTATCCAATTTGCAGGCTCCACTAGAGAACGAGCTCAGTTGACAGAAACATGGAAGAATTAAGATCCAGGTATCAAAGTGTCAATTTCTTCAAAGAGATCTTGTTCTTTTGCATTGACTACTTTTTATCTTTATGTGTACATATCGAGAAGTTTTTGTTTTGTCGGAAATTCACAGGCCATGAGAAAACTACCCTTGTATATCCTTCATTAGATCTTGTAGACATACCTTCTTCTTCTGTTCTTAAAGATAATTTGAGTCTCTTTTTTGAATCACGTGAGATCCATGATCAGTCTTGCAAACCCCGTGAGATTAGGTTTGATGACATTCCTCATGTACAAACTCCTTTACCTTCTAGATATCAGCAGAGATATAGTCCTTTAAAGTTGCCCCTTGTTCTTCATGAATATCCTCCAAAATACCATAAATACTCCCTGTTTTTTATGGAGAAGATGGCAGTCTTACAACTGAAAAACATTTCCAGTCTTTGAGCATTTTGTAGAACTTTTCGACATTGAACATGATGATGTTCTCATGAGAACTTTTGCCCAGTCTTTACGAGGAGAGGTCAAGCAGTAGTTTAGGCATTTGTTGCCTGAGTCTATTAGCTCGTGGAGTGAGTTAAGTCATGCTTTTCTGAGATTTTGGGGTAGAAGAAAATCTTGGGATCAATCCCTTTCGGAGTTTTAATGCCATGAAGAGAATGTAAGATGAAATTGTTTCAAGTTTCAATAGGAGATTTGCTAGTCTCTATTATAAGATGCCTGAAGAGATTCAACCACCTGAAGGTCTTGCCAAGTTGCAGTATGCCCAAGCTTTCCATCCAGATCTCTCTTATCTTCTCTTGGAGAGAAGGTCTTGCAACTTACAACAAATGTTTAATGATGCCCAGGAGGTCGAAGACAATATTAAAGTTTGTGGGAAGTTTGAAAAGCAGTTTCAAAGAGAGCAGTTGCACCCTGAAGAATGTGACAGTGAACATGAGAAAAAGGTAGCAGACCTGAAATTTGAATAGAGAATTGAAAATATGATGCATTTTCTTGAAACTTTCAATGCTCATGATTTTACACAGAATTGTATTCCACTAGTTAAACAAGAAGAGATTGATCTGATTCTAGATTCATCTTATGAGAAGCACAAAATTGATTATTTCATGTATTCACCTTCAGATTGTCATCACAGCGAATCTGCAAGTCATTTTATTCAAGAACAAGTTGATTTTCCAAGTATTTTTCTGATTGATGAAATTTTCGAATCGTTGGGTGGACCTAGATATGATGAGTACAATGATGATTATGGGATTGTTTCCCCATAACAGTTAGCTAAATGCTCTTCATTGAGAGACAATAGTTTTCGGCAATCGCAGGAAAGCATTCGGTGTGCATGTCATGGTTATGCAATTGAAAACAAAGATACTAATCATCTAATGTCAGATTCAGCTGTGTATTCTTTCCCAATGGAGGTTTCATCACAACACTATAGTGCAGATTTTCAGCCTCCCTGTGACAACTATCTGTTGGATTTTTATGCAAGAGAGGATGTGGTTGAGAAGCAAATTCATGATGATAGTTTTGTGCAGTGTTATGGGGACAACAACTTCTTCTACCAAGATCCATTTGCAGCGTGCTTGGAAACAGTAAGTGGGTTTAAAATTTCAGATTTTGTTAAATTCGTTTCCAAGTTCTTCTTCGAAAAATTAAATGGATTTGTCATTTTTCTTTTGAAGAAGTATGTGCAAGGAATGCAACAAGCAGACAAAACACTTGTAATATGGTTGCATTGGATTTTTTATTTTACTTAATCGATGATTATGGATCAACTTTAAAGTAGGTAGGCAGGTTGAATAAGCTCAACATGGCGAGCATTTCCTTTAGTAAGTTTTTCAGTTTGGTATCAGTATGGATTCAGTTTTGAGTTTTGATTCAGATTTGTAGCGTGTGTTTCAGCCTAAGTTTTCAGTTTGCATTCAGTTTCAGATGAAGAGTTACAGGTTACAGGTTGCAGTTTTCATGTTGGGGTCAGCCCATGGGTCAGGCACTTGGTCTACGAGGTTCTTTGCTACCTCGTTGGGAGGATAGCATCCCCGGTTGGAGCCAATTGTTAGCACAGTATAATTTTTGGGCAAAAATATATGAAATTGTGCAAATAAAAAATAAATTCAATGGTTTTTAAGGCTAATTTCCCTCTCGGGTTCTTTAGCAAGGTTCTATTTCTCATTTTATAAAAAAATATTAGGCGCAAGGCCCAACCTATAATCTTTCCAACTAATTATCAAATTCAACACATGTCCATGAGTTGGCCACACATCATAAACAACGCAGCACCAGCTCCAAGCAAAAGTGGGCAGCGTTAGGCTCATTTCATCGAATATACAATGTAAGTAGTGGTATATTTAAAAAATAAAAATTGCCTCTACTCGATGAATGTGGGATATTTCCCAGAAATTTAAAAAATAAAACGCAGGATGCCAGATGGCAGGGTAGTTTGCAGGTGTCGATTTTATTAAACATCTCATTAAAAAAAAGGTAGCCTGAAAGCCAAGCTCCAACGCTCCAACTCCATGCACCTGCAACCACAACACACAAGTCAAGGATCGCTTGAAAGATCAGCGCAGGAAATATGATAACACATAGGGTTTGGAATCAGAAATTGGCATGTTTGATAGCTTTTGTTGTGTGTAAGTTCATCTCTGATCTACATTTGGTTTGTTGTAAGATGAGACCTCACTCCAATCAGTAAATGGGCTTCACAAAGGACTGGACCTCTACTAGCATTCCATTGGCATGGAAAATGAAAGTCGATGGGGTTCAATGGAGTTTCTAAGAGGGTATTTTTTGAAATGAGAGACGAGCTTAAAGGGTGGAGGAAATGCACATAGCCTATCATACAAGGTAAACTAAGGGTCAATATGAGGAAAAGATACAGGGCAAAGGGTCGAAATTATTAAAATTGCAATTTTAGCATCCAAAAAATGCAGTTTCAACAATTAATGCCAGTTCCAAAGTCAACAATAAGAACTGCGAATTCACAAGTTCAACAAGTATACTAAAGAATAAATTCACATTTTTAATGAAAAAATTAATCAACCAAGAACTGCAATTTCAACAATTGAAGAATTGTAACAATTGCAATTTTAGCATCCAGAGATTCCAATTTCAACAATTAATTGACTGCAATTCATGACATTGAATATTGCAATCTCATGAATTCATGAGTTGCATTTTCAACAATTGGAGATTTATAAAAATTGGAACATTTTAATGAGAAAATTGAATTATAGCATCAAGAAATTGTAATTTCCACATTTTCATCAATCAATTGATTACCATTCCAATAATTGCATATTTGCAATTTTAGGAACTTTTAATTCAAATTGCAACTACAAATTCACAATTTCAACAAGTAGATGATTGAGGAGAAATTCACAATCTTTTAAGGAAAAATGAAATTTCAATAGTTGATTGATTGTAATTTCAACTGCCAAGAATTTCAATTTCAACAATTAAAAAATTATTAAAAATGTTTTTTTTAATAAATTGCAATTTCAACTTTAGAAAAATTCAATTCTAACAAATAAAAATTTGAGAACATCAACAACTATATGATTTAGAAGATATTCACAATTAACCCTAACTCTTACCCCTCTTTCCCTCCCCTAATACCATGACCCCCCCTACTCCTCCCCTACCTCTCACCCCCCTCCTCCTCTCTCACTCACTCTCTCTCCCATACTCCTCCACCTACCCCTAACTCTTACCCCTCTCTCCCTCCCATAATACCTTGACCCCCCCTACTCCTCTCCCTACCTCTCACCCCACTCCTCTGTTAGGAACCCATGTCAACCATTCTATTTACTTTGTTAGTATATTGTTGTTGGACGCATATGCTTTGTAAGTCGTCCCGTAGTATTTGTTGATCCATAGTTTGTATTATTGTTGTTGGATGCATATGCTTTGTAATTCGTCCCGTAGTAATTGTTGATCCATAGTTTGTATTGGCCCATGGTTTGTATTGACACATGGTATTGAACCATGGTATTGGCGCCTAGACTTAGTATATAAGTTTGTGTTGAGACCAATGAAGATACCGTGAAGTTATTTGTATTGAGCTTGCTCAAAGGAGGTTGCCCCCTCGAAGTGGCCTGTGATCAATAAAAGCGATTCTGACTTCTGATATTTCTGTTATCTCGTGTATTTTCATTAATTAATTGTTGCAGATTCTTCACATCTGGTATCATAGCACTTTCTTGGGCTTGTTGGGTGGAATTTCTGCCAATTTTTTTTTTCGCATCTGTTGCAAGTTCAGATCTGGGAATAATCCCTATCCGCTTAACTATGGGAAGTACTTGGGCATAAGCCCTCAAACTCATTGTGAGGAGTACCACAGGAACCCCAAAGTAGTTGGCCCATTGAGAGGACCTGCCAGCGAAAAGGGCAACAACCCCTACCTGATTGACTAGTTCCCACCCGTGAGGTAAACCAAGAGCTGTCGTTTGTGGCAAAGCGGTTATCAGTTTTACCTGAGCCGTGGAGTGAGGGGTACTACCCCAATACGCAAGCCGTCAGACAGCATTGGCGGCCAAGTGAAACCCTTGAACTGTTAGGAAGCCGAACATACCTAGGGTCCATATCTATTTTCAGTTGAACTATTGCCGATCACTTCCGCGCCATTTCAGATCCAGCCGTTTCAGATCCATTCTGAAAGTCGTTCAAGATCCAGTCGTTTCAGATCCAGCCATATCTCTCTTGTTTTCACTATGTTTCCCTTGAAACTTCCCTGACACCCCTATAATCCCATTCTGCATCTTTCATTCCTGAGGACCCTATCCCAAATTCCACTTCCCAAAGCCAGAAATCCCACATTTGTCTATTTTAAAGGTTTGCCATAACTTCTTTAATTTTCACCCAATCGCCTTCAAATTTTGCCAGTGTGTTCATTCCCTATTTCTATTTCTTTGTCCATCTCTGACAAATTTTCCCATTCTTTCACCCCGCTTCTGAAATCCTCAGTTTTTGCTTCCCTATCCATTCAACAGTGTCCAAAACCTAGTCAAACCCCAATTACCCATCAGAGTTTTTACCAAATCCAAATTTCCCTTTACTAAATAGGGTTATGTTTGTGTTTTTATACCCATCCCCCCCCCCAAATAAAAATAAAAACTCATGGTTATGGTTGTCACTCGTGCCGGAGCAAAAACCATAGAAGAAGCACTTGCAACCATCCAAACCAAACTCCAAGATCTGGATGAAAATTTTCTCGGCCTCCATCTTGAGCATTCAGCCATGAACAACAAACGACAGTCTGAGTCTTCATCAGACAATGGGTTCTCTTCTTCCAGCAATTTCCGTGGTCCAAAGCTTGATTTTCCTCGCTTCAATGGTACTGATCCGACTAGATGGATCTATCGTGCAGAACAGTATTTCAGTTTGCATAATACTTTTTATGTCACCAAAGTTCCACTTGCATCATTTCATTTGGAACAGGAAGCTCTTCAATGGTACCGTTGGTACATCAAGGCTCATGAAGAGCCAAAATGGCCATATTTTTGGCATCTCCTTTTGCAACGATTTGGTCCTAGTGCTTTTGATGACTTCACAGGAGCACTCACTAAACTTCACCAAATTGGCACTGTGAGAGAGTATCAAACATAATTTGAGAAACTAGCCAATCACACAGAAGGATTGTCTAATGAATTCTACAGGAGTTGTTTCATCAGTGGTCTTAAGGATGAAATCCGCTCAGAGGTTAAAGTGTTCTGTCCCAACACAATGATGGAAGCCCTGGGGTTGGCTAAGTTGGTAGAAGACAAGATTGCATCCCAACAACGCTCCAAACCCACTTTTTTCCCCTTCCGAAATATGGGTTCTCAACGACCTCCCATTCCGCCAGCTCCTCGACCAACTCTTATCAAGCATTTGTCTGAAACAGAGATGCAGGCACGTAGAGAAAAAGGGCTTTGTTATAATTTTGATGAGAAATTCACTCAGGGACATAGATGTGTTCATCAAAATCTCTATCTCTTGGATATGGATTCTCCGCCTGCCTCTAAAATTGGTGAAGAAGCTCCAGATACAATGGATGATCATGTCGACATTTAGGAGCCGCTTATTAACCCCCCATATTAGGACGACAAACCAGAGATATCTCTCCATGCTTTATCCGGTGTCACCACCCCCCCAAACAATGCGGGTCAGGGGTTACTTCAAGAAACTTCCTCTTACAATACTCATTGATTCTGGTAGCACTCATAACAGAGGGTGGTTGACTGTGATACTTGCCTGGTCAACAAGGGTGAAACTACACTCCTTTCAGGACTGCTCGAACCCTTGCCCATCCCTACACAAATTTGGACAACTATTTCTATGGATTTCCTATAAACGCTTGTTGTTGCAGCAACACCCCCCCCCAAATTTTGTACATATTGGGGCCCCTCCTTTCATTTTTTGTAGAAAGTTTGCCTTAAGAAATCCATCCCAACTGTTATCTGTGTTTTTCAGCATAAAATCTTGTTTCCCAACTGAACATCTTGCCATAAACCTTTCCATTTTTCCCCCAAGGAACCAAAAGGGAACTTAGAATTTTTTCCCGACGTTTTGGAGTCTCTCGGGCTATCTCCCCGCAGTTGCGGAAGCCAAACGCATAAGCTTCTCGAAAAAATGACTTAGAATGTTTTGAGCGTGTTGCGGGACGTAAGAAGGAAGTTCTTCGGAGCCTTTCAGTCTTCTCTCCCGCAACGGCAGAAGTCTTTTACAAAGCACTCCCGAAAGAAGACTTAGAAAATTTCGATTGGAAAACGCGGAAACCATTGGGCAATCCTTCCCGAAACGGCGGAGTTCTTCGTTCAAACCTTCCGCAACCGCGGAAAGATTCCGGTTGTTCTCCCGAAACGGCGGGACTCATTCGCATTGAGCTCCCGAAAAGTCTTAGAAAATTTCATAAAAGAGAATTTGCGGAAAGATTCCGGTTGTTCTCCTGAAACGGCGAAAGAATTAAATGAAGCCCACCCGAAACGTGCGGGAGTCATCCGTCTACCTTCCCCGGGGGCGCTAAACGACTAATTTTTTGGCGAATTTCTTGAAGTCTCGAAAGTCGCGGAAGGCATTCGCCATATTCTTCTGCAACCGCGGAAACCTTCGCGGAACCATCCCGAAGAATCACCGAAACAAACTTTGCGAAACCTTCGAAGTAGCGGAGGCTAAGGACAAAAGCCTTCCGCGATTCTCACAAGCGCGGCCAATACTTAGATTTTTTCTCGAATTCGCGAGGACCTTTTGCGGAAGCGTTGGCGGAAGTCTTCTGAAACTGCGGGAGCCACTTACGAAAGCTTTCCGCAGTTTCGGGAGCCTTCACGTTTTCATCCCGAAGAGGCCGCCAAAAGAACTTAATCACGTCGCGGAAGCCTCTTGCGGAAGCAATTCACCACTCTCTCCCGAAACAGCGGAAGCTTCCGCGATATCCTCCCGAATGAGTTGAGCTTTGCGGAACGTTTTCTGTTCTGCGTCGCGGAGGCCTTTTGCGGGGGCCATTCGCCTTCGTTCCCCGAAACGGCGGGAGCGGTTCGCCAGTTTGTCCCGCAAGAGGCGGTCGCAGGCAAACCGAGGCGGCTCGATTTGATGCCGACATACTATGCATTCAAAACCGGTCTTAATACGCCACCAACCTTATTAAAGTCCCACACGTGTCTCATTTGTTTAAATATACGGTGGGGGCTCGAGCCAACATATCATTGTTTTCGATTGGAAAACGACGTGGAACGCCGTGCAAATCGCTCCAGCTCATCTCGCTCATCCGCGTTCACGGCCACCTCGTTCAACTATCCTCACGGTGCCAGGTAGGATTTTAACCTTGAAATTTGCCCCTTCTACACTTCCAATTGCTATTAGGTTGTCTTTTGTTTGAAAATGATGGGCATTGGTGGGGTTTTGACGGGAAAAAACGCCCGTCATGGGCGATTTTTGCCCGTCAAATACAGTTTGAATTGAGTTCTTCTCGTCATATAAAACAGAGACAGGATAAAACGTTTGTGGGTAGAGACAGCTAGTTTGGACGGTTAGACTTGTTCCATTTTCCTCCACGGGCCGCGTGCCTCGTTATTTCAAAAAACTGCCGAAGCCCCATGGACTTTTCATGTCCCCGGCCGAAAGCTCAAGACGTAAACCCCCAGGCCTTTTCGTAAACCTTAGTCCCAACGTGACCTCTACCCAATTCAAATCCTAGGACAGGCGCCATTGCCCCTGTTCAAACCTCCCATAGAGCACCTCGGCAAGTGCCATAAATAACAATAGCGTTCGAAGCCCTCGCCGAGTCGTAAATGTGAAAGTGGCTTCCCATTTCGTCGCAGGGTTATTTCACCCCAGATTTCCCCACCACTAGCCTTTTAAAAGCACAATGACGAAAGTTACCCTCCTCCCCAGAGCTAAACCGAAAGCAGGTTGCTTCCGCAACACGCTTATCCTTACAGGAGCATCCCAAACCGGCCCCTTTAAAGAATTAGGATGGCTAAAAATTTATAATTATGTTCCTGATAAAACGAAGATCACCATTTCTCTTAGGGCCAGCCCGAGAGCGGGTTGTTCCGCGACATACCTATCCTCTCGGGAGCATTCCAAATTCATCCCTTTAAAAGATTCAAATGTTTTAATTTGTATTTTAGATTGAAATGGTGTATTTTGCTTCCTAAACATACAGCTTCACATTGCTTTTTATCTCATTCACATATTAAAACAATGATGCTCTCTGTTAAAATATCACAGTATGTTGCTCAAGTTCATGATGACTTGTATATGGGTGCTATCAGGGATAAGTCAAGATGCCGAAAGCCGGTAAGAAGAAGGCTAAGATGACAGAAAAGAAGCATGCGCCACTTAAAACGGAGACCTCACTCCAGGATACTAGGTGCACCACTGGTGTTCCTCCAGAAATCAGATGGGGTGACATTTACAGAATGATCCGGGACCAAGAGATCCCAGATATGTTGCTAGAAGAAGGGCCAATTTATCTCAATATCAGAGCCTCAGGCATAACTAGAGCCGCTACCCGCCCTGAGCTGTTCCCCTGTGCTGAAGTGATCGGATGGATACTCCAGCATGCCGATGTTGAAGGGAGAGTGATAAATGACAGCAGCAAAGTGGCCATTGCCTCATTTCAACCCGCATATCTTGTGGCAGCCTACAAATTTCCCCGGGTCCAACAATCTCTGACTGATGAATGGCTGAGCCAGATGAACAACGTCGAGATGGCCAAGAAGCTACTGATGGCAGGCAAACATTTGAGAAAGAAAGGAAGTGATGAATATGACGTACAGAATCTGAGAGCTCCTTTCAGATTGATCGCTTTAATGCTATGCAGAATCTTCGGCATGCCCGATGGCACAGTGTATAAGATTTAGTGGGTCCCTATTATCCACTACGTGGCATTCAAGCGAACTGTGTTTGACTGGGCCACTCTCCTGTCAGATAGTTTGGCCTCGATGATAGTTGCTGCTAAAGAAGGACTAGCCTTGAAGAAGGCTGAATTTTTCATGTCCTCATATCTGATTGATTGTATTTTGGCCAAGATAGACTTCCCCAAATTGGGCTGCACATGGGATAAGGCCGCTACCCCCGGTCTATATCGTTTTTAGGATGTTGTGGGCTCAGAATTACAAGCCCAGTTACAAACTCATCTGTGAGGGGTTCATCATGCCCCTATATGAGAAGTTGTTCAAGGAGGATCCCAACTGCCTGTCAGAGAATGCTTTGGAAGTCCTTGAGAATTACGGGGATTTTTACTTTTCAGAGCAAGGCACCTACCTCAAAATGTTTGGAGGGACTAAGCCCCCATACATTTTGCCGCAATATGCCACGGATTATGTGGTCCTCAAAGAAGCAGTAAGACAACTCTTCCTGGATGGAATTGGAGCAATGCTCCACAAACAGCATAAGGCTTCCTTTCCCCCTATACCTTTCTGTATAGGTGCTTACAAGTTCTCGGGGGTTGCCTCGGCCGACGAATTTGTTCAAGAGCTGAAAGCCTTCCACTTCGGTGAGGTAATCTTCCACAGGAATGACAGAAAGGGAAGAGTTGCTGAGCACTGTAAGGAGATTTATGCTCACTTCGAGTACTCTCACTATCCTGATGTCGAGGAAGAAGCATTCAAAGGTATCAGCAACATGGCTGAGCTACGGGTCTATCGCCAAAGCACTGGAGCAAGCTCTAGCTCAACCAAGGCCCAGAAGACCAGCCAGCAGAAGGAGAAAGAAGCTGAGGATGCCCGAGCTCAGGAAGAGCTCAGATTAAGAGAAGAAGCCAGGTTACTCCAGGAAGCTGAGGAAGCCAAGCTGCAGCGGGAAGCAGAAGAAGCCAGGTGGCAGCAGGAAGCTGAAATGGCAAGAAGGCAGTAGGAAGCTGAAGTGGCAAGAATGCAGCAAGAAGCTAAAAATGAAAGCCTGCGGAAAGAGGCTGAGGAAGCCCAAAAGCAGAAAGAGGCTGAAGCTGAGCAAGCTGAGGCAGAAAGGAAGGCAGAATAAGAATTGAAAGCAAGGGAAGATGCTCAAGCCAGTGGGTTCGGTGTCCAAGACATGGATATAGACACATCTCAAGCAGGAGGCTCTGGTACCCAAAAGAAGGGCGTGGATCCAGCTCAGGAAGTCCGGACCCCACCTGCTGAAGAAGACATAGACATCATAAACCGACCAATTGTCCCGTACACGCCATCAGGAAAACATACGGTGTCCAGGTGGAATGAGTTTATCTACGACAAGAAGAGGAAAGCAATGGTCCTCAAATCAGAAGAGAGGGTCAAAAGTCCCTTCCATGAAGACATCGTTACCCACCGAGAGGTCACTGTAATGAAAAATACAGATAAGGATCCCTTTGCTATGGCATCCGCAGTTGTAGAAACAGCAAGAGCATCGCTGGACAATGTGGGTGTGATAGTTAGAGAAAAAAATTTGACAAAGAAGAGAGCTCGTTCGCTACAACAGACTGTGGCTAATGAGCAAGCCCAAAGGGATCTGGTAGTAAACAAGTATAATTGCCTATATGCTGAACATAAAGAGCTAACAGGTAAGTATAACCAGCTGGAAGAGGAAAAGGACCAACTGACACTCCAAATGATGATTGTGGAGGCAGAGAAGAATAGAGCGGAAGATAAAGCATCCCAGCTAGAAGCAAACAAGCGGACATTAGCCGAGCAGTTAGAGCAAGCCGAGGGTAGAACAATGGACATGTCTCCCTTCCATGAGCTGTCATGCAACATCCTGAAGCAGGTGTATGACACTCAGGAGCTAATCACTGATGAGGTTTGCAAGCTCAAGGCCATGGTGGTCAGGTTAAAAGAAATTAATGCGGAAGCTCATAGGCTCAAAGCAAAGAATACCCGTGTCAAGGAAAATATCATCAGTTAGATGGCGTGGAGAGAAGGAAAAGGGGGTTTCCCCACGCACCTCCCATTTAAATCTGTGGACAGTTTTAATGAGGACATAGCCCTTTTGGAGTTTGGCAGGAACTGTGCCAGTAAGCTGATAACCAGTGTGCAAAGAACAACAGATAAAATTAGCAATCTGTACCAAAGGCTCCAAGGGGTACATGACAAATGCACATTGAGTTTCCCTCAGACCCTGGAGGACTTTCCGGAAAAGGAGCAGCGTTTGTCTCAGCTAAAGGAAGAGCTAGGCGTTCAAACGGAGTATGTGAAAAGGATTGATGTTCTGGCTATTGATGACCTCCAACATTATGTTGGATTGTCATCCCTCCACAACCATCTGCTGAAGGAAGTGCATCAAGCTGCAGTAGTAGAAGTTCAAAGCATTAAAGCAGAGCTCGGGAAGAATGTAACTTCTCAGAAAATCTTGTTTCCTGCTGCAGCAAACATAGTCATAAGGGACACAGGTGTGTGGTATAGCTACATAGCGGAAGAGGAAAAGAAAGCTGCAGCAGTAGCAGGAGCATCAGCAGATCCAGTATCCTCTCTCCCAGCAGCCACTCCAGCAACAGCAGTGGGCTCGATTCCCTCTTCCCCGGCAGTGGCAGATAGTCTGGCCAGCTCAATCCCTTCTTCCCAAGTAGAAGCAGCATCAACAATAGGCTCGAGTGTCTCTTCCCAGGCAGCGTCAGCAGCAATTAACTTGGGCGATCCTCTGCCAGCAGAAGCTCACGCACAGGATTGAAATCGTTGATTTCAAAGCATTATTTCTGTTATTTTGTATTTGACTCTCAAATGTGTAAAGCGGGTAAACTGTGGGACAGCTGTCCCTATTTTCTTTTAAATAATTTCTGTAAATGAGAGGGAATCTTATTTTTGTCTATTTTAGGAGAGAATTTTCTGTAGATGACAAGTGGAAGGTGCTAGGTGGCAGCCCAAAGGGCAGATTTGTAATTATAAATAGAAGCTAGGAAGAATAGAACAGGACTTTTGGCAGGGAAGGAAATTTTGAAACCTTTACGAGCTATCTTGTATCGTTTCTGTAAAATTGAATTTTCTAATAAAAGCCACGGGAGATGGACGCTTTGCATGGGATGTTGGACGGATGTATGTTGGACTATTCTAATGACTGTTGTTCTGTAATGTGAGATCATTCTTACCATTTGAACTATTTCTTTGTATCAATGATTTTTGCTCCTTCCTGTGCATGCGATTTTCTCTATTCTGTGAACAATGAATGCGTTTCATAGTGAATCAGGAACTACCTGCTGATATATTTACCATTGCTGTAGAATTCTCTTTTAGATTAAACAGCTAACTGTTCTTTCTTCAAGATAATTCGTATGGCTCATTGTTCATGCCTTTAATTTGCTCCTTGCAAGGATCTTTAAATTTAATTTCAGTTTGCTTACATTTAGATCTGTTTCTGCGTTCTTGCTATTTAGATTAGATATTTTCACTTCTTTTTCTGTTTCGTGAGCATAGATGCGTTTTACCTCAAACTAGAAGCTATCTTCTAAGATCCTTCTATCTGGCTGTAGCTTTACCTGTAAGAATTGACAGCTACCTGTTCTTTCTTTATGTTATCTGTTACAGACCATTGCTCATCCTTGAAACGTGTTCCCTGCAAGGATAGGTAGATTTATTTCACTTTCTAGACTTAGATCTGTTTTAGTTGCATCTAGATCAAATATTACTAGGCATTTGCATATCATTTAAAAGACATAAAATCCAAAAAGAAAGGTGGATCGGGCCATAACCGGTAGAATCGGAATTAAACTCCAAAACCACGGTTGCCGGAACCGTTAACCGGACGGATTCCCTACACCAAACGGGAGATAGTCTAATTGGGACCATCTCTCGGGGAGAATCCCTTTCTGATTGATGCTACGATATCTGAGGCATCAACAACGCTCCAATGGTACAATACCACGTCTAAAAGGACATCATATGAAGTAGTCTATGGACAGGCACCGCCAATTCTTCTTCCATACACCCTTAGCAGCTCCCCAGTTCAGACAATTGACTCGGTTCTTCGAAACCGCGATCAGATTCTTCTCATTCTACAGGACAATATTCACATGGCAAAAATTCGATTGAAACAACAAGTCGATCAGCACCATTCAGAGCGCACTTTTCACGCAACTGATATGGTTATTCTTCTTCTACAAGTAATCCTCCTGAAACTCAAAAGGCGGCAGTGGCCCGGAATGCAACCCGAGGATGCTACAGGGGAACCACTCCTTCAAATTATGCATGCACTCATTTTATAAGACATGTTATATACCCCTACATTTACATCCCTCCCTCCCTACATGTTCATCCCTCTCTCTCCTTTCCTCCCTTTCCTCCCTCCCTCCCTTTCCTCCCTCTCTCCCTCTCTGCTTTCCTCCCTCCCTCAGTACATGGTTTGACATGGCTTAATAATAAAGTATATATTTGTTTATTGTTTATGGATCACACACTATTTATGGTAAGTATGAACTATGAAAAGTGGCAATGATAATATACTATTTTTTAATTATATGTAATTATTACATATCATATAAAATTGAAAATTGAAAATTTTAAATGAGCATAGATCCAAAATAAAGTAGAAAATTTTAAATGAGCATAGATCCATCTACTTAGAGGGAAAGAAATTTGATAGAAATATACATAAATGTATTTATAAAATAAATTAAAACTTTAATTAATAATGAAATATATGATGTAAACGAAGAAATCGGGCTCCAAGAAACTGTTGGAAGAAATACGTTGATTTCTATACAGAGGATTATGGTGGCTTCGCAGATGCCGGATGCTCAGCACAATTAGCAGAGCAGATCCAGGCTCGTGATTGGTTCGCTCTCCTTTAACTCAGACTGGAGACTCCTTTTCTCGGTCAGGATTCTTTGGTTTATCGGGCGATGGTGGTCATTAACTCTGGCAGAGAGCACTAATTTTAGGGATCGAACTATGGCTGGGATTCTGAAGTAGAAGTTCAAATACCCTGACGTGGTCTGGGCTGTAACTGTGAACCGGGTCGCAGTCTTGCTGTTTGATGCAGAGTAGCCATTGCTCCTGTCATATGGGCGCGTGTTTGGGATCCGGATCTGATTTGAAGTGGCTCATGGAGGGGTGGACTGTCTGTGCATAAACCCTGCGGCTGGGTGTTGGGATCCGAGGGATTCGGTGTGTACGGTGGATAGGGGACTGGGCCCTATCTGGGTTTCTGACTGCTCGGTCGGGGTCCGGCTTTGCCTGTCCTGAGGGAACCGCTGGAGTGGTATGGGGAGCGGATATGAGCAGGAGGTGGACTACACCTCGGGTGGGGATTGTGACATAGGGATATTTGATCTTGGAGCAAAAAATTCAGCGGATTATGGGTCGGGGGCTTTGACTAGCCCTTTCTTGTCTGGCAGGGGGACCGGGGATCTACCTGGGTCCGCGGGAGCGATGGATTCGCCGGTCAGCTCTCTTGGGCTGGAGGGTTTCGTGGAGGATTTAGCAAACTTTCGGTCTTCTGCTAGCATTAAGGACAGGCCAGATTTGGCGGGTCTCCTGGGGCGGACGCTGCAACCCCAACTGGGGTCTTATACAAATTTTCCTATTCTTTCGGAAGGCCGTGATTACATGCGGTCGGGTGGCGGACCAGCTTCTCTCTCTTTCGGAAATCTGCTTCAGTCAGTGGAACTCCGTGATGTGGAGGTACGGGGACCGGCCAGTGGTGGTCAGGGAAACAAAACTGGTGCATCTGCTGCGGTGGCATCTGGGGTGGGAGTACTCCTACCTGATGATGAACCTTTGATTCCTCGTGCAAGGGTTCCTGCACCGGTGGCAAAACATTCTACAAACAAGGTCAAGGAACGGAGAAGGAAGGACAAACTGGTGTTGGGTGTGGATGTCTCGATGGAGGAAGCGGAGGAATTCTCCCACATAGCTGTGGTTGGACATGCCCGTGGAAAGAGGCTCGGGCGGGGTTTCCTACAGCGATGGGCGGCCGAGAATTGGAAGGATCTGGTGGCTGCTGCACCGGAGATTAGGGTACTGACGAAGGGTTGGTTCTCCTTTATAATGGCAAATATTGGAGAGGTTGAAGCTGTTTTAGGCCGACATTGGACGATGCTGGGCGTCCCCATTGTGCTGAAACGATGGTCGCCTTTCTTTGACTCCAAGACTGAAAGAATCGACCGTGAACCGATTTGGGTGAAGCTACCAGGGCTCCCCATGCATCTCTGGAATGAATCACGATTTGCTGCCATTGGGAATTTCCTTGGCGAATACATATGCGCTGACCATTCCCATACTGCAACAGGTAATTATTCGGTGGCTAAGATCTTGGTCAAAATCGATCTTAGGTTGGGGCTATCGGCTGAGATCTCCGTTCAGACAAAGGATGGGGATTTCACACAGATCTTGGACTCTGTGGGGGTGCCGTTTCGTTGCCACCGATGTCACGCTATTGGACACCTGGTAGCAGGGTGCACGCTACCATTTCGGGGTAGAAAACCGCCGGTTGCTCCTGTAGCAGAGGTTAGGATTGATACTGCGCAGAAGGGGAGTCCACTGATGGCAGGGGATCATGAATTTGTGACTACTATTGCCACTGGGGCTGTCGTATCAATGCAACCTGAGGCATCGTGTGGCATACCGGGTTCCGGGACACCCTTGTCTACTGTGGAGAACGTGGGCTGGGATAATATTCAGAGCTTGAAGATGGATGGAGTGGGGACTGCATTGGGCTCCACGACAGCCTTAACTCGAGCAGCCTCCAGAAAGATTCCTGAACAGATCTCTCGTCGGGGCTCATCTCCCCCGGGTAAGTCTCAACATTACTCTTCTAATGATCCTCTTTTTTCTGTCTCCACTGATTTGGGGGGGGTATGTTTAAAGTCACATTCTCCTGACTGCCCTGTATCACCTTGCACAGTAGCGCCTTGTGTAATACCTGTCACAAATTGTGCTTACACGCCACCTCTAGTATCCACTCTACCCTCTCCCAATTCTGTGGGTCGTAGTATCCGGTATGCTCTTAGAAATAGGGTGATCTCTGCTGATGGATCGGGGGGTAGGGGACTTCCTGAATTGGCTGCAAATACTATGGGGAAAGGTCGGGGACGGAAATCTCACCTGTCCAAAGCACAAGATCGAGCAAAAGTTGATTTGGTAATGGGCACTCAATCCTCTATTGAATGGGCACTTAGAGCTGCGAAAACCCTGGAAGGGGGTTTTATATGAAACTTTTGTCATTCAACTGTCGTGGGTTGGCGAGTCCCATTAAAAAATCGTCTCTTCGGAGGTTGGTGGATATTAATCAACCTGATATATTACTACTACAAGAAACACTGGGCGGCAGTGTGGAGGTGGTTCGGATATTGGAAACTTTGCTACCTGGCTGGAAGTTTGTGGGTGTGGATGCTCGTGGTCGCTCTGGAGGGCTGGCAACGGGGTGGAAGGTGAAAAATTGCAGATATGATAGCTCTTGGGGTATCTCTTCTGGTATTGGTTTGGAAGTATGGGATGCTGAGATTGGCAGGATGATAACGATTCTCAATATCTATGGACCCTATCTTAATAGGGCTGGATTCTGGGACTCCTTGCTAAGCATGGATCTCTTTGACGGAAGGGATGTGATCTTGGGTGGAGATCTCAATCTATCCCTGGGGTCATCTGAAGTTTGGGGGCCTCGTGCTGCTCCGGATCCATTAGCTAACTTTTTCATACAAGCTTTTGCTGGAAAGGATCTACTTGACATACAGCCTACCAGGTTAACCCCGACGTGGAGGAATAAGAGAGCAGGGGATCAAAGGGTGGCTAAAAGACTGGATAGGTTTCTGGTGGCAGATGTGTTGGCACTGGGGGTTGATGTTGTAAAGCAATGGGTTGGGTCAGGGGGGGTCTCTGACCATTGTCCCATACTACTGGAATTAAGAGGCAGTCGTAACAAACCTCCTAAGTTCAATCCTAGCTGGTTGAAGGAGGAGGATTACCTGAAATTAGTTCAGCAACAGTGGGTTCATCGACCTTTGGAGTCACTGGAACATGCGGGCGCTCACTTTCAACTCAATCTCAAGCGTATAAAAGAGGCCACGATAATCTGGGCATCTGATAAAAGGGTAAAAGATGATCAGATTCTGAGGGATGCTGAGCTGAATATTGATAGACTACTACTTTGTCGGGGTATGGGATATCTGGATGAAAAGCAGAAAGGTGAGCTGCTGGACTGGGAGAGCAGAAGAAATGTGTTACTGTGTGAGCGTGAAGAGATGTGGCGCATGAAAAGCAGGGCGATTTGGCTACAGTGCGGGGATGAGAATACAAAATTCTTTCAAGCATATGCAAAGGGAAGAAAATTCACTAACTCAATCTGGGAACTATCTTCATCTGAAGGGGAACGGGTCTCCAGCTTTGATGGCTTGGCTGAGATGGGTGTCCGACACTTCGAAGAATTATTCACCGCTCAACCTGGGGCCTCCATAGCTGAGGTTATTAGGATGTCTCAGCTTTTCCCACGTTTTGTGGGGGAGGATGAGAACAGACTATTGATGGAGGAGGTGCAATCGATTGAGCTCTTGCAGGTTATGCAATCTTTCCAGAAAGATAAAATCCCGGGGCCTGATGGCTGGCCAATTGAATTTTACTTGGGATTCTTTGACTGTTTTGGGGAGGAATTATTGACTGTGGTGGAAGAATCTAGAAAGGCTGGATTTGTACATGGTCCCTTTAACTCGACTTTTATTGCTCTCATTCCCAAAACAGACAAGCCTGATCGATTTGATGAATTCAGACCTATTTCACTGTGCAATTGCATATATAAGATCATATCAAAGGTTATGGCTAGGAGACTTAAAAATATCCTGTCTCAGCATATCTCATGTGAACAATTTGGATTCTTGGAAGGTCGACAAATTCACGAGGCCATTGGTGTAGCACAAGAAGGTTTACATACCCTGAAGGTTCAGAAGCAAAAGGGTGCAGTGATAAAGATTGACCTCTCTAAAGCTTTCGACCGGGTGAGTTGGCTTTATATCCGGATGCTTCTTACACATCTGGGCTTCTGCTATGAATTTGTTCGATGGATTATGGCATGCATCACCACGGTGAGTTTTGCTGTATTGATCAATGGTTCGGCTAGCACATTCTTCCATGCAGGCAGGGGGCTACGACAAGGCTGCCCACTATCAACGCTGTTATTTCTCCTTGTTGCAGAAGGCCTCAGTCGTTTTATCCTGAAAGCAAAGGCTGATGGCTCCTTTCGTGGCATCTCCATTACTCAGGTAATGTATATCACACATCTCCTATTTGTTGACGATATTCTTATATTTTGTGATGGCTCGCAACAGGCTATTGATAAGGTGGTCGAAGGACTCAATCTACTGCAAGTCGCCGCGGGCATGCTTGTGAATACTGATAAATCAACTATCTCATGCTCGCAATTAAATGAGCAGGAGATCCACCGACTGGCCATCAGACTTCCCTATAGGATTATGGATATTGATGATGGCTTAAAGTACCTTGGATTTCGCTTAAAACCCAATGCATATCATAAGGCTGATTGGCACTGGCTAATTGCTAAATTGGAGCAGAGACTACATGGATGGAGTCAAAAATGGCTCTCGCGGGCTGGGAGATTGATTCTGGTTAAATCAGTTTTGGAAGCAATACCGGTTTACTGGATGTCACTTGCTTGGATTCCCAGAGGCGTCTTGGAGCAGATCCGTCGGTTGGTTTTTGCCTTCCTTTGGAAGGGTAAGGGAGTGAATCGAGCCTTGGTATGGGTTAGATGGGATTTGATTGCGATCCCCAAAGCACTGGGTGGCTGGGGCTTAAAGAATATCTTCCTATTTGCCAAAGCTTTGGGGGATAAGGTGGCCTGGCGAATCATCCATACCCGGAGCCTCTGGACTAAGGTGGTATACCACAAATATATTTCTCCCTTAACCCTACTTGAATGGATTAGGCTGGGAAATAAGACGAGGGCAAATTGCTCTGTGGTATGGAAAGCGGTGGTTCAGCATTTCCAGCTGGTGGGATCGGGATTAGTGTGGCGAATTGGGAATGGGCAATTTCTCCGTATTGGACTGGATCCTTGGGTAGGATGCAGGGGGGGACATGTCCTGCCTGTGGACTTAAGGAACTTTCTGGCAGCTAGGGGATGTCTGTTCTTAGCTGATATTGCACAACCGGGCTTATCCACTCTTATGCACCAGGGATGGACCTCTGCCCAGCGACTTGAGGTTCCTGAGAATCTGATCGGGGTTTGGGAGGACTACATTCGGACCTTAAGATTCACACATATTCGGCTGACGGATAGGCCTGATGAACTTATTTGGGATCACCATCCCTCGGGACGATACACACCTAAACTTGGATACATTCAGCTTAATTTGGAGGTGCAAAATCGGGCTTTGGTGTGGTGGTGGAAAAACCTGTGGAAACTAAAATGCCCTGGAAAAGCCCAACTACTCTTTTGGGCGATTTTAGAACATAAGGCTCCTACATGGGATACTCTGAAAAGACGATTTCTACAGGGCCCGGGCTTTTGCCCACTATGTAGGGAGGCGGACGAGACTCTATCACACTTATTTGTCCACTGCCGATTCACACAGACGGTATGGACACAAATTTGCAACTACTTGGATATCAACACGCGTTGGTGGGGCGAAAATGTAGATGAGGCATTCAAAGATTGGTGGACTGAACAACAGACTTCTACCATCTGTGCGGTCCCATGCATTTTTGCCTGGGGTATATGGATCACGCGCAACAAGATTATATTCCAGGATTGTAGAGTCCCGATGGAGCAGGTAGTGGCTCAAGCTGTGGCCATCATTATTCATTACAAGTCTGCCACTAAACCCGATTAGAACTCGTCCAGTGATCGCTGAAACGATTGATACTACATTACCGTGGGCTTTCTTCGATGGCGCATCTATGGATCAATGGGTGTGCGGTGGGGGGATCGTATTACACTTATCTGATTCACATTACTTCCACATAGCGGCTGGATTGGGGAGCGGTACAAACAACTATGCTGAAATCATGTCGCTTAGACTGTTGCTGATTTTTGCACTTGAACAGGGTTGTCGTACATTACAGATTTTTGGAGACTCACTGATTGTTATTGATTGGGCCAATGAGCATACCCGCTGTAATGTGATGTTTCTCTCACCTATACTGGAAGATGTTTTACGATTAAAGCAGAATTTTAATCTTATAACATTTACACATGTTTACAGGGAGAGAAATGGCATGGCAGACTTTCTTTCCAAAGAAGCTACTCAACAACGTCTTGATCTCGGCACTTGGAGAATTACATTATATAACACTGCTACATCCTACAGTTATTACCATATGCCCTTCAACGTGGCATTGGAGGACAGGTTGGGCGATTGATTGGTTCTTGTTGATCAGCATTCACTACAGTTTCTGTTTTGGCTTAGGCAAGACAATCAAGGCACAGATATGGGATACAGCTGGCCAAGAGAGGTATCGGGCAATCACAAGTGCTTATTACAGAGGTGCTGTGGGAGACTTGTTGGTGTATGATATTACAAAGAATGCTACTTTTGATAATGTGAAGCGGTGGCTCAGGGCATTGAGAGACCATGCAGATTCAAACATTGTTATCATGTTGGTTGGCAATAAATCTGACTTGAACCATACGAGGGCTGTGTCAATAGATGATGCACAGGATTTTGCTGAAAAAGAGGGCCTTTCTTTCATGGAAACATCTGCATTGGAGTCTACAAATGTTGAAAAATCTTTTCAGTCATTTCTTACTGAAATCTATCAGATTGTTAGAAGGAAATCGCTTGCAGCAGAGGAGGCATCCTCTGCTGTGCCTAATCAGGGAACTCCAATTAATGTGGGTGATGTTGAAACAAGTGCAAACAAGAAGTTGCTGCGTTTAAGTTTCTATTTTATTTAAGTATGGTGGTATTTCATTGGTCTATATGGCTTTGATGGAACTGTGATGGAGCATTAACTTGCTTACATCTGTTCTGTATGGTGCTTTAGGGCAGATGACTGAGTATACGTTTTGAAGTTACTATTGAAATTTGTAACCGGCTATTGGTGTGCTGTTATGGACAGCATTTATTTTGAGATTGTTTGGGTCTCATAGACCTGTAAGATACTTGAACAGCAATATGTGACAATGTAGGGATCACTATGATTCTATTACATGTGCAGAATGTAATTTTTTTCAATCTATTGAAATAAAATTACGAATTTTTCCATGGGAAAAAAAAAGAAATATATGATGACGATGAGTCTACTAAGATTCAATTTTTTTAAGAGAAGCCTTCCTAAATAATCATAATTGTGATGATTTAAAAGGTCAAAGTCAGCAAACCAACAATGGATATTTTTAATAACTACAAATTTCCAATTGATATTCTTTTAATTTTAATGCAAAATGTTATTTCAGAAATCTAGAAACACAATTTCAACAACCATGGAATTATAAAAAAAAATGCATTTTTTTATGAGAAATGTGAATAATAGCATCTAGAAATTGCAATTTCAACAATTAATTGAATTATCCACATAAGCCATAATTTATAATGATCTTATATCTATAATTCATATCAATAACAACATACTCAACCCAATAAAAAACTGAACATAATAAATTCATAAAAACCTACACCTACATCAAATTGAAATTGATTGTGAATCCAGTGACTAATAATTATTGGAGTTGCAACAATTGGAGAGTTGTAAAATTTGCAATTTTAGCATCCAAAAATTGCACTTTGAACAATTAGTTATTAATTGATTGCAAATGAGATACCTACATATTGTGATTGAAACTGCAATTTTGGCACTTCAACTTCAAAATTGCAATTGTTAATTATAAAAATTGTAATTTTTTATCAAAAATTTCAACTACACTGTAAACAATTAATTGATTGCAATTTTGATAATTACATTTGCAATTTCATGACTTCTTTTTCTTTTAAATTTAAATTGCAATTTTGACATTTGGATAATTGCAAATTCAAGAATTTTAAGTACAAATTTGCAAATCATATATTTTTTAATAAAAAAATGTTATTTCAGCAATCAAAAAATGCAATTTCAATAACCATAGATTTATGAAAGAGTTGCAAATTTTTAATGAGAAATTGGAATAATAGCATCTAAAAATTGCGATTTCAACAAGTAATTGATTGTAGTTTAGATAATTGTATATTGCAATTTTAGAAATTTTGTATTCAAGTTGAATTTCAATTTCAGAGGGATGCAAATTCACAAATTCAACTATAAAAGAATTTATGAGAAATTGCAGTTCCGATAACTACAAGCTTGAAATTTCAACCAGTTATATGATTGAGGAGAAAGTTGCAATTTTAGCATCCAAAAATTGCAATTTCAACAATTAATGGTAATTTGGGCACTTCCAAACTACAAATTCACAATTTCAAGAAGTATATACTAAGGAATGAATTCACATTTTTAATGAAAAAAATCATTAACAAAGAACTCCAATTTCAACAATTTAAGAGTTGTAACAATTGCAATTTTAGTATCTAAATTTTACAATTTCAATAATTAATTGATTGTAATTCATGAGATTCCATATTCCAATCTCATGATTTCAAGAGTTGCAATTTCAACAATTCTAAAAATATAAAAATTGGAACTTTTTAGTAAGAAAGTGGAATTATAGCATTAAGAAATTGCAATTTCCACAATTTCAACAACTAATTGATCACCATTCCAATAATTGCCTATTTGCAATTTTAGAAACTTTTAATTCAAAATGCAGCTACAAATTCGCAAATTTAGCAAGTAGGGGATTCAAGAGTAATTCAGATTTCAATAGTTGGTTGATTGTAATTTCAACAATCAAGAATTTTCATATTGATCATTATTTAAGACTCTAAAACTCTATGAAAACATTTGCAATAAAATAAAAAAACATTATAACATATAAATAAGTCAAAATACTTTGTTGCAACCTGAATTATTATAATCTACATATTTATAGATTAAACATATTTATTCATTGATTGATTGCAATTTTGATAATTATATTTGCAATTTCATGGTGTTTTTCTTTTGAATTTTATATTGCAATTTTGACAATTGAATAATTACCAATTCTAATAACTACAAATTTGCAATTCATATCCTTTTAATTTTAATGAAAAATGTTATATCAACAATCTAGAAAAGCAATTTCAACAACCATGTAATTATAAAAGAATTGCAACTTTGGAATGAGACATTGGAATAACAGCATCTAGAAATTGCAATTTCAACAATTAATTGAATGTAATTTTTATATCTGTATATCACAATTTTAGAAATTTTGTGAGAAATTATTTCTAGCAATTCACAAATTCAACAATAAAAGCATTGATAAGAAAGTTGCAATTTCAACAATTATCATATGAAATTTTAAACTAGTTATATGATTGATAATAGGCCTTATGATTCTGACAATATACAAATTCAACAATAAAAGAATTGAGGAGAAATTGCAATTTCAACATCTACAAAATTGAAATTTCAACTAGTTATATGATTGAGAAGAAAGTTGCAATTTTTTAACAAAAGTCAAATAGTAGCTTGGACTCTTACTGCACACACTGGTAAGCGTTGTAGGGGTTGGATTTCCTAAGGGAATTATGGATCAGTTAAGGGAATTCCTTCCTTGTGTTGTGTGGAGTATTTGAAAGGAGTGCCATGGCTATGGAGGCTAAGTGAAGGTTCCTATAGAAGCTTTCGATGATCATTTGGCTGAGCATTGAGAGCATATGGGTTTTGGGCTGAGAGAAAATCATATAGGTTTCTTTTCCCAGGTGGCCTCATATCTTGTCTCAGGGGCAATATCAGAGGTTGATACCTATGATTGGATGGAATGTTGCCCCTACATAGTCAGTTTCTTGGACCAATTTTCATTGAAGATAAGTATTCATTGTTATTGTGTTTATGCAATGTTTATCCTTCCTTCTAAAATGAATGTGACGATATGCATGTGTGTTTATGGGTTTGTTTATTCTATTATGTTTTTATGTTTTAATCTCGTGTGCATGCATTTGTATATCATATTTCCCATGGAGGCTAGGTTATAGGAAGGGTACCATTAGGGATGAGTATCTAAGTCACATCAACCAAGAACTACAATTTCAACAATTGAAGAGTTATAACAATTGCAATTTTAGCATACAAAGATGACAATTTCAACAATTAATGAGAAAATGGAATTATAGCATCAAGAAATTCTAATTTCCACAATTTCAGTAATCAATTGATATAATATATTTATAAAAATAACATAAAAACATAACTTTAAATCATTTCATCATCATTAATTTGAAATTAAATCACAAAATTTTAATTTTTCATTAAAAACCTAATAAATGGACCAAAAGTTACATAAAAGCATAGCTTTAAAACCTCTTATTATAATCCTATATATAACATCATATTTTAAGTTTTTAACACAAAATTAATGAAACCTTTAATGAATTTCATATAAAATATTGTCAAATTTGATTAACTTATCATTATAGTATTAATCAAAACATATATCCTAGATTAAATTAAAAATACAAACTATAACATTCGTTAGTTGATTGCATTTCAGATAAATTAATAAATAATAAGGAAGGGAGTAGTGGTACTTACCTCATGTATGACTCACAACACTTTAATTCTTCTTCACAACACATGATCGACTTTTCTTATTATATGCAATTGAGTTTAAAAGGAATTCGGGTTGAATATACCATCTGTTGTTGTTGCATCTACCATGAATGCATTCACCTTCCATTCCAACATACCCATGAGTATTTTAAGAAGTATTGATTCCATCCATTTAGAAATATCAAAGGTCATGGATCTAGACATGAGAATCGATGCCACAAGAACACCATTATGTTGGGAATCAAATGCCAACAGTGTATAAATTTGGAATTGCATACAAATAAGCATGATATTAGTTACATGCTTAGATAATATTATAAATAACAAATGATCTAGTGAAAAAATAGTATGTGATGTATATGCTTTTTTTAAAGTGATTTGTTCCAAATGTAGAGTCCAATGCTAATATTTTTTTTTCCTCGAAAAAAAAGCGTAATTTTATTTCATCTTGCGAGTACAAAATTACATGGATCTACAACACTCTTGAAGAGTGTCTATGCTGCAAAGCAGTACCGAAAAATGAATAGAGACTACAAGCTTTTCAGCTTCATACACAATAACAACATAATTACAGAGGAAAACTCAGAAAATAAACTACAGCTAAAAACCTTAATCCGGGCAACCATGATGGCGCTACATAGAACCAACAACAATATGCCGAAGATGTAAGGATAAAGAAACAGGGAGAAAAATGTTTCCAGAAACCCCAGAAAAAATGCAGATCCATTAGCATCTGCAAATCAACACCCCAGAAAACACTGACAGAAGGCCTCTCCTCGGCCGCCCAAGAGAGAACACCACCGAGAGGAGCAAGCAGTCGTCGTGCAGCCATGCCCGCCATCTCAGGGTCACTGTAACCCCCGCGCGTCCTCCTCTGCGGAACCACCGTCCACACAGAAACCCGCCATCCATCAACGAATCAAGGACAAGGACCCCCCCTGCGCGTCCTCCTCTGCGGATCCGCCTTCACCATAGAGGAAACTGGAGCTCGTAGCTCGACAGTCCTCGCAGCCGCCGGTGAAAACCCTCAGAAAAATCCATCCCCAGAGCTGCATCCTAATTTGCAGAAGCCACCGTCACCGCCACTGGGAAGCCGCAGGAACCAGCTACCCAATGGGTCGCCACGCCAAGTCGCCGCCATTCATTCCAAAGCGGAAGAAAACCCTGAGTCGACCATTGACAGGAAGCGTAACTCAGGGAAGAAAGGGGAAGGCGGCCATGGAAGGAGCCATGGCCGCCAAAAACTTCTTCGAAGGCCGACGATCAAAACCCTAGTTGCAGAGCTAGGTTTTTCGATGAAGCCATGTTCCAATTTTGAACTCGTCTGAGTCCAATGCTAATATACTATCATGGCCATGATATTTTCTCGTCCATTCCGGTTGTAGTGATTGTTGAATGCCTAAAATGAAGGGAGTGTGTCCCTCATCATCTATGGAATTGTCAAACTCTGAGTAGTAGAATATTTTATCAAGATTTGTAGCTTGCCATATACACACACTTTGAGCACCATTCTTTTCAAACATATATTGGGCATGTTTCAATCTCCTCTCTATATTGCCAATGCCATCACGAGTAAGAAAATCATTTTGATCAAACTAAACTTTAGATGATGTTACTTTTACATGCACTAGTTCACGATGCTTGTGATGTACACATTCCACTGACATTCCCAACAAAAAACATCTTTCAACCGATTGAAGTAGTTTCTTGTTAATATGTGGTGCATGAAATTCCCTTGTACCTACAAAGTCACCAACGTCTTGTACATGGAAAAGTTTACCTATAATATCTATATGATTCATCTCACTATAAGTGATCAGGGCATGTTTTGGTGTCTTATTGGGTATGTGAACACTAAAATGACACGTGCAACCACGTCTTAAATACTTACAACCTGGATGACTCCATGTACCCATTTTAGGAAATTTTGATATATCATAAGGCAATGCATCAATCTCTCGATAGTCCTCTAACCCATATGAACTCCAAAACCTGTAAGCAACGACAAAATACTAACACACTAAAATTTGAATTTAAAACAAAATTAATGTAAGAAAAAGAAAGTAGCAACAAAGCACTTACACTATATATTCCAAAGGGGTGTTGATTCTACACTTTTGATTTCCAACATGTTTATTTCTTGTTTTGATTTCCTGCTAAAACTTTTTTGAAAGCTCGTTGGATACAATAACCTTTTTCTTTCCCTGATAATGAACTAATTATATCTATTTGATTTGATCCAAGCAACATTGTTACCTCCAATCATACTCTAGTGCAAATCAAAAGAAGAAAAGTTTGTTTTTTCGGGATCCTACACTACAAGAGCTAGTAGTTGTTGCCATTTTGAACACATCTACAAGGGGTAGATTATGAGTTAGTTCTAGGTTTGTAAAATGGAATATGTAATAGTATTAAACCTAATTTTCTTCTCCTTGTACAATAATTAAATGATAATTGTGTTTAGATGGGACATATGATAATATTTTTCAATGAGGGAAAAATCACTTTTATTCTATGACTTTATCTATTTATGGAACCATAGGAGTTTTGAAATGGCATAAACCTTCTTACATAGTAAAGCATCAACCCGTTCTTCCTCCCATTTTTGACAAATAGAGACAAATTTTTGAGGCACAAACACCAAGAAGATTGATGCACCCTCTCACTATGATGAAAACCAAAAGTAAATCTTTATTGAGGAAGAAAATGAACTTGATATATACCCCTACATTTACATCCCTCCC
The DNA here is from genome assembly GCA_027924585.1 of Larix kaempferi. Taxonomy (NCBI): domain Eukaryota; kingdom Viridiplantae; phylum Streptophyta; class Pinopsida; order Pinales; family Pinaceae; genus Larix; species Larix kaempferi. Next base: position 4,728,406 of record BSBM01000751.1, on the reverse strand, counting down.
TCCCTACATCTTCATCCCTCTCTCTCCTTTCCTCCCTCCCTCAGTACATGGTTTGACATGGCTTAATAATAAAGTATATATTTGTTTATTGTTTATGGATCACACACTATTTATGGTAAGTATGAACTATAAAAAGTGGCAATGATAATATACTATTTTTTAATTATATGTAATTATTACATATCATATAAAATTGAAAATTGAAAATTTTAAATGAGCATAGATCCAAAATAAAATAGAAAATTTTAAATGAGCATAGATCCATCAACTTAGAGGGAAAGAAATTTGATAGAAATATACATAAATGTATTTATAAAATAAATTAAAACTTTAATTAATAATGAAATATATGATGACGATGGGTCCACTAAGATTCAATTTTTTTAAGAGGAGCCTTCCTAAATAATCATAATTGTGATGATTTAAAAGGTCAAAGTCAACAAACCAGCAATGGATATTTTTAATAACTACAAATTTCCAATTGATATTCTTTTAATTTTAATGCAAAATGTTATTTCAGAAATCTAGAAACACAAGTTCAACAACCATGGAATTATAAAAAAAAATGCAATTTTTTATGAGAAATGTGAATAATAGCATCTAGAAATTGCAATTTCAACAATTAATTGAATTATCCACATAAACCATAATTTATAATGATCTTATATCTATAATTCATATCAATAACAACATACTCAACCCATTAAAAAACTGAACATAATAAATTCATAAAAACCTACACCTACATCAAATTGAAATTGATTGTGAATCCAGTGACTAATAATTATTGGAGTTTCAACAATTGGAGAGTTGTAAAATTTGCAATTTTAGCATCCAAAAATTGCACTTTGAACAATTAGTTATTAATTGATTTCAAATGAGATACCTACATATTGTGATTGAAACTGCAATTTTGGCACTTCAACTCCAAAATTGCAATTGTTAATTATAAAAATTGTAATTTTTTATCAAAAATTTCAACTACACTGTAAACAATTAATTGATTGCAATTTTGATAATTACATTTGCAATTTCATGACTTCTTTTTCTTTTAAATTTAAATTGCAATTTTGACATTTGGATAATTGCAAATTCAAGAATTTTAAGTACAAATTTGCAAATCATATATTTTTTAATAAAAAAATGTTATTTCAGCAATGAAAAAATGCAATTTCAACAACCATAGATTTATGAAAGAGTTGCAAATTTTTAATGAGAAATTGGAATAATAGCATCTAAAAATTGCGATTTCAACAATTAATTGATTGTAGTTTAGATATTTGTATATTGCAATTTTAGAAATTTTGTATTCAAGTTGAATTTCAATTTCATAGGGATGCAAATTCACAAATTCAACTATAAAAGAATTTATGAGAAATTGCAGTTCCGATAACTACAAGCTTGAAATTTGAACTAGTTATATGATTGAGGAGAAAGTTGCAATTTTAGCATCCAAAAATTGCAATTTCAACAATTAATGGTAATTTGGGCACTTCCAAACTACAAATTCACAATTTCAACAAGTATATACTAAGGAATGAATTCACATTTTTAATGAAAAAAATCATTAACAAAGAACTCCAATTTCAACAATTTAAGAGTTGTAACAATTGCAATTTTAGTATCTAAATTTTACAATTTCAACAATTAATTGATTGCAATTCATGAGATTCCATATTCCAATCTCATGATTTCAAAACTTGCAATTTCAACAATTCTAAAAATATAAAAATTGGAACTTTTTAATGAGAAAGTGGAATTATAGCATTAAGAAATTGCAATTCCCACAATTTCAACAACTAATTGATCACCATTCCAATAATTGCCTATTTGCAATTTTAGAAACTTTTAATTCAAAATGCAGCTACAAATTCGCAAATTCAGCAAGTAGAGGATTCAAGAGTAATTTAGATTTCAATAGTTGGTTGATTGTAATTTCAACAATCAAGAATTTTCATACTGATCATTATTTAAGACTCTAAAACTCTATGAAAACATTTGCAATAAAATAAAAAAACACTATAACATATAAATAAGTCAAAATACTTTGTTGCAACTTGAATTATTATAATCTACATATTTATAGATTAAACATATTTATTCATTGATTGATTGCAATTTTGATAATTATATTTGCAATTTCATGGTGTTTTTCTTTTGAATTTTATATTGCAATTTTGACAATTGAATAATTACCAATTCTAATAACTACAAATTTGCAATTCATATCCTTTTAAAATTTTAATGAAAAATGTTATATCGACAATCTAGAAAAGCAATTTCAACAACCATGTAATTATAAAAGAATTGCAACTTTGGGATGAGAAATTGGAATAACAGCATTTAGAAATTGCAATTTCAACAATTAGTTGAATGTAATTTCTATATCTGTATATCACAATTTTAGAAATTTTGTGAGAAAATATTTCTAGCAATTCACAAATTCAACAATAAAAGCATTGATAAGAAAGTTGCAATTTTTTATTGAAAAGTGCAATTTCAACAATTATCATATGAAATTTTAAACTAGTTATATGATTGATAACAGGCCTTACGATTCTGACAATATACAAATTCAACAATAAAAGGATTGAGGAGAAATTGCAATATCAACATCTACAAAATTGAAATTTCAACTAGTTATATGATTGAGAAGAAAGTTGCAATTTTTTAACAAAAGTCAAATAGTAGCTTGGACTCTTACTGCACACACTGGTAAGCATTGTAGGGGTTGGATTTCCTAAGGGAATTATGGATCAGTGAAGGGAATTCCTTCCTTGTGTTGTGTGGGGTATTTGAAAGGAGTGCCATGGCTATGGCGGCTAAGTGAAGGTTCCTATAGAAGCTTTAGATGATCATTTGGCTGAGCATTGAGAGCATATGGGTTTTGGGCTGAGAGAAAATCATATAGGTTTCTTTTCCTAGGTGGCCTCATATCTTGTCCCAGGGGCAATATTAGAGGTTGATACCTATGATTGGATGGAATGTTGCCCCTACATAGTCAGTTTCTTGGACCAATTTTCATTGAAGATAAGTATTCATTGTTATTGTGTTTATGCAATGTTTATCCTTCCTTCTAAAATGAATGTGATGATATGCATGTGTGTTTATGGGTTTGTTTATTCTATTGTGTTTTTATGTTTTAATCTCGTGTGCATGCATTTGTATATCATGTTTCCCATGGAGGCTAGGTTATAGGAAGGGTACCATTAGGGATGAGTATCTAAGTCCCATCAACCAAGAACTACAATTTCAACAATTGAAGAGTTGTAACAATTGCAATTTTAGCATACAAAGATGACAATTTCAACAATTAATGAGAAAATGGAATTATAGCATCAAGAAATTCTAATTTCCACAATTTCAGTAATCAATTGATATATTATATTTATAAAAATAACATAAAAACATAACTTTAAATCATTTCATCATCATTAATTTGAAATTAAATCACAAAATTTTAATTTTTCATTAAAAACCTAATAAATGGACCAAAAGTTACATAAAAGCATAGCTTTAAAACCTCTTATTATAATCCTATATATAAAATCATATTTTAAGTTTTTAACACAAAATTAATGAAACCTTTAATGAATTTCATATAAAATATTGTCAAATTTGATTAACTTATCATTATAGTATTAATCAAAACATATATCCTAGATTAAATTAAAAATACAAACTATAACATTTGTTAGTTGATTGCATTTCAGATAAATTAATAAATTAGAAGGAAGGGAGTAGTGGTACTTACCTCATGTATGACTCACAACACTATAATTCTTCTTCACAACACATGATCGACTTTTCTTATTATATGCAATTGAGTTTAAAAGGAATTCAGGTTGAATATACCATCTGTTGTTGTTGCATCTACCATGAATGCATTCACCTTCCATTCCAACATACCCATGAGTATTTTAAGAAGTATTGATTCCATCCATTTAGAAATATCAAAGGTCATGGATCTAGACATGAGAATCGATGCCACAAGAACACCATTATGTTGGGAATCAAATGCCAACAGTGTATAAATTTGGAATTGCATACAAATAAGCATGATATTAGTTACATGCTTAGATAATATTATAAATAACAAATGATCTAGCGAAAAAATAGTATGTGATGTATATGCTTTTCTTAAAGTGATTTGTTCCAAATGTAGAGTCCAATGCTAATATACTATCATGGCCATGATATTTTCTCGTCCATTCCGGTTGTAGTGATTGTTGAATGCCTAAAATGAAAGGAGTGTGTCCCTCATCATCTATGGAATTGTCAAACTCTGAGTAGTAGAATATTTTATCAAGATTTGTAGCTTGCCATATACACACACTTTGAGCACCATTCTTTTCAAACATATATTGGGCATGTTTCAATCTCCTCTCTATTTTTCCAATGCCATCAGGAGTAAGAAAATCATTTTGATCAAACTAAACTTTAGATGATGTTACTTTTACATGCACTAGTTCACGATGCTTGTGATGTACACATTCCGCTGACATTCCCAACAAAAAACATCTTTCAACCGATTGAAGTAGTTTCTTGTTAATATGTGGTGCATGAAATTCCCTTGTACCTACAAAGTCACCAACGTCTTGTACATGGAAAAGTTTACCTATAAGATCTAATGATTCATCTCACTATAAGTGATCAGGGCATGTTTTGGTGTCTTATTGGGTATGTGAACACTAAAATGACACGTTCAACCACATCTTATATACTTACGACCTGGATGACTCCATGTACCCATTTTAGGAAATTTCGATATATCATAAGGCAATGCATCAATCTCTCGATAGTCCTCTAACCTATATGAACTCCAAAACCTGTAAGCAACGACAAAATACTAACACACTAAAATTTGAATTTAAAACAAAAATTATTTTAGAAAAAGAAAGTAGCAACAAAGCACTTACACTATATATTCCAAAGGGGTGTTGATTCTACACTTTTGATTTCCAACATGTTTATTTCTTGTTTTGATTTCCTACTAAAACTTTTTTGGAAGCTCGTTGGATACAATAACCTTTTTCTTTCCCTGATAATGAACTCATTATATCTATTTGATTTGATCCAAGCAACATTGTTACCTCCAATCATACTCTAGTGCAAATCAAAAGAAGAAAAGTTTGTTTTTTTCGGGATCCTACACTACAAGAGCTAGTAGTTGTTGCCATTTTGAACACATCTACAAGGGGTAGATTATGAGTTAGTTCTAGGTTTGTAAAATGGAATATCTAATAGTATTAAACCTAATTTTCTTCTCCTTGTACAATAATTAAATGATAATTGTGTTTAGATGGGACATATGATAATATTTTTCAATGAGGGAAAAATCACTTTTATTCTATGACTTTATCTATTTATGGAACCATAGGAGTTTTGAAATGGCATAAACCTTCTTACATAGTAAAGCATCAACCCATTCTTCCTCCCATTTTTGACAAATAGAGACAAATTTTTGAGGCACAAACACCAAGAAGATTGATGCACCCTCTCACTATGATGAAAACCAAAAGTAAATCTTTATTGAGGAAGAAAATGAACTTGATAAAAAAAATTAAACTCAACAGTATTACAAGTGATATTATGTTATTTTGCTTCAAATTCTCTACAACTCTAATGAACACCCAAAATCTCTATCTCCAAGAGAAGGACAAACTCAACCTATCACTATCCTATAATGATAAAAAAATGTAATGAGAATTCTAGGTATGTTAAGGATATTATTATATCTGATAGGTAAAATACTCTAGTTTTTTCACTCCAGGAATCTATCTCTACAAAAAGAGCTACAAAATAGGCCCTTATATTTTACATCTAATCAAGTAAGCACTTAATTTGGTCCATATTCAATTCTGATTGGTCCATATTCAATTCTGATGCATATAGTCCTAGTTTTCCATAAACCTATGTGTTTCTCTAAAATAATACATTTTGAGTTAGAATGGAGTTCTTGTGTAATGAAGCCATTGCTTTGTCATATTTTATTCTCAAGCAATGACCAAAGAATGAAGGATAGTGCAACCTATTTACACAAAGAGGCTAAGCCAACAAAAACACAAACTTCAGAATTCCTTGCTCTAAAACCACAAAGAACAACTTCATAATGGTAGCCAATTTGATTTCTAATTTTCTTATAATTAACAATATTAGATCTCACATAAATTAAGTGTATCCTCTAGAGATCTACCATTGTAGTGACCACTACATGCAAAAGTCAAAATCTCAAACATCTTGTTTGGCATTCTCTTAAAACCACAAGAGTCAAGGAAATAGGCAAGCACACAACATCTTTATGCCACTAAAAGCTCACCCAAAGAATAATGTAAAACACGGTCAAGTGCCCCTGAAAGAGGAACACCCCATTTTTAATATTTTCCATGTTAGCAATCTCCAAAAACACTCAGCACTATAGCTTGATTACCTGAACCATATGAATTTGCATGACATCTCTATACGTTTAAATAGTCTCAAATTTCATGACTATGATATCATATTAGTACGTGAGAATATTGGTAATGTTATTGATATTTTGTAAAGTGGCATTTTCGTCAATCCCCCAATGGTTTAACCAAGCCATGGCGTCTTTATACCAGCCTCTCTTGAGCCACAGGTTGTCTTGACTAGATTTGAAAGCAATTTGAGGAAGTCTCTGGTCTCCCATGTTAATAATCTTGTACTTGTACATCAAGTACCCTAGTCATAGCAATGCTCTCAATGGTGGGAAGACCCACTTCTATTAGAAGAATATGATAAGGTGTATTACTTTTAATTTTGATGTTATACGTTATAAAACACTTATGGCTTTGCTCAATCTTCCTCCAAGATTCTATGTACACAACCTTATTTAATTTGAAGGGACAAAATATTATTTACAATCTTATTGCATTAAAATGAAAGTATACATATCATATTTAATTTTAAGTACCTACAAGTATGACAAAAATACAAATCAAATATTTTTAAGACATAATAAGTATAAATAATATAAAAAATATTTTTTTGTGCGTATTTATAACTTTATATTAAATTGAAAAATATGGAATATATACAAGAAATATGGATTAGCATAAATAACTAACATGATTATTAAAAAATTAATATTAAAAATGTATGTGAATACATAATATGATTATGAATGAAAAAAAAATTCATTACACATTAATATTTTTTAAATAAATATTTTTGGGGGGTTTTATTTTTTAATCGTGTAATAAGATTGGATATATAATTTCATTAAAAATTTATTAAAAATATGAAAATAAATAAAATTTGAAAAAAATAGTAATTTGTATCATTATTTTGTATGACCAATATAAAATGTTGATGGCAATAATGATTTAATAAATATATTGCTCAAGTGTCAATGTAAAGTGCTTAAATATTTGTTCCATTGATTGTAGCTTAGGTAGTTGGGAGGAATGATTGTTGCTCTCCCCACCCAAATTCAATTCTTGTAAGTGACATGATGCTCTTGTTGAGTCCATATTGTAATAACTAAATTTGTTACCATATTAACTATGATTACTCTGTGTTTGTTTTGCAATGTGTCTATAAAAAACTATGAAAACCAATAACTACATAAACTAGCACTAATAAAATTATAAAAACAAAATTTGATTTTAATAATTATGCAAAAGCTTTCAAAAGTATCTAAACTATCAATTTAATAAAATTATAAAAATAAAATTTAATTTTAATAATCATACTAAAATTTTCAAAAATATTCAAATACCAATTCAATAAAATTATAAAAAAAAAAATCAATTTTAATAATCATACAAAAGCTTTTAAAATATTCAAAATACCAATTCAAACCTCAAACCTCAAGTAATAGACATAAAATTAAAAATAAAACTTAAATTAATAATCATACAAAATCTGAAAAGATATACAATCTATAACAATTTTAAAAATAGTTTTCATGTACATGACTTTTTCCTACATAAAATATATCTTTAATCTAAGCATCCTTGTAAGGGTCAAGCTTGCCACCTTTGATTGCTGCCAACTCTCTTCATGAAAATCTTACCTCGTAAATCCTCAGTAATAAAACTAAGATACCCAAATCTTAACTTAATTGGTTAAAGGCAGGCGATTGTTTACCTTGTTAATACTTTATAACCCGAGCTCTTCAAGATAATGAAATTGACTATGTGAAAAAGGCCACATATGTATTCGAGTCATAAAGCTTAATTTGTGTCAACCAATTCATGGTCGAAATTTTTGAGAGCTTCCACATGAATTAAGCTCCACATAATCATAATATTACCAATGGGCAGTTTATTCTCAATAACATTATAGAGTAATTTTCTCAAAATTTAATAAACATGAAATAATTTTCAAACGCAACTGCTCTAACACACCATCCTAGATATTGACAAATGATAAAAAACAGGTTGTAAAATATCTAAAACGCAGGGTGCTTGTGTGAAATTTAAATAAATAAACTCACGGTTCCTAAAGACTCTAAACCAACGCACTTTCAAAACAATTTTGCCATTTATATTTTGTCCACCCTTTCAATTGGACCCATGAAAGCTTTTAATTTTCCAGTGGTAGAGAAAAATAACAGAATAATATGGTACACAACATTTGACCATCTGAGACGGCCTATTAAAGTCCAAAGTGATCGCCTTCTCCGTGAGAGGAGAGAATAATGCGTTGCTTCTCTTAACAAAATTTTGGAAAGAGCATGAGAGTAGAGTAAAGTGTTGTCCAATGCAGTCAATCTGTCTTTAGTCAGTGTAATTGATGCACTTTTGACAAGAAGTAATAAGTAATATGAAGTTCGTGGATACATGTCTCTCAGGGAAGCAGAAGGACATTCAGCTCCCCCATGGTGAAAAGAGTTTATTTGGTCTTTAAAAGGCTCCCTGAATATTAAATGCTTTACAGGGCTGGTTTTAGCTAAAGTTATTCCAGTTTGGGAAACCATGAAGAATCGTTTCTGGATCGGCCCGAGTAGATGCTCCTTATGCACGGTTCAGGAGGAATCTATTGAGCATATGTTCCTTTCATGCTCTTTCTCAATCAGCTTGTGGGCTCATGTTTCATCTCTTAAAGGGAAACCATTTTTCTAGTATGGCTCAGATGTTCTTGATGCTCTCAAATCAAATCATGGATCGAAAATCCAGCTTTCAAGGATTTTGAAGCCCTGCCTGTATATTGTTTATGGTATGTTTGGCAAGCCTGGAATAGAGCGGTTTTTGATGGCATTTATATGTCACCCGAGTTGATGGGATACATATTTTTTGGACATATGGATCTCTTCCCACGGATTAGTCGACTGTTGCAGTCTCGACCGGTCACTATTGAGCAGATTGAGAAATCTATGTCATGGCTATTTTTTTATGGAGCGGCCTCCAAGAACCCTGGTCGTGGTGGTGTGGGTCGCATTGTTCACTTGTCTGTTTCGACTTATTCATCTTTTGCAACGGGTCTGGGAGGATGCTCCAACAACTTTGCAGAGTTTTCAACTTTATGCCTAGCACTCAAGTTAGCCATTAGTAAAGGCATAAGAAAGATCCAAGTTTATGGGGATTCGTTACTTGTGGTGAATTGTATGAAGAAGTGGAAGAATCTTTTCAACATTTTCCTTGAAGTCATCTGCACTGAATGTTTTAGTCTTAGGAGAATATTTTCAGGAAATTTCCTTCAGCCACATATATAGAGAAAGAAATGGGGTAGCAGGTCGCCTTTCCAAGATGGGGCTAAATGAACAGGTAGGATCATGGAGAAGATGGGAGAAGGCGAAGGATTTCCTCCAAGAAATTGATCCAAGACCTATTTGGGACTAAGTTCCCTTCCTCCCCTATGAGGAAGGAAGTGTTTTTGGAATTCATGAAACTATTATCAGGTTTATATGATGATACAAAAATGATATATATGATGATACATTTTTGTGCAAAGATAAAATGGTCTCTTGAAGAAAGGTTATTTAAAACCTATGTAAAAAGGGTTATATTTCAATTAATATAATGCTACTTAATTATTATAATGTGTGGGAAGGAGTTACATCTTTAGGCACTATTATGAGAGTGTAGTTGGAAGATATTCTATGTGATTATTTGTGTGTGTGTGTTTTTATTTTTATTTTGTTCGTGTGGTTCACGAAACACCTTCTTTTTTCGGTGCCCTCTACGTTCACGTTAACCTCCCTGACGTCCAAAGACATAGGAAGGGTATTTAATTGGTTAATAGAGCTCCTGAAGAGATCAGCGGCTCACTTACGAGCAAGTGTCACTTAAGAGACTTGAACCTAGGTGGAACAGATAACAATCCAATAACACAACCACTCAAGCTAAACCCAATTGACATATATATATATATATATGTTTGTATATAATGTGTCAGTGAAAAGACTTGAACCTAGATGGAACAGATAACAATCCAATAACACAACTACTCAAGCTAAACCCAATTGACATATATATATATGTTTGTATATAATGTGAATGTAGATTTATATTGACATGGGTAGAGTATGCCATCATATCACCCTCTTAGTATATTATCTTAAACATATGGTTATTTATGATATTCAATATTAAATTAATGGCATTGATAATTTCCACAAATCACAGGTTGTGAAATTAAGGGTAGATTTTCCCAAAATCTTAATAAAGGAGTAGACATAACTATTCCTATCTTCGGGTATAAAAGGTTGAGAATTTAAAGTAACGCAAAAATGTTGGAATAAAAGCTAACCCAAGTATTTATTATGTATTAATTATGATTTTTATCGTGGAATATGATTTTATAGCTATGCGATATAATTGCAAAATAACCACTTGAACATATGATTATGTCTTAAGTTACACTGACCAAACTATCTAAATTCTTTTCAAATCATTATTTGGTAGGAAAACAATAATAGAATCATTACATTCTTTATCTTTTATAATGAGGATAGATTCTGATTTGAGAGAAATAGACAATATTTCAATGTAAGAGTATTCACAATTTTAATGATTCTATGAATGAAAATAAGAAGGTACCGTTAAGAATTTTATAATAGGGTCATTTGAAAAATAAATTAGGGAGGTCACGTTAAAAAATTTATCTATGAGAATACCTAAGAATTTCTAGGATTTCGTTATAGACATGATTGATGTGATATTGTTGTGGCTTATGAGTAAAGGTATAGATTTTCTTAATGTGAAAACCATATGTAGTTAATAAGAACAAAGTTATTGAGTGCCATTGATGAACTATGGAAATCTAAATTATACTTAACAATGTCATCAACCTAATTATTAGAAGAAAATTTGTGGAATATATTACTGTGAAGAGTGTAGGTGTATACTTGGATTGATAACTGTCAAGTATAGTACAAGAGGATGAGCAAATATATTATGATTAAGAAGTGATGATATATTTAAGGAATCCTATGGATATTCTCATACCAATAACTTGTTATTGCCATGTTGATCCGGATCTTGGGAGCTGAGAACCGGAAGGCTTGAATGCCGAGAGAGGAGGAGATTAAGCATGCAAATCTGTCATAAAATCCACATGAAAACCCTAATATTGCATAAGAATAAGCATGAACAAAAACCCATGAAGTGAATGGGAGGTGAGGCTCAAAGAGGAGCCCCACCTCTAAAACTAATTACCAATAACTCACTCAGATCTAAATAATCTCACAATGAACAATAGAAAATAGGAGAGAAACCAAATGAGTAACTTGATATCATGAGAAGGCTTGCTAGGCCTTTATATAGCATTATTACAATGTGTTTTGAGGCTATACCATGGGCCAAAACTATGTGCTACTAAATACCATGGATGAGAGAGGGTGGCCTCTCTATTTAATACTTTTATGGCTTATACATCCGAATTTAGACCATATGCCCCCTCAAATTCGGATCACATGTTTATGGTATAGAATCACAGAGCGTAATGAACTTTATAATGGGTCCATATGAATTTGGAATGATATAAAAAGACAACCTTATAAATGTGCTAGTAATGGTAACCCAAAACCTTAAGATAAAGGGGTATATGGGAAAAGGGATAATAGAAAGAAAAAAAATGGGAAAATATGGATAATTAACGAATGAATCAATTTTTGACAAATTTTAACTAACAAGACACAAAAGGTCCTTTTTGTCGAAAATTCCACCTAGTGTCGAAAGAGTCAAATGAAGATGACTTTTGTAAAATGAATTATGGATATTATCATCACAACCAGCTAAATGCAATGATGCTAAACACTTAACATGGTGAAACCTAAGGAAAGAACGACTGGTCCTCAAAACATGACTCGATCTGACTATGACAACATGCATAATGTGACTTGGCAAGTATGTCGAAGTGGTCATATGACAACGGAATGGGAAAAAGAGGTAAGGACATGATGAGCTCCTTGACCTGGACATGATGGTACTAATGAAATGACTAGGCAATAAAAATTTAATATGTTCGTCTAAGTCGCTATGACATGACACTTAAGAATCATGTCTATGATGAGAGTACACAAGAAGACTATCTATAATGACATGGACCTGTAATATAAATAAGTTGATGTTATTGCGTTAATACATAAATATAATGGATTATTAGCATTTTACATTAACTTCTGGACGAAGTTCCCTGAAGAGGGGGAGTATGTAATGCCCCAGTGTAGCTAGGCTCATGACATGGGTTACAGTTTGTGGGTCCAGAGATGATCTAGGATATGGATGAGTAGATGCAATCTAGCCGAACATGGCTGAAGAGGATAAAGACAAACCTAAAAAGTTATGTCGATGCACATCAGATGGAAAAGAACCATGATTTTAGATATAAAGTGTTCTTGTGGGTGAAGCCGCAAAAGAGTTCTATCAATTTGGAAAGCAGGCAAATTGTCGCCACAGTTTGAGCGACCATTTGAGATCAGTAAGTGATTGGGACCGGTTTTCTTACCATCTCGCTTTTCCATCATTACTGAGTTCAGTCCATGATACTTTTCATGTTTTTCTATGCGACATTATATGTCAAATCCATCTCAAGTCGTTGACTTGAGTAATTTGTATCTATCAGGCGAGGGAGCCTTAGTGGCTGAGTCGATTCATATTTTGGAGCATCCTACTTGACATATTTGGCTTCAATTAGTCGATTTGGTCAAGGTTCGATGGGATAATTATAGTCCCAGTTCTGCGACCTGGGATGATGTATTGGTGATGCATGTAGAGTTTCCTTACTTATTCTAGAACTTCGAGACGAAGTTTCCTAAAGTGGGGTGTATGTACTACCCCGTATTTCTTATAGGCTATATACTTTGATTATCACAATTCTTTAAAGGCATTCAGTCACGAATCACCCGGTTATGTGTGGCTTAGACTATGTGATGCTTATGTGAGATTGATGATGATTTCGTATGATTATGTTGTGAGGGATATGTTATGATCCCATTGATAATATGCTATGATTATGTTATGATTTCACTAATTATTATGCTATGATTTTGATGTAGATAGATATCTCATATGATCATGATATGATTTGATGTTGATCAAATGTTATATGTCTACGTTATGATGGTTAAGATGTTATATGATTTTATCATGATTTGATATAATTGAGTGAATGTGCAATGTGAAAATGTTGATTAATCTTATGCTTATATATATATATATATCATGTACTCTGATGAGTTGTCGAGTGTGACATGTAGAGCAGGTACATGTGACACAAATAGGTGTCGATATGCCTTTTACTCGGAATGAGTCACAAATCAATAACATGTATTAACAACCTAGTATATACATGTGATTATGTGGAAATCTTGGAAAATTATTTGATGCATGTGATGTGCATGCACTTGGAATAAGTCGGATACATTGATAGGTGATGTCAAGATATGATTCAAGTTTTATTGAAATCTTATTTTATAAGATTTGATGCACATGATGTTTATGTGCAGGTGTTGGATGTGATTTCCAATCTATCCACATCAGTGGACGGGTTGAACTTGATACAAGTTAAGGTTTATCCAATGTCCATGCGATGAGTACAATTAGATCGAGAGAGGCTCCGGCTCATCAGGTGTGTGTTTCCATGAGGGTAGGCCATAGAGTGGTCACTCACGAAGTATATGGGCTAAGGGACATGCAATAAGGACTCAGTCTTATTCCCCAAGAACCACTAGTCCCTCAACAGGGTAGACGGGTTGAGTTAACGACGTCTCAACTGTCATACCATGTCCCCACCTGAAGGAATATCTGAAGGACATGCGGGAAGTATGGCACCTTGATATCCCTGGTCGTGATGAAAATGCGACGACTAATTAATTCATAATTGGGCAAGGGAAACAAGAATTAATAAAATCTAAACTAAAAATGATTTAATCAAGCAAGTAATAATAACAAACTAATAATAATAATAATAAACAATGATAATGATGACAATATAATGAATCTAATAATAATAATAATAAGATAAACATTAAATAATAATAATGATAATAATAATAATAAGATAAATCCAAGGAAAAAAATAATAATAAGATAAACATTAAATAATAATAATAATAACAACAACAAGATAAAGTGCTACGAATATAAATAGCATATTAAATAAATAATAATTGTTAATAATTAAAGTAGTTATCTTTTAATGTGAAAGGACATAACCTTTCATTAGGAACGCTCAAGCCATACTAAAGGCGAGCTCTTGTAATACTTTAATCATCCATTTTATCAATCATTTTTATCATATATATATTTATATTCAATTATGTGAAGTCGGATTCGCTTCTCAATGGGGACAACCAGATTCAGTTGTTGCATTTGGTATCAGAGCCCCTTCCTCGGGCATCTGATTCAGGCTTTTAGCATTCAAGTAGAAATTTTTCTACATTATTGGTCCTTGACCAAGAAGTCAGGCCTTTGGCCTTCCTCCACTCACACAGCAGTGGCGTCCATTACATTACAGTTCTACGCTCTCCATACACCAGTCCTACCCTACGCACTGGCACTCAGTCCCATGACAACTCCACGCCCCCATCATTGCCCGCGACCTCCACATCATCTCTTCCCCACTCCAACCCAACCATCTCTTCCTACCCATGCTCGTCGATTCCCTTGTCTCCACCCCTACGCTCATCCCCTGTCGCCCCTGTCTGCCACCTCCATCTCGCAACCTTCATCATTCCTCCGTTGCCTCATGCTGCAACCCACCATTCTGCAGCACGCTGCCACGCCCTCTCGTCCTCTCCCTGATCAACCTCGCGATTTCCAGCCTCCATGCCAGTGATCCCCGTCCCCCATCCTCCAACGCAAATCCATCTCCATCCTTGCTCATCGCGTTGTCCCCGCACGTTCCCCCCACTCCAATCCAGTGCCCTGCACCCTCCACTGCTCCCGCAGCACCCCTTCTCCACCACGCACAACACTCTGCTTCCGCCTCCGCCACTTCCACTTACTCGCTCCAGGCCGCGATTCCTCCACTCCCTTCGTAGACCACTCTCCACCAGAGCGTCCATCAACAACCCCCCTACACGTTTCTTCCGCCATCGTTTTTCACACCGCCTTCGCTCTCCTCTTTTGGCTCCCATCCACCTCCACGCTACCCGCGCTCCCCTCGCTGCTCCTGCAACACCTACGCCCACCTTCCATCATCCGCACTAGACTCCCTCCTCTCCTCAAAACTGCCACCTCCACGCCCCACTCTTAGGGTTCAAAAATCGACCAATTCAAAATTTTATAATAATATTATTATATATATAATAATTATTATTATAAAACATTTTTAAAAAATCCTTATTTGTGGGTTTCACTATCCACCCCAAAGTAATTCATAATATATTGTTATTATAATTATTATTACATAATAATAATTATTAATAATATTACTATTATTATTATTCCTTAATAATAATTAGTATTATATCAATTTAATAATTATATTAATTATTACAATTATTACAACAACAAAAAAATCAAGAAAAAAAAAGGAAGATCATCTTTTTGTCCAAAAAATCAAAGTCAAAGGAACACTTGTCAAAGAAATCAACAGCCACTTGTCATCTATTATCGAAGAAATCAAGGGAATATTTGGTCAAGGAAGTCAAAGAACCTTTATCACCGAAAAAGTCGAAGACTATCTATCGCTAAAGAATCAAAGAAAGATCATCGATCACCGAAGAAGTCAAGACCATGGAAGCTGGTTTACGACTACAAATAGAGAAATTAGAAGCCAAGTTAAAACGTTATCGAAAAGACAATGAAGAATTGCGCGACATAAATAACAGTTCAGAAATAAGAATTGAATTACAAGAAAGGTGCAATGAAATAAAAATCTCTGACCAGGAAAGGCGTATAGAAAAATTGTATGCGCAAATTGATGAATTAAAAGCCGAAAATGAATTCAATCAAAGGTTAGGAAATCAAGATATAAAGAAGGAAATAAATAATTATGAAGCATAAATAATACGCTTGAACAAAATCATTAGCGACAAAGATGAAGACTAACGCAGATACGACATAAATTAGAAAGTCAAGAATCAGAGGTCGACCATGTCGACAACAGATAAAAGTTCTTCAACAACAAATGACGACTCTAAAAAGACACATAAGTCAGAGATCGCAAAGAGTAATAAAGCATTATCCAACAATGTTGAAGAAATTTTCAGACTAAGAAATTATAACAAGATACTAGTCACAAAAATTAAGAAGTTGAAAAATAGCTGGAAGATAGAACAATCTATGGACGACATTGAAGGGAAACTTCTAGAGAAGCAAGAAGAAAATAGTTACATCAGAAGTCATAATGAAGATCTTAAGGAACAACTTAAGAAGTCTGAAAATGACAGAAAATCGCAAGTAGAAGTGATTAAGAAGTTTCAAAATGATAACATGCAGTTAGAAAACAAGTTGGAAAAAATACAAACGAAACCTTAAAACTTCAAGGGACGAAATACAACTTCCAACTCAGATCAATGCTCAAAAGACGACACTCGTAAAAGAAAATGACATTGTGCAAATTCCCTATCGACACCCCAACCATAAAAACTGATATTCTGAAAAATGGGAAATGTCGAAGACGATGGTACTAATGTGTTCAAAGCTCTTAACGACAGATCAATGGGGAATCCCAACAGTCAGCAACAAATCAATTTAGGATGGATTGACCCATCCACATATCGGAAATTATGCTTTACACTTAGCAGTTCGTATCAACATGTTTTGTCAGCCATGACGTCGCAAAGAACAATGCGACAAATTATAAGGCTTTGAGGACAAAGCCTTTCTAAGAGAGTGGCAATGCTACGAATATAAATAGCATATCAAATAAATAATAATTGTTAATAATTAAGTAGTTATCTTTTAATGTGAAAGGACATAACCTTTCATTAGGAACGCTCAAGCCATATTAAAGGTGAGCTCTTGTAATACATTAATCGTCCATTTTATCAATCATTTTTATCATATATACATTTATATTCAATTATGTGAAGTCGGATTCGCTTCTCAACGGGGACAAACCGGATTCGGTTGTTGCATAAAGATTAGAAATAATAATAATAATAAATCAAGATAAACATTAGGAAATAATAAAATAAAAAGGGGCAGGAAAATAAAGCAGGCCGATTGATATAAAGAAAGAAGGAAGGAGCTTGAGACATATCTTCCTTGCAAAATAATTTTGGAGGCAGCTTGGATGTGGCTCTTGTCTAGGTGACTATTGGAGGGTGTGGTAGTGGTTCACTATGATATAAGTGGGTTGGATCCCCTTCAAGAGATAGTCTGGTATCATAGTTCATTGGCTAGCAAGTATCTTCAACCCCATCGCAACTCGGGGGTCCTTGAGGAAGAAGAGTACTCTAGGGTATGGTAGGGATGAAATCGGTGGATTAATCTGTATTGGAAATCTTGAATACTAATCTTGCGATGGATTTGGTGGAAACTCCAACCTTCGGCTTCGTCCTTCACCTTCAACAACTAGTGATTTTTTAGGTATTATATGGTTATTGTTTTCCATTATGAATTATGCATTGAATGAAATTGGATTGATTTTAATGTTAAAAGTTTAGATTTGTTGATAATATAAAAAGAATCTATCCATCTGTTATATGTAATATGTGTTAAAAGAAAATAAAAATAAACGTTACTAGATTCAGTTTCAGGTCTTTCTGGCAATGAGCACAAAATCAAAAGAGCCCTAACCTCATCATCAAATTTTACTCCTACATAACTTAATTGATTGGTGACCGTGTTAAACTCATTTAAATTATCAACAACATACCACATTCTAACATATTCATTTTAATAAATACTTCATAAGAAATACCTTGTTGGAGGCTGAGGGATTTTCATACAGTTTGGTCAATGCCTTCATTAGATCCTTCGTTGTCTTTTCTTTTGAAATGTTGAAAGCCACCAATGTTTCCAGGCACAGTTGTATTGTCCCTAGATCCTTTCTGTCAAGAACCTCCCATTCTTCATCCTTCATAGTCACCAACATCTTTGTTTTTCCACCCAATGGTAGTAAAATTTCCTTTTGATATAGATAGTCCTCCATTTGCATCTTCCATAGTTGGTAGTTTTGGCCATTAAATTTCTTGACCCTAAATTTCCTTCTTCCGCCATTACTGCCACTCGAACCAGGAAACCCTCCTTTCCTATGAGTTTATCAACCAAATAAACCTTCAGATTTGATACCAATTGTTAGCAATAGAATCACAGAGCAATAATAACAAAATGAATGTGGAAATAAAACACAGAACACAATGCAAGAGAGACACCAATATACATGGTTCACCTAATATGAGCTACATCCACAAAGAAACATCATGTCCTTCCTTTATTCCAACCAACAAAATGAATGGATAAAACCTACAACACATCCACTGTAACCTCCTCTTCACTCTCTTACAATTCCTCCAACACTCTACATAGTAAGTGCGGGTTTAATTAAGAGAAGGAGCAATGAAATTAAATGGAGGGGGAACGATTATCTACCCCCTCCCATGACAATCCATCAATTATTTATGTCAATGCATCGTGAACCAAAATGTTAGCCTAAGCATGTGATCAACGAGCAAGATTTAAGCCCCCATGGAGGCATGTGCTTTGTTATCACATCCCACCTACATCAAGCATTATTAATGGATTTAGAATGTGGAGGGTTTCTGAATGTAGGTTGTACATTTTATTATGGAATGTTGGGTTATTGGCTTTGGTAGCTTCTTCAACAATGATGCTCTTGGATCCTAAGAGTAGTCAAAGTCTTTTTCCATTTAACCCTCTTAAAAATCTTTTTGGGGTAGGATCCTCATCTCTTGCAGGTTCTTTAGGTGTCGTATTATGTCCTTCTTGTAGATTGGACTTGTTGTGAGTTCAATATAGTCATGCCCAACCATAGATAATCATGTCCTTGTGTCATTCTTCTAGGGAGAAAATTACCAACAAAACTTGTATCGTCCGATCTTTGACCTAATGATGAACAATCTAGATTAACTACGAAATTACAATATTTTACAAGGTGACAATAGTGGGGAGAAAGCCCCCCCCCCCCCAGCCCCCGCTGGGAACTAGGATCCAAACACGACTAAAACAAGACCTCTTAATCAAGAAGATAATAAAGCTCCATAGCCAACAACAAAGCTCATCCTCAAAACCTAAGCATTGGTGGAAAAGTTTGAACAAATAGAATTTTTTCAAGTCCTATGCAAATACAACTCAAGTGCGGGTTTAATTAAGAGAAGGAGCAATGAAATTAAATGGAGGGGGAACGATTATCTACCCCCTCCCATGACAATCCATCAATTATTTATGTCAATGCATTGTGAACCAAAATGTTAGCCTGAGCATGTGATCAACGAGCAAGATTTAAGCCCCCATGGAGGCATGTGCTTTGTTATCACATCCCACCTACATCAAGCATTATTAATGGATTTAGAATGTGGAGGGTTTCTGAATGTAGGTTGTACATTTTATTATGGAATGTTGGGTTATTGGCTTTGGTAGCTTCTTCAACAATGATGCTCTTGGATCCTAAGAGTAGTCAAAGTCTTTTTCCATTTAACCCTCTTAAAAATCTTTTTGGGGTAGGATCCTCATCTCTTGCAGGTTCTTTAGGTGTCGTATTATGTCCTTCTTGTAGATTGGACTTGTTGTGAGTTCAATATAGTCATGCCCAACCATAGATAATCATGTCCTTGTGTCATTCTTCTAGGGAGAAAATTACCAACAAAACTTGTATCGTCCGATCTTTGACCTAATGATGAACAATCTAGATTAACTACGAAATTACAATATTTTACAAGGTGACAATAGTGGGGAGAACCCCCCCCCCCCCCACAGCCCCCGCTGGGAACTAGGATCCAAACACGACTGAAACAAGACCTCTTAATCAAGAAGATAATAAAGCTCCACAACCAACAACAAAGCTCATCCTCAAAACCTAAGCATTGGTGGAAAAGTTTGAACAAATAGAATTTTTTCAAGTCCTATGCAAATACAACTCAAGTGCGGGTTTAATTAAGAGAAAGAGCAATGAAATTAAATGGAGGGGGAACGATTATCTACCCCCTCCCATGACAATCCATCAATTATTTATGTCAATGCATCGTGAACCAAAATGTTAGCCTAAGCATGTGATCAACGAGCAAGAATTAAGCCCCCATGGAGGCATGTGCTTTGTTATCACATCCCACCTACATCAAGCATTATTAATGGATTTAGAATGTGGAGGGTTTCTGAATGTAGGTTGTACATTTTATTATGGAATGTTGGGTTATTGGCTTTGTTAGATTCTTCAACAATGATGCTCTTGGATCCTAAGAGTAGTCAAAGTCTTTTTCCATTTAACCCTCTTAAAAATCTTTTTGGGGCAGGATCCTCATCTCTTGCAGGTTCTTTAGGTGTCGTATTATGTCCTTCTTGTAGATTGGACTTGTTGTGAGTTCAATATAGTCATGCCCAACCATAGATAATCATGTCCTTGTGTCATTTGCGATGTGGCAAAAGTAACGAGGGGTATAAGAGGGTGTGAATGCCATATTTTATAGGAATTACGTGATTTGTTAAATTCATCTAGAAGGTGGTCGAGGGGGCAGGGAGACTAGGAGTTCACATTTTCGGTGGAATTTGAGGCTAGCAAGCATTGGAAATGACTCTCCAGTTGTCGATGATGTGAGAATATGAACATGAATTTATCAACTTCATGCATAGTCACTAGGGAGGTATGAAGAATTTTAGATAGTCTGGACTCCATGCATTATCTAGTCTTCAAGATTACAACTCATCATCAACTTCCATCACTACCCATGTAGTCATGCTCGTCTTGAGTAAAGGAAAAAGTGTCTCAACATTACTGCCCATTCAAGGCAACCAAGTGGTAAGATATGATATTGTAGGATCAATGACAAATGTGGGCATGCATCTAGTTAAGTGTGCTATGGAGAATTAGGTTGGCTTTAAAGAAGCAATCCCTCAATGTCCAAATATTATGTAATTTTCTAACCTTTACATGTTCCATTACATGTTCCATCGAGAAGTTTTTTTGCTAAACCAATATGTTTGACATTATTATTGATATATATATATATATATATATATATATATATATATATATATATAATTTAAGATGGACAAATAAATTAATATTTTAGATAAATTTTTGGTCCTTTTAAATCTCTATAGCTACAACTTATGAGTAAACTCTTTAGATATTATATTTATTTACTATCCAATTCAATTACAACATACAATTATTAACCAATACTTAAAAATAAAAAATAAAAAAACAAAACAAACACTTAAAAGAATATTAACCAATACTACTAAAAAAAACAAAAATAAATCACATAAAAGGAAGGAGAAATATATTTGGCACGGTGGAATCCTTGTAATCATCACATAGTCTAGATTTTAGGCTGGCCCAGTCCATGCGACTTTCTCGTTGGAGGGAATTTCTCGACATTGGAAAAAAAAGTCTAGCTATTTCCATTGAGGACTCTTACTAAGATCTTTTGGTTCAATTATATTGGTTTTTTTATTAAAACAAATTATGGGATAATTTAAATAGAAGGATGTAAACCTCTTTTAGTGGTGTATTTTCAAGATTATATACTTTTATTGAGGCACTTTTACAAGGCATTTTTATTTTCAGTGAGGTATTTTCAAGATTGGGCATTTTTATTGAGAAACTTTGATTGGACTTTTTCATTCAGGCATTCATTTTAAGATTGGACATTTTTATTGAGGCGTTTTTAAGATTTCAATATTTTTATAGCATACTTGAATCTTAATTAATGAGCTTGACCTAATAAGGTGCACATGTTCCTTTCTTGGTTATAATTTATTTCCTCTTTATTTCTTTATCATTTTATGTATTTCAAAGTTGTTTTCATTGGGCCTTTTTATGGGGCATTCTTACCAAGGCATTTTCATTGGACATTTTCACTAAAGCATTTTCAATCATGGCACTTTTACATGACATTTTCTTGAGTCATTTTCATGAAGGTACTTTCACAAGGCATTTTCAAAATATTTTCATGGGGCATTTTCACCACACAATTTCAATATTTTGGCATTTTTACGAAACCCTAATCCATGAGCTTGACCTAATCATGTGCACAAGTTCCTTCTCACGGCCTTGATTATAATTTATTTCCTCTTTATTTTATCTATCATTTTATTTTAACAATGGCATTTTTACTTGGCATTTTCATTGGGTTTTTTTTCACAAGGTATTCTCACTAGGCATTTTCACGACATACCTTTGAAACCTTGATCCATGATCTTGACCTAGCAAGGGGCACAAGCTCTTTCTCCGCATCAAACACTTTCTCCCAATCTTGGTAATAGTTTATTTCCTCTTTATTTCTTTTTTATAATGTGAACAAATTACAACATTTACCAAAAACATCTCAAAAGGGGTGACCTACTAAGGTAGCCCTAAATAGTCTTTGTTAATATATAGAATCTTTAGATAAACGTCGTGAAGAAAGATAATCTAAACTTCAAACAAAGTTAGGGGAAATGCTTGATAATAAGTTTGCATCATTTGAAGACAAGATTCAGAAATAGATAGACACTAAAAGAATCAGGTTGAAGAATAATTTGAAGAAAATGGAGATGAGATTACTAGAAACAGAAAAGCAAAGCCAAGACAAAACCAATCAACTCAAGAAGCAGAGGTTGATAATCGAAAACATCATAATATGAAGAACAAGATTAAAGATTCGAAAGACAAACTAAATAACAATTTGGCCCTAAATAGTTTGTAGGGTAAATTAGATATCAAACCCATCAAAGAAGAAACAAATAAGGTTACAGAGCTAGACCATGATCATAGAAAAAGAGCCTTGAATCTCATAATTTTTTGTTTGAAAAAGGAGAACAAAGAGGACCTACTATCATTAGTTAAGAAAATCTACAAGAAAAATTACAAATTGAAACAACTTTCCTCAAAGAAGCACAAAGGTTAGGAAAAATAATTAAGCACAAAGATATTGCTACAGCGTATTTTGCCACCCTGTGAGCATTCATACTCTTTGGCTTCCCTTACCTACTTATAGACTCAAAACCGTACTTGTGGTTCCCATTGAACCCTATTTTTCCTCCTGTGCGTGAGCTACCTCATTACACCTCGCGTATATGCTTGTTGCTCCATTATAGCCAGCGTACATCAACTTTTTGGTAAATAATAGTAAAAACTCTATTTTTCACTTCCAAAAAGCGATCATTGTGACCTTTGTCCCTCCATGCATCTCGAAACGACTCGATTCGACCTTTCACTTACCTTTTATGGAGGGTTATATATTGAGCTCTTATGGTGTATGGAAGGAGGAGAAGGATAGAGCATCGAAACTCTATTGGATTTTTGACATAAATTGAGTCTACATCCATTGATCCTAGTTGTTGTGAACCTTTTATGTTCACCTACCAAACTCTTCCATATCTTGTGAAGGACCCTATCCTTTACTCGTGAGTTTGCCATTGCATGGTGGATTGAAGTGGTGGAGGCACAAGTGGAGGGTCCTAGTTCTTGGTTCAAATGACTTGCCGGCAAGAGGTTGTATCATGTACTTCTTGTTCATATTAATAGAAATACTCATTTTCTCGTCCAAATGATCTTGTGAATGGTTGTTTATTAACATTGGGTTACATTTGCTTATTATATCATGGACTATGCTATTGTTTACGCTAACATCTTTCACATATTGTATGCACTTGCTTGTGTTTATTGTTGAGACTAAGCTGCAGGTTCAAGTGTAGAAATTGGAAAGCTCAACGGGGATCTACATCAAATGTCCGGTTGAAGGTTGGTCTTTTATTCCACATCTTAGCATTTACATTTATATAGCATGCATTGGGAATTGAGTTGATTTCTGGTAGTCATTTGTCTGTTGTGGTCTTCCCCGAGCCATATGAATTTTTTCTCCGTAACATAAATGTCGACTCCATTGGGGAGGAACCTCCATTTTGGGAATTTTGGGCATTTTTCCTTATTTTGAGTCTCTGTTTTGTCAAGTTTCTGTGTCGTTGATTGGCTGTTAGGGTCTACATATAAAATCTTGATTTTTCTTGGTTGTTTGATTCATTTTTGGTCCACCTACTCTGCCCCGTACACGAGTCCGCCTTGTGTTACTTGTATGTACCTGCCACTATCAGTACATTAGCCCGCATATATACGCTGTTGTTCTTTGAACAGTTGCATACAAGTCCGGATTTACCTTGTTTATGATCTTTGGTTGTTGTTGGGTGAGTTATGGGTGTTCCTGAGTCTTATTAGGCCTATTTCCTTACTGTTCCATGCCCTTTTACTGACTAGAAACTCCTCTTTCTTTAGTTTTTGAGCCTTTGGTTTTCAACTATTTTTTGTTTTTTATAGCTCATTGACTTAGCCGAGTCTTACTTTTTGGGATTTGCTGGGTTGTCTGCTTTGCATGCTCTGCATTTTTTCTGAAAAGTTTTGATTTTGCTTGCATTTTTCATTCATTTATATTGAAAAATACAAAAACATTGTTTGCATTTTCATTTCATTTATAGTGAAAATACAAAAAAAATTGCTTTATGTTATTGCATTTTTCAATAGAGTGCTTGTGCTTTCATTAGGACTTGCTTGTGCATGAAATTGTAAAGAGATTGCATTTTTATTTCAAAACGAAACGTTGGTTTGACTGTCATTTTAGTGGCATACTTTTTCATTGGTAGATGAGTCTAGTGTTTTTCGGGTGTGCATTTCATTGAGTCACGTCACTAGTTTCCCAACCATATCCTTTTGAGTAATTACAGCCATTAAAATGAATGCTTAATCTAAAATTGATTAGAACGATTTTCTCTTTTATAGGGTGCACCAACGAGTATAGGTTTAGAGTCTTGGAATAGATCACTGTGATTAAGTAATCCAAGACTATTAAACAAACATTGTGTGTCTGACCAGGGAGTGGTGAAACCCATGGTATACATCGGTGTTCTCAGGACGCTCTACTCAAGCCAGAGTTAAGCACGACGTCACGAGAGGTCAGTTGCGGAGATAGCCCTCAAATACTTGTTGAACGTGGGAGATATATCCAGGATTTGTTCGTATCTGGGGATTCTTGGGGGATTTGACCCTCTTGAGTTTCGGGCTTAGCTACCCTGCCCATACGACGGATCCCACCTACGATTGTTCGCCTGAGCATTGTTTATACATGGTGGCCATAGTTTATTTACCTAGGTATCACATAGGGAATTTGCAGTGGTTATTCTGTGATTGTCCTGAGTCAGATAAGGGTCGGACAACACAGTTGTGTTCACACAGTGAAGACTGGGGACCCTTATAACTGATTATGTTACCTCTGGTTATAATTTGGGAGTCTCAAGCCTCTCCTGGGTGAGACATACCGGCTGTAGTGTCGGGAGGTCCCTTGAGCAAGTCCTATTGTGTGCATTTGGTTGTAGTTTCTTTAGGTGAATGCTCTGTGACGTTCTATTTGGCCGTTAGGAGACGTTTATATTTGTTGACTTTTTGGAGTCATCGTGGATCGAGATCCGCCTCTTCGTCGATCTCGTCGGTTGGTTGGTTTACCAGCTAGTGATCTGTCACAGTCTCTTCGTAAGAGACATCAAATGACTACTGCTAGTCCTTTTTTACATCTCATGAGCTTCAGAGAGCTTATATCATGAGTTCTGCATCTGGCACGATGGGAGTCCCCGCGACTCCGTCCGGTGTCACTAAAGAAAAATCTCCTCCGTGTACTCCTAGGAGTGGATGGGGGGTGATTCACCACACATCACTCCTCCTGGGTTTGAGATATCCCCTCCCACTAGTACGAATCCATTTGACGATACTCGGACACCAGGTTTCTGATATGGTATGCCAGGTTTTGATTCTACGTTCGTCCCTACGACCACAGACCCTTTTTCATTGGGTATGCCCAGTGTTTTTCCAATTACTACCTCCGGTAGCCATGCTAGCTCTAGCATTGGGATTGGGGGCACTACACCTTAGCTATTGAAAAACGAAGAGAGAGATACCGAGTTTCGTGTGATTAGACTGTGGCTTGTGTTCCTGCAACTGCCAAGTAAACTGTGGTCAACTTTCCTACGAATAAATTGTGATCTAGCTCCAATATGACGAGTGTAAACTTGGCAGAAATTCATGCGAGTATGGATTTTTGTGTGAGCGAAATTCTAGGTTCAACGATGTTCGTAGTTTGCAGAAGAGTCTGCAGCTGCGAGAATACTTGGCAGAAGTAGCAATGGGAATACTAAGCTAATTCAAACACGAAATCTAACTCTCGACTGTATTTTAACTTTTAATTATTAAAATGCGATGGTATGGATAGGTAGGTGACACCTTAGGTTTAGGTTTACGATTTACCTATATTTATTATTTATGGTTTACAAGCTTTATTTATTAAATACATATGATTTATAAGTAGTATATATTAAATAAATACATTATTAAATTTTATATAATATATATTAAATGCATTTTTTTATCTTATGTCTTTTAATATATATTAAAGGTTATAAAGTATTGTATAAACATATATTAAATGTTATTTATTATTGCGTGGAGAGGCGCTGAGGGAGATCTTGTAACGTGTATTTGTAGGGTTACATGTGTGATGTAGCGTTACATGTAATAGTAAAAAGTGATAATATGAGGGAGATCTTGTAACGTGTATGATGTAGCGTTACATGTGTAATGTAGCTTTACATCTAATAGTAGAAATTGATAATGTGATAAACTAATTAATATTTTGTCGACCATTATAATAAAAGTAAAGTGCCTCATGTAACAAATTAATTTTCAGAGTAATAAATATATTTGGTCTAGAAACGGTGACTATATATAATACAAAAAAAAAACATAATAACAACAATATTTTCCTCACTAAAAATTAATAAATGTTTAATTATGATCAATTAAAATTAGAATATAAATTTATTGTTTACAAATAACAACATTATTTTCCTCACTAAAAATTAATAAATGTTTAATAATTATAATCAATTAAAATTAATAATTTGTATAGAAACCATTTTAATATTTTTAATATTTTATTTATTAAAATAACCTTATATCAATATCTACCCTATAAAATTAAAGTATTTTAATTACTATAAATTTTATTATTCAAATAAGATAGAGATCAAAACACTATCATCATCAACATTATTAAATAAGATGGAAAAAAAGCAATCTCCTTAGGTGTAAACCTCTCTTTGAAAAACTCTTTGAGTGCAATACCTGAAAAGAGGTTTGTACCTCGGGAGATTTGATCCCTCCCAACACTTGATAAAGCCTAAGATTTAGATCTAAGCTACCATATAAACTATACAAATATATTTATTATATTAATATATTATAAAATATTTATATTTTTAAAATATGTATATTTTTAAAATATGTATATAAATAAATCTAATATCTTAAAATTTGAATTCGAATCGAATTTAATGATGACACAGCCTAATACCTCCTAGTAGTAGATGATAAAAGAAATTTAAATAAAATAAAAATAAATTAAAATACAACATATAAAATTAAATAAATAAAAATATATTTTTTAATATTTATTAAAATATATTATAAATTTATATTTTAATATATTAAATTTTTTAAAATAATAATAAATTAATTTAGAAAAATCATTTAGTAGAAGCGTAAGGTTTTCCAACGATGGATATGCTTTTGGTAATTTCTTTTACGGACACTTTTAAGGAGACCCCTACCAAACTAATATCTTGCACGGTTACGAGAATGATAATTGTATGATCTATGCATTGAGTTAGTTTTGGTAAGATGGTATGTAATTGGGGAGTAGTAATTATTAGTTTTATTTAATTTTATAATATAATTTTTTTGTTTGTTAGTTAGTTTGTGACGTGTGGGATTAGTATATAGTTTAAGAAATTATGATTTAAGGTATTTAAGTTGTCAAAATTATTTGGTTTTGATTATACTAATTTTTATTATGACTAAATTTTAAGTATGTCTTACCAACTACTAGCTAAATTCAAACTCAATATTTTATATATTAAAAGCACTCAAAACCAACCAAATCTTATTTAATTTTAATAATACTAATTTTATCATATTTTTTTTTTTACGCAAACGGTTAGAATTTTATTGATAATTTGGCAAAAAGGCTGCCTGGCTCTTACAATGCTTGTTCCAGTGATCTTCCCTGGGCTTTCTTTTCAGCTTGCTGCTGTATGCAAAGGCTGTATTTAACCTCATCTAAAATATCTTAAGGGATCATGTCTATAGAGATTTCTTCGTTAATTATCAACTGGCTTTTATTCAGCCGGACTCCCCGATTGGCTTCTGCATCCGCCAGACCATTTAAATGCCTCCGAATATGATAGACTTTGACAGATCTGAAATGAGAAAGAAGAAGGGAAATTTTCCTGTAAATATGGGCGAGATTGATATCTTTTGGCATTTTCTTGAAGCGGAGAGCTTTAATAATCAATCTGGAATCGCTGAAGACAATCAGCGTTTGAATATTCAGCTTCCTTGCTTGACTTAGACCCTGCCACAATGCCAAATACTCAGCTTGGTTGTTGGAGGCGAGACCAATTCCCCAGGCATAAGACAGGTGGCAATTGCCGGAAGGTTCAAGGATGATGCCTCCTCCCCCAGCATGACCGGGATTCCCTTTCGAGGCCCCGTTAAAAAAGAGACACCATTCGTCGAGAGCTGATCTCCACTTAATGAATTCCTGTTCTTCAAGTCTAATTTCCCAATTCGCCTTTTGAGGAGATTTGCTGATAGCATGGCTTTGCGGATTCAGGTGAAACTCCTTCATCCAGCGAGCTTCTTCATCAGAGATGGTGGCCGTATTCCTTAACTCAGGCTTAGCATTTAGAGCTTCAGCAAGCATGATCTTAGCTTTTACAGCTACTTGAATAGGGAGCCTTCTGGTCTCTTTGAAAACTCTGTTGTTCCTCTCCAACCACACTTTCCAACAGACAAATTTCGGTATCCACATCCACGTGGTCTTGAGGAGGTTTCTTTTGCTCAGATCGAAAGGAGATAGGGAAGACCAGCAGCTGATGAGTTCATTGATAGAATCCGGTAAGCTGACAGCGATTGGACACAGCACGTTTTCCCAAACTCCCTTGGTGAAATCGCAATAGAGAAAGAGATGCTCGACATTCTCCTCAGCGCAGCAGCAGAGTGGGCATCTTGATGGCAGCGCCCATCCTTTTCTCCTGAGGTTGTCGGTGGTCAAGATTCCTTTATGGAGCATGGTCCAAATGAAAATATCAATTTTTGGGATTGACTGATGATTCCAGAGGCCTTTCCACGGTGCAGGATTTGGAGGCACCCAAGGGATTTCCAGAATTGCAACGTAGCCAGCAGCAGCAGTATAAGCTCCAGATCGAGAGCCCCATCCACGTTTATCTTTTGCTCTGGCACTTGAAGGCGATTTCCCCTGCAGGTGATGCAACAGATTCAGCGCTTCCTCCTGAAGCTCGATTGGGTAATCACCCAAGTTCCAGCTTGCCCATGCTTTATTATCATCGTTTTCCCAGGATGATATATCCCACAGGGTACTGCGATTATTGACTGTGAGCCAATCTTTGATATTCCTCAGATTGCTGTCTCCATTAAGTGGCATGTCTCCAAGAATAGAGTCATCCCAAATGTGGATTTTTGCACCGTTGCCCGGGATCCAGGTGAGCTTTGAGGTGAAATGTGGGATAGCCTTTTTGCACAGCGAGAAGATCGGAGATCCTTTCTGCACTTTGGTGGCTCTTTCCAAACATCTTTCCTTATCTCCGGTGAAGTATTTTTTCTTGAGAATTTGTTTGCTCCATGTTCTCTTCCCGGTGATCATATTCCAGAGAATCTTGCCGCCCATGGCAAGGTTTTGGATGGACACATCCTGGATTTGAAGACCCCCCTCCATTTTTGACTTCGTGACCTTGTCCCAGCTCACCAGGTGCATCTTCTTTTCATTGTTTCTGCCACCCTCCCAGAGAAATCGACGGAGCAGCTCATTGATCTTGTTTGTTATGGATTTGGGAGCTAAAATAACAGAGCATTGGTAGATAGGAAGACTGGTCAGGACAGAGTTCATGAGGATTACTTTTCCAGCTTTATTGAGCCATTTTGCTCCCCACGCATGGATTTTGTTCTTCAGCTTGTCCAACATGGGCAACCAATGAGTGACTTTAGGTGAGCCTCTAAAAATTGGAATGCCCAAATAAGTAAAGGTGTCCCAGACTGAGAGCCCATCCATTTCAAGAATCCGGGATATCTCCAACATTTCCCTGGGAGTGCAGTTCCACCCGTAAATCTTGCTTTTATGATAATTTATTTCACTTCCGGAGTTGTTCTTGAAGAAGTCCAGTTCTGCTTTGAATTTGCTGGCTGTAATGAGATTGGCAGCACCCAATAACAGGGTATCATCTGCGAACTGGGCGTGATTGACCTCCTTGACCTTAGGGGCAATTCTGATGCCTGAGAGAGATCTGTTTTGGAGTTTCCTGTTCAGTTGGAAGCTTAGAACAACAGCTTGGAGAACAAAGAGCACTGGGGAAAGGGGGCAACCTTGCCTCAGTCCTCTTGAGGCCCTGAAGAAGCTGGTGGGTCGTCCATTGACCAACGGAGCGATCCAAGGGGCTGAGATGCAGGCTTTAACCCAGTCAATAAATTTCTGATTAAATCCAAAGTTGCTCATGGCTGCGAAAAGGAAGTCATGCCTGACTCTATCAAAGGCACTAGCCAGATCCAGCTTAACAACCATGCCCTTCTCCTTTTTTTTATAGCTGGTGTGGATAGCTTCCTGTACAAGTATGATATTATCCAGTATTTGTATTCCTTTCACAAACCCTCCTTGGTTTTCCGGGATCAATTTTGGCAGGAGTTTTTTCAGTCTGTTAGCCATAATTTTGGTGATGATTTTATACCCCGTGTTGCAGAGGGATATAGGCCTAAATCTACTGAAGTTCCTGGCACCTTTTTCTTTTGGGATAAGGGCCAAAAATGAGGAGTTGCTACTGCCCCCCGGCTTAGAGCAGTTCTGAGCTTTCTTAACCATTCTGTACAAATCTGATTTGATAATGTCCCAGCAAGATGTGTAAAAATGGGCTGTGAAACCGTCCGGCCCAGGAGCTTTGTCCGGATTCATCTTAAGAAGGGCTTTCTTAATTTCCCTAATGCTTAGAGGACTATTCAGCAGTTGATTGTCATCATCATTGATTAAGTTTGGAATCTCTGAAAGAGGGTAGGACCTAGGGTCTACTGGATCCGTAGCCGGGGCAGAATAGAGGTTTTTGAAGAAGTTGTGGGCAGCCTCCTTGATTTCATTGAAGTCTGTTAGAGCATGGTCTTGCGTTTGTATTTCATTGATGGAGTTGTAGATTTGCCTGGCCTGCGCTTGCTTATGGAAAAAAGTTGTGTTTTTATCTCCAGCTTGGAGCCAAAGTGTTCTTGACTTGGTTCTCCAATAAATTTCCTCATTTCTGCAAGCTTTATGAGAATTTTTTTGGAGTTCCACCTCCCGATTAAGCAAGGCAGGGGTGACCGGGGACTCTTCCAGTGCAAGTTGATGCCGTTCCAGAGCCTTCTGAGCTCTTTTCCTTTCATCCGTGGGTGAGCTTAGTCCTTTGGCCCATTCTTTCAGATCAGCTTTAAGTCTTCTAAGTTTGCTCTCCCAAACAAAGAAGGGGGAGCCATAAGCAGGCACTTTCCAGGAGTTGGACACCAAATTATGAAATCCTTCAAGATTTACCCAGATTGGGCTGAACCTAAAAGGAATGGGACCTAACCTTTTCACGGGGGAGAGGGAGAGTGAAATAGGCTTATGGTCAGAGGTATAGTGCGGGAGGATCTTGGAGTTCGCCATGAGCCCGAGAGTAAGGAAAGAGGAATGGATGAGGAAACAGTCAAGTCGAGCAGCAATATGTCCGGGCCCAAATCTTTTGTTGGACCAAGTAAATTTCCCTCTGTCTGGGATGATATCTTCAAGATCCCAATCCAGCATCAAGTCTTCAACCCATTCTCTGGAAGGGTCTCGGACAAGCGAACCCCCTCTTTTCTCGGCCAAGGCGAGAGTAACATTTAGATCCCCGGCTACTATTAAGTTTTCAGGTTTATGCTGGTTTAGAAAGAACTTTAGGGAGTCCCAGCACTCTTTTTTCTTTGCATGCAAGACAGGAACATACAAATTAAAAATACTTACCAGATGGCCGGAATCTTTGTGGAGCAACTTTGTGAAAATCCAGTGAGTGGTTCTTTCTTCATTTACGAGATCGAGCTTTGTTGAGTCCCAGAACGTAGCCAGGCCTCCCGATGCTCCTCGTGCACTCACAGCCCTTCCCGGGCCTTTCTTCCAGAACTTATTACTAGCTTGGAGAAGAGCCTCCTCCCCCAACTTCGTCTCCTGGATTAGGAGGACTTCCAGCATCATTGCTCTTACTAAATCTCTTATGGCTTCTTCTTTTATGGTACTGCCTAGTCCTCTGCAATTCCAGGAGACGTATTGCATTATTTGCCTGGGTGGGGGGGATGACCCCCTTTCAGGGTTTTCCCGATTTTCAATCCGGATCTGGTGTTCATCATTTCTGGTATGGTGTGCTGTGAGCCTTGAACCACATCCTTATAGGACTGTTCTTCCCTTCTTTTCTTCTCAGACTTCCGTCCCCGCTTTGGTTGATTCGGGGTGCCTGACGGGCTGCTTACTTCAGTGTCTCCTTCCTCAGATGATTCAGCTCCTGTTTCTGATCCCAAGCTTATTGGTTCTTTTGATGGGCTGGGAATGCCAGGGTGGGGGGATAACCTGGTTGGCCCTTGAGTTGCCCTAACTTCTTCCTTTTCTGGAGCATTGGTAGGAGTTTGGGCTTCACTGGGGCTTCCTTGAGTACTGGGATTTGAGTTGCCTCCCTTTGCTGGTTCCTGGGTCATTTTCTCCTTGCTTTTGGTGCTATTGGTGGTTTTCCCTTTCTTGACTTTCTGCCAGCCTTCCGCATCTTCTTTCTCCTCGGCTAGCTTGGGACAGTATCTTTGGAAATGGCCGTGCTCTTGACAGTTTCTGCACTTGAATGGCAGGTGCTCATAGTCCAATTTCTGGTAATGGGTCCAGGATCCAACTTTTAACTTTACTGCCTCTGGGAGGCCGGCTTCAAGATCCACTTCAACACAAATTCTGGCGCATGTGTATTGTCCTTTGTTATCTGCTTTGTCAATGAAGCGGCCAATTCCGTTCCCTATTCTCTGCAATGATTCAAAGTCCCAGCAATGCATCGGGAGGTTGGGAAGCCTGACCCACACCGGCACCTCTTTGGGAAGATCCACCGTGGGGTCGAAGTCCGGCGTCCATTTATTCAAGTAGAGCCCCTGCGTTCCCATGAAGTAGGGGCCGTTTCTAAAAATCAAGTCCCGGTCTTCTTCAGCTATGAATTCAAAGACAAAGAACCCTCTCCCGACTGGGTAGCAAGTTACTCCATTTTTTAGGTTGGGCTTCTAGTTCCTCTGTATCCAGTCATCTGTGGTCTTGGTGGATGGCCAAAGGCCCATGAATTGTCCCACTAAGCTCCGCTTGGACAGAGCCAAGGCGATTTTCATTGGTTTTTCTTCAGGAAGGGCGATTTCAGGAATTTCCTCCAGCTTTTTTATAAATTTCGGGATCACCGGGTCCGTGGGTTTCTTTCCTCTGTAAGAGAGGAGCCTTCTGAAGGCCTCCTCCTCAGAACTCGAAGGGGGGGGGACGGCCTCCCCTCCCCCAGGCGCCGCCATTCCTGCACTCTCTCAACACGATACCCTAGCGCTCAGGCTTCAGCAGAGCGCGCGCTCAAACATATCCCCGTTCATAATTTTATCATATATATAAAACATATCTATTTTATATATTTTTATTTTTTAAAGTCAGTTTACTCTTTTTCATTATTCTATATTTTAATGATAAGTAAACGTTAAGGTTTGACCAAATCTTATTTAATTTTAATAATATTAATTTTGTCATATATATGAAACATATCTATTTTTAATTTTTAAAGTTAGTTTAGTCTTTTTCATTATTTTAAATTTTAATGATAAATGAAAAATCCACCCAAAAATAATAAACTTTTCTATCATTTAACTTTAAAAATATACTAGAAATTAAAGTTTTTAACATTCCTCTTTTCATTTCAACATAAAACGCATTACATTAAAATAATCATCTCCTATAAAAACTTTTCCACCATTTAATTCTAAAAGTATACTAGAAATTAAAGTTTTTAAACTTTTTTCATTTTAACATAAAACAAATTATATTAAAATAATCATCTCCTATATTAACATATACATTTTTGAATCTGAATTTCTGTAAATCACTTTTTATGATCGGCTTTTGTCTTTAATATAAAAAACTGATTTTTTGCGTGTGAAAATAAAAACATTTACAAACATAACGCTTTGTTAGTGTATACAAGTGTATACTTTATGGCCTTTCATTGAAGTACAGCAACAAAATCACAATCACAATAAAAAAAAATCACACCTAGCCCCAACTACCCACTACATTCACTAACAATTAAGAAATATTTATTATTCATGACAAACTCCATGGTCCGCATTGGCGAGGGAAAAACGAACAGCGTGTTTGAATCGGTTGAACCAGAGAGTCTAGTTATCGTGATTGCCGCACAAATTTCACGATGTTTTCATGGTTTTCCGGCGATGTGGACCGGTGATTGCCCGTGCTATTTACCGGTCACGTGAGGCTTTCTAGGGTTTGCTTTCCGATTGTCAACACCGCCACTGCTACTACAACTGGAAGACGAGGAGATTCTGTATAACACGAAGGTTCGCTGAAATTCTGTCATTCGCCGCCATTTCTCCCTCTTTGTCCATTGTTTCATCAAATTTTCATTTTCATTTTCATTTTTTTCAAAATTTTATGTTCTTTTACATTTAAATTTTTGGTTTGTTTTGCTCGGGCATTTGGATATGGCATGCTTTGATTAATTTCTTGACGTGGTTTCAAATCCCGGGGAGTTTTCGGTCACTTCAATTTAGTAGAAAGATAGTTTGACAGAATCTTGTTTTATTTCCAAAGAAACCCTAATGCAAACCGATGAAAATTTAATACCAGGCAAGACTCTGTTTTCAGCACTTCTTTTTCCTGATTTCTGAGGAAGTTATTTTAAATTTTAAATAAATAAAAAATATTCGCAAATTTACCTTTAAAAACTCAATTATCTCCTGTGGTGAAAATGAGTGTAGAAGCCTCGGGTTGAGATCCTTGTAACTACAACTGCATATATATAGAAAGTGAGAAAATTAGTGTGCAGTATAACCTACTTGGATTTTAAGGGGAAATTGGTCCTACTTGTATCCTTGTAACTACAACTGCATATATATAGAAGATGAGAAAATTAGTGTGCAGTATAAGTAACTATAACCTACTTGGATTTTAAGGGGAAATTGGTCCTATTTGTATTTTAAGGGCAGGCTGGTGGTTTATATCCCACTGTGGGATACCTCGAGTGAGGGGATAAACCATGCCCATCGATAAACCTCCCATGTGGCAGAAATCAGTGTTGCAAACTTCGGACTCGGCAATAACTCAAAAAACGTTTAAAAAAATGGAAATAAGAGAAAAAATGGAAAAAAATGCCAAAAGATCATCAAATTATTATTATTTTTTTCACTAAATTGGTAAGTGAATGAGGGCAAAAAGGATATAAATTTTGTAAAAATCAGCAATCAAAAAATCCTAAAACAAGGATAGAATTTGCTTTGAAAATGATGCCGATGCCCAAAAAAAGGCAAACAGTAGGTAGACTTGGGGTCTTTGAAAAACATGGTGTTTTTTGAAAAGCTCAAGATATTTTGAGCAGGTCGGTTTTTAGGTAATTTTTCAGCTGATTTCTTCGCTAATTAATTGATACTTGTTGATCATCACGCGAATTTAGATACATTGGCAGAAATGTCCAAAGTCAATGCCATTTGACATTCACCAGCATTTGCCAGGCGGGCAAAACTCACATTGTCCTAGTTCACTAAAGTGTGGCTCCAACAATGTGGTGTGTCAATCATCCATCGTACTATTGGTGAAGAAAGTGAAAATGTAATTGGCAGACAGTATTTTGCCATATATATATATATATATATATATATATATATAAGACTTGGGACATTTTTTTATAAGCTAGCAGTTCTATATTAAATTACTATATTAAATTATTAGAAAATGCATAGAGTACAAAACAAGAGCACCAGTGGCTGACCTGCCACATGGGAAACCGGGTCAGCCACTGGTGAAACTCAAACACGTTCTAGGAGGATTATCCAAAACACAACAAGATGAGTCCAAAGAGGGGAAGTTTGCCCTACATAGGGAAAGCAGGACGTTTCCCTCTTTTCTGGCAAATTTAAACATAGCCGTCTTGATAAAGTAACTATAACAAGACTGAAGAAATAGTTCATCTGAGAACTCTGAGCTAAGGACACAAAACCAGAGGAAATTAAGTACTTAAACCACTAGAAACCTGAGGCAAATTTTCTGCTTTCTCCAACTGCTGGTGTCCAATTTGCAATGGGGTGTTGACTGCTTCAGCTAGGATATCGAGCTTTGAGTGGATGTTGTTGATATCATCGCTGATGGTAGCCACTATCAGCCTGAAGCCTGCCTGGTTCTCTTTTCGTTCCATCAAGAGGCTGCCCAGAAGAAGCTTGAAAACCCAATAAGACTCCAAACTGCGACCTGCGTTTGCTGCATTATATTCCATTGCTTGGTCCTGGAGGTTCGTGAGCAGGCTGGCTTTGGCTTTTTCAATTTTGTTCCTGATGTGCCAAAACATTTCCCGGATAAAGCGCCTTTCCAACCAGTGTTGATGCACTCCTCCTCCTCTTGTGCACATAGCTTGTTGTTGGAGTATGTTCCCCTAACTGCCCTGCAATTTTGTGCTATCACGAAGCAGCCCTGTATGTGCAGAGAGGGAAATGAACAGTGTCCGAGTGCACCTAGGGGCATTCTGCATTCCTCTCCTCATCAATCTCCAAAACTCAAGAATGAATTGCTCACAAGATGAAGTGAAGGATCTTGTCATGGCGCAAGGATTGCAGATACCAAAATATGTCAATCCCCATGAATGGAGAAGGCCTGGTTGAAATCACACCTCTCCAAATTGAATGCCCGTCGCAAGAACGTATTAACATTTCCTCGCGTGAACCAGATCTGGCATCACTTCACATGCTCGTCCCTCGGGTATTCATGATCTATTGGCCTTGCCATGACGCCACCTACCCCTTCCACACACCACGTTGAAGGGGCAGTATGGGTCCCCCTTCTCACCCCATCCAGGGAATAAATTATAAGACTTGGGATTTTAATGTATTATTAAAAGGTGCATTAACCTTGCATGAATGGTCACCACAAGACCTACAAATAAATGCAAGGCCATTCTTCATTGTAAAACGTCAGTCATTACTTATACATTTATTAATTATATTTCTTGGTATATACCATATCCATTTGAAACTTTAAATCAAATTAAGCTTATGCTACAGTGATTTGTGCAATACCTTTTTTATACATGCCATTTTATATTGATCACTTGTATGAAACCACTCCAAATTGGGCTTTCCTCCCTTTGCCCCTACCTCTATTTTCATCTGCGATGTGGATATTGAGTTAGGGCCTTCTAGGACCTTCTTGTTATATTGAGCTCCTGTTCCTTTTTGTTCTACTTGATCCTGCACTTCTATGCATTTGGAGTAGTGCTAGGCACTCTTGCAAGTGCTTATCGATGAATGCACATTTTTCTTCAGGCTCCATTGACCCATCGTTTTGTTCATTCGTTTGACATTAATCTATTAATATTTATCTTTATCTTACATTAGTGAAGAAGAAGAAACCTTGCAAGTTTATAATTACCAATTATACAGCCTGAATTAAGGTTCATGATGATGGGATAAGGGTAATTTATATGCATACCTTGAGGTCAGCCATAGTTTGTAATACAACTGTCTTTTGTCCATACTTCCACTAATTCTTTTTTGAAGGATGGTAGGGATTGTTGATGTATATGTAACTTCGGAATGTATTTCACATATATGTATATTGTATTCCTATAGAGATGTTTTTATTCCTCTATACGGAAGTGTCGTCATTTATATTGTAAGTGTCGTAACTTATACTTGATGGGTTATTAGACCACCTTGTTGGGGTCGGCCCTGTATAAGTCATGTGGGTCAAAGGGTTATTAGACCACCCTATTGGGGGTCGGCCATGTGGGTTTAAGGGTTATTAGACCACCCTATTGGGGGTCGGCCCAGTCAGCATTATGTTATGTGGTTAAGTTCGAGCCTACATGAGTTAGGTAAAAAGGCAAGTTAAGTCAAGTATAAATAGAGTGTGGGAGGCACTCTATTAACTCACTCACTTCTCACACATGCACTCAAGGAGGAGTGGCGCACTTATGGAGGAGGAGGATCTGCTGCTAGGTTATGGCTATCTCTCTTGGTTGGTTGTATCATTGCTCTATCTATCTCTGAGGAAGTTATTGGGGTTTTTCACCTTTATGGTTTTCCCCAAGTAAATCTTTGTGTCTCTTGTGTGCTTGCATTATTGTCTCCATGATTGATATGCTGTAGATATGCTGTACATGTTGTTCTCTCAGTTAAGATCCTAGATCAAATTGAAGTAAATTCATAAAATTTAACATGGTATCAGAGCTAGCCTGAAAGAAGGCATGATATGGCATGTATGACACTTGTTGCACTTACGATGCTAGGGCTTGATATAGCAAAAACCAGTCATCGTAGCACTTTCGCTATAAATCCGTTTTGGAGAAGTTTTCGGATCTGAAATTGTTACAGGCCGAAGCTAAGATCTCCAGGTATCTTGTGTCCAAAGGACAACCTCTAATTCGTTGTACTTTGTGATTTATGATCTGTACAATATAGGGTTTCTGCCTCTTCCAGATCTGAGTCAAAATCAGGTGACCTTGGGAAAAAGGTCATAACCTGGGCTAGGAAGCTCCAAATGAAATTTCGTGAAAAGTGACAGGTATTACACAGGCCGAGCTATCTCAGAAAACTTTTTCAGAGCCCGAAGGTCAAACAGTGACACGTGGCACGCCGTACAAGTTCGCTCTCCTGTATTATCCCATAAACAGGTCACGTTGCGACACTTGGCATATCTCTCTCTCAGAGAATCCAATTGAGGTCAGACCTGTCATGATGGAAAGATAACAGGCCGAGCTATCTCAGAAAACTTTTTCAGAGGCCGAAGGTCAAACAGTGACACGTGGCACGCCGTACAAGTTCGCTCTCCTGTATTTTCCCAAAACAGGTCACGTTGCGACATTTGGCATAACTCTCTCTCAGAACATCCAATTGAGGTCAGACCTGTCAGGATGGAAAGCTAACAGGTCAGGCTATCTCAGAAAACTTTTTTCAGACCCTGTGGATCAAAAATTTCAGAGTTACACCAGAAACAATCAGGTACATATTTCTGTCAAAACAGAATTATTTTTTGGTACCTTCATTCATGGCTTCCGGAATTTAGGGCTTTGAAGAAAGTTGGAATTTTTGTAATCGGAGACCACGGCTAGATACTACTTATCAAAATAGAAATTTAGAGACCAAGATCAGAATTTTTGGTTGGGCAGAAGGCCGGGCTTGATTAGACCCTAGTTCGGGACTTTGATCAGAAAAGTGGAAAATTAGGGCTTCTGTAAAAATGGAATTTTTTGAAATCTGTGACCACGGCTGGAAGCTCCTCAGAAAAATAGAAGCTTAGAGCTTTGGATCAAAAATTTTGATGGGGCAAAAGAGTGGGCTTCATCAAACCCCAGTTCAGGGTCACGTCCAGTGAATCCGGAAGTTTCAAAGGAAAAATTGAGGAGTGAAACTTTGCAGTTTTCAAATTCTGAATATACCAGTTTGATCAGTTCATCAAGGCGCATATTCCTATCCTATCGAAAGGTTGAAATTCAAAGTTTGAATTTTTGGGGTTTCTCTGACAAACCCATATCCAGCTCAAGGTCCAGTTCTTGCAAATCAAGTGGATTGGGTTAATCCTAGAAGAAGATGGATTGATCACCTACATAAGTGAAAGAAGTTCCTGTCTCAGAGGGAGATGAGGATAAGGCCTTACATAAGAAGATTACAAGCGATCTCGACAGGTATGACTCATCGAGGTATGTTTCGATATTTGTCCATGATTAAGTTTATGGTATGTTTGTCTTCATGTTATTACGGTTAGTACAATTTTGATTTTAGATTTGTTGTATCACCTTAACAAAATTATGAATGCATGATAGAAGATATTCATTGGTTAGGGTGTTGACACTTATGATTGTACTAATGCATTATGGTGTTGTATGAGGTTTATGTTGTCTACTAACATGAAAGGTACACCAAGAAAGACAGATCATGTTCTGGTCCAAGAACATATGATCATGATAACATGAGGACAAAGATTCATCCATTGTCATGGATCTCATAAAAGATCCATTTACGAGGTATGTATAACTTGGTTTTGTAATA
This sequence comes from Larix kaempferi, assembly GCA_027924585.1. Taxonomy (NCBI): domain Eukaryota; kingdom Viridiplantae; phylum Streptophyta; class Pinopsida; order Pinales; family Pinaceae; genus Larix; species Larix kaempferi. The sequence goes on along the minus strand of BSBM01000751.1, from coordinate 4,687,477 downwards.
GTTAACCTATGAGATATACAGGTTACTAGCACAAGTCATTGAAGAAGAACAAGAAGACATCATGTGAGTATGTTAGACATAACTAGCTAGCATGCTAATCCAGGTATGTTTTTCCTATATCAAGTTACAATCTCATCTTGTGATAAGATCCTTTATATAAGCATACTTGGCATGATTGATTATGATCATGGGTTTAGGCATATTATGCTTTTTACTTTGTTTAATGATATGACTAACCAGAAAAGTCCTATGGTCAAATAGGAATATAAGTAAAATAATAAGTCTCTTATATTGATTGATTTGACTAACCAGAAGAATCATGAAATCATAGGTTTGAATAGTCATGGTTTTATGCATATTATATCTCTTATCTTGATTGATGATTCAACTAACCTGAAGTGTCATAAATAATTATAGGTTTAGACATGTTATGTTTCTTATGATTTGACTAACCATAAGAATCCTACATAAACCTTGAATGCTAATGCTTATTATTTCTGTTTGAAATGATCATGAGTATACATGCTTAAGATTATTGTGTTTTAATAGTATACTAATGAATGTATGTTTTTATATGAAATCACAAGGATAACACAATCATGATACTAATAAGCATGCATAGGAACCAAGGATGAATATGAGTTCAAGAACAGGTAATTCAGGAAGCAAAGATCAAGAGGGAGCACACTCCAGTTGCTCCTGCAAGAAAGCAAAGGAGCACACTCTAGTTGCTCCTGCAAGAAAGCAAAGGAGCACACTCCAGTTGTTCCTGCAAGAAAGAAAAGGAGCACACTTCAGTAGTTTCTGCAAGGATGCAGATATTCAGAGGGAGTTGACCATCTTTCCACAACAGAAAGGTGTAGAAGAAGCTACTTCAGATTAGGACTCCAGCAGCTCCTGTAAGGAAGCAAAGACTCAGAGGGAGTCCACCCAACGAACAAACAAAGATAAGTATTTTAATTTCTTGCATATTTGTCTGTTTAAATAAAATTGTTCAATGCTCATGTTCTTAAGACTTAGGATATGTATTGTGCATATTAGAATAATTACATTAATGAACAGTACACTACTAATATGCATGGGTAAGTAGCCTATGGCACTGTACAACATTCCATTGCTACTTATCTAGAATGAAACCTCTTTGCTGACATGTTGGGAGTTGTGCACACTCTTAACAATGTTCTGGTAGAGATTGGAAGGCATCTAGAAAGTTACGGAATATGGATAAATGTTGTATTGAAGCATTGGCTAAGATAATTGCATGACTGTATGCCATATTTCTTTATGTGTAAGAATTTGTTCTGAAAACTATGAGATGTTTTCTAATCATGCAATTTAACTTGTTGTGTAGGAAAGATCGTATGCCATCTCCTACAAAAGAAGAACTACAACATTTGTTCAGCAATAAAATTATCTATTGAAGATATTGAAGTTCCCAGGATACGGGAAGAATGGAATGATCCGTCGATCATGAAGAATGATGTTTGGGTTGCAGTCCCAAGACATGAAGGGAAGTTTGTTATGACTTCCAAATGGAACTATCAGATCAAGCATGGTGCAGATAGCAGCATTGAGATGAAATAGAAGATGCACCAGATGGATTTCAAGACAGCATGGTGTAGTCATTTATGTGTGCAGAACTTGGTATGGTAGGATAGACAACTTTCTATCCAGTTTGGGCTTTACCAAGAGTAAAGCGGATTCCAACCTTTACTACAAGGTTGAGGAAGGAAATCCAGTGATACTACTTTTGTATGCAGATAACCTATCTGTTACAGGTGAAAATAGATTGATTCCCGACATGCAGCGGAAGCTTACTGCCGAGTTCGAGATGAAGAACTTGGGGATGATGCACTATTTGTTTTTGGCATGGAGGTGTGGCAGAGTGATGGAATCTTCCTTGGACAAGGGAAGTATGCAGTAGAGATCCTGAAGAGGTTCGGGATGATGGATTACAAGGCCATGACCACACCTATGACTTCGAATCTGAAGCTTCTATGTGATGCTTCATCTGAGCTGGTTGATGTCTCTATGATTGGGTCCTTGATGTACCTGACGAACACGAGACCAGATATTTGCTTTGCTGTGAACACATTGAGCCAGTTTCTGACGGGTCCGAGGAGTGTCCACCTGGTTGCTATAAAGCATGTTCTGAGGTACCTGAAGGGTACAGTGGATTATGGGCTCAAGTATGAAGCGAATCAAAAGTTTAACCTGCAGGGTTATGTTGATTCAGATTGGGCTGGCAGTGCTGCAGATAGGAAGAGCACATCTGGGTGTTGCTTCAGTATGGGATCAGGTGTGATCTCTTGGTTTAGCAGGAAGCAGTCCTGTGTAGCACTGAGTACAGCTGAGGCAGAGTATGTTGCAGCCTGTTCAGCTAGTTGTGAGGCAGTATGGCTACGGAAGCTACTGTCTGAGTTATTTGATCTCCCGTTGGAGGCTACTGGTATCTTCTGTGATAACCAGAGTTGTGTGAAGCTGTCCGAGAACCCAGTGTTTCATGACAGGTCGAAACACATAGAGATCAAATATCACTATATCAGGGATATGGTGCAGAGAGGAGCTGTGAAGCTCCTGTATGTTGCGACGGACGAGCAGATTGCAGACATGCTAACGAAGCCACTAGCCAGGGTGAAGTTCGAGTACTTCAGAGAGAGGCTTGGTGTTCTTCAGATCGAGGACACTTCGAGGAAGAAGTGATGGACACATTTGCTGAAGCCATTCCAAGCATGTTGGAAGGAGGATCCTTCACATGGCTGTGGATGTAAGCGCTGGATGATGAACATCAGGATGATGTTCTGGTTTCTTCTTGGATATGATCAGTTGGATCATTTTTATGTATGTATGTACGCATCATGTTGGATGCTTGGATATGATCAGTTGGATCATTTTTATGTATGTATGTACGCATCATGTTGGATGCTGGATATGATCAGTTGGATCATTTTTGTATGTACGCATCATGTTGATGCTGGATATGATCAGTTGGATCATGTATACGTATTTTGTATATGCATCATGTTGGATGCTTGGACCATGTATCTGTATATGTATCAGGTGGATACATTGTATGATCAGGTGGATCATGTATGGTGATATGTATCATGTATTTGTATTTGTATCAGGTGGATACATTGATGATCAGGAGGATCATGTATGATGATATGTATCAGGTAGATACTTGGTATGCATCAAGTAGATGCATTGATGATCAGGAGGATCATGTATCATGTATTTGTATCAGGTGGATACATTGTATGATCAGGAGGATCATGTATGATGATATGTATCAGGTAGATACTTGGTATGCATCAGGTAGATGCATTGATGATCAGGATGATCATAGATGACGAGCTTCAGGATGTTGCTCTAGATGACATGCAGCAGGATGTTGCAGTGATGATCAGGATGATCATAGATGACGAGCTTCAGGATGTTGCTCCAGATGACATGCAGCAGGACGTTGCAGTGATGATGATCAGGATGATCATGGATACATCAGGATGATGTATGGTGAGTATCAGGTTGATACTCTGTGGCCGTGGATCAGGTTGTGCAGATGAGCATGTAATTCGGTGCCCTGGGAGATTTGCAGATGGTCTTTCGAGGTTTTGCCTATGGCATGTAATTCGGTGCCCTGGGACATCTGGCAAATGCTCTTTCGAGGTTTTGCTCTGGGAGGACATGTAATTCGGTGCCCTGGGAGATCTGCAGATAGTCTTTCGAGGTTTTGCCTATGGCATGTAATTCGGTTCCCTGGGATATCTGGCAGATGCTCTTTCGAGGTTTTGTCCTATGGCATGTAATTCGGTGCCCTGGGAGATCTGCAGATAGTCTTTCGAGGTTTTGCCTATGGCATGTAATTCGGTTCCCTGGGATATCTGGCAGATGCTCTTGCGAGGTTTTGCCATGACCACATGTAATTCGGTGCCCTGGGAGATCTGCAGATAGTCTTTCGAGGTTTTGCCTATGGCATGTAATTCGGTTCCCTGGGATATCTGGCAGATGCTCTTGCGAGGTTTTGTGGTGAGGTCACATGTAATTCGGTGCCCTGGGAGATCCTATAGGTAGAGCTGTGTGCTCGTAACAGCCTGGGATGCTCTTTCGAGGTTTTGTGACGCACGTAAAAGTCCTGAGGATTCCACAGTATGGCCAGTGATGACGAAGACCTGCAGATGGTGGGCCTACATCCAGTATGAAAAAGGACTGGCTCTGTAGAACTTCCTATGACGAGTAGATTCAGAGATTGATTGAGATAGCAGCAGCAGTGACGATGATGATGACTCGATGATGATTATCCAGTGACGATGATCCAGAGAAGATGACTTGTGCTAGAAGAACTGTGCTGAGAAATACCTTCCTAGTTAAGAGGGAGTGTTGATGTATATGTAACTTCGGAATGTATTTCACATATATGTATATTGTATTCCTATAGAGATGTTTTTATTCCTCTATACGGAAGTGTCGTCATTTATATTGTAAGTGTCGTAACTTATACTTGATGGGTTATTAGACCACCTTGTTGGGGTCGGCCCTGTATAAGTCATGTGGGTCAAAGGGTTATTAGACCACCCTATTGGGGGTCGGCCATGTGGGTTTAAGGGTTATTAGACCACCCTATTGGGGGTCGGCCCAGTCAGCATTATGTTATGTGGTTAAGTTCGAGCCTACATGAGTTAGGTAAAAAGGCAAGTTAAGTCAAGTATAAATAGAGTGTGGGAGGCACTCTATTAACTCACTCACTTCTCACACATGCACTCAAGGAGGAGTGGCGCACTTATGGAGGAGGAGGATCTGCTGCTAGGTTATGGCTATCTCTCTTGGTTGGTTGTATCATTGCTCTATCTATCTCTGAGGAAGTTATTGGGGTTTTTCACCTTTATGGTTTTCCCCAAGTAAATCTTTGTGTCTCTTGTGTGCTTGCATTATTGTCTCCATGATTGATATGCTGTAGATATGCTGTACATGTTGTTCTCTCAGTTAAGATCCTAGATCAAATTGAAGTAAATTCAGAAAATTTAACAGGGATGTCTTCCAAACAAAGTGCATTGCAACTAAATTTTTTTTTTCCTTAAAAAATCGCAACTTTTTCCATTTCAGTTCTTAGGCTTCTGCGATCAATGTTTTGATAAAGAGTTTTTCTGGATCCATCGCAGTAGTTTTTCAAATCGATGTTTCGGACCAATCTATTGTGGTCCATCATTAGGAAAGAGAAAGATAAAGATAGGGAATTTTTGATCTTGAAAGTAAGATCAGAAATTCCCTTTAGTAACTGCAACCTCATTTGTTTAATCTAGTGTGGTCCATCATTAGGAAAGAGAAAGATAAAGATAGGGAATTTTTGATCTTGAAAGTAAGATAAGTGATTCCCTTCAGTAATTGCAACCTCATTCGTTCAAAGAGACGAGCTCTATCGGCAACATCCCTTCCGTACAGGGTGATTATTTCAGTTCTTAGGCTTCTATGATCAATGTTTTGTTAAAGAGTTACGAATCTATTGCAATAGTTTTTCAAATCGACGTTTTGGACCAATCTAGTGTGGTCCATCATTAGGAAAGAGAGATAAAGACAGGGAATTTCTGATCTTGAAAGTAAGATGAGAAATTCCTTCAGTAATCACAACCTCATTCGTCTTTTAAGATTTTATTTAGAAATAATGTGATGGTGGATGTACCTATACTAGTGTCTATCCAATTGGGTGATGGAGTCAAGATCATAGGACAAAAGGGTTTGAATATGACATAGAGGATGTAACGAAGCCATCATTGATGTGCCATAATTAGTCCAAAACAGATTTTTAGATTATGCAAGAATAAGTGAGAGCCCTTAGACAAGATGCACCATCACAACCATGGAATTGCAGCCATGTAATAATGTGCAGCCATGAACAAGATGGGATCAACCATAGTATGAAATCCTAGATGAAGTAGAGAAAGTTGGACAGCCTTCTAATTGAATGAACAACCAACAATACATCGTTTTTTCCAATCTGACTTCACAACAAGATCAAGAGGATTGATTAGGTGACACCTAACCTTCCTCCTTATGTTGGACAGCCCTAAAAAATGGACTGGAACAACCCTAACCAGAAAATTACAGCAGCCAAATCCTTCAACAATTCAAGGTTATTGATGTGCCATAATTAGTCCAAAACAGATTTTTAGATTATGCAAGAATAAGTGAGAGCCCTTAGACAAAGATGCACCATCACAACCATGAAATTACAGCCATGTAATAATGTGCAGCCATGAACAAGATGGGATCAACCATAATATGAAACCTTAGATGAAGTAGAGAAAGTTGGACAGCCTTCTAATTGAATGAACAACCAACAATACATCGTTTTTTCCAATCCGACTTCACAACAAGATCAAGAGGATTGAATAGGTGACACCTAACCTTCCTCCTTATGTAGGACAGCCCTAAAAAATGGACTGGAACAGCCCTAACAAGAAAATTACAGCAGCCAAATCCTTCAACAATTCAAGGTTACATCAAGGATTGAGGAGGATTGAACAAACTCAATCCTAGTCTCTTCTTTTATGACAAACATTCCCTTCTACAAAGATTATTTCAGCAGCGAACCCATGGCAATTCTTGCAAAACTTCTAATCATCCCTGAAAATAATAAAGAGATGGAAAAACCTCATATTGAACACATCCTTCTTCCAATCCTCCCAAAGATATTCAACTAAGAGCTTGGAGAACTCCCAATCTTCCAATCATGCATTTGGTAAATAAATCTCTCCTCTATTTATACCTTCACATCAAACCCTAATCAAGAAAATAATATTAAGAAAGAGCTAGAAACCCTAGAATTAGGTCGCTCCTCTCAGGGTGCATTTTAGGGTTTGTTTTAACCACATGGTGACATGTGTAAACTTTTTCTTTGAGCTAGCTCTTCTAAATATGTGAATCATGTCTCGAACAATTGGTAGTGTCCCATAATGATCCTTTAACATGCTTCAAATGCCCTCTTGAAGAGGGTGTCCTCCATTATTCTCATCAAAAGACCTCCTTTGACCATATGATGCTTCTATCGCTACTTGGCATCATTCTAACTTTTAAGTAAGGGATTTCTTACTTTGGCTTTTTTCCTTGGCACATATCATGCTGATGGCTGCCTCCAATATGGGGCATTTTGATCCTTTTGCCTTTCAGTGAATGAATGGGTCCATAATTCTACTTGTCACATTCATAAACGAAGCACCTTTCTTCCCTCTACACCCTTGTTCTTCCCTGGATTACAGAATGTGCTTGGGCAAGATAGAACAAGGTGCATGGCCTTCAAATATCTCCCCACAACCTGCAACTGCCACTGAACTGCAAGGATCTCCTGCTGTGCTGGTGAGAGAAGAAAGCCCATGAAAATGCGAAATGAACCTGCATTTTCAGGGGTAACAGTTGGCAGGGCTTCCTTTGCTCCATCTCTGAAATTGATCATGGGCAGCTCTCCCAACTTCCTGTTACAGGCTTGTTTAGACAGTCTGTATTCAAAGGTGTTATGTTCCTTGTGGTTATGGTGGAAGAGTGCCTCCTGAAAACAATCTTTGAGATCCCAAGCACACAGAATGTCCCCAGGAAGCTATATGTTTCTCTGATCTGTTGTTCCATTCACGATAGAGTGAGTTTCAAGTCACCATGGATGTTAAGGTCTCTAACTCTGGATTTCAATGCAATTGTTATAAGGATTATCGAGGCTTTTACTTCAGCTGAGTTATTAGTTGGCTTCCCAAACCATATTCAAAGGTGATCCAATGGGACTCAGATAGGAATAAGCCTCCTCCTGCACCATTCTTCCCACTATTTAGTTGACCTGCTCCATTGAAGAAGCCACATGGCTTGGATTTGTTGTTCGCTGTTCTCCCACCACTCTGGATTTTGATTGCCTTGTACTCTGTCCGAATGCTTTGTAGGGTCCCTGAATCTTGAAGAAATTAACTTATGGTGTAAGTACCTTCTCCTGAAAAAGTGCAGATTTCCTTGCCAACCAATTGGTCCACAAAAAAAATTTGGAAGAGGATGATGCTTCTTTCTAGTGTTGTTGTTTTCCATCCAATTCTGAAATGCATGGCTTCCTTTGCTCCATCTCTGAAACTGATCATGGACAACTGTCCCATGCTCCTTCTACATGGTTTCTTAGACAGTCTGTCTGCAAAGGTGTTACGTTCCCCTGTAGGCATGGTGGAAGGATACCTTCTGAAAATTATCTCTGAGATCCCAAGCGTGTTGAATGCCCCCATGAAGCTGTATGCACTGATCCACTGTTCTATTCATCCATGATATAGTGAGTTTCGAGTCACCATAGAGGTTAAGGTCTCCAACTCCGGCTTCCAATGCAATTGTCATAAGGGTTATGAAGGCTTTTACTTCAGCAGAATGATTAGTTTGGCTTCCCAAACCATATTCAAAGGCGATCCAATGGGACTCAGATAGAAATAAAACTCCCGCACCACTCTTAGCACTGTTTAGTTGAGCTTCTCCATTGAAGAAGCCATATGGCTTGGATTATTGATCTGTCTTTCTTACCACTCTGGATTTTGATTGCCTTCTACTCTGTCCGAATGCTTTATAGGCTCCCTGAATCTTGAATAAAATATCTTCTTGAGTATGTACCTTCTCCCGAAGAAGGGCAGCGTTCCTTGCCAACCAAAAGGCCCACAAAAAAAACTGGAAGGGGATAGTTCGTCTTCTGGAGTAGTTGTTTTCCAGTCAATTCTTGAGTGCAGGGCTTCCTTTGATCTATCTCTAAAATTGATCATGGACAGCTGCCCCATCTTCTTGCTACAGGCTTGTTTAAACAGTTTGTCCACAAAGGTGTTTTCTCTGTAGACATGGTGGAAGAGTACTTCCTGAAAACTATCTTTCAGATCCCAAGTGCACTGAACGTCCCTGTGAAGCTGTAAGTTTCTCTGATCCATTCATCCCTGATATAGTGAGTTTTGAGTCACCATAGACGTTAAGGTCTCTAACTCCAATGCAATGGTCATAAGGATTATCGAGGCTTTTACTTTAGCTGAATTATTAGTTTGGCTTCCCAAGAATTCAAAGGTGATCTGATGGGACTCAGATAGGAACAAGACTCCTGTTGCACCACTCTTCTGACTGATTAGTTGCGCTGTTCAAAATTTCAAATGAAGAAGTCATATGGCTTGGATTTGTTGATTGCTGGTCACCTACTACTTTGGATTTTGCTTGCATAGTACTCTGTCTGAATGCTTTGTAGACTCCTTGAATCTCGAAGAAAATAACTTCCGGAGTAAGTACCTTCTCCTGAAAATGGGCACCGTTCCTTGCCAATCAAATGGCCTACAAAACAAAAACTGGAAGGGTATAATCAATCATGCTTCTTTCTAGTGTCGTCAATTTCCTTCCAATTCTGGAGTGCGTTTTCTATAGTTTTTCCTTCCCATTGACCCTTATCATACACGATTTTCTTAACCACCATCCATACTTCCTTTGATAATTTGCATGATAGAATAAGTCGTGGACACTCTCCTCTTGCTCTTTGCACTAAATGCAATAACCAGGTACCTGCCATGATCTTTGTTGGAGGTCATTCCATGCGAGTATCTTATTGTGTAGAATGAGCCAAAGAAAATTCTGGATTTCAAAGGAGCTTTGACTTTCTAGAGGTGACTGCAGCTCCAATGTTCTTCATTCTCATCTTGCTTTGAAATAAAAATTCTAAAGCCAATGCTCACCTTGTATAGTCCTCATGTTTTCTTTGTTTCCCAAACCAGTGCATCCTGAGAATTTCTCACCCTTATGGAAGCCATGACCAAGGATTTTCTGTACCGTGTCCATTTCTTTGTCTGTTCATTCTCTAGTCTCAATGCCTCTGCAGTCCTCCATCCACTTGATCACCAACCCATATTATTTACATCATATACATTTGCCAGGGTCTGAATGTTTGATCACGGAAGTGACTGATTAAGCCTCGTGAAAGTCTCTGTGCACCTTCTCCACCAATTCAGGGATTTAATCCAGTTCTGATTTTCTGTCCATTGCCTAGGAGCCAAGCCACATGATTGACCTATAATTAGGGATGCTTTTATCATTGACCTATAGCAGTCTTGATTGGAGAACTAATCCACTCTTCTACATATAATGACTAAATGTTTCCTTCTTATAACTGTTTGTGAGAGTCTCTCTATGGACAATAACTTCCAGATACTCGTAGCATCCAAAGCAATCCACATTTAACCTATAGCCCTAAGCTGCTGTAATTGAAGTCTCTTATTTCTAACCTTCACTCTTCAGATTTGTAGCTGTGACCCATCGTCGAACCCTTAAAACTCAATGTTCAAAGTTCAAACTTGAAAGTTGAGAGTCTAGATTGCGATTGAACCTTTAACCATGTGGACCTGTAGCCTAGGCATTGAGTCTGTGAAGAGAAGGGACAATAGTGATGACTCAGCGTGGGATTTAGGAGTGAACTTGAGTTTGTGTGAGATTGAAAAATGGTATGGAGTGCTACGTTGTGTTGTACAGGAGGAATGCTATGCAACGTGAGGGTTATATTTAGGGTTTGGTACTTTTAAAATTTTTTTAACCCTAAAAAAATGAACTTCAACAAATGTTGACAGACCTCAACGAATTTAGGTGTATTTCATGATTCATCATGATTTTATTAGAATTCTTGTTCGTCTTCAAATTCATCTTGAAGTTTGCCGAACTTCAATGATTTTATTCAACCTGGCTTGAATTTCGATGAATTTAGATTTTCAACCTTGAAATTTGCCGAACCCAGTGACTTAGGTTGTCACTAGTTGTTCATTTGTGGTTGATCTATTAGATATAGCTTGGAGTGGGGTTCCTTTGATTGTGTCCTTGGGGTGCCTCTATGATTGGCTTTTGATTCTCTCTGACTCCTCCCCTTCCAGCTCTGCTCTCTATGAAGGTCCAATATCCTAAAATATGTAGGGATAAGTGAAGGACCTTCATGCTCCTCTGAATTTCAAGTTTGACTTAGTTTGTGTAGGAAATGTTTCTTTGCTTTTTGGCTTTAGTCAAACATGGGTTTGATTGAGTTTGACTTGGTCAACGCATGTCTTACTCATGATTAATTGTGAGTCTGACTTGGTGTGACCAAGTTAAACCTGGGTCAAACAAGTCAGACTTCCTTGACAACCTATAAAACCCTCTTTTTAGCCCCAATTTTGTCATTTTCCCTCTGCTGGGCATGTTTTTCCTTTGCTGGGTGATTTATGAAATTGACCAACAGGAGATGACATTGACACATCTATGGCATCAAAACAATGGGTTTTTTGCCTCAACAAACTTCATACCATTTGTGGCAGTAATAGTTTTAGGGTCTTCTTCATTCTCTGTGGTACCTCTACATGCTGCAAGACGTACCTATATTCTCATGGTGCTAAGGACATTTTTGTGATTGACAGATAGATCAACTATCCCTTGTGACTGAAATGTTATTGAGAATACGGGTGTTCCACCAATTCATATACACTACCTTAAATAGGTTAATAGTTCATGCTTTACTATTCCAATTGGACAATAGTGATATTTGACTTAAAAACCTAGGTGCATAAGTACTGGAATTTCTTTAGACGTGGTTATGGACTTGTGGTCCCTGTGTTTATTTTATACTTGCCATCCATTTAGGAAGATAAGCAGTGCATGAGTTGTTTTTGTGATGTTATTACTGCATTGGCAAATATTAATGCTTCTTATAGAAACTCGCTATTGCTGTATAGGCCAACAACTACAATGTTTTTTCCAAGTGAGTTAACTGTATGTATATTTCATTAACTTGTGCTTTGAAATGGGTATTTTTGCATTGAGAGTAGCAAGGTGCATCTACAACCCAGGTAGATGTTGCATTCCTATAACATTAATAAATTAGATTGAAAAAAAATTGAAGCCTGAAAAAGGAAAAAGATTGCCAACCATAATACTGAAATACCATAAAAGGACCATAATAATTATAAAACTCTATAATAAAATAAACCAGCATAGATCTATCTTAACCTTCGATCTTTTAAGCTCACAGAGAATTGCCTCTCTATTTCTTTTGATTCCTCTTGGTGCTTATTAGTGCCACGGTTAAGATGGATCTATGCTGGTGATTATACCAATGATCTTTTCCTTGGCAGAAACCCTCATGACTCCAAATCCTTTTCCAGTTAATTAGGATTGTTACCAGTGTATTGTTGGGTTTAGTCAATAAATCTTACATCCCTGCACTGTCTCAAATGCTTGCTTTGCAGTTTGCACTTGGACTTATAGTGGTACTCAGCACCATAGATTTCAATATTATGAGGTCGTCTGAGAAAAATGGAAAAAGTCGGAAGCCTGCTTTTGTACAGAATTCAATGCAAAATGTTCCTCAAGAGGGGCTGAACTGGGTTGTTTTATTGGGTGGGGCTATTGTGAGCGCCTTGTCAGTTACACTTGGGCGTAAGTTGAAGCAGGCCCTTGAGATTAACCGCGAAAGAGATACGAAAGCACTAAATGAGCCAGGTATATGCTGTCCTTAACACTTTAATTACCAACTAAGGTTGTAGCTGTTTGACTTTGAACCACTATTGGACATTATAACTATGCATGCAGAAGGAAGCTCTGCTACAAACCAAATTTCAGGGGTTCATCCCTTGCGCTCAAATCTGGATTACTGCAGGCAGGGTGGAGTAGTTTGCATTCATTGTTTTCCCGGTATGGAGATCTTTCTGTATTGTTCTTTTCTTATCTGTCTGCACATATCTAGAGTATTTGTTACAGTTAGATGAGAAATTGTGAGTTCCCTGTCTAGCTTGGGCATAATATGTCATTTTATTAACAGCTGAAATCCCTTCTTAAAATAAAAGTACCGTACTGTTGGGATTTAAAGTAATCAGTGAGATGTTCCTTCTTGCATTGCATTGCAGTTATAAAAGCCCTACTTCTACTTTGCATTTTATCCATGTTAATGCTACTCTGCAGAAAGAGTTCTTGGTATGCTTTTATGCTTCTACTATCATATTGGTCTTAATTAAGAATCAAGATGTCCTGAGGTTATTGTAATTTTCATGAAAGTTTACAACTGAATAATTCCATAGACAGCATAATATCCATCTGCAACAAGAATACTGAAAAAAACCCTGCACATAGATTGCAATGAAATAAGTATTTATGGCCCTTTATTTTTCAAGGTTGAAGATTATGTCATCCCAAACCCACAATATGCTAGGCAACCCAACTAGCCCAAGCTTCTCATCATTTATTTATCAAACAGTACATGCTAGGCTCCAAGTTAGTTGCTTGGTCATTATTTTTCTTGTAGTCTCTGTTGTCTTTAATGACACGTAGTTGCTAGAAACGTTATTATGAATTCTTATTGTTATATTGTATTAATGTAATTTGTTGTAGAATGGGTTGTGAATATTGGGGAGATTATGGAGAGATTTTTTTAGGAAGTCCTTATCTAGTTTAGTGATCTGTTGTTTCCCAACTGTCATGAATGTGTATAAAGAAACCTTCCTTGATTGGAGAAATGAACATGAGTGGATGCATTCACATTGTTTATTGTTTATCACCTCCATCCCTGTTGACTACATGTTCATATTGCATAGAGCATGAGTTGATTAAAGAGCTTTCACAACAGTTTGCGCACTTTGTGAATAATGTTATGATTGTTCCTTTACTTTCTCTTTTTCTATTTTAAGTCTTGCATATTCCTTCTTGATTAGCTGTCTCATTGTCATTTCAAGCTTGTAACTTCTGGTGGACTGTACTCTCAACATCAATATTAAATAGATTTCTTGCTAGACCTTTTATTGCTAAGTGGGTATAGTTGATCGTCATTCATCTGACAAATAAACTTAGACAGGCAAATGAACTTTGATCACCATAGCTTCATCACATTTATAATGTTTTCACAGCTTCTATACATTAATTTTTCCACATATGGGAAAGACATCATATTAAATCGCCCCCCTGGAGGTATTGTGGCTCATCCTGATTATTTGTTCCTTCTAATTGAACTTTATTGTTTCATTCAATATTGAAAGGGTATTTAACCATTTTGCATTGGTTACTTCCATCTAACTACATGATAATTGGGAGATGATCTGAAATAACACATTTTTCCACCCACACCCTATATCTCTAAATCTTTTCAGCCAAGAAAACGATCTAGCCAGTAATAATCTTGATGGAGATTCGTGTGCTAGGGTTATGAGCAGCCTCGTGCTCTGCTTCTGGATCTAGCCGCCACTTGGTGCTGGTCAGTGGCGCCTTGCGCCTTGCCTCTGGTGCCTGGGATCCTCTTCTTCGTGGGCCCTGATGGACCCCCCTCTGGAACCAAGCCTGGAAGAGAATCGACGACTTCTCGATGATGCTTTTAGAGCTTTGGTTGCTGCAACTCCTTCCGCCGCCGGCGACTCCTTCTGCCGTTGATGCCTTTGTTAAACGTTCTTCTGCTCCTCGGATTTAGATCACGTCGGCAGCTTCACGTCTGAAAGCCCTAGCTTTAAGCGAGAGAGGACTTATAGGGCAGTTCACTAGAATTTGGCCTTCTCCCAAAACCATGGATGCCTGGATTAACAAAAATTGGATGCCCTTGATTTCCGGGGGTCTGCAACATTGTTTTTGTTGTAAGGGCTTCTTTACCTTTCTTTTTGAGCATAAGATTGATAGAGATCTAATTTTTAGAAGCGGGCCGTATTTCCTGGGCACTCGTGGCCTTTATTTAAATCGATGGAGCCTATCTTTTGATCCGGAAAAAGATGTTCCTTGAGTTGTTCCAGTTTGGGTTCGTCTTCCTCATCTCCCCCTCCATTGCTGGAATGATGAAACTCTGCAGGCAATAGGAAACGCCCTTGGCACTTTCATCGACAAAGTTGAACCCAAAGGGCCGCTATTCTCTTGTGCCCGTATTTGTGTAGAAGTAGACTTAGAAAAAGGTCTGCCTGAGGTAGTAAATCTGCAAATGGAGGGATGGGAACATATGCAGAAAGTTGATTATGAGCAGCTACCTTTTAAATGCAAGAAATGCCACGAGTATGGTCACTTCGTCAAAAACTTCCCAAAAGCCAAGCAACAATCTCAAGATTCAGCGCAAGAAAAAGGATGGAAACAAAATAAGAGGGGAAGGAAAAATGCTCAGACCACCTCTGCAACAACTGGTCCACATTCGGAAAAAAACAAGGAAAAGGAGAATGCTGAGAAAATCAACAAGAAGGAACAGGTTGAGAAAAACGATTCCAATAGCAATCAATTCCAAACCTTAGCTCTGGAAGATGGAGAAATCCTCTCCCAGATTAACGAAGAGTTAGAAAACGAAGTAGCTGCAGCGAACATTCCCCTAGAATCCCCACCTAACAGAGAAACAACAAATGTGATTAAGGAAGGGGCGTTGACCCCTGGAGGCACTTGGGCGGATAGGTTAAAAAAAAGCACTGTAATAACACAAATTTTCTCCCGGAACCTTCGTCATCCCAGCAGGCCATGGATCCGTAGGATGTTCTCTTAATCCCAAACAGAAGGGGAAGAAAGATGCAGAGATACCTCCGGGAGCAGGAAGCTGAAAGGGAATTAGAATTGGGAAGACAAAAACGCATAGAAGAAACAAAGCTACTCCAAATCAATAAAACTCAGGGAGGGGCAAAACCGGATGGCAAACCTCGAGCAGGGTCACAATCCAGCAAGAAGTGATGAAAATTGTCTCCTGGAACTGCAGAGGTCTGGGCGGTGCCAGCAAAGTTGAAGCATTGAGGGACTTAATAAAAACTGAAAAGCCAGACTTGTTACTGCTCCAGGAGACAAAAATGCCTGACGCTGAGGTCTTAGAGCTCTCGCGTCATTTCTGGAAGGATAGCCATGGAAGAGCTCAAAGTTCCATAGGGGCCTCTTGGGGCATTGCTACATTTCTATCAAGCAATCTCCTGATTAATTCTTTTAAAAAAAGTCAGCATTGGCTTTTATTAGAAATTCATGATAAACATAATCATCAATCTACTTTCATTTGCATTGTATATGGTCCTACACATTACAGGGATAAAGATCTATTCTGGGAAGACCTGAACAATTTAAAAGATGAGTTACAGGGAAAGGATGTGATAATCGCTGGAGATTTCAACGCCACTAGAAATCAGCAGGATAAGCGTTGTGGCTCAAGGGTTCGGGATCCCTACGGGGAAAAGATGGAGGATCTTATTTCTATGTTAGATTTGATGGACATTGAAATGAAAAATGGGAAGTATACTTGGAGTAACAGGAGAGTAGGAATTGGGCACACAGTTGCTAAGTTGGATAGATTTCTGGTTAGTTCCACTTTCCTCCTAAAAAATCTTATTCTCTCTGCGATTGCTATCCCATTAGCATCCTCTGATCACAAGCCTATCTGCCTAAATATTCACGCTCCAGAAACTCATGGACCAATCCCGTTTCGCTTCAATCATTTATGGTTGCAAAATAAGGATCTCTTACTCATGGTTCACAACACTTGGAATACCAGCTTCCACGGATCGCCCGGCTACATCTGGGAATGCAAACTTTGGGCAGTGCGAACCGTTTTAAAAACTTGGGCCAAAACGAATTTCAAGAATCCTAGTTTCAACAAAAGAAAGCTTCAAACTGACCTTGCCGCCCTTCAACGCAGTATGAAAGAAAGTGATATCACTGCCTCTACTCTAAACCTTGAGAAGGTTCTTAATCTCCAAATTCTTAGTGCTGCCAGGCAGGAGGAGGAAATTTGGCGAATCAAATCCAGACAGACTTGGCTCAAAGGAGGGGATAGTAATACCGAGTATTTCCACAAACAAACCAAAGCTCGGTTCAGTTTTAACTCGATTAGAGAATTAAAAGACAACAATGGCAACCGAATCGACGGACAGGAGGAGATTAAAGCGCATGCCTTCGAACACTTTCAAAGTCTCTACACAGATAGCAATGAGGCTGATCCGGCAGCCCAAGCTGAGCTGCTCTCAGGTATCCCTTCCCTCATTTCAGATATGGATAACTGTGAATTAGATAAGCCAATTATAGAGCATGAAATTAGTAATGATATTTGGACCCTCCATCTGGACAAAGCTCCAGGTCCGGATGGATTTACAATTAACTTTTTTAGAGTTGCTTGGGATATAATAAAGGAAGACCTGAAGAGAATGCTTAATTGGACCAGGAAGAAGGATAAGATCGGGGGAGCCACAAACTCCTCTTTCCTGGCTCTCATTCCAAAAGACAACAACACAACTTCTATTGAAAGATTCAGGCCTATCTCTCTCTGTAACACATCCTACAAAATTCTCTCGAAGATTATAGCTACTCGAATGAAAAAAATCATGGGGAAGCTCATACCTGATTCTCAAGGAGGGTTCATTGTTGGTCGACATATTCTTGACAATATTATCATAGTACAGGAAGCGATTCACTCCAGTATGGAAAGAAATCAACAGGGAATGGCCATCAAGTTAGACATGGCGAATGCTTTCGACAGAGTGAATCATTTCTTTTTATTTGAAATTATGAACAGATTCGGCTTCTCCGACAGATTCGTCCGTTGGGTAAAAGCTTGCATAAGCAAACCGTGCATTGCCCCGTTGGTTAATGGCAGGCCAACTTCCTTCTTCCAAGTCACTCGAGGCCTAAGGCAGGGCTGTCCCATGTCCCCCTTCCTTTATCTCTTGGTGGCAGAATCCTTGAGTCGGAAGCTTCATCTCCTTCAAAATCTAGGGGAACTTAAAGGGATGAGGACTGCAAGAGGGGTCAAAGCTGTCAATCATGCTCAATTCACAGATGACACAATCTTCCTTGGAGGAGCTTCTACAACCATAGCTGAAAGATTCAAAAACGCATTGTCAACTTTCTTAAAAGCCTCAGACGAGAAAGTAAACTCCTGGAAATAAAAAATTTATGGATGGAATTGCTCCAAAGAAACGATGGTCAAAATAGCTCGGATCCTTGGTTTTGATGGCTGTCACATATGGAATTCCTTTAAATATCTCGGAATACCAATTTTCAAAGGAAACAAGAAGGTCTCAAATTGGCAGGATCTGATTGAGAAAATCAAAGCCAAAATTACATCATGGGGATTCAGGTGGCTCAATTTGGCTGGCAAATTGGTATTGATCAACTCGGTCCTGTCCGCTTACCCAATATACATCAGGTCTATATCTTTAGCTCCAAAGAGTGTCGTCCAAAAAATCACAAAGGAGCTTCGTAAATTTCTATGGCAAGGTGGGAAAACAAATAGAGCAAAAAAGTTTCACTTGATAAGTTGGGATAAAGTTTGTATGCCAAAAATTGCTGGAGGCACTGGAATAAGAGATCCTTCGCTCATGAACCATGCTCTAGGCGCTAAAATCCTTTGGCGTATCATCACAGGAAAAAAAGCATGGTGGAAAGAGATTATGTACAAAAAATACATGAGTGGGAACATAAAGCGTTGTGTGGAGACTATTGATCTGTCCAAACCTGGCACTCCCATATGGAATCTTTGCAAAAAGGCGACTTTTATCGTGCAAAAACAATTATACTGGATTCCTGGGAATGGTAAGACGATCAGAATTTGGATGGACAAATTAGGACTGGAACAACGTTCACCTGTCAACTTTCTTTCCAACTTCAACGATCTCAAACTGTGGATGGATAAAGCTCATATATATACCCTATACGATCTCTCGGTTTGGACAGATAAGGGAAGATGGCTGGGCTGGATTAGTCTCGAGATCTAGTTACATCTTAAAGCGGACTTCGACACCCTTCTGGATCTTCTTCATGGAGCAACCCCAATCCATCAGCAACTGCTTGATAAAAGAGGGTGGGGCAAGAAAGGAACATACTCTGTCAAAGCCAGTTATCAAATACAGGACAGTAACAGCCTCAAGGATAAAAAGTGGGCAAAAGTTTGGTATAAGGACAACCTTCCAAAAATAAATGCCTTCTCATGGATTTTAGCTCACAAAAAAATTCTCCTTTGAAAATCTAAAAAAAAAGGGGATAGAGGGTCCTGCCAGATGCATACTATGTAAATCCTCAGAGGAAACTGTTGAGCATCTCTTTTTGGAGTGCAAATTTGCCCAGGAAGTTTGGCATAAGGCTTATATGGAACTAAACTTTATGGTGATCTTGCCAACTAGCTGGTTTGATCTCTTCACCTATTGGAAGGATTACTACATGGGATCTCTACACAATAAGCCTGATTTTAAAAGAGCTTGGGAAGCCCTTCCGAAGTTTATCTATTGGAAGCTGTGGACAGCCAGGAACATGGAGATTTTCGAAGGGATTAGCTCCACACCAACCAGAGTTCTTGCCTCAGCCAAAGCGCTTTGGATTGAAGCTTTAGTAGTACAAGGGATGAATAATATCAATAAGGAGTCGTTGAAGGTAGAAGAAAAAATTAGGGTATCAGACTTGTTATTCCCAAATCCCTCCCTCTGCAAGACCCCTTCAACTAAAACCTTAAATCAGAGTTGGCAGATTAGGATGAGTGCAGATGAATTCCAAAGTTGGAAAAACAGCATGGGGTGTAGTACGCTTTTCTTTGACGGAGCCTTGAAAGGCAATCGAGGGTTGGTAGGTGCGGGTGGAGTCCTCTTTGGCTCTGACGAAAATAAGATGAAAGACTATGCTTGGGGAATCGACAGGAGAACTAACAATAGTGCAGAATGGCTTGCCCTTACTAAAGGTCTGGAGATTGCAAGAGAGGAAGGTATCACGGATTTAGCAGTTTGTGGTGATTCTATGCTAGTTATCAGGGAGGCTAGGAACTTGAGCAAGAACAGAAAGAGACCTGCATCTAAAGTTCACAACCTTCTCAAATGTCTGGTTAGCGAATTTAAAAGCATAAGTTTACTGCATATCTTGCAAAACAATAATCAGGATGCAGATTTGATGGCAAACAAGGGAGCTAAACTAGATCGTGGCATCCTCGTTAGAAATCATAAGGTGAATTATAAGGTATGGATACCTTGTCTTTGAGTTTTTGAAACCTCATGACTATACCTTCATCTAAGCGACTTCACATAGGAAGGATTCTTGGAAATTTTAATCTGAATCATGGGCTCGGAGGGAATGATATTGCCATAGTTAATAACCCACTTTGGGGCCTCGAATTGAAGGACGCTCGCACGTTCCTGTCACGTGATCTCCACATGGCAAGTATGCCATCTTTCACCTCAGAAGACTCTGGAAGCTGGATACACTATAAAACAGAAGGCCGAGAAGGTTGGAATATCTCTAGTTTTGTGAGGAAAGCAATGGCAGATATTGGTGCAAATCGGCTATGTGGCAAGCAGAATGCTTCTTGTTTCATGAATGAGAGAATGGGAGACTCTGGCACAAATCGTCTCTACGGTATGCAGACCATTCCTTGTTATGGCAGTTCTCCCCTGAACTACAGAAAAAGATTCCCTTCATGGCCTGGGGGACAGGAATGTATGGTTTGTGAGCAACACCGAGAAAAGGTCCAAGTTTGCGGTAGGTCGGAGCAGCATAGTGAGAAGATTTATGTATGTCGAGGATCGGAGCAGCACCGTGAGAAGGTACTCGCTTCAGAGGAGCCCCAGGGCATTGCGGCCTCACTAATGGTGGTGGACGACCATTTGACAATTTTGGACACACAAATCCGCGTTCTTAAAGAGGAAAATAAGGAAATCAAGCAAGCCCTGCAGCAGTTGAATGCTATGGAACAGGCAGACAGCAAGGAGGTTCGAACCATTATCGGCAATCTCAGTGCTAAGTTGGACTCTCTAACTACTGCCCAGGATGGTGGCTGCCCCTGTCAAAACCTGGATGTAATCTCAGCACAAATTCGGTCTGTTCGTGCAATTGCAAAAAGAACTGAGGACATAGTGGACAACATGTGCAAGGAGATTATAGAACTGAGGCTGGAGTTGCTGCGTCAGGCAAATGCTGGAAACAAGGATGCTGCAGTTCGGAACTAGATTTCTGGGATGTTTTTTGTGTAACCTGCGCCTCGGGAGCTTAATGCTTTTAGGTTGTTATGAATTTTGCCATGGATATGTATGAACTTCTTGTTAAGATTAGTATGTGGGTCTGTAGTACTTCGTCAGTTAAGGATCCTCCTAGGTTTTCTTTTGTTGGATGTAGTTGTTTTTCTGTAAAAGATGATGGTTAAGATATGGCAGCTCTCCTATGTCGAGATGCAGGCATGTTCTTACACTTTGTATTCGGTTTCTGCCGCCTTTTTATAATACAAAAAACTCTCAACCGTTTTTGTTAAAAAAAAAATATTGAAAGGGTATTTGCTTTGATCTCATGGATCACTTATGTAACTTTCCCCAAGTTGTATTGAAAAGTAAATATTACTCGATAGTTATCAGATAACTAGTTCCAGTGTCCTTGTCATTTGGAGTTGGTTTGATTATTCTAAAGATGCAATTGCATGATCTAGTTTGAAATCAAGAGTGGGGATTTTCTTGAATTGTGTAATATTTAACTAGCAAAAGGCTTATGATTGAAATGCAGAAACTGAACTTTAAATTCAAAGCCACTGGATTTCAAATGAGTGTCATTGTACGGGTGATGATTTGTCATAATTCGCAATTGAAGACTTTGATATGACATCCAAGAAAGGAATCATGATATCATCTCATAGATGGGCATGCAAATAGTAAACATTAACCTTTTAGACCGAATTCTTCAAATTGCTGTTTGTTTGACAAGGGAGCATGATGGGAATTAGATATGATTAGTTATTGTTCATGTGCTGATTTGGATAGACCCGAGATTCAATTTTCTCACACAAGTTGTTGACTTAATGCCACATGTACATTTTACTTAAGAGAAGGGAAGGTTCATCATCATTTGTAATTGCTCCATATGTTTCTTTACAGTCTTCTTGCTTTGCATGTCTTGGGTTTACAGAGACAGTTCATTTTAAAATTAGGTGCTTTAACTTATTTTCTACCCTGCTTGAGTTTTTTTGTAGAAATAGAGATATTTTTTTAAACTAATAAACAATAAACTGCAAATGTGTAAACTATGTGACACATAAGTGGCCATAGGAATTTGGAAGCATGCATATCGCTTGTTATTCATGGGTAATAGGCTACTTAGTATATTGTGGACCACTGGAGAATGCATGAATTATATCTTTGGGATCCAGTACAAGCACCAAAATCTTTGTAAGATGTTGATAAAGGGACACGCTGAACAACTAATCATATGGGAAAAACTTATTGTATACTTACATTAACAATTTAACATTCGAGAGAAACTTATTACACACATTGAAATCCACATGATTATTTCAGTAGTCACATCCAAGTACATATGATGAACTCAGAGCAACTTGTTCAGAGTAATTCTGTGATGAAATAAATTATAGTTTATGCAACATGGGTAGCTTGTATATAATAGTAATAAATAAATAGATAATTAGTCATATAGGAGTCGCACACATATACATACTAATTTATGTATATGCGTATGTGATAGGCTGAATTACTAATACTTTCTAATGATAAATTGATTTTAATGGCTGTTAGATTTACTATTATAATGCTCATATCAGTATTGATTGTTGTTATTTGTACTTTATTAGAAAGTTAAGTTTTGTTGTAATCATGTTATAACTTGATGTTAAGTTATGTTTTCTTTTCCTTATAACCAAGCACAGGAAACCCCTAGAGACTTAACCTCCATCAACGGGTGGTAACCAGGGTAAACTGTCAGTGCCTAATTTCCAAGCACCTTGCCCTGAGGGGATCAAGAGAGTCGAACTTGTGACCTCTACAACTTTGGGGAGAGATCTCACCTTTGACTCATGATCACTTGAGCTAATCCTCGGCGCTAATGTTAAGTCACAACTAATGAAATAAAGTCATTTATTAGGTGTTAGGTATTGGGGAGTTATTTAATGTACTAAATGTAGAAATTTCTGTGGTTTTTGATATTTAATGCAAAACAGAAATTTCACCACACAAGTTTCCAGGATTTAGTCCTGTTATCACACCATAGTAGCTGGGCTACCATGTTTGCAGAGCAGACATCTGCACATTTTTGAGCTTTGCCTCTACACTTGTTCAGTGAGATCAGCTATGATGAGCATCACTATTTATGATCACTCACGTATTAGAGCATATTTGTATCAGACATTTAGTAGACCTTATGCCAAGGCTGAGCCTTGAGACCTCAGATTTGATGACCGATATGACCTTTTGTTCCATACAGATGCAGTGCAGTTTTCAGTGTTTCAGATGTAGTCTTCTCAGTGGTTGTAGTTGGTTCAGATTACCGATGTTGATATATGACCCAGTATATATGTGATGTGCATTGATGTTATTACCTTGCTGTTTAGGTCATTTTGATAGCACTGACTTGGTATATGGCAATTATCATCTGGCAGTATATTAATTTTAAAATGAAATTGGTTGTTATGGACTATATGTATTGGTTGTATTACTGACATTTGGAAACTCTTGTTGTATACTTGTTGGTCTTTACCTTCATATGAATGTGAACATGATCATTTAGTGTCTTACCGACCTGCTAGCTTAGGCACCATTTTCACTTGTGTCCATCCATCCGTTTGTCCTTACCCACTTATTGATTTTCACCTTGACTTACACCTCGACTTATGGAGGATCTCCCTGCTTCTGCCTCTGTGTTGGACTTGCACCCATGTTTATTTTGTGTCTCGGCTCTGAGTTGGCGGCAAAACTTGCCTTTGGTAAGTTGGATTTTATGCCGTTATCATTCTAGTCGGTTGCCCCAATGTGTGGTTTTGTGCGGAATTCCCCCTAGTTGCTTGAGTTGTTGTTGGCTAAAACCTGAAGCAAAGTGTATTACCTTGGAAACTAATGGAAGCCCAATAAAAAGGGCTATGAAATGTAATGCAATGAAATGCTTTGAAATATAAATGCACCCCGGATGCAAGCTGCGATTAGTTGTGCATATTAGTGCATGTGAAATCCCAGAGGGGTTATATTAGGCCTAAAAAAGCAATGGATAAATGTATGCTATATCTAATGCTTGCTGGCCATGAAATTCAATGAAATGAAAGGTCCTAAAAAGCAGTGGTTAAACAAATGCAAAATCTAAAGACTGCTGACCTTGATGGAAATATACCTCATTGAGCCTACGGGTTATGATTTGAGATGGAGTAAGGTACAACTAAATCAAAGTGTCCCCTAGAGCCACAAGTGACAGTTCTAGTAGTAGACATTTTTGCCAAGGTTGAATAAACACTTCTCTGAACAACTCATCCATTTGTGAGACACCGCCATTCCTTGTGTACTCCTTGTCCAGCACATGCTTAAGTGTGTAACACCATGTCCTTCATCCAAAGTATCTCAATGTCAAGTCAGTCAAGTCATCCCTATTCATCCTAGCCTTGTATTTTTAGCCTTCACCCTTTGCTAGCAATTTGATCATGTTTACAAACAAGTATATTCTTGAGATTCTTCTTGGAAGTAAATTATTTAACTAACCTATTATTACTTATTAACTACCAGTGAAATGATGCTTAATACTCTAGAGTCTTGCTATGAAAATGATTTAAAGAGCATGTCTTAACTATTTGCACTTGCAGCAGCATGGCTTCTTAGCCAGGGTTATATTTTGATTAGTTTGACTGGTCAAACCTAGTTTGACCAAGGTCAACCTTGGGATCCGTGATGAGATGGACCACTTCATGTATATGTTGATATATGGTCTTCTATATACCTGGTGGTCTCCAGGAATGGATGCCTAATTAGGGCAGCTAGACCAGGAGCATACTTTAATTATCAACTAGGGGACGTACAAACTTCAGAGGTGCTAGCACTGTATGTGCTCTAGAGGATAGTCTTCGTCATGTTTGGGGTGTTGGTATAGATCTTAAAGGTTTCTCTAATCAAAGAAGAAGGTGAGCTAAAAAGATTGTAAATCTATGAATGACAAATTCCTATGCTAAGAAGTTAAATGCTGAAAACTGTAAATCTATACTAAGAATTGAAATGCTGAAAGCTTGATAAACTTTAGTCTAGAAATAAAATGCTGAAAGCTGAGATTTTAATCTAAGAAGCGAATACTGAAAATCGAGTGTTGAATATTGAAAGTCTAATCTAAAAACTTAAATACTGAAAACCAAATCAGAACGTAAATATCCAACGCTGAGAAGTAACCAATCCTATCTATTCGAATTAAACACTCAAAGTGATGGTCATTAATTAAACTAAAGAACTGAAAGTGATTAACCTCTATGATTTAACTCTGATAAGGGAAATATGCATGAGCTCCTAGATCTGAATCATTGTTTTTAAAACTAACATAAGAATGCATGAAAACAGATGTCAGAATATGCTTGTGCAAAATGCAGCTACAGGACTACGGAAAGAGTTCTACCAAATTACGGAATGCGCTGTAACCAACTACAAATATTGTGCTGAATCAAAATGTTCGCTTTAATACTGAAATAAAACCATGTCTTTCAAATGCCATCAAAATATTTTCATATACGATAAGGATTAAATCAATGCACAACACATATGGAAAATACCTGAAAACAGAGTAAAACTTCTGACTTACGTGTTGGAGGGGCCCTCTCCAACCCGTACTCAGGAGTATGGAAAACTTACAAACGTAGGCTTGAAAGTAACATCAATCTTCTTATTAAAATAGTAACTTCATGGTTCAGGAAAGTCTTTAACACAAACTGTTTTCGCAGTGCAAAAATGCATAAACGATTGATTCTACAAAATAGCAACAGGACCCCCTCGCTACCCGAGAGGTCCATATATATATGTCTCTAACTCTAACCTAGTCTATGATCATAAATGCCGATCCTCTTAATCAGGGCTTCTCTAGAACTCAGGGAGATATGAGCGCTGAGCCCCTTTGTTATCTGTAGTCTCGAGCTTTGACTCTCGTTGATACCTCAAGACCTTCACGCCCTGTTTGTGCCTGCTCATTCCAGGGTTAGCACGTCTAAAAACGTTTTAACATAAAAAGAATAATCTCTAAACATCCTTATTAAATAATCAAAGTAAATACATTTTCCCACAAAACAAGTGTATTTCGTTCACCATATCTTGTGCTTTACTGTGGAAAAAAGGCTGTAGGATACCTATAATTTGGGTTCATCAATACCTTCTTGATGATTCCATATGATGGGCACATGCTTCAGATGATGATTGATGTAGTTTGTCATGATTATTATTATTTCCAAATATCCCTCATCGTCATGGACTCTCTCTACTCAACCTCGGGACATACAAGATATCCCTCACCGTCATGGACTCTCTCTACTCCCTCTGAAAGGGTGACTGTCCCTCGTCCAACTGCCTTGACTAAGGTGTTGTCTCCTAGTACAACCTCGAGATCCAACCCACTCTCACTA
Source organism: Larix kaempferi (assembly GCA_027924585.1). Classification (NCBI taxonomy): domain Eukaryota; kingdom Viridiplantae; phylum Streptophyta; class Pinopsida; order Pinales; family Pinaceae; genus Larix; species Larix kaempferi. The sequence continues at coordinate 4,661,190 of BSBM01000751.1, read as the reverse complement.
AGATTTGTAAAGTACCCTCGAACACCATTCATGTGGCTGGAGGCTCCGCTATCTATGTACCTGTTATCACCTAAACTGTAGTTACCCCTATGGATGTATCCATTAATGGATGGCAATAGGGAAGGGCAACTAAAAAGGTGCAACCACGATCACCTCGACCTCCAATAGATGGTTGTCACGCCAGTCGAGGCAACCTTCACTTTATGCTATCTAGCCCAGACAACAAAGGGGGAGACCCAAATCTACTCCCGACAGGAGAGATCAAACCAAGACACCAAATCAAAGTTAAGTATGAGTGAATAATTGTAAGGTGTATGGTGTATCCTAGACCTAAGGACGAAGTCACAAGATAAGTAAGGGGTTCAATGAGTATAGCTTTGGCTCATTGTTGATGTTAGAGTGACTTATAGTATTTGAAATGAGATCCAGGATTAAAGTACTAGTCAATTGTGAGAAAATCCACTGCCTTGGGAACCGTGTCCAATGCAGGGTAGTTTAGGGATTGAATTGGGGCTAACTAGTACATGAGATAAGCTTGATCATGAGATAGGACAACACCAAGGGATTCAAGCAACCCAAACAAGGATCAAACCACAAGTTAACTCAACAATCTAGGAAAGTCGAATGAGCTTGGAGAAAGATCAATGCCTTGGGAATTGGGATAAATGGAGTCAAAGTGAAGTTAACTTGTAGATCATGACCCCTATAACATAAGACAAGTGGGCTACTAAAGGTTTGATGGATGGATCTATCTAGATCTAATAATTCATGATGTGATCTAAGTGGAGCACAATCCCTTAAAACAAGGAATGCTATCCCCAAGGCAAGATTTCACAAAATGACCTACTAGACATAGGTTTCAAGGTATGTGTGTTCCAAATCCACCAAAATCTCAAATACCCACGTCCTACAAGTGGACAAACTCAATCTCCCCAAGAAGTGGGACCTTGACCAAGGAGGGTTAAAAGTGTGATAAATGGGATCAAGACAAGTCCAATGGCATCCAAAATTTAGATCCAAATAGTTTAAGCAAGTGACAATGTGGATCTAAAAAATCAAGGCAATCCAAGGGTTAGATCTTACTAGATCTGAGTTTTAAGATATCAAGTGGTCCAAAATGGGGTTTTAATCCCTTAAAATGTGGAATAGGGCCCACAAGGTAGAAATCACAAAAGTGATAGTCTAGGGGTAGGTTATTGGATATGTAGATTGCAGATCAAGAGGAATCTCAACTACCCACGTACTAGATCTAGGTTAACTCACCCAAACCAAGGAGTGCGACCTCACTTGGAGAGGCTAAGTTGCCTTGGGAAGAGGGTCAAATGGAGGCCAATCCTCACCAAACTATAGATCCAGGAGGCCGTGGATACTATAGAGGTGGGTTTTAAATATCTTACCCTAGAAGCCACTAGATCTTAGTAGATCTGAAAAAATGTAAAAATGATGGTTTTGATTAATTAGGGTTTGAAGTATTTTAGACAAGTGGATAGATCATGGAAAGAAATTACCTTGAGATCATACCTGAGTGATGTGAATGAGATACCTTGTTGTTGAGGAAGACTCCCGCAGAGATCAAATAAGAGATTGTTGATTTTCCTTGCCGAAATGATGCCCTAGCCCACAAGTGCGACCTCCTCTACCTGTCAATCCAAGGAAAGCGATTTCAATCAGAAAGATCAAGTATGGAGGAAATACAAGCGAAATGCAATAGTAACATGAAATAGAAGGTCCTGGGACAGTAATACTCCCTGTTACCGACGAAGAAACCCAAAGAAGAAGTAGGGAGGGTCCTCCCCTACCAATACATCCTCCTTAGATGAATTCGGCCTCCACCTGTAGATGCAAAAAGATGGTACGAAAATATGGCAAGACAAGATCTCCAATAACACAATGCAAAGGAAGAATCAACGAACGAACACCAAAAACATTCACCACAACATTGGAGATAGATGCAATAATAATTTTATATTCCAATAATCCAGAGCCACAAGTCCCCTTTTACAATGAGAGGCTCTCTCCTTTAAATAGGAGGGAGAGAGTCCATAATCTAACCACTTTTTGAATGAGTGGCTAAGATTAAAAGATCAAAAGATCTAATCAATGGTTGAGATGAGCTCAACAATAAAATACATGGATCACTAATAAAATATAACAATAAGTGGACAAAATCGCCCTAGGAGAGGGGATCCCACCAAATCATGATGACAAAATATAACAACTAGCTCATGGTGGGTCCAAGGGGTAATTTTAAACACCCTTGGTCAATCCCCATAGCACAATAATAATAAAATAGTCATCAAAGTACCAAATCGTGCCTCTATGGACAAATCGTGAGCCTTAGGAGGCCTCAGAAATCATCAGAAAATGCCATAAGTGATCGATGTGGGTCCTAATGAAGCTGAAACTGCTGGAGAAGGTGTGGAAGACATCCCACTCATTATCGCTGATCATCCCATGCCAAAAATTTACCTCAGTAGCCCAAATCGAATTCCTTTGTAGCCATTTCTACCGATTCTGAACTGCCTCGGGAAGCGTGAAACTGCCCAAACTGCCTCCTGGAGTGCCTGCTCTATCAAGGTGAGGGCACCAGTGTGTCTCGGAGGGGGGTAATATGGTAAAATCAAGTGGCTGGACCACCCCCTCCATGCATAGTGCCCTAGGTGAACCAAATAAAATCCATCTCTGCTCTGATAGGCCAAATCTGCACTAGGAGAGCCAATTGAGGCTCAAACATCACTTTAATTGCCCGGAATTGAAAGTAGACCGTCTCATTGGACTCAGAAGGTCCAAATCTATCCAAGATGTGTACTCATACACCATATGGATCTCTGCATGATCATATAATATATCCAATATACCCGAACAGCTGAAATAATAATAATTTGTAAATGATCAAATAATGCTGAAAACCATAAATCACCATCACAAACCTGTATCTGATGCATAGAATCATCATGTACATGTACATAGACCATATATCATCACAAGGTCCAACCATCTCATGTCCTGTGGTTAACCTTGGTCAAACTAGGTTTGACCAAGTCAACATGACCAAATATAACTCAGACTATCATCAGAAGCTGCTGCAAAGTGTCAAAGGTAAATGCATGCTCTACACCTCATTCAAATAGCAATTATAACAAAAAGTAATCATTACTGGCGAAATCCAAATATATAGTGTCATTAATTATTATTATAACTCAGACTAGACTTTTAAGACCATACTCACTTCATAGTTGTGATCAATTTGCTAGTGAAGGGTGAAGGCTTAAAATGAACTGGCTAGGCTAAGGGATGACTTACTGACTCAACATTGTGACACTTCGGGTATGGGAAAGGGAACACACACCATAGCATATACTGAATGAGCAACAACACAGGGAATGGTGGTGTCTCACAAATGGATAAGTTGTTCAAAGAGGGTTTATCCTCCTTTAACAGATGCGCGCAATCCATAATACAAATGAGGCCAACAATTATTTTGATATAGCATTTAAGTTCCATTGCTTTTGGGCCTAAAGTTTCCATAGCCTTTGATCTATGTGTGTTTATAAACACATTGCATAGATTTGCATTTATTTAGGCTTTTTGCTGCAAGTGTGTTTTTAAGGCACTTGTTTACCTGAGCACTTCTAGGTGTGTCACAGACATCTTGTTTACCTTCACAAAAGATATAACATTTTATTTCATAGCCATTTTCATTTGGCTTGCCTTTCATTCATGTGTGTTTAGAAACACATTGCATGAATGGGATTTTCATACAAGATATAACATTTCATTTTCCAGATTTTTGTATTCATGGCAGCACTAAAAGTTTCAGGTTTAGCCAACACAACTTTAGTGACTAGGGGGAATTCACAAGGAAATCCAACTCACCATTGGTGAGTTTTGTCACCAACTCAGAGCCGAGACACAATAAACAGGGAAGTTCATCCAATACAGAGGCTACAATGGGGAAAAGTCCTCCATGCCACTAGTCAAGTAGTAAGTCAGGGTGATAGACTAAAAGGTAGGTAATGGATGGATGAAGACAATGAATAATGGAGCCAACACTAGCAAGCCAAGGTATGGTGGAATGATCACCTCTATTCTCCCTAAGGAGGGTAAAACCAATGAGTATGAGTAATGAACTTCTAAGTCTGAGTAGGGACAATAGAATATATATAATAAGATCAACCAGGTCCACATATCTATATGATCGCCAGATCATGACATTAAATGCTAAGACATGCTACAAGAATAAATATAAAAACAATATAACCACAACACCATGATATACCTACTGAGTCATATACCTGAATGCTCATCCTCTGAACCATCATCTGTCCTCTGAAACTGCTACTGTAACTCTGGGCACCACTGACTGCTTTGTACCAATGGTATGATGGCTACGTCGGTCATCTCTCTGAGTGTCCCGAGACTCAGTCATGGCATGGGAATAAAACTGCTGTCCAAATCTGATAGTGATCCATAATAGATGCTCATCTCAGCATCTCAATGTAAGGGAACTGGCTGAATAATGTACTGGAATCAGAAAAATAATGTATGGTAGCTCGGGTGCTATATATGTGATAACAGTACAAAACACTGGTAGTAGATGCGTTCAGAGAATAACAAGTAATCAAGGAAAATTCCTTGTCAAACTTCTCTGTAAATTGATCAACTTCAGTTGAAGCTGCTCTCTGCTTCTTCTTCTTCTTCGTGTTAGGACACACCACTGCATAGTGCCCCATCTTGTTGCAAGCAAAACACTTTACCTTGCTCATATCCTTTTTTCTGTTCACCTTGCTGCATTGCCCCACCCTTGGGACCCTTCTTGGATTTCTTCGTGCCTTTCGCTGGAAGTGCCAACATCCTCCTCACCATTTCCTGTCGACGAATTGCCCTACACATATCCTCTTTGGGTTTCTTCCTGAATGAAGTCAGCCCAAAACCGATCCCACTTGGGTAGGTTTTCTCTTGCCACAACAACCTCCATGAACACTGCCCATTGTTTGGTTACCCTATTCAATGCAGTCCACACTAGCTCATTGTTTGCAACCACCTCCCCAACTGCGCCAAGCTCATCTCTCACCTGAGTGATTCTGGTATGATACGTAGCAATGTTCTCATTCTTGATCATCTTGATGCTCTTCAGTTTTTCTTTTAGTACCATCTTTTGATTCTCATTGCAACTCTTGTACAACTTGGTTAGGGAATCCCACATTTGTTATGCATTGTTCTTGCTTGTCACATGTGGAATAACATGGTCCTTGATGGCATCAAGGATAATCCTCTTGGCCTTTATGTTCTTTTTCTCAAAAGCTGCCAAAGTTGTAGCATCTGTAGGCACTACCACTGGTTTTGCTTGTGTGTTGTTCACTATATCCCACAGCTCACATTCCTGCAGAAGCATACTTATCCTCTCCTTCCATGGACTGAAATTTCCAGCCCCATCCAACTTGTCCTCAACCCTCAAACCTGTAGCCATGATCATCTCAACTGAAATATAGATTCAAGTTCTGCCTTGGTAAACTAGCTAACCCTCTCTTTCTCAGATCTAGGGTTCGCTCCCACAGATATGATGTTTGCTCACAAAGATTTGAACTCTGCTCTCACAAATCTGATAGATCTGGTGTCTATCTTCACAGATCTGGTAGATCTAATGCCTGCTCTCACAGATCTGGATAATGCTCTCGCAGATTTGATAGATCTAGTCAATGCACTTACAGATTTGACGTCTGCTCTTTAGATCTGGTATCTGCTTACACAGATCTGAACTCCGCTCTTCAGATCTAGTAGATCCGGTGTGTGTACTGCTCCGATCTTTCACTGCGCTCTGATACCATGTAAATTTTTCATAAATCATCCCAACCCGGTTTCAAGTCTCTCTAGTACATATGTTAATGCCTAGCCCAATCCTATTGCCTGGATAACAGATAAGCATAAACAATAATCTATAAGAGGAAACACATGAGATTTATTTATTCTTTTAATAAATAGTGTTACCGGACAAACTAGCAGGGCTAATGTCCGATAAGCACATGCAAGGGGTAGTGACCCAATGTCACCTCAGTCACACCCTTTAACTTCTTTGGAGAGTCTTGACCTCCAAGGGGAGAGCCCTTTATATCTGTAAGCTCTTAGAAAAACCAAAGCCAAATATCTCTATGCAATTACGTTAATGACCAATGCTTTGGATGTAGAGCTAAACAAATAAGCATTCATTTATAAACATAATTATGATTACTACAGTGTGGAATGCAGAAGGTATGACCATGCAGTGATCAATAAGCAGTGTTCTGTTCACACAATTTCATCCACCAGATATTATTCAATTAGGATGTCAAAACAGTAATTGATATCTTCAGATATATGCCAAACAATAGATAACACCCACTTTAATTAAAGAGCTGTCCTGTAGCAAATTGAGCAATTTAACTTCTCTAAATCAGGTCTGATTTATCAATCCTATAGCATATAAACAGTAACAAATTCCATTCCTTTATGCCAATCTTTATTAAACAGTAATTAAGTGCTTTTGTTTCAAGTGTAACCTAACATTTGCTAACCCTTTTTGTGGTCTTTATGTTGTCTTTTGCGGCAGGCTTTAGGGCAGCAAATAGCAATCACACATATAACATAGACACAAAAGTTTTTGGTCAATGCGACCCTGCTAAAACCCTTGCGGGAAAACAAGTGAGAGAGAGTAGAGGTATTTTATTATCTTTTAGAAGAAGTACATGGATCTGATACACAACATTCACACAAACTTATCTCAGAAATCTGAGCCTTGGATTTCTTGCTTGATCCCTGTTGAAGACCTTGGGATTTGCGCCCCCTCTTCCTTCTGAATGCCTTGGGATTCACTCCCTCTTCCACTGCTCCAAATTGCCCTCTCTACAATTTGCTGTCTCTATCTCAGCTGATGAATTCTCCCTCTCAAAAACAATCTCTGCAACTTATCAATCCACCCTTTCTGATCTCCAGATGAAGTGTGCCCTCTCTATCCCAGATCTGTGACCTCTCTCTGCCTGGAATGCACCCTCTCTATCTCCGAAGTGCGTCCTTGCTCATGCACTGAGCCTCTCTTGTCTTCTTGACTGAATTGCTTCTCACATTCACCTTGTGCGCCCCCTTTTTGCCTTCTCAACTCTTTATCGTTTGATTACCTTTTTAGGGTTTCATGCATAATTACACTTCTGCATTAAAAAATGCATGTATGCATTTTTCGCATGCAAACTTAAAAAAGAGTTTTGCTTCTGCATGAAGCAAGGTTAAGGGTCCAACACTTTTCCTAGTTAACTTTTCAACATGACTATTATGTCCGGGGGCATAAACAGGTTGAAACACCACCTAGCTAGAGTTGCGTCCAAAGATGTCTTAGCTTGTGATGGTTACCTTGTAGAAGTCACAACAAAAAATGCACACTGCTTTGGAAGCCATCAAAGAATAGAATGCTAAGAGAGTTAGGCTGAAGTTTGAAATTGTCGGGATTGGTAGATCTCAAATGGGACTTTCATGTAGTTGCTCATCAAATGTTGCAACAAGTCCAAGTATCATCTCTTCTTTCTTCCTTCCTCACACAACCCTATGGTCTCAACCAACCTTGAAGAATTATAACGAAAATACGAGGAAGGAGGCATATATGTTAGGGAGGAGGTTTTGTTACCATGGTGACCTCTCATTTAACCTTGCAAAGTCTCCTTTTTATTATCCCATGGTAGATGCGATTGCAAGCGCTAGCCTCAGATACAAAGCCCTTCTTACATTGCACTTAGGGGGAAAGATCTAGATGAAGAGTTGGAGTGTGTCAAGGCATTGTTGGAAGGGATTAAAAGCTCATGGGAGAGTACAGGTTGCACAATTTGCTCAGATGGGTGGTGTTATCACATCCATAGTAGCCGGGCAACCAAGATTGCAGAGCAGTTTGTTGTATATATTTGAGCCAGGGCTTTACACAGTTTTGATGAGATCAACCTATGATGAGCAGTATTATTTTGATTTCTCACACTATCGGAGCAGCCCCAGATCAGACAACAGTAAACCTTATGCCAAGATTGAGCCTCATGACCTCAGATTTGATGACTTAGATGACCTTTTATCCCATACAGAGCAGTGCAGAGTTTCAGCAACAATGTTTCAGTGGTTAGTGATTATCCAGATAACAGATACAGGTATATGGCCCAGCAGGTATATGGTGTGCATTGGTTTTATTATCTTGCTCTTTTGGTCATTTTGATAGCTTGACTTAGTATCCAATGATCATGATCTGACAGTATATTTGTATGAAATGAATTTGGTTGCTATTGATTATCTAAATGGTTGCATTACTTACATTTAGAAGCTCTTGTTTTATACTCGTTGGTTTTACCCTCCTAGGAGTGTGGACATGATCATTCCCACTTGTATGGCTTGCTAGCATAGGGACCACTTTCACTTTCCCCATCCATCCGTTACCTCTCCCTTATTGGTTTTTACCCTGACTTACACTTCAACCTGTGATATGGAGGACCTCCCCACTTTTGCCTCTATGTTGGATAGCATCCCTGTTAGTTTGTATCTCGGCTTTGAGTTGGCAACAAAACTTACCTTTGGTGAGTTGGATTTGATACCTTGATCACTCTAGTCGGTTGCCCTGATGTTTGGTTTTGATTGTGGAAAGTCCCCATAGTTGTGTTGGCTAAAACCTAAAGCAAATTGTACTACCATCATTACATATGGAAACTATTGTTATATCTTTATGAAAGCCCATGAAAGTACTCTAAAAACTGTGCTTCTCAGCACAATGAAAGAGGGCTGTGAAATCAAATGGAAACTTAAATGGAAAACACCCTAGATGAAAGCTTGGGTAGTTTTCCATTTAAGTTTCATTAAAAGGGTTATATGAAATGGAAACTTATATCACAAAAGGGTTATATCAGATAAGTTTTCCATGGATCTTTTCTAAGAACATGCAAAATCCCCAAAAGGGTTATATGAAATGGAAACTAAAAGCACCCTGGATGGAAGCTTTAGTAGTTGTGCTTCTAAGCACATGCAAAATCCCCAAAAGGGTCATATAGGCCTGAAAGCAGTGGTTAAATGAATGCTAAATCCAAAGACTGCTGGCCAAGGAAATGAAATGTAATGATTAATTCCTCACAGAGCCCATGGGTTGTGATGTGAGATGGAGTAAGGGACAACTAATTCTAAGTGTTCCCTAGAACCTCAAGTTACGGTTAACCGGGCACCTAGTCCACTACGGTTCTAGAAAAGATCCTCACGGAGCTGATACAACTTGGATGTGAGTTGTAGACATTTGCCAAGGTTGAATAAGCACTCCTCTGAACAACTTATCCCATTTGTGAGACATTGCCATTCCTTGTGTGTTTATTATCCGACATATGCTTAAGTGTGTATTCCCTTTCCCCTATCCAAAGTATCACAGTGTTGAGTCAGTTAAGTCATCCCCTTGTCCTAGCCTTGCATTCTTCACCCTCACCCTTCGCTAGCAAAATGATCATGTCTACATAATGAGTATATCCTTGAGGTTCTTTTGTAAGTAAATAATTATTTAAACTTATGCTTGATATAATTGTCTATTAACTGCCAGTGAAATGATGCTTAATACTTTAAAGTCTTCTATGAGAATGATTAAAAGAGCGTGTCTTAACCATTTGCACTTGCAGCAGCAGGCTTTTCTAGCCTAGGCCATATTTTGATCAGGTTTGACCGGTCAAACCTAGTTTGACCAAGTCAACCTTGGGATCCGTGATGAATTGGACCAATGATGCTATGTGATGATGAGTTATGGTCCCTGATACACCTTTTGATGACTCCATACATTGGACACAGGTTTTAGATGATGGTTGATGCACTTTTTTATTGGTTATTATCATGTTCAGACCATTTATTTTTATATTGTCCGGGTATGGCTGCGACTACAGATGATCTTATAGGTTGCCACAAGGTGTATGAGTACTCATCTATAGCAGATTTGGACCTTCTGAGTCCATTGGGACACTCAGTTATCATTTGCAAGCATTCTCAGTGATCATATGGTCAGTTTTCCACGTTTTGCTAGTTTGGCCATGAAGAAATGGTCTGTCCAGCAGCTGCATTGAGCTAGCACGTTTACCTAGGGCGCTATAGAGGAGATGGGGCGTCCAGCCACTTGTTATTACCATATTACCCCATCTCCAGACACATTGGCACAGTCAGATTTTGTGCCCGGGAATCGGGCAGTGAGCTACAGGCATTTTGATGGTTTTTTAGGTGGAATAAAAATGGGATAAAAAGGTCATTGAGGAAATCGATTTGGGCTATTGAGGCAAGGTTTTGGCATGAGGTTTGTTCAGAGGTCACTTGTGATGTATCCCACTCCTTCCAGATCAACTTGCAACATTCAGTGGGGTCCACACACTCTCCGGGATGTGTTTTGATGTATTGTTCTCTCATTGAGGGGCCACGATTTGATCATTTAGTCACTTGGACATGCTATTAAGTCATAGTTTATATCATTGTGCCATGGGGTGATGCTAGTGAAGGATAATAAGACCTCCTAGCCCCACCATGTGCTCCTAGTCACTTTATGTGGCACACACTTGTCATGGTCATTTTTATTTGGTGCGCACCCCCCTAGGGCCTCCTTTAGTGAGTGCACACCCCTCTTAGTGGGTTGATCTATGTTATATTGTACTGGCTCATCTTAGCCGTTGATTGATTGTATTTATCTTTTGATCTCCACCACTTGTTTGAAAAGTGGTTTAGGGTTTTGGTCTCTCTCCTATTTAAGGAAGAGGCCCCCCTATTGTAAAGGCACCTTTGGGCTCTTGAACTCTTGGAATAAAATACTACTTTTCCAGATCTACTTCTCTAGTCTGGTTGGATGCTCTTGCAAGTTGAATATACAATCTTTTCTTTGTGTTATCATTGTGGATCTTGGGCTTCAAACGTTTTTTTGCAGGGAGGCCGTGTGGTGGAAGAGGAGGATGACTTGAGGGGACGCTATTGTGGGGAACCCCATATCTTACCTTTGGATTGTTCTTTGTCTCAGGGAGTATCATTATTGTATCTTTGTGACATATTTGATGCTACTTGTTTCATCTTTTCTACTTTATAGTCATTTTCATGCTAGATTGATTTTCACATGGATCATTTTTGCAGGGTGTTACCGGGCAAATCAGCAGGGCTAATTCCCAGTAAGCATAAATAAGAACAGTGACCCAATGTCACCTTGGTTGCCGTTCTAACTTCTTCGGAAGTCGAAACCTCCAAGGAGAAGTATCCTTGTGAAACCCTGTACGACACTAGAACAACCAAAAACTATATTTTCTATGCAAGTGTTAGTTAGACCAGTAATAGTTAATGTAGTTTACTCTTAGAAGTTATTATCATCACGCTAAATTGCATAGAGAATGATTCTGGCAAGTATCACTTAATGCATATTTGGCTAATGGTTGAGGTTTATTGACAATATAGTCTTTTGATCCAATTTTGTTTATCTCAATATGTGTGTATACACTTCATTGGTTCATTGGCCGAATTTAGATATACTTGACTCCATTAGGCACTGATCTAACCCTAAGATTGCATAGAGCATAGTTTGTTGGTTGTCTTAGTGCTTTACAAGATTGCATAAGGATACTTCTCTTTGGAGGTTTCGACTTCCGAAGAAGTTAGAACGGTGACCGAGGTGACATTGGGTCACTATTCTTATTTATGCTTACTGGGAATTAGCCTTGCTAATTTGCCCGGTAACATTTTTGGCGCTGTTGTCGGGGACGTTTCAAAGATTGAAGTTGTTCATTCCGGAGTCATCAACACCCTTGGCAAAACGACATTTGGTAATAACTCAAAGGTGAGTCCTTCCTTATATTTGAAAATATCTACAGAGGACTAACCCCACAAGTCTTATTTGGCGACTCCACACATTTAAAGCGACTCCACTAGTTGATTCAGAACTCAATCCCAATCATCTCAGGTATACCCTTGTTTTTGGTATTTTGGTGAGATTTGTTAAGCTAACTTGGCAGGTCTCTCTTGGCGACTCCGACTGAAGAAAAATTACTCTGCAAAAACAAGGAAACCGGGTGACATGGCTTCTTCTTGCAAAGAAGATGTTCCATTTGAATTCAAGGATCCTGATTATCCTACAGGTGCAGAAAATGAGATAGCTTTTGCTCCTCTCGATTTGTCAAGATTTCCTGGGCATTTCGATGAGCTTCCAGAGATTTTTTGGTTCCCATTAGATTGCACTCGTGGTAAGGCTGGGGACCATGTTCAATGGTTCATGACGATGGCTGAAGAAAATCACGTAAAAAAGGAAGAAAGCCTTTACATGAGAACATTTATTCATCACCTGGAGGAAAGCCTCATGCTTGGTTCGTCGGCTTAGAAAAAGCGACAATATCATCGTTTGCAGAATTAATAGAAGCCTTCTGTAGCCACTAGGATCCTGAGCACCGTGACAGATGGATGCCTTATGTTGAAGATGCAAAGAACTTGTTCGATGAAGAAATCCATGAAGATCCCTTTGAATGAGTACCAAGCATTGAGATTGATGTTTTGTAGCCAACAATCGCTGTATTGGAAAGATAACACAAAAGTAGATGCAATGGCTATGAAAGTATGTCTCTTTACAGATAATTTATGGGAGAAAGTCACTAAGATTGTGAGCATGATAGAGCCACTTGTGAAAGCATTGAGGATCATGGACGGAGACAAACCACCAATGGGATATAATTATGAGGGCATGAATAGGGCCAAAGGAGCCATCAAGTCTTTCTATAAAGGGATTAATCTAAATATCTCCCTATATGGGATATTATTGATTCCAGGTGGGACATGCAACTACATTCATTGTTGCGTTCAGTGGGAACATATCTAAATCCAAGTATATTCTATAATGAGGGATCTAAAATTAAAAAAGATCTCGAGGTGATGAGAGGCGTGATGATATGCATTATGAGAATGTATTCGAGTCAAGACATTCAAGACAAAATCAATATGCGGTGATATATGTACAAGGAATCATTTGACATGTTTGTATTTAGCTCAACTCTATGTCTCCGGGAGAAGAAAATGTTGGGTAAGATTCAATTTGGAAATCATTACATTATAAGTTTGCTAGTTTTCTTTTTCAAGTTTTCCATTGCAAAACTTGCGATCTTTTTCTTTTTATAATAACAATCCATTGGTGGATAGATTGTGGCTTTAAGACACCACAACTACACGTATTCCTCATTAGAATTCTAAGTCAACTCTATAGTGCTTTAGGTTGTGAGCACAATTGGTCAGTATTTGAGCACATCCACACCAAAAAGCACAATAGGTTGGAGCATGAGTGGTTGGAGAAGTTGGTCGTCATCCTCTACAACCTTTAGATGCTCACAAAACAATTGTGAGCAAAGGATATGGATCCATTTTTATTGGAAAACATTGATCTATTCTTTGATTGGGGCTTGGAGAATGAAAATCCTGTTGATGATTTGAGTTGGCTTGATGAAGACACTAAGGATCTCCCTAGTGTACCATTTTCTCAAATGGAAACACCAAATACACCTGCATCACAATTGTTGCTTCAGTCTAGTGATGTTGGCATTGTCTCCTCTAGGGCTTATTCTAGGCATTCTCGTAGTGATGCATGAGACTCGAGATTGGACTTGGAGACACTGTTTATTTTGATTTTCTAATTATGTTTTGCCGCTATGAGTTGTGTAGTTGAACTTGGTAATATTTGTGAATTTGTTCATGGAATCATCTTTCAATTCACTATTTTGCATACAAATATCGAGTGCCAGATGCTGTATTCTCATATTTTATGAGGTGATCTATGAATTTTTGCATAGAATGTGGTTTTATAACTTATATGGATTGGAAATGTCATTAGTATATTTTTTGTGCACAACATTTACTATATTTTGAGTTTTTTTCTACTTGTTGAGTCCTAGGCCAATCGATTCTTTGCTAAGCTTGAGTCTGACAACATTGGTGTAAAAGTCTCCAATGCTCCAAGGAAGGAACGCCACATAAACATCAAGCAATGTCTAGCTTCCAAGAGTAAGCCACCTCCACATATGCAACCCATCATGGACCAACCAAGGGTAATCCATACACCATGCATCCCACAGGGCCACATCACATGGTGTCAACACTTTTGGAGTAACCTCGAAAGCTAACACTCAATGTACATCACCCACGTCTTGAGTATGACTATTTATTATGGCATTACATCATTGAATAATATGTGGTCACACCCTTGGCCAACCAAATGACTCTCCCATTAGGTCGAGGGGACAACTTCTATTTCTGTTGCATGTTGGAATTGCAAAGGTTCCATTTGTTCCTGTTTGGGGAATTTCCATGATATGCTTTACACATAGGACCTTATCTTCCTCATCGAGATGCATGAGAGCTTTGAGAGAGTAGTCCACCTATTACAAGGTCTCATTAGGCTCACCTATTCGACATGAGTTGCAAATATCTAGTGGGGTTCGTGCATTGAGGGTGTTGCTTGCCTCATTCATGATTGCTTTTTATTTAGGCTATCAATTTTGGTTTCCAATATTCATTCCAATTTCCAATTTATGTAGATTTGGATTTAACAGGGCCCAAATTCTCCTCTAAGATTTTTTCATAGTGTTTGCTACTTCCCTGCGGTGTACTCAAGCTTTGTGCTTCACTCTAATGATGGCCCCCTTTTTTGAATTGTATCCAAAGATCTCTTTTTCTTCTTTGGTGGATATAACTCTTTTGAGTGATTTCAATGACCACATTGGGACTCTATAGAGGTTGACCAACAATTATCTCGAGGATGTACTTTGCCACCATGAGTTAGACCCAATCATTGTTGGTATACAGGAAAGATCCATCAATGGATTTGGTCTCATCAGTGCACATGGGAGACACCTCTAGCTTGTTGAATCCCACAATCTTGTTATTCTCAATGGGATTTCTTGTTGTCTAGAGCCTAGCATGTACATTTGTTTTTGTTACAATGATGGTGTTAGTGTTGTTGATTATTTAATGGCTAACCAAGTTTTGATCCCCCATATCTATAATCTCTTTGTTTCTTCCCCATGCCCAATTGGTGCATGCCCTTCACCCTTGTAATGTCCCTTATTAGGAATTTTATTAAAATGACAATTTTTCACTTTTTTTCCCTAGTTCGACCTTCGACTAGTTTTGAGCTCTAGGTCTCCAAATTGCTCCAATTGCTCCCAAATCTTCTGAGAAGGTATCTGGATGATGTTAGAACATAAAAATGTGTTTCAGGGATGCTTTTGGACCTTTAAAATACTTCTGCAAATCCTCTTTCGATTCTGGCCAATGTAGGGAACTTTACTAGTAATTTCCCTTTGACTAGTATTGGTCTCTAGGTCTCAAATTGGCTCCAAATGCCTTCAAATCTTCAAGGAAGGTGTATGTCTGATTTTTGTACTTGATTATGATGTTCAGGGATGATTTATGACCATCAAAAGACTTCTTCAAACTTGTTTATGATTCTGGACAAAGTATGGAATTTAACTAACAATTTGAGGTTCAAATCCCCCAGGGTAATGACTGAAATTGGCTTTCCAAATGCCTCCAAACCCACTTGAATTTCTGAACAGAGGTAGGGGATGTCTCAAGTATGTTATTAAGGTCTCATATGCACCATTAATCAGTTATTAAGTCTGTTCTAACCTTCTCCCAAACAGCAGCAAAAATCACTAGTTCGGCCCTTGGGGAAATGGCACCAAATCTTCTCCAAATGTAAATAAACTGAGTAAAATGACTTCAAATGCTCGAGTATTGAACATGAAACTTGTAAAACTCATCAATGGCAGTCCATACATCATAAATATATCAGAGAAACATTTTTCCATTCGAAATCATCATCAATACATTGGCATACATCATTCTAGTGGGGGAATGGTCACTGTTTGCTCATTAATAATCAATTTTACATATAACCACTTGGTATTTCGACCTGAAACTTTTTGAAGATGAAGAACATAGTATATTAATCACATTACAACATAAATGGATCATGAGAAGCTCTCCCAAAGAGTACAAGAGCTCACCAAAAACGCCCTCCCTCAAGGATCAAGAATATGCCATGAAAACTGGAAATGGTTGAAGGAGTGAGTTGCAATAGAAGAAACCATGAGCTGCCCTGTAGCTTATACCTGCAAATAAATATTCTATTAAAGCTCCAAATGAAAGGTCTGAATTCCCTTTCCAATTACCAACTTGGATGGGGATCTTTCACCCTCGAAATTGGCTAAGGTAAGAAACTAGTCATCCACTAGCTCTCCCTCTTCACAAATGCAATTGCAAATTTCTCAAATGATCAAAAGATGCTATTCTTCTTTGT
This sequence comes from Larix kaempferi, assembly GCA_027924585.1. Taxonomy (NCBI): domain Eukaryota; kingdom Viridiplantae; phylum Streptophyta; class Pinopsida; order Pinales; family Pinaceae; genus Larix; species Larix kaempferi. Next base: position 4,644,869 of record BSBM01000751.1, on the reverse strand, counting down.
TCATGACTTTTATAAACTTCTAATGTCCTCCACGGGTTGAATTCCTTCCAAGAGACTCATGCCAACTCAAGTTGGGAAGAGATTCCAAAGAATGCCACTTGTACAACAATTCCTAGTCTCCCACTTCCACCAAATCACATGTGGAAGCATCTTAGTTGCTCTAACTCCCTTGAGCGCCCTTTTGGAGGCTATTTTTAGCCTTGACTTGTCATATATGTCATATGTCAGCCTTCAGGTCTAGTTTATGTCATAGGTGTCATAGCATCTTCATCATTGTTGTCATAGAGCTAGGGAATCTAGCCCAAGTGTCCCACTAGCTCCAAATTGCCTCTTCCTCTTCTATGGGAGTTACTCTTCCTCTATATTTCGACCTTGGATGAGTCATGCCATGAATAATACCTTTTGAACTCCCCCAAGTATGTTACTGTTATCACACAACTTGTAGTTGCCCCTAGTGGTATCCCATCCGGGACGGTAGAGGAGATGGACAACTAAAGAGGTGACCCAAGAGATGCCACGGTTCCCAATGCAAGGTGGGAGTCATGTCAACCGAGGCACTCTTCACTTTAGATCTAGATGATTCAAGACCAAGGGGGAGACCCTATAACCAATAAAAGATGATTGGACCCAAACAAAGGTTCCTAGGGATGAGTAAATGGTAAGTTATGGAAACCAATGCAAGGTAAAGTGGACCTAGAAATTAAAGTATGGTTGAAGGTGGTTTGAGAAATGATTAGTGTTTCAACCAAAGTATGATTTAGGCCACATGATTAGTTATAATAATAAGATATGGTACCATGTGTTACACAAGTGGGTCCTACTTTCTTGGGATATGTGAAATGGCTTAATATGGACCCACAAGGTGAAATTAAGGGATACAATTGGCACTAGAGGATATGTAATGAGTAGATCTATGGATCTAATTTGAAATTAAGAATACCCATGTACTGGATCTAAGGTTTGACATAATTCCCAAGGAGTGCGACTTGCTTAAGGAGGACTAGTGCCTTGTTGGATGGGCTAATGGAGTCAAAAGATATGTCAAAGTGTAGATCGGGACACCTAGAGGTCAAGACAAGTGGGCTAATTGAGGTAAAGTGGTTGGATCTTGCTAGATCTAGGGTTTCATGAAATGACCCAAGTGGACTACAATTCCTTAAAATAGGGAATGCTACCCCCAAGGCAGATTGCCACAAAATGATACTCTAGATATAGGTTTCAAGGTATGCCCGTTCCAAATCCACTGAAATCTCAACTACCCATGTCCTAGAAGTGGGCAAACTCAGTCACCCCAGGAAGTGCGACCTTGCTCAAGGAGGGCTAAAAGGTGGATAAGGTGTGTCAAATCAAGTCCAATGGCCAACAAATTGTAGATCCAAGTAGCTTAGGCACTGATCTATGTGGATCTAGAAAATCAAGTCAATCCAAGGGTTAGATCTTACTAGATCTGAGTTTTAAGGTGCCAAGTAATTTAAAAGGGGGTTTTAATCCCTTAAAATGTGGAATGATGCCCACAAGGTAGAAATCACCCAAGTGAAAGTCTAGGGGTAGGTTATCAAGTGTGTAGATCGCAAATCAAGTGGGATCTCACCTACCCATATGCTAGATCTAACCAAACAAACCTCTCCAAGGAAGTGCTATTTGGTTCAAGAGGGCTTTATTGCCTTAAAAAGTGTGTCAATTTTAACCCAATCACCACCAAACTATAGATCCAACTAGGGGTGGATGTTATAGAGGTGGGTTTTTAATATCTCTTCAAAAAGCAAGGCTAGATCTAAGTAGATCTAAGAAAAACCAAAATGAGGGTTTTGATTAATTAGGGTTTTTATGATCTAGAAATTATGGAGGACTCAAAGAAGAAGAAGATCATACCTTTGGAGCATACCTGGATGAAGAGTTGAATGCTAGTTGAGATGAGGATTACTTTTGCCAAAGATCAAATGGAGAATTTTTGAAGCCCTCTTGCCAATTCGATTTTTCCAAGCCACATATGTGTCCCTCTAACCTGTCAAAACCAAGGAGCAAAGCATCAATCAGTTTAACATGTTGAAGGTAGATACAAGCAAGAAAGAGATAAGCAAAGAATAGTTGGTGCAAAGACAAAACCACTCCCTGTTTAACCCAAAACGTCCTCCTCCAAGCTTGAAGGGCAAGCCTCCCCACCAATTCACACTTGTTGAAGAAGTCTTCTCCACCTGTAAAAAGATATGGCAAATATGCAAGATAGCTACAATAGATCCTCCAGTGCAATGGACAAAAGCATTTACAATCAAAACAACCAACATTCACTCCAACCCAAGCATGTACTCCAAAATATAGAAATTTTATTCCAAGAGCCAAGAGCCAAAAATCTCTAGAAGATTTTACAATGAGAGGCTCCCTCCTTAAATAGGATGGGGAGAGAGCATAATCCTAACCACTTTTTACATGAGTGGCTAAGATTAAAAGATTAAAAGATCTAATCAATGGTTGAGATGAGATCAACAATAAAATACATGGATCAACCATAAAATATAACAATAAGTGGATAAAATCGCCCTAGGAGAGGGGATCCCACCAAATCATGATGACAAAATATAAAAATAAGCTTATGGTGGGTCCAAGGGGTAATTTTAGCCACCCTTGGTCAATCCCCATAGCACAATAATAATAAAATAGTCATCACTATACCAAATCGTGCCTCTATGGACAAATCGTAGGCCTCCAAAGACCTTAGAAATCATCAAAAAGTGCCATAAGTGATGGATGTGGGCCCCGATGAAGCTGAAACTGCTGGAGAAGGTGTGGAAGACATCCCACTCATCATCACTGATCATCCCATGCCAAAACTTTGCCTCAGTAGCCCAAATCGAATTCCTCCGTAGCCATTTCTACCAATCCAAAACTGCCTCAGGAAGCGTGTACTTGTCTCAAACTGCCTCCTGGAGTCCCTGTGCTGTCAAGGTGAGGGCAACAGTGTGTCCGGAAGGGGGGTAATATGGTAAAAACAAGTGGCTGGACCACCCCCTCCATCATCAGCGCCCTAGGTGAACCAAATAAAAATCATCTCTGCTCTGACAGGGTCTTCGACAGACCAAAACTGCACTAGGATAGCCTACTGAGGCAAAATCATCACTGTAATTGCCCGGAACTGAAAATAGACTGTCTCATTGGACTCAGAAGGTCCAAAACTATCCAAGATGTGTACTCATACACCATATAGCTCTCTGCATGATCATATAATATACCCAATATACCGGAACAAGTGAAATAATAATAATCTGTAAATGATCAAATAATGCTGAAAACCATAGATCATCATCATAAACCTGTATCTGATGCATAGAACCATCATGTACATGTACATAGACCATATATCATCTACCTGTGTCATCATAAGGTCCAATAATCTCATGTCCTGTGATTGACCTTGGTCAAACTAGGTTTGACCAGGTCAATATTGACCCAATATAACTCAGACTACCCTCTGAAGCTGCTGCAAATTGTCAAAGGTTAATGCATGCTCTACAACTCATTCAAATAGCAATTATAACACAAAGTAGTCATTACTGACGATCTAAATCCAAATATATATTGTCATTAATTATTTATATGACTCAGACTAGACTTTCAGGACCATACTCACTTCATAGTTGTGATCAATTTGCTAGTGAAGGGTGAAGGCTAAAAATAAACTGGCTAGGCCAACGCGTGATTGACTGACTTAACATTGTGACACTTGGATATGGGAAAGGGAATACACACCATAGTATATACTGAATGAGCAACAACACAGGGAATGGCGGTGTCTCACAAATGGATAAGTTGTTTAGAGAGTGCTTATTCAACTTAGGATTCATGTCTACATCAAGTTGATCCAGGTTCATTAGGATCATTCAATTTCATTTCATGGCCTTTTTGGCCTACATAACCTTTCGGATCTCAGGTGTGCTGATAAGCACAACTAGTTGCAGCTTGCATCCAGGGCATGTTTTTTTATACATACATAAGGTCAGCAATTGTTTAGATATAGCTTTTAAGAATCATTGCTTTTTGGACCTTTCTTTTATACTCTTCAAGGAGTATTTTTTAGCAGTTCATCGCCCTTGCCCTTTTTAGTTTCCATGGGCGAATTTAGAAGTTTCCATAAGTAGTACATGAGCTTTCAGTTTTAGCCAACAACATCTCAAGTGACTAGGGGGAGTTCGAGCCAATGCCAAACATCGGGACAACCGACCAGAATGATTTAGGCCTACAATCCAACTCACCAGAGGTAAGTTTTGTCACCAACTCAGAGCCGGGACGCAATAAACAGGGAAGCTCATCCAATACAGAGGCTACAGTGGGGAAAAGATCCTCCATGCCACTAGTCAAGTAGTAAGTCAGGGTGATAAACTAAAAGGTAAGTAATGGATGGATGAAGACAATGAGTAATGGAGCCAACACTAGCAAGCCAAGGTATGGTGGAATGATCACCTCTATTCTCCCTAGGGAGGGTTAAACCAATGAGTATGAGTAGTGAACTTCTAAGTCTGAGTAAGGACAGTAGAATATATATATAATAAGATCAACCAGGTCCACATATCTATATGATCGCCAGATCATGACACTAAGTGCTAAGACATGCCATAAGAATGAATATAAAAACAATATAACCATAACACCATGATATACCTGCTGAGTCATATACTTGAATGCTCATCCTCTGAACCATCATCTGTCCTCTGAAACTACTACTGTAACTCTGGGCACTACTGACTGCTCTGCATAAATGGTATAATGGCTACATCGGTCATCTCTCTGAGTGTCCTGAGACTCAGTCATGGCATGGGGATTACATATGCTGTCCAAAATCTGATAGTGATCCATAGATAGCTGCTCATCTCATCATCTCAAAGTAAAGGAACTGGTTGAAGAGTGCTCGGGAATCTGAAAAATAATGTATGGTAGCCATGCTACTATATATGTGATAACAGTTACCATTCACCTTATATTCAAATTGGTGAGAAAATGATGCCAAGTGTAGTGGGGAAATCTAGCCATATGTGGGTCCCACTTCCTCCATGTGTCTTCATGATCAAATGCCACTTTGATTTTCACTTGTATATATTTATTTAGCTCATTTATTAAATATTTATTCCATTCTAATGTTCAAACATCATTTATTATCTCCCTTATTCCAAATCCCAAAACTTCCACCCCAAACCTAGGAAAATAGTAATTTTCCTCTTTGGCAATTATTTGACCTTTAAGATCAATTTGATAAACTCTCATGAATATGGCCAATGGGATTAGGCCATTGTGACCCAATGCAAAATTTGGGACATGACAACCCTACTAGATGCCCCTTGTTCTCCACCTTCCTCTCTAGTTCACTTGATAACTCGCTTACTATGATTCACTTTGATATCGAATACTTTCTCATCTTGACCTATTGATATCTAGTAGATATTTCTCTCTATCTTTCATTTCTTTGATGTGACCTATTTTGCAAATTCTATTTGTTGTCTATTTTATTTGGCTTTCAAAGTAACCTAGTGCACTCCCACAAATTATTATCACTGATTGTACCTCCTGGCCCCATTGACCTACTTTATAGATGTTGGTTGGATGTAATAAAATTATCTTATCTTATCATGAAGTTTGACATTAATATCCTGCAAAGACATAATTTTCTTTCTTCTCTTTTCTCATGGTGTTTCTGAAGAAATTCTTCTTTTTCAGAAAATAATTATTCTTCGTCATTGGAGTCACCCACAATAAAAATTATATAATATGCTACTCTCAATAAACAACAAAGCATGAGCAGGGCGTACAAAGTGCAATAGCAAAAAATAAACGACAAAGTGTCCGAACAGGGTGCACAATTGTGAGGGTACCAGTGAAAAAGAAAAATATATGTATTTCCCTTCTTAAAAAAAAATATGAACCAAAGGGTGACTTAAAAATATATTTTTCTTTTCCTCAAGGTAAAAATTTAAATTTAAAACAATTTAGAAAGAACATTTTTTAACTTCACTTTAGCTCTTTTTTCTCAATCACAGACTCCATCTCCAAATGACTTGAAATTTTTGTTGAAGATGCATCACTAAGTTTTTCTCCCTAATGGGATATACAAGTAGGGAGAAAAACATTCTACAATGCAGTCTATTGTTTTCCATGAGCAAAACATGCAATTCGAGAAGGTCAACTTTCAGGGGTCATATATCCCTCAATAGTGCTTAAGAGTTGGAACCTTTATTATGACCCCTTTATGAAAATCTCTTAAATTTTTTTGTTCTCCAAATGACACTATAGCAAATTCAATCCTATGGTTGAATAGTGAGATTCTTGCCACAAGACATATCATGTTTTCTGTCAGCAAAATGGGCAGTTTTGGATTTTGGAAGGTCAACTTTCAAAGGTCACGTCTCCCTCATTAGTGATGAGAACCTTCATTGTGACCCATTTGTGGAAATCCCTTGAAAATTTCTTTCAGATTGCATCAGAGCGAAATGGTACAAAGAATAGTGATTATTAATAAACGTAAAGAATATAATCACACATTATGGAGATAACCCATAAGACAAGACACAATTGGGTACTTTAAAGTACCCTTAAGATATGATCAATATGATCGACTTGCTTCCTAGCACGGTGAGCACAAATAAGGTAATGACCTTTGGACACATCTAGATGTAGCCACTAACCCTTAGTGTGGGACCACTAGGACCTAACTCCCACACCCCACCCTACTAATACTCATGGCCATAGGTCTATCACTAATGGTTTATAAACATAACCCACTAGGATGATAAGATGCCCCTTAAAGGTTTAGGCTACCAAGACAAGATTAACCACCAAAATGTTTTTTCTTTTGTATAATTTCAGGCTATCCTTTTGCAAATTAAAGATATATATTACTAACACTATTTGGTAGCTCTCCTAATTGGCGCCATAATATTATTTTGTAGTTGTTCCTTCTCATGGCCGTTCAATGGAGGCCCTACCTATAGCCTTGGTTTCTTTGAATCTCGTGCAATTGCTAGCACCACTAGCAATATAATTGTCGATGCCATTTCCTACTTGTTGAGCTTCCAATCACTTCCATGTCTAATGTGCTATGACTACTAGTAATATCTCTTCTTCTATTCCCTCTTTTGTATCTCGGGGATGTGGCATTAACTTTGTAATTTAGCAAGAAGCTCAACCTTAAAAAAGGAGGTTGGATAATTTTAAAAAAGTGGGGGCACATTGATAATTTTCCAGAGGTCACTACTTGCTCTCGAAAGCTCAATCCCAACTTGGCCTCAGTTCACCGCAAGCCTCATGCAAAGCAAACCCACTTATCAAAGCCAAAGAGGTAATAATGAAAAGTAATAACCTTAAAGAACAAGGCACATGGAATATACTTATCAACAACAACTTAAGCAATCACACAATGGACAACAATATATCCTGGAAACCCCAATGGGGAAAACTAGTTGTTGAGGGCTTTTTTCAATCTCGAGCCAGAGCATATAATAAGAGATGTACAATCATAAATATAAGGTAAAGAATCCTGAAGGGTCAAAATCCTAGATCTGCATGTAGCTGTAACTGTTGCTCTAGAGATATGAACCAACTGCTCTATACTAACCAATTTCTGATCTCAGCTTCAACCAATCTATGGAAGAAGATCTCTAACCATCTCTGCTCTGATTTGCTCAACCACGGAAGAAATGCTGCAACGTCTCAGTCTAAAGTGTGCTCCCTCTGCATTGGAAATGTGCCCCTCCTCCACTGCTCTGAAGTCGCCCCTCTCTGGATCTCTGTCAATCTCTGACGAGATCTGATCTAGTCCTCCTTAATCACTGAAGAAGAACTACTCTGGTTCTCTTGGCCCTCCTGGCCTCAAGAAGGAAGTCCCCACTGACAAGTGTGCCCCCTCTCCTTAGGAAGTGCACCCCTCTCCTCTGTGAAGTCACCGTAGCTCAGTCTCTGAGCTCCCTCTGTGTAGATAACCTCACTGCACACTCAAATGGCTACTAAGTGCCTCAGATCAAGCTGGTACAGATCCCTCTTGGATCCACTCACTCTCTCCCTCTGCAGATGCGCCCCTCTCCTCAAGAATGTGCCCTTTGCATGCACAAGTGCTCCCTCACTCTGAATCTCCTCACTCTTTGAAGAAACTGCAAAGTAACCCTTTCCGGCGACCCCTTGCCTCCTTATATCCACTCATTGACTGATTAGGGTTTCTGAAACCCTAATATGAGTGCATGCAAAAATCCCGCTTTTGCATGCTTTTTAATTAAAAAGGTTGCATGCAAAATATTGCATGCGTAAGGTAAATCACCCTGAAAGGTCTACATGCATCCACTGTTGGATTCATGGCACTTGGTAGAGTGCATCTCACCGTCTACCCCATCCTGATGCCTATATTGAAAATGCACCTCCATGCTAAGCATCTTAACATGAAGGACATGCCGGGATACACCTCTATCTCTAACACATATGTTAGGTACTAGTTGTATTTCTTTATTCTAAAGCTCAATCGAGAACACAAAATGAATTTTTAATCAAGTCTCTATGCACGTGATAAGTGATTGGCATGTGGGGAAATATATTAATAGTTGCCATGAGCCCTTCTTTGTCCAACTTCCCAGTTTTCATGAGAGTATAGAGAAACACGTCAAGATATAATGGTCAGTAATTCTACACGAGTCTTGTTGTGGCTATGCAGTCCCTTGTTCAGTCCATGAAGAGACCATCATTTGTAAATACTTATATGATAGTTATAAAGTATTGCCTATCTTTGCTGCTAAATATTTTTTGAGTACATGTGTGCTTCTAATTAGATTTGTGCATGTTTTTCCAACTTTCTCTTTCTGTTCTCTCCATGAGAGAAGCACTAGGACACAAATCTCAGGCTCTTCATACCCCATGCCAATCAATGACTTCTAGACAAATCACTTCTTACTTCTGTCATAAGGTAGGCTTCTAGCAACCAATGAAGAAAGAAAATGTCAAGGAAAAACCATCTACATGTCAAAGCAAGCGTCATACTAGTGATAATCACAACAATGCATTAAGATATGAGATAGGTGGACTTTAAATCATTAGAATCAAGTTACAAACAAACATTGGAAGCATTCAAAACCAAGCTCCAGAACCAAAATGACCCCTTTCAACCAGTGGCAAAAGGACCAGGGAAGACGCTTTCAGAAGGGAGTCATTCAAACGGTACTCTTTTCGAGAATGCTTCGAGGACAATGCTTTTTAAAGGGAGAGGCAATGTTATGTACATAAAATAGTGTAGTATAGATAGACTTTAGGTATAGTAAGCATAGAAGCACAATGTAAGTCTAATCATTAAAAGGTGTAATTCCTAAAGACACGATTGTACATGAAGGGTCACAATAGGCATATAAATGCCATGGTCACTCATTCATGTAAGCATCAATCTATCTCTATCATTTATATTTATATTTCCAACAACAGAAGCATGATATATATCCTTCTGCATGAACTCCTATTTTCATTTTTTGGTTCATTGTACTTGTTAATGGTATTGGATCACATTTTCTCTAAGTAGCAGGGGTACCCGTACCCAAGGGTAGGGTATGTGCACCTGCACCCACGTACCCGAAGCGGGGTTGAGGATGTCACATCCGTACCCGAAACTTGGTCGAAGTACCCGAGACGTTTGTCATGGAATTAGCGGACGCTGGTCGTAGGGGAGATGGGGTACCCTTGTTTAGGGGATGCCTAGGGACCACTTTTGTACTAGGTACCCCTGTTTTGGGGATGCCTGGGGATGTCTAGGGACCAAGGAAAATTTTAAGGATCAATACTTATCTTAAAGTGTAGAATGTTGGGCGAATTTTACTAATTCTCAAAATGGCAACCATAAAATGTTTGGCGATATTTTTGTAAAGAAATTCAAAATTTTAAAAATTTTATATTGTTTTGAGACATTTTTGGCGATTTTTTGAGTAAAAAAATTATCTTATGGAATTTGGGCGAATTGGTTGAAGAAAATATGGAAATTGACGAACCTTTTTTTGAAAAAAAAATTGAAAAATTAGTCCATGGGCAAAATTTCCTCCCTAAAATTTTCCCTACTAGGGACCAGTTTTGTACGAGTCCAGCCGGTTTTGTACAAGTGACATTAAAGTCAGAAATATTAAATGGTAATATTAATTTCTTAAAGTAAAAGTGACATTCTCCTTTTCTTTCATTTTCTACCCTTTACTTAAATTTTTAACATTGCCATTAATTGTTTTAGGATGTTTGAGAGTGGGTTCCAACCTCATTGGACTTCATATGCAAAAGTAGAATTTTAGATCCTGTTTAGAATTCAACAAACTTAACAGTTTTTAGGATTTCAGGATTGCAACATTTCCATTGGATTCTATCATGTATGAGGGTATGCGATTGGCATTTAATCAAGCACATCAACCTCTCTATGTACCTTGATGTTGGTGATGCTTATTGTTGAACTCCTATGTCGTGACCTTAATAAAAATGCACCTTTCACTCAAACAAAATCACTTATTAAGCATGAGAAGCTTTTTCTACCTTATTTTAACACTTGGATTAGGAAGTTTCATTAAAATTGTAGAGTTTTGACTAATGTCCTTGGAGGATCAACTTTGAGATTCAAGGTAGAGGCAAGGGCTAGAGCCTAGAGGAGGGGGGCACAGGGTGTTATTGATGAATAGGATCCCAATAACAGGCAATGATTTTGATGATATGTAATTATTCATTGTAGCATGAAGTTTTTTGGACTCTACAGGCCATTTAGCCTCATTGTTTATGTATTTTGGGTGATGGATTGCACTTGATGTTTTTTAGTTGTATGCACCCTTGCTATATACATGAGAAACTTTGAATATTTGTGTATAATGGTTTGGATTCATATGGATGCACATGAATATATATGTACAGACAAAATGATTTGAATTTCATCTGTATTATAATATATATATATATATATCCACAGTACTCCCAACATACTAAAGTCCCCTGTTTCAAAAAATGGCATCCCTGTCCCCGTCTCTGTTCCCATCCCCATTCCCGTCCCCGAACCCAAGTTTCCTGGCAACTTAGCATTTTCTATATATGATTGCATTCTTATTATTTTGAACATTTATTTAGGAAATACTTTGCTTTTATCTATTTTGCTGTTTGGTGGTTATGATGTAATGATGGTGTGCTTCTTTTTCTCAGGTTCTTCTGATGGAGCAGTCGAGATGAAGTTAGGACCTCAGGATGCTAACTTCCAATTTGACAATGACAGACATACAATATCCCCAAAGCAGTGCAAACTGTCAGAAATTCAAATTTATTCTGAAAGTACAGCAAATAGCCCTTTATGGGTATCTCCAGAGCAACTTGATCTGGCCAATGTGCATTTACAGCAGTCCAATAGCTCAGAATCAGTATGTACATCAGATACAGGCTCTGATCTGTTTAGCAAGCGTGATTTCATACACAGATTGAGGGAACAGCTGAAAAGAAGAGATGAAATGATAATGGAGATGCAAGTTCAGATTACTGATCAGCTGCAAATCATAAATAATCAAATTTCACACATGACAAATTTACAGTCACAGCTTGATGCAGCAAACAGGGAGTCATTTGGAACAGAAAGGGAAATTCAGCGATTGCGCAAAGCAATTGCAGATCACTGTGCAGGTCATGCAGTGGATATGTCTTGTTCATCTGGGACAATGATTACTAATTATACAATGGTAGATCCTTCGATGAGTAGATCAATTGCAGACTTACAGGGTTCCACAATTGGAAGTGCTGAACTATGCAACGGGGGAGCTCAAAGATTTCATGAACAGAAGCTGCAGGAACAGAGGTATGAAATGAAAACTCCAGATGTAAAGGTGTGGAATCTATTAGAGGACCTACCCTGCATTTCGTTGAACAGAAATGGAGAAATGACTAAACATGAAGATACCCTTGAAAGCGTGAAAGACATGGAGAGAGAATTAGGTGAACTCAAGCGGTTAGTTAGTGGAAAAAATTATCTTCTAGAGGAATATGAGAATCAACGGGTGGAACTATCCACTCAGCTGAAGGAGCTTCAGCTTAAATTGGGTACTCAGGTGGCAAATGTACTATAGTTTTTGTGGAATATCTAGGAGAGGCTTTTATTTTCAATTTTGGTGCCTCTCCATACACATATTGTTCTGTGTGTTTATATCCCTATTCTGGAAATTGCATTTTTATAACAGTTCACTGACGTGGTTTCAGTATGAGTGCCAATTTTCTGTTGGACAAAATCTTCACTGGGTATAGGCAGGAGCTATGCCTCAAACTTTCCACAAGCAGCAAAATGTTCAAATATCATTGATGATTTCATTTTGTTCATTCTAAAATTTTACGTCTAAAACATTGTTCAATCACTTGTTTTCCTGTATAATTTTGTTAGCGCGACTTGCTTCTTATATGACAAGATTCAAAATATAAAGGGGTTGCAAGGAGATTTGGTGCCATATGATGTTTTAGATTGGGATGTATTTGGAAAAGTGTCCTGCAAGGAGATTAGGTGCCATATGGTATTTTAGATTGTTTTCAAAGGATCAAGCAAATATCTGATGTCGATCTTATATCCACCAACTATAGCCACCCTTCTCACAAGGTCTTTAACAACCATTTCAACCTTCATTGAACACTGAAATTAAACTCCTAATCTCTGCTCACGTTGATCCAGGACCGCTTTATCGGTTAAGTTGCTCATAATTCCCTACACACTTCATGCTATACAGCATTTTGGCCAGTGCACATAATCTATCACAAGATTTTAGATATTTTCTCATACATGAGATGCATCTTCTATCTTTTTTCATTTCGTAAATATTTTAGTGAAAAACTCCTTTTTGCAAGTTTGGCAAAGCCCACATTATTATACTGAAATAATTGGGAGTCTGATTATTTGAATTTTTAATCCTTCGAGGTAATAGTTAGGATTTTGTGCATATCCTTGTTGATTAAATAAGGCTGTCTTTTCATGCAAGAGAGCCTTTTCCTTTTTCATTAAGTGCCTAAAAGATGGAGTATCGAGTAATGGTTTTTTCATAAATAACCCAACATGTCTTCATGTACATGCAAATGATAATTAAGGTGTGCTTTGGGTAGTGTTGAGGCCCTCAACTCATCCCAAGTCGTGAGAGTTAGGGTACCCCTTAAATTTTTGTTTTAAAAAAACTTGTCAAACCTTTCCTTTCTGTGTTTCACTCTTTTAATACAGTTGATACTTTGGGGTCGCTTTTTGTGGTCCACTCTTTTAATGCATTTGATATTTTCGGAGGATTATGAGTTGGCCATTGTCTTTATAAGTGAAGGAAAGCTCGAATGTCTAGGGCTTACCCCTCATGTTCTTGAATGTAGGTTGTTAGATGTTTTGTGCGTATTGAAATCTTAATTTGATTTTTGGTTTCAATTTAATTTCATCTTTCTTGTTTATTGCCTGAGGATGACTGTTTAATAATCTTTGCTTTTGATTATGTTTATTGATTGGAGCTAATTGATCTAAAGCGATTGGATATGTTTTAATGCCATACATGCACAGGTTATACAAGCAAAGCTAATCACATTGCAACCAATGATCATTCAATATTATCAAAATAGGTGGGATGTCAGATTGACATGTTGAGTGAGGTGTGAATCAAGTTGCAGTGTCAACACAAGTGAGATGATAATCGTTGACAGAAATTTGCATTTGTTTAAAGTAATGTGTCCTGCGAGGGGGATGCAAGTAATGCATTTAAGCATTTGATGTTGGTACAAGTTTAAGAAGCCAAGATGACTTCTTGGCTTATACCATACATCGACAAGCATTTGATGTTGGAGAAAATCTTGTTCACAAGCATACTTATACCATCTCGGACTCCGTAAGTGCTTCTTAGCATCATTTCTTACCACTAAGATCTTGTGGCCAAGTTTCAAATCACAACGGAGGACTTTAACAGCATTTTCTCTCTTTAGCTCATTTGGTGTTTGGGGTGACATTTAGCATAATATAGTGGATCATGCTGAAATGGATTGCACTGCGTTATTAAGGCGGATTGCAAAGCATATACCATAGATGACTATTGCATGCGAAGTTGTGGGTTTCAGCAAACAATGTTTTGTGCAAGGGTTGAACTTTAGCCTTTGAAGTCTTTTTGTGTATAATTTTGTGGCCTGACCAAATTGAATATGTGAATGTGAGAAGAGGTTAGATTGGTGTTTTTTGGGTTTGCGAGAGCGATGGAACTGATGGAATTTGATTTCAAGCCCCAAGAGTACAAAAACACAATTTTTTTTTAATCTGTTAAACAACACATTTTATGAAAGACATTAAGTAGAATGCAGAATAGGACATTTGGCCAATTGTTGGAAAACTTATTGCGTCCTCTATACCCTATTTCTAATGGATTGACTTTTCGAGATCAGGTGAGTGAGTTATGCATTTACAAAATGTCAATCTGAATTGGTTTGGGCACTTTGTTAAATGACCTCTGTCTGATTTTTGGTATCGTTGCAAGGATTGATGTTACCTGCTAACTTTAATGTTTTCACAGGTAGTTTTGAAGCCATGCAAAGCCATTGCGGATATGAAGGTTGCTCGCAGTGGAAGCCAATGATCTATAGGAAGAAAGTGAAGCTCAACAATGTTTCAGACTCAACGATATACTCAATAAAGAGTTAAGTTGCAGTGAGCCTGTGGGATAAAAGTTTTTAAAGGTTGAATTGTAGTTTCACGAGTCTCTTTTTGATGATTTAGCAAAGCCAAGTTAAATTGCTGATCTCAGAGGTTTGTTAGCTCTCCAGTCTAGCGATTTGCCCAAGAAAGGCTAAATCATTGACCTAGGAGGCTTGCTGGTTCACTTGGCCAGTGATTTGCTCAAGGAAGATAAATCATTGACCTTAAGGGCTTAAATCTTCTAGGTGAGCGATTTGTTCATTAATTCTCTAGGTGGGGGAAATATACTATTCCTGGTTGTGGGAAATCATAAAAAACTTGCTGTTTTAAGCAATTTCACTTAGTTAAAGCCCAAGCACTGACTTTGGAGACTCACCTGTTGTCCAGGTTAGTAGGAAGGTTAAATTGCGGACCTCAGAGGCCTGCAACCTTCCCAAGTTAATGAGTTACCCTCTTGAGTTTCAAAGTGAGCGATTTGACTTTAGAGAAGCAAAGCACTGACCTCAAGGTGCCATGCGCTTTCCAACACCAACAATTTGCCTCACTAAGCCGCCAATGTAGCAATTTGTTGTTTCTATTCTTGGCAACTATTTCTAATTGTAATTCTCAGTATCGTTGTTTGCATCCTGAGCATTGGTCTCTTAAAGGCAGTGAACAACGATTACTTGCATTCTTCACCTATCTTTCACCCTGTGCAAGCTCTCTCTCAGCATTTGGTTGTAGGTGAGCATTCTCCCATGTTTTCCATTCTCTTGCAGGTTCAGGGCTGATAGGGACCGTTCTTACATAGGATTTTAATCTTTGTTGACGAGGGTTCATTGCTAGAGGACTGGGTATATGAGAGGGCATGTGGATGAGCTTGCATGCATATTCCTGTTTTTTTGGATTGGATGATTCATTATGCATATGATGGTCTTGCAAGTCTAAAATGAAGAGCCTGGGAAAGGAGTAGTTTGAAATTGATTTAGACCTTTGGGTATTGTTTACCATACCCAGCTGTTTATTTACACAGAGATTCATATTCTTGTTCATTAAAGAGTTAATGCCGGGTATGAATGTCATTGTCATGCCAGATTGAAATCCTTCATCACGCATAAGTTGTTTGAGAAGAGAAACATATAAAAGAAAGGTTTTAGATTGTGCACTAAATAAACAAATCAGTCGGAAGGTAGTAGTAGTTAGAGATTTATTTTTATTTACAAGCTTTATAACTTGGATAGGAAGGCTTTGAAGTCATTGATTAGTCGGAGTGATCCATTTCCATACGTAGATTTGTATTCAAGTTGAGTAGGAAACCTAATGAAAAGAACTCGGATTTGAAGTCTTTGACAAGTTTTTATTCATTGTTAAAAACCATTGTATGGCAAACTTAATAAGAAGCTTAATGAAGAAATCCGAATATGTAATGTTGATTCCATAAGCTTATTGCCGTAGTAATAATAAACAATGCACATATAAATTGCATTTCAAGTTCACATAAACCACAGGCAGAAAATTTGATATGGATTCTTTGTGTAACTCCATCATAATTAACTCGATTTTATTGTTGTCTTGTGAAGCTTTGCAAGCATTGTTAAAGAGATTTTAAGCTTACTGAACAGTCCATTAAGTTTTGTGGTTTCATTGTGCAAATAGGTAAGAAAAACATTTTTGGTTTTGTTAATGCAAAGCTCTGTTTAGCAGTGAAATAGTGTAACGTTTAATGGATATTTTTTTTATCTGCAAATTATGGAGAAGGGGAAGAAACCACCTCCGCCTGACCTAGACACTTGGTTCACCAATAACTTCTTCTCACCCATTATAGCTTCAAAACCTTCTTATTCAGCACTATCATATGTCCACCGATGCTGACCACCCCACAAGGAGCAAATAGAAAAAGTGGGAGAGAGGGAGGAGAAATGTGCGAGGATTTCAATGTTAAGATATCACATCTTCACAATGTGGTAGTGAGGGATGAGTTATTCCCTTGCGGCGATATTTTATGGAACTCAACATGGAATGGACAGGCAAATTTCAAACTGGTGACTTTATTGGGTGGTTTAACGCTACAAGCATACATAAAATATACAAATTCTTAGTGCCTTTGGTATGTGTGAGAAGAACTTGGCTACATGAATTTGAGAAGGAAAATGATGTGCATGACATTGTGAGAAAATGATGGCTACCAGCTGAACTATTCAACTGCATTGTACAAAGTTTACATGGCCAAAAACTTGTGCGAAGAGGTAGGGGCCATATTATTTGCCGCATTTCATTTTGTAAAATGAACACTACAGTGTCTTGCAAGGTACATAATTTTTTTTGGTAAATTTATATAATAACTACAATAGGGTTACAAAGGCCAAGCATGGTTTGATCCACGACAACATGATTAGACCTTGCAGGGCGAGGTCCTTCCGATCCACAACCAGTTTTGCATATGTAACTAAAAGGCTCCAAATACTACATATTACAATAAATAACATAAACAAGTATTCTTTCAAAATAGAACCATGACACTAGAAACATCCTTTTTCTATATGATTAATGCCAGAAGGGTGGAAACCCTCCATCTTTTAAAAATATTGTTATCAAGAGTTTGATTAGTTAATTGAGAGGGTTTGCTGCAAGACATTAATAAACTGATTTTTCAAAATATATCCTAGCATAAGAGTAAGTGGACGAAAAAAATTGTGGAAACTAGGATTGGCAGGCCTAGTCGCTAACAACGATAAGCTCCTTTGACCTATCTCCTATTACATTCTGCAACCCATTTAATGTTAACTAGATATTGTGAATCACCCCTTGATTTCAATAGTGTCTTGTCTTGTCTTTGCTCAATGAATCACCCACATTGTTGCGATTATGTGGTTTATCTTCACTTGAGGCCATGTGACAATCTATTGTATTGATTGTTAATTTTTAGTGCAGCTGCGAGACCCATTCTCAGAGAGAATGGTACCCTAGTCAGTTAACTAGGGTTCTTGGTCAAGTTAACTAGGCAGAGTAATGAGTAAGACCCTAGAAGGTACCCTAGGGCCCCCAGCTGTCTCTTGGGGTTCTTGGTCGAGGACCAAGCAGATGGATGCCATGGCAAAGTCCCTAGCATGTAGCTAGGGCTCCTATTTGTCTCTAGGGTATTCTGGTCTGGGACCAGACAGTTTCTTGGTCACAAGGACCAAGCAGATCCTGCAGGTTGAGACAGAGACATCCTAGGTCCTGCAAATGGTTGATCAACATTAAGTCTAGGATTGAATGCTCAACTTGAGGCTGAGGACCATTCTCTGGGAGAATGGAGAACTTGGTCATGGACTAGATGGTTGATCAACATGTCCCAGTCTAAGACTGAGGCTCAGCCTTGGGCTGAGAAGCCATTCCTTGAGAATGGAGGCACTTGGTCAGTTACCAAGATTATGATGTGTGATGTCCTCTTCTCCTAGGTCTTCGAGATGGATGAGTTGGTTGGTCTTCTCAAGGGACTGGCCACCCCTTGTGGAAGCTACTAACATTTGACCTAAGGAGCAGTTGAGAGGACCACATGATCACATCATTTGTGTGAACCCTTCCTTATACAATGATGATGAACTTTTAGGTTATATGGAACATTTGTACATTTGAGAGAGAGATGACTGGTTGTACCTTTCCACCTTGGGTGATTTACTTTTGGTCCTTGCACCTTATTGTTTATTAAGTCTTGTGGTACCTTGTCTTTGATTTGTGGTAATTAGGGTCATTGACCCACCTTCTATTTATACAACCCTTGTTGTTTTGGTCTTATGGGTACTTGTCCACTTTTGGAACATACCCTTCGTTATTAGTCTTGTACCCACTTATTTGGTACATGACCTTAGTTTATATTTATTCTTTTATTTTTACATTTTTATTTTTGTTATCTTTTATTTTTTTATTTTTATTTTTATTTTTTTATTTTTATTTATTTTTTATTCTTCCCTAAATCTATGGAACCCTAAGTCATTAAAGAAATATGAGTATGACCCTTCTAGAAGCCACCAAGACAATATAAATTCAACTCTATCTCTTCACTTGAATATCATTCATTACAACATATCTCAGCTCTGATCTAATATGACGTCAAGGGTTTTTACTATAGTCAATCTGGTGTGACGTCTAAGTTGTTTTATCTTACTCCTTGCATGGGTGCTCCTTGGTTCTTTGTTCCTCTTGACTTGGCTGTCTCATACATGTAATTCATAAGCAGTGTTTTTGGGACTGTTAGAGGTAGCCGCTATTTGTTAGGTGCAGTCTTAGGGATCAGATATAGGGTTGCTTGCTATCCATATTGAAGTTTTGAGGGGATCAAGTCTTGCATAACTGATGCTGCTCTTTATTTGACTGAGGCATGAGTCTTGAGGCCTGTTTGTTACCTGCCTTGAAGGTGATTGCAACCCTAGGTACCTAGATTGTTTTTGGTAATGGCCGCAGGTTGTTTAGGGTTGCTATTGCCCTAATTGAAGAGGCCGTGACTGCCATGACTTGTTTCAGCCTGTTTTAGGGCTGCTTGGTGACATTAGTGGAGGCCGCAACCCCTTGAACTGTTTTGTGATAATCCTATTGTTATCTTGTGAAGGCTGCGCCCCTGTAGACTACTGTGTGGACAATTTGCTGTCATGTGAAGAGGCTGCAACCCCTGTAGACTGTGTTATGGTCAAATCTATTATCTTGTGATCAGATCTTTGTGCTGAGTCTTGTTTGTGGACTGACCTATGTGCTAAGACTTGTCTTTGATTCAGATCTATTATGCGGAGACTTGATTAAGATTGTCACTGTGTTCTTAACTGTCTTTGACTATTTGACTGTATCTCCACCTGTCATCTCTCTCTCTCTGGTTTGTACTACCCTCTTGTAGGGTCTGATAGTTTCCAGATTTGACTGGCTTCTTTGAGGCACAGTGTTTACTGAAAGTAAGTAACTCTTCTGAGTATTTTATAGGAAGGGTCCCACACACAAGTAAGTATCTTCTCTTTTATTATTATGTGGTTAAATTAGTTATTGTTGAAGATTGATTTAGCACAGTGACCTAACTGGTAGTGTTAAAAGTACTTTAACACAGTGACCGACCTGAGAGTGCTAAAGGTGTGAAGTTGAAAGAGATGAAAATTATGTTAGAAGTTATTGTTGTACTATTTCATATTTAATTTCAGTATTTGTTTATCTACTTTGTGCATTAAAGTATGATGAATTGTAATTTTTCTGTACATAACCCTAACTTGATGAAATTTCAACATGGTATCAGAGCTGAAGGCTTGTAGCTAACTCTGTTTTGCAGGCTAACAGAGTCTACATAGATCCTAAGATAGGGTTTTTGAATTCCAAACAACTTTTCAAGTTGGCAAGAAGGGTTTGAATATTAAAATTAGAAAATCAGAATTGAATGAACACATAGAAGTACTATTGGCTAAAGATGTGGCAGTAAAGCTGCTAATCCATATGACAGCAGAAAATAAATGATAAATTTAGCAGGCTATGAACTTCCTTCTCTAAAAAGAAGTATGTCAAGTATTACTAGCATTACTACAAGGTTTATCTCAGGTATGTATCTCTGAGGTGAGTAAGGAGCCAGCCTAAATCTTTATATGACCTGATCTTTAGTAATCGAGGGCTTACATGAACATAGTACTTTCTAGGAATCTTATGATTCATTGTGATCTGAATATGTAAGTGTAAAGAATTTTAGTATCCATCCATGCATGCAATTATCATGATCTGATTTCTTAAGTCTAGGACTGTGATCTAACCTAGATTGTGCTAACGAATGATATTATGATGTCATTACACACTTGATAACAAGATCAAGATGCACACTGTGAGTTCTGCATGTGGGCAGATATAAAGAGGGTAGAATTTTCTATCCCAAGTAATTTTGATTCTTTAAATTGTCATGATGAAACATATGACATGTTATATGATCTTGATTGATTCTAGATAGTTATCCAATATATGAATGGATGCTAATTCAATATTGATTATTGCTGACTATGAAGTTGAATATTGATGTGACTTGCTCTAATAATAAAGTTTACAGATCCTGCTTATGCACAAGTTAAGTGCACAACTACAGAGGGAGCTAAGTGCTCAGGTACAGAGGGAGTAAGAGACTCCACAATTTGCAGGGTCAAATATTTATGTGTCAGCAAAAGAGAATCTAACATGTAGTTGTTTGTGAAACAACTGGGAAGATTAGAGATCAAGAGGGAGACATCTATGCTCTTCAATCCCCATCAGATTGGGATTGCAGAAAAGAGGTAAGAGATGTGACCTCTCAGTGGTATAGATATGAAAGTGCAAGAAGCACCAGTCCATGAGACATCTTGTTCAGAGAAACAGAGGGAGAAGGCCAAGAAGCCTTCAGTTGATCTCATTAAGAAGCCTATTGAGAGGCTTCAAGGGTGCTCTAGTAAGAGCCATGTCACTGATTCAAGATCATTCACTTACGTGAAGGTAGCCAAACATCAAGTTTGGAAAGATGCTATGATAACGGACATCTTGTTGACATTGGATAATGATGTGTGGAAAGTGATTCTCAGACAGCAAGGGAAGCCAGTTGTAACTTCCAAATGGATCTATAAGATCAAGGTATTTACTGACATTCAGAGCTACTTGAAGCTCTAAGAAAATCCTGTATTCTATGACAGGTTGTTTTACCATGACTAGGACATGGTACAGTTGTCAGATGTGTTGACTAAGCCCCTGTCTTCGACAAGCTTAGTGTTGCTGAGAATGCCTCTCTTGCTGAGAGGGAGTGTTAATTTTTAGTGCAGCTGCGAGACCCATTCTCAGAGAGAATGGTACCCTAGTCAGTTAACTAGGGTTCCTGGTCAAGTTAACCAGGCAGAGTAATGAGTAAGACCCTAGAAGGTACCCTAGGGCCCCCAGCTGTCTCCTGGGGTTCTTGGTCGAGGACCAAGTAGATGGATGCCATGGCAAAGTCCTTAGCATGTAGCTAGGGCCCCTATTTGTCTCTAGGGTATTTTGGTCTGGGACCAGACAGTTTCTTGGTCACAAGAACCAAGCAGATCCTGCAGGTTGAGACAGAGACATCCTAGGTCCTGCAGATGGTTGATCAACATTCAGTCTAGGACTGAATGCTCAGCTTGAGGCTGAGGACCATTCTTTGGGAGAATGGAGAACCTAGTCATGGACCAGATGGTTGATCAACATGTCCCAGTCTAAGACTGAGGCTCAGCCTTGGGCTGAGAAGCCATTCCTTGAGAATGGAGGCACTTGGTCAGTTACCAAGATTATGATGTGTGATGTCCTCTTCTCCTAGGTCTTCGAGATGGATGAGTTGGTTGGTCTTCTCAAGGGACTGGCCACCCCTTGTGGAAGCTACTAACATTTGACCTAAGGAGCAGTTGAGAGGACCACATGATCACATCATCTGTGTGAACCCTTCCTTATACAATGATGATGAACTTTCAGGTTATATGGAACATTTGTACATTTGAGAGAGAGATGACTGGTTGTACCTTTCCACCTTGGGTGATTTACTTTTGGTCCTTGCACCTTATTGTTTATTAAGTCTTGTGGTACCCTGTCTTTGATTTGTGGTAATTAGGGTCATTGACCCACCTTCTATTTATACCACCCTTGTTGTTTTGGTCTTATGGGTACTTGTCCACTTTTGGAACATACCCTTGGTTATTAGTCTTGTACCCACTTATTTGGTACATGACCTTAGTTTATATTTATTCTTTTATTTTTACATTTTTATTTTTTAATTTTAATTTTATTTTTATTTTTTATTTTTATTTATTTATTTATTTTTTATTCTTCCCTAAATCTATGGAACCCTAAGTCATTAAAGAAATATGAGTATGACCCTTCTAGAAGCCACCAAGACAATATAAATTCAAGTCTATCTCTTCACTTGAATATCATTCATTACAACATATCTCAGCTCTGATCTAATATGACGTCAAGGGTTTTTACTGTAGTCAATCTGGTGTGATGTCTAAGTTGTTTTATCTTACTCCTTGCATGGGCGCTCCTTGGTTCTTTGTTCCTCTTGACTTGGCTGTCTCATACATGTAATTCATAAGCAGTTTTTTTGGGACTGTTAGAGGTAGCCGCTATTTGTTAGGTGCAGTCTTAGGGTTTCCATTTATTTGTATGATCAGATCTAGGTTGCCTGCTATACATATTGAAGTTTTGAGGGGATCGAGTCTTGCATAACTGATGCTGCTCTTTATTTGTCTGAGGCATGAGTCTTGAGGCCTATTTGTTACCTGCCTTGAAGGTGATTGCACCCCTAGGTACCTAGACTGTTTTTGGTAATGGCTGCAGGTTATTTAGGGTTTCTATTGCCCTAATTGAAGAGGCCGTGACTGCCATGACTTGTTTCAGCCTGTTTTAGGGCTGCTTGGTGACATTAGTGGAGGTCGCAACCCCTTGAATTGTTTTGTGATCATCCTATTGTTATCTTGTGAAGGCCGCGCCCCTGTAGACTACTGTGTGGACAATTTGCTGTCATGTGAAGAGGCTGCAACCCCTGTAGACTATGTTATGGTCAAATCTATTATCTTGTGATCAGATCTTTGTGCTGAGTCTTGTTTGTGGACTGACCTATGTGCTAAGACTTGTCTTTGATTCAGATCTATTATGCTGAGACTTGATTAAGATTGTCACCGTGTTCTTAACTGTCTTTGACTATTTGACTGTATCTCCACCTGTCATCTCTCTCTCTCTAGTTTGTACTACCCTCTTGTAGGGTCTGATAGTTTCCAAATTTGACTGGCTTCTCTGAGGCACAATGTTTACTGAAAGTAAGTAACTCTTCTGAGTATTTTTATAGGAAGGGTCCCACACACAAGTAAGTATCTTCTCTTTTATTATTATGTGGTTAAATTAGTTATTGTTGAAGATTAATTTAGCACAGTGACCTAACTGGTAGTGTTAAAAGTACTTTAACACAGTGACCGACCTGAGAGTGCTAAAGGTGTGAAGTTGAAAGAGATGAAAATTATGTTAGAAGTTACTGTTGTACTATTTCATATTTAATTTCAGTATTTGTTTATCTACTTTGTGCATTAAAATATGATGAATTGTAATTTTTCTGTACATAACCCTAACTTGATGAAATTTCAACATCGATATATTGATGGATTTATTAAGCCTACACATGGGTAATTAACCCATTTCTTATAATTTATTATCTTTGACTATGTTCGCTAAGGTAGGCCTAATCACCAACTTGGAGCTAGCTCCCCAACCATAAAGGACGTGCATAAATATGCAATACACTATTCATTTGTAATCCTCTCATCAAGTGAATATATTATTTGCCCAAGGGAACTTCTATAAAGTTCAGTAAGTCATGGTTATGCTTGATCTCTTTTGGGCGCACTATGGTATTGAGTAATCCCTCTTGTGATCTTTATTAAGTACTATTATAAATTGTCCTAGTTTCCTTGACTGAATTAGGGTTCATCAAAGCGCCCATTGCATATCTATGATATTCTTATGATCTCAGTATGGTATCATAGCTAGTGTGAACTCTTCATACTCTATCCAACGTTGTTCTAAATTTGTTTTAGGGTTGATACCTAGGATTTTTTTAGTCAAAGCGCCCGCTGCATATCTATGATCTTCTTATGATCTCCATATGGTATCATAGCTAGTGTGAACTCTTCATACTCTATCCAACTTTGTTCTAAATTTGTTTAAGGGTTGATACCTTGGATTTTTTAGCATTATTTTCAAGATAATAATTTATTCTTAGGGGTTTGAAACCTTTTTCTCTTCTAAAGATCACCCATTTTTTTCCTTGTTTTGGATTTCAACGAGTACAAGGGAAGTATTTGTGCATAACCATGCTCTTGTAGGGCAGCACACCCTTCCATTCTTCTTTCCACCAATTTATTTATTTATTTTTGGTGTGTGTGTGTTTTATGGGCGAAATTGGTACCATGATTCATTATCTCAATCCATGAAGGTAACAAATCCTAATGGACACTTATAGTGCATATTGGTGCTCCACTTACTCATAAGATCAGTTTTCAAACTCTAGAGTTGCTAGGCATATGACAAAACACCACCACTTACTCTCCAACTATGAACATAAATATAACGGAGATGAAGTTGTTAATCCCCACCAATTTCTGTATGTGGTGATGTCCTTATTGACAACACTACGTTTAGAGAAGCTTTTATGTTCTTGGGATATGACCGAAGTTACTTTCTATATATTGTATCACTCACACCAACAAGGTGGAGTTTTGGTTAGCTTGGTTGGTTATGAAGGAAATGAATGATGATTTTAAAGTTGTTGCTTCTAAACATTGTCATGAATTTAATCATATGTATAAGTCGAGGAAATATTTATCTCCTTCAAAGGAAACCAAATTTATTGCATTGGTTGTCAATGTTGACAACACTGACTAACTATGGCATCAATGC
Source organism: Larix kaempferi (assembly GCA_027924585.1). Classification (NCBI taxonomy): domain Eukaryota; kingdom Viridiplantae; phylum Streptophyta; class Pinopsida; order Pinales; family Pinaceae; genus Larix; species Larix kaempferi. The sequence goes on along the minus strand of BSBM01000751.1, from coordinate 4,619,833 downwards.
TTTAGCCTTTGACAAAGGAACTATGACTGAGGAACTATGCCAAACATGAACTTTGATTGAGGTCCTATGACTAAATGAACTTTGACTAGTAAGAATTTTGATGTAGGAACTTCGATTGCTAAACTAGAAATCAATTAATTATTGAAATTGCACTTCTTCTTAAAAAAATTGTCATTTCTGTCAACCGAACCATTTTATTGTTGAATTTGTGAATTTGCAATTTTTATTGTTAAAATTGCAATTTCTGGTTCCAGAAAATGCAATATTTAACAATAAAAATTGCAAATTCACAATTTCAACAATTAAATGATTCGGTTGACAGAAATGACAATTTTTTTAAGAAGAAGTGCAATTTCAATAATTAATTGATTGCTAGTTTAGCAATCGAAGATCCTACATCAAAATTCTTACTAGTCAAAGTTCATTTAGTATAGGACCTCAATCCAATAAATAAATTCCATAGGACTCCAAAATTGCAACCAATAAATTATTGGAGTTGTTGATATTGAAATTATGGTAATTGAATTGCAATTTCTAGAATTCTCAAATTGTTGTTTGTAGTTGTAGAAATTGCAATATCTGATTGTTAAACTAGTAATCAATCAATTCTTGAAATAAATGAAACTGCAATTTCTTATTAACCAACATAGATCCATCTTAACTCAAGCTCTATCAAGCTAACTCAAGCTCTATCACGAGACGGATCAAATCCACTCATTAACTAGTTAAAATGTAATAATGAAATAGTTATCTATTCCAATTTGGAATCATGTTGTAAATGCTAACACATTAATCCCACAAATAGACAAAAATTGCATTAATTAATTAATTATGAAGTAAAATAGTTATTTACTCAAATTTAATGTTGGATGTGCCAACTATTTCATGTTGTAAAGTGTAACAAACAAATACTACAAATAGACAATTATAAAGTAAAATATTGCAATTTACCCAATTATTATTAATCTATCATCACAAAACTAATATCTAACTTAATGTTCTATTATTAACTTAATAATACATAATCCAATATATTTTCCATCACAATCTTTCACGCCCCAACTATTCCAATTGGAATAATAAAAGATAACACATAAATCCTAAAAATAGGCAAAAATTGTATTTATTCATTGACTATGAAATAAAATAGTACCCAATTATTGATTAATTTGTAATTATCACAAAACTAATATTTGTTATATTATTGCCTTAACAATACATAATCCAATATATTTTCTATCACAATCATCCCCATATACATAAATCCTATAAATAGACAAAAATTACATTTATTCATTGATTATGAAGTAAAATAGTATTCTTAAAGATTTATTTAAAACGAGAGGATGTATATATAATTTTTTTTATATATTTAGTTTTTGGATCTAACATGTGTATAATATATAATTTTTTTATATATTTAGATTTTGGATACACAATCAATATTGAAATTGCACATTTTCATTAAAAAATTGCAATTTCTTCTCAATTATTTTTGTAATTGTGAATTCTCCCCAACTCTTTTATTGTTGAAATTGTGAATTTGAAATTTATGGCAGGTAAAATTGCAATTTGTCTTAAAAAATTAACAATTTCTACAATCCTCAAATTTTGTATTAGTTAAAATTGAATGTCTGAAATTGCAAAATTAGAAATCAATTCATTGTTAAAATTGTCAATTGCTAATCTTTGAAATTGCATCTTGGTTGAAATTGTACATTTCATTAGACTTCCTAGGAAAAGCACATGTTCTTAACCCTTAGGCCTACTCAGATATAGAAAATGGTCCATCTGAAAAAATGATTCCATTCATGATATCCACAAGGTAATATAATCTATTTAAAAGTTCACAGGCAACCATTCCCCAGATAGATTACACTGGATTAATAAGGACAACTCCGTGTTTGTGTTTGTCAATTTTGTAGTATTTTTTTTTTTTTATGTATTTTGTATTTCTCAATCGGTGTGTGGTTTGCTGCGTTTCTAGGTGGGTATAACTACTTACTTTCTGAAGCAGTATGGGAACTCACTCTATATGTTAGTTTTATTTCCTAAGCTATATTGGCATCAACATCACATGTTGGTGTGTTAATTTCAGGTTGATAATCTGTAGGATGATTGCTTGTAAGTTTTCCCTTTCAGGCATTTGAAACTTCAACGCATGCTTTGGATGCCCTATTCATTTTTTTCATTTTTCTGATTGTATTTCTGTAGATGGGCCTCTTGGCAGAAAATCATACTCTACTGAAGATTACTTGAAAGTTTCCGAAGATGAAATAAAAGCATTGGTTCAAGAAGAGAAGCCTAAACTAAAGGTTTAGGTATAATTATCCTGGCAGTGCTGCACTTTTTAAAGCTTGATAGCCTTGTAACATCATTATGCTTTCTACTGTTTCTGAACAAGTATTTGCACTTTTCATATGGTGTTTTACCTGTCGAAAACTTGTAGCTGCAGAATCTGCACAGTTGGACAATACCCCTCCCTCGTTTGCACAAATTCCCAAGTTACAGAGGTTTCTCCAAATCAAAGTAGGATTGAGAATGTGAAGAGCAAGGATGACAAGGTTGTACAAGGCTGCGGTGTACTTTTGTTTCTTGTAAATATTCTACGATGTTCCTGCTTGGGTTGTATATCTATAAAGAGATCATGATTCTTCTATGGTTTGAGGTATCTGTGGTTTTCAAATTTGGAATTTGTGCTTGCATGTGAATCACTAATTCTGTGAGATTTTTGTGATGCATCTTCCTTACAATATTTTATCCCTCTCTATTTGACAATTCTTTCCCTCTGGCATTTTTTTTGCAGGATCAAGGCTGTGATGCTATTTTAGAGATTATATTAGAGTTGAGGCCACTTGACACATGATTATAATTTAAGATATGCTCCTAATTAGATTATCAGTTGGCCAAGCAGTCTTAATATTTTAGATAAATTTTGATTGGAAGAATTATCTATTTTGCACAGGATTTTGTGAAGGAAAAGTAGGATAAAAAAATGACTAAAGCATGTGGTATATTTATTATAAAGCACACACTTTATTGATATGTTTGCTTTAACATGCATCTAATTGTGCATGTGGCTATTCTGTTTTAATATATCAGTTCTTAGTTATAATGTAATTTATTTGTTGATACATATTTTGTACTAAACTTCATTAAATTTTACAAAATACAATACTGTTATTAATACTGAGGTACTTTTAGAAATTTATTTCCACCCACTACATTTGTTTTTCCCATATATTTCACTTTTAATTGAACCTGAAACACCGGCAATTGCCCATGACGGTTGTGAAGGGAGGAGAATGCTGCCACGACCAAGTTTAACAATAGATTGCAAGCAATAAAACCTACATCTACTAGAGTTCGCTAGTCTCCATTTAGCTATACTTCTATTGGCATCTTAAAGTTCACGTGGATAGTCTTCATATCTTTAGTGCTTGTTTCCCTTTAGTGTTGACAGTTCAACTATTTATATTGTAAAAAACACTTGCAGGGACATTGCCACTTAGTGGTTTTTGTTTTTGAAATTGTGCATATGTAATGGCTTAATTTTTTATGGTTAAAATTGTAATTTCTAATAGCAATTTTTGATTTAGGAAACTTTAATTTCTGATTAGTGAGATTGCAATCAATCAATTGTTGAAATTGCATTTTTTGATTTAAAAATTGCTATTTCTTCTCAATGGTTTATGTTTGTTGTAATTTCTTTTAAAATAATTAGTCATTAGGACAAGTTATAGTGTCTTCATTATATGAATAATTTTAATCCATAAAGAGAATGGACATTCCCCCAAAAAACTTTTAAATTCATGAAGGTCATGGTGGTTTCATGGTCATGTCTTTAGGTTAACCAATGCCCCCTCAACATTCTAAAGCCTCATGTATAGCATTTATAATAACATATTTAAGAAGTTTTTCATCTTCTCGTCACATCCTCATCTACAACAAGAAGTGAGGCAATCATCTCCAATATGTCAAGAAAATATTATGAATGTTAGAAGGAAATTATATGTTTACAAATAATTCCACATGTGCCTTTATCAAAGAGGTAGTAGAATACTTTTCCAAGGCCATGTTTATGGAAGGATTTAAGATAACCCTTAAATACTATTTGTCATAGAGTGGACAATTCCAAGAAACATTAAGGATCTGGGGCACAAGATTACCAACCTACCATGTTAGTGATCGTAATAGAGTATTTCCTATTAGATGTTAGCTAACCCTCAATGTATGAATCATGAACTTTCAATATCACCAATGGTGTGCATTGAAACAATTTTTTCAAGGTTTGTTTATGGCAAGCATTTGATAATTGGTATTCAAGATGGTTTATTTATGGCCATTTACATTAAATTTCAAAATGACTTATTTATGCAACCTAAATTTTATAAAATAAGATGTACGAGTTTCATTTGATTGAACACCATTTGAAGGTATAGTCTAAATTCTTAATGAACTCACCCTTTTCTTGCTCGTAATAACGAGAGGGGAAACCAATATTTTTTTACATAAAATCTGGCATGAATCATTTTGGATTGATAAAATCATAGATATTAGATGCTAACATCGCAAAATCTCGGTGCACTAGGGGTATTTGAGTGTGTTAAACCTATTTCTACAATAAAGACAACAATTTCATAATCTAAAACTGCAATTTCAATGAAGATTTGCTAATTGGATTTTGGTGAGGAAAAATCAACAAAGTTCAAAATATTTGAACACGTAACATTCTCCAATTTTTTAAATTATTTAAAAGTTTGAGAATTAAGATTTTCACAATTAGCCATAATAATGTTTAAGCTTCTAGTTTTGAATTGTGTAATAGTTTATGAAACTTTTTGACATTTTTGAGTGGACACTCCACCCAATGTCAGAGGAACCATGAAAATCATTTGATTGAAATAAAAAAAGGTAGCCTAGGTTTAGGTAATAAAGGATTTGGTTGAAACTAATAGTTGTTGAGTTATTATTGAACATGATTATAAATGTGTGAAAAGTAAATTATTCGGACTTAAGAAGGGATACGATCAAACTTTGTTAGAGAGAGATATCCTCCATACCCACAAACCCTACTTGAACTCTTAGCTCGTTTCCCAACATTCATGGCCTTATCATTGATCATATCTCCAAGATTCTATCAAAAAAGAACATAAAAACTCTTCTCAAACCCCATAAAACCCTAAAACAACTTCTCAAAAGCATTAAATATAAACCCAACCCACTTCTCAGCCAAGGAGTTAACCAAATACCATGTTCCCATGGTAAATCCTATATTGTCCAAAGTGGGAGATCCATCAAAACCCATCTTAAAGAAAATATAGTTGACACTATTTACAATTGCCTGACTAAATCAACTATTGCTGAACATTCCCATAATTCTAAGCACCTCATTTACTTTGATCAAACCAAATTCCTTGCATCAACTCACCATTATTCCTACCATGTTATCAAAGAGGGCCTTGAAATTGAAAAACATATTGACAATTTTAACCATAAAGATGCTATAAATTAAGCCACTCATGGAATCCCATTATCCACTCCTTAAGTCAAGAGTTCCTTATCATCTCCTTATATTATTATTATTATTTTTTGTTTTTTTGTCTTCTATTCTCCTCCTTAAGTTTTCCGTCATGCCCTCTTGTCTTTTTTCTCATCTTCCTTCTCTAGTCTTTACCTTTTATCATCCCTCTTTCCATATATGACATCCTACTTCCTTATTGTTATTCCGATGGTTATCTTCTCCCTCAAATTATTCTCAATCTACTAAATGAGGCTAAAACCACCCCCGTCCTTGTGGAGCTTATATTAACATTAATTTTAAACCACAATTTCTATCTCTTTCTATTATTAGAATTATTATTATATATCTCTCTTACCAATTTTAACCTTTTCCGTTTTAAATTTTTTGAATATTTTCATTTTCATTTCATCTAATAATTATTTCCCCTAAATATAACTAAAACCATTCATTTCCTTGTATACCTTATATTAATATTAATTTTAATCCAATTTTTTTCACAATATCTTATTATTAATAATATTTTATATCCCTAGTATATTATATCTTTTAAACCAAGTTTGACCATATCCCTTATTAAGTTTGAATATTTTTTTTCATACACTGTGACACCCTATTTTACTTTGATTTAAAACCTAACTTAATATGCATTTCTTAACTAAATTTCAACAAGAACTAGTCTACCAAATACAAATATAATCAGATAACTGGAAAAAAATGAAGACTGTAAGGCTATGAGAAAAATCTTTACTTACCTTATCTTATTGATGACCGACTTACTAGTTTTTCTTGCAACCATTGTCCTGCTTGATCGGTCAACTCCTCTATCCACAACAACAGTTGGGAGGACAACTCTCCACCCAACCAACCCCTATCCAAAAGGTTGAGGCCCCCGAGCCCTTAACAATTAACACTATGCAAGACTAGATATACCATAAAGATTTTCACTATTTCTCTCTCTACGAGAGTTCCCCCCTCTCCTCTTTATACTCTCTCTTAACAAGCACCCACACACAAGCCAAACTATCAAAACAAGCAAGAAACCCCAAAAATCCCCCAGCAAGACTAGAGGCCCTTCCTCTTGGTTTTTCCCTCTTTTTATTACTTAATTTTCATATTTTATTCAAGTTCTTACTTTTTGCATGCATGACTCACTTGTCACTCCCACAACTAATTTAATTTATTATGTACATTTTCATTTTAACTCGTTTATATATTTCTTGAAATTTTTACCATTACCATATACCATACACTAATGTCTAATGTTGGGTTGTTACATACTCCCCTTTTTAGGAAACTTCATCCTGAAGTTATAACCCCATGACAACAAATACAAAGACTTACTTAATCAGTCATGCAGATAATAGGTAATATAGATATCTAGTACTATTATGAAGACAAGAGATTTATACGTGTGGCCATCACATAGAAATATTCCACCTACACTAGTACAATCGTGGCGTCCTAAGTTATGACATAGCTTGGATTAATTTCCTAGGTGTCTAATATGCAATCCATCATATAATTGTGCATTAGTTCATTACACATTCAAGCATCAATCCAATCAATAAAGGAAAAATAAAAGTACACATTTGTGAAACTTCCTCCTTCCTTACTTGCCCTCTCCCTGAGAATCATACCATATGTCACCTTCATAATCCTCCTCACCAAATCCAAATGGTTTCGCTCACCATGGCACGGGCCCTCTACTGTAACCTGCCAGCGGATCATACAGTACGCATTAGAATTTTTCCTGGGAAGTTAACACGACATAGCCACTGTCATGTCCCCAAATTTTTCATTAGGTCACAATGGCCTAAGCCCCTTGGCCACATTCATGATAGTTATCAAATTGATGCTTAGGGTCAAATAATTGCCAAGCATGATGTCCAAGTTAGTAATAATGTAAAATTAGATCCAGATGGACAAGGTGGGTCACATTAAGAGAAAATTCCCAATTCAAAGTTTGTAATATTCCCATCCAAATGAACTATCATGGAGGAAAATTACTAGTTCCCTAGGTTGGGGGTGGAAGCATTAAAAGTTGGAATAAAGGAGATACAAGACCCAAAATGACCTTAGACTTACAAATTCACATTAAATGGGTCAATTAAATAATAATAAAAATACAATAAGGTGCCATTGGATCATGAGGGCACATAAGAGGTTGTGGGACCCACATGTGGCAAGATTCCCCACTACACTTGGCATCATTTTCTCACCAATTCGAGTTCAAGATGAAGGGTAACGTACTTGGGGGAGTTGAAGAGGTATTATTCATGGCATGAATCATGTAAGGTCAAATTGGAGTGGAAGAGTAACTTCCATGGAAGAGGAAGAGGCATCTTAGAAGAATTGTGACACTTGGAGCTAGATTCCCCAAACACCTATGACAACAATGATGAAGATTCTATGACACTTATGACAAAGTTCAGAATTGATTGCTGACATTTGACATGTCAGGGCTAAAAATAGATTCCAAGAGGGTGCACAAGGGGAATTAGGGCAGCCAAGATTCCCCCCATTCGAATTGATGGAAGAGGAGAGCTAGGAAAAGTTGGACAAGTGGCATTCATGGGAATCTCTCCCTAATTCAAGTTGGGATGAGTCTCTTGGAGGGAATTCGAGCTAAGGAGGCCTTGGGAGGTTAATAAAATACAAGAAGAAAGAAGGAGACTAGATTTTGATCATTTCTCATTTGGAAAATTGGAGAGCATAGCTTGTCCATGCAAGGTGGATGTTTATCCTTCTTGCCTTAGTACCAATTTCGAGGGTGCAAGATTCCCATCCTAATTGGAAATTGGAGATGCCATTCGGAACTTTCCTTGGAGATGTATGAATACATTTGTTTACATGTTTAAGCTACAGGTCTGTTCGTGACCATTTCTCCTTCAACTTGTTCCCACATCTCTCTCACTTTTCTCTCTTACTCTTGCTCTTGGAGGAAGGGCACACATGGTGAGATGGTGATCTCTTTGAGGAAGTAAAAGGGGCCCCATTTATTTGTAATGTTATGTCTACACTATGTATTTGATGCTCATCTGAACCTCAGGTCGATTATCCAAGTGAAACTATGTGTAAATGCCAAACTATGTATGGATGGTGCCATTTTCCCACATATCTTGTTGTAAGAGTTGAAGTTGTTTGGTATCGAATTGTTTCAGTCAATATCTGTGGTTTTAATGGATGTTTGGAGAGCCATTAATGTACTGAATAAGTTTCATATACCTTATGCAGGTCCTTGGGACATTTATCTCAAATTTCATAGCAAGTTATAGCGTTTTTCTCATATTCCCCCCTATGTAATGACATGTTTACAAATCTCTATTTTATGGAAGTTGCAGCAACATTTAGGAACTGATTAATGATGCATTTGGGTTCCCATTGAAGTCATCTAACTAATCCATGTCTCTTTTTATGAAATTTGGGAGGGTCGTACTTCATTTGGGACCCCTACCCTTGGGGGTTTGAACATCGAAACTACTAGTAAATTTCCCATTTCTCTCCTGAATTCAAAGGAAGGTTTCAGAAGTCTTTTTATAGTGTCTGATCACCCATTAGATTCATCTTTATGTCCTAATACACTTAAAACACTCTCATACCCATTTCGAAATCCTTAGGAGTCATTTGGAGCCATCTACCCTTGGGGGTTTTAACATCGATTTTCCTAGTATTTTTGTCTTTCATTCTCTAGTTGTAAATGCAAGTTGCTGAAGTATTTAGAAAGTGTCCAAGCATATAATAGTTGCATTAGTGTGTCCTAATACACCTCAATCCACTCTATACATAATTCAAAACCATTTGGGACAGTTTGGGGTTTCACTAGTCCAAGGTTTGAAAATTGGCCAAATTGGGGATATTACAGCCACCCTCCCAAATTTTAGTAAATGTGCGGCCTCATCGAAATTTAACTAGAATTTGGGACTCATCGGTATTAACCAACATCTGGTTACCGGTACCCCAAACCCAATATCAAGATCATTATACCCCAAGCATCTCGAAAGGTTGGTCTATACTCCCTCCGTATGAACCCTCAAGGCACTATCCCCATGCATCATAATTCCTTCTCCATTTTCATCCCCCCAAGCGAGGGTAATTATAGCCGTGGAATTCCAGTAGAAGAGTTAAGAACCACTAACATAGAGTTAATTGCTGAGTTTGTCCCCTAGCCCACAAGGTATTTGTAGTATCCATTCTCATTCATGGTTATGCCCCCCCATGAAATACTAGAATGATTTCCTCTTTAGGCTCTTTGAGTGGATCACCTAAAACAACTTCCACTCACCATAATGAATAGTGATTAGTAGTACTTTCTTCAAGATAATAAGATCTCATAAAATCCATTATGAATAATAAAGTAGTATCATATGTGAAGAATGCCTTTTCACAAGTTACATTTTGCAATATAAGGTATTATAAACCACCATCATGGTAAAATATGCTTCATAACCAAGTTTTAATTAAACATTTTACTGAATCGCTTATGCTATGTGATACCATCATAAAATAACAAGCCATTATACCATCATGAATTCATTAAGCATCTCACTGGACTAATATTTCATGAAAAGCCATCATGAATTAACAACATATTAAGCACCGGATTGAATATCAACATGAACAATAGCGTATCACAAGCTAAATGTCATTTATCACCAATGCCATGATGAGCGACGAAGTATTATACTGGGTAACAACATGAAGTAGTAAGAATCAAACTGAGTTTCACATTTCATATTCATGAAACAATAAGCATCATAACTAAGTATCACCTACAATCAAATCATGCAATGAAATCATTATGCAATAAGACATACACAATCACTGCATACCATCGGTCCATATTATATCATCATATGATGGGACCATGTTCTAATTATCATGTGTTTTCATAAGAAGCGTAATGTTACCTAGTTTTCCAGGACAATGGTGGTGGCAAGTTTATTTAACGAAAATAGTGTGCTATAACTTCATTTGTAATGGTTGGCTGTCATGATCCCTCCTTATATCCATCTTGTAACATTCTTAAGATGAAATCAACTCTTAGAAAATACAAGGGAAGGTGGAGACAAAACTTCTACTAAATTGCCATTCAAGCACCAAATAATGGTTTCATGTTATGGAAAGAATGCTCTACAATAAACCAAAGTATAGTGGAAGTACACAATACGTGAGTATGGAGCACAACTGTAAAAGTGATAATTACACTGTAACTCCTCAAAGAACAGGAGAACCTCCTCCAAATAACTCAATTCAAAAATATATTGGAATCATATGTTCTTATCCCAATGAATTCTTGTTCTAATAATTGGTTTATAAATATGTGTTTCAATTTGATAGAGATAGACACCACACACTTTTACATTAATCTTATTGTCAAATTATGAAATGTTGAAGATGAGCTACGTCTTGTTCATCTAAACATGTTACTTCTTGATGTTAAAGAAATGGATAGGAGAATTAACCTCTTCAAGACCTAGTTTAATAATTTCTTATTTATTACACATATATATGCATTTTCTTCTTTCTAGAAATTAGAAGTTTCCTATCATATATTTCTTCTATTAAAAGATTTCTTAATTTTGAACTTAATCATTCTCTTACCAATTTGTATTGTATGTATATTAACACAATTGAGTATATAATTGGCTTACAATATGACGATACACTCCATCTTGTGTTGTGTTTTCTTATCTGTGAATATTCACATTGATGTTGTGTGCTTAAATAAAATTAATTGAGTTTGTGCAAATCTACCCAGTGTCGCACTAACTTAACACACACAGTAATATTTTTTTCTAAATGTTACATATTTTCATTATATGTAAAGCATTTGCCAATTTTAATTTTACTTCATTATTATTTCACATAATAAATCTTTCCCATTAAAATACCTTATAATGGACCCAATATAAATTAAGAATTGGACCAAATTTCTTATTAAATCATTTATTAAAATTATGTAGTAAATATTTTATTAAAAATTGAGCAGTAAAACTGTACACTAAAACCCTGCAATAAAACACTACTATGAATTGCACACTAATGGTAGCTAGGTTTATTAGACTAGCAATTACAATCTTCTCTTATCATAATGGCAAGGAAAACTCAACATAATCATATTCATAACATATGTTATAAATAACAGAATTATTTAAGATTACAATGCAGTAATAACTGAACCGTGTTAGGGAAAAGGGTTTTTATACATTAATAAGGATACAATTACAAACATTTCCAATACATGAAATATTATGATAAACTCCTGATTAATCCAACCCGTATAATTCCGATTCATGTAAATTTTACAGTGATTAAATATCAATCATTGTTGGCACCATTCCCCAACAAGAATAAATTTCACAGTCTTTACTTTCACTAAAGAAATTTGGTATTCATAAAATTTAGTTTCAGCCCTACAAATTAGGGATTATTTACAAGCATATGGCGGAATTAAAATTCACACCATTTCCATGCAAAAGAAATTTAATTAAGTTACACATAAATTTCATTTTTGATCCATATTCGGTAATTTTCAACACTCAAATTGAAACAATCAATTTGTGCATGCAACAATAATTAAATCTAGGACAAGATAGCCACCTCTTGGTTGAAATTCCATCAACCATCATATCAAAGGTAAATGAGATAGATTTATAACATCTAGGTGAAGAAATAACAAGTCTAGGGCAATATTATGGCCATTGGGCACTCAAACATTAACTTACATGCAATTTTACAACAATTGATAAATAAATTCGTTCTATGGAAAAAATACCACAACTAAGCATACAAAAATGCCCTTCCCTTGCATGTATAATTAAGCACAGAGATTTCAATTTCAGGAATGCACAATATAATTCCTTATGGAAAATAAAACCCAAAAATACATTTCCAGGCTGAGAATTTTCACCGCTAACATTATAATTTTAAGTAAATACTTTGTAGGCATATTCAAATAAAAATGCCATAACAATTTTAACAAGGAAACACCCGAATTTTAAATAATAATGGAATTTCCAATAAAAATATTATATGAGAAATTGCTTGAAATGGGTAATTGGATGTGTGTGAGGTACGCTCTACCCAACCGTAGGAATTTTTGCTCATCTATCTCTCAACAAAATTCCACCCGCGAGTTGAGACTCATGCATTCACCAAAGACACACCTCTCCAATTCTCAGACTCTTTCAGAATTAACACTTGACATTCAGGGAAATTGGGTTGAATCCAATCCCATGCCAAACAATGCACTTAACCTCGTTAATTTCCTTCTGACTGCACAATAGTGAAACCCATCACTAGCATCTGTGATGAGAAATCCATCAAGTCAGTTACTTATACCATTTTCCACTTCACTAGCCTTCCTTGTGTTCTCAGGCACACCCGAGCATGGGTATTTTTCCTCGAGATCAATTTTCTTCCACCTTCCACACATAATGGAGCGCACTCACTTTTCCTGGCATGCATAAGTCTTTGTATGCAATCTGGAAAACCACGTGGGCTCTCCCATCCATTTAATTTATTTTTATATATAAACACAAAAACCACAAAATCCCACTTAATCATAATTAATTGATAATTACGATTTTAAAAATATAAACTAAAGTCATTTAAATGGGTTTAATATTTAGGATAAACTTTAGGGACTTAAAGGATTAACAGGGTCATAACATAGTTTTTCCCCATTAGTCATTTTAACCCCTTTATCGTCTCTGGTGAATAAATGAGTTCCTGTCTTTTCAGCGTACTGTTTAAGCACAACCAGTTGTAGATTTTAATATTAATAATTAAAAAATATAATATGTTCAGCCTTGCAGGCATTCATAGTCAGTATTTACATCTTGGCATCATCAAACTAGGGGTGTTATATTCCCCTCCCCCTTAAATTCTAAACTGTCCTTGGTGTTCTAATGCTTATAGACATACAATATTTACATATATAAAAAAAATTCAAAATGTTGCAGGTGCTTCTCCTGCACTAGATCTTTCAAGGTGGTCTTTCAAAATTGGGCTAGGTCGACCAGACCTCTTCTTGCTGCTCTTGCTAGCTTGGCCTTTCATCACAACTTGTAGACTTCGATTTGTGTGTTTTTCTTCAATCTTCTTTAAATTTTATGATAACAACAACAAGTTTCAAATGAAATATTTCCTCTGCAATCCATCATCACAAATTCATTAAGCCAGTATAATAAAAACAATCAGGCTATCATTTTATGAAAGATCAACTATATGTTTCTTTGTTTAGAATAATTTCATGCATCTCATGTTTAACTCAACATATGCATATAGAGGAATCCATTCATCTTCATTTATTTTGCATAAATTTATACCTACTTCAACATTCATTGTTTATTTCTAACAAAAATAAACACAACAAATTTGTTTAGCTGTAACATGCATTTCAACAACTTTCTCTTCCTAGAAAGAAAATAACATAAATACAAAGGGAAGGGTAAGAGTTTACCCCTCTTAGTTTTGTCCCAATCTAGAGCTCCACAACTGTGGCTTCCCTGCTCCTTGGTCTCTTCCTCTTTGAAATGCAGGTGCTCAATTTGCGTAGTATTCATCTAGGTTGGGATCCACATTATCTGTCCTGCTCAACACTAGGAAGGTATTCCTTCCTCTAGTGCTATTCAATGTGCACGTAAAAGGATCACCTAAACCTTGTTCATCTTCCAACTAAGACACTTCATATTTGAAATCTATCCATAAGACATACAACCCGGGGTGCTCCCTGTGGTTTGCTCAAAGGATTCTTAGCTAACAGGATCATCATTGTTGGGTTTTGTGCAACTTCAGAAGATATTATTCATCGTATTTTATTGTACTTTCATTGTACTTGATTGTGCCTCCTAAGGGAGACGAATCTGATGTAATTATTTTTGTAAACACATGAAAGAATCAATGTAAACCTTGGGGTGCAAAGAAGCAAAAAAAAAATAATAAAAAAAAAATTATTAATTGCCCCCAGGCATGGTAATTTTTAGGGGCGAAATTTCGCCAATTGGCTATTTTTTGGTCTTTTTTTCAAAAAATAAATTCGTTATTTGGTCATTTTTAGTCTCCAATATCGCTTATAATTACATAAAATATGTTTTTTTATCATAATATTCGCCAAAATTTACACATTTCAGTAGTAAATTGCATGTTTCATATTTAATATTCGCCTACCTATCTATATACATGTTTTTTTCAATCCAAAATAATCGCCTAGGATACTATACTTAAGTATAACATTAGAATCCTTAAAAAATACCCTGCCCCCAGGTGAAGTCGGCCCAGTTAGGGATTTTTCTGGTTTTGCACTTGTATAAATAAGATGTAAAGTGCACCTCATTAGCTCATTCACTCACTTGACATTTGCGCATCACTTGGGAGAGAGAAGAAGTTCACACAAGCTAAAGGAGGAAGTTGTTTTGGGGTTTCCACTTGTGGAAAGTATTTTCACATTTTCTCTTTATCTTTGTACTCTGATCTCGGGATTATCATCTCTATACGAAGATTGTTGGGTTTTTCCCAATTGGGTTTCCCAGGATAAATGTCATGTCCCCAATTTTGGCTATGATCCATGGGGTAATTTTGGCCTAAGACACCTAGGCAATAATTATTTAATTAATGAACATGTATGGAAACTACCTTATGGAAGATGCGTAAGGTTGTATTTGGTAATTAAATGGACAAGGTGGGCCCCCATGTGGTTATTAACCCCATGACTAAGTCTAAGTGATTAATTAAATGAGAATTTAATTAATGGGGTAAGTTTGAGGCAATAATACCATAGGGGTTGATTAATTATTAATTAATTAATTAAACTCTGAATTTTGGAGTGAATATGAGTTTGTAATATTTTTATTAATAATTGTGGCTAATAATATTGGCAACTAGTGATGACAAGGCTTGGAGGTCGAATTTGTGCAAGTAGGGCCAATCTTGCCTAAGTGGCAAACTCAGAAAATCAAGGAACACATGGGAGGAAAAAATAAGCAAGTCAAATAAAAGGAAACTGTCAAAAGCAAGCCAAATCAGGAAAAGTAGAAAAGATGGAAAGTAATTAAAATAGAGAAAAACAAGAAAAGCAATCAGAAAAAGTTTAGCAACTTCCAAGCAAGCTCACAAGGGCGCACTTGCTAAAAGAATGAAGAAGGACAAAGAAAGGAAATTTTTTTTAAGTAAGAAGTTTCTATTTTCCACAAGGAGGGCTCCCTTCCTCATCCACACGTGTGGATGGCTTGAGTAAGAAGCTACTTCATCTATTTATTCATGTTTCCAACTTCATCTTAGGACTTTTGATCATTTGAGAATTTTTGTGTGAGAGCTCTGAGCCTCTCTAGCTGAGTGTTGTGCCTCAGTGAGTTTGCTTGGGTGATGTGCCCCAAGACTTTGTGAGTTATCTAGGAGTGTTGTGTAGGTCTAGTACATGTATTGCAGCCTATAACATTCATCTTATTCCAGCCAGGAAGATCTACAGTCATCTTGAAGAGGAGGACAATTCTACGGTGGACTAGCAGCTAGATTTGAAGGAAAATTGCCAGAAGGAGGAGCTAGTTCTCATGAGTGGCGCCCAGAATATCCAAGAATTTCAGCCTGCCATGTTTTGCAGCATATCAGAGAGTCACATGTCCATATATCAGATCCACACATGATCCCCCTTCTCTTCTTACATTCTGCTACCATTCACAGCTAAAGTGGGAGGAGCTTTCCCTGAAGGAGAGGGCTGGCTCAGTGAATGCACCCCTATCAAGTCCATAAGTTCAGAATGCAGCCCATGACAGTCACATGACCTTTTGGTGACCTGATCATAGCTCGGGAGCAGATCCACAGTAAAACTCTCATTCTTCTCTTCATTTCTCCCACTATTGTAATGAGAAATTAGCCTATGAGGCATGTACTTTGGGAAGACAATTTATTAATAAGAAAAGAAGTGTTATGCATCCATATTTATCTTATATATGTTGAAAATGATTATATCAGAGCAGCATTATAGCACAGGACAGAAATTTTAATTCCTTCAAGTCATTTTACAGTTAAAAATCCAAGACTAGCTAGTTTAATACCAAAAATTGACTAGTTTTGCCATTTTGCCCATAAAATTCATTCTGTGCACTCTTTTGTTGATCCGTTAGTTGGAGCAGGTCCTTGACACATCCCAGTATCCATATCAGTCCAAAAAGTCAGAGTTTGAATTCCTTTTGACCTTGCTTGGAAAGTTAAGAAAAAGACTATCTCCACAATCTCGGAAGAGACCAAAAGCCCCAATTCTCTGCAAAATCTTCCAAGACTGATCATTTATTATTCTGAGCATAACCAACAACCCATTGAATTCTATAAACCCTGTTAGCCTTCCGATCTAGTTTGTATATGCAGATGTACCTAGGAAGCATTGAGGTAGGCTTCAGCGGTAGCTGATGTCCGAAACATAAATGGTCTCCGTGCTTTGTACAAAGGATCCAATTTCCCACTGTCTAAGTTGCTGCTGCACATTGTCCCATATAAATTCCAGAACTGAAAGTTCATCTTACCAAACTCAGTTTCAATTCTCCTTACCCGTCACTGACTTCCTGCTCTGTTCGGTGAATTGTTTAAAAAATGGACAAGTAATTTTAATTTAAAATTATGAACTTGAGTTAATATATGGGTTAAATATTTCCTAGGATATTACAGTGGTATCAGAGCACTTTCCTTGGATCATCCCGTGGAAAGTAACCATTAGTGGGAAATTAGCAGCACAATCTTCAAGTTACAGTTGTAGTATTAGTTCCATGTCATGGAAGATTCAGACTTTGAATTGTCTGAGGAGGAGGATTATTTTTATGAAGAGTATGATAATTATGATGAGCAGTATGAAGAATACTGTAGACAGTTTGAGGAAGAGAATTCCCAAGAAGTCCCTTACACAAGCATCTCCCATGAGATCATGATTGGAAGAAGAGACTATGGTTATTTTGATAGCCCTATTCAGAAAAAAATTGCATGTTCCATAGCCAAATATCAACCAACTTTTGAAGAGTACCTAAAAGAAGCAAGAGTATCAGTGGATGCATGTTATTTACACCTCACAAGAATGTTTGGATCCTCTTCCAAAAGAGCCTCCAAGAATCCTGACCCTAAAACAACCAAGGTAGAAGCTTCATTATTTTGTTTGGGGAAGCAAGACCCAAACACTAATCATGAGATTGGTACTGTTAGGGGTGTTGAACCATATTTCGGATCAGATCTATAGGTAGAACATAAATCAGATCCAAAGACACCACATGAGCTTCACAAGGTGGTAGAAATTGACCACACATAAGTTAGAGGTGAACTAGTTGAATCAGTGGTAGAATAAGGCACCATAACCCCACCCATTGAAGAGAGAAGCATGATGCAAAGGAATCCGCCACTTGCATATTTTTGTACTAAATTGTGTGATGATGATATTGCAGCCACATCAGAAGACAATTACTGCATAAGGGATCCCCTGGATGTTGAGTTTCAGATCCTTGGTGATAAGGGTGAATGTAGTGACCAAGCTGAATTACTAGAAGGGTGTTTGCAGGATGCCTACATGGTCGGAAGAGAATCTACTGAGGAATGTTTTAAGTGTGAGAAAGCATCTAAAGATGTGTACTCTGACATATATGTGGGGGACATGGAGATCCCCATTGATGAAGGTGTTGTGGGTGCAACATCCATGGGGAAAGAAGAAGTTCTCGTAACAACAGAAACTGAAAATGGGAAATTGATGGAAGGCCAAACCACCAACACTCCACCACATAAGGAGGATAACATGACACCTGGTGAGTTATTAAATTCTGATTTTTATGTGTCATTATTTCAATCTGATATGGCAACCACTTCTAGTGAAAAGTTCAGAGTGGTTGAGCTCCCTAGTGATGAGATTCAGAATTCTGATGTGAAAAATGAATGCAATGTGAAGGATGGAATTTTGAGAGAAGATCTTTCTGGTATACCCAGGATGAATGAGAAATTAATTTGCAGCCCAAATTATGTTGTTGAGGACCTAAGAGATGAATATATTGCAGCAGCAATATATGGATCAGATTTCCAAACTTCGAGTGCACTACATAAAATCAATCCGGGGATGGAAACTGAAGAGGAGGAACATCTGCAAAAACCTCATCTTCTTGCAAAGCCATTGAAGATGGATGAACAGAAGATCCAAGAGGCCTTGAAAATTCTCCATGATACTCATTCTTCAGTGTCGAGGTTGTGTTGGGAAGCTGCTGTAAGGGAAGATCAATATTTCCTTGCAGCCATGGAGAATATCTAGAAAGCAATGTCCACAATCAAAGGTAATTTCTCACAGTTGCTTTCAGATAAAAATTACATGTTTGAGCTTGTTGAATTGTTGCGGGATGCATCATGGCATGATGAAGAAAGTATTTGCAGATATGAAAAAGAGAACTATAAGCTTAAGGATGAATTGATGGCCACCCAAGGTTCTTTGAGAAGCACTCAAAGTGCCCTCCAAGAATCCAAGACGGAGATTTTGTTGCTTTATGAAAAGTTGCAAAGATCCTCCCTACCCTCCTACACACCATTCAGTCAATTACAGTGGGGTGAAAGCATTCATGATCATATGGAGGAACCTCATGAGATGGTGGATCATCAGGATCATTTATCTTTACATGTGCTTGAGGAGTGTGCAGAACAATTTGATGAAAACCAAGCACCTGATCATTTCCTAAGGGAACTTGAGCTGTTACATGGAAACAATCACCCCCCCATGGAAAAGTGGGATGAGAGCACCCAATTTGGACCAGCCAATAATGAAGAAGTTGCAGCCATAAGATTGATTATTGAAGATTGCAGACATGCAAAGAAGGTTCACCGTCCTTCCCCTCATGTCATGGATTCAGCTGTAACAATGGGGAATGAACAGTGGGTGAAGAAGTTTTTCTTGTTGATGCCACATGTACCACAGGTGGATCATGATCTGCTCCTATGGGAAATAGATCTTGTTGCAGCAGAGATGGCTGATTTCATCTCATATGAATCAGCAAGCAAGATGTCTGATTCATTCACTGTATGGATGGATAGAGGCAACACTGAAATGAGAAATCTTGAAGGTAAAAGGTTTTCTTGTTTCTGCAATAATTTTTTATTTACAACTGACATTGTCTGGAATTGTGAGCAACAACCAAGGTATATTTTGCAGCCATGGGATATCACTCATCCCCATATTGATTGGATGAAATATTACTTGTCAAAAATGAAACCTCCTTGCAAATATATTTCTGCTCATGGTCAAGGGAAGGCAACTAAACAGGCAAGTTGCCAAGATAGATCAATGGAACATTTTACTGGCAGAAGTTTTCCTATGTGGAAGGAATCCACATGCTTGGAGATCGGGAAAATGCAGTTGATACTTTGGGATCTTGGCATTCATGGGAGTGACAGATTTCCAAAGGTGATAGAACAGTTTTGGTCCTTGTAGGAGAAACAATGGGATCCATGAATTCTACCCAAGTTATCCTAATTGGGTTGTAAATTTTGTTCATTGCTGGTTAAATTGCAGATATAAATTACAGTGCCAAGTTTAAATTTCAGACTGTACAGGGGATGGGGACAGTTATAATCAGAGTAGTGCAGCAGAAGCTTGGTGGAATCCTGACATTGCTTGAGGAGAAGCAATCTTAGGAAGGGAGGACTGTCATGTCCCCAATTTTGGCTATGATCCATGGGGTAATTTTGGCCTAAGACACCTAGGCAATAATTATTTAATTAATGAACATGTATGGAAACTACCTTATGGAAGATGCCTAAGGTTGTATTTGGTAATTAAATGGACAAGGTAGGCCCCCATGTGGTTATTAACCCCATGACTAAGTCTAAGTGATTAATTAAATGAGAATTTAATTAATGGGGTAAGTTTGAGGCAATAATACCATAGGGGTTGATTAATTATTAATTAATTAATTAAACTCTGAATTTTGGAGTGAATATGAGTTTGTAATATTTTTATTAATAATTGTGGCTAATAATATTGGCAACTAGTGATGACAAGGCTTGGAGGTCGAATTTGTGCAAGTAGGGCCAATCTTGCCTAAGTGGCAAACTCAGAAAATCAAGGAACACATGGGAGGAAAAAAGAAGCAAGTCAAATAAAAGGAAACTGTCAAAAGCAAGCCACATCAGGAAAAGCAGAAAAGATGGAAAGTAATTAAAATAGAGAAAAACAAGAAAAGCAATCAGAAAAAGTTTAGCAACTTCCAAGCAAGCTCACAAGGGCGCACTTGCTAAAAAGAATGAAGGAGGACAAAGAAAGGAGTTTTTTTTTAAGTAAGAAGTTTCTATTTTCCACAAGGAGGGCGCCCTTCCTCATCCACATGTGTGGATGGATTGAGTAAGAAGCTACTTCATCTATTTATTCATGTTTCCAACTTCATCTCAGGAGTTTTGATCATTTGAGAATTTTTGTGTGAGAGCTCTGAGCCTCTCTAGCTGAGTGTTGTGCCTCAGTGAGTTTGCTTGGGTGATGTGCCCCAAGACTTTGTGAGTTATCCAGGAGTGTTGTGCAGGTCCAGTACATGTATTGCAGCCTATAACATTCATCTTATTCCATCCAGGAAGATCTACAGTCATCTTGAAGAGGAGGACAATTCTACGGTGGACTAGCAGCTAGATTTGAAGGAAAATTGCCAGAAGGAGGAGCTAGTTCTCATGAGTGGCACCCAGAATATCCAAGAAGTTCAGCCTGCCATGTTTTGCAGTATATCAGAGAGTCACATGTCCATAGATAATATCCACACATGATCCCCCTTCTCTTCTTACATTCTGCTACCATTCACAGCTAAAGTGGGAGGAGCTTTCCCTGAAGGAGAGGGTTGGCTCAGTGAATGCAGCCCATGACAGTCACATGACCTTTTTGTGACCTGATCATAGCTCGGGAGCAGATCCACTGTAAAACTCTCATTCTTCTCTTCATTTCTCCCACTATTGTAATGAGAAATTAGCCTGTGAGGCATGTACTTTGGGAAGACAATTTATTAATAAGAAAAGAAGTGTTCTGCATCCATATTTATCTTATATATGTTGAAAATGATTATATCAGAGCAGCATTATAGCACAGAACAGAAAATTTAATTCCTTCAAGTCATTTTACAGTTAAAAATCCAAGACTAGCTAGTTTAATACCAAAAATTGACTAGTTTTGCCATTTTTCCCATAAAATTCATTCTGTGCACTCTTTTGTTGATCCTTCAGTTGGAGCAGGTCCTTGACACATCCCGGTACCCATATCAGTCCAAAAAATCAGAGTTTGAATTCCTTTTGACCTTTCTTGGAAAGTTAAGAAAAATACTAGCTCCATAATTCCGGAAGAGACCAAAAGCCCCAATTCTCTACAAACTCTTCCAAGACTGATCATTTATTATTTTGAGCATAACCAACAACCCATTGAATACTATAAACCCTGTTAGCCTTCCTAATCTAGTTTGTATATGCGGATGTACCCAGGAAGCATTGCGGTAGGCTTCAGCGGTAGCTGATGTCCGAAACATAAATGGTCTCCGTGCTTTGTACAAAGGATCCAATTTCCCACTGTCTAAGTTGCTACTACACATTGTCCCATATAAATTCCAGAACTGAAAGTTCATCTTACCAAACTCAGTTTCAAGTGTCCTTATCCGTCACTGACTTCCTGCTATGTTCGGTGAATTGTTTAAAAAATGGACAAGTAATTTTAATTTAAAATTCTGAACTTGAGTTAATATCTGGGTTAAATATTTCCTAGGATATTACAATAAACTTTGTTGTTATGTTTTGTGCTTTGTATTTCTTCTAGTGATCTTGGTTATGCATTTATATTATTATGCTATGAATGTATGAAATCTAACATGGTATTAGAGTTGTTCTAGAAGAAGCCATTGCCGGAACATTGTCGGAACCCTGCCGAAACTAGGGTTTCATCTTGTGAAGTCTCCAACCATCATTTTGGAGAAAAGGGGCTATAGGAATTTCGTTTTTGTCAAGGCACATCTTTTGGTGAAGACGAAATTGAATTTCGAGAATTTTCAATTTTTGACCTAACTCTATGGCTGTAGCAGAATTAGGGTTTCAATTTTAACTCATTTGTCTCCACAGATTTGGACTAGCCCGCCCTCAATTCAACTCTCCTTGGCAAGGCACATTTATCTGTGGGTTCAGGTTTTTCAAATTATCAACTTTCATTTTTGACCTAGCTCATGCTAGGGTTTCTATACTAGATTTGCAATCAAGATGATTGGTATGAAGGATGAAGATAGTTTGGAAGGAGCTTCAAACTTGATCTCTTGGAAGTCTAGGGTTCTTCTGCTTCTAGAAGAAAATGACCTATTTCTATATGTAAATGAGAAGGTTCCTGAACCAGAAGCCAAAGAAGAAAAACCCTGATGGAGGAAGAATGATGCCAGAGCAAGAAGGATTCTAGTGGACTCAGTAAAAGATCATTTGGTTCCACAAATTTCAGGAAAGAAGATTGCTAGGAAAATGTTCAAGACCTTAAAGAAGTTGTTTGAACACACTAGCCTCAATGTATCCATGACATTGAGAAACCAGCTCTCAAATATGAAGATATCCAAATCATAATCCATTGTCTCATATTTCATGAAGATCACAGAACTAAGGGACAAGCTTAGTACCAGTGGAGATCCCATTGATGAAAAGGAGCTTGTCATTACCACTTTGAATGGTCTTCCACCATCATGGGAGTCCTTTATCCAAAGCATAAGTGGTAGATCCAAACGACCAAAGTTTGATAAGCTTTGGGAAGATTGCACTCATGAGGAGACCAAGATTGCAGCACGTCAAAGATTCCATGGCACTCAACCTGAGGAGAACCAAGCCTTTGTTTCCCATGCTAAGAAGGGTAAGGGAAAAGGTAGGAAGTTTCATAAACACAAGCACCAAGATAGGAGATCAAGTCCTCTCCCAGATCAAAAGGAGAAGAAGGACATATCTCAAGTTCAATGCTATAGGTGCAGAACATATGGACACTACACCAATAGCCATCGAAGTTCAAGTAAAAGGAAGCATGAAGCATCCACTGTTTATGTTGAAGAAGATACTCCTCACAAGAAGTCAAGGGATGGTGATCGTTCAGAGTTCCTCTTCTAATATATGAAGATCCAGATTGCAAGAACAAAGATCTGTCTTGGTTCCCACAAGAAGGCAGTGGGGGCCCACACACAAAAACAATAAGAGATAAGTATTTGTCTTTCTTGCTTATATAGATCTATTTTGTCTTATCTATCTTCATTATATGCAGATCTATCTGGGAGTGCATTGAGCAATTGATATAGTTTACATTGTTATATTTATTATGCATACGAGCTACACAACACTTCATTAAACATAATGTAGCTAGTCTAGATGATATATCCTTCCTGCATGATTAGGGTAGTGCATAATCTTGATGGCATGTTCTAGTGGAGATAACAGACATCTAGATAGTTCTCAGATGTGTTTACATGTTCATGATTGTTGTGCTAAAGTATTAGCTAAGATTCTTGTGTAAACTATTGCCATTACATTTGATTATGAAATGTCACTGATCATCAGTCGGGATTTGACTTGTAGGGAAAAGACCATGTGATTTGGCCTACAAGAGAAGACTTGTTCCGATGAACAGATGAATCTCGTTGATGTTCAGCAAAACGCTTCCTGGAATATGAATCTCGGCCTAGAAGGATGACCTCATAGGAAGCCTTCACAGAAGTAAATCCAGAAGTGGGCCACCTTCAGATATTTGGCTGTCCAGTCTATATACATGTTCCCAAGTTAGAACCTTCAGGCAAGAAGGAAACCTTTGCGGGATACTATGAGTCTTCAAAGGCTTTCAGAATCTACATCCCATGATCCAGAAAAATTGAAGTCAGTAGGGATGTGACCTTTGAAGAAGAAAAGCTGTCAGGAAAGGAAGAGGACCAGACATGGAGATCGATGATGAAATGCTAGAACCAAAGGAGATGAGATCATCTTCCCCTATAATTCAAGAGGGAGTTAGCAGAAAAGGATGAACCTATCGATTCCATGGATCCGATTGATATCCCCAGAAATGTTGCAGTAGGCTGGAAAAGACTTAGATGAGCACAAAAGACTTGGCATGGAGCATATGGGAAATACAAGGCCATATTTGTTGCCATAGGATTCTCTCAGAAAGAGGGAGTCAATTATGATGAGACATTTTCTCCAGTGGTTTGATATAATTCCATCATATCGATCATTGCTATTGCTTCAACTATGAGATGGAAGGTGCATCAGAATGATGCAGACCCAAACCTTTGCTTCAAGGTAGCAGATGATGAGCCACTGATTTTGGTACTATATGAGAAACTTATTGTATGGTGTAAGAAAAATATCTCCTTAGAGTTTGGAATAAAGAATATTGGCTTGATGTACTACTTCTTGTGATTAGAAGTATGACAGAGGTAGAAAGAGATTTTCCTAGGACAAGGAAAATACACCATTGATCTATTGAAGAGATTCAAAATGTTGGATTGCAAGTCCATGGCTACTTTGATGGATGCAAATTGGAAGAATTTGAGAGATTCTACTTTAGATTCTGATTGATCCCACCATGTATCGCCAGTTGATTGGCTCATTGATGTATTTGACCAACACTAGATCAGATATATGTTTTGCTGTGAATGCCCTCAGTCAGTTCATGTGCGAACCGAGACAGATTGACTGGATTACTAGAAAACATGTGCTCATATACTTACATGGCACTGTGGGATATGGATTGAAGTATGCTTCATATTATGACCTGAGATTGCAGGAGTTTACAGACTCAGATTTGGCCGGATGTGTTGCAAATCGAAAGTGTACTTCCAGATGTTGCTTCAGTTTGGGTTCTGCAGTTATTCTCTGGTGCAGTAGGAAGCATAACTCAATAGCACTCAGTACTGTAGAGGCCGAGTACATGGCTACTAGCACAATAGATCGAGAAGCAGTTTGGATTCTTAAACTCCTCGCAGGATTGTTCGTCCAGATTCCAAAGTCGACCGTGATTCACTGTGATAACCAGAGCTATGTGTAGATGTCACTGAATCCTATATTTTACGACAGGTCAAAGCATATCGAGATTCGATATCACTTCATTCATGATATGGTGCAGAAAGGTGCGGTCGAGTTACAGTACGTGTCGAAAGACGACCAGATTGCAGATGTTCTCACCAAGGCTCTTCCCAGGGTGAATTTTGAATACTTTTGCGGAAGACTTGGAGTCGAAGAGAACGTGTCCCTCCTTGAGAGGGAAAGATGACATTGAGATGCTTGCCTGCTTTTCCCAGGTACCTCTGCAGTCCATTTATTCATCCAAATATGGGATAAATCCCATAGGCAGATGAGTAGGACAGTCAGTAGTTGGCCGGGTTCACACAGGTGCTTCTGCAGTCCAATTACTCAGCCAGGTATGGGAGAAATCCCATCGGAAAATGAGTAGGATAGTCAACAGTTGGCCGTGTGATTGCACAGGTACCTCTACAGTCCTGATACTCAGCCAGATATGGGAGAAATTCCATAGGAAGATGAATCGGAAAATTAGTAGATGGTCGTGATCATTTGCTCATCTGAGATCTCAGCCAGGTATGGGAGGACCTCATTGACATATGAGACAGATAAGTAGCAAATGGTATAGCAGAGATGGAAAAGCTGATAATCTCAGATATCTAGGATTGAGCGATTCTCTTGGATCCAGGATCGAGTTATTCTCGTGGATCTAGGATCGAGTTATTCTCCTGGACTCACCGAAGGACTGGTGAAGATGTCTTAGATATTCAGTATTGAGATATTCTCCTAAATCCAGGATCGAGTGATTCTCTTGGACTCACTGAAGGACTGGTGAAGATGTCTCAGATATTCAGGATTGAGAGATTCTCCTGAATCCAGGATCGAGTGATTCTCCTAGACTCACCGAAGGACTGGTGAAGATGTTTCAGATATTCAGGATTGAGAGATTCTGCTGAATCCAGGATTGAGTGATTCTCCTGGACACACCGAAGGACTGGTGAAGATGATGCACGACAACACTTCTCGATGGACTCAGACTGTGTGGACAAACTTCAGTATGTATAGAGATGATGGAGACATAATGGATGTACAAGATGAAACTCAGATGTTCTTGATGCAGATGAAGGCCGAAGAATACCTTCGTCGTTGAGAGGGAGTGTTGGATTTTGTGCAACTTCGGAAGATATTATTCATTGTATTTTATTGTACTTTCATTGTACTTGATTGTGCTTCCTAAGGGAGATGAATTTGATGTAATTATTTATGTAAACACATGATAGCATCAATGTAAACCTTAGGGTGAAAAGAAGCAAAAGAAAATATTAAAAATAAAATTATTAATTGCCCCCAGGTGAAGTCGGCCCAGTTAGGGATTTTTCTGGTTTTGCACTTGTATAAACAAGAGGTAAAGTGCACCTCATTAGCTCATTCACTCACTTGACATGTGCGCATCAATTGGGAGAGAGAATAAGTTTGCACAAGCTAGAGGAGGAAGTTGTTTTGGGGTTTCCACTTTTGGAAATCATTTTCATATTTTCTCTTTTATATTTGTACTTTGATCTCGGGATTATCATCTCTATACGAAGGTTGCTGGGTTTTTCCCAATTGGGTTTCCCAGGGTAAACTCTATTGTTATGTTTTGTGCTTTGTCTTTCTTCTAGTGATCTTGGTTATGCATTTATATTATTATGCTATGAATGTATGCAATCTAACAATCATAAATACCACATCATCAATCACTTTTATTATTATTATTATTAGGTTCGTTTGTTAGACCGAGCGCCTCCCTCCCCCTCCGGATTTTGTTAGTAGGTGAGGGTTTTTATTAATTTATTATATTGCTTCAACCTTTACTGCAACACTAACTTGGAAAGTCTTATGCTCTTTTAGAGAAGTCACATCCTCAATGCAGGCACTCAGCTAAGCATAATTTTAGTTTGAGGAGATACATTCTCAAAGAAACATTACTATTTTGGGGTCCACAATACATCGCCACACACAACACCCTCTCATGTTTTTCTATGCGTGCGTAGAAATACTTCCCAAACTTCCTCAATCAGGTTTAACCAGCTTGGGGTCCACATTACATTGCCACACAGAACACCCTCTGGTGCTTTTCTTGTGTGTGCATAGAAATATCACTCAAACTCTGGTCACGTACAAGAGTTTATAACTCATACTAGGCTTGCACAATATTCGTCTTGAGCTTTTCTTCCTTGTGTTTATAAATAAAAAAAATGGCTATCCAAACCCATAAGTATCATACATTTATCAAAATATATTATCATAAAACTAAAAACTTTTCATTTACATGACTGATTTCTCGTCACTGAAACAACAGAAATGCATCCATTCCTTTAAGGTGTAATCAATGTCGACAACCGATACAACACAACACCAAGGATGCTTCCATTCCTTTCAGGTGTGTGCCATGTTGGTTGGACTTGTAGCTTAAATATGTTTTCAAAGTAAAACCAATTTTTGAATATTATCTCCTATAACATTCTTTTTGATATTAAATCAAGGTTAGGGTAAATATTTCTCCCTTCTTCCTCATGGCTTGAGAAAATTTTAATTTATTTATTTGTGCCACATTCTTCAATCAAACAAGACGAAGAACCTCTTGTATGATCCTAGAGAACTCTAATATTGCAATATATTTCTCCGTATTCAAAGTTTTAGTTTTGCAATTTCATTCTCTGCATCATTTCCAGGTAATAGCATTATACAAATAAATAATATAAGATAAATTCAGTTAACAACCAGTAACAAGTTATAAACAACTAACAATTTTACTAGATAACATCACTTAACATTTTATAATCAAGTAACAACTTATCTCAATTAGCAATATATTCTTAGATTTAACTTTCATAATTTAGAATAAGTATATAAGTATTAACAATTCATTTACATCTCACACAAGCACGGTGAACAAGAATTCAAGCATTCAGGCCTGTGCTGAAACATGTGAGTGCAACAATCTTATTAAGAAAACATCCAACAAAATTCAAACACTTATTGTTGTTTAAAAGTATCTTTCATATTTAATATTGCATTCAAATATATAATTCTGTAATTACACTAATTGCCATTAAATAACAACATTCCACTATTGTATCAACATAAACCATTCCTGCATAGATGGAGTTAGGAAAAGGCACATCCAAAGAATTTAGCTAGTTGTCCAATATGGCCATCTACCATCGTACTTAAACACAAACCAAGCATAAGCTTCGAATAGTCACCGAGGACTCCAACATAAGCCAAACACTGAGCCGAACAATAGTTCACTCACACAATAATCACCAAAATACTTGGAAGATTAAATAAGCCATAAATAAGAATGGAATATAATGTTGAATATGAGATAGATAATTATTACAACGAAATGTAGCCATATAAATAGGTGGAAGAAAGATGTGTCTCTAAGAGGCGGGAAGATGTGTCTCTTGACTTAACTTATTAATTGTTTATTATTTAATTAGTTATTATTATTATTTATATATTTATGTATGTAACATTGCCTCCCTCTTAGAGAGGCTTTTTCCTCAAAGCCTTATAATGTTGTCGCATCATTCCTTGAGATGTCATAGCTGACAAAACGTGTCGATATGAACTTCTAAAGGTAGAGCATATCTTTCGAAATGTGGACGGATCAATCCATCCCAAATTGATTCTTTGTTGAACGTTGCAATCTTTAAGTGAATTGTCATCCTGGGAAATGCGCGCACGGGTGTTAGTGACTTCTATAAGTTGTTTACGATTCTTAAGATACGGACTTGTATGATTTGGATGTTGATGGGGAATTTTATAACGTATTTTTCCCTTATCAAGTTTGTGTTGTCTCCTTGGTCTGATCTTTGTGTGTGCTTCTCTTCTATTGGAGCAACATCTAGAGTGATGATTTGAACTAGATCGGTAAGTGTGCCCTTTTCCATAATTTTTATTACTAACGATTTTGATGTTTTGTTCTGTATATCTCTTAACTTGTTTTCTAGTCGCTTGTTTTCACTCAGAATCTTCTTAATTATTTCTTATTGCGCTTTTTCTTCATCTTTGTATTTCTTAAGTTGTTCTTTAAATTCTTCATTAAGATTTTGAAGGCATTGATTTTCTTCTTGCTTTTCTAGGACTTTCCTTTCGGTGTCTACATTTGATTTGTCTGCCTTCCTGGTACTTTTTAACTTCTTTATCTTCGTAACTAATATCTTATTATGATTTCTCAATCGATATATTTCTTCTATATTACTTGATAATGTGTTATTGACTTTTGAAATTTCCAACTTGTGCACGTTTTTTGTGTCGACGTCTTTCTGTTGGAGTTCTTTTATCTGTTTCTAAAATTGACATATCTCTGATTCTTGATCTTCTAGTTGTTTATGGACTTTCACAATTTCCTCGTTTTTTCATTTATACTTTTCGTTACCTGCACTATTTCTGATTTATTTTTTTCAAATTATTATTTTTATCTCTTGATTTTGTAATGTTTGATTAAAATTGATTTCGTCGTTAGGCTCAGCAATCTGTGAGGACAGCCTTTCTATGCAACCTTTTGATTGGAAATTGTCCGTTCATCGATTTTTATATGGATTTCCTGAAATTTACTTGTCTTTTCCAAGTCTTCATTCAAGTCTTGTAATTCATTATTGTTTGTTCGGTAGCACTTTAACTTTGTTTCTAACTTTCCTATTTGTAGTCGCAAAATGGATTCCATGGTCTCTCACTTCTTCGACGATAGATGGTCGTTCTTTTGACTATAGATGGTCTTCGACTTCTTAATGAGTTTTCTTAAAACTTCTTTAATACTTTAATACTTAAAAATTTCTAAATCTAGGGTCTTTTACTCTATGACTCAATGTTGCTGATGCAAAAAATCCACTGCTCCGATCCAAATTCTTATTGCACTAGTGACTCTGGCTCATGAAAACTATACACACTGCCACCTTCGTCTCACAACTAGCCACAATAGTATTTTCCTTTCTCTGCATACATTGTAGGTTCACATAGAGAAAGTTGTGCTCAAAAGGCACTTGGATCTCCATGTTGGTTAACATTTTTCTCTAGATTAACTTCTTTGTGGATTGTGTGTAGATTAGGTGGTTGGGAAGAATGATTGTTACCCTCCCCACCCAAGTTCAATTCTCACTTGCTCCTTGGTAGCCTTAATACTTCTTATGCACTTCTAGCTTTTATGTTATTTAATAAAGAGAATTAAAGATTAAACTCAACCTCATTAAGGTATGAGTTATTATTTAATATCCAATAACCTTTCAATAAATAAATAACCTAATTAAGGTGTGAGTTGGTTTCTTGATGAAACCAAGGTTTGGTTTTATAAAACCAAGAGCTGGTTTACAAAAACCTATACTATGTGTGGTTTTATGAAACCAAGGTTTGGTTAAATAAAACCTATGTTGTGTTTTTTTCGTTTTTGGTTTCTTCTTTCCTTTTTTTTATGGGATCTTCTTCCTTTTTTTTTGTTTTTACTTTTTTTTTTTTTTTTTTAACTTCTTCTTTCTTTTTGATTTTTCTTCTTCTTCTTTTACTTGGTCAAAGATCACAATTTTAGGGAAACGCTAGGATAATGGTTAAAAACCACAATATGGCCAAAGGCCTGGATCATGAAAGTAGCTGTAATACCAAATGAGCCGAACAATAGTTCACTCACACAATAATCACCAAAATACTTGGAAGATTAAATAAGCCATAAATAAGAATGGGATATAATATTGAATGTGAGATAGATAATTATTACAATGAAATGTAGCCATATAAATAGGCGGCAGAAAGATGTGTCTCTAAGAGGCGGGAAGATGTGTCTCTTGACTTAAATTATTAATTGTTTATTATTTATATATTTATGTATGTAACAAACACAAGTCACATATTATCATCAAAGAGTAAGACACATGCCATGCACATGCCACAAACAATCACCAAAGACTCAACATGACAAGAACACCTTGTCAAATATACATAGTACACGATTCAACATTCAACATACCATTTGATAATCCATACATAGCAAAGCATAAAATTTAGGTAGAGATACCACTCTGAATGCATATATTAATCTACACTCGTACTCAACCAGAAGGATTATTTTAATTGAGCATAATACCATGAAAATAATTCTTCATTAAGAAATTTAGTGTTCATGTAGCGCATGCATATACAACTTATGCATTTTCCAACACCCTGTCGGACTCGCTGCACAACTCTGACACTACTCTGAAATAAAGTACATGAGTAGCCCAGTTGTAATTAACTATGTTACATAATCATTTATTTCAGGCAATAAATTTCCAAATTGAATAATAAATGCAACAAATCAATCACCAGATCTGCATATTCATACACCTTGATCACAATTGATTAGGATAAATATCCATGATCATCTAGATCAGGTTTTCCCTGACTACAACATGTCATAATTGAAACAAGTATCAACATGCTTAACACACTCATGCATTAGCATGCTCTAAAGAATGCCAAACACACCCACTTACTAGCTATCAAGTATTCAAGCATTCAACTTTGCCATTGAAAATCATTTGACATGTCCCCAACCTACTACTGGTTGGAAACTTGAGGGAATACAAGGATACACAAAATACAAACAATGAATAGAAAACTAAGGCTAGGTTGATATGCCCAAAAGAAACAGACCAATCATTCATCTTATGAATTTAAATGTAACTACCAAACATTTAAATGCGATTCTACAAGTTATGCAATCTATGCATACCACACTGATATAAGCTATTAAGCTTGTGAAGATAGATAACTAGAAGTGACACATGCTACTCAACATGTAAGGGGATTGGCTACAACTAGATTCACACCAAACAATGCATTTCCCTTCCCTGGATTCCTTCTGATAGCATAACCATGAGGCACATCACTGTTTTTTTAGTGCTCAGGAAATTCCATCAAGGTCGGTACAGACACCATTCGCCATATCACTGGCATTTAACTCTGGGTTTGTCAACAACCTCCCACATCTAGTATAAAACACTTGATTGGTTCAAGAAAATGGTTACATGAACAACCAGAGACAATTTACAAAAACAGTGACCATACACAATAATCCGAGATCACAATGGGATTTACCCAAGGAACAATAAGGAAAATATCCCTCAGCATGAACAACCCAAGACAAGAGTTGACTAGAGACTCCATTTAACAACCTAGTTCCATACAATTTAGGCTTTAAGGCTAAATCCCATATACAATCATTGCTATACAGTTAATCAGAAGCAGACAACATCAAACAACAATTTCTCGCTTGAAAAACCCATCTTGCCATTTATAGATAGTCCCAGAGCTTCACACTCTTCAGGAGACAAACAATCTTATATTTGTAATAAAAATTCCATCATAAGTTAGATGTACAAACATGAACCACTAAAAGCTATATACATATATTAAATAGAAAAGTTGAGAATGTACATAACATTCCAAGAAAGGGCCAAACTCTTGTTTGGTCTGTTTGGTCTCTATCTGCAAAATCTTCTTTCATAATTTCGAAAACTCATAAATTATATTTCTATCTAAAAACCTAATACAAAAAAGATCTTAATCTTCAATTTTTTCTTAAACAGAAAAGATCATAAGTTTTGTTTGAAGTTCCCAGATTTTTCAAACATCTTGACTCAACAAGATAACCTTAGATAGAACTAAGTTAATCCATCCTTTCTCATGCAAGATAACATACAAGGTTTTCCTTTACTTTGCAACTCAATAAGATTAGAGTTGTAACCTAAACTACTCATTGACCCACATGAACTATTGATTAGCTCATTCAATAATACAATAGATACATTTATGCATACACTTTCTTTCAAAAAGCAAACAAATCACCCTAAGGTTCGAGAGCTGTAGCCTCCGCTCTGATACCAATTTGTAACAAGCCCAGTGTCAGTGTCACACTAACTTAACACAATATTTTTTTTCTAAATGTTACATGCATAATTTTCATATGCATTATTTAAACTAATGTGCTGCAATGCATAGCAAAAAAATATTAAATAAATCTTTTAGCGAAAGCATAATTGAATTATATGTCATACATTTGTCAATTTTGATTTTACTTAGTTATTATTTCACATAATAAATCTTTCCCATTAAAATACCTTATAATGGACCCAAGATATATTAAGACTTGGACCAACTTTCCTATTAAATCCTTTACTAAAACTGCGTAGTAAATATTTTATTAAAAACTGCGCAGTAAAAGTGTATAGTAAAATCGTGCAATAAAACACTATTATGAATTGCGCACTAATGGGAGGGCTAGGTTTTTTTTTTTTTTCATCAAGAAAAAAACAGCTTTTATATTAAGGACAAAAGCTGACCGCAAGTCGTTATCTTTACAAAAGATAGCAGCAAGGCTATCGCCAATTACCAAATTTGCTGATAGTTAGAAGAGTCCAAAAAAATATCATAGTCGAAGTTTATGAAGGACTTAAGATGCATGTTCCTAACTTTTAGTAGAAATTACATACAAAACTTATCAATAGAGTTGGAGCAGTTCCAATATACATCCACTAAATGCTTCCTACATGATACACATTTATAAGAGTTTCAAGTCATAGGAATTGACCAGTTGGTCTCCACGGAATTCTTGAACAAGTAGGATACCATCCATATCCCCCAAAGATCATCTTGAAAGTCTATCCTCTATCCCATTCAACTCTCTGGAGATGTGCTTGAAGTGCAAAGATGGAAAGACCCGTATCAGCTCCCGCGTCCGGTGTTTCCAATGGCATAGATTAAGGACATTTAAATGAGACTTGTTTCCAGCCCAGTCCAGAATGCACTGAGAGTCCCCGAAGATGCAGAGTGAAGGAATAGCTAGCGAATGAGCAAAACCCAGAAGTGCCCAAAGGGAAATTAGTTCATCCCGTGTGTTAGTCCCAAGGCTAGCAGCAAGGGACAGGTGGAAGTAATGTGATAGAATGATAGTCAAGAGGGCTCCCGCACCACACTTACCCTTCATAGCCGCTCCATCAAAGTATCCATGAGGAAGCGGGTAGTTAGTAGCCATCGGAACAAAGTAACGAGTCTACCGAGGAATAGAAGGACCCTGTAGGGACGAGTAGACAAAAAAGGCGGTCACAGCAACCCACTGGGAAGATGGTGTAATACCACTGAATAAGGCACTATTACGAGCCTTCCACACCCCCTAAATGCAGAGAGGTAGTAAGGGGGTTAATTTTTTATGGCATCCACGCCAAAGTAATAAGTGGTCGGCGAAGGAGAGGTCCTTCCATAGTAGCTGAACATTCAATAAGACCAAGAGTTCCCCAATAACAGCCTACATGAAATGACACCTTCCAAATAGGTGATCTGTTGTCTCAAGATCCAAGCAGCACATAACACATCACCTAGGTCCAACAAATCCACGCTTTTGTAAGTTCTGCAAAGTCAAAATCTTGTCATGAATCACCAACCAAACAAAGAGTTTAATCTTCGGTGGACATTCCAGTTTCCAGAGCCACGATATCCACCATGGAATATTGGCAAAACCCGAATCAGCTGTAAGTTTAGCATAAGCCGATGCTATAGTAACCTCCCCAGAGGACGAATTAGCAGTTCAATCAAGTTTATCCTCACGGTTAGTAAGTGAAATTCCCGCTTGATATAGTGATTTCACAAATAAATTCCGTTCCTCCGCCAATCCACCAGACAACTGAAGTTCACTCGCACTAATCCAGTGAGAACCGTGCTCAGGAAAAGATATAAAAGCTTGTTTAAGCATGATAATATTATTACGGTGCAAAAAACGCATCAAATCAGGAGACAAAGGTAAGATGTGATGGCATCCCGAAATACGATCAAGACCAATAAAGACCTGGGTTCCACGTCCCACCTCCCAGGCAATAGCAGAGTGTAGAACAGGAAGTGATTTCAATAAACTACGCCAAATAGTAGATGCCCCGCCCCTGACAGGGGAAGGATCCCTGAGCAGGTAAGATACAGACAACCTATTCAGATACTTCATATGGATGACTCTACCCCTCAAATACTTTATTAGACTAGCAATTACAATCTTCATGTTATGTATTATTCTTATCATAATGTCAAGGAAAAATTAACATAATCATATTCATAACATAAGTATAAATAACATATTATTTAAGATTACACTGCAATAATAACTGCGTGGTAAAAACTATGCTTATATAACATATCATAAGAATTAGCCTATTTGTCTTAACAACTACGTGTGTAAATGGAACAAGGAAATTATAAATTTATTCCATATCATTATGACCAATATCTCTTTAAGCTTACACAGTAAGAAGCACTAAAACACTATAAGATCTAAGTAGTAAAACACTATAAGAATTGCACAATAATTCTAGGTAGTAAATTATTTCATAGGAAATATTAGGTGCCCAATAGTTCAACCTATGTTATTTGCATGCAACCCAACAACAATATTTCAACTTAATAAAATTTAAAGCACATTAAGAACTACGCAATAAAAACTACAGTAGTGGTAAAACTGTGGAGTAAGAACTGTGTTAAAGAAAAAGTTTTTTATACATTAATAATGATACAATTACAAACATTTCCAATACATGAAATTACATGATAAACTATTTCATGTATTTCATTTATGAGCCCAAAATTTAGCAATTTACAACTTATTTTTCAAATCAAATAAACTATTCCCCAACGAGAATAAATTTCTCAGTCTTTACTTTCACTAAAGAATTGGTATTCATAAAATTTAGATTCAACCTTGCAAATTAAGGATTATTTACAAGCATATGACGAAATTAAAATTCACACCATTTTCATGCACAAGAAATTTAATTAAGTTACACATAAATTTCATTTTTGATCCATATTCCATAATTTTCAACACTCAAAGCGAAACAACCAATTTTTGCGTGCAACAATAATTAAATCTCAGGACAAGATAGCTACCTTTTGGTTGAACTTCCATCAACCATCATATCAAAGGTAAATGAGATAGATTTATAACATCTAGGTGAAAAATAACAAGTCCAGGGAAATATTATGGCCATTGGACACTCAAACATTAACTTACAGGTAATTTTACAGCTGTTGATAAACATATTCGTTCTATGGAAAACATACCACAACTAAGCATATAAAAATTCCCTTCCGTTTAATTTATACTTAACCACAAAGAATTCAATTTCAAGAATGCACAATTTAATTCCTTATGGAAAATAAAAGTAAAACCCATACCTTACGGAAAATAAAAGTAAAACCCATAAATACATTTCCAGACTCAGAATTTTCACCACTAACATTATAATTTTAAGCAAATACTTTGCATGCATATTCAAATAAAAATTCCATAACAATTTTAACAAGGAAACAACTAACTTATAATAACAATGGAATTTTCAATAGAAAACGTTTTTGAGAAATCACTTGAAATGGGTAACTCGCTATGGGTGAGGCATGCTCCACCAAATCGTAGGCAAGTTTGCTCATCTATCTCTCAACAAAATTCCACCCCCGAGCTGAGACTCATGCATTCACCAAAGAGACACCTCTCCAATTCTTAGACTCTTTCAGTTTAACACTTGGCATTCAAGAAAATTGGGTTGAATTCAATTCCATGCCAAACGGTGCACTTAACTTCCTTGATTTCCTTCCCAGTGAAACCCATCACTTCCATTTGTGCTGAGAAATACATCACTGTGTTAGATATATGGAACAAGATGCATTCACACCACCGTTCCAATGCACATGTGTAGAATACAAGCTTCCTATGATTCATAGTACAGCATTATGTTCATTTTGCAATTGCCAAACACCAGATACATATGAACATATTTTGCATTGCAAGCTGGAAACAGAGGAACCCAACTAAAGGAATATTGCCCAACCATTGTAGCTATATCATATGACCACTATTGCAAAACAGTTTCATCAACTATCTTCAATCTCCAAAAATTCAGCCATCAAGGACTCTTCACCTTGGCTATGAACAACATGATTCTCGATTGCAAAAAAATCTGAACGAAAGGTATGAATAAACCCTTCTTCTGTGTCAAACCTATTATGGATTTTCCGATCAAGATGCTATTGCAACATGCTCCTTTCAAGTTTGAGTCGACATAGTTTAATCTCTTGCATTTTTCTGTTTTATCTATTTCTTTTTTATAACTAAGTTAAAACTGCATCAAACTCCAATACAAAAACTAATATAACCAAAACAATTCGTTGTTATATGGCATTGCTTTGAAAATTTTTGTTGGCTATTATCAATTTCTGAAATCCATGCCTTGAATGTTTTATGGAATTAGATTGATTGACATAGGCAATACAAGGGCCCACACATTTTTCTCTCTAACTAGTTCACAGTGTAATGTGGATGCTTTTTGCCTAGCTACAAATGATATTTTCATACATCCTTGCTTTATCAGCATACTTGTTGTAATCTACCTAGTCTTTTGCATGCTTCCTGGATAGGTCATTGATAGTTGGCCGATGCTCCTGTGTGAAATCATATTTTTACATTGCCATGTTACGACACAATTGACCCGACACTTGCTATGTCTAATTTATATACGATTCATGGCTCATGTCTTCCATTTATAGCAATTGTCTTGCTTGCTACTGTTATTATACAGATTTAATTGCTCCCAGTGTTCCATCTACTTTTGCAAAAATTGACTATCTCACACATTGAACATAGTAAAATTTCACAAAGTATACTTCCTTCATATTGTTTCAAAATAAATGGAAGTATCACTGTAATAGACAATAGCTTAAATTTTTGTAAGTCTGCTTGATTAGATCGTAATTGCTGAAACAATAAACCAGTGTTTGCCTTAACTAGCTGAAAATCTTAGATAAACTTCCTAGAAATGTATTTGTAATCATTGTTAAACATTTTGTATCCAGTTTCTATGATGTATTGCACCTGGCTTCTCAGCTAACATATGACAAATAATCTTTCCCAATATTAAAGAAGAAACAACAAAGATAATATATAGCACAGGAGTTGCTACCATTGAAGTCATGGCAGCTACAGATTCTCAACGATTTCTCTTATTTTGCTCTCACAACAAAACATACTAGGCTAGATGTTTGTTAACACTATGTAGTCTCTGTATATATGTTTATTGCATCTACTAAATGCATTTGGTGATAATAGGGTAGTTTTTTTGTTGCACTTTGCATACACAATGTCCTTGACAGTTGCAAATGGATGCAAGACTATAGCATGGCATTCGATTAATATAAGAAACTTTGAATTTTCAGCAAGATGTGCTCTTCCACTTTGCAAATTGTTCTTTGAACTCTATTTTGCATCTAGAAACTCTCCTTAATCATTTCACAGTCAATATATATATGCAAATGGCTATAGATTCAAGTTGTCAGTCATGTCTTTCCAGTTGCAATCGTTTCTTTAAATGTTGTTTATATTTGTATTCTAATTATTTGTTTAAATGCTGTTTCATGATAATAATTAAATGCTGTTTCATGATATTAATGAGAACACTACACAATAGAGAACCTTAAGATGTTGTTATTTTTCTTTCAGCAAGTTTCACTAACAAATAAAGGACTTTTCAAAATTGGTTTCATTTATGAGATTTTCACATGGTTTTGAAAATTGGTAAAAGCAAAGTGGATCAATCTTCTTATCTTTTATAAAAGTTATTAACACTCGTTGATTTCCAAAAGTTAAGTGGATCCATTTTTGTTATATTTTTTAAAAGTTATGAGTATGTTGATGACAAAGGGTCATGGTGGAAAATTGTATTTGAAATTTAATTTAAATGTTTAAAGAGGATATAAGAAGTTTGTTTGAGGGTTTATATTTTTTAATTAATGGTAGTTATAATGTTGTTAAGATATAAAGATTTATAAGGTGTTTTTTTCAAGATATAAAGAGTTCATTCTATTAACACCTTTAAGAGGATTCCAAATCGATTCTTTGATTTTTTGCTGATGCTATTTTTTGAAAATTCGATTCTTTGATTTTTTGCTGATGCTATTTTTAGAAGACATGTGCGCTAAGACAATTTGCTATTTCCTACTATTTTTAAATTCACGTAGCTATGACAATGCATATAATAACTTCAGCCACATAAGTACACATAAATATGATCAGAGAAGTTTTGTTCAATGTTCCTCCAAGGTTCTGGGACGGCGGGACGCGAGAGCGGGGAGACGCACATTCGAGACGCGTGGAGACCACCCCCAAATTTTATGAAAATTTGGGGGGGACGGGGGACACCGGGTTATAAAAATTCTAAAAATATAAATCCCAACAATAACAATTCATCCCGTACAAATTAGTAAATTACTAAATACTACATTCATCATTGTGCAATCATGCAATGTAATTTAGAATCTGATAAATTAATAATGCAAACACATTCGATGATTCATCATGATTATATATGATTATCCGGACACCTAGAAGGTTCGTTGGAGGTTCGTAGTTTCGTGCGGGACGCCCAGAAGGTCAGTTTCATCATGGAGAAACAAGTTTCGCCACAGATCGAAATGTTTCGCATGGAATTTCGCCATAGACCGAAACGTTTCGCATGGAGTTTCGCCACAGACAGAAACGTTTCGCATGGAGTTTCGCCGAGTTTCACCAAAAAAAACGTCCCGAAACATTTCACATGGAGTTTCGTCGTCCCCGAGA
The DNA here is from genome assembly GCA_027924585.1 of Larix kaempferi. NCBI lineage: Eukaryota > Viridiplantae > Streptophyta > Pinopsida > Pinales > Pinaceae > Larix > Larix kaempferi. The sequence continues at coordinate 4,579,655 of BSBM01000751.1, read as the reverse complement.
CGCGGGGAAACACAGAAACGCGCCCCCGACTCTGCGGGACGCGTCCCCGTGGAACACTGGTTTGTTTTTATTACTTAAAAGTGAAACAAGGGCAACTAGCTAAACAAGATAGTTTCGATCACGGTGGGACTCGAACCCACAATCTCCCGCTCCGGAGGCGAGCGCCTTATCCATTAGGCCACGCAATCATGACAGATCATTTTTATTATCATTGAAATCAATTTACCACGCCCAAGGTAATCAATTAAATTACGCAAGGCCCCTCGCAGTTTTAAAGTGTAATTTCATTTAGGTGCTATGAATTTTACCGTTCAAAAAATGAGAATTTGACGGTAGTTTTCTAAATATGTTTTATTTTTATTTACCTCGACTATTTCTCAAAATTTGAGATTGTAGAAGCTACAATCCGAGATGAGATCAGACTTTAAGGTTTTGCTTGAGGTATGAAATGGGATGAGATTTTTAAATTTTGATATTTTATTTAATCAAAAAACAAATATTTAATAAAAACAATGAAACATTTATAATAATTTAAAAAATATAATAAATTATATAATATTGAGTTTTTTTTGAGAATATGATAAAAATATTTAAAAATAAATCATCCGTAATAGTTTTCGATCTTCAAGTTACGATCATCTTCACGAGATTATGTTAAAAATATTATGATTTTGGCCTTTACATGACGAAAATTCAAGTAAAAACATATACGAAAACTCAAGTAAAAACACATATAGAGAAAGATCATTATGTATTTCAACATCTTTTTGTTATACCTGAAATGTTATCACTGTTATATTCTTTATAGTAAAATTGCCACATCATGAATACTATGAATATTGAAAATTACTTAGTAGAATCATAATAATGTGAGAGACATAATCAATTTTCAATTACCAATTAGATTGCATCTTAACTATATCCTTATTATGTCCTTTGCCTATAGTTTTTTTGTTGGTACATTAGTTTAGGGTAATTGTCAAATTTTCATAGTAAATTATATTCTAATCATAGAAAATAAAATTTTATTTAGAAAAACAATTTTTAAAATATCATTTTATTTTGCTTGTGATTGGTTGTTTGAAGCTGACTTCTGCTTTTTTATGGCGAATGGTTTATATGTTTATTGTTTACAATTGATGACTTTGACAATTTACAATTGCTGCAATTGATGGCTCCTATGACTCTGACGTACTAGGAACAACCTTCGCTTGCCACTATTCTTATTGAGGCCCATCCTCGAGTTTTGGGTTATTGGGTACCTTTTGACATATGTTAGCATTTCCTCGTGCTTGATAGTATAAGGTATTATTCTAGCCGGTTTCTGAACTTTTCTAAAGGCTCAATAATGAGGGTTGCACTTGTTATTGAGAGAGATAAATAATGTGGTAATGATACGATAAAGTAGGGATCGAAACTGTAATATCCTTAGTTTTGTTTTGGAATGTATTTATCCAATATTATGTAAATGATGTAAATATGCTAGTGTGAATTCTTAGTGTAGAGCTCAAGGCCAAGGCCCGACTAGTGAATGTCTAGGCATATATGATGTTTATATTTTATTTAGACTGTTTATTTGGCTTTTAGGCTAATTTATAATATATGTAAATATTATGTGAACAAATAATAAAATGGTCCAAGACTGGTTGTTAAAGAGCACCAAAGGGGCTATGATTCCAGCAGAGGGGAAGAGGAAAGGGGGTCCATGGGTGACTGAATCCTTTTTGCCAAGTGTCAACCTTAGAACTCACCCAAAATTTTGTCATGTGATGAGAATAAATCAAATATCTCCTTTTTTGACCATTTTTCCAATCATTAATGCATGCGTGTGGTTGGTGGGAAAAGTCACCTCATGTAGTTATTGAAGCATGGGACCGACTACACTTTTGTGACAGTTCTATCATGGAAGAATTCAGTCTGCAGCTGCTAGGATTCCTTTCTTCTACCTCCATAAGTCATGTCAGTTGTCTTTTCACCATTTTCCCATATCCCTTGGAGTCAACCCTCATTTGTCTCATTCTTTCACGCAGATTTGGAGGATGCAGAGCTCTCCCTTGCTCTCCATGAACTTACCATGTTGTTTTGAACCCAAAAATTTGAATTTGGAGACCATGCTGCAGATTGGGAAGTGGGTATTGTTGGTTGTAGGTGAGCAGAGAGGTTGTGCAAGCTAGGAACCCTTACCCTTGAGTTCTGCTACTCGTAGGTGTTTGAGAAGCCGCAGATTGAGGCTGCAGGAGGTTCTATAGCAACCAATACCAGGTTAGAATTCTTCTATGCACACATTGGAAGCACCCAGCAAGATGGATCGCCCAAGAGAACCGTGGATCGGTGAAGGGGATGCCTGAGCTAGAAGGGTGTTGTGTGGGGCAGGTATTGTGGAAGCCAAGGCTGCGAGGGCTGAGTGAGACCCCTGTAGCGATCTGTATGAGCATTTGGCTAAGCACATAGAGAAGAATGGGTTGTGGGTTGAGAGATAGAAGCTTGTAGGTGTTTCCTTCGTCCTGGTGGCCTCATAGCCCAGCTTGGGGGTGGCCTCTCAGCAACAGAAAGAGTATATGTCGGACAAAGTGCTCATGGTTAGGTGGAAAAACACTCTTACACATCCAGTTGCTTGGATCTACGTTGGATAAAGATAAGTATTCTCATGTATTTGAATTTGAAATGTTTTATTTCATGCCTACAATGTTATGCTTGTGTATTTGCATGCTAAATGTGTGTGGATAGATTTTAATTCCGGTGTGCATGTTTATTTACATTTTTGCACACATTTCATTTGTTAAAAAAAAACTTCGTGCGAAATTTGAGACCCCATGATTGCCCAACATCCCCTAAACAATAAGGTATGATAACAGTACAGTGTTTCCTACTGCTGTAATAACCAGTATGTGTAGTTCTTGTATTACAAAATGTTGTACTTTTCTATTGAAAGAAAAATACGTCAATATCCTTTTCCAATGTAAAAAACACAAAGGGTGGTTTCCTTGTGTGGCGATCAATATCCATCATGTTGTAGGCTATTTAATGCTACTACAGCAGCTCTTTGGGAACATGGTGTTACGACCAAACTAAATTGTTTCATGAATATGTACTTTAGATGTTAAACTGGAACACCCGACTAGATAAAACACAACGTCAAAATCGTAATTCCTTTTAGATAAATGAGAATAATCCACCACCTTAACATGGAAAATCACATTTTTACGCCGAAGGCGTTCATTCTATGAGAAGCTGTTCCTTGACACTGTTCTGAGATTCATCGTCTACCCGTTTAATGAGAAAACGCCGCATGTAATAAAGTTATTCGTCGCGTGTGAGAGAAGTTTCTTCACCATTGCTGTCTCCTGAGTCCTCCCTGCAAGACCGCCGCTTGAACCTTGTCAGCCTCTCTCGATGATCATTTAAATGTCAAACATGTCCGGCCTTGCATTTATGGTTATTGGTTACCTACAGTTCTACGACGCCCAGTTCGACATACATCTTCTCAGTTCTGCATTGTGTGGAGGTTCATAGCACCGCTGACTAATTAAGCATTTTTTCCTAAACTGAGGCTGTTAGGACTGCGTTGAAGGTTGGGTACCGCCATCTCGATTGTGCCCATCTCTATGGAAACGAGGTTGAAGTAGGCCAGGAATTTGCAGAGGCTTTGCATGGAGATGTGCCTGGACTGAGGAGAAGACGCAGAGATGAATAGGCAATATATGGCGGCCATCAACAAACTCACAGTACTTCCTAAGCTCACTCAGACCATATCAAAACGTCCATTGCAGGGAGAATTCCTCCGAATGTGAGGAAATATCTAGAGCGCCCTATTTTCTTGCTGCCTGAATGTTTCAATTATGACGGAAGGTTATAGTCATCATTCTACTTATCATGTGCAGCAGCATACTTCCACATCTCTTCCATTTCAACAGTAGATTTAGAGGGCTTTCTTTTCTTGCTGCCAACATGTTTCAATTCTGATCTTTTGGGTGATTGTTGCACTTGATCATCATCAGAAGAGTTTTTATGGGAACTAGCTTTCTTGAGTCTCTTTGGAACTAACTTTCTTGAGTCTCTTTGGAACGAGGTGGGATTGGTGCATTCTCCCGACATTCTGCAGGCAAGCACTTTATAAATCTGCTGCGCTGGGGTTTCACCTTTTTCTATTCTTTGCACAAGTTTTATTACAGCTTCGGGCTCTTTCTCCCCTACAAGAACCAAATTCTTATTCTTCACCTTTAGAAGGCTTTCTATGAGTCTTCTAATCTCATCATTTCTGTTGCCGGTGGATTCAGCACCAACCCCTAAAGTTTGAATTCGCAGCCTAGCAAGCTTGGCGCAGATGGCTAGCAGGGCTTGGCAAAAAAGGTCGCAGCAAGAATGTATTTTGGTGCGGAGAGTGATTCTGAGATTACTCGGGGTTTTTGTTCATGCTTGATTAATTGTATCAATTGAGCTTTGCCAGAAGAGGTGCTTCAAGTCAAAACAAAGGATTTGTCCAGTTTAAATATTGGCGTGGCAGGAGGAGCAAAGTCAAGGGCCAATACCTAGCATAATATCTTGATTAGCATGCACAAGAGAATTAAATGTATACTGGAAAAGAATGCAGGCAAGCATCCTGTTGATCCTTTCCCATCCTTGCCGATAACAGCAGAAAACATCAATGCACAAGGGACTTGCAGAAGCGCAGGTGATAAAATTTTCCTTTTTGTTGCAAATGTTTGACATATTTAACTGAAAGAATTGCAGTTTCACATCATATCACTTTTCTAGTAAATTGATCACCTTCAGCAGGCTATTTAAATTGTTACGAAAACTCTCATTTGTGTGGGAAGGGTACAAGAGCTGTGTTGTTCGAGCAGGATGGGGTTTCAATTTTTTAACTGTCCCATCATACTTCTCAGCTACTTTGAAGTGAAATCTTTTGTGTTGACAAAAAAACTTGGTATACAACCTAAATAAAAGGAAAGATCATCCTGAACAACAACCAATAATCACTGAGATGTAGTTGAGTTTTGTTTCTTGTGAAAGTAAAACTATTCTACATATTAGGAATTTTTTCCACTCTATCTCCTCCATCGAGGCTTATCTATCTGATTGCTTATAATTTAATGGTGAGTCCCAGTTTAAGCACTCTGCATTGGGCTTGCTACTGAGGATATTTTGTGTTTATTCTTTTTGCAATTTACTTAGTCAGATGCTTTTATCTTTCTATGTCAAACTTTCCAATCTTTGGCCTGAGCATCATGAGCAAGAATCCGTGATGTGCACTTGTTCCTAGAGTTTTAACTTTTTAGATTGCACTTTATGACTTTGTAGGCAAAATATTTGTCACCCGATGCATCTAAGGTTGCAGAACTTGTTAATGTATTGAAGGAAAAGCAAATCGGAGTGGTGGTTCACTTTTACATGGATCCAGAGGTTCAGGGTGCTCTGGTAGCTGCCAAACAACAATGGCCACATATCCACATTTCTGACTCGGTGATGACGGCTGACCGAGCTGTGAAAATGGTAGAATCTGGCTGTAAGTTATCACAGTCCTCGGAGTTGATTTCATGTCCGAAAATGTTCTTGCTATCCTGGATCAAGCTGGCTTTGGAAAGGTATTTCGATTTCTATCTTACAAAGAAATGCATTTTGAACTAATGAGTGCTATATGATGTCAATTTTTTGTTCGTCATTTCTGTTCAAAATTGTTTCTGATTTCCCTGCAAATCAAATCATGGCTAACCTGCTTATGAAATTGTTCTTGGCATTCAAAGTCCACTCCAAAGGAGTAAACAGTTGTATTTTAAAAGGTTTTTTCTGTAACTTAGTTTGTAATATACCTGCTTTTGAAATCCCCTTGACATCTAGAAGCAACTCCAAAACGTGTTTTAAAGCTTATGGATGTTAAGTGCTTGACAATATATCATGTGAAAAACCACTTGCAGGTTTGGTATTGAGACATTGATTGCATTTTTTGGAATTTATTTGATTTGTTGGTCCTTTTCTGGAATAATTTGAATATGTTTTTTATTTGTTTGCAGAAATATCAGATTGTTAAGTATATGCCAGATCAAAGAGAAGGTACAACTGCATTTCATTGTTCCACATTATGATCAAACATATCCTTGTACTTTGGTAGCCAAATAGTTTTTGTATATTAATCTCTGTAGCCTATTTTCTGTAGAATTTCTTTTTAGTTAGATATTTCAGAGTAAATCTTGAATGAAAACTTCTAAATTGGATTTACAATAAATTATCCATCCTTCTAAGAATTTGGTAGGCAAGCTGGAGAGGCTGCCAGAAAATACCCTAAGATTATAAAACTTTTGAGTGGAACTAGGTTCCACGTTACATATCAAAGAAGGAGAAAACAAAAACATAACCTCGTGGTATCAGAGGAGAAAACCCTTGAGAAGGGAAACTCTCACATGCCTCCATAAACCTGTGTTTCACCTGCAAAAGAAAATAAGGTAGATTATGATAGTTAGTTAGTAAACAAAATTTTAAATATATATTTTCGTAAGAAAATAAATTAAGCTATTAGAGAATTAAAGCAAAAGGGTGTGTCTCTTTTTCTTATTTATATAAAGCTTAAATTAAATTTTTATTTTATTTGTTTTCTCTTCTTCATTTTTAAAAAATGATTTAACCTTTATTAAAATTGATTTAAATTTCAGAATTTGATTTCACATATAAATTATGTGGTTAATGCAATTTATATTGTCAAGAAGTCAGAGAGAAGGACTATGGTGACTTAATTCTAGACTTTGATTTCACATTTTGCATTACTCGCATCATGTAATTTTTTTTCATTCAATATATGAATTAACATCTATAATTTTATTGGACTTGTTTTTAATATATATATATATATATATATATATATATATTAATATATATAACACATTAATTTTTATTTTTAGTTACTAATAAAATGAAAGAAAAAAAAAATCTTTCAAAAATAATTATTAACATTATTTTAGAGTGAGACACTATGTTGGCTCTTATTTAAATTTATGCTTACAAGAAATATATACACTATGTTGGTTGTTTGTTATTTAAATTTATGCTTACAAGAAATATATATATATTACATAGTCAGAGATTTGCATTTTAGTCTTTTTAGATATATTTTTCCATATTTAATAAATAAAAAGTTAAGATAGATCTAAATTAGTATAAACATTGTCTCCATTTTATCATCCACATATTATTTGTTTAAAGTGATATATAAACATTGTTTTCAATTTATTATCCACATATTATTTGTTTAAAGTGATATAAATACTGAAAATAAAATGAACCTATTATGAAAATGGATATTTCAAACTGATTGGGAATGATATCCTCTAGTGTTTTTCCTAATACCCAATTCATCAAAAATTAGTTCTAGATTGATGGGAACTTTGACTTACTAGAATGAAGTTTGATATACAATTAGACTAATTTAGTGATGAACTATGACTTAGCATTTATAACATAAGAGGGGATTATATATATTAAACAACTAAGAACACGTATCTCCTCTTTATAGATCAAAGGTTTAAATCCAAAGGGGGATAGAGTATTTACATCTATATAGACCTATATATACACCTATATGGACCAAGGATGGGTCCGCAAACATGATTAATGGGTCCAAAAACATGACTGAGGAAGGAGACTCAAGCATTAGGACCTAAAATAAGCTTATGGATCCCACTCCAAGAACAATGCCTTGAAATATCACATCTAACCTCCCTTGAATATCATTTACCTCTTAGTTGGGATATCAACACCATAAAAAAATAGCACTAGGTATAGGTCTCGATTCTCTAGCCATGATTAAGGGAGGAACTTAGGACTTAGGAATTAAAGGTAGATTCCAAGGAAAAATGGCCATGAACAAGCGCTCAAATTACCACAAATGGTATTCTCTATAAGATATATATCATATGAGAGAGGATGTGAGCTCCATTAGAAATATTTCAGTATTAAGCATGGGTCATGGGGTCCTAAGCATGTCTAAGGTAGGAAACCCAAGCCTTGGGCCCTAATGAAATATTTTATGCATTCACAACCAATAACGTCACCTTAAACAATCACACATGATTTCTTAAGGGTGTCAATAGCCTCAAAGTGGGGATACATGGACCATTAGGAGTTTTTGAATATTAAGTATGGGTGTTAGGGTGTTAACCATTACCAACAAAGGAATCTCAAGTGTTTTTCTTTAAAGGTAGCTTCTAGGTCTCAACACCCATGGATGACACCTTTAACCACCATAGATCACCTCTTGGAGGGATCTTTCACCATTGAGTTGGGATATGAGTACCATTAGGATATTTTGAGCACTAAGTATGGGTCTTGGGGCCTTCAACATAGTTGGGAAAGGAAACTTAATCCTTACCCCTAAATGAACTTGAATATGGTCGTAAACTTAATGAACATTGAAATTCCCTGAAGGAACTATAAGTAAAGGAGTGAAAATATAATTGTAAAGAATTTAGTTTGAATATAATTATTTCAAAAAGTATGGAACAAAAGTGCAAGAACGCTTTGAGACTTTACAATGAAGGGGAAAGCTTGTGTAATGCTCTATGTGCTCACCCACAATTTTTTTGTAGCTCGAGTAAGAATAGCCCCATTTCTCTTATATAAGATTTGGTAGATATGAAAGGCTCGTTGGTAGTAGTGGCTTAAATTAGTTTTCAAATTCTTCGGGCTTCCAATCTTTCAACACCGAAATGAGTCTTGGCCTTTGAGATTGTATATAAGTCCCTTGATATAATGCTTTTATTCTTTTAGCACACCCTAATGAATATGAATTCCAAGGACAAATGAATGCGATGCAACGATCACTTCCCATTATTGTGAAAAAAACACTTTCCAAGAAGATTTTCAGCATGCCTGGTCTCATAAACAAATAATTTCTTCCATAAATTATAAACAACTCATAAACAAATTTTATTATGTTTTTTTGTGAACTAATTTCTTTCATATTAAAGTTACGAACTTGAAAATAGAGAAATAACATATATTATATTTCTTAAATCTTAAAATAAAATAATTAAGTTTTATTTATCGTGTTTTTTCTTTTTGTTACAATATTTTTTCATTGCAATTTACATTCACATGTGTGTTAATTAGTATATCATTTATCCTTTACAGTAAAATGAAAATTAGTATTTACCGATTTTATATGGATTATTTTTTAATTTAAAATACGCATTTGACATATCTTCTATTTCTTAAATAATAAAATAAACAATTAAATCTTAAAATAAAACTATTAAAATTTAATTGATTAGTATTAGATACATACAACAATTATCTATTAATATGCTAACTTTATATTATTATTAGATATAATTAACAACAACAACATTAATAATATTAATATGTCAACTATCATTTTTATTACATTTTCTTATGGGTTTTAAATGTTTCATCTAACATTTCCATTTCCATAATGCTTCATATAGAATTATTTTACATGGATGGAAATTATATGAAGGACAAGTAAAAACTCTCTATACTCCAACAATTCTAGAATGCAATTTGCCTTCTTGGTTTTGCGTGCTACATAGTTCCATCAGGTAACATCCTAGATCCTTCAAACCACTCCGCCCTCATCAAGGACAATCATTTCGCAGCTTTATGTAGCAATGCAATGATTTAATTATATACTATGCATTTCAATCCTTCCATAACTACATTTGTAAAATTGTTTCATTTTTACCACTGTTTTCTCCACTTCATCACATCTAGTTTTTTCTTCCTCTTTTTTCCCTTTCCACGTTCCTTTGCACTTTCTGAGGCAATTGCTAGTATTATATTTACGTGGAAGACTTTCTTCTATGAGATATCATCTCATGACACTGTTCCAAATTCTTAATCTTTCGAACTAATAAAAAAACGCCACGTGTTTGTACGTTGAAAATTTGTCTGCCTGTCATTCGGTTGTTCTTTAGCTTCAAAACAGCTATTCTTCCTACACGTCGTTCGGTAGCCATTTTGGCCGGGCGCCGTTCGATTTTCCTTAAACCGGCTTAAAAGCCGCCATTTTGCCTGCCCGTTGTCCAATTTTCTTTATACCATCCAGGCTTCGCAGTAGCCATTTTAATTTGGGTTTTATCTAAAGCTTTTAATTTGGGTTTTATCTAAATCTTTACTTCACACGTCTGCTGAAATCTTCTATGAATTTTAACCATATCTTTAAATTGTTGTAGTGGGGATAAATGTGTTGTGAGCGGAACTTTTTTTTGACAGGATGTTAAAGAACATATTTATTAATTAAAGAAAGTTTTATTCTGTTTGCAACAAGCTAATTTTTAATGGATTTGATGTGAGAAAGATCTCATGAAAACTTAAAAGAGAGTTTTATTCTGTTTGCAACAAGCTCATTTTTAATGGATTTGATTTTGAGAAAGATCTCATGAAAACTTGAATATGTACATTTTAATTCAAGTTTTGAAGAAGATTTAGTCCTTATGCCTACTAAATTCTCAGGTTTAAAAAGCCTTTTCATTTTTCCTTCGAGGAACTAAAATTCTCAAGTTTAAAAAGCCTTTTCATTTTTCCTTCGAGGAACTAATTAACGAACTAACTCTTTAAATCTTCGTAGCACCTACAAACATTTGGGATAAATTCATTGCAAGTGAAACCTTTTGTCACAATTCATATAAAGACATCTTTAAGCTTCACTCCATTTGCATCAATCTCGTCTTTTCTTTTAACGGATTCGATGTGAGAAAGAATAGATGACATCTCTGCGTCGTCCTTCACTTTAGCTAAGCCTTTTTGTTTCGCCTTTCACAATATCTTTAATAAATCAGATATACATAGGTTGTACGTACATACATATATTAGGAGATAACTTCTTCGTTGGGCGGATCTTTCTGGACTTTTTTTTTTGTCAGGACATATGGTCTGGGGTTCCATCCAGGGTAGGGACGGCCATGGCTGACCGCGCCAGCGACCCCACAAACAGGACCCTGGGACAAAATGGTTATCATAGGGCAATCGAGATGTGAGAATGATCATAAAAACTTCAAGTTAGTCTTGACATCCCTTGATTTTGACTTGCGTACATTAAAGTTGATAAGTATTATCGTCACCATTCCAAGACAACAATTCGAACATATTGAAGTTAGCAAACGAGTATTCCTGGGCTATAATGACCTTGGCAAATAAAATCCCATGATGTTTCAAGCATTTTATGTTGTTTTAACCTCCAACAGAATTGTTCGTGCAAACGTACGAAAGTGAAGAGAAATGTGCAATGTAATTGATCTACTTTCATATGAAACAAATTAGCTCGCCTTTGGGTATTCAATTAAGTAGAAAATGGGTTTGCATGGGTGGTGTAGCTCAATAGACAATTAGCTTGATATGGACATGTTGTAAATAGTAGTAATGATGTTATGCAAGTACCAAAATATTTTTTATTAATTGATATTAGAATTGTACTTTAATAATTATAATAATAAATAATTCAATACTTTCAAAAAATTTATTAATAATTGATTGATTTCAAATTAAAATAATGGATAATTAAATACTTTCAAAATTTGTCAATAATTCCAAATTAAAATACAAATTTTCAAAATAAAAACACATATAGTTTAACACTTTAACAATTATAACTAACCAGTTTTAGTTTTATGTCATTTCAAATTAAAATACTAACATTCAAACTAAAATACAAATTTCTAAAATATAAAAGCAATTATAACCTATCGGACATTTTGATTTAAATGATTTAAATCAAAATACAAATTAAAAAAAAAATAAAACCTAAGTTATCAAGAAACTTGGGTACGGGGATGGGGAGACCACTTTTTGAAACAGAGTACTTGGGTACGTCGAGGGTACTGGGTATATATATATGTCACAGTCACATCATATTTCAGATTTCTCCATAAATTATGAATCATGATTCATAATTCTAAATTCAATGATTAATTGAACAATGATCATTCACATTGAAAATTTAAAACATAAAATTTGATAAATCATAGACTCAGTAGATATCAATTGGAATACTGGAAGTTACATAAAACACTCGAACTTGGACCTGAAAGTACACTAGAAATCTTATTTTAAATACCTATTTGTACTGCTGTTACAGGAAATTAAAAATCGCAAATATATTCCTCGATTGATGTGAGTGTATTTCTCACTATTAAATACATATGTATAATTTTTATGTGCACATTTGGTAGTTAAATTATGTTCCATGAGTCCTGAACATAAAACCATAAAAACATTCATTGTAAATCAATGTAAAATCCGTCTACTAGATATGGACAATATTCAGTGGAATTTGAAGAGTGTTGCAAAGTGTTTGATATAAGTCTTGAACCAAACTCCATAAGCAGTTACCAAAAAATTAGTTCAGATTTGGTTGGGGGTCATTACATTTTTCCCAGCGGATTGCATTTTATTGAGTCGGTCGTACCCCGGAGTACCATTTTATAAAGTGACAACTTACTAACACAATTTGAAAAAGAATATTTTTAAAAAGGTGAAAAAAGTAGAAAAATAAATAAAACAAGAGCCTTATGTTGCAATGTCTATGACAGAGCATTATTATAGAGTCTGCAAATGCAAGAGTTGCAAGCAACAATGTCAGTAAAGTTCCTACTTGAAAGGATGCAACATGGTGCATACTTGAAAAGATGCAAGATGTTGTAGAAAAGGGGCAATGTCAATGACAAGCTCCAGATTATAGCGAAAAAAATGGATAATAACAATAAAGCAATAGGGAAATAGTTAAATTTGACTATTAAGAAAAGAAGAAAGTGACTGTATTTTTTGGCAAATAAAAAATATGCACTATATAATTTATCCAACATATAAATTTGTCCATGCTTTATCCATGCTTACAATTATTTTAGAATTAGAGTCATGCGAGGCTTATGTACCTATGGTTTTGGACACTAACTACACTGGCTACTTATAAAAAATTCAATTCATTTTTGTCTTATACACTGACTTAAAGTTATAAAAAATGAAAGGAGAATTATTATTTAGAAAAATCTTTTGATTTTTAAATAATAAAATTTTGGTTTGGTTGTCTCCAAATTCCATCGAGCTAACTCAAAATGAAAAATAGGCGCCCAGCGCCAAGGAGATCGCCCCGGAATCTAAAACCAAATGTCAAAGAAAGCACAGTGTCTCATGCAAATATCAAAGGGGCAATCACACCTTAAAATAAAAAGGTACCGTGGCAGTGTTTCATGCAATTCACATGGGTTCGAAGTTGTTTTTAAAACTGCCATGGAAGTGCGAAATCAACAAACCGCTAGTTCAAAACCACTATCCACCGTCAGGCACCAAGTGTTGTGGCATATGTTCAGAGGTGTGTCAAGTGCGCCCATGTGTCGAGAGTGCTCAAGGAAAAATCCACAGGTAGCGTACTGTCCCTGCAATACATTTTCGTCGACATAACCGTGACTTGGAACTATGTGGTTAACTTCTCCATGGAATAGATTTAATGACATAAGGTGCTTTGACATCCATTTCCAATTGCACAATAAGTTTTCTTCCTTTGAATCGACATATCCAGTTTCCATAATAAATCAGTTGATATATCAAGACTGAAAATATACGATATATTTCAATTCCTGGTATTTTAAAGTCCTTGATCAACAGCCGACTTGCATTCTTAAAGCCTGGCCGGTTTCTATCAGGCTCTTCAGCTAAGTTTGGTAAGTTATGTTGTCATTTGCTTCAGTTGAACAACTTTTAAATTTTTAATGGGCCTCTACAGAAGCTCATGTTTTGTTTCTTTGCAGGCGAAAAGGATCAAGGTTTTTATTTTCTTCTTTATTATTTTGACAATATTAGATATATGTCGAGGCTTTGCGAATCGATCGAAGTCTGGCCAGAATTCCCTGAAGAATCCATACCTTCTGCCATGTATATTTTGTTTCTGCATTTTTGTAGGCTGAAACAATAAATTGGGCACATATTTAGCTGTAATGGCCCCGATGTCTTATTATTTGAAAAGGAAAATTCATTGCTGGAAGATAGAGCTGGACATTATTCCCGAGGTTGATATCTACAAGTGTGAGCCGCGGGACTTACCTGGTAGGTTACACATGATCTTTGTTGCTAATTGTGAATTGCGTTCAGGAAATTTAGTAATTTGAACCATGTTCACAAAGAACATCTAAAGAATACTAAGATTGCTGATTATTTCTTTTAAAGATTCAAAATACTTTTAAATAATTGCCTAAATAAAACTATGATGCTCTCACATTCTTAAATTTTCAGGTTGAAAGTTTGTCTTCACATTTCTTGTGTTATGCAGAGAAATCCTTTATGCCCGGATCTCGAGTGGTATTTTTTTAGCGCAAGGGACATGAAGTACCCAAACGACTCAAGAACAAACTGAGCCACTGAAGCTGGTTATTGGAAGGCCACGGGAAAAGATCGTAAAGTTAGCTCTCATATGCGCCAGATTGGAATGAAGAAAACTCTTCTATTTTATAGAGGCCGTGCACCACATGGTTTTCGAACAGACTGGTTTATGCATGAAGAGGTTTGGTCCGCCAAAAGAATAGGGGGTGTTGCATCATTTGAGAGCTAATGAGATTCGACCTGCAGCACCACGAAACAAGACCACCCGAGTCGCATACACACTGGACCTTCAATTTTAGTCGTTTATCCCTCTATCATTCATCCCTGATCATTTTACCTCCCCCTTTTTTAGTTAATACTATGGGGATCCTGCTTCATGTTTTTTAGTTAATACTCAGCAACCTGCTTCAGCATTTTTTTTTTATTATAAGTATTTCTATGGGGATTTGAACACGAGATCTTTTATTTACAATTTTTTATCACAATTACTTATTACCAATTGCTCTAATCTACATGGACAGTCAGCAACCTACTTCATTGAAGATCCTTCAAAAATAGTGTTTACTTTCTCGAAATCTTCCCTCAGTAAAATGGCTTTTTCGAAACCTTCCATTTATAACTTTTCATCACAATTATTTATTACCAATTACTCTAACCCATATAAACACTCAGCAACCTGCTTCATTAGATCCTCCAAAAATAGCATTCTGGGCGACCTCGCTTTTTTCATGAACATAATAATAAATTTCATGGACATAATAAAAGAATAATATGGCCTTTTCCTTTTTGGGCGACCTCACTTTTTTCATAGACATAATAATAAATTTCATGGACATAATAAAAGAATAATAGTGAAGTGATGATTGGTATAATGAACAAGAGCCACAAGGTGGCGATGTCCGACATTGCTAGTGGGGGCATTGTCAAGTGTATATGAAATTGTCATTAATTGATAAAAGCGATTTTTTTTGGCAAAAAGATTTTTCTTAGTCAAGTAAGGTAGTAAATAGCTTTTAATTTAAATGCCTATATAAAATGCAATATAGAAAGAAAAAAAAAAGGCAGTTCTTTTGCATGATAAAGAAATAAACAATTAAGATCCGATACTTTGAAGTAATATATTAACCATGCACCTTGGATAAGCTTTACTACAAATCTCAGTCATCTGAAGTGCCCAGCAAACAAAAGCTTTTGAAGACAAAGGAGATTTATCGAATTCCATTTGGCAAAAACAAAGTTGCATAGAGACTTGAGGAATGTTCCCAGACATAAAGGGCATATGATATATCTGCATTATATGCATTTAGGTCCTCTCAACTTGTATAATTTGAGTGGGCATTAGTATTGCATTCATTCAGGGGTTTGTAATCACCGAGAGAGAGAAGGTTCTGTTTAGAAAACATGCATGTGTCGAAAAAACTGCTTATTTCAATATGCAAATGACTACAATCCTCTTATTCAGAGTGTTAAAACTCAATGGAGTGAAGACAGCTAAGCACCGGCATGTATCCTTAAAATGGAATCCACAGGACAAACAGGCCTAACCATTGCTGAGAATCCTTGAACACCATATCCAGATTGGCATCAAGATAATCACTTAATGGGGAAATGCAACTCGACTTCAAAGCTATTAATAGGTTGTGAAAAGTCACTTGTGTAGCTATACAATGCAATTCTTACCGCTGCGAATTAGGATAAAGCAATGCATTTGATAAGCTCTCTAAACTTATATGAATGCGCATGAAACAATAATATAAGCAAGAAATATAATAGCTTTCGGATGAGTCGCCGTGGGCTAACACATCTTCCAACAGTGGTCACTGAAGCTTTGTATGAGAAGGCCAAGCGCTTGACACATAATGATGCAGAACTTGGGAACAGAGTAAATAATCCATACGTTCCAGTGAAGGAATTGACATGGGATGTTTTTGGCAAATGGAAAAGTAGACAAGACTTGGACTTACCTGGCTATAACCACTGATACCTTCCCCGATGTTTCTATTACATTTTCATGAATATCAACCTAGGCCAAGGATTAAAGCTTGAAAAACACTGCCTGTCCCTATCCATAGGCAAGAGAGATAAAACAAGCAAACCAAGAAAACGCAACTCGGGGAGCTGTAAACCATTCAAAACAACCGTCTGACAGAGACATGGTTTAGACTTCCAAAAATCTTCGCAAGTTCGTGTTTTCTCTGGGCAATGTATATATGGTCCAGAAATAGAGCTAATTTATGCAGAAATCCTAAATTGATTGCTGAGCTGAATTAAGCATCAAATCTCCTATGAATTCTTAATCACTTAAATTTACTAATCATATATTAAAACTTGAAAGCCATCTAAGAAGGGTACAGATCCATACCAACATGTCATATGGAAGCAACCATGTGTGAGCTCAATCATTCGCCTGCATTCCTGACAACGTCTCCACTGTCTATTTTGTGCAAGACGATGTAATGTGACATCGTCAGAGTTTCTCTCATCAGCTGGTAGGCTCTGGTATTCTTCACAACTCATTGATGAATGCCAGTTAGATAATAATGACTCATTAGGGATTCCTAGAGTTTAGGGATTAGGTTGGGGGTAGCTGGAGGAAGTTGAGATATTCTCTCAACTTCTCCCTACAAAAATGGAATAAGTTGGATCTAACTCCAACTACATATGTACCTGTTGTATCTCTGTTTATGAAAGTAATATAATCTATTGTTTTGTGTGTTAATCAAGTGCACTCTGATTTTCAACTTGGTATCAGAGCTTGGCTGGCTTAATCCCTCATGGGAGTGCCCAGGAAGATGAAATAGTTTGGAAGAGGTTCTCTGTACATACGTAGATTATGAGTGTTGAATTCTTTTGTTTGAGAGAGTGCTGTGTGTTCATTGTTTACCTGCAGGGCTGCCGACGGTGGAAACAAAAGAGGAGTCGTACCTGCGTGTGAGTCATCCGAGGAGCAACAATATCAGAAGGCAACATATCAATAGTAAAATTCAAATCAGGGACCGGCTGTGCAATAGAGCTGAGGGAGGATGCTGTGCGTCGAACTGCTAGCTGCTACGCGTGTGAGATAGAGAGCCGATTGCTGGAGAGTCATCGTTGAGGGAGGATCCAAGATGGAGTCAACGTTAAGCAAAAGGAGGCCGCAGGATAAAACTTTATGTGTTTTCTGAGAGACGCTGTCCCATTACTGCGTGAGATGTAAAGGAGATGCCGCTATTGGATAAGTACCCTGTTGCAAAGATTGCTGCCACTGTTCGTTGGAATCATCACTGTCGATGTAGGTGAAATCACTGCCATAATTTGTAGTCTGCTATCACTTGGATGGAGCTGCACAGTAAAAGAAAGAAAACCGCCAAAGTTTGTATGCAGATTCTGACAAGTTGCTGAAGGTTTACTCATGGTGAACCAAAAACAAAAGTTTTTGATTACTTGGAAGCCACCATAAGAGTCATTGCCAGCCTATTTACTTAGATATATTATATTATGTGAGTGTGTGAGAGAGTGTGATTTTATTTGTAATCAATGATGTAGAACTAATTATTGAACAAACTATATAATTTAAGTTAGTTGTTCTTGACCCGTCGTGCTCTTGGAGCATTAGTACAGGTTATTTTGTGTTCAGAGGTCAGTTGTGAAATTGACTGCTGAAAATATTTTGTACCTAGATCACTGTCCTATCTTACTGTCGAAATTTTTTCTTCGGGGGGATTTCACAGATGGAAGTGTATCCATAAAATGGTTCAGTATCGAGATTGTCCTTTGGGAGGTCGAGAAGCGTCAATTGTACAAAGAACATCAAACATGGTCGGAAGCAGTTTTATTTATGCTGGATGAATTGGTAGCTCGAAGATGATGGAGAGAAAGAGCGTGTCTGTGAAGTTCAGAGATGGGTGTAACTGCATATGAGGATCAGTCAGACAGTTTATGTTGTAACTTTTTGTTATGTTGTGTAATGTAGTCATTAAAGGGGGCAGTTAGATAATAATGACTCATTAGGGATTCCTAGAGTTTAGGGATTAGGTTGGGGGTAGCTGGAGGAAGTTGAGATATTCTCTCAACTTCTCCCTACAAAAATGGAATAAGTTGGATCTAACTCCAACTACATATGTACCTGTTGTATCTCTGTTTATGAAAGTAATATAATCTATTGTTTTGTGTGTTAATCAAGTGCACTCTGATTTTCAACTATGCCATGGCACACAACAGTCTGCACAAAAGAGTCTGTGACATTCTGGGCATTCAACACATCTGATTATGGTATCCTCAGGATGGCCGGATGAGCTTGCCCTTGCTGATGCATCTTGTCCCTTGTCAAACATTGCAGAAGAATTTGGGAAAGGACAATACACCCTTTTCGAATCAGGGATGTTTGCCTCTGCAAGAGCTTTTAATAAAGCTTCAAAGCAAGCATCTGGAAGAAAGATTTTGCACTCCTCAGCAGCCATGTAATGTTCACAACCAATTTGAGGACACCGTATTGGAACTTGGGAAGTCTGCAACTTGCTATCTACATATCTTACCATGCAGTGAGAGCAAAATTTGTGAAAACATTTCACTGTAACCATCTCCCATGGTGCCTTATCTTCACAACAAATCAAGCAATTTTCTGTTACAGATGCATCTCTAAGATCAACTCTCTTTGATGGAGCTCTCGGCATGTCAATTGCTTCTTTTGCCAAAAACTGAGCTTTTCTGATGTCATAGTTAGGAATAAGTGTCAAGACAAAGTTGTCTAATTTCCGAACATGTTCCAGAATGCGTTGCCTCATAGCTATCAAAAGTTGATTCTCAAGCTTCTGGCCTCGAGCTATCTGATCAATGTAATCATGCCAGCAAGATGTAATCAATTATGTATCTTAAAAGCAATCTACAGATGCATATTTAATTTAGTGCATGTTCATTAGGATAAATTTAGCTATTCCACTAACAAAATAGTCTGCAGAGGAATCAAACACGGTCCACCAGCAACATGATATGTTGAGCTTAAGACCTCAGCAATTATATATTATGGATTTCAACTAGCCAATGCCATCAATGGCATAAATTCAGCTTAGTTCTCAGCAGAGCTATCATGAATTTTAACTAGACACGCTAACTATGACAAATTCAGCTTATGAATTGCGCAAACAGCCTATTATAGATTTTAATTATTTGATCCGAACCATGACAAATTGAGCCTAGAAACTCAGCAGAGACCATTATGGAATTCAATTTAAGATCGTCAACTAGTCTTTTATGGACTTCAACTAGTCAACATGGACCTTTATAATTCAGTTTAAAATCTCAGCAGACACTGGAATGTGGATTTTCCACTAGTCAATACTGACCATGGTAAATCCAGAGAAAATAGCTAAAGCTGGGGATCTCGCCAACAGTATCAGTTCACTTATGAGGTCGACATAGTATTAAGCCATCCACTAGGTTTTATTTTCCTGATGCTCTGTATCAGATCCCACCCTAGAGGCATGGTTCCCAAATGGATGAGAAGCCCCTGGCGATTTGACAGAATAACTAATCACCTGGTACCTAAGCCAAAGGAAGTCTGTTCTATGGGGTGCAACCCATCGGGTGTGTTTCTCGAAACACTTCCAAAAATAGAAGTCTTCTCTATATATGAGTCATTTTCTCATCCAGAACAATCACAATGATTTTACCTGCAGCTTTTGAAATCTAACCATAAGAGTTTTACTCAGCCATAGATATCGTTGCAAACTCACCTACACAATCTACATGTCTTTTATTCGGGCCAAGTGGGTCATGAACAGATCAGTTGAACTTTTCAGAAAAAATGTACCAGTGTCTATACTCTATTCTATGTGAATCAGCTTAGCATTCAAAAACAACTTACATATAAATTTGATCCTTAGTACAGGAAAATCATAACACATTTGGCGAAATATTTTTGGAAAGCAATCTAGTGATGGATTTTTCCATAAAGTTTTTTTATGAGCAAATGTTTTCACAGATGTCTGTGAAACAGGTTTTCTATATTAATGGCCATAAGGATAAAGCCTGCCCTCTCAACAAGGTATGAAAAGAGATTTATGGGATTTTACCATTTAATACTCCCCTTCCTTTCCCTTCCTTTTGAGGGACTTTGTTGGATCTTTGAGGGAGGGTGGTTTGGAAAGTCCCATGGTGCCATGGTGATTTGGAGAGTGCTAGTGGTATGAGCGAAATCATAACTGGATAATCCGTGATGACTGAAAATTCACAAGTGGCCAGTGGTTACCTCCTCGACTACAGTGAAAACGTGGGTGCCTACTAAGCATGGAGTTCTGATTGTGTTTCGCCAGAGCTTTACCAGTACAAAATAATATTAAAAAAAGAAGGAAAAGAACATGGGCTTTTTTCAGATGGGTTTCCATGACACAGATCTTACAGATGAGATTCTGCATAATGATCTTCGCATTTGGACATTCTTCTCATCGATTAGGGATTTCTTAAAAATTGGACTTTCGCCTATAAATTCCTACAAACTGGTTTTTACAGAAAGATCTTCAACAGAGTTTCCACAGATGGGTTCTTCACAAATGCATTTTTACATTGATTTTTACAAACGCATTGAAAACAAGATCACAAAAGCTTCTTGCTTTTGCATCCTACAAATGTATATCCAAATATCCAATAGTGAATTTACATTGAACTTTCTACCCTTGGGAAATGCCCCCAAGTCCAAAAAGCATTCCTCCGATTCATCATCAAGGACATTTATACTTGTTACTAAACAATTACGAAGCTCCTTTCTATGATATTGTGATATAGATTCTGCTCTTGAAAGTTTCCTAGCATTTTCACAAATTTGCTGGGTCTCATTGCCCAAAGAGCTCCCAATCACCTTGAGGGAAAGTGGTAAACCCTTGCTTTGTATTTGAACACCCAAAAATGCCAGCCATTTTCAAAATTGCATTTTGCAGTGGCATAATCGGTGCTATGGCAGAATTGGCAATGTTTTTTTCCTGCACATTGCAAAAGGATAATGAGCAACTATGTTTGCATGGTTTTTGCAATTGACCGTAAACTGAATTTGCAAGGAGGCTTATCTCTTCTGATTGAAAAACACATTATGTCTTAAACATTGGTATGCTCATTTAAACAAGTATGTAATCATGGCTTATCATTATCAAAACATTCAGCAAGAAATTTATATATTCTCAAAAGAAATAATTGAAAACGTGGAGATCATCAGTGTACAGAATCCTAGCTTCATGAAGTAATCAAGTGAATTTGGCATACCTGGAAGTACAAAAATATTCAAGAGATGACATAAAAGTGATAATGACCTCCTGCTGGGTAAACATAGAGTATCCTTGGGTTCTGTTCCAACGGGTGACCACTACCTTCAAAGTCATCGAAAGGAATTTAGCATTCGAGTTACATAATGAATAACAAATACAAAATTATAAATAATAAGTACAGTGAACTGAAAAAGACTTTTTTACCTGAACAAGTCTTAAGGAGGTGGAATAGTCACAATTGGTTGTATAATGCTGAAGCGTTAAGCCATGCGAATTTCTGTAAGGTTACCAAGTAACCGAGACAAATGATGAACTGCTTCATATGTTAAATATTAAACTAGCAATGCAGCACCCTGCTCAAGTTTGCTTTTGCACCTGCATTACGCGTTTCAGCATATGTAGATGCAATATGTTCTGATGGCTGTAGGTTATTGCCATACAAACACTGTCATTCAGTAAGATTATTTGATTCCATTTGGCATTGAAAATATAAGAACACAATTATAAGACATAAATAAATGTATAGGTACAAGTTTGAGATAGAAAATGACCTTATCTTTGAGCAGAGGTTGATGTCTGCCTTTAAAATAATAATGTACTTCTTCAAGAATTTAACAATGAGGTTCTCATTTTTTGAATGCCTTGTTTTCTTCTCATCATGTAGCAGATCGTTGTAGTTCACAAAAATAGATGTTGCCAAGTCTGCATCATCTTCTTCTGCCTGTCCTGAATTGTTGTCAGCTATGATCATACCTGTAGAAATTGTCTTTGCATGGTTTTTCACTAAAACCAAGGATCTTAAACTCCATATTAGTGTGTACTGTTACAATGCGGAGTCCTTTCAGGACTTGTTTTGTCTGAAATTAGGCAACAGAATTTGACATTCCAATTGTTAAAAATAAAAATAAAAGTTGCATGACATAAATCCAAGGTAAGCATGTCTCGAGTTACATTTTATGTTTTACCTTAGCCCAATTAATCTTCCATCGATTGTCAACACCTTGATTCGGCAACAAAAAATCAATGACAACACTTTGATTGATGAGCATTGTTGTTGACAGATGTGCACAAAATGGTAACAAGGTAGTAAAACTTCAAATACAATTCCTGCAGTAACTCTAAAAGGCGTAAAACATAAGAAATCATATTGATCATGATTGAATGTATACGTAAATTAGAAGACATAAATAAGTGTATACGTACAAATTTGAGATAGAAAATGACCTTATCTGTCAGCACATGTTGATGTCCGGTTTTAGAATAATGAATGTACTTCTTCAAGAATTTAACAGTGATGTTCTCATTTTTGGAATGCGTTGTTTTCCTCTGACGATGCAGCAGACCATTGTATTTCACAAAAATACATGTTGCTAACTCTGCATCATCTTCTTGTGCCTGTTTTGAATTGTTGTCAGTCACCACAATAGCTGCAGAAATTGACATCTAGAGGGATATCATTTCAGTAGTCTCTACTCAGAAATATTATCAAGTGCAAGGAATAAAATGTCTTAATCATCTTAGCAGAGGAGAATGCTGAGCAGCATGTTCACCTGAATAGCAATAACAATGCATGTGTAAAACATGTTCAGATAATCGGCGATCAACATCAGGATCCATTTGATCAAGCACAATAAATACTAGATCAAAACGAGAGAATAAAGAATCTGGAAGACCAATATTCTTGGTTGGAGTAAGGGAGCGGTCATACTGAACAAACAAAATTATTAAGAGAATATTAGTTCAAAAGGCATTGACAAATGCAATTACCATGGAATGCAAACAAATTATATACAACACAATATCTTGGTCAATAATATTAACTGATGAATAATAGCTTGTGCAGAAAAAGGAAAATAGCTTGACAATTCAATGCATATATGCAATTGTTGTTATTGTGCATTAAAAATGTGGAAAAGACTTACTGTGACATATACAGGATTTGCAGCATCATCCATACCACAATGTGCATTAAGTGATGCATGAATATTAGCTTTAGCAATTGTTACTGACTGTCGTTCCATAATCTTGTCAATGGACATACGATCTTGATCAGTCATCTTATCAAATTCATCAATACAAACAACACCATGGTCGGCCAAAACGATTGCTCTAGCTTCTATCCGGTGTTTATCTGAATTGGTTACAGGAAGTTAGTTAAGGACTTCAGATCATTACCAGAAAATACAGTGATAAGATGTATGCAGAAAGTATTTACCAGTCTCTTGGTCAGAAGTAACAGCTGCTTTCAAACCTGTGCCAGAGTATCCTTGGACCGTGATTGAAATTGCTAAAGGAGCAATATTCATAATAGCTCTCAACATTTGAGAGTTAGCCACGGAATAATCATCAATCATCATCAATATCGCCACACCTTGATATAATGCCAATACTTTTACTTGATTGTTCGTCATCATTCCTAGACCCCATGCGAAGGCATTTCTTGTTTCTCATCAAGGTTATAATCCCCCGTTGCAACTACCGCTCCTTTGGGTAAGAGTTATCTTCCTCTAAAGCAAGCAAACACATTAATGATCAAGACCTACAAGCATGTGTTATGAGTGGAAGTTTACCCCTTTATAGACCACCAATGAGTTATTGCAGGTGGCTAGGTTTTGTTTTATATACAAGATACAGTTGCACATCAAAATACAACTAAAGATGCTACAAGACAGGTAACCTTAAGTAACAAAGACCTTTTTCCTGCTTTGAGCATGCTTTGGAAAAAAACAAAGGATCTCGAAAATGAAACTTTATTTTTATGTCTTACATACACATGGGATTATAAAGGAATCATATGTTGCTCCATTGTGCAAATCTACAGTTGTTACTTTCTTCTCCAGATTTAAAGAATCTTCAAAGAATCTCATGTCAAGATTACGTGACTTGTTATTTAGAGGGGCTATAATGTTGCTCATGCCAATGTACAGAGAGTGCACTCAGAGTGGGCATGAACCGAGAAAACTGGCATAAAGCGAGAACACACTGACAAAGAAACATGACAATAGAGCATAATACACTCAGAATTACACAGAAAGATGGCAATAAGGCAGAAGTAGACTTGAGATAGAATAAAATCCATATGCCAAAAGCATACTATAAAAGCACTACAAGTCAACTTGATGAAATCCCATTGTACAAGCCAAAAACAGACTATAAAGTACTCAATTTATTTATGGAAAATATAGAACATGACTTCCTTCACTCAACAAAGCTCAGTTATCTAGATAACCATGGATTCTCAAGCAAGGAATTGAAGGCCAGGAAGCATAGCATATCATATGCAATGAGCCACCCTCATCATGATCATGTTTAAGCTTTGTAACAAACATCTCCATCACAGATAACTCCTTCTGGCTTGCAGTTCTCATCCACAGCAGCATCTGTATCCTGTTCCTTATCCTGGTTTCCCTGATCCTGTTGATCCTTCAAAGCACAATCCAGATGAAGATCGTAGTCACATTTTTTTGCAATAATAGGACCATGCACTACCATCTTTGTTGCATCCATCACAGTTGAACACAGGCCTTTGTGCCAATACAAGTGAGTGTTCATGCTGGCTGCACTTTACCTCCTTGGGTGAATTCTCAACAAGTTCTTGCATCTCCTTCTGCAGCCTTTGAAAATGAGCATCAGTAAAGGGATAAGCTCTGGCTCCATGGGTGGACACTGCACTTCTGGCATTTTTTGTCACAGTTTTACCATCTAGGCCAACCACAATCAAGGATGGGATCCCTCTAACACGGAAAAAACGCGACAGATCCTTCTTAATTTTATCTCCAAATGGAAGAGCCAGCCATGGCATGCTTTTGTAATAATAACATGAAATCCCCATTTGATAGTCTAAGGGGTCCATTTCCAACAACACCAAACCTTTGCTTAGAAGACTTTTAACATCCAGTGATCTATGGCTAAGAAAAATAGAAAACTTGTCACTATAATGTCTAAGGGACATGGGGAATAAAGATGCAATGTTAACTGATCATTTTCCAATCAAAGAAAGTGGGATTGTGGATATTGGCACCACGAAGCATGTAATTATTTGCCAATGTCAAGTTTGTGATTCCTTACTAAGAGAAGCCACAAATCCATAATCAAATTTTACCTCATGTAACCGTATGACATTTGGATGCTTGATCAATTTCATGGTAGAAATTTCCCGCTTGATCTGCACAAATGAAAGATTTATTTCAACACAGATTGGAGAAAAAATAACATAGCCTTTCCTGACAAATAACATCCTTTTAGTGTCAAAAATGCTTAAACCTATGTGATAACATTATTTGAAACCAGCAGACTAAAACCCTGCCAAATAGCAAGGAATTATTCGTAGTAAGTGGTGATTAGTAAGCAACGTGTAGTACTATTGATAGCAAAGGCAGATATGTTTATAAGAAGTTTCCATAACCAAACATGTAGGTATCTTAAATGTGAAGTCCATTCATGTAAGCAGGAAAATAATCATCATAAAAAAAAATGAGAAAGCCCTATAATGGAGATCAAACCACTGTTTGAAAACTATGACCCTTTGTTATTTGGAATCCATTATAGCTCTTCTATGAAGAATCTTCAAAAAGGATCTATAAACCCATATGTCAATTTCACTGTCTTACTTATGATGTCTTTTAATACTATGAGATTTGAACTTTAGAGCCCAGTGATCATTCAACCAGCAAACCATTTCCCACTTAACCAAGTAGCATTCAGTACAATAGCCTATATACACTTCTTTGCTTGGACGAGAGTCGAGACAATGCTGCAGGTTGTAAGGGGAAAATTTTGTGCAATAACAAAGGACTGAAGATATTATCCCACCAAACTCATGTATCGCCACAGTGACGGATTTTTGTTTGACATTGTGGATTTATGCATCAACGGTTAGCGATCTAAATTTGCAATTTCATTTGGCTTCAGAAACAGAAGTCCTGAAAGTAAAGCATAGACATGACACGAAAAAGGTTAAGTTCTCTATTAATAAAGTTTCACCTTGCATTAATTTAGACCCTATATATAACTGCAACAAGTCACAGAAGCTTTGGACCTTGAAATGGATGCTCTGTGTGCCGGTTGCGCATTTTCAATCCGGGAGGAAAATTCAAAATTGATGCCGCTAAACAGAAAATGTCCAAGATTCCAACATATCTTATAAATTGCTGACAACAGGTCTAAGATCTCCAAATTTGTGTAGTGCAGTAAAAAATTGGGCATTTTGTTGGCTTTGGCTGCAACCAAACCCCGAGATACCAAAGACTCTAAGAACAATCCCTATACAGATTTTATTTTGACTAGTTGCTTTCATCTTGGCTCTGCACTATCTAAAGCCAATGACAAAATTCATGCTCAAACTTATGATCCTCGATACTGAAGGCGGAACTTGAGCTATGATATCACAGCACTAACCAAAGGAACCTTGTCAATAATAACTTGATACAGACCAAGCTTCTAAAACATAAAAGATATTACACTCTAAATGGAAGTATAGTAAACTAGGGTTTAAAAATATTATGGAGACGCAAGAACCATATTCTCGAGTGTCCGCCTCTGTAATCATCAGGGCCTATGTTATGTATGCACTTGCAGTGACAATTAGTTATCATGACCAAGAAATTGAATCCCGTGCAGGGCATACCTAGAATCCCATTCATCCAAATGGGAAGGAAAGCTCCTCTGCATTGAAGCTCGAATTATGAAAAATTGTGATTTTCCATGCTAAGCTTTCCTCTTTCTCCAGCATATGAATAAATCGCACAGGAGTCTTGAGTCCCGAGACCACCAACCTCATTTAAACCGACAAACGTCACCCCGCGCCATACTGCATTAACACCACGAAACCCTGCACCATACCGCATCAATACGCCAACTGCAACACCGTTTAAACCCCTGGAACACCTCAACCCGACGCTAGCGGGGGCACAACAGAGCTCGACGAAAGGGACGATAAATCGACTTAACACCACGAAACCCTGGACCATACCACATCAATATGCCAACTGCAGTAGCGTTTAAACCCCTGCAACACCTCAACCCGACGCTAGCGGGTGCACAACAGAGCTCGACGAAAGGGACGATAAATCGACAAGACAGGAGTCTTGAGTCCCGAGACCACCGTCACCCCGCGCCGTACTGCATTAACACCACCAAACCCTGGACCATACCGCATGAATACGCAACACCTCAACCCGACACAGAGCTCGACGAAAGGGACGATAAATGGACAAGACTGGTGAATAAATCGCACAGGAGTCTTGAGTCCCGAGACCACCAACCTCATTTAAAACAGCAAACGTCACCCCGCCGCTGGGGCCTGGGGCACACAGCCCCAGGCCAACGTCACTGCGTCCGGATCCAACCACAACCACGTAAAATGAATTTAAAAAAAATACAAAAAATACAAATAAATATAAACTTTAACAAAAACTTTGCAATTTGATATCCGCGATTTTCGGCACCCCAACTAATACCACCCGACTCAAAACTATATGTCGGGGACATAAAAATGAAAAAAAAATCAAATAAATATTATTTCAAATAAAGAGACATATTGGATTTATAATAAGACTTTGTTGGAGAGATTAATGGATTTATAATAAGACTTTCAGGGAGAGATTAATGAAAAACAAGTTATAGCATATATTAGTGAATTTATGATAAGAAACATTAAAAGAAAAGATCTGAATTTATTAAAAAAAAATTATTTGAATTATTAAAAAAATAAAGATTATTTCCAGAAAATAGTTTAATTATGGAAATTGGCCTTTAATCGAGTGCTTCCAATAAAATTGTTGTATAGAGTAGAAAAAGTAAATAAACAACTATTTTCTATTATAAAAAGGTAAGGTTAGTAGAGTAGTCAATATCCATAATAATAATAAAAATAGATGTAAGAAAGTGAAATCAATAATAAATTAATGTGTAACGAGTTTTCCTTTATGTTTAGCATTATCTGGTTTATTGAATTGTTGATTTATGTATATGATGTTATGGCATCATGAGTTGAGATAAGATGTTATGTTTTCAACTTAACAATTGAGGAACAAAAGACTTCAATATATAGGATCTTAGGGTCTTTTAGAAAGGTCAATAAATAAATCTTTAGGGTTCCACTAAATTATGATGGTACCAATAAGTAGGGTTAAGACACCAAAAAATAAAACAATCTATACAACATAAAATATAAATAAAGTGTCTTAGGTGGGTACTAGGGTTATGTCACCACACATATAATTAATAAGGACCAACACATGGTACAACATAAAACAAGTTGTGGGTACATGTCCCATAACCCTAGGACCAAAGGGTGAACCATAAAAGTGGGCAATCAACCCTCATACTCATAAGACCAAAAACCTTAAGGTGTTACAAATCAAGACAATTCAAGGTGGGTAGATGACCCTACTAACCACAAGTCAAAGTGGTGAATAAGACAAAGTACCACAAGACCAATAATCAACAAGGTGTAAAGACCAAGGATGAGAAACCAAGGTGGGTTACAACCAATCATCTCTCTCTCAAATGTACAAGTGTTCCATACACAACCTGAAAGTTCATCATCATTGTATAAGGAAGGTTCTCACTGGATGATGTGATCCTGTTGTCCTCCAGACTGCTCCTTAGGTCACTTGGTAATGGCTCCATCAAGGGGTGGCCAGTCCCTTCAGAAGACCATCTAGCTCAACCATTTCGAAGACCTAGGAGAAGAGGACATCACACATCATCATCTTGGTCTACTGGCCAAGATCCACTTGGTTAACTAACCAAGGATGTCGTGGCATGAACTACTTGGTCCTCGTGACCAAGAATCTACCTGGTCCCGGACTAGGAGTTCTCTGTCTCAACCTGTAGGACTTGCTTGGTCCTCATGACCAAGAAACTGTTTGGTCCGAGACTAGAATACCCTAGAGACAAATAGGGGCCCTAGCCACATGCTAGGGACTTTGCCATGGCATCAACCTGCTTGGTCCTCGACCAAGAACCCCATGAGACAGTTGGGCCCTAGGGTACCTTCTAGGGTATTACTCTTTATTCTGCCTGATTAAGTGACCATGAACCCTAATTAACTGACTAGGATACCATCCTCTTTGAGAACGTATCTCGCAGTTACACTAACTTTAATACAATCTTTAGCCTCTTAATCTGAAAGTCTATGCTGTTGCTTGAGAATATTAGAAGATTATAAATAAATACAAGCCGTTTTCATTGAAATTATTACAAGACGCATTAAAAAGGGGCCCTTGTAAATTACAAGGGCTAGTCTTAGTTTCTTAGATTTTAGACATTTTGGTTATACAATGATTCATTGAGAAAGTAGCTGTTACAAAACTGCCACAAGGGTCCAGCACGACTTTTTTCATCAATTTTGTAGAGATTGATTTGAAAAGTGCACCGGGTCACCTGGGTGATTGGAAATTTAGGTGTGGACCTTCCCAGGCCACAGCGAGAATTTGGATAATAATAAGCATGGACTTATAGTTGAACCATGAACTTTACCTGTTTAAATATAAAATTCAAGGTTTTCATTTGTGGCATTTTCAGTAGAAGATGTTAGAGATAATGTAGAAATGCTAGGCAGATTGCTTGGGATTGGGTTGATGTGTCTTTGATATATTTAGCATGTAGAAGTTTGAGATCCACAATTCTTGGATCCGTGGTTTGGTAATCACCTATATATTGTAATCTCATTTCAATAAGTTAATCGAATTGGTTTTACACCATTCCTGTGTGTGTGTGAGCCTTTGGATCTGCACATCCTCCTCTCCAATTCTTAATTTGGTATCAGAGCTAGACTGAGCATGACTCCGTCATGGGAGTGCTCAGGACTATGAGAGAGAGGAGGATTGTTGTAGCTGCGTGGAAGAAAGCGGCCTATTGTTTGTTGAAGCTGTAAAGAAGATCGCTACATCGCCAAATCACTGCCCAGGAAATTGCAGAGGCATCATTTCGAGTCTTGGAGGGGACCTGCAATCGTTGCAAGTGAGCAGACGTGAAATTGTAGTGGAATGCGATCTGGTAGTAAGCCGCCAATGTGCTCCTGCCCATTATCCGTTTGAGAAAGGACTGTGCATGATCTGCTGTCAAATTGAGGCTACGTAGAGGAGATCGCTGCATCTTGTGAATAACTACCACTGCATTGAAGATCATGTGAAGAGGGTGTCTTCATAAAGAAATCGTTGTGTTGTTGAAGACTGGCACTTTACTTATTGTAGTGCATAAGATTGTAGATGCTGCTGTGGGTGAAGTTGATTCCGTTGTTGTGTGAGATCTGTTCAAGTGAGAGAAGAAGAAGCCGCCACTGCTGTAAGGGTCGACATGTGTGGTGAGTGTGGATCAGAAAGCGGCTGTTTGCAGAAGTTGTCGCCGATTTGTGAGAAGATCTGTCTGGTGTTTAAGGAGATCGTTGCCCAGGAATAGAGAGGGACTCCTGTTGATTTGTTGCTACCATCGCATCCGGTGAAGAGAGAAGAGCTATGTAGAGTTCTGATGTGCAGTGGAAAGGAGCCGTCGTTCTCTGCAGAAAACAAAGAAGACTCACCAAAAGATGTCAGTGAGAGATCGCTGACAGTAATTGTTGATCGCCTAGTTGCCCGCATTGAAAGAGAATTGCTGATATACATGGTGCCATTGTTGAGGAGATCGCTGCAAGGAGAGAGACGTTGTTGATGTACAGGCTGAGACATCTCTGAAAATTGTCAATGGAGCAACGGGCAATTATTGATTGATGATATGAGGTAATTGTGATGTGAGAAAACCACGATTTCCTGTGTGGAGGAGTAATCAGATTGTAGAGAGGATCCATCGCTGCTGCAGAGAGGGTCCATAATTCATTGCAGTTCACTGCCGGTTTTGTGACTACTGCGAGCCTCGAGCCTGCTAGGGAGCGGTACTGCTACACTACCGCGGGATGCGAGTCTGATAGGGCGCGGTACTATAGTACAGGGCGCGGCACTTTGGACAATTGAGCACTACCGCGAGACGCAAGTCTACCCAGGTGCGGTACCCCTGAACTACCGCAAGACGAGACACTGAGAGGGTGCGGTAGTTACGCGCTTTTCCGCGCTGGTGTGTATGACGCTGAGTAATCATGGGTCAAGAAAGAAACCTCAAACAGTTCCGGAGAGAACTGAAACAACTCAGAAGAAAGAATAAAAAACAATATGGAGTGTCTCCAGTTGCTGCTAAAGAACCTTTGCTAAAGGATCAGAATGCAGAAATAGACCAGATCGATGGAGAATTTGAAGAAATAGATGCAATATTGAAAAGATTAATGCCTGTTCTGCCATCTTTCTCAGGTAAATTTTTTGAAATTTGGGCAATTAAAATGGAAGGATTGCTTGGTTCATTAGATCTATGGCAATATGTACAAGATGGTTTTGTTGATTCTGATGATAAGAGAAGAGGTGCACTAGCATTATATCTTATTCACTCAGCGCTAGATGAAAGTACTTTGTCCTATATTTTATATGAATTTGGTGAAGTACACAATGCAAAAATGTTTTGGGATATTTTAGAAATGAAGTTTGGTGTGAAGAGCAGATATATGGATGAGTCACAGCCTAACAAACCTGTAGAAGCAGAAGTTGGTGAACCTCACTATGTTGAATGCAACCCTTTAGCTGTTGCAGTACAATTTGAAACTGAAATCGAAAATGGACCGAGATATGATGAAGAAATTCTAACTGAACTTGAAAAGATTGCTATCAAGAATGAAATGAAATTTATTCTTGAAATGATGAATGATGAAGAAGGTTCATTATCTGCTGAATGTAATGGGGATGTCAATACTATAAATATTGCTGAAACAATGAAGTTTAAGATTGCAGCTATAAGTATCCAGGATGATGCTGTAAGGGTAGAGTTTTATGAATTTTATGAAGAATTGGAAGCAATATTGAATGCTGCGGAAGAAGCCAAAGAGATTAAATTTGATATGTTAGTTAAAGCTGACACCCATGTTGATGCTGTAAGTGACATCAACATTGATATTTCCATGAGAAATATCAATGTTGAATTTTATCCACAAAGTAGGAGCAGCTATGAGCAAATGATGCAGCATTCCACTGAACAAGGCATAGCTGAAGGAAAATCCAGAACAGTAGTACTGCAACTGAGTTCCATAAGGCATGGAGATTTCAAGATTTCTGTTCTCGTCCTTTGGGTTTAGTCCAATCTTTTTCCCTATCTTTTAGGGATGATAATTTTGGGTTTTTGAGAAAGCTAGGTATACTAAATCTCTGAAAATTCATAAAAATTAAAATTACGTCCTCTAGGTTTAGTCCAATCTTTTTCCCTATCTGTTAGGGATGATAATTTTGGGTTTTTGAGAAAGCTAGGTATACTAAATCTCTGGAAATTCATAAAAATTAAAATCAAAAAGGGAAAGATTTATGGAACTGAAAAATTATAATTTTTTTTTTACTAAAATAAAATGAAATCTCAAATAATCTATGATAAACTCATTTTAATTCCAATTTTTAAAGCATAAATTATTTGACACGTAATGGATTCAAGGTCAAAATGGATATATGTTAATTCTTCTCAATAAACAAAATGAAGTCCACTTTAAGAAGATTGGGATGGCTCTTTATCAAATATAACATAATTCATATGTATGTAAATAATAAAATAAGATAATTGTGATTGTAAAATCTTGGACTTTGGAAAACTACAAAAAACTTGGTTGAATCTACTGAGACAGTCTTGCTGGCTGTAAGCTTGACATGCCACTGGATTAACTGGGTTTGTTGTGTGCGGAGCTGGATTCGATCTTGTGTCTGTGGGTCAAAGCCAGCTACTTTTGTAACAATAGATAACAGTTATTTTTTATTGTGGGACTGAAATGCATAAGAGTACTGGACAGAATTCATACTGAAACTTTCCATCTTATTGTGGGACTGAAATGCATAACAGTACTTGACAGAATTCATACTGAAACTTTCCATTTGAACGAAAGGAAGGATTACTACCAAGAAGGAGACAATGTCTATCCCCAGTTGAATGTATTGGAAGCCTACAGAAAATCTCTCAGGACATGGGCCAATTAGGTTGACAACAACATCAATCCCAAAAAAATCCATAGCTTTCTTTCGTGGATACTCAGCTACTCATTTTCAGGTAGGCCAGTACCTGTTTGCTCATTATGCATTTGCTGTGTTCTAAAATTCCTTTGAATCTGCTGATCTTGGACACAATGATGCAAATTACAATGATGCTAATATCCTGTGTTTGTGTAGTGGAGGGCAATGGAATTCTGAAGGGCAGTGACATAAGGAGCATGAGCCAATATACAATGAGACTTTTCTTTCAAAGTATCCACCAAAGATGGAAGTGTTGGAGTCTGTCCAAAATGAGATGAGATGAAAACTCCTGTCATGTACTTGAACATCACAAGAATAACAGATTACACAAAGGATGCCCACCCTTATATAGGAGACAGTATTCCTCACAAGAGGAAACAACAGAAAGGTACCAAGATTGCAGTCACTGGTGCTTTCCTGGTGTCCCTGATACATGGATTAATGAGCTCTTGTATGCTTCAATGTTGATGAGAGGCAAAGGATTGGATTTGGATACATGAATATTAAAGGTGAAATTTAATTCTCTTGTATGTGTTTAATTTATAAGCTTGTTAATTAACAAAACATGCGTACATTAATAAACAAGTTTGTTGGATGAGGTGCAACATGAATTGCAGATAATAGTATCACTGGATAGTTAAATATTGAGTACTCGTACCTTTTGCAGTATCAGTAGTTTTCTTGTGTTACTTTGGTCATTTGCTAATGTGCAAATGAATTACAAAGGTCTTTGCTATCTTGTAGAGGTTCTAGTCATGGACGCTGCGGTATTCTTGTAGATAGTTTATTGGTTTTCAAAATTGTTTATTATTAACACTTGACAGTTTTGCTTCCATTATAATCTGTACGAGTCTGTGTTACCCGTTCTAAATAAACCAGTTCCTGTGTTTTCAAGTTCCATTCCAAGCCCAACAATTGTTTCTAAATGTGAATTTTGCAATATCAAAGAGACTTCAATGGGTTCATACTATAAATCAATGGGTCGACGTACAATAAACGCTTAATGGTCTAACATGCCTTCAATTGTTTTCAGATTTCATGATATACATGGCTGTGAACTTCATCATATATTAACATATATATAGACAAGTTTTTTCGTTAACCTTTTGAGTGTGTACTCATGCCAGAAGGCCTTTTCTTCGTAATTGCTGAGTGGATATGGTAAAAGTAACAATAAACAGGATATGTGGATTCTGGCCGAAGTAATTCGATGGAACTGAAGAGTGTTTATTTCTTCGTCATAGTTTTACCAACATTTGATTGAATATTCTGAGTTGCTTTATATCGTTATAAAGTCAATTCTTTACACCGTCTCTAAAGTCAGTTGCTTGTTAAGATTTGCATGCGAGTCTTACTGAAAAAATGCATGTTTGATTGACAGAAAAGATCTTAGTTTTCTATTTTCTAATGTTTTCAATATGAAAATTCTAGCTTTTTAAAAACACACACATTTGTTATCGACTACATTGATCTCTAACTTCTTTCATATGAAATTATTCTTTTCTTTTTTTTCACACCGAAAAAGCACTTACTATTAATACTGGTAATAGTAACAAAGAGTAACAAGCACCGCTCAGTCTATATAACAACATAAGAACATAAGACCTCGGGTTGGCCAAATTACACCGGGCCAATCCCACTAAGTAAACCATAGACCATAGAAACAGAAAACCAAATAAACATAGTTTAAAACCAAGGGATGGCCAAATTACATCGGGCCAGCCCATCCAAACCAAAGGATTATCACCCAAAATCATGAAAGACTAGCGCCACATAGGCCATGTCCATAAATAGATATACTAAAAGAAAGCACAGCCGAAGGACCCCTGATCCAACATCTCCAAAGCCAAAAAACTCATATGGCGCCATCACCATAGATATCAAGAACCTGCAGCAAGATAAGGCTAACCATGACCAAGATAGGTAGACCGAAAAAAAAACCATCAGAAAAAAGGAAGGGTGAACCAGTCCAGTAACTGACAATCCCGCCATTCCTTGCAGAAGATGCTACCCTCATAAACCGAAAGAGCCCTTTTGGATAGGAGATCAGGCAAACCATTGTGCTCACGATAGACATGTTGAAACGAAATATGGCCGAAGCAATCAATCAAACGACGAGTATCCCGTAACCAAAAGTCCAATTGAATGATCTTGAGAACACATTCCCGACGAACCCAAGACATGATGACCCGAGAGTCACCCCGGACCATGAGAAGAGGAAACCCCAAGTCGAAAAGAAATACAAAGAAATACAAGAGTAGCCACAAAACTAATAACGAAAAAAGGTAATAACAAAAAAATTAGCTTTCTTAAAAACATCTCCTATTGACTATATTGGCTTCAACTTTATGAAAGTATTCCGAAAAGTTAATAAAGTAGTCGAGGTTTTCTGTTTTAATTTTTTAATATTTATTTAATTTTTAGATATGCTATATTTACCTTGTGAACCTAACACTACTATAACCTTGTGATCCATTATAAATTTTTATGTAATGGGTTAATCTTTTTTATTCATTATTTTCTTTCTATTTAGTCATACAACATTTGGTAGGAAGCTTTTGAGATTACATTGCCCAATGTGGTATTTGAGGGTTGGGTCTATAAAGCGCACGATGCTATTGAGCGCCATAACATCTTTTTAATATGAACAACAAAATTTAATTGAATGCCCATTTTAAGATAATCCTTATGAGGAGCATTGTCGTACTAAATGTCAAGTGAAACCATTTTGACAATCGACCAGTTATGTTTCGGTGTCAATTTCTATTTGCTATGGGATTTCATATGCCTTGTTTAATTCTTTATTTACTTTGTATTCATTATTTTTATTATGATGTTATTGAATGAATTAGATCTTTATCATTTATTTTTGTTATGAATGGGTTGCATATTCATTGAATGACAAAGATAGAAAAAATACATGTTAATTTAATGTAAAGGAAAAAGAATGTTTCTAATTTTTATAATTAAAATGAACAGTCAGATTTACTAAATCAACTATGCTAAGGTTTTAACTAATACATATAATTGAACTTGCAATTCTCTTTTCTCTAAAATCCTTTATTTGTAAAATGTTAAAGATCATTTGTTTTGAAGAATTAATGTGTAAACCTTTTGCCTTGGATTTTTATAATCAAAATGAACAAGTCAGATTTACTAAATCAACTATGCTAACGTTTTAACTAGTACATATAATTAAACTTGCAATTCTCTTTTTTCCAAAATCCTTTGTTTGTAAATGTTAAAGATCATTTGTTTAGAGAACTAATGTGTAGACTTTTTGGCTTTGAATTTTGTTTTCTTTACTCCTAAATCGTTTGTAAAATGTTAAAAACTTTTTGTTTAGAAAACCTATGTGTAAGAGTTTTTTCCTTTGGATTTTGTTATATTTTTTCCAAAATCCTTTGTAAAATGTTAAAAACATTCCTGTAAATCAAAGATTAAAAGTAAATGGCCCGGTCTCACCTTGCAAGTTTGAGGATAAGAGCCATGATGAATAGATTATTAAATACAAATTTTATTTTTAAATATTAAATATCATAGAATAAATTATTTTCATTTCTTAATATTAATTAAAATATAAAATGTAAAATATATATATATATATATATATATATATATATATATATATATAACTTTCAAATTATTCAATTTGTACAAGTTTGCTGATGTAATTAGCATAAATATTTTTGCACCAAGTAAAACAAGGTGCTCTACAACCCAGTATGGGGGAGATGTTGTAACGTGTGTCAGCTCATAAAATAAAAATTAAATTATGGAAAGTATTTAAAAAAAATCCATGTTGGTTCATAAAATAAAATATTATGAAAAGTAATTAAAAAATAGATGTTCGTTTATAAAATAAAAACTTAAAACTTAAACTTGGATCTATGAATCAAGAGAGATCAAATTTCTTGAATTTAAATTTAAAAAAAGAAATACACCTCAAAAAATTGGATCCCTCTTGGTGCTTGATAGATACAGGTTTAAGATGGATCTATGCTAATTTACTATAAATGTTTTCAAACATAAAAGATATTATGGAATGGATCAAATATGGAAAGAATCATGGAAGATTAGTATAAGTATATGTAAACATAAATGATATTCTTGCTCTCCCCATTTACTATTTGGACCATATGATATGCACAAATGGAAAAAAGTTCTAAAATGAAAATAACATTCCACTTGCTATCTTTTGCAAACTATAAATCTCAATCAAATTCATTCCAAAGCATCCTCATAGGGCAAAGAAAAGAGTCAGTTCACCACTCATCCATGACTACAGTTCCCTTTTTTTTTATCGTTTATGATACATCATTGAAAGCCTTGGGCCATGGGCCTATGGCGTAGTGAGGCAAAAGTCTTGTACTTTTCAGAAATGCACAATCCCCATTTAAATTAGGTCTGGCTATTTTCTCTAATAGTATAGCAAACATCATATTTATATATTGGCATCCATTCATGTATTATTGCAAAGGGATAGGATCGATCAAAGATTTGGGGACTCACATCTAGTTTGCAACTGGTTATCAAGTAAGTAACTAGTAAAGAACATTGAACTTCTTCCTTCGGTTCTAAAATTCAACTTGGGCTACCTGTGTTCCATTTGATGTTCTGTTACTGGTAAACCTGACTTTCAGGCTTCCATAAATGGATTATCAAGGATCTGCAAAGATCACAACTCTTCTTAGAATTCGCTGTTCGTGGACAACCCTCATTTGGGTTTGAATGTTTCAGCCAATTTCAGTCAGGGTGCAATATGAATTGACCATTCCCCAGCATTTATAGTTGCGATTGGAACGGGAAGACCTTGCAACTGTTTGTGCATCTCAAACACAAGTAAAATAAAAAAATTACATTAAAAATTTGTGAATAAAAACTTGCATTAACTCTATATTTAAAAATTTGGAGATCGATCTCCATTCCATAAATGTGGAAAGAATAACACCCATAAATTTATTTTAACACGCTATCAAACGCAATGATTTGAATGATATAATTCATTATACTTGTTTGATATAATTCATTATACTTGTTTGATATAATTCATTATACTTATTTGTTGATAATATAACATTGATTGATGTTATTTATCACATCGATCAATATATAATTTAGTATCAATCTCTTTTATTGAAAATATTGATCGATTTTGTATTGAATGTTGTACTGTTAGTTTGCTGATCTCTTTCAGTTGATATCATTCCTACATAGAATAAAAACGCAATGATTTGAATGATATAATTCATTATACTTGTTTGATATAATTCATTATACTTATTTGTTGATAATATAACATTGATTGATGTTATTTATCACATCGATCAATATATAATTTAGTATCAATCTCTTTTATGGAAAATATTGATCGATTTTGTATTGAATGTTGTACTGTTAGTTTGCTGATCTCTTTCAGTTGATATCATTCATACATAGAATAAAATTGAGAAAGGTGGGACACCACTCGACCATTTAGTACAGTAAACTATCCATTCGCAATACAATTTGTTTAACAATTAACTCATACTACAACAGGTATAGGCCGCTCGCATGTCAAGGATTTATTCATTGAATCGACCGTCGAGTTCTTGGATATCGCCGTGGTATTTACATTATGATTATATACAAAATCAAATACATAAAACAACATGAATTTTATTCGATTGTCGTTTAATCATTTCTCCGAGAGAATGTGGTGTTGTTTTTCCATTCTCCGCGCATTCCTGTGTAACCCCAACTGGTTCAATCTGCAGCCATTATGCTTGAAGGTTGCTCAATATTGAATTTTTAAGGATAAAAAATCACACTCAAATTTTTAAGAATTTTTAAGGTCTCGTAGCTGTGAGATACATGAGACTTCCTACAAGTCTCTTATACAATGTTGGATCTACATTGGGACTGCCATCTTCTTTGCTCAACTTAGTACCTGTTGCCACTAGTGTAGGTGTTGTTTTGCAATTAAGCATTCTGAATCGCTTAAGAACTTCATTAGCATATTTATTTTGAGAGATAAATATATCTTTTTCTGACTGTTCTACTTCTATGCCAAGAAAGAACCTCATCAATACAAGGTCTGTCATCTTGAACTCTTTCTTCATAGCTGCCGTGAACTCATCTACTGAGAGGTCACCTGTAAAAATCATATCATCAACATACAAACAAACTATTAAAATCTGTCCTTGTTGATTTACCTTTTGTGTAAAGTGTTGGTTCGCTGTTGCTTCTGCTAAAACCATTTTTGATCAGATAAGAATCAATTCTGCCGTACCAAGCTCTTGGAGCTTGCTTGAGCCCATATAGAGTTTTCTTTAATTTGTAAACTTTCTCTTCATGTTCTTTTATTTCATACCCATGTGGCTACTCCACATAAATTTCTTCTTCAAGAATTCCATTCAAGAATGCTGACTTGACATCCATCTGATACACTTTCCATTTATTTTGGGCTGGAATTGCCAGGACTGCTCTTATTGTGTCCAATCTTTCCACTGGTGCAAAAGTTTCTCCAAAATCAATTCCTGGTTGTTGCGAGAAACCTTTTGCTACTAATCTTGCCTTGTACCTATCAATCTCACCTTTTTCATTGAGTTTGGTTTTATAAACCCACTTCACATCAATGGGTTTCTTATTCTTTGGTAGGTCAACTAGATCCCATGTATCATTTCTATCAATGGAATCTATCTCTTTGTCCATAGTATTTACCCAATGCTCTTGTTTTACAGCCTCTTCATAAAACACAGGTTCACTAGCAATAAAAAACATAATTGGTATTTGCATCCAATTCATCATAAATATCTGTCAATCTTCTAGTCTTTTTATTACTGTGATCAGATTCATTACCTGATTGCGGACTTGATGCTTCACCTCGAACTGAGTTTCTAGGTGTTCTTTCTGGAGTATTTGCTACTGGTGAAGATGCTATTGGATCTTGTTGTCCAATCAACTCCTCATCTTCTCCATCTTCTGGTTGGGGTATTGCAGCTCCCGCACCCTTGTCTATGGTTACATTCCATGACTTTTCCTCTTTGAACAAAACATCTCTGCTGAGAATAACCTTTTTGGAAATAGGGTTATACAGCTTGTAGGCTTTAGTTTGTTCACCGTATCTAAGAAATATACATTTCTCACTCCTGTCGTTTAGTTTTTTTCTTAGCTTTTTAGGAACATGAGCATAAGCAACACAACCAAATACTCTGAAATGAGAAACATTACAAGTCATACTTGACCATGCTTTCTCTGGTACTCTATTCTTCACAATTTTGGTGGGAGATCTGTTCATCACATGAACAGCACAAGCCACTGCGTCTCCAATTCTAACAATTCTTCCGAGTTTGCCCACGATTTTACGGAAAAAACCAATTCTAGAAGCAATCGACACTAAGCTGGGTAGGTTTATTGCTTTGGAGGAGAATTGGGAAAGTAAGGTGGACAGATGCTGCGCAAAAATACTTGTTGAATTGGATATGCAGGATGGATTATATGAAAAAATTAAGTTGGAACTTTATGGGAGAATTTGGAACCAAAAACTTGATTACTGGAAAATACCCTTTAGGTGTTTCAACTGCAGACAAGTTGGGCATCTGATTAGTGACTGTATGAACGCAACTCCAAATACTCCAAGGCACCGAAAGATTTGGGTTAAAAAGATGTCAGGACCGGAAAATAAGGGTGATTTGGTTACTGTTGAAGCCAAAGATGACGACCATCCTTTTACAGGACGACAGTTGTTGTAAGAACTTGAAAACAATGTAAACACATGCAAGGTGGTGGAGTGTTAGTCTACCCTCTCTTCTAGTAAGAATTTATCTTCTTTTACTTTACCTCCGGTCACTTTTTCTCATTTGTCTGTTCCTCTGGAGGAAAACTTGGTCCCAGTTTCTGGCAGCCCTTTACACCCTAGCTCTTCCTGTAAGGCTGACTATGAGGCGAATATAGATAACCTTTCCGGCCCTGAATCTTCTTCTTCTTGGAAACCTATAAAAGTCTCAATATTTTACAACACTAGATCCAAGGCAACCTCTTTGGGTGAAGAGGTTGAAGCCATTTATGGAGGTCTTAAACTCATGACTCCGCCAAAAATAGCTATGGGTAGGAAGTCCCTTCTTTCTAAAGCAAAAAATAAAGCGATTTTGGAGATAAAAGCTGGGAAACAAAGCACAATAAACAGGGCCCTTAGAGCATGGAAATCCCTTCAAATGGCTCCCTAATGTTATGTAAGTCTTTCAACGCCAGGGGTTTAGGGGGCTCCCCCAAATTAATATCCCTCAAGAGGATGATTTCTTGTTTCAAACCTTCAGTCATCCTATTGCAAGAAACTATGTCAGAAGGGAAAAAAGCTCAGGAAGTGTTAGAGCCTTTTCTAAAAGACTGGTCCTTCGCACATTTAGATTCAGATGGTCATTCAGGGGGCCTAGTCATGACCTGGAGTCTTGATACGAGGCTAATTAGTACCTGTAAGAAAGAAAATGTTCTAAGGACAGTTTTAGAGGATACTTCCACTGGAATCACATTATCGATCCTCAATGTTTACGGCTCGTTCCAAAACAGGAAAGTTTTCTGGGACAACCTCTCCACTTTTGGACTTTTGGCTGAGAGAAATTTGGTTTTAGGAGGAGATTTAAACTTAACCCTAACAGAGAGGGAATTGTGGGGGAAGTTACTTCGTACTGACTCTCTAAGCAACTATTTCATTTCCCTGTTTGACAGTAAAATTCTTGTGGATGTAACATCCCGAATTTTCATAAAAATTTAAAATTTTTGATAACAACATTAATTATGATAATTATAATTGCGGAAATAATAATTGTGATTATGACAACATTAATTGTAAGTTGTTAGTACTAAACATACTTTAATTTCTATTTAGTAGCAATGTGATAATGACAGTTTTTAACACAAAATTAGTAAACATGATCATGATAACAAAAGTACTAACAGATCGGAAATATGATGCGACATTTTTCTTTTGCAAAGATACTGACAGTTGGCTTTTGATGCATAAGGGTGTCCTACGAGGTACCCTGGAGTTTACTTAGCTGCAACGCTAACGCACTTGAATATTCTATGGACAGATGATAGGTAAAAGATTCAATAACTGTGTGGTTAAAAGTACGTGTGTAATTCAATTCAATCATCAAATTGAAAAATTGTGAATTCTTTTATGAAAACAAGTATCTACAGGTATGATGGTTTAATGCTACTTCCCAGTTTCTCGATACTGTCTTATTTGTTTATGATAATGACGTCAAGAAGGTGTTCATGCTGTATACGTTGTTGTCGTAAGCCAAAGATGTAAATTTAGCTTAGCTGTGGTCGTCGTCTTAAGATAACTAATACTTGTAAAGTATTAGTGTCGTGATTGTAATGCTAACCGTTAGAAGCATTGTAATGCGAGTTAGGGTATGGAGTTTATGACCATAGCATGTTTTTATGCTAGTTACTAATCGATGGTCTGGTTCGAATTCCACAAGTGTAAACTTCTACATTATTTTATAAATGAAATAAATAGAAACTATGGTTATTACACTAACCATTTGATTTTTTTTATAGATTACTAATATATATATATAGTTTTATAATTTGCAAACTATTCATAATATATTTATATATATGAAAGTTTTCAATATTAAAATGATATGAAACTCGAACTTATTATATGGCTAGTTTGAGCCTTAAAACCCTAATCACGATTGTGAACATAGAACTACTATTTACTATACAATAATAACATTAAGGGTTTTTAAAGTTATGAATATCAATTGGATCTATGTCGTAAATATCGCTGGTACAGACATGCATTTAAAATGACAGGGTAGCGAGTTGATGGTTTATTAATGGTGTATGCCACTAGCTGTCATGGAGATCGAGTTCCGATCCTGCATTAAAGTCTTGACAAGAAAACTCCCGGTAACAAGGATTATTGCCACTCCACGTATTGTAATATCGCTGTAATGGTGAAATCCGAGACTACTGTGTAATGGTTGTAAGTTGATACTCCTCCGAGCTTGATGTAAAACGATCCAACATGATCCATCGTGGCAATGCTATGTATGTGAAGTGGTAGAGCATTAAATGCAAGGGTTGTTCGTCCCAATGCAAACTCGCTGGCACACTTATGAACGTTGATCGTGATGAGTTTGGACCGTTAGATTACAACCCTAACTTCTGTCGTTGATTTGGTTTAAGAGATTGGAAAGTCGTTTATTGTGCTATTATATTGGTCTGTGTGGCCGACAGGCTGCCAAAATTTTAGGTAGAAGGTTTGTAAGAGATTAGACCTCAAGACCTGTAGTTCAGGGTTGGAGTTGCAGGTTTTAATCCATTGTAATGGCATTGTAACGAAAGACTAGGTCTCTGGTTCGAGTTGTCATCGAGTTGATAGTTTATAGTTAATCTTTTTAGAGATTGGGTGAAAACACGCCATCTTGCAAATGATAACAGTGCTCTGGTCTCATCTACAGCAGAGCTCTCGTCGTTTTTCTGGTGGATGCCAAGAACTTGGCCGCTTGTCGAGAAGGTAAA
Source organism: Larix kaempferi (assembly GCA_027924585.1). Lineage (NCBI taxonomy): Eukaryota > Viridiplantae > Streptophyta > Pinopsida > Pinales > Pinaceae > Larix > Larix kaempferi. Next base: position 4,535,515 of record BSBM01000751.1, on the reverse strand, counting down.
TGCTTTCGAAAAAATTAGTGTTTTCTTCTGTTGAATCTTCGATCTAAACAATTTGACAAAATAATTGTTATTTAACTTCAACACTGTATTATGTCAGTTGCAGGTTGTGAAGATCGTGTTGAGCAAGGGTTTGGAAAGGCGTGCTTCCATTCCTGGTAAGCTCCGAGTCTAAAACCCTCATAGGTGCCCTTCGTCTGTGGTTGATGTGTTTTCAAGAGGATGAGTTTTCAGTATTTCACCATGCCTCGGCATCATCTGTCAGTTGGAATACTTGAAAGCTCTCTTATTATTCGAGTGATGCTTGTACAAGGTTGTGACCTTCGTTTAAATGTATGATATTTGGTCTTTTAACTCGTCAAACTGAGAGTTATGATACTTCGTCAACACCGAGGTTTTGTTGGACTTGTTTTGCACTGTTTTAAAGTTTTTGGGAAATAACCCTGTGCGAATTTGTTGGAAACGTAAGTAATATTTTGTTTCTGGAAAACATTGTTTTAAACTTGGAGCACTTCCTGGGGTTTATATTATGAGAAAAGAAGAGAAAGAAATAGAGCCAAGGCTCATTCATCTGTGATTACAATGTTTTCTTGTCGGTAAAGATAATAAAATTACTGTTTCGTTCTGTGAAATTCGCCTGTGTTATGAGTTGGTTTATGTGTGTTGATATCGTGATTGTTGAACTAGATCAGGGTCTATATGCTCGTTGTGGAATAAAACTGTGTAATATAAATGTTTTGAAATGGTAATCATTTCGTTTGTAATGGACACGAATAGGGCCATACCCTAATTCGAGTTCGGTCTTTGAAAAATGAAAGATATTAAATATATTTGATTTCATAATAGCCCTTAAATGTAGTTAGGGTTCGTATTGTAATGTAATGTGGATATAATATATGTTTTTATGATGCCGTGGATGAAAGAAAACCTTATAACAAAAGCGATCTAAGGTTTTTACAATTGATATGATACTATGTTTAGTGCTATGTGCAGTTTGTAATATAATAGATATTACAACGCTCAGATTTAATAATACATGCAAATTGTAAAGTAAAATGATAAGTGTTTATAATATAGGTCTTACATTTTTCCTTGATTTCAATTCTGATAATACTTGTACGAATATAGAAATGTATTCTATCAGTAAATTTATGATGAAGATTACAATGTGTGTGCGAAAAATGTAGTGACTGTAATTTATAAATTACATTCCTAGTCAACACATTATTTATTTGTAGTAAGACTATTTATGATGCAGACATGATATGATGTAAGGAAACTTGAATTCCATTTGTTTTCTTATGTACATGGTAGAGATAAGAGTTTACAATATATTTGTACAGAAAATAAACATTATTTTTTTAAACTGAAAATAATGAATTATTCTATAATATTTAGATATTGTACATAACTTTCTACTATTATTAACTATAGGACAGAAATTGATAACCATCTAATTACTATCTTTATCTGTCGAATTTAATGGCAAATTGCCTATCTTATCATCTATTCTTAATTTGCGTATTTATACTAGAGTACGATGCATACAACAACATGTGGAAAAATATAGATACTGGTTTATCAATTCGAAATCATCATTAAAATTTAACATTCAGACTTTAAACAAATTTAGAAATAGATTCTTCTTCCAAACAGAAAACAAAGATTACTAACTTACTGAACAGAACTACTAGCTGAGATAAAGTAGAAAATTTGTAAAACCTGGATAAATCTGTAGGGCAACAAACAACCCAAGAAGATTGTTCCACCCAACCAATTCCTGAAGACAGTCGAGTACTTGCCTTAGGACCCCCGAGCCTGTTCATTGAACCACCAGGAGGAAGAAACTTAGGAATTTAGGATCTCTTCTTGTAGTAGCAAGTAACTTGTTGAACCTCCAAGAGTTAGCAGTCTAAGGGACTTGCTCCAACACCTCTGGTTCTCCTTAGCAATAATTTGCAGACGTATGATTTGCACTCACCACCAGCCTCCCTATTTCGAATTTCTCAGTGATCACCTGATGCACATGAGGAAAATCTTTCTGCAGAAGATATTGGGTAAGAGCTGCCTGCTCAAATCGAATTTGACTTATGTAGGTTGCCTAGGCCTTTTCAGTTGTTACTGGGTCATTTAATGAGCTGCCTGCTCACTCCCTCCACCTGGGGGATAATGCCACATTTTTAGGGGTAGTTGTCCCATAACCAACAACTAGTGGTGAAGTGAAATTGCTGTCATCTATCCCATACCTTCCAACAACTTCCATTCCTCCTAGTGGGTCAGTGAACACTCATTTAACAGTCCCCTTGGGTGTTTGTCTCCTAATTAATTTATTTAAATAATAATAATCAGTAATTACATTCATCCTTGATCATAATTACAAAATTTGTAATTAAATTTAACATAAAGTATTTTGCAAATAAAATAATAATTTCCAGAAATTTGGGTAGGTGACAGTGGACATCCTACCAAAGAAGTTGGAGCCAACCTGGCGGAATATGAGAAGTAGGGTAAATGCCATTTCAAAAGGATTATATCGTTTCCTAATCCCAGAAGCTTTCTTCTCTAGTCCCTTGTGCATATATTCTTGGGTAGAAGAAGAGGGCCTTTCAGATCATCGTCCAATCATGCTTTCCTTCACTGTGTAGGATCAAAAACCTGCATTCCCATTCAAATTCAACCCTATCTAGTTGAAAGAGGAAGATTATAATAAGTTAATAAAGGAAATGTGGTCACCTCTGGAATATTCTTCAGATTCTTTTATGAAGCAGTTTAAGGATAATCCGTTTAAGATAAAACAAGTATCCAAGGAATGGGAAAAATATTTTCGTGCTAGATCGCAGCTAGAGCTGAAGGAGGAAGAAGAGGGCATAAAGGAATTGTATAAGGAAAACAATGAAGGGGTTTTTACATAAGAAGAACTACAAAAATTGAAGGATCTGGAAAGTCGCAGGACCAATTTTCTTTCCAAAGAAGAACAGATTTGGAGACTTAAAAGCAGAGCCATCTGGATTAGTGAAGGTGGTAACAACACAATTTTTTTTCATAGATATGCCTCAATCGGGAAAATCCTGAATACTATATCCGAGATAAAGAATGATCAAGATTTCATTGTTAGGTCTTTCAAAGATAAATGTAAAGCAGGGGTATCTTTCTTCAAAAATCTTTTCAGTGAACCAGAGGGATGTCCAATCCAAGAAATGTTTTAGGTTTTAAGACTTTTCCCGAAGTCCATCACCGTCGAAATGAACGATTCTTTAAAAAAGGAGGTGTCGGAAGAAGAAATGTCCAACATTTTACATTCCTTTCAAAAATGGAAAAGTCCTGGTCCAGATGGCTTTTCAGTAGAATTTTCTTGGGCTTCTATGATCTGTTAAAAGAAGACCTATTGAAGGCAGTAAGAGAATCTCAAAAATACGGTAAGGTCCTCGGCTCTCTAAATTTGAATTTTCTAGCTCTCATCCCCAAGAAACAAAAGCTCTCTGATTTTGAAGATTTCAGACCTATTTCATGTTGCCATGTGGTTTACAAGCTGATTGTTAAAATCATAGCACAAAGTTTAAAACTGATCCTAAGCAAGAATATCTTAGAAGAACAATTTGGCTTCTTGTTCAATCGTTAGATTCATGATGCGGTCTCTCTAGATCAAGAAGTTATTCATTCCATAAATAAGCATAAGCTCTAGGCCTTTGCATTGAAACTTGATCTCTCCAAATCCTATGATAGAGTCAACTGGACTTTCTTAAGACTCTTACTTATACATATTGGTTTCTCTTTGGATGTGGTCAACTGGATAATGGATTGTGTTATCACACCGTCCTTTGCTGTACTAATGCATGCTCACTCCTCTTTCTTCAGAACTTCAAGAGGACTAAGACAAGGATGTCCTATCTATGCTTTCTTATTTCTTCTAGTGGCTGAAGCATTGAGAAAATTAGTTCTTCATGCCAAGAGTGCAGGCTCTTTTAAAGGTATCCATGTCTCAGAATTGGTCGCACTAACCCATATTCTCTTTGTCGATGATGTGCTGATGTTTCTTTGGATAACTTTAAAACCTTATCCTGAATTTTACACCTTTATAGCAAGGCAACATGAATGGTTATAAACTTGGAGAAATCTAGTCTTGTTTCAAATAAAGTTCCTAAGAACTTACAGCAAAGGTTCACTTGTGAGGCAACTTTTACTCAAAATCCCTTTAATGATGGGTTCAAATACCTGGGATTTTTCCTCAAGCCTAACTCATAATCATTGAAGGATTGGGCTTGGATTTACAAGAAAGTGGAAACATGCATCTCCTGCTGGGCCAACAAATTTCTCTCCAGAGGTGGTCGCTTAACTCTCTTAAAAGAGGTTCTACAGAGTATCCCAGTCTATTGGGATTCGATAGCCTACATTCCCAAAGTAATTCTAAGAAAGATTCGAAAGAAATGCTTCTCCCCCCTATGGACAGCTAGCAGAAAAAATGAAGGGATTCCTTTGGTAAAATGGATGACAGTGGAAAATCCCAAGGAGTTGGGAGGATGGGGTATTAAAAATACCTTCTTGTTTTTCCAAGAATTAGCAGCGAAATCTCTGTGGAGACTGACTACAAACGTTAATTCATTATGGGGGAAAGCTATGATTTCTAAGTACTTCCAAATTATTCAATAATAGATTGGTTTAGGAGTCAGAATAAGAGTTTTAATGGAGGATCAATTTGTTGGAAAGCCCTGGTGCTTTCTTTCCCCTTAGTGGGAAAATGGGTAGCTTGGATTATTGGAGACGAAAAACAAGTTCTCCTTGGAGAAGACCCTTGGGTCGGTTCTGGAGGAGACTATAAATTGTCTACTTCCACCCTGTCTATTTTAAGAAGACAACACATCTGTTTTATGGTGGATGCTTGGAAAGAAATTTCTCAAGGTATGCACAAAGGAGGGTGGATAATCCTTAGATTTAAGACTGGATGGCATAGCATCTGGGGAATGGATGAAGTTCCACAGCCTTTTGATTTCAAACTTCATTTCCCTGAATTGCAATGAGTTGGATAAACTAGTATGGATGAAGAATGTTTCCTCTGGTGTCTTTACTGCAAAACTGGGTTATGAAATCCAAGCACAAGAATCTTTCACAGAAGAAAAAATCTAGTGGTGGCGAACAATTTGGAAAACCTCAAGATATTTAAAGGCAAAAAATCTCCTTTGGTTAGCACTGAAGAACAAACTGTTAACTTGGGAAAATTTAATAAGAAGAGGATGGGAAGGTCCAAGTTGCTGTGTGCTTTATTGTTCAAGTGAAGAAACCATTACTCATCTATTCGTTTCTTTCCCTTATGCAGGGATGGTTTGGAACAAGGCTTTGCAAGAGCTCTGCAACATGTCTCCTCCAATGGAAACAACTCTGCAACTCTATTGTAGCAACTGGTGGAAAAATCCACTAGTACATTCCTTTGATGCCTTCCCTTGTTTTTTTGTATATGGGTTATGGTGGGAAAGTAATTCAACAATTTTTCAGAATCGTAAAATCCCTTCTGAATTAACGAGCGCCATGATATTGCAGTGGACGAGAGAGCATAAGACTGAGGAAAAAAAAATAAGATTCGAGTGCTCATCCCCCCCAACATTGACAAATCCTTTCCTTGGGATTTTTTTGACGGCACAAGCCAGGGTGATCCTCCTTTGGGGGGCTCAGGTGCGATCATCTACCTTTCAGATGAGATGCAGTTTCTAATCAAATATAGTCTGGGCCACTCATCTAACAATATGGCTGAACTTTCCGCACTATGGGATTTACTCAACTCTGCATTGGCCAAAAACATTCGTCATATTCAGATCTTTGGTGATTCAAAACTAGTTATAGATTAGGAAAACAAGGAGATACAGATTAAATCCCCCCACATTCAACATATTTTTCTCACCTTGAAAAGACAATTTGGAATGTTTGTATTCATCTCTTTCAGTCATGTGTATCGGGAGCTAAACCAAGAAGCTGATTTATTGTCAAAAAGCTCTCTTCTCTTGGATCCAGGTTTGCTAGTAGAAGAAATGCGTTAGGGACAACCTTTTCAACACAACTGAAAAATACTACACACTTTGAAAGGACAATAATTGTAAATGTTTTTCCTTGTAATGGTTTAAGCCCCGCCCATATGGGAATGAGATAGTTTTTGGTTTTCTCAAGAACTCTTGAATGTATACGACAACTCATGAAGCAATGATGTAAGTCCCGCAAGGACAGTCTATGTTATTCTATATGAATAATTGATTTTTTTCCTTGGAAATATATATATATATATATATATATATATATATAATGAATGTTGGTTAATTCATAAAAATAATGGATTTATAAATACCAAGAGATTTTGATGTTTAAATTTTTTCACACCAAAAATCAATTTTATTTTTTTGTGTGCTTAATTCTGGTTTAAAATAAACTTATGGTGATTTCAATTTTATGAGCTTAACATAAAGTTTTCTATTTAGTAATATTATGTAATTCTGATTTAAAATATATTTATGGTGATTTTAATTTTATGAGCTTAATAAAATTTTTTCCATTCTTCTGGGGTTAGGGGAAATGAGTTGATAGCTATTAGTCCAAAATGTTCCATGTAGATATTTTCCACTAGAGGGGACATTTTGAACTAAGAGATATAAACTCGTTTCCCCTAAACTCAAAATAATGGAAGAGATATGTAGATGACATATTCTCTAAATGGAGACATGGTAAGGAGAAGCTTATGGAATTCCTGTCTCACTTGAATAGTTTTTCTAAGCACATTAAGTTCACCATCAAAATAGAAAAGGATAACCAATTTCCAGTCTCGGATGTTCTTCTCACAAAAAAATATGGGAAGCTAGGACACCAAGTTTTCAAGAAGCAAACCCATACTGATAAATATTTGCACCCAAAATCACACCACCACCCAAACCAGAAGGCTGGAGTCATAAAAAACATCGCAACAAGAGCTTCAAGAATTTCAGACCTGGAACACCTAAACCAAGAACTAGACCACCTTCGGAAAGTATTCATATCAAATGGATACTGCAAAAATAACATTAACATAACTCTCCACCAAGCCCTAAAAAATGACAATATAACCACACAAGGGAGATCCCAAAAGTCTCTTTATCATACATTAAATGAACTACCGATTGAATTGCCAACATTCTAAAGAAACAAGACATTCAGATGGCCTTTACCCCCCTAACCACCATTAGGATAATAATCGAAAAGAAAAAAGACTCCATAGAACTAAGACTTCAAAAAGGTGTAGATATGATTCCGTGTTCGTGTGGAAATGAATACATTGGAGAAACAGGAGGGTCGGTACAAATCAAACTAAAAGAGTATGCCACAAACATAAACAAGGAGAGATATTTAAAATCGGCCTTGGCAGAACACGCACACAACTCCTTACATGATATTTGCGTAGAAATGAAAAATTAATTAGTAAGGAGGAGCATTATTTGAAAATAAGAGTGAAAGAAGCCATTGAAATTTAAAAACATAGCAATACCCTAAATAGAGATGATGGGATTAAAATAAGTAGCTGATGGAAACCAATAATAAAAAAAAAAACTAATAACATTAATGTCAAATGATTAAAGGCAACACGCTCACACTAGTCACTCACAATTAGTATTTATAAGTGCTCACTTGCTAATAATTCAAATCATGTCAATAGTTGTATTTTTCATGTTAATCCATAAGGATCAGACACCCATATCCCATAACCATACAAACCCACAAATCTAAAACAAGATGCTCCTTAGAGGAATAAACGAATTCCAAATATTTTTGGAAAATCTAAATAATTTTTTTCATACATTCATCATAGAATATTTCCATATCTTGCTGCCAAAAATTCATGGGTTAGAAAAAATGATATGCACCCCAACCATACCTTCATAACTCAAAATACCAAAATTATTACAGTTTCTATGATGATGCTCCATTTCAACCATCAATCCTTTATTCCCAATGAGTCATAAAAGGTATAACAAACATACCTTATCTCCACATTGGATCGAGAACATGATTAGATGGATAGAAACTGATAATTCATACAAAGCCATTGAACCAAGCCAACTAGAAAATAAATTTATATGCATTATATGTACAATAATTAATTGGCTAGGATCATTCAATAAAATATTATGAACACGATACCAAGTCAAACCCATGCAAATACCCCGTTATAAAAAAAAAGGTAAACACGATAATTTTTTTACATTGGATTAGAAGAGAATGTGTTATTAAGATAGACCTAGATCATCTTGAAGGTGAACATCTATTCACTTAGACATTGATAATGATAGAAAAGGTTTGAAACAATTATGTTCATATATAATAGAAAGGAGAGGAAAGTCATACATAATGGCAAGGAGAGGAAAAGCTATTTTATCATATGTACCAATACATAACATAGGGATTTGTACCATTTATACCAATCAAATGCATAAATATTTTTTCATTATTTGAGGAACCTGGGAAAAAAAAGAGGAAACTAGGTCTCCATATTCATCCTTCCATTCATCCATGACATATATCTCATTTCCTTCCAATTTATGGACTAGATGGTGTATACTTTCTATTAAACATGTACCAACTCTTCATATTTTTGTTGCACCTATAATTAGGATCTCAAAGATTATGTAATGGTTATTCTTAAGTTGTTCATTTACATAGTAGTGAAAATTTTCATTTCTCCTTTTATATTTGGACTTCTACAAAATGATTTAGGAAATAACCCTAAAAGTAAGGAATAGTGAAAAAAAACTCTAGGTTAATTGGTCTTTTCCTTTTCGTAGAAAGATTCAGAGTTATCCATTTTGAGAGTCAAAGGTGTTTGAGTGAAGAGAGAGGTATTCGAACCCTTGGTACAGATGATATGTACTACAAATTAGCAATCTGCCACTTTTTTCCACTCATCCATCTCTCCCATAGGGAAGCGTTCATGTATAAAAAAATGAATCATGGAGTTGAGGTGTATGCCATAGCATGTACAGATTGTATCAACAATATAATGAATAACAAAATTATTTAGATGAAAACCAGTATGGAAAACTGTATTATCCATTTCGTTCAAAATTATTTTCCTAAACTAAAAATCTTAGAATTATAATAACCTATTTTGGTAGAAGAAAAAATCGTTTTCATACTAGTTGGCATATTTTCGACAAAGCATCATTGTTCTTTAAATTATTTATACTTTTATTTCACTTTGTATTTATTTTATTTGGATGATATTGTTCACAATTACTAAGTGCTCAGGTTCCTAACTGACAAAATAAACAAAACAAAAAAACATAGAAAATGGAAGAAAAGTGATTAATCTGGACACACTCTTGACAACATTTATTCATACTGTTAGGAGATGAAGCCAATATCCAGACCTCCAATATCCTTCTTGTAGAGCTCTTGACTAGGCCCATGTGCTTCTTGTATGTGTCGGGCATGTGGGGGGGTTATAGGGGGGGCCTCCAAGCCCACTCCCTAGGGATGTGGGGGTGAAGCTACCAAGGAAAAAAATTCTAGAAACCACTTATGCTATGAAACGAGAACTCGACACAGTTCTCGGTTTTCTCTCTCCTAATTTTTGTAGCTATTTTTACCTCAGCTTTAAAAAGGGTTGATACCAGTATCACACATTTTCATTTTGAGGCATTTTTTCGGGCCTATGATCTATCTTTGTCGTAAAATATTTTTTATTTCTATTTTCAAGTGTGTTTTTAGAAATTTAACAAAATAACATACATTTATAAGCAATTTATAATGAAAAACATATTTATTTTGCAATTTTTTTTTCTATAAAATAAGACATTTTTATTGACAAAATTGTAAAAAATTCCAGAAAATAAAGGCATTTAAAACCATTTTCAATGAATTTTCAGAGATTTTTTGTATAAAAATGATATTATTTCATATTATTTTCAAAAAATTGACGATTCACATAAATTCAAGAAAAACAATACCATATATTTGTAAAAAACATATTAAAAACATTATATATAGAAAATTTATTTCTAAAATAAAGTCTAGAAGTAAAAAAATTACTAATATATCTTATCAAAAAATTGTCAAATTTAACCCCCCCCCAAACTAAACCTAACCCCCCCTAAACTATATAATACAAAATTAGTAATTTTAACCCCCCCTAAACTATATAATGCAAATTTAAAAAAAAAGAAAAAAGAAAAATTAAAACCTAACCCTGCCCTAAACTATATAATACATAATAAAATAAAAAAAATAAAAAAAACCTAAACCTCTCCCTAAACTATATAACACAAAATTAAAAAAAAAAATTAAAACCTACACACCCCCTAAATTATGTAATACAAAATTAAAAAAAAAATTTAAAACCTAACCCACCCCTAAACTATATGATACAAAATTTAAAAAAAAATCAAAATTTAAAAAACAAATTAAAACCTAAACCCACCCCCCTAAACTATATAATTAAAAAATTAAAAAAAAATTAAAACCAAATCCCCCATCCCTTCCCCCTCCTTCTCGCGCCCCCTTCCCCCTCATCCCCCTCCTCTCGCCGCCCCTTTCCCCCACCTCCCCCTCCTCCCCCTTCCCCCTCCTCCTCGCGCCCCCTTCCCCCTCGTCCCCCTCCTCTTGCCGCCCCCTTCTCCTACCTCCCCCTTCCCCCCCTCCCCCTTCCCCCTCCTCCTCGCGCCCCCTTCCCCCTTGTCTCCCTCCTTCCGCCGCCCCCTTCCCCCACCTCCCCCTCCTCCCCCTTCCCCCTCCTCCTCGCGCCCACTTCCTCCCTACCCCCTCCTCCTCCTCCGCCTCCCCCTTCCCTCTCCTCCCATCGTCCCCTCCCTTCCCCCTCCTCCCCCCTCCCTCCCTTCCTCCTCCTCCCCCCTCCCTCCCTTCCTCCTCCTCCCGCCGCCCCCTTCCCCCTCATCCTCCTCCCTTCTCCCTCCGCGAGCACCTCGCGGAGGGAGAAGGGAGGAGGGGAAAGGGGGGTGGCGGGAGGAGGAGGAAGGAAGGGAGGGGGGAGGAGGAGGAGGGGGAGGAGGGGGAAGGGGGTGGCGGGAGGAGGAGGAAGGGAGGGAGGGAGGAAGAGGGGGAAGGGAGGGGACGGAGGGAGGAGGGGGAAGTGGGATGCGGATGGGGAAGGGAGGGGGTGGGAGGAGGGGGAAGGAGGAGGGGGGAGCGAGTGGGGCCCCAAAGGGCCACCCCTCACGAGTGGCACAATGCCTAACATCACGACGTGATGCCCAACATCGCACCACCCGTGAGGGGCGACCCTTTAGCACCTAAGCGAGCGACGTGCGCTAAAGGGCCGCAGAGGGAGAAGGGAGGAGGAGGAGGGGGAGGAAGGGGGCGATTGGAGGAGGAGGAAGGGAGGGAGGGGGAAGGAGGTGGAAGGGAGGGGGCAGTGGGAGTATGGGGAAGGTGGAGGCAGATGGGGAAGGGAGGGAGTGGTAGGAGGTGGAAGGAGGAGGGGGGGAGCGACTGGGGCGCCAAAGGGCCGCCCCTCACGGGTGACACCATGTTGGGCATCATGCCGCTCATGAGGGGCTGCCCCTCATGAGCGACGCGATGTTGGGCATCGAGCCGCCCATGAGGGACGACCCTTTGGTACCCCGCTCGCTTCCCCCTCCTCCTTCCACCTCCTCCCATCCCCTCCCTTCCCCCTCCACCTTCCCCTTCCTCCTCCTCCCGTTGGACCCTCCCTTCCCCCTCCTCCCACCACCCTCCCTTCCTCCAACTCCTACCGCCCCCTTCCCCCTCCTCCCCCTTCTCCTCCTCCCCCTCCTCCTCCTCCCTTCTCCCTCTGTGGCCCTTTGGTGCTCAAGCAAGCGGCCAAAGGCCCGCGAGGGAGAAGGGAGGAGGAGGAAGGGGAGGAGGGGGAAGGGGGGTGGCAAGAGGAGGAGGAAGGGAGGGGGCGGAAGGATGAGGGGGAAGGAGGAGGCGGATGGGGAGGAGGGGGAAGGGAAGGGGCGCGAGGAGGAGGGGGAAGGGGGAGGAGGGGGAGGTGGAGGAAGGGGGCGGTGGGAGGAGGGGGATGAGGGGGAAGATGGTGCAAGGACGAGTGGGAAGGGGGGTTTGTTTGGTTTTAATTTTTTTTTATAATTTTATAATTATATAATTTATGGGTGTGGGTTTAGGTTTTAATTTTTTTTTTTAAATTTTGATTTTTTTTAAAAATTTGTATTGTATAGGTTAGGGGGGGGTTAGGTTTTAAATGTTTTCTTTAATTTTTTTTTTTTTAAATTGTATTATATAGTTTAGGGGGGGGTTTAGGTTTTAAATTTTTTATTTAAATTTTGATTTATTTTTTTTAAATTTTGTATTTTGTATTATTATATTTTTAAATTAAGATTTTTTTTTTTAATTATGATTTTTTTTGGGTTTAATATGCAAGTTTCAAAGGTTGTAATTTATCTATTGAAGAAAATAACTTTTTCCAATTTAGGGGTTGATTTTACAGTTTTTGTAAACAACAATATGGGATTTTTGGCCATGGCTCTATTTTTTACCCTGGAAAAAAAAATAAAAACCGTGTATATTGGTATCAACACTTTTATATTTGGGGGGTGTTTTTTTTGCAAAAGTAATCGTTTTTATGGCTAGAGTTCTCGTTCATAGTATAAAGTTCTCGTTTCATAGTATAAGTGGTTTAGACCCTTCTAGTATAATTTGGTTCCTTCTAAAATCATCATATGTATTGTATAAAAGGGGAGTGACCCCTAACATTGTAATATAACAGAGATAGAAGAAATCATTGTAATTATTTTGCCAAGTAATAATAAAATATTGAAGCTTTCATTGCCCCGTAGTTTTACTCGAGTACAACAGGGTTTCCATGTAAATCGTGTGTTCCATTGTTTTTGTTGTTTATTATGTTTTTATATATATTTTATTAACATCTGGTATTAGAGCTAGAAAACTCACAAGCTTAGGGTTTTCTACGAGTGGGAGCTACAACAATGATAAGAGGTTTAACCAAGTTTGAGATTGAGAAATTTGACAACAATAATTTATCCCTATGGAAGATGAAGGTGGAGGATTTGTTGGTTCAAAATGACCAAGCCCTAGCCTTGAAAGGGGTTACGAAAAAACAGAGCGACATGATACATGAGGACTGGATAAAGCTCAACAAAAATATGGTTTCTATAATTCTCCTTTTCCTAAGACACCTTGTCTTGTTCAATGTTGTTGAAGAGAAAACCATAGAATTCCTTTGGGAGAAACTTCAGAAGCTATATGAGACTAAATTAGCAACAAATGAGGTTTTCCAAAGAAAAATACATTTTCATCTAAGGATCTGAACAATGATGAGAGATGGAAAGATCTGAGTTCTTATTCAACAATAAATTTATGCCATTTGATCTTCAGTACTTGCAAAAAAAACTCTCTGAAACTTATACTGGAAGACTAATTTAATTAAGAACTCTAAGGATTTAATACCATGTGAGAATTATATATAGTTTGAATACCATGAAAGAATTCTAATAGCCAAGAATCTTGAAGCAAAGAAGTCCTCACAAGAATTCAAAGATATGCAAGAATAAGAAGAATAAATATTGAGATAGAAACATACGAGAAGGAACTCAATTGATGGAAATATCATCTCATGTATTATTCCTCAATATTAATACAATATATAATACATCTCAATAGAGAAAATAGAATGCCTTAAAGGCAAGTTGTAAAGCAGAAAAAAGTAAGGTTTACTGAAAGCATAAAAACCCCCTTGGTTGCAAAAGTTGTTTCCAAAACTGTCTAAAGGTTAACGAATTGGATGAATATGGTATGTAAGCTCATGAGTGATGTAAATGGAATGTAATGATGAATTTAGGAGAGAATAAAGTGGTGGAGGTCGAATTTTTGAAGTGGAGAGAGTTTCCAAGTCAACTAGCTTTACCTTATCCACTAGAAAGTAGAAAAAAACATGATAAAGCTGTCTAAATCAGGAAAGTGTCTTTCTAATTTAGGAATGGAATAAAATCAGATAGAATCCAAGGAAATCTTATCTAGAATTTGTCCAAATTCGTTTTTGTGACTTAGGATGGCAAGTGGGCCACTAAAAGACAAAACTGGCCCTATTTAGCTATCCAAAACTTAGGAAATTAATCTAGATGACTAGTAAAATATATCCTAAGTATGGAATGGGTTTTTCATATGTTAATGCTATGCTGGTTGCAAGCCCCATCATGAAGAAAATAATTGATCTAAAGGATTAATTGGATAAGACATTTGAAATGAAGGATTTACAAGCAGCAAATCAAATTCTAGGGATTAAGATACATAGGGATAGAACATGTAGGAATATCTGGTTCAAGGAAAATTTTAGGGGCGAAATTTATCCTATGGGCTAATTTTCCATGTTTTTTTCAAAAAAAAGATTCACCATTTTGCATTTTTTGAAGCCCTGTTTCGCCCAATTTTGATGGGGTAAAAATTTTTCACTCTAAAAATCACCAAATTATTATATAAACTATATAAAATCCTTAGAAATTGAAATATTTTTAGAAAAATAACACCAAATATTCTATAGTTGACATTTGAAGAATTTGTAAGATTCGCCAAGTTTTATACACTTTTAAATAAGTATGGATCCTTAAAATTTTCTCTGATCTGGTTAAGTCAAAGTTCATATATATAAAATATTTTGCAACGCTTCAATATGCAAAATGCAAAACCAATTAATACCCCACTTCCTGCACGCTTCAAGTTGTCTTTTGAACATTGTCCTAACACAAAAGAAGATATGGAAATCATGTCTCATGTATCATATTCATCAACGGTAGGGAGTTTCATGTTCACCATGGTTAGCACCATATCAGATATTGCTCAAGCAGTGCGAGTTGTTGGCTGGTTCATGGTGAATATTGGTAAGAAGCATCGAAATCTTATGAAGTGAATACTCATATTTTAAGGGGCACTTCAGACATTATTTTCTATAGATTGACATATTTACAAATTAAAGGTTTTTCAAATTCTGATTCTTGTGGAGATAAAGATGGACAAAATTCTACTACATGATATACTTTCACTCTTATTGGTGGAGATGTAAGTTGGACATCTAAGTTTCAACTAGTGGTGGCTTTATCAACCACTAAGGCATAACATGTGGGAGAAACTAAAGCTAGTAAATAGGCAATATGGATAGAGTGACCGGTGGATGAATTCAAAATGATGCAAGGGAAGATAAATTTGCACCGTGAAAGTCAAATTTCTATTCACTTAGTGAAGAATCCAACATTTCATGATCACATGAAGTATATTGACATTAAGTACCATTTCATAAGAAAAGTGGTGGAAGAAGGCAGGATCTTGTTGGATAAAATTGATACTAATGAGAATACTACATATATGCTTAGAAAGCTGGTCACAATAGAGAAGTTTGAATGGTGAAAAAATTCTCTAAGCTTGCCGAAAA
This sequence comes from Larix kaempferi, assembly GCA_027924585.1. Taxonomy (NCBI): domain Eukaryota; kingdom Viridiplantae; phylum Streptophyta; class Pinopsida; order Pinales; family Pinaceae; genus Larix; species Larix kaempferi. The sequence continues at coordinate 4,520,133 of BSBM01000751.1, read as the reverse complement.
TGTCATGAAGGCAACATTGGGAAATGACACTCGAGTGGAAAACATTGTCAAGGAGCTTCATTTATATTGACTTCAATGTTAGGAGATGAAGCCAATATCCAGATCTCCAATTCCTACTTGTATACGTCTCGACTAGGCCCACACACTACTCTTACGCACCAATCACGTTTCCGGGGGGGGGGGGGGGGGCAATCCCCCCTCTAGGAGTGTGGGGCTGGCTCCCTACTCTTCGGTGGTTCGGGGACAGAGCCCCTAAGGAGAAAATCTATATACCCTTCTAGTATATTTCAATTCCTTTTGGAACCCTCATATGTATTGTATAAAAGGGGAGTGATCCCCGAAATTATAATATAAGAGAGAAAGAAGAAAGCATTGTAAGTTTTTTTCCAAGTAATAATAAAATATTAATGCTTCCATTTCCCCTTGGTTTTACCTGGGTACAACAGGGTTTCCACGTAAATCTCATGTTCTATTATTATTATTGTTTGCTTCTTATTTTTATATATTTTACTAACACATACATCCATCAAGTCAATGGGATCATAGGGGTGAAAGAAAACAAAATGGATATAGAGTTTATTACACAACTCATGATTGTTTTAACTCTAATGTTTGTATCAAACCCATTAGTAATTGTTTTATCAACAGTTCACAAAGGTAATCTATAGTTACAATGATCCATCCTTGAAAATGAAATACACTTTACCCTAGTATTTTGTCTGAAGGGATGGATATAAATGCAATGATGAAAACAAGGTAATGATTGATAGAAACTTTCAATAGAAGTTGAAAACTTCTCATCTTCCTATCACTTGGAAAAAATATTGATCTGTATGTTACAATTTGATTTTGGCAGGTATAGTTTACTTGTAAAAGTGGGATCCATTACATTATCAACTACAATCTATTTGAAGGATATTGTACATGGATATTTGATCCATCTAAATTTCTTTATCTAGATAGGTTAAAAAAAACCCCTATGAATATTATGGTTCAAGAATAACATGTCTTCTCTTAATCTAGATAAAAAAAATGAAAATAGAGACACAATTTTTATTCCAAGATAGCGACATGGAATGTTTTAAAAGTTAGAGAAAACTTTCCAATTAGAGAAATCACTTATCTATGGGAATTCAAAGATATTTTTCACTGTCAGTAAACCTTCAACTTATGGATGAAGGACCCCAAGTTGAATCTGAATAGACATAGATTGATGACTTTGGTTTACTTGGGTTATTGGCATTTCGTTTGATCTCAATGGGATTTGTTCTCTTGGGGATTATAAATAATAGAAATAGGGAACAAAGTAACTTTAAAGACTATGATTATTGAAAAAAATTCATATTTATGTTTTTATGGGGATCATATAGAAAGTAAGTACGGTACAATTTATATCCCTCAACTAAGAGAGAGAGAGAGAGGGGGGGATAAAATAAATTGACATAGATGTTATGAATACGATAATAACTTAGGGTTTGATTAGAAAAGAGATTTAAAAAAAAGGAAAAAGAATTGAAATCTCTTTTCACAAAGATATGATATAAATACTCCATTGCTTCCCACATGTTGCTCTCTATCTCCCATGAAAGCGCCGAATCCCATGAAAGTGTCATGTTCGATTCTAAATTAGAGGCATTGAATAGTCAATGTTGACTATAACCCGATTCTTGTTTCCCACTAACAACTATCTACCTATTATATCTATATAAAAAGAGATATAATAGGTAGATATAAAATGATAAAGTATATATCATAATTTCATAATTTATTTAAAACTAATTTTCCATTTCAATGTGAAATAGTTTCCATTAATTTCCTATCCTAACCTCATTGTGAATAAAATGGCCAATCAAGATAATGTATGCAAAAGAGTGAAAATAAAAAATGGAAGAGATAAAAAATCATCCATCATATAATGGATAGTACATTTAGGTATTCTAAACCTTCAGTATAGATTCAAATCCTATTACGTGATTGTCTTCAATTGTTCTAAATTGTTGAGCAACACATTGTAACAAAATTTTCAACTCTATATTATGTTTAAAATGGCCCCACCAAATGATCAAATATTCAAATTTTTTCTTGAAGTACAAAAAGCTCAGTGTGTTTCTTAAGAGCCTTTTCCAGGACTTTTTTGTTTTTATAAATGTACCAATATAACATTCGAATTGAGATTTATTTTGTATCTAATACTTGTGTAACCAAACATGAAGTTTTCTTGCATGGCTAGTAGAAAAAAGGGGCGATAAATAACTATGTGCCTAAAAAAGTTAGCCACGACAGTGGTTTTAAGCTAAACATGACTAAATTTGAGGAACACAACCAAAAATGACTAAGTTAATTCATTAATTTAGTCATTGTATAAAAAATTATAAATAAATAATAAGTCACACAAATAAAAATAACTAAAACAATGACTAATCACTTATAGAATGACATTTCAATATGAGTCACTTATACTTATTTATCTTGTTCATTAACTAGTACTTGATTATTATTCTCTTCATAAACATATAATGATCTTCATTTCTAACACTCTCATATTATTCAGTAATAAGAATTGGAGCTATAAGTTCAACCCTATTAGTATAAGCTCAACCATATTCAATAATGCTGGTCCAAAATGTTGCTTATATGAGCCTTTGTGGAATTTTGGTTTGTGACTCGACATATTTTTAAATTCAATTATATTTTAAGGATTAATATTATGGTAGGAAATATTGTCAAGGTGCACACCAGTTTAAGCCATGAGAGTATAACTACTTGTCCAAACCTAAAATCCATGGTCAAAATGCATTGCTCAAAACTTAGTTCTCGATGAGATACCTAGTCTCTAAGGAACCTTTCAAAATGGTTGAATTTATGAGACATTTGGACTCACTCATTATCTATGAACTCCATATATATGTCCAACATGAATCTTCTAAAAGGGTATTCAAAACACCCATTGGCTCAAAACTTGGGCTTCAGAGATAATTAGGGAAAAAATCGGTCCTTTGTTTCTGCTCTACTTTTTAATGTGGAATAGTGCCCTCGTGATCGCTCTACAACTGCAAATGGATTCGCTCTGGAGCAGTATGAACAAAAGAGGAGCGTTTCTATAACCGACTGTTATTTTTATTCTATGCATGTGCTTTACTTTTCTAATTTTTTTCCTAGCTTCTCATTTAGTGTGCCTTCTATAGAAGTAGGGCTAGTTTGATTTATTTTCCAATCTGTTTTTATTCAACATCAACCTGTTCTATTGGATCGATCTACAGGTTATTTTCTTGAGCTATTCTTTACACACAATTTTTTGTTGTTGGAGGTTCTCTCCATAGGATTGAGCCTGAGCTTATCTAGATTGCTGATTCCCTCTATCCAATAAACATGGAGCAAGGTCAAAGATTGACTTTCCTCCTTTCCCGTTGGATGGAGGGAATCAGCAATAGAGATAACCCTTTCAGGCCCAGATATATGGTTTCTATGAAGATGGGGTTTAACCCTTTCAGGGCCCAGATATATGGTTTCTATGAAGATGGGGTTTTCTCGGCCCACCATCGTTGTCACTAATCAATTATGTGAGAAGTTGGATTCTGAGTCTCTCAAGTGTGTGAGATAGAACTCTGAGAGAGATTAAGTTGAGGAAAAGTTCATTATTTCCATGTTGATTTCTCTTTTGAAGATTTAATGAAAATCATGTTTTCTGTGTCTCTGCATATCACTGTGTCTGTGTTTTAATGTTATTGTATTGACCGTATCTGGAGGTGAACGATTTGTTAGGTTAAAACTATTAATTGGTCAATAACATGGTTTGCTGGTAAATCGCTCCAATGGTGATTCTGTACATAATTATCCCGGCGTGAGAGATTTGCTAAGTTGTGTGACTTGTTCATAATTGTCATTGTGTTGAACGAATAGCTAGATCGTGTCAATTGGGATTCTTGCCAGATTTTCTTTGGTGACATGAGAAACCATATCATATTTCTGTTTAAAATCTATTATGTGTGGTTGAATATGCAATTCAGAACTTATTGGTTGTGGCTAGTTGGCAGAATGCCAAGTCAATCCCCTGGATTGAGGTGTTGGACAGCATCTTCATTGAAGTCTGTGAGATCGATTCACTAAAGTTACGATACCCACTTGAGTGACATGGATCTCTTTTGTTATCAAGCGATCTACTAAGAAAAATGACGGTGTGAATAATCTATGAAATCGCCATTAATAATATGAGCATGTTCGTTGTGTTGTGATGTCGATCTAGTTTAGGATGTATCAGGTAAATCGTTGGTACCTATGATAGCCTTGAGAGTGTATTCTTTGTACCCATGACTTAGCACCTAATGCTTGGAGCCCCATAATGACATTTAAAATGTGTTGACCTCGTTCTGTTCTGAGACAAAACACGTATCGTTTGGTCTTGGTAAGAAAATTTTCTTGTAACTGGAGCTTTTTGAGATCAGGGTAGAATATATAGATGGCCTTCTCATCAATATAGAACAAGGTAATGGTGGTCTGTGTTGAAATTTCTAGTCAACAACAATTCCTGTAACATTTTGGTATTTCTATGGCATATTTTGTTTTCTGTAGTTGAGGTGTGTATCTTTGCATCAATTGTTCTTGTAAAGTGTATGAAGGTTTGAAATTTTGATTGGTCTTTCCTTCATCAATTATTAAACAATATTTTCATGTCAAACTCAGCAATTAAGTTAATGAAGGATATGAATACTCTGGCAGTGTATGAGACTGGAATTTATTAAGGTGCTAAGGGTTTGCAGAAACTTGTTTAAAAGGTTCATTTGATGTTCTCGTTTAGCGAGGGATAGAAGCCTTGAGACTAAAGGAGGAGGTGAGCGGTGACCCTTAGGTTTCCATCAAGTGAGGAAACACCCATAGAGTTGCCTGCCCCAGACCTTCCTAGCCCAATGAATAAATCTATCTAGGTTCTATTCTCTATATTATGTATTCAAATTACACCTTTGGAGATTGGGCTAATTTTATTGTGTATATTATCTGTAGTAGTAGTTTATGTTTTCTATTCTTTATATTATCTAATCAAGTGACACTTTTGGAGAGTGGGATTTTAATTTTGTTGTGTAAATAGTCTATAACAATATTTTATGTTTCAAGTCTATTGTACTGTGATTGTTATATCATCTTTTGTATGTCATGTCCAAGCACAAGTTTATATATGGTTGAAATTGAACTCAATAACAAAAATGAGTGTCTAAAATTTAATGATACGTGGAAAACTATTATTCAAAAACTAAAACATTCTATTGACAACCACCACTAAATGAGTGGGATTGGCATTTATGCGATCTAATTGCTTATTTATATATCATTTTGAGATCCAATTCAGCTTACTTTCAAATCTCCTAAGGTGATTCCAGCATAGGGATCGAAACTAGTCGAGGATGATCTTTTATTGAATGTAGTTCTCCCTTTCTCTTCCAAGCTCATGTTTGTTACAATTGAAGTTGTATATAGTGTTGCAAATTTCTTAATAAATTTTGTCCTTTGTATCTGATTTGGAGTATATAATTGAGGAGTTTGCAAAAGTCATTCCTAATGTCTATAATTTGGATCTTGAACCCTTCTGAAATGGAACTTGTCATGTTTTCCAATAGCCTCTAGAGATGTTACTATGAATATTTTGTTGTAACTTGCATGAGTTTGAAGACCTTTGTGATATGGAAGTTATATGGTAATAGTTTTTCAATGGTTTAAGTATGAGAGGTATAATATAGATATTTCACACGTATTGTTAACACACTCCCTTTTATCAGATAGATGCAGACCAGGTAGAAGTTGGTCCAGAGGGTGAGGTTGATTTTAAGGAGTAAGCAAGATTTTCATCACACATGAAGGAAAAAGGTGAAGTAGTTAGCAAATTCAAAAAATAGAAGACACTAAGTGAAAAGCAACAATAGATTCCAATATACTCCATTCGAGATTATCTCTTGCAGGTGTGAATCATTTCTTTTGCTTTTCATTTCCTTAATCCATATTCTGGTAGTGTGTTTATCATACAAAATCATTGTACCAAAATGATCACATGATTGCAGGTTGTACGTGAAAACCAGGTGATTATAGTAGTTGGGGAGACATGATCAGGGAAGACTACACTACTTACACAGGTTTTCCATTTGTTTCAAGTAAGGAATAAAAAAGTGATAAAATATTTGGTATATTTTGAAACCTTCTTTCCTTGCTTCATTTCACCATGATTTTTGTTGTTGAATGTGCCTCTTTTCTTTCTCTTGAGCTTGATTCTAACATGTTATCATTTTTTGAATTATTTGCGCGAGGATGGATATACAACATATGGTATGATAGGATGCACTCAACCAAGACGTGTTGCATATATGAGTGTTGCCAAACAAGTCAGCGAAGAGATGGAACCTAAATTGGAAGATAAAGTTGGTTATGCCATTCACTTTGAGGATGTAATTGGACCAAATACTATAATCTAGGTAACTTGTTTGTTCTTATTGCATCTTGTCTGATGGATATCTTATTTGTTTCTATTGACATATTCTATAGTTGATCTGTTTTATGATATTTTGTTGATCATTATCTGGAAAATGTGGGATTGCATTGAGCACAAGTATTCCAAGATCAAGTAGCTTTTTAGGGTTTTGGTTAAATTATTATTTTTTATTTTTGTTTAGTAATGTTGTCTTTCTTACATTTGTGTCGAGGCTTAGTACCATACAATTAAGATCTCTCTTTTTTATAAAGGTATACATATAAATTGGGATATTAAATTTGAGGGGAATTATATGTGCCAATTTTTACAACTTAGGATGATTGTTGAAACAAATAATGCTTAGGTTGGGGAAAACAACTTATGTATAGGATGTCATTTTTTCCCAAAATTCGAGGTCCTCTCAATCTATTTACACACTCATTTTCTTACTTTCATTCTTTTTCTACAACATTATTTAGTTTGATTAAAGTGAGAACTTTGATTCTATTTAAGGGTGCTAGCTCAATGGAAGAGCACTTTCCATATAGGCAGGAGGTTGGTGGTTTGATTCCTCCATGCCCTATTTACATGAATCAATGAATTAAAATGACTAAATATACTACCAATTGATAACAATTATTGATTAAAATGACTAAATATACTACTTGTTGATGGCAATAAATGACGATCGTGCCAAATTAATGATTAGTTAAATCAATCAATGATTAAATAAATGATCAGTTAACAACAATCAATGACTAAATAAATGACCATTTAACAACAATCATTGACTAAATAAATGACCAGTTAACAACAATCAAAGACTAAATAAACTACTAAATATGCTACCAAACTGACCAATCAAAACAACCAATAAATGACTAGTCATATATTTAGTCACATTATAAGTGATTGATAATAAATGACTATTAATCACATGACCAAACTTAATTATTTATATGCAATTTTTAGTAGTTTTTTAAGTCATATATCTCACATTTTCTACTAGTTCATGTGTTATCTCTAATATATCTAGGTATCCACTCATTTTTTTTTGAAAGGAGATCCATCTGTTAGGAACCCATGTCAACCCTTCTATTTACTTTGTTAGTATATTGTTGTTGGACGCATATCCTTTGTAAGTCGTCCCGTAGTATTTGTTGATCCATAGTTTGTATTATTGTTGTTGGACGCATATGCTTTGTAAGTCGTCCCGTAGTATTTGTTGATCCATAGTTTGTATTATTGTTGTTGGACGTATATGCTTTGTAAGTCATCCCGTAGTAATTGTTGATCCATATTTTGTATTGGCCCATGGTTTGTATTGACACATGGTATTGACCCATGGTATTGGTGCCTAGACTTAATATACAAGTTTGTGTTGAGACCAATGAAGGTACCGTGAAGTTTTTTGTATTGAGCTTGCTCAAAGGAGGTTGCCCCCTCGAAGTGGCCTACGATCAATATAAAAGTGATTCCGAGTTTTGTTATTTCTGCTATCTCGTGTGTTTTCATTAATTAATTATTGCAGGTTCATCACACCATGCTCCTGAAAATGTTAAAACATCTTCCACACAAGAAGGTTAGAGATAAGTAAAACATGAACAAGACAACCTCTGTAAACATGATGAATAAGAACAAAATCCCTAATGCAAATAGATCAAGAAGATCATGACAAGAATTTCAAGATAAGATATGAATGAAAACTGAATTTTCTCACCAAAGCCGAATCCCAACAGCTGCTAAAAGACAGATCTGTAACTTTGTAGCAGAAAAAAGAACAATTTACAATGACCAAGTTGTTCTGCATCCACCTGTGCATTCAAAACAGAAATCTAGGCACTCTGTCAAAATATAATCGTTCATACGGAAAATTTATGAAAAATAACTAATTTTAAATCAACTATATCTTCTCTTTCAGGACACAAAATCAGGCATTTTTTTTTTTTAAATTGAGTATTTTTGCGAGAGGAAATCATATCTGCGATTTGTTTCTTCATAATCTGCACATAAAGTGTTAAAAATGATCTTAAAGTCATTGCCTAATTTTACCTTAAACACTTCTCCACAAGGGTTAGGGTTTGAAAGAAAAAAATTCAAATATGTAGCATAAATCCCAGATATGAAAAACTACCACTTGGGGTATTGTAGATTGGGTCCCAAAACTACAAAATATGAAGATCCCAAGTGAAATCATGAGAAAATGTTGCTTAAAAAAGCAAAATCTAAGATTTTGTACTAACGAAGGTAGAATGCAGCAACCTGCTCTGATACCATGTTCACATGAAAATCTGAACCCAAAATCCGACGGCATATATGTCCGATTTTCGACATCATGTTGTCGACAATCCGACAAACCTCTATTTTTTAAATGTTGGTTCAACTTCGCCGGATATCCGACATCAAGAATCTCTCGTTGGATATCTAACACAACCATGTCGGATATCCGATTACAATTCTTTCAATATACACGTCGGATATCCAACCACAATTACTTTCTGGGAGGTCGGATATCTGACCACATGGCCGTCGAATATCCGACCTCATGGTCGTCGGATATTTGACCCATATTACTTTATAGATTTTCGGATATCAGACCACATGGACATCGGATATCCGACCCAAATTACTTTCTCGGAGGTCGGATATCCGACCATAGGGCCGTCGGATATCCGACGCAAATACCCACAGACAAAAGACAAAGCCCAATGAAATTTGCCATCAATTGTATGGCAAGGTCGTCGGATTCTTTGGAAGGGTCGTCAGATTTTCGACAACTGTGGGAAATTTAAAAAAAAACTAATTCCAAATAGGAAATGAATAAACAAATAGGTAGAATATATTCTAAATTTTTAAAATAACCAAATGACTATATGAACTTGCAAATTGTTAAAGCATCACAAACCTTGTTCAAGATTCGGCCTGCTGGTGTCATATCAAAAAATGACATGGGGGCATGGAAAATACTATGGATCATGCTTGAAAAAATATTTTGATATGTCAAACGGCCCATTGTTGATACTAGTAATGTTCAAGTCTCAGAACAAGACACATAAGGAGAATCCTATTGAAAATATAACGTACACTAGAATGATGATGCCAATACTAATTATAGGATCTATATCTAGCATTGGAGGACATGCCCATTCCATCCAACAATTGCTTCCAACTTGTAGCACTTGAAAAATTCTGCGATACCAATATAGTTGGAACCAAGCCACCTCCATACGTTGTTGTTAAGTAAGACCAATAGACCTTTTTGTTGAAACTTCTTGTTTCTGTCTCCTCCTCCTCTGTAAGTTGTAATTGTCTAGATTGAATCCCTTTAAGGTTCATGTTGTATTCCATTGCACATTTGTATTCGACTGTTCTGAATATGTAAGGTTTTGAATCTAGAATTTACTTTGTCATAATATTTCTCATCAGAAAGTGCCATGGGATTCCCATGTCTTATCTAAAGGAGCCCGTTGGTTGATAAATTATTGGCTATCGGGATAGTATCCAAAGCATGATGGTGTGCATTGAACAAGGTTTCAAAACTCGTATCTACTCGTAAAATCTGCTCATACATTCCAGCTTGTGTAATCCTTCCATTTTGTATGACCCATCAAATAAATATTTATAAATTTCAACTTATTTTCCATCATATTTTGCACCATTTGGAAATGGAATAAGAAGAGACACATGATGCAGAGATTCTATTATATAGAGAGTGTATGACAACTACATAATGGAAATTAGACACAGTAAAAATGACTGCAGATTGTATAGTATCATGTATAAGAGTACTTGTTAATAAATTCAAAATGTTAGAGGATAAATGTTTCAAGATTTACTCAAAAGTATGAGATATTTTGAGGGGAAAAAATCGACTTGGTGGGTGACAAATATTAAGGTTTTGTCACTCAAAACTCATGTAAGGAATTCCTTTTATTGTCCTCAGGTTAAACATCCTTTTCATCTAACATTGACAGTTCCCCATAATAAAAAATCTCAACAATTCGTAAGCACTCACCCATAAGGGTCTATGTGAAGGTTATGGACCCATGGCATGGAGGAATCCTGAGGTAGGTTAGCCAGGATTCTCGGGTTCTATGGTTTCATTCTAGGTTCAAGTCAACCTTCATTAGCATTAATTGTGGCTAGAATCAAGGGGTTAAGTTGACTTGTTTCTTTAATATTTTGTGCCATAATAACTTGATCCAAAAGTAATACTAGTATAAAAGAGGGCCAACAATCTAGCTCTACACTATGATTTGCTTTCCATTTCCACTCTAGAGGAGCAATCTAGAATAAACACCCTTTGCAAATCACTGCCAACACAGAGGGCCAGTCCTAACATGCATAGTCAAGTTTGCAGTAACACACTAAGTAACTTTGGGCCTTTTTCACATCTTCAAGAAAGGATTGCATCAACCTTGAACATAAATGTCCTTGCAAGAGCCAAACGGATTTGCTAGTATGTTTCTCTGATCTACTATCTTCACTTCTATCATATGGGAAATTCATAGCTATATCAAGTTAGAAATCATTTAAAACAACATATTTGGGAACACATGCGTTAGGTTTAAAAAATATTAAATTACATACGAAATTACAATGAAAAGAAAAAAGTATGATGCACGGTAATCCATATTAAAAGTTCACTGACCTGGAAATTAACACCACAGACAGGCCTAAGTTTTGATGCAAATACAATGATCTCCTTTCCATACTTGACAACAAACATACTTTGAATTACTTGTAATTCTAGGAAGTCAAAAACACCTTGGAGCAACAAAAGATAAACTAGCAGTAGCCTCCCACAAATCCAGGGGGCATTCTCTGCAGACATAGAGAAGTATTGATAAAATAAGCCTATTTAGAACTACACAAGTGAAATAAAGCTAAAGCAATATAAAACTTTATACAATAATGTCAAAGCTAGAAAAATAATTAAAGATAATATATCCAATCCTCAATTATGTGGAAGTTATAAAAAACAAAAATCAATCAATATCCATGTAGTGTGGAAAAAGGCATTGTTTTTCAATTTAATTGGAGGGGTAAGTCATTTTCAATTTTAGAAAAAATTGACGTTTAATATGCACATGTATATGTATATAGCTTCCCATTGATGGTTAGTTTTGTTTTGATGCATGATTGTGCCACCTTTTGTTGTGCGTCTTTTAGTTTATTTGTTCTTTCTTGATATTGCATATGCCTGAAGCACTCCACCAGTGATTTATTGATAATTAGAGCATCAGAGTGGGGAAATATTCCTTGGTTGACTTTTCAAAGTTTTGGCAATGGTGTGATCAGTAAAATCCTATATTGGGATGAGTCCACTACTCCACATTTACAAAAACTGGTTGAGATATTTGGATTTGGGCAAGACATTCTAACACTTAATCACCTCCTAGTTTATAATAATACAATTTTAGGGGAATCTATGTATGATCAAAGGTGAGAAATAGGGCCATTACATCATCACGAAAAATAAATGCAATAAAATGGTGTCTCCCAAGATTATAGAGGGGGGGAATGTATCTATTATTTTTTCCTTTTTCTGTTTTTTAGCTCATTGTGCAAAAATAGAGAATAAATAGGGGATTGAAAAAGAGGGTAAATTTTGAACAATTTTGAAGCTTTAAGGGTAACATGAAAAGTATTGTGGGAAGCCAACGGAAGAATGTGGAAACCCTGCAACAACTAGGGATTTTCTCCAAAAGAGTAAAATATGTGTTATGGATGCAATTGATTGACAAACAACCATGGATGATTTATTTAAGGAACACACTGTTGAAGCTAATATAAGAGCCAATGGAAAAGGCTTGTGGTATACATAGCTAGAATCCATATTTTAAATGACTTCTACAACAAATCTAAGCAATCTTTTTAGGCATGGCCCTGGGTCAGTTTTAATCTTGTTTACGGTATCTTCCTTGTAACCTAGATTTTTCCATTACAGAGACATTTGTACTAGACAAATCTAGCCACTGAAATCTATAGGAAATAAGATTTAAAAATATACCAAACTCGTATTGTGATGCGCTTGAACTCAAAAAATGAATATGAGGATGAAGGAACTTGTTCCAAACATATCTATGTGCAATCCTATGGAGTTCTAGTACCATATGAAGCTTCCTACTAACTTTGGGACAGTTAATGCCATCATCGATCTGATATGCCTTATCCTGCTTAGTAGATTGTTTTATGATGTGTTTCCATCCACGAAAATATGAATTGTTTAAGCATAAAAAAATAGTAGTATACAAGGGTATGTACATCTATGGAATTTTTAACCTAGGGAATGCCTTATAAAACCTTTGAATCGACAGAATACATCTATTATTCCTTGAAGATTAATATTTAAGCATGAGAAACAACCATTCATGGGTAAAAATCTAGTGTTTAGCGATGCACCTTATTCTGAAAGATTAGATAAGGATATCTGTAACATGTGGTCAACAATAGGCATGGAAAAATCTAAAAAATAGGGCAATATCAGGTATTCTCATCCATGAAATCCTAAAGGTGATTAGTTGTCCAATTTCTTATTTTAAAGAAACTCATTGCGATTATTATTTGATATGGAAAGTTTGATGTACATAATGTTTTTTGTCAACTATTGTACTATAGATCATTAATTGGAGGACGCGCTTGAAATTCTCTGAAGAACCTCAGATATTCGGTGAAGCAAAAGATTTGATTTCTTGATTGCTATGTGATGTAGACCAAAGGTTGGGTTCAATAGGAGTGGATGAGATAAAGGTAACATGTGGCTTGAAACATATAGTTATGCATATGGTCTATGGGCTTGTTTACCTTGTTTGAATTTCTTAAGATATTTGTGCACAGAATAATAGTAATGAACTTAATGGTAACCATGATTCAAGTGAAAGAGATCATGTTGGATTGAAGATTAGACACTTTGGTTCAAAGCAAATCAAAGTCAACACATAATCATTTATCACTAAGCTAGGAAAAGTGTTGTTTTCTTTTACTACATAAGAGTACCGTCTTGACCTATACCTACATAAGACAATACAAAGACAGATAGACAACAAGGAAAACACTCCATATGGATTCTTAGGATAGATACATTTTGATGAGACAAAGTCCTAGATCCTAGTGGGATCAGCCTAGACTCTAAATATATATCATATTTATATTTTGTCCTTGTTTATTTAATATTTGTATTTGAAATACCTCATTGTAAATATTGTGTAAATGACATGGTAAAAAAGGATTACTCACCTAAGTTTATATTTTGTATTTATATATCTAGAAGACTGTGTCAAATATTATCACTCTCCATCGGTACCCTCGAGTAACATCAAAATATGCCTTATGCTTAGGAAATAAGCTCAATATGAAATATGGCCCAAATTCAATGATCAGGTGCCCATAACTAAATTTTAGGTTGATCCTTTTATTTGTTTACATATCAAACATCCCCATGAAAGCTTACATACATATGTTTCAAGTTTTATCCTGTAGATCAGATTCATGAATCTGGAACACACCCATGATGGGAAGCAAACATACAAATATTATGTTTTCAAACATGAACACATAAATATGTCCATCCCATCACACTGCAACCTTTAACCAGATGCTTAGAATGTCATGAAACCAAAAGAAATATACAATCTTGAAGACCTCAGTGAACGACATGCAAATAAAGGTGGTAGCACTCCCATTAGTTGCAATCAAGGAATTAATTATTTTATGTGTAGTTGGTCATGTAATGATCTCCTCAAGGCTATAAAAACCCTCCATCATGGAATCCTACCATTCCTACTTGACTAGATCTGGAAGTAGCTCGTGAAGGCCACCTTCTCCCACTCCTCTTGCCAAAAATTGACCAAATCGATGGCTATTGTCTATGATGGTGAATTGATAACAATAAAATAGAATATAACTCAAGACGTCACAAGATATAATTCAAAATTCCTTCACAATTCCTTCATTGAAAACTCATTTGTCTCGAATGAGAAATACCAACAATCCTTACAAAATCTAAAAGACATACTTATTTCTCCACGCACACTGATTTTTCCCAAGCCCGATTGCTCATTTCTACTATATAGATATATACTTTTTACCATGTTATATTTGTGATATTTCTATAGAAGGATGATGACCAAAGAGAACAAATTATCTATTACATTAGCCGCTTGCTAGCTAATTACAAAATGCATCATACTTTGGGAAAAAAGCTCTACCCCATTGTAATATTTATAACTGAATGCCTATGAAATTAATGATATGTTAGCGAAAAATACATATGTTATCTGTCATTTTGATCCTTTGTGTTATCTTATTTCTAATCTCACTTTGTCTAGCCATGCTACTAAATAGGTCTTGTAGCTCCAAGAATTTGATTTCTATTTTATATAACAAAAGGCTATCAAAGGGAAAGTCATTACTGATTAAATTGTTAATGCGCTAACCAGAATCTTAAGATATTTATCCTAATGTGAATCTGGAGCTTAAGTGCTAATGGTGTTCATCAAAATACTCTGAGGCTAAAATCATTTTGTCTTGGATTAGTATATGTGGAAAATGAATTTCGATTCAGCTAGGAATTGGATATTATATGTTTGATGAACATTTTAATTTAATAATGTAAATTCAAATAATATTCAAGTAAAATAATGGGTAATAAGAGTTGACCTGAGGAAACATGGAGAACACCAAAACAAAGTATATAATACCACCAATCACATCAAAACTCCAATTTTTCTTCTGAAATTTCAAAATGTTTCCCAAGGCTATCTGTAGCAAGTTCCAAGGGATGAGTGAAATAGCCATAGTAAAATTTCAACACTACAATTATACACCAGAAGAAATAACTATGAGAAATGAATAATTCCTTACCTTGGTAGAGGATTGGAAAGTAGGATAAGATGCTTTAGTTTCATAACAAGCCCCAAGAAATTGTCAAAATTTAGAAAACACACGAGTGGGTTGTAGAAAGAAACCACTATAGCCATTCTTTGAACTCCTCTTTGTTTCGAGAATAATTTAATATTCTCTACT
This sequence comes from Larix kaempferi, assembly GCA_027924585.1. NCBI lineage: Eukaryota > Viridiplantae > Streptophyta > Pinopsida > Pinales > Pinaceae > Larix > Larix kaempferi. The sequence continues at coordinate 4,504,655 of BSBM01000751.1, read as the reverse complement.
GAATGGGGCCAACCACGTGAAGGTGGAAGCTCTTATGGCCCCTCCCCCCCCCCTCACATCACTCTCAATTCCCCATACCCAATGCATGTACTTGAAAAATAAATTATGTGCAAACATGCAGATTTCATCATAAAGAAACATTTACCATTCATTCAATAAAAGCTAATATTCATTAAACCATTCATTCATTCAGTAGGAAAAAAATTATGCATGACATTATATTATCAAAAATAATTACACAGTATTTCTTAAGTCAGTTCTTTCTATTTTTTTCTCTTTACAAAATCAACAAGAAACTCATCTTCTGGAACTTGTTATTCAGTTCTTGGTGCTTCATTAACTTGTCGTGATGTCTGCCTAGTAGAGTACTTGCGACATGGATTTTGCGGCAAGGGGTTCGGATTTGCTGCAATAATGTGAAAATGTTACATTGATATATTCTGGTATTATAATGACAAGTATTTGATTTAAAAAAAACATTACAAAGGTGGTTTTTACCTTTTGTGGCCACATCATGTACTTCATATTCCTGTCTAGGCTCAACCTGTACAGTGTGACCCTCTAGTACATGCTCTGCAGTTGAAACATGGAAAAGTACAATTAATATTCACCATCTGCAATGCAATATTTAAAATTGTAGCATATGAATAAATTCATTACCAGGATTCGAAGCATGATCTTTGATTGGTTGTTGTCCATCCTCGACATTAAGTGGATTATTGCTTTCCTGCTCGAAACAGAGTCAATATTTTATGGAAATTATTTATAACGAATAGATTTCACAAGTAATAAAGCTTCATTAAACTATATAGATTTTATATACATGTGCGCGAGATGGATCACCAGAAGACTGTGTTTTCCCAAACAAGCTTTTTAGGCGTTCAACAACAGCTTCAAATCCGCACTAGAAGCCAAGCTTCAAGTCTTCCTCAGTGGGCACTTCCTTGAATCGGTTAGCCTGCATATTTGCATAACGTCACGAATTTACCTTTTGCGGTGCAATAAAACAAAAATAATTTTTAATTTATTATTTGGATGCATTATTGGTTTTTCGATACTTACAATTCGTGCCACCAAATTTGAATAACCACCAGGCCCAAGCTTGTGCTGACCAATTTTTTCTTGTCTTGATTTTGTGGCCTTTGATGTGTTTGACAGCCTATGAAAGTGTTGAAATACGTTATATGTTCCAAATTTGATATAAAAATTAATAGTAACAAGGTTTAGAATTACATTGTGGAAAGTATTGCATACCTCCCTGTGCCTGGTGGTAGCTTTCCTTCTTTTATCAGAGCCCTCTCCTTTCCATCTTCCACTAGGGATTTCCACTCTCTTGTTGGAATCATCAGAGGGCGCTCATTCCTAGGGTTACTTTCTAGATGAATCCTATATTGGTCCCGAAAAATCATCATATGTTGTCCAACCTTCTTTAGGACCGCAGCTTGATTAAAGATCTCGTTGCCGAACAAGCCAACCAACCGATTAGTGAGCTCATCTTTTAAATTTTTAATTTTTTTATCCCACCTTGTGCGGATGGTGGGCCCAAATATCTCCAAGGACAAATCATTTAGATGTTATAAAAACCATCATTTCCTGCAAAACGATCATGCCATCATTAGTTGAAAAACAATGTTTTATCGGTATATTACAATCAAATTATAAACACTAACTTGAACAATGTATAATTAACTAGGATCTTATCTATCTTTATTGGAACGAGCTCTTCATCCACCAAAAATGTTGTATGTAGTGTACCCATTCTAGTGACACGGGAAGATCTAGGAAACACTGCTTCAGCAATATCAATCCTAGCAGGCTCTACATCGACCCCTTCTTCTTCACAATCTGGTGTGCGTTGGTCATTAGCGGGTGCATTCAACTGGCCTCCGGGGTGTCGTGAAACATGTTGTTGACTGTTCAGTCGACAACAATGGCACATGAGATGTACATGGAGTCATTTTCTCATGTGACGAATCTCCACGAGCATCGCTAAGGCCAACACCGCCTTGACCACTAGTGTGTGGTCGCAAAAAATCCTATAAATACAAACCATATTTTATAAGTTCACCATCATATACAAGGAAAAATTATAAAATACTAAATGAATTTATATTATGATTCAAGATTCCACAACTTACTTTCAAGGCCTGAGATATCTATACCAAAAGATCAACCATGGCTCTAATCTCATCTGTTTGTGGATGAATGAATAATAGACAAAGGATATCCTCATTAAATTTTTTCAAGGTCTTCTCTATCATCTTAATCGGGTCTAGAGAAGAAGTAATGTCAGCATCGTGCATCAAATCATCCACATCAAAATCTATTGATTGCTCCAACGCTGGATCATACATTGAATCAGTGGTCTACAACAAAAATATATAAAACATTACTGACGTGAAAGAAATAGAATGATGAAAAAAGTATATTAACAAAACATATATATCATGATAGATTCCCGAGATTACAATTAGGTTTACCTGATGCCTCAATGCTGGTGTCGTCTGATCCACAGTTGGGAACTTGCCCCGATCATCCCCCTGCCAAAAATAAGTAGAAAACATTATCATAATGAAACCAATATACACACGAAAACAAAATTATGCTCCATATTATATTTGTACAATTCCAATGACTTATAACTGCTTCCTCGAGGATCGTCTACTCATCAGATCAATGGTTATAGGGGACCTTCCCCAATCTACTAATAGGGAGGTGCCCCGATCAGAACCCTACATCAAAAACATAGAAAAAATCATCTAAAAGAAACCAAAATACTCATGGAAAACCCTTAATAAGAAAACATATTGATGTATTTAAATTGTACAATTACAATCAGGTATACCCGTTGCCCCGAGGTTGTTGTCGTCTGATCAACATCGAGGTGGTTTCCTCGATCAACACTCTGCAACAAATATATAGATAACATTATCTAAATGAATCGAATATACTCATGAAAAAACACAACAAAAAAAACTTTTTGTTCATATTAAATTTGTACAATTGCATCCATGTATACTTGCTGCCTCGAGGCAGGTACGGTATCATCTATTGCTAGGGGGGTGCCCCTTACAACACCCTACCTCAAAAACATAGAAAAAATGATCTAAACGAAACCAAAATACTCACGGAAACAACATAATAAGAAAACATTTTGACATATTTAAATTGTACAATTACAATCCAGTATACATGTTGCCTCGAGGCTGTTGTCGTCTGATCAACAGCCGGGTGGTTTCCCCGATCAACACTCTGCAAAAAATATACAAATAACATTATATAAACCAAATGAATATACTCATGAATATACACAACAAAAAAACTCTTTTTTCATATTATATTTGTACTATTACAAAGTTGTTTACATGTTGCCTCGAGGAAGTTGTACTCCTCTGACCAGCTGCTGGGGAGATGCCCTAATCACTACCCTACAAAGTAAATATAGAAAATTTAAACGAAATTATAACAATAGACTAACGAAAAATACTTAAGATGTTAAATACATTAATAAAAGGTTGGGTAAATTGTTAGATATACCACTCCCATAGTAATCGTGTTTGTATCTACTCGATTCAAATTGTAATTAATAAGCAACTCTTCTCCTGCATCTATTGATTTAATGGCGCATACAAAAACACAGTTTCCTTCATGCCCCTCGAATATGCAGTTGGGTTGCTTAATTGTAGACCTTGGTTGTGTACTGTTTATAAACTCCGCAATATTCCCTGTAGCTTTTGGCCTTCCGTTAATGTACAACGTTGCTCCTTTATTTTGATCTTTGTCTTTTAGCTGTAAATAATTTCCTGACAATCCAGGTCTGTGCATACTTCATGTATATTGGACCAGGTGCATCCAATATTTGTAGTTGTAATAGGGTCCAACATACTCCATCAATTCTGTACATCTGTCGTAACCAACTTTTATGCCATCCATGTAAAACAACCCCAAACCATGTAATGACAATGGTGCAATTCGATATATCCTCTCGTTCACACAAAAATATGTGTTTAGTTGAGGAAGATCCTTGGGTACCCATTGTTTCACTATATGTTTGTACCTCAAGGGCACCTCGATGTCGCCTATTGTCTCATCATCATAAGAACATGACCCCCCTTCAGCGAGAAAAAAACCCATGCGTTTTTTGAATTTTCTTCTGATCTTTTGACATCTAGTTGATTAAACTCTTGTAGACCTACTCGATGTCTCACTTTCTTCTAGTCTTCCTAAACTCCCCTCACTCAAGGAAGACATATCTGACAAATACTTGTTTGGTTCTACCTGCACCATGGGAAGCAAGTTTCTCCAATAAACAAAGCACTTTAATCACTTAGGCACATTGACATACTCTTATAATAAAAGCATTATCACTACTATAGACGATGAGATTGTACATAATTCAACAATGCAAGGCATTGTTTATAAATGTGATTTATAGGGTTGTAATAAACTAGGTTTAAATAGTTGATGAAACCTCACATACATGAAACTCATCTTTATGTCCCATATATTGAGTAAAAGATAGTGTTCGATAAGATTGTTTCCATTCATCTTTTAAGACCAATACTTCATTAGAATGTTCAAATAGGACCTTGTTGGGTATGCATAATTCATATTAGAAAAATACAAGGCATTAAGGCATACATTTTCCATTGACGATGAGGTCTATAAAACACTAATTTGAACCCATAATGTACTCTCTTTTGAACACAAAACATCATCGCAATTCCATGAGAAAATGGCTAACAATCCCCTGCCCAATCCTGTTAACAATCAAATTAACACCCCTAGTCATGTGACAAAAGAATCACATTTTTACTATGCGCTCGCAACATGAAGACATAACACAAGTACATTTAGAGACAAATCCTCTCTGATCTAATCACTTCTCCCATAAATGGAAGGATTAGGTGAAGAAAGTAAGAACCTAAAGAGATCAAGTTCAATGATTGAACTGCTCACAAAAGGTCCAAAACTAAGCTTCACCAATCAAAAAGTGAAGAGAAATGCATTAAAGTGCATTAATTGTGCTTAAAGTATGCTAAGTTGTGCAAAAAAGCTTAAAAATTATGGAAAAGTGGGTTTTTGAGTGAAAATTATCTAAAATAATGGAAAGGAGCAAACCCACATTAAGAAGAAAAGCTTGAAGGCCCATTTTCCAATGCTATATAAGAAAGGAATTTGGGGCATTGTAAGGTACAAAAAGGAAGAGCAAAGGCATGCTGGAAAGATTCTAAAGGAGGAGGAAAAGCTCAATTTCTTCAAAAGAAAGGGTGGAGAAAGGAAATCTCATGGCAATGGAGGAGGGATTCACACCAAGATCCATGGTAAGGATGTACCTCTTCATTGTTTTGATATGAAATATTCAAGTTTGTTCCATTTGAATGTTTGAATGTTGCTTATCTTGTATGATTTAAATTTTCAAATGGATTTAGATCTTAGCTTTTCTTATCATGTTTGATAAATGAATGTAGATCTTATTGATAACTTGTGATAATCATTTTAATTTGCTGACATAGAGGCTCACCACTTAATCTTAGTAAACTATATAAAATAGAGTAGACACATCCCTACACTATTTGTTATTATCAGAATGGTGACCATACTGCTTGTTGAACTTTCTTGATTGTAAGTAGTTCTTCATTATTTTTGGTGTTCATCCTTCAGATCTACTCCTTTGTGCTTTAAAGATCCCTGCAAGACCCTAAGATCCAGCTTAAGAAGCTTAAGACCGGCCTAACTACACCTCTAATTCATCAAACCACCTCAAATTGCATTCAAATATGAGTTTCTTGAATTTTGAACTGGTTGCACTGTCTCTCATAGCAACTATGTGTGTTTTCACTTGTGAATGCATTGTTAGTAGCTCTTAAGGATCTGCGTGAATCATTGAAATATCTCAGTGTTAACCTCAGTGTGTCAAAGCTCTTCAAGCTCTGCGTGTTAAAGCTCTTCAAACTCTCTGCGTGTTCATTAAACTCTGCCACAATTTGAAAGTACCTTCTGATAATGCAAAATAGAGAAAAAAATATGACATAAATAATAGTTGAATCAAACTCTCTACGTGTTCATTAAACTCTGCCATGATATGTTGCACATCCATTTTGCACATCACAGTGTATGAGACCGATTTACGCAAGAATTTGATTGAATCGTGATCTTAGCAAGTGAATCGCAGCGCTGTCTCTCATGCGAAGAATTTGATTGATGCGTGATCTTAGCAAGTGTTTGTTAGAAATTAGGGGTTAGCTTAACATAATTACACTCCGAGTAATTCCCTGCAATCGTAAACCTCGTCCTGATTCTCTGCAATCTCAAAACTTCGCGATATTCAAACTCAACGTGTTTATTCACTTGTGAATGCATTGGACAAGGACCTGATCGGTAGACATCTGCGTGTTTATTCATTTGATTTTTTCGGTTTGTAGATGTCCATTACCGAGTTTCTATTCAGATGCCCCCAAAATCCATGACGCCAGGAAAAGTCTTTGGCTGCAAAAATTGATTGAATGGCATGCTGATCCATGAATAGATACACGTTGATCTCCGTGTTTATCTCAACGATAAAAATCAGAATTAACCTTAAACTCTGTATGATTCTCTGCAATTTTAATGCCTGCATGCTTCATATCTACTCCTTCAGTTCTAATTTAACTTAGAGTTTGATCCACAGTCACCAGGGGTTTCATTAAATGTTGGTTTATTTTCTGCATAAAATGTTGTTGATAGACAGAATGTCCAATTCGTTGAATGATGGTTTAAGTCTGCATAAAACGCTGCATACAATGCCAAAAACGTGTTACGTGTTAAAGGATAAGATCAACTAGAGTATTAAAGTGGAATATAATGCTGACATGAACTAGCCTTGATTTTTGCATTTGAAACTTGCTTAAAAATTCTTTTTCTTCTTAATATCAGTTTTTGATTCTTTTTGAAAAGTTTGGAATAGTTTTGCATGGTTGGAGCTAAAATATTTTCCATTGGATTAAAAAGAATTGAAAAGTTTGGAATAGTTTTTGGAGCTAAAATATTTTCCATTGGATTAAAAAGAGTTGAAAAGTTTGGAATAGTTTTGGATGGTTGGAGTTAAAATCTTTTCCATTGGATTAAAAAGAATTGTTCAAAAACATCCCAAGAGCCTTTAAAAGTGCTATAAGTTGTTATCTTTTTTCGTGTGTAAAATATCAAACCAAATACCAACCATAAACATTAAACCACATATCAATCAAACATTTGAAGGAACCATTCACACATTTTGCATTGAAGAACATACTTTGAACATCATATGTTGTGATAATTTGAGAGTATTTTCTTTCCAAAAAACAGAAATAAAATTTAATTAGTTACATTTTGTTTTGGAGTTAGAATATTTTCATGATTTTCATGATTTTCATGCACAATTAGAGAGAGTTGCACCTTTAGAGTTCTGTTTTCTTGAGATATATTGTGTATGAGGCACCATATCCTCTTCGCTCGCACCTTATGGTGATCTTGTGAATGAGAAAGTGTATCTCACTTGTAATAGTTTAGGAGTTATTTTTTTCAAAGAATCTTATATCGAGCCATTGTATCCTCTTCACTCGCACCTTATGGTGATCTTGTGAATGAGAAAGTGGAACTCACTTGTAATAGACTAGATTTCAATTTTGGCATACAGTTTTTCGAGCCACCATATCCTCTTCACTTAGGCCTTATGGCGATCTTGTGAATGAGAAAGTGGATCTCACTTGTAACAGTTTAGAATTTAATTCATAAATATTTCCAAAGGGCTCTGCATATCCTCTTCACTTGGGCCTTCGTGTGATCTTGTGAATGAGGAATAGAGATCCCCCGTGTAATAGAATTAGATTCATGTTCACTTGAGATATCTGTTTGGGTTACATTGGTCATTAACATAAATTATTATCCATATTTCAAAAGAACTGTGTATGAACATACGAAATCTACCAGAAACTTTGCATGTATGAAAGAAACTCATGAACCTCTAACTCTTCCTTAATTTAGAATATTAATCGAATTGAAAGGTAGAGTAGTGAGCATTTTGCATTGTTTGGTTCATTTTCCTGTTTTCGAGTCAAAACACCACCAGTTTCACTTCCACTCCTGAAACTAAGCACACTACCATTAAAAATTGGTGCTTAATCTAAAATTGACAAAATTTTGATTTTCATATCACCAACAAGTTTATGTTAGTGCCTTGGATTAGGTTTGGAGAGTTAACACTCATGGGCTGCAAAACTTTGAAACTAGCATTGATCAAAGAGAGTAAATCCATTCGTAGCAAAAACCGCTTGTCGGGAAAGCGCTTCTGAAACATGTGTCAAGCATGAGGTCAATCTGGATAAGTAAAGGGTGGTTCCCCCCTTTTTCTTATTTAGTGGGACATGAGCTTATCGAGGGGATTCTATGTTCAGTGACAAGTCCTCGGGGTGACATCACTGTTTCCGAGAGTTCCTGGTTATGAGAGTTGTCCTCTACTTACAACTGTTCCGCCCAACCGTCGATTGTGAAGTGGTAACTTTAGTGGTTATTCCTAGGATATCACATAGGCTATTGTGAGTGGGAAACACTTGCAATACCTAAGACAGACTTTGGAACTTTTACTCCTTGGGAGGGTGATTGGCCAGGAACCAACGCTTGCAACCCTGACAATTAAAGTTTATTGTAACTGTTTCTCATACCTTCGTTGCTAGCAATTGTTTGAGGCTTGAGATCCCTTAGCAACTACTAGTTTCAGAAGGCCCTACAATCCATCTTTTCATTGAGCTTTGGTTCTTTGGAAGAGTAAGTTTGCTTTCTTGAAATCTCTAGGAATTTTTTACTGTGTTGACACTTTTTATTTTGTTAAGTCTAGAAAGCCATAGGATTGTTTGATTCTATTTTTTCAAAAATATTTTTAAACACATCCTTTTATCAATATTCTGCAAAGTGGCTACTCTCCCGAATCGCCAGTCATGGTGGCATAGAGGTGAGTCACCAGAAATTAAAGGCCCTACTACATTGCGGAGATGAATACCAAATACAAAATATATTGAATTTGAAATTGAAACACTTCTAACTTCAATTAACAACAATAGAGCAGAAACACATCAAACAAATATTGCAACATCACCTACCCAGGAAAACACAGAAATTGTTGATCCTCTTGCTCCATTTGAAATTGAAACATTAGAAGACAACACTGCAACTCATGTAAATCCACGTTTGACAAATATTTCAGACCCAGTGGTACTTCACGTCAGTGAACCATTGCACACCATCAATTCTACTTTTGAATATTTGGCATGCATGAAAAATTCAACACCTAACCCCATGGCTTCATTTGGAGCACAAGGGACCACATCAACACTTAACCCCATGGCTTCATCGGGAGCACAAGGCACCACGTCAGAACCACCTCAAACGAGTGTTGGAGGTAGCAATAATTCCAACATCCCTGTGGCTTCATCAAGAGCACAAGTGACCACATCATCACAACCTTAAACGGTTGTTGGAGGTAGAAATACTTCCAACTTGACCTCTACCACAACCCCAAAAGTTAGTTTACCTGCTACTACCATAATTTCAACTAGCACTCTAGTGCTAATTGGTACAGTTTCGGGTAGCAATTCCGGAAGTACATCCACTTTGCCTGTAGGAATCCCTACTGGAGGGTGTGCCTTACCAAACTTGGGTTTTCCATCTGGTTTGGCTACTTAAGGTCAAAAAAATCAGGGAGTAAACCAAAACCCTATTGGAATACCAAAGAGTCATCCAAGTTCTAACCCTGGGGGGAATCCTTCACTTTGGAACCTCAATATCCCTAGTGGAATTAATGGACCATGGAACAATAATGATAATTGGGGTAATGCTCCACAAGTTAGTGGAAGTGCCTCGGGAAGCCATTATCCCAACTTTCCTAGCATAAATCCTGGGGACAATCCCATACACCCAACAGGTAGCACACCAGGAGGTAACCCGTCCACCAACCCCATTCCACCATGGAGTGGGCAGGTTCCAGGAAGTACCCCATATTCTTTGGCACCACCCCTATAAGGGGGAAATCAACCTTGGAACACATATCCAAACCAAGGAAACAATCAATGGACTGGTCCAATTCCAACTCGTAACTAATCTAATTGGGGCCCACCCCTACAAGGGGGAAATCCACCCATGAATCCCAACCAGCCAGGGAGTGGTAATGTTCCACCAAATAACCAACCTTATTGGAACATACCCCCGCAAGGGGGCAATCCACCCATCAACCCTATCCCATAATGGAGTGGTAATGTTCCACCAAGTAACCAACCTCAATGGAACATACCTCTGCAAGGGGGCAATCCATACATGTATCCTATTCCACAATGGAATGGACAACCTTCAGGAAGTAACCCATCTTTTTGGATGAAATCTCCGCAAGGAGGTAACCCTTCTTGGAATGCTTCTCAAGCCCAAGGAAACAAATAGTGGAGCCATCAAGCTTCACCTGGATATCAAACGTTTGCTCCGGCACCATCCAAGTCACCGTTTCTAGCCACATTGAATCTACCGGATTTATCCCGGCTGACTAATGAAGTTGTTCTACATTTGAATGGGTGGCCAACCATACCAACTGAACTACCCTCAGACATACCCAAGTTTGACGGCAAACCAGGGGAAGACCCATCCAATCATGTTGACATTCCATATGTGGTGTTCATCCAATTCTCTAGTTGATGATAGTGTTAGGTTAAGGTTGTTTTAGAGGACCCTAATAGGAACTGTTGCGAAATGGTACATTGAGTTGCCATGCAATACATTCATAGATTTTTCATCTTTATCTATGGTCTTCTTGACACATTTTCAATTACCTATCTACTATGAGACGAGAACAAAACTTTTAACTTCACTTAGGCAATCCATTGCTACCCACATCTCGGATCACATCCATGAGTGGAGGAGGCGCCGAAGGCTTATACAAGCTGAAATCCTTGACCAATTCTTAGCAGATTGGTTCATAAAATCCGTATTTCCTACTCTATCCAAAGATGTAGCCATGTCAGGAGCCATGACTGAAGAACAAATCATTCATAGTGCTCACCAAATGGATTTGGTATATTCCCAATCAGGCACACTTTATGACTTAATACCTCATGCTGTAAGACCTGCGTCTGATCCAGCTAGGCCACCAGAAGGAGCTCATAATGATGGTGTGATTGGATCCGTTAACCAACTTGAACAGATTACCTAACAATTGGGACAAATGTTAGTTCAAAATCCGCAACCCACAACTGGCCAGGCAACTCAACAATCTGCAGCTCCTACCCAAACTTCTGAAGTACTTACAGTTCAAACTGCGGACCCAAAAGGAAGAAAGAAGAAATAGAAGAAGAAACCCAATGCTAACCCTAGGACAGGAGATGCACCTAAGGTGAATAATCCTACAGGAGGAAATCATGAAAACCGGAAGAAGAAGTACCCTTGCAAAAATTGCCAAGGGGACCATCCTACTCATCTTTGTCCTCATATGGATGACATTCATCGCATGTTGGCACAACGAGGAGGGAAACAACCACTTGCTGTCCTAAATCAGCCTTTCCCCCCAGAAACAATAGATGGTTGTTGCGGCGCCAATACCTCCACCAGGAGGAAACCAACCAAACCCCCCACAAGGGGGAAATCCAACCAATGCTAATAACTTCACGATTGGTGAACACGAAATAAACATCCAAACAAGGACTCATTCTTATGACATACCTTCAAAATATGCTGAAACATTCGGATCTCAACCTAGTGGCTCTCTCACCATCAAGAAACCAACCATAGACGTAGTACCTCAACCTCCAAAAGGGGTCTTCCATAAAACAACACACAACCCCAATGCGCAAGCTGCTCAAAACTACAATGTGGTTGAAGATTTAGCTCAAGCTCCTTGTGCAATGTCTGCCTTGGAAGTGTTGCAAAGTTGTCCTGCTCAATGAAAGGCACTATTGTCTTCCATCGGTTCTATTGATCCATCGGACACTAATTTGATCACATTTGACTTAGAATAGTCCACATGTAGGCTTCCGTCACAAATTACATTCCAAATTAAAGTAACTTCACATGGTAAGATAATTTTTCGAACCATTGTGGATGAAGGAGCCTCCACTTGTGTCATGTCACTAGCTTGTTGGAAAGCTTTGGGATCACCCACCCTAGTACCATCCCACACAATTCTCAAAGCATTTGATGGTCATCCGTTCCCACCTCATGGACTTATCATGGCTTGCCTAGTTGAACTAGGGGGACAAACAGTTCAAGTAGATGTTGAGGTAGTGGATGCACCCATAGAATACAATTTTCTATTGGGACACAGTTGGATACATAAGATGATGGCTGTAGTATCTTCTGTATTCCGAGTCACCAGTTCCCCCACCAAGGGAATATTGTCACAATCGATCAACTAGATTACTGCACACCTAAAACTGGTCTCCACTCGAATGTACCTTTTGTAGGGGATGCAATGACGGTGATTCAGAATGTTGGGGTAGGAATGTTTAAAGACTCATCCCTTATGGGAACTTTCGCAATTCAACCACCAATATTGACCCCTAACACTACCCCGATTTTCACCATTGCATCGGAAGTGTACTTTCCATTAAGATTTTTTTCTAACTCCACATCGGAGGTTGGTTCTACCTCATCGGTTGGAAACTCCAAAGAAAACATCTTAGATGAAAAGAATGATGGAAATACACATACTTCTGCACAACATGATGAAACAGAGAGTAGTGTTCCCTTTTCTGCCATAGATCTCGCTTATCAAGATAGTCAAATGGCTTCAGTAGAACCAGATCAAAATCCTCCCAAGATGGGGGAATATGATCCCTATACTTCACCTATTTGGGCCTTGAACTCTCATAGTACCCATGATCTCCTGGATCAGAATTTCTCTTCGGATGAAGCCATTTTAGAGGTCATGAACATCTCAGAATGACCCTGGGAGGATATGCACCTCAAATCCTCATTTCTTCCTAAGATCGATTCATTAGAAGTCAAACCTGAAAATTTTTACTTCGATGATGACATCAGCAAGTACCAATGCCCTGTCCAAACACACAATGTGAGTTCGGAAGGAAATTTGGCGAACATTTCGAAAACCATCCAAATTGATATATCTATCAAACTTGGCATCGTTGAGAACATAAACATAGGTGCGGATTGTTCTCCTAAAGAAATAACACTTTACACTGCTTTATTTAAAAAAATTTGTGATGTATTTGCATGGTCTTATGAAGAAATGCCAAGCATCGATCCCAGTATCATAGAACATGAGATCAAAACCTATCCCAATGTTAAACCTGTACGGAAAAAACTACATCCAGTGAACCCTAAGAAATCAGCTGCCATTAAAGCAGAAGTCAAAAAGCTTTTAAAAGCTGGATTCATCTATCCTGTTCCTTTGACTGATTGGGTATCCAATCTTGTCCCATTAACAAAAAACAAGGAACTATCTGGGTTTGTACTGATTTTAGAGATCTAAACTTAGCTTGTCCCAAGGATAACTATCCCACACCTTTAATTGATCAAATCATCGATGAATGTGTCAGGAATGAAATCTTTTCGTTTATGGACGGATTCTTTGGTTACAACCAAATCCAGATAAAAAAGGAAGACCAATATAAAACAACTTTTATATGCCCGTGGGGGACTTTTGCATATTGGAAAATGCCATTCGGCCTTAAAAACGTCAGGGCTACTTTTCAAAGAGCCATGTCATATGCATTCACGACATTAAGAAAATCATTGAGGTTTATCTTGATGATTTGACAGCCAAATCTAAGAAGAGAGCTGAACATAGTGCCCATTTACAAGCCATCTTCGAGCGATGCCGCAAATACAACATTAGGTTAAATCCACATAAATGCATGTTTTGTGTGGACTCTGGGAGGTTACTTGGGTTCATAGTGTCCCAAAAGGGGATCATGGTCGATCCCATCAAGGTTGAGGCAATACTTCAGTTGCCTTCCCAGAGAATAATCACTCAACTTCAAAGCCTTAAAGGGAAAGCTAACTACTGGAGGAGATTTGTCAAGAATTTTGCTGAAAAAGCTAAAGGTTTCATGCGTCTCTTAAAACAAGATGCAATATTCATATGGGATGGCCAAGCTCAACATTCATTTGATGAAATCAAAAAAGATTTTGTCTCTGCCCCGGTGCTTAGTACACCGAACTATAATAAAGACTTTCTATTATATTTGGTAGCATCTCCTTCCACCATTGGAATGGTCTTAGCACAAGAGGATGAATCATCTCAAGAACATGTTATTTACTATCTTAGTAAGGGCCTTGCAGGTCCTGAATTGAGATATTCCCAGGTCGAGAAGTTGGCCTTGGCAGCAGTCCATGTTGTTCAACGACTTGGACATTACATACTTCCAAGGAAAACAACCATAGTGGCTGAAATGAACCCCATGAGACACATTTTGTCCCACCATATCATTGGTGGCAAATACTCGAAATGGATAGTAATTTTGCAAGAATTTGACCTCGAATTCAAAAATGCTAAAGCCAAGAAATTGTTGGCATGTGCTGAGTTAATGTCTGAGTTACCCATTGAGAAGGAGGGTACTGTATCTACTGAATCTTGGGCAGATGAACATGTATTCCTCATTGCAACTTCTGATCCTTGGTATGGAACATTCATCATATATCTCCAAACCCAAAGGATCAATCCTCAGTTTTCTAGCATTGAACAATCTTGGATTCGACACTGAGCTCGAAGATACCTCATCATCAGGGATACTTTGTACCGTCGAGGAATAGACATGATATTAAGACGTTTAGTACACGAGAAAGTTGAACAAGTGTTGAATGATTGCCATGCTGGGGCATGTGGCGGTCATCTTTCTGGGTAGGAAACTACCCAGAAAATCTTGTGTGAAGGATACTTTTGGCCTACAATTTTCAAATATTGCATGAATGTTGTCAAAAAGTGTCACCCTTGCCAAATGTACACAAGAAAAATGCGCGCACACCCTGCTCCTTTACACCTTGTAGTAACCATGGGTCCATTTTCAAAATGGGCCATTGATTTTATGGCGGTCAACCCACCTTCAGCCGATGACCACCACTACATCATCGTAGCAGTGGACTACTTCACCAAGTGGGCTGAGGCGATGCCTACATTCAATTGCACGGATAAAACTGTAGCATATTTTCTATTCAATCATGTGATAGCAAGGTTTGGTGTACCCAAAGAGATCACTACTGACAATGGAAGTCATTTTAGGAATTCTTGTATGGATGAACTTACAGACTAGTTAGGATTGCAGCAGGAATTTTCCTCGCCATATTACCCTCAAGCTAACGGACAAGTAGAAACCATAAACAAGGTTTTGAAAACTATGTTACAAAGGACGATTAATAAAAACAAGAATAATTGGCACTTGATCCGAACGACCACTAAAACCACAACCGGATTCACTCCCTTCCAACTGGTTTATTGAGAGGAAGTTGTGTTTCTGATTGAATGTGAAATCCCATCATTAAAAATAGTTGTTGAACTCCTACCTAACACTTCTACAGAAGAGGAAAGGCTTCTCCATCTCCATTCTCTTGATGAAACTAGAAGGGAAGCCTCTCTAAATGTAGAAGCACACAAGAAGAGGGTTAAAATGAAATATGACAAGTCTACCCGTCCCCGAGTCTTTTCTGAAGGCGATCTGGTTTTAGTTTATGACCAAAACCAAGATAAAATAGGAGAAGGGAAATTTGTAGCTAAATGGTTTGGCCCACTTGTAGTCAAAACTGTGTTAAAAAAGGGAGCTTATGAATTGGTCAATTTTGATTGGGAACCCATGTCGGAGATCAGAAATGGTCTCTATCTAAAGAAATACTTCGCGTAGGCACTGATGCCTTGCACCATTTGTTGTATTATGTTGTATTCTTTGTATAAACTTTTGTACATTAGTTATTTCGGGCATACACCTATCTTGCTTGGCATTGTCACTTTGGCAAATGGCACAAGAATCTTTCACATATTTGGGATATGCGGATGGCGCCAGCCGTAGTTCTTGGAACATTGCTTCCGTCACATGGGTCGTTTTCACACCTAATAACGAAGTTCTTAGTTCAGTAGGCATTTTTCTCGAATCTGCAACCAACAATGTTGCAGAATATAACGCAGTTATTGAGCTTCTTGTCGAGGCTATCACCCTTGGTATCCGACGAATAATCGTCAAACTGGACTCAAAATTAGTTGTATCCCAGTTAAATGGCGAGTATCAAGTTCGAAATCCTACACTGTTTAGAAACTTTCTACGAGTACGTCTTTTAGAGCGTCAGTTCGAGTTTATTGAATATATACACATTCCTAGAAGTATGAATAGTTTGGTTGATTCTTTGGCCAACTATGTACTTGATTGGCATCTAAGTCATTAACATCATACCAAAAATCAAGCATGTACATTATTTCATGGCCAATTTAATTAAACACATAATTTAAGGACATAAGTAAAACAGAAATAACCTAGCTTACATCATAACCCAAAAAGAGTGTAAATTTTGCACACACCAAAAAGAATAGTGTAAATACTTTTCTCTTTTTGATTCTTTTTCTTACAGATAGCACCCAAAAAAAAATTCATACAAAAAATGAAAAAATTTCGAAAATTTGGAAAACATAGGAAACTTTTTCAAAAAAATTTAGTCCGACATCGAAAATAACCCACAATTGGTAGATTAAAGAATAACGGTTCACAACTTCTAGAATTTCAAGTTGAAAGAGGATGCTTCCTCTCATACATCGGCTGCACTACGAACGCATATGGTAAATCATGAGTATTTCTTACTTATCTTTTATTCATACATGTACAAACCGTATCCTTATGAATGATAGAAAGATGCATCATTCCTCAATTTTGGCTATCTTTTTAGATATTAAATGCACATTTGAACCAGTTTCTAACTAAACTGTTGGGTAGTGAAATGGTTTTGATTTCAAGACTTGAAAACTTTGATAGTTCAAACTATTTGATTTGGGTAGTTGAGACAGATCATGATTCATGATGATCTATGATTTTGGCATTTTTCACGAGATTGAAGCTGAAGTAAACCTCATTGAACCGTTCCTACTTGGACATTTAACCAAATTGGATAACCTCAGTGAAATGGTATTACTTCACCGTCCGTCGACACATAATCCTGCTTCATATAGCTTACCCCGAGAGGGAACAACTGTAAGAGTGTGCACAACTAGATTAGCCCTTGTTTGCAATATGATCTTTTCCTTGGCCTAACCCATGCCCTTGAAAAATATGTGTACGCCCATGCAACACTCATTCCCTCCTATGTATCATAACATTCTTTATTCCTTTTTAAAATGAAAAGCATAAAAATTAAAAAACACAAAAATCCAAAAAGGGGGAGACTTGAATCACTTCATATCATAAACTTTGAAGAAAACGACAACAGTCAGTCCTTGTCGCCCTTGAACACGACACATGATATTGCATCCGCTGTCAGTACACCATCTACATTTGTCGATGGGTTATCCTTCTCGTCACCAATGGAGCTTTCGTTAATGCATCTGGAATTAGCGGATTTCATTAAGGTCGGTTACTCAAAGTCCTATGTTTCCAAGTGTCCATTCTGCGTCGTGTTATGTGTTTAAGGGAAGTTCAAACCGAGTTGTCCATTCCTCAAATATTCCCGACCAATCATGTCGGTCTTTCTTGTGTCAGTATACAGTGTTGGATCTTACAGTTCTACCAAATTATATCAGACTATTGATCTTTGTTTCTTATCGGTTTATTCGGGATGCATTAATTCCCTCCTTCCGATGGATCTATTCCTATCGACATCAAATAATCATCTAGGACATGGATCTAGAAACCCAAGAGTACCTTGGATCTTGCAGTAATTAGTGGCAGGTTTCCTCGCAAATGACAGTGGGTATACATCAATGACCCTTGATTGTTTGATTCTACAAGTGTTTGACTTCAGAACATCTATTCACACTTGCTAGTTTGTACTAAGTACCTTAGAGTGCATCATCCTTATCGGTGGGTCTCTTTGCATCTGTTAACAGTATACATCAAAAATCGGTAATCAGATGGTGTTTTATTATGCTCGACATCAGATCATTTATTCGCATGATATAAACTCGTACTATCATCGGTTTGTATTGAAGACCTTGGGAAAAACAGTTGTATCACTCATCGATGCACTTCCCGAGCTGCGCAAGATTAGACTGCCATGTCAGAAGTTCGATGAAGACCTTGTTCTCACACTCATCAAAGTGCATGTTTATACTTCTGAAAAAATTACTTTTGACATGGATCCACTGTGTATTTTTCGTGGCCATGCTTGTTTACTGCTGAGCATGGGTATGCCCGCCTCAGGAAAATATTATATATTTGATAAATTACTATGTTTTGCAGGTGTGATCCTCAATCCTGTGCCCGTGAGTTTTTCCTTTCCTCATCCTTGCTTTGAACGATAAAGAGTATCAATATAAAGAGTATCAGTATACAGAGTATAAATTTCAGTAATGTATTTCAGCCCTTAGCTCTGCTTCGGACCTCACACATTAGGGGGCATCTGTTAACAATCAAATTAACACCCCTAGTCATGTGACAGAAGAAGCACAGTTTACTATGTGTCCGCAACATGAAGACAGAACACAAGTACATTCAGAGACAAATCCTCTATGATATAATCACTTCTCCCATAAATGGAAGGATTAGGTGAAGAAAGTAAGAACCTAAAGAGATCAAGTTCAGTGATTGAACCACTCACAAAAGGTCCAAAACTAAGCTACACCAATCAAAAAGTGCTGAGAAATGCATTAAAGTGCAATAATTGTGCTTAAAGTATGCTAAGTTGTGCAAAAAAGCTTAAAAACTATGGAAAAGTGGGTTTTTGAGTGAAAATGATCTAAAATAATGAAAAGGAGCAATCCCACATTAAGAAGAAAAGCTTGAAGGCCCATTTCCCAATCTATATAAGAAAGGTATTTGAGGCATTGTAAGGTACACAAAGGAAGAGCAAAGGCATGCTGGAAAGATTCTAAAGGAGGGGGGAAAGCTCAATTTCTTCAAAAGCAAGGGTGGGGAAATGAGAGGTCATGGCAATGGAGGAGGGATTCACACCAATATCCATGGTAAGGATGTACCTCTTCATTGTTTTGATATGAAATGATTCAAGTTGGTTCCATTTGAATGTTTGAATGTTGTTTATCTTGTATGATTTAAATTTTCAAATGGCTTTAGATCTTAGCTTTGCTTATCATGTTTGATAAATGAATGTAGATCTTATTGATAACTTGTGATAATCATTTTAATTTGCTGACATAGAGGCTCACCACTTCTTAGTAAAATAGCTAAAATAGAGTAGACAGATCCCTACACTATTTTCTATTATCAAATCCAGGCTCAATAGAAAAAGGAAAAAGGATAAACAACATAGGCCACTAGATTGATAGCAACCATTATTCAAGATGTTGAACATCCTATAGAAACCCCAAAAAAGTATACACTAGGGAAAGAGGTCATTAAAGGAATCAAAGATTTGTTCAAGTTGTCCACATGGGGCCTCACTATGAAGAAGGATCATACACCTTAACTTTTCAGTACAAATCAACCAAAACTCACATTGGAGTTCAAAGAGGGGTATCCACTATAGATACATGTAGTCTAGCTAGTATGAAGATATTGGATAGAAGGGTGAGAGAGGGGTTTGTTTATAGGTTGCTTGCTAAACTTGTGGCACTTGTACATTCCAGTTACAGTTTGGATAAAAATTATATTTTTTAGTATGCTTAGTGTCAGGTAGGAGCACCAAGGTATTTTGTGAGGGTGAGTATACCTCCTAGAATATATGCTAGTCATAATGCATTGAGTTCTTCCATCCATGTTCCTTTAAATTGTCTTAAGCAATACATGTCTAGTACCATGATTTTGGGATTGGTTCACAACTAATGGGAGTCTTGTAGAGTAAAGTGACATGGTCATTGGATTTTCTGAGAGATAGGGAGTTAACCTTGATTATATTCTTTATTGAAGATTCTTTTGGGATTGGGGAATTGACCTAGTTTTAGTTGTTTGAATTGTTGGAAGTATTAAAGTGAAAGATACATCGATAAATCACCAGTGAGACATCGGTATAATGTCAAAAATTATCGATTTATATGCATTAGGTATCATCATAAAGAGTCAAACCAAACTTGTTCTAATGTCGGTCCAGCAATGGGAATTGATTCGACGTCATGAGAACATTCATCCTTTGGTTTGAATATATTGTCTTTCAATATAGTCAGTGAAATGTTGGTCTTGCATTGCTATGTATATTTTTTATCTTATTGTATATGGGTCTTGGATTTTTGGTCATATCTGATCATCGACCTAAATATTTATATTTTATTGTAACCCTTGAAGGTTTTGTCAAAATTGAAAAAATAAACCAATACATCTACATTCTATGAGGACGCATCATTTCCCAAGTTCCTAGTGGACTTAGTCAGGCTGTGAATTCTAATTGTAATATACATTTTTTCAATTTATTTTTTCTTTTCTTTTTGCACATGAATTAATAGGGGTCTTGATAGGAATTTAATTGTTCATGTACCTAAAGTTCAATTTAGGTAATGGTGCATGAGAATTATGATCATATGAAAAAATCAATTTCAAAAACCTTTAGTGTGAAGGTTAATTTAGTTATGAACATAGTTTGGCATGCTAACCATCACTCCAAATGAGATCCAACTGATACCCTACATGAATAATGATATGAGACCTCTAATCGAAACTTGAGATGATTTTGAAGCATGCAATGTTTCCTTGATGGTTGAAACTCCTACAAAGTATAAATAAACTCTCCAACAAACCATTGAGAACTGAAACAAACTCCTCATTTGAGGTTTGGGATCCTAAAGATACCCTTTGTGTTAACTTCATTTTTATCTTGCTTCCACACACCAAAATGGAGCTAGAAATATTTCCCATTTCTTCATTGGATCATGTCTTTCAACTATCTTCCAATATTTATGCTATATGACTTGAGCTAACTATCCCACCAACCATTTACATCCATAATGCTGGACTACCACATGATCTTGAGGAAATGGTGGGTAAAAGGAAAAAGATTCAAATCAAGAGACATTGGAATTTATGCTACAAAGTACATGAGACCACCTTACCAAATGGTGGCAACATTAATCTCTAGATTATACAAAGAAAGGATGTCACAAAATTATGGGAATCCTTGTTTCCCCTATTGCATCAAGTGACTTCGTTGGGTGTCATTTTCAATTGGGGAGCCATTCTATCTTCCAATCTGAATTTATCCATCTTTGCTATAAGGAATACAACCTTGGGGAAACTCTCATAAATTTACATATTTTAGACATTATATGCACAACTAGGAGGAATAGGGTGGAGGTGGTTACCAAAAAAAGAAGCAATTCATATCTATTATAAGATATTTTGAGACCATAAGTATGTCAGTATCTGTGTGAAAAATTGTGAAGAGTTATTAAAGCTATTGTATACAATCATCCATAGTCAACCAACAAAATGTATGTCAGACAAATCATTGGAGGCACCGACTGCTCTAGGATATTTGTATGTGAAAAAGAAAGGAACATATGAGTAAATATATGGCAGCACACAACCTCCTCACATTTCCCCCCTCCTTCAAAGTATACTACACATTCAAAGCCCAAGGAAGATACAAAGAGACAATAAAACCTACTTGGATAATAGGAAGAATTTTTCAAGAGAGATGCAGAAAAATAGAGCAAAAGGGAAGTGGATATATGAAGGTTGCAAAAGAGAATAGAATGAAGAAAGCATCGCAAAAGAAAAGAATGGAAAATGTTACAGAAAAATAGACAAATAAAGAAGAAGAATAGGTGAGAAGAAAGGAAGAGAAAGAGAGAATACAAAGTGAAGAAGAAGAAGTGAATCCCTCATAGAGCTCGGTTTATGATTATTCACCCCATCAAAGGAAGAAGCGATTACTTCATTAGAATCTTTTGTTTATGACAAAAACAGGAAGCAAATTGTGAAACAAACAGAATTGAAACTCAAGCTCACGGAATTGAAACTCAAGCAAGAAGCTTATCATAATTTAAAGCATTTGCATTTTCCATGCAAGAGGAGATAGTTCAAGCACAAGATCATATGTATGGCCATCTTCTGAACTATAAAACTACCAATCTTATCTAGACGACATTCTGAGAAATACAAGGGTCCATTAATGCATTTTAGGAGTTGTGCAGTTGAGTTTAGAAGAAATGATCGAGTGGAAAAAATGGAAGAAGGAAGCTGTATGATTTTTGGAAATATGATATCTCTCTATCTAGTGAAGGTGTATGATTTTTGGAAATAATGGTAATATATATTGGTTTTTCTAGGATAGCTTCCTCAACATTTTGGACATAACACCTTACAAAATTGATACTTGACCATGACATAGGTTTTAGATATTTCATTCTTCACTTTGGATAGCATCTTCCATAGTTCCTTTTATAATATTTCAGCCCCAAGATAATCCCCTAATACCATAAATTTTAGAAAAGGACAACCTACTGACAGAATTGTCTAGCTCCCACGACAACATGAGTTGACGAATACTTAACAAAAATGGTATGAAATTGTTCTACCATGACTACCATGAGTATTGTTCTACGTATGAATCATTGAAATTGCCTGCTAGACTTGTTGAATAATGCACCTTTCTTGAAACATAAGATTGAGATTTGGGATATATAAAGAGTTCCAAGGCATGAGTCTTCATAAGGTGTTTGATTTGAGGCTCACTTCAAGAAAATATTAGCAATAGTTATGCATATCTCAGATGTGTGAAGGGGTGGATTTATTATTTTTGTTCTATGTGCAATCATGCTAAGATTCATATCGGATTCCACAAGACTACTATATTGTATCTTCAATGGAGTTGGTGAATCATATTTTCCTTTTAAAACCAACATAAGTGCATAGTATAACCCAGTGCACCTTTCACTTGCAAGGTAACATGTGGTGTTGGGGTGTCAAATTTATTATAGTGTATCTAGTATCCACTTTTAATGCCAAAGTTACCATAAAGGTTGCAATTGGAAAGGACTGTCTTGAATTATACCAGCAGAAGAGAAGTCCCTGAACTATGGTATTTATGTCAATAACCAGCATTAGAATTAATATCATCAATACCCTTGTCAATAGTATCAATACCATGCATCAATAAATTGATTTTAGGCCTAGAAGATACATATTATAGCAATATAATATCTATTAGAGGATTGTCATATGATATACCAGTAATATAATGACTTAGGGCATGTCGAAAGAGGTCTTGTGACAACCAACAGTGGCTAATTTTGCATCAACATAGAACCATAAAATATCATAGTGTAAATTGTAGTATATGGAGATAGAACAATTGGGTACTAACCGATTTGGGAGGCATTGCAGCCTCTATGGATTCTCGACCTCCTCGACGACCTCCTTGACCTCCTTTGTGACCTCCTAAACCTCCTCGACCTCCTATTCGGCCTGCTCGACCTCCTTGACCTCCTTTGTGAAACACTAAACCTCCTCGACATCCTCTGCGGCCTCCTCAACCTCCTCTATGAACTCCTCGACCTCCTTTGTGACCTCTATGGTATCCTTTGCGACCTCCTCCACCTCTTCTTCGAACTCTATGACCTATGCGAGCTCCTCAAAATCCTTTGCGACCTCCATGGAAACCTCTACGACCTCCTATGCAATTGTAATGGATTAGGAAACCTATGCGACCTCCCTTGCGATTAGGAAACAAATATGCAAAAGCCAAAAGAATACAATGCCCAATATCTATTAATGCAACATAATCAATATTATAGCAATATTAATGCTATATAAGATACATATTATATCAATATAATATCTATTAATGCAATATAACAAATAAGTCCCAAAAGAATACAATGCCATTTTTTAGAAACAATATGGTGATGGGTTGTAGAGTTGCTCTTGGAATATTTCAAAACATTAACAAATCCAATCAATTGGGTTGTGTTAACACAATGATTGGTCCCATAGGTATTATATTTATGACCATATAGTCTCTATTTAGGTCTCATTTATGACTTCGTCACTCATAATCAAATTGCCAACTCCTATACTAGAAACTAAGAGCTAAGATTTTGGCACAAAACAAAATTTTGTTTCCATTACATCTTGGGTTTAGGTGTTATTAATGCTCATATCCAACATTAAGAGCACCATCCCATGCAACACACTTTTTCATACTTTTGACACTTGTCTTTGTTAATATAGTGTGTGTATCTTTGGATTATGCAACGAGGGCATCTGAATTCAATGTATGGATAAATGAAGAAAGGATATGGTGATGGTAAGGAAATGATAAAAAAATGCAAGAGAAGAAAGGAAAAAACATTAGTGAAGGCATATCAAAGGAAAGAGAAGAGATTCAATGACACTAAGGAAGGCCCAATGAAGGAAAGATGATAAGCAAGGGTGTAGTTGGGGAAGCGACCCTGCATATGCAGATATTGATCCCGCTATATTTGTAGAAGTTGAGTAGGGATTGATCCCACTGGGATGCAATACATCATAAGTTGGGCCATACTTCAAATTATTACTAGGGGAGAATCAATCACATGGAAGGAAACCGAACGGAGAGTAAGGGCCAAGTAAGTGACAAAGAGGGGGAAACTACTGGCTTGGGAAGGGATGGATGGCAAAGGAGAGAAAAAGGTCCCATAGGGTTTGCGGATTAATTCAAATTGATAAAACCATGTTAAAACACGAGACTCTTTAGATTTTATCAAATTTCACCTCAGACAATTTATGGAAATTTAAGGAAAGGGATGGATGAAAAGGGAAAGTGAGGAAGAGGAGGGGTTTCCCTCAGTGGATAGGTGCAATCATGAATGGGAAGGAAAAAGTCAAGGAGTAGTATGGGGTGGTGTTGAAGATGCTCATGTATCTAAAGACAATAGACGAGTGAGATATAAGGGGATTCTGACATGGGATTTTGGACTTTAGGATGGGGAGAAGAGGTGAGGAAGACTACATAAGGAGTCTAACCTTGGTAAATGGACTTTATGGTAGGGAGAAACGTGTTAGATAAACAGGATCCCAGAGTAATAAACATTAAACAAGATGCAAATACAATCACACAAACATATTACAAGAGAGACACCAATATATCGTGGTTCACCCAACATGGGCTATGTCCACACTGGAATTGCCAATCCTTATTATTATACCATCCAGCAAATGAAGGGATACAACCTGCAACACATCTGTTGCACTTCCTCTTCACTGTCTCACAGTCTCTCGTTTTACAATATCAGAGATCTTTACAATGCATAATACCTAATACATCAACCCTATCCATATTACAATGTCTTTCTTATAAAGGGAAATACCATGGGAAAATACCACGGGTTACCCAAAACCATGGGCCCGTAAAACAACCCCAAAAAAATTTCTTTCGGGAGCTTTGCCCCCCCCACTGGGGTGAGTGTACAGTCCTTTTGAATATCATATTTGATGGGGTACAAACACGGCTAAATAATAATATCTATGAATTTGGGAGATCAGGCTCCACAACCAACAAAAAAGAGGAGACCTCACAATTATCAGAAGGATTGATAGATAATACCAAGGGGTGTGATTTAAAAGTTACTCAAGGGATTAAGAAAATGGAATGAGATCCCATCAAATTGAATAGTTATTTCCTCTTTTGGTGGAATGAGATATCTCTCATCATTAAGGTGTAGGGAAAAACCATCATCACATCCAACCAAGGGGATGGAGAATATTGTACTCCAAGTCCATTAGGAGTACTATTGAAGTGGGTGTTCACTATATTTGTGCCAATATATAAGGTTATTTCAAAATATCCAAGGGGGTTTGGTCTCATACCTATTTGGGGGTTGACATCATTGACCTTTCACTCTATGATAGAGAGAATGATATAAAGGTGAAAGAAAATAGAAGGGTCCCAATCTTGGGAAAGCTTGAGAATGAACTTGGATAGGGCCTCAATATAGTGGGTCATTTTGTCATGGGATGTTGTAATGAAATCCATAAAGGATATTTGGAAGGTGTGATAGGATATTTTTTGGACAAAGGAGGAAGTAGATGTGGAGGAATCCCGAGCTTCAACACTTTGAGGAGGAGAATGGAATCATGGATGAGGCGATTAGAGTTTTTCTCTCTCTATGAAATATGGCCCCTATCCAATGAAAATGTAGATTACCTTTGTCATCAATAAGGCTAACGGTAGTGTTGACACAGGTTTGTTTGTAGAGACAAAGGTTTAGTTGGAGACTCGGGATTTAGGTTGTTTGGGTTTGATTTCACCCATAAAAGGATTTGATGTAAGCATTCTTGATGTATATGAGGAGGTCAATGCCATGTTTTATATATTCAATATATTCTAGAAACACTTTTCCTTTGTTTCCTTAGTTTAAGTCTCATGTGAAAATATCATCAAGAGCATCCTCGGTGATCTCTAATATGTAGTTGTGAAGAGCCTTGAACCATTAGTGCATTCCTTTGTATTTTCACAATTTTTTTTATCTCCTTCTCTACTCTGAACTCTTTTATTTCACTTTAATATTTTTATCTTAATTAAAATTGGTTTCATTTATATTATAAATGTTTAATAGTTATAAATATTTATTTAAAAATATCATTTCATTTTACAATTCTCCAAACTTGTTATAACTAAAATTTTCTTATCATAATTTTTTTATTTTATATATTTTTCAATCCATTTAAAAAAAATAAAATTATATTACTATTAAAAATCCCTTATTTTTTTCTTTTTCAATTTATATTTCTTCAAGAGAATTTTTACATGTCGAATTAAAGGTTTATTTTTATTGATAATCCATTCTCTATAATCATTATATTTTGATTGTCGAATTGCTTGTGTCAGTCATGTTTGAGTCTGGAAACCCTCCCACACAGTCAATGCATGCATCTAGTCTAACCATGCCAAATTTCAGTCCATACAAGCACAAATTTAAAAATTTTCAACATTGGCCCCGTGTAGCACATTAATTAATCTATAGGTATGGTTTTTGATGCTTGATTTGTTATTGTAAGTCATGTTTGAGTCTGGAAACCCTCACACACCGTCAATGCATGCGTCTAGTCTAACCATGCCAAATTTCAGTCCAAGCAAGCACAAATTGAAAAAATTTCAACGTTGGCCCCGTGTAGCACATTAATTAATCTATAGGTATGGTTTTTGATGCTCAAATTGTTAGTGTCAGTCATGTTTGAGTCTGGAAACCCTCCTACATCGTCAATGCATGCGTCTAGTCTAACCATGCCAAATTTCAATCCAAGCAAGCACAACTTTAAAAAAATTCAACACTAGGCCCGTGTAGAAACTTAATTAATCTATATGTATGGTTTTTTATGCTTGAATTGTTAGTGTCAGTCATGTTTGAGTCTATAAACACTCCCACACCATCAATGCATGCGTCTAGTCTAACCATGCCAAATTTCAGTCCAAGCAAGCACAAATTTAAAAAATTTCAACGTTGGCCCTGTGGAGTACATGATCAAGCACGCCATTTGGGTTAGCATGATAATTGTGCATTTCCTTACTGGGATTTTCTTTGTTTCAAGAATATTTTAATATTCTCTACTGAACAGGGCCAACCGCGAGAAGGTGGAAACTCTTATGGACCCTCCCCACCCCTCACATCACTCTCAATTCCCCATAACCCGAAAAAATCTATGTACAAAAAAACAATTATTGTGTTTTTTGTCATACTTAAGAAGCAATGTTTCTAATTATAACATATTCAAACATACAGGAAAATGGAAAAAACACTAAGAAACAGTTAATTTATACGTACCAATAAAATTCAATAATTCTATCACAATATTAAATCAAAATATATAGAGTAGATATATTAGGGCATACCTCATACACTTCAATGGACTTCATCATCTTCTTCATCCAAGCCATCATCTATATCATCCGATCCAGATTCAACATTGTAAGGATTGGCCATATCATCATCGTCATCGATGTCAGTTACCATCATCATGTCATCGTCAATATTATCTTCATGGACAGTGTCTGCTACATCATCCGATTCAACTAATTCTTCGACATCTTCCTCTGGAACATGATCATCTAACTCATGTTGATCATATTCAACATCGTCTTCTTCTTCGAGACCCTATTCATTACCTTCCTCTACGTTATAATTTACCAGCCTTCCCCTTGGATCGTGTCTGACAACAAACAACCAACCCCCTCTACCTAGAACCTCAAAGTAAAATACATGTTCACATTGGCTTGGAAGAACATATGGCTCCGTTCTTGGCTCAAACAACCTTGTATTAACCATGGTATATCCATTATCATGTTCAATAATAGTTTTATTGGGATGACGTTGATTCAATCGTAACCTGTACCATTTGACAACGAACATAACTACCTTGAAGGAGTTAAAGTCACACTAAACAATATCTCCCAAATACCCATAGTATCGATTTTCTAAGAGTTCTGGATGTCTGTCACTTCTAGAGGAAACATTGGACACCTCAAAGACTATAGATATCCCACAATCTGATATTTGACAATGCCAGGTATCAATTAAAAAAAAATTGATCAAAATTCATAAATTTAAAGGTGAAATCCGACGACACAACCAATTTTGTCGGATTATCTCGTTGGATTTTGGGTTCAAATTTTGTTGTGGTTAGAATATTGAGAATATGCTAAAGTTATACAACAATACAACACGTGCATAACATGAGCTGATCTAGCCTTATATCATAATAGGCAACAAATAATATGAACATGAATAAAATGGAGATAAGAGAATAGACAATGAGAACACCAGATATACATGGTAAAACCCCAAATGGGGAAACATCCATGGGAATGTTGAAAGCTTCTCAGTCATCAATAACAACCAATCTTACAATAGATTCCCCACACATGAGCATCACATCCCACTCCATAATCACATTACATGACACATCATTTTGTTCATATGTGGATTCTTGATTAATTTACAATGACTCCTCACCTCATTGTATACCAAGACGAAATAGAGGAATTACATCCCATAACGCACGTGGGATAAACGTAATTTCACCTCTTTATATAATAAAATGTAATAAAAGTAAATTATTACAAATTACAAATGGGATAACTCTTTTACATAAGATTGGACATTATTACCTTCCAAATACATTTAGTCATCATTACATATTTCAACAATGCATGTGGAAACCATTAGAAATTTCCAGTTAGATTTGAGACAACATATTGTTGACTCTCTTGTTGAAGACTAGCAATATGTGCAAATGAAAGAAAAATTACAACAATGGAATTTAGAAAAGAGCTATGAAGGTTATCATTTGAATAATGATGGACTTCTCACCTATAAAATTAAAATGTATCTTCGGAATGTGACATATTTGAAGAAAATTGCTATGCATGAAATCCATAAAATTCCATATTTCGGTCACCTAGAATACCAAA
Source organism: Larix kaempferi (assembly GCA_027924585.1). Lineage (NCBI taxonomy): Eukaryota > Viridiplantae > Streptophyta > Pinopsida > Pinales > Pinaceae > Larix > Larix kaempferi. Next base: position 4,475,180 of record BSBM01000751.1, on the reverse strand, counting down.
AAATGATTCTACATTCAGGAAGTAATATTTTTGGCCAGGAATGAAGAAAGTTGAGTACATTTCAAAATGTATGAAATGATCAGAAGATGAAGGTTGAGCATCGACACCTAGCAGATTTATTGCATCCATTACCAATTCCAGAATGGAAATGGGAAATTATTTCCACGGATTTTATTATAGGTTTGTCAATGACAGTAAAACATCATGACTCAATCATGGTGGTGGTAGATAGGTTAACAAAGACAACACATTTTATTGCAGTTAAGTCCACAAATAAAACAAATTCCATTACAAACATTCTTATGAAGGAAATGTTTAGGTTGCATGGGTTTCCTAAGGCAATAATTCTAGGTAGAGAAATCAAGTTCACCTTTAATTTTTGGAAAAGTTTGTAACATACCACATGATTTTGTGGCATGGAATGATGAATTTAAACAAGAAGTGGAGAATTTCTTATGCAAAAAAAATCATGCGGTATGTTATGAGTCAAGCAAGGTGAAAGAACATGAAAATAATTATGCTACCCATGATTTCGAACTCACTGTCATGGTGCAACCTCACGAAACGAAAGATAAGAGAGAAAATCGAAATAGAGATGTGTAAAGATTGCCTCAATAGGGATGATGGAGCCAAACTAAGTGCTTCATGGAAACCCCTATTACACTCACTACAAAATAAGAATACCCCTGGTCACTCCAATCAATTGAAGAACCCATGAGTCTTCTATTGTCATTTTACTCTATGTCTTCATTAGACCCCAAATGTAAAATTAATAAGACTAGCATTCACACTACACGTTAATAATCATAAAACTTTAGGTAATAACAATGCAAATCTAATCTAATTAAAGAACGAAAAATATTATTAAACTTGATTATAACTTTAAGAACTAAAAATATTATCAAACTTGATTGTAAGCTATAATTAAATCATATACCATACTATAATTAAACATAACAACCCTAAACATTAGATAAAATAAAAAAAATTAAATTAAATTAATTAACTAATTTTTTAACCTTAATCTTAGAATTTTAAGAATTTCATAGAAACATTAATTTAATTAGAATCAAAATTATAACAAAAACAAATTAATTAACCCTATATCTATATCAATCCTAAACTTCCTTAAGAAAACCTAAGCCGACATCTAGTTTCCTCCATCCACCAAACCTTCACCACCACTACATATAGACAAATCGTTGGGCATTCACAACTTCTTTCTAGACCTGTCTCCTGATGATGATCCTATAGTAAGGATTGAAACATTGAGAACTAACATTACGTAACGCAGGTCCTCTCTTCTCTTTAAATCCATCCCTGTGTATGGCACTCTATAGACATATTATTTAATTGACAAAAAATTCAGGTTGAGAATAAACCATTATGGTCTGAAACATTTATTTGAGCAAAAATAGTAAATGCCAGGCAAGGTAGATGGATAATTTTTATGAGAATTTGATTTTGATATCAAACACATAAAAGGGAAAGATAATAAAGTGGCTGATGAACTTAGCAGAAAAGTGCATGTTAGAATATTGAGAATATTATAAAGTCATACAACAATACAAAACATGCATAACATGAGATGATCTATCATTCTATCATAATAAGCAACAAATAACATGAACATGAATAAAATGGAGATAAGGGAATAGACAAGAGAACACCAAATATATGTGGTAACCTCAAATGGGGAAACATCCACATGAAGGTTGAAATCTTTTTAATCATCAATAATAACCAATCATACAATAGAGCTCCCACACAAGAGCATCACATCCCACTCCATAGTCACATTACATGACACATCCTTGCGTTCATATGTGAATTCTTGAATTCTTGATTAATTTACAATGACTCCTCACCTCATTATATACCAATAGATAATAGAGGAATAACAAGCCATATTTGGGATAAATGTAATTTCACTTCTTTATATAATAAAAGGTAATAAGAGTAAATTATTACAAATTACATGTGGGGTAACTCATTTACATAAGATTGGAAATTATTACCTTCCAAATACGTTAAGTTGTCATTACATATTCCAACACTCCCCCTTAATGATGAATGGGAGATAGAATACAAAAAATGGAGGAAGATGGCATTACATATCACCCCCCTTGATGACAACTTCCAAAATGTCCATAAGCTGCAAATAAAAACACACTTCGCCTCATGAAGTAGATGAAGATAAAAACCGCTTCTCACTAAACCATAAAATTGCACCCGAACCAACTTGTATGATGAACTCTACCACAACAATGTATGGCTAATACAACATAACATGTGGCAACAAGATCCAACTGCAGAATTCCTAGATCTAAAGAGAAGCCTTAGCAGCTAGTAGATCTAATAACAAAATTCCTAGAACACATGGCAACAATCATCACATGAAATCGACTGATAGTTGAAAGATGCAATAAAACTCTAGAATAGACCTCATCAGGAATACACGATACCAATGGTCTACCATCAAATATGATATCATGCGGATAATAATCATGATGTTAACAATAGAAGATGGTGCTTCCCTACATTATATCTGGAATATAGTGATTGAGATTACATTACATTTCCCTTGAAGGACAACTTCAAACATCTGAGATAAAGAAGCAAATAGGATCACACTTTGATTCCAAGGATAAGTTGATCAACTATGAACAATGCTGAATGAATAGAGATAATCAAAGCATATGCTTAAGATAAGAAGGGATCCTAGAACCAAGTTGCCCCATAAATCTTTATAAATACATAATGAGTGAAGTACATAGAGAGCTAATTTGCACAAAGAGCTCCCAAGTAAAGCATAAACATGATAAGCCCAAGACATGATATATGAAAACATGAGATTGCTCAAGGCCATGTAAATATTGCGTAAAAGGTGATCGGAATAAACATGAGATGATATATAAAGATAGATCAAAATGTTTAACATGACTAACATATAAAAAATTAGGATAAAATAATGATATCACACATATTCAGAGATTGATTTTACTCAAGAAAATAGTTAGAGAAGATATGATCACATATTAAGATATCAAATAGATGAAAAATATAGCCATTAAGCACTTGTTAGAATAATGAGCATTAGATGGTTTCTTCTTTTATCAAGAAAAATCTAGAGATGCATGCTCCTAAAATGTCAAAAAATCATCTAGCACACAAGTAGGTTAGTGACCGTTGATAGGAATAAGCTCCAACAACATGATAAAAGAAGCTACATTCTAATGCAAAATAAATAAGAAGCTAATGACCAAAAGCACATACAATATGTCCAAACTAGTTAAATTAAACACTAAAAAATGGATATGAAAAAGGAACATCTAAATATGCAAGAGCATAATGAGTAAGATATGATACCATGTGAGAAGCATCATCATTATTAGAAGAGTGAGACCATGTTAGAATATTGAACAAAAAAATTGATCAAATAAAACAATGATATCACTTATAGATATGAAAATGTAGCCATCAAACAACTAAGTCCTAAGCATAGGTTCCTTTTTTATGTCACCATTACTATGCTAGAGATCCATGTTCCTAAAAATGTCAAAACATCTTCCACACAAGAAGGTTAGAGATAAGTAAAACATGAACAAGACAACCTCTGTAAACATGATGAATAAGAACGAAAACCCCAATGCAAAGAGATCAAGAAGCTCATGAAAAGAATTTCAAGATAAGAGATAAATGAAAACTGAACTTTCTCACCAAAGCCGAATCCCAACAGCTGCTAAAAGACATATTTGTAACTTTGTAACAAAAACTAAAAGCAGAAAAACAAAAAATTTACAATGACCATAACTTGGTCAATTTCCCAGAATTTTTATTATAACCTATTTCTGGAACTGAAGAAGTTGTTTTGCATCCACCCGCACTTTCAAAACATAAATCTAGGCACTCTATCAAAATATAATCGTTCGTACGGAAAATTTCTGAAAAAGAAAATTGATTTTAAATCAATGATATCTTCTCTTTCAGGACCCGAAATCAGAGGATTTTTTTTTTGAAATTGAGTATTTTTTGCGAGAGGAAATCAGATCTTCGATTTGTTTCTTCAGAATCTTCACATAAAGTGTTAACAACGATCTTAAAGTCATTGCCTAATTTTACCTTAAACACTTCTCCACAAGGGTTAGGGTTTGAAAGAAAAATAATTTAAATATGTAGTATAAAGCCCAGATATGAAAAAATACCACTTGGCTATTGTAGATCGGGTCCCAAAACTACAAAATATGAAGAGGCCAAGTGAAATCATGAGAAAATGTTACTTCAAAAACAAAAATCTAAGATTTTTTACTAAAGAAGGTAGAATGCAACAACCTGCTTTGACACCATGTTAGAATATTGAGAATATGATAAAGTCATACAACAATACAAAACATGCATATCATGAGCTGATCTGGCCTTTTATCATAATAAGCAACAAATAATATGAACATGAATAAAATGGTTATAAGAGAATAGACAAGAGAACACCAAATATATGTGGTAAATCCCCAAATGGGGAAACATCCATGGGAAGGTTGAAATTTTCTTAATCATCAATAACAACCAATCTAACAATAGATTTCCCACACATGAGCATCACATCCCACTCCATAATCACATTACACGACACATCATTGTGTTCATATATGAATTCTTGAATTCTTGATTAATTTACAATGATTCCTCACCTCATTATATACCAAGAGGTAATAGGGGAATTACATCCCATAACGCATGTGGAATAAATGTAATTTCACCTCTCTATATAATAAAATGTAATAAGAGTAAATTATTACAAATTACAAATGGGATAACTCTTTTACATAAGATTGGACATTATTACCTTCCAAATACATTCATTCATCATTACATATTTCAACGGTGCATGCAATGCATGTGGCAACCATTAGAAATTTCCAGTTAGATTTGAGACAACAGAGTGTTGACTCTCTTGCTAAAGACTAGCAATATGTGCAAATGAAAAATAAAATTACAACAACAGAATTTAGAAAAGATGTATGAAGGTTATCATTTGAAGAATGATGGATTTCTTACCTATAAAAGTAAAATGTATATTCTGAATGTGACATATTTGAATAAAATTGTTATGCATGAAATCCATAAAATGCCATATTTCGGTCACCTAGAATACCAAAAAAAATTCTACATCCAGGAAGTAAGGTTTTTGGTCGGGAATGAATAAATTTGAGTACATTTCAAAATGTATAAAATTATCAGAAGATGAAGGTTGAGCATCAACACGTAGCAGATTTATTGCAGCCATTACCAATTCCAGAATGCAAATGGGAAGTGGTTTCCGTGTATTTTATTATAGGTTTTTCAATGACAGTAAAACATCATGACTCAATCATGGTGGTGGTAGACAAGTTAACAAAGACAACACAGTTTATTTAAGTTAAGTCCACATATAAAACAAATGCCATTACAAAGATTCTTATGAAGAAAATATTTAGGTTGCATGGGTTTCCTAAGGCAATAATTCTAGGTAGAGAAACCAAGTTCACCTTTAATTTCTAGAAAATGTTTTTTACAGATTTGGGTACACAATTGATTTTTTACTATTGTCTACCATCCATTAATATATGGGAAAACAAAAAGGGTAAATCAGGTGCTTGAAGACATGCTATGCATGTATGTGAGGGAAAAAACATCCAAGTGGGAAGATTATCTACACTTGGTATGGTTTGCATATAACAATGGGAAACAAGCATCATTGGGAATGAGTCCATTCGTAGCTTTGTATGGCAGAAGGTGTAAGACACCAATGATTTGAGTTAATCCAATGAAAAAAATTGTACTTGGGCCAGAATTTGTAATGTCCCTTATTAGGAATTTTATTAAAATTGCAATTTTCCACTTTTTTTTCCCTAGTTAGACCTTTGACTAGTTTTGATCTCTAGGTCCCAAATTTGCCCCAAATGATCCCATATATTCTGAGAAGGTATATGAATGATATTATAACATCAATATGTGTTTCAGGGATGCCTTTGGACCTTTAAAATACTTCTGCAAATCCTCTTTCAATTCTGGTCAATGTAGGTAACTTTACTAGTGATTTCCCTTTGACTAGTATTGGTCTCTAGGTCTCAAATTGACTCCAAATCCCTTCAAATATTCAAGGAAGGTGTATGAATGATATTAGTACTTGAATATGATGTTTAGGGATGACATATGGTCACCAAAATACCTCTTCAAACTCTCTTAATATTCTGGACCAAGTATGCAATTTTACTAGTAATTTGGGGTTCAAATCCCCCTGAGGGAAGTACTGAAAATGGCTTCCCAAATGCCTCCAAACCCACTCAAATTTATGAACAGAGGTATGTAATGTGTTAATTATTTTATTAAAGTCTCATATGTACCATTAATGGATTATTACAACTGTTCTCACCCTCTCCCATTCAACTGCAAAAATCCCCAATTCGACCCTTGGGGAAATGGCACTATTTCACCTCCCAATACAACTAAACTGAGTAAAAATGCTTCAAATGCTCAAGTACAGTACATGAAAATTGTAGAAGACATCCATGGAAGTATATTTATCACAAATATATCAGAGAATCATCCATTAATTGGAAATCATCATCAATACATTGGCTCACAACAAAGTAGTGGGGAAATGGCATTGTTCTTCCATTAAAAATTAGGTTTATACATTTCTACTTGGAATTTCGACCTGAAACTTTTTGGAGATGAATAAAAAAGTATTTAATTCATATTACAAAATAAATGGGGCATTAAAATCTTCCCCAAAGAGTACAATATCTCACCAAAAACGCCCTCCCTCAAGGATCAAGAATATGCCATCAAAACCGGAAATGGTTGAAGGAGTGAGCTGCAATAGAAGAAACCATGAGCTGCCCTGTAGCTTACACCTGCAAATAAAGACTCCATTAAAGCTCCAAATGAAAGGTCTGAATGGCCTTTCCAATTACCAACTTGGATGGGAATCTTTCACCCTCGAAATTGGCTAAGGCAAGAAACTAGTCATCCACTAGCTCTCCCTCTTCACAAATGCAATTGCAAATTCTACAAATGATCAAAAGATGGTTTCATTCTTTTTTATTGACATTTATAAACTTCTAATGTCCTCCATGGGTCGAATTCCTTCCAAGAGACTCATGCCAACTCATGTTGGGAAGAGATTCCAAAGAACGTCACTTGTACAACAATTTCTAGTCTCCCACTTCCACCAAATCACATGTGGAAGCATCTTAGCTGCCCTAACACCCTTGAGCGCCCTCTTGGAGTCTATTTTTAGCCCTGACATGTCATATATGTCATATGTCAGCCTTCAGGTCTGATTTGTGTCATAAGTGTCATAGCATCTTCATCATTGTTGTCATAGAGCTAGGGAATCTAGCCCAAGTGTCTCACTAGCTCCAAATTGCCTCTTCCTCTTCCATGGGAGTTACTCTTCCTCTATATTTAGACCTTGGATGAGTCATGCAATGAATAATAGCTTTTGGAATCCCCCAAGTATGTTACCATTCACCTTGAATTCGAATTGGTGAGAGAATGATGCCAAATGTAGTGGGAAAATCTAGCCATATGTGGGTCCCACTTCCTCCATGTGTCTTCATGATGAAATGCCACTTTGATTTTCACTTGTATATATTTATTTAGCTCATTTATTAAATATTTATTCCATTCTAATGTTCAAACATTATTTATTATCCCCATTATTCCAAATCCCAAAGCTTCCACCCCAAACCTAGGAAACTAGTCATTTTCCTCCTTGGCAATTATTTGACCTTTAGCATCAATTTGACAAACTCTCATGAATAGGGCCAATGTGATTAGGCCATTGTGACCCAATACCAAATTTGGGACATGACAAATCCTCCCTTCCCAATATTGCTTGTCCTCAAGTAATTTTAAATGTGGGTGTTGAAGAACCTGCTTTCTGTATAATTCTTTGAAGTTGCCATTGAATTGCCCAACCTTGAGTCTTTGAGTTTCCATGAAGATTTTAGAGAGGAACCACCATGCTTGCTGCTGCACTACTCTGATTAAAATCACTTTATTAAGTGGGGAATCCATCTCCCATACTGCTTGCTTCCCCAAAAAATATGAAACCAATGAGATAAAAATTATTCCAGGGTCCCATTGCTTGTATTGCACCCCAATAATTAAGAGTGCTCTCCAACCCACACCATTAGTTAAGAGGATTCCTGGATCCCATTTTCTTGTATGCATCCTTCCAAACATCATGAGTACCAAATATATATCATCAAAGTACATAACAACATAATGAAAATGTACATCAAGGATATGCTTCATCAAAGAGTCATGAAAGTGCTTATACATCCAAGCAAGTAGACCACCATTTTCCAAGTGCATACAAGCTTCAAGTGACCAATCAAATCTGATCCAATGACATAGGTGAGGATCCGATGTCCTATAATGCTACTCCAAAAGGATGTGATATGCATCAAAATATTCAACCATGTATTCTTTCATCCAAGAAGTGAATGAAGAATCTCCACTAAAATCTGAACCAAATAGTGAGCAGAAAAAACAAGGAGACTTCAAATGACTCAAAGAAGTCTCACCCATACATCCCTGAATGTGAGAGTCATAAAGATATAACAAAGTATGTGTCTTGCAACAAAAATGTTCTCCAATCATAAATCTATTCTCCCAAGTGTTGGATGAAGTTCGTCCAACATCAAATGAATCAAGTGTTGAGCAAGGAAAACCATGAGTCTTCAAGTGACTCAAATGCATATCATAGGTGCATCCATGTAGATTTGCATCATCATAAAGTGACAAATAATGTTGCTTCAAATGTGAGGAAGAATGTGCTCCAACCATGTCATCATAAAAGGTAAATCTAGGAGTTCCATACTCCTCATGTGGCACCATCAAAAAGAACCCTTTCACCCATACTTCATTGAGACTAATACTGCAAAACATGGAATTGTAGGATGTAGGAGAATGAACTAATTCACCCAAATGATCAAAAAGTGCAGAATTTTCATCATGGAAAGTAGCCATGTGGGTAGTATCATGTAGCTCCTTCAAAAGTGGGAAACCTTTGTCATAGATTGGTTCCAATGTAGAGGAATCATGCTCTTCTTTAAAAATTGCATAACCTTCATCAAGAGACAATTCAAGTTCCTCTTCCACCACATCAAGTGTTTGGATCTCTTCAAGTTCATCTTCAAACACATTAAGCACATTCAAATTCCCACATTTCTCATGATCCACCATGTCATGAGAATCCTCCAAATAATCTACCATTTGACAATCTGAAACATAGGAGGAAAAACAAGTATCTTGCAACTTTTCAAGAAGTTGCTCATTTTGAATTGTGAGCGTATGAATATCCTAATTATTCTTCAAGTATGCATCATGTAACAATTCATTAAGCTAAAACAAATGGTTTCTATAAAAAAGCAAAGACATGAAATTACCTTTGACGTTGCACATTGCTCTTTGAATCTTCTCCATGTCTTCAATGAAGGATGTTTCCTCCAATGAAGTAGCTCTCCAACAAGAATTTGACACCAATGCTTGAGTGTCATGGAGAATGCTGAGGGACTCTTGGATCTTCTTTTCATTCATCTTTAAGGACCCTTCAAGAAAATGAGGCTCTTGCAAATGAACCTCCTCATCTTCTTCATTTTTGCTTGGACCAACTTCATGAAGCTCAAGTGGTGATGGGGAAGTTGATCTTGGTTCTTCTTCAACTGCTACAAGGTCTTCATTATCATGCTTAATGGAACTTGGGCTTGCAGAAACACTTTCAAAAGTGATCTCTATGTCACCAACATAGAGGTGTGAGCACCCATCAGTAGGTACTCCTTCATAGTTTAAGCATCCATCAGTAGATGCTCTTTGGTTCATGTCTAAGCTAGAAGGTGTCTCTAAATGATCTTCCATATTTTCAATAGAATCTTCTTCATGCTCTTGTGATGCCTCTTCATTTTTCTCCTTCAAGCAAGCTGATTCATTTTGCCCCTTGTTTTCCTTAGGATCAATATATTTGGAATCCCTTCTTGAATAAATCTCAAAAGCTCTCCTCAAGGAGGACATCATTTCATGCACACATATATGATACTCGCTCCAAGGGTTTTTACAAGAAGGGCATAAACCTTTCTTCACTAACTCCACATCTTCATTTTTGGGCCTATTTTCAAAAACATGTTCAGCATAGTACTCAAAAGACATGGCATTTTGTGTATTTTTGCTAAAAGCAAGATATTTTTGATATTTTTGATATTGTTGGGGCAAGGTTTTATATTTTGCTCTCCATCTTTGGAACTCACTCATAGAATTATCCTTGGTTGGTGTGACACATTCATATTCATCAGATTTAAAATCATAAGAATAATCTTCATTTCTCTTGAAATTGTAAGAAGTGTTGCATGATGGCATCTCTTCCTTGTACCATTCACATTCTGCTTCATATTGCTCATAAGCATCTGCATATTCCTCATAAGAATTGTACTCATAGGATTCATCATAATAGTAAGACATGGCTGCCTATTATTCTTGAATGTATGTACCTAATCCACAGGTGCAAGGACCATGCTCTGATACCACTGTAATGTCCCTTATTAGGAATTTTATTAAAATTGCAATTTTCCACTTTTTTTCCCTAGTTAGACCTTTGACTAGTTTTGATCTCTAGGTCCCAAATTTGCCCCAAATGATCCCAAATATTCTGAGAAGGTATATGAATGATATTATAACATCAATATGTGTTTCAGGGATGCCTTTGGACCTTTAAAATACTTCTGCAAATCCTCTTTCAATTCTGGTCAATGTAGGTAACTTTACTAGTGATTTCCCTTTGACTAGTATTGGTCTCTAGGTCTCAAATTGACTCCAAATCCCTTCAAATATTCAAGGAAGGTGTATGAATGATATTAGTACTTGAATATGATTTTTAGGGATGAAATATGGTCACCAAAATACCTCTTCAAACTCTCTTAATATTCTGGACCAAGTATGCAATTTTACTAGTAATTTGGGGTTCAAATCCCCCTGAGGTAAGTACTGAAAATGGCTTCCCAAATGCCTCCAAAACCACTCAAATTTATGAAAAGAGGTATGTAATGTGTTAATTATTTTATTAAAGTCTCATATGCACCATTAATGGATTATTACAACTGTTCTCACCCTCTCCCATTCAACTGCAAAAATCCCCAATTCGACCCTTGGGGAAATGGCACTATTTCACCTCCCAATACAACTAAACTGAGTAAAAATGCTTCAAATGCTCAAGTACAATACATGAAACTTGTAGAAGACATCCATGGAAGTATATTTATCACAAATATATCAGAGAATCGTCCATTAATTCGAAATCATCATCAATACATTGGCTCACAACAAGGTAGTGGGGAAATGGCATTGTTCTTCCATTAAAAATTAGATTTATACATTTCTACTTGGAATTTCGACCTGAAAATTTTTGGAGATGAAGAAAAAAGTATTTAATTCATATTACAAAAGAAATGGGGCATTAAAATCTTCCCCAAAGAGTACAATATCTCACCAAAAACGCCCTCCCTCAAGGATCAAGAATATGCCATCAAAACCGGAAATGGTTGAAGGAGTGAGCTGCAATAGAAGAAACCATGAGCTGCCCTGTAGCTTACACCTGCAAATAAAGACTCCATTAAACCTCCAAATGAAAGGTCTGAATGGCCTTTCCAATTACCAACTTGGATGGGAATCTTTCACCCTCGAAATTGGCTAAGGCAAGAAACTAGTCATCCACTAGCTCTCCCTCTTCACAAATGCAATTGCAAATTCTACAAATGATCAAAAGATGGTTTCATTCTTTGTTATTGACATTTATAAACTTCTAATTTCCTCCATGGGTCGAATTCCTTCCAAGAGACTCATGCCAACTCATGTTGAGAAGAGATTCCAAAGAACGCCACTTGTACAACAATTTCTAGTCTCCCACTTCCACCAAATCACATGTGGAAGCATATTAGCTGCCCTAACACCCTTGAGCGCCCTCTTGGAGTCTATTTTTAGCCCTGACATGTAATATATGTCATATGTCAGCCTTCAGGTCTGATTTGTGTCATAGGTGTCATAGCATCTTCATCATTGTTGTCATAGAGCTAGGGAATCTAGCCCAAGTGTCTCACTAGCTCCAAATTGCCTCTTCCTCTTCCATGGGAGTTACTCTTCCTCTATATTTCGACCTTGGATGAGTCATGCAATGAATAATACCTTTTGGACTCCCCCAAGTATGTTACCATTCACCTTGAATTCGAATTGGTGAGAGAATGATGCCAAATGTAGTGGGGAAATCTAGCCATATGTGGGTCCCACTTCCTCCTTGTGTCTTCATGATGAAATGCCACTTTGATTTTCACTTGTAGATATTTATTTAGCTCATTTATTAAATATTTATTCCATTCTAATGTTCAAACATGATTTATTATCCCCATTATTCCAAATCCCAAAGCTTCCACCCCAAACCTAGGAAACTAGTCATTTTCCTCCTTGGCAATTATTTGACCTTTAGCATCAATTTGACAAACTCTCATGAATAGGGCCAATGTGACCCAATACCAAATTTGGGACGTGACATAATTGATTAAGGAAATGGAACAATAAGTTGCCAAGATTAGGCAGAATTTAAAAGCATTCCAACACAAATAGAAAAACTATGCATATAAGAACATAGTGCATTGGGAGTTTCATGTTGAGGATCATGTTTACCTTAGAGTGAGGCCAAGTAAAAGTTCGTTGAAGATTGGAAGTTTTGCCTAGCCGTCACCAAGATATTGTGATCCATTTGAAGTGCTTGAGAGGATTGGTCCAGTTGCATATAGAATTGCATTTCCTGCTAACACTAGAGCATAATGTTTTTCATGTTTCCTTTTTTTAAGAAATATGTGTATGATCATAACCATGTAATTTATTGGGATGTGATTTGAGTGGAACCCCAAGGAGAGTTCCAAACAAAGACACTATGCATACTCGACAAGAAGGTAACATTGCTCTGGAACCGATCCATAAGACAAGTAAAGGTGCAATGGAAGCACTTTGGTCTCGATGAGGCTATATGGGAGATGGAGGATGCCATGAGAGCGGCATATCCATTTTTGTTTTGTTTTTTTAGCAATAACCAATGACCACATTAATCCAAGGGTGAGGGGATTGTAATACCGCCGATTTTGACTTGGAATATATTAAATTAAATCATGTAAATGATGTAAATATGCTAGTATGAATTCTTATTGCGGAGATAAAGACCAAGGCCCAACTAGAGAATGGTTAGGCATGTATTATGTAAATATTTAATTATGGACCCTGCAGTTGGCTTATCATGCCAATTCAAATGCTATGTAGATATTATGTTGGTAAATAATAAAATGGTCCAAGCTGGATGTGTAAAGAGCATTGAAGGGACTATGATTCCACTAGAGGGGAAGATGAAAGGGGGGCTATCAGATATTAAATCATCTCTTTCCAAGAGTCAACCTTGTTGAGATATTGTAACGTCTAAGAATATTATATTTGTACTTTATTATTATGGAGATGTTTCATTCCTCTATAGAGATCTTATTGTATATCCGGAGATGTTTATTCCTCCGTCGGAATGTGGTAACTTGGGTTATTAGAATTCCCTAGTGGGGTTGGCCCAGAGTCAATTGTATGGGGTGTTTAAATTCCCTAGAGGGTTCGGCCCAATCAGCATTATGTTAAGTGGTTAATTTGGGGACGACCTAGCCAAGGTTAAAAGACAAGTGAAGTAGTGTATAAATAGAGGAGGTGTGTTCCTCATTTAACACACACACTCACTTGTGAAACTCGCATAGGAGAAGGAGAGATCTGCAAAGGAGGAGAAGGAGCTCATGTTTGGGGATTCCTTCTTTGTATTTGATGGTCATTTATATTGAGGAAGCTTTGCTGGGTTTTCTACCCAATTAGGGTTTCCCAGGATAAATCTATGTCTCTTGTGTTTATGCTGTGCTTGTTGTTCTTTCAGTGATCCTGTATATGATATTGTTGTGAAATGGAATGTAATACTGATGTTATCTATCTTATCATATTGAATTTTAACATGGTATCATATCTAGCCTGAAGGAATGCAATGTATGGCACTTACGACACTTGCTTCACTTGCGATAATTTGAAAGTTAGGGTTTTATATAGAAAAAACCAGTCATCGTGGCACTTTCGCTATAACTACGTTTTGGAAAAGGTTCAAGCTCTAAAACTTCTATAGGACAAATACAACATCCCCCTGTACCTTTTTTTCGAATCTCAGACTCATATTCATTGTACTTTGTGAGATATGATTTGTACAAGTTAGGGGTTCTACCTCTTCCAGAATGCAGTGCGAAACAAGAGACCTAGGGAAAAACGTCATATCTCGGGCTAGGAATCTCCAAATGAAATTCCGTAAAAAGTGACAGGTAGGGAACAGACTGTAATTTCACAGGTCCAGCTTTCAGAGGCCGATGTTGAAACAGTAGCGCGTGGAACTCCGTACAAGTTCGCTATGTTGTTTCATCACATAAACAGGTCATATTGCGACACTTGGAATAACTCAGAATACATTAAAGCTTAGACCTGTGGGGTTGGAAAGATGACAGGTCAGGATACCACAGGATGAAGTTTCAGACCCTGCAGATCCGAAATTGCATAGATACACCAGAAACAATACGACACATCTGAATTGGCTCAATCGAGGAAATCTAAGAAGAGGAGAAAGAAGCTCTCACTTAGGGTTTTCAGTGTTTAGGTCTGGAAGGACCTTATACAATGTTGGAGACACCTGATACAACATTGGAAGCTTTGATAATATATTTGGAATCCACTCATCATAGATATTAATCCTCCATCAAAATGTTGTGGGAGGAAGGAGTTGAAGATTAGGGTTTCCAAGTAAGAAGAAACCCTAGCAAAGTTGGGAGACTCATAGGGCAGCGATGAAGAAGGTTTAAATGGCACTGATATTCTATCATAATAGCACCATGAACATATATAAGATGTTTACAAGTGATCTACCTTGGATGGTTAGGGTTTTACCCTTATAGAGAAGACTACTTGACATGTATGACTTGAGAAGATACAAGCATGTTTTGAAATATGTTTGTCTTCATATTATTGAGGTTAGTACAATCATGATTAGTTTTAGATTGTCTGGTCACCTTATTAAAAGTATAAATGCATGTGAATTATAGAAGACATTCATTTATTAGGGTTATGACACTTATGATTGTACTAATGCACCTGTGGTGTTGTATGAGGATGATGTTGTCTGCTAACATGAAAGATACATCAAGAAAGACAAATCGAGTTCTATGACCATGATGACATGAAGAAAAAGACTCATCCATAGTCTTTGATCACATAGAATCTCTACTTACGAGGTATGTATGACTTTGTTCTACTATGTTTAACTTATAAGATATGCAGGTTCTATCACAAGGTCTCTAAATCATTGAAGGGAACAAAGAAGATATTGTTTGGGTATAATATATAATCCAGGTATGTTTTTCCTATAGCAAGTTAGAATCCTACTTTGTGTTAGGATCTTAGGTAAGTATACTTGTGTATGAAATGATCATGACCATACATACTTAAGATTATTTAGAATCATAATGTTTTGATAGTATTGAGATTATACTAATGAATGTATGATTATGTATGAGATCATGAGGATGACACTAGTGCACACTTAAGCATGCATAGTGGTACAAAATGAGTAGAAGTTCAAAGACATATAGAGATCAAGCGGGAGGCAACCACACAAACATAAAAGATAAGTATTTGAGTTGTTATTTGAATCTCTGAAATAGTTGTATGCATATTTGTATTCCTAGAACATATCGTGCATAGTGTAAGCATTCATATAGCATTGAACATTATACTACTAATATGCATATGATGGGTAAGTTGGACAATCATTCCATTGTTGTTTATCTAGAATGAAACCTCTTTGCTGCCATGCTGAGAGCTGTGCACGCTCTTGATAGTATGTTCTGGTAGAGATGGAAGGCATCTAGATAACCACTGTATGCATACAGGATATGGAAAAGTGTTGTGCCAAAGTATTGGTCAAGATAGTTGCATAACTATGTGAATCATATCAGTATGCATTATAGGTTATCATGTCAACATGATTTGATGATTATGAAGTATTACTAATCATGTAATTAACATTGATTTGTAGGAAAGATCATGTGATATGATCTACAAAAGAAGGATGATGAACACCGAACAAGTGATGGATGTTCAACAAGAAGACTTACAAATCAAACGTAATATAGAAGGCTCGTGGCTAGAAGATTCTCTTAGAAAGAGGAAGTGGATGATGACGAGATGTTTGCTCCAAGTGGCTAGATAAGACCATTCTTTTAATGGTGTAATTGAAGAAGAAGTACGAATTGAGAAAACTCCCAGGATTCAATTGAAGAAAGCTCTGTACGGGTACCCAAGATCGATAGTCATTTGATGAGCTTAATGATCACCATGGGTGATGCGGATTTCAACCTTTGCTACAAGGTTGAAGATGGTTTCTATATACAGATGACATTCTTCTCTTAGATGGATGCAAGAAGGAACTCACCACAGAGTTCAAATGATCTTGAGGCTCATATCAGTAGGCCCATCTTACGAGAGATGGAACGGATAAGATATGCAGAAGATCACTCAATGTAGAGTGTAATGATGTTTAGTCATAGAGGGAGAATTGATAGCTTCTTGACAAGCTTGGGCTTTACCAAAAGTAAATTTGATCCGAACCTTTACCTTAAGGTTATGGATGATGAACCTATCATACTATTACTGTATGTGGATGATCTCTTTCTGACAAGGAATGAGAAATAGATCATGGAAAGCAAGAAGAAGCTAGCTACAGAATTTGAGATGAAAGATCTCGGATTGATGCATTACTTCCTAGGTCTAGAAGTATAGGTCTAGAAGTATAACAAGGCCCAGAAGGAATCTTTCTCAACCAGGGAAAGTATTTGATGAATACCAGGACAGATATATGCTTTGTTGTGAACACCTTGAGTCAGTATCTAGTGGAACCTAGGTGTGTTCACCTGATAGCTGTAAAATCATGTGATGAGGTGCCTAAGGGGTACGATAGACTTTGATCTATGTTATCTTGGAGATCACAACTTCAGATTGTATGGCTACACAGATGCTGATTAGGAAGGAAGTGTATCAGATAGGAAGAGCACATCGGGAGGATGTTATTGTCTGGGATCTGGCATGATCTCATGGTTTAGTAGGAAGCAGTCTAGTGTGGCTCTCAACACAGCTAAAGTGGAATATATTGTTGCCTGCTCTGCTAGTTGTGAAGCGATATGGCTTCGGAAGTTGTTATCAAGATTATTTGACTTAGAGATGGATCCCACTCTGATCTTGTGTGACAACCAGAGTTGTATCAAGATGACAGAGAATCTAGTGTTCCATGACAAGTCAAAGCACATAGAGATCCGATATTTTTACATACAGGATATGGTGCAGAAAGGAGCTATCAAGCTCGAGTATGTGAGCACTGACGAACAAGTTGCTGATATATTAGCCAAAGCTCTGTCTCAAGTAAAGTTTGAGTATTTCTGAGACAAGCTTGGTGTAGTTCAGAAGGACCCTCCTTGAAAGGGGGAGTGATATGGTCGCTGATGATGATATTTTCTGCATCGACAGTAAGGTCAATGATGTGGATACCTGTATGGATGAGAATACTGATGAGGCTATCTATTCTGACGATGAATTCGATGATGAGGTTACCTTTTCCGACGATGAAGTCGATGTGTGGTCCTTAGACTTTGTCTAAGTGGATGATAGGACTGCATTGTCCCTGAATGGTTAGTTAAAAATGTACGTGATAGGACTGTATCGTCCCTGAACAGTTAGTTCAAAATGTACGTGATAGGACTGCATCATCCTTGAACAGTTAGTTCAAAATGTACGTGATAGGATTGCATCGTCCTTGAACGGTTAGTTCAAAATGTATGTGATAGGACTGCATCGTCCCTGAACAGTTAGTTCAAAATGTACATGATAGGACTGCATTGTCCTTAGACATGAGAGATGTCTTAAATGGATCAAGGACTGCATCGTCCTTAGATATGAGAGGTGTCTTAAATGGATCAAGGACTGTATCATCCTTAGACATGAGAGGTGTATTAGGATCAAGGACTGCATCGTCCTTAGACATGAGAGGTGTCTTAAATGGATCAAGAACTACATCGTCCTTAGACATGAGAGGTGTCTTAAATGGATCAAGGACTGCATCGTCCTTAGACATGAGAGATGTCTTAAATGGATCAAGGACTGCATCGTCCTTAGACATGAGAGGTGTATTAAATGGATCAAGGACTGCACCATCCTTAGACATGAGAGGTGTCTTAAATGGATCAAGGACTGCATCGTCCTTAGACATGAGAGGTGTCTTAAATGGATCAAGGACTGCATCGTCCTTAGACATGAGAGGTGTCTTAAAAGGATCGGGATTGATCATCCTTTAAGTATATCTGGATTGCATCGTCCATAGACATGAGAGGTGTCTTAAAGTGAGAGGGATTGATCATCCCGTAATTGGATCATGTGTATTGTAGAGTATGCTGCTATGATGATATTGTTGATCCAGATGATGATATTGTTGATCGAGAGGATCCAGATGATGATACTGTTGATCGAGAGGATCCAGATGATGATACTATTGATCGAGATGATCCAGATGATCCAAATGATGATACTGTTGATCGAGATGATCCAGATGTTGATACTATTGATCGAGATGATCCAGATGATGATACTATTGATCGAGATGATCCAGATGATGATATTGTTGATCAAGATGATCCAGATGAGGATACTGTTGATCGAGATGATCCAGAAGATGATAATGTTGATCGAGATTATCCAGATGATGATACTATTGATCGAGATGATCCAGATGATGATACTGTTGATTGAGATGATCTAGATGATGATACTGTTGATCGAGAGGATCCAGATGATGATATTGTTGATCAAGAGGATCCAGATGATGATACTGTTGATCGAGAGGATCCAGATGATGATATTGTCGATTGAGATGATCTAGATGATGATATTATTGATCGAGAGGATCCAGATGATGATATTGTTGATCAAGATGATCCAGATGATGATATTGTTGATCGAGAGATCTAGATGATGATGTTGTTGATCGGGAGATCCAGATGGTGATGTTGATCGAGAGATCCAGATGATGTTGTTGATCGAGAGATCCAGATGATGATGTTGTTGATCGGGAGATCCAAATGATGATGTTGATCGAGAGATCCAAATGATGTTGTTGATCGGGAGATCCAGATGATGATGCTGTTGATCGAGAGATCCAGATGGTGATGTTGCTGTAGCTGTTCGAGTGTTGCAGAAGATGAAGACTTAGTACTGAAGATGTTGATGTTCTAGTATTGAAGATCTTGAAGATGTTCCAGTAACTGTTTAAGTTACTGATGATGTATGAAGAAAGCTTCCAATGATTTATAGATGTATCATGTATCATGTAGTTGATGACTCCTTGCTCTTGCAGATGTTGTTATAATATCCTTATCATTAAGGGGGAGTGTTGAGATATTGTAACTTCTAAGAATATTATATTTGTACTTTATTATTCCGGAGATGTTTCATTCCTCTGTAGGCATCTTATTGTATATCCGGAGATGTTTATTCCTCCGTCGGAATGTGGTAACTTGGGTTATTAGACTTCCCTAGTGGGGTCGGCCCAGAGCCCGTTGTATGGGGTGTTTAAATCCCCTAGAGGGGTCGGCTCAGTCAGCATTATGTTAAGTGGTCAAGTTGGGGCTGACCTAGCTAAGGTTAAAAGACAAGTGAAGTAGTGTGTAAATAAAGGAGGTGTGTTCCTCATTTAACACACACACTCACTTGTGAAACTCACATAGGAGAAGGATAGATATGCAAAGGAGGAGAAGGAGCTCATGTTTTGGGATTACATCTTTGTATTTGCTGGTCATCTATATTGAGGAAGCTTTGCTGGGTTTTCTACCCCATGAGGGTTTCCCAGGATAAATCTGTGTCTCTTGTGTTTATGATGTGCTTGTTGTTCTTTCAGTGATCCTATATATGCTATTGTTGTGAAATGGAATGTAATACTGATGTTATCTATCTTAGCATATTGAATTTTAACAAACCTTAGAACTCATCCATTTCCTTTTATTTTCCTTAAATGAGCTGATTACTTCCTTTTATTGTTTTACCCAATCATTGAATAAATGTGTGAGGTTGGTGGGGAAATTCTTCTCTTGTAGTTAAGGAAGAATGGATGAATATACTTATGTGACTGTTGTAAGAGTCCTCTCTCTTCCATGATTAGAAGTTGTGTTAGTTGTATTTTCCATCATTCTCTCATCTTTTGGGGAGTCTATTATCCATTATTCATTATGCATATTTTTACTAGCAGTTTAGGACTACCCAAAATTCTTCTTTTGTTGTCCATTACCAATTACCAAACCCAAAAATTTGAATTTGGAGACAGAGATGGATATTTTAGGGAAAAAGAGATGGTTGTAGGTGAGCATAGAGGTTGGGAAATCTAAGGATCTTTACCCATTGATTTCTGCTACTTTTGTGTGCTTGAGAAGCCATGAATTAAGGCTACAAGTGGATCTTCAATAGCATATAACAAGTTGGAATCCTTCTATATACACACTAGTATCAAGCACCTGGCAAGATCGATTTCCCAAGAGAGTCATGAATTGATGAAGGGGACACCTGACCCTAAAATGGTGTTGTGTGGGGAAGGTATTGTTGGATCCAAGGCTATGATGGATGAGTAAGACTCTTGTAGAACTCAGTTTGGGAATTTGGTTAAACATTGAGAGAAGAATTGATTGTGGTATGAGAGATAAAAGCTTGTAGGTGTCCCGTTTGTTGGAACTTTGATTCAGTTGTCATTGATGGTTGGAAAGTTGCAACTCAGACAAGCTGTGACTCAGACGGCTGCAACTCAGAAAGTTGTGACTCAAACAAGCTGTGACTCAGGCAACTGTAACTCAGATAGTTGTGACTCAGACAAGCTGTGACTCAAACGGCTACAACTCAGACAGCTATGACTCAGACAAGCTGTGACTCAGACGGCTGCAACTCAGACAGCTACAACTCAGACAGTTGTGACTCAGACGGCCGTGACTTAGATAAGAACACAGTGATTCGTGTCTCGATTTTCGGGCAGCTGGAGATGAATCTCGAAAATATGGGACATGGGTTTTGTGCGAAACGGCCTCATTTACCTACACGAGGAAATCGCCAAACAAAGCTATGGTTTGAGCTATACAAGTGGTTCTCTGAACATGTAATTCTCAGATTTACTGTTGCGGCTGGTTTTTACAAATTAGCAATTTGGTTGAAACAGCTATGACTCAAACAAGCTGCGACTCACAAACATTTATTTATTTTTAATTAGTCAGTTGCAGCGTGTAAACTCTGGAATTCAAATAGATAGTTAAAATGTCAGTTACAGCGTGTAAATTCTGGAAGATAAAGAGAGTTTCAGTTTTAGAATTGGTATATCTAGAAGTTAAAGAGACCGAGGCATATAACTTCAGCATCCATAAAAAACAATTGATGAGAACAAAATTAATGTGAGATTTGAGAGGATGAAGAGGAGTGGTTGCTGATGAAGTTGTGATTCGAAGAAAACATTTCAAAACAGAAATGTATGGCTCGATTTAATGAAGAACAAAATGCCTAGAAACTCAAGCTGTAGCAGCACAGAACAAAATAAAAAGGGTATGTACTGATATATCTGAACCAGTGTGATATAATTGACTGAATTTTTTCTTACATAGGGTGGTAGGGAGGAGTAAGGGAAGACTGTAAAGTCTTCTTGGCAAGTTGGTGCTTGTACATTTGGGAGTTGTAGCTTCCATTCAGTTGGTGCTGAAGAAACAGAGGTAGCAGCCTCATCTGGGTTGTAGCTCAGATAAAATAGAATGTAAAGAGAAGTTGGAGCTTGCCTTTCATACTAAGAAGAAGTGCCTTTCATACTAAGAAGAAGAGGTTTTTTCCCTTTATGGGTTTCCTCAGGAAAATCAGTGTCTCTGCATATTTATGTGATTGAACATTGTTTATATGCCTTATATTTAATTTTGTTATAACAATATACCTGCTATAAAGGAATGTGCATAGAACATCTCATA
Organism: Larix kaempferi; assembly: GCA_027924585.1. Lineage (NCBI taxonomy): Eukaryota > Viridiplantae > Streptophyta > Pinopsida > Pinales > Pinaceae > Larix > Larix kaempferi. The sequence goes on along the minus strand of BSBM01000751.1, from coordinate 4,453,008 downwards.
TCATATTGAGCGTCACACTTCATCAAAGTTAAAAGGGAAAAGGAATGTAAAATTGTTTAAGCATAGTAATAACTGATTCACCCCCCCCCCTTCTCAGTTATTTGAATACTTTCAACAATTGGTATCAGAGCAGTGTTCCTTTAGTCTAAGGTAGATCCGAAAGCTTAAACATGACAAGCTATGAAGGCTCAACCAATAAAGCTCCTATGTTTGATGGAACAAATTTTTCCTTTTGGAAAGTTAGAATGAGAACATATTTAATGTCCTTAGGTGCTGATGTTTGGGAAGTTGTAGAAACTGGATATACAAAACCTGTGGTTCTTGCTTCCAAAGATGACAAGATGGAATTCAGTTTTAATGCTAAGGGAATGAATGCAATATTAAGTGGTCTTGCTGAATCTGAGTTTGTGAAAGTGATGCATCTTGAATCTGCTAAAGATATGTGGGATAAACTTATTAATAGCTATGAAGGGAATGAGAAAGTAAAAGATGCCAAATTGCAAACATACAGGCTAAAATTTGAACAACTAAAGATGAATGAGGATGAGACTGTTAGTAAATATTTCCTAAGGGTTGAAGAGCTTGTGAATGCTATGAAGGGCCTCGGTGAAACAATTGAAGAAGAATCCTTAGTTCAGAAAATTTTAATATCTTTGCCTGATAAATTTAACCCCAAAGTTTCAGCAATAGAAGAGTTAAATGATTGTAAAAATCTGGGTATTGATCAACTCCTAGGAACTCTAACTGCCTATGAGATGAGGATCAACAAAGATACAAATACCACTAGAGAAGCCTCCTTTAAAGCAGATAAGAATATTGATTCTGGAGAAGATGAGATTGAGGCAAAATTTGTAAGAAGATTGAAGAAAGGATCGGGTAAATATAGAGACAAGCTTCCTTTTAAATGTTTTAACTGTGGTAAGATATGTCATTTTTCCTCTAAATAACCTCACAAGAAAAAAGATCAGAATTCTGATGATGAAGAGAAATACAAATTTACGAAATACAGTAAAAAGAAAAGTTTGTGTGCAAATAATGATGTCTCCTCAAAGGATATAGATAGAAATTCATCTTGTGAAGATAGAATGAATGATTTTATGCTTATGGCCATAGAAGATCTTGACATTGAATATGCAAAAAGTGACATGAATGATGAAGATGCTATAGTTGATATGGAAGGTGAGTTGATTAGTGCATTGGAAAAAATTGATAGACTCAGTTTAAAGAAGAGGAAACAAAAACAATTGCTGATACAGTATGAAAAGAATGACAAAGAACCTAGTATAGACTGTATTTTGGTAAAAATAGAATTAGAAGAGGCAAAGAAAATAGAAGACATTCTTCAACAATGACTGGCTGAAAGTAAAACAAGATGTGAAAAGTTAGAGGAATAAGTGGTGACTGTGAAGAAAGAATAAGAAAAATTCCAAACTTTGTATCATCAGAATTGTTCAAGTATTAAAGCCTCAGAAGAGTTAAATAATATCTTGAGTAAGCAAAGATATCCTTTGATTAAATATGGTTTAGGCTATGAACAAGGTTCAAGCAGCAGTCACTCAGAGAACAAAGAAATAACTAAGGTGATCAACTTTCAAAGCAACAAGAAATCAGAATTCACAAAGTCTGCAACCTCCATCAAAGCTGAAGCAAATTATAAAACCAACAGTAATGACAATCTAATGAATGATAAAAAGAGTATAGCTACAGGAACAAAAAACAATATTCTTCAGTCAAGAAAGCATGAAGAAGATATACAATACAGAGTGACAAGGCAATCAATTCCAAGAGGACAGCTAAGATCCAGGTATCAAAATTTCTTTAATGGTTACTGTTATTGTTGTTTTAGCTTTGGTCACAAAGCTGCAATCTGTGTATTTAATCCTAGAAACATGCAACAAAGAATATTTAGTAAGAATCAAATGCTGCAACACAGAGTGGAACAGTCAGTGAGTAATCAAAACTATCATACTCTATCAACAATCATAAGAGGAATTCATGATAGAAATGTCAAACCTTTTGATCTTCTGTAAAATGAGCCAGAATGCTATGTTTTCATAACTTTGGACACAAGGCTACAGAATGTTATTTGAAGAACTACAAAACAGATTCAAGAGTGAATTATGCAGCTGAAAGAAAAGTGTGGAAGAGGAAAGAAAACAATCAATGTGATTTAGTGATTTCTGCTCAAAGACAGAAGGACCCATTGTATATTGACAGTGGATGCTCCAAACACATGACTGGGGATAAAAGTAAGTTTTTGTCTCTAAGAGATCAAAAATCAGGAAATGTAACTTTTGGAAATGATGCTCCAGGAAAAATCAGAGGCAAAGGAATGGTAAGTCTAAGTAATGGAAAAGGGAAAGCTCAAGATGTATTGTTTGTGGATGGTTTAAAACATAATCTTCTTAGTGTCAGTCAGGTCTGTGACAAGGGATGTGAAGTGGTTTTCACTGCTAAAGATTGTAAGATAAATTTTGTAAACTTAGGTCAATTAGTTGCCAAAGGTATAAGAACATAAAACAATGTTTATGTCTTGAAAGTAGAAAAGGAGGAATGTCATCTAAGCAAGTATGATGAGAGCTGGCTATGGCATAGAAGACTTGGACATTTAAATTTTGATCATTTAATCAAACTTAGAAACAATGGAGCAGTGAAAGATTTCCCAAAGATATCAAAACCATATGATGTTGTCTGTAAACCTTGCCAAATGGGAAAACTAACTAGAACACAGTTCAAATCCAAGAGCTTTCCATCTTCAGATAAACCTCTTCGGTTAGTGCATATGGATTTGTGTGGACTATCAAGGAAGGAAGGTACAGGAAAAGAGAATTACTTTATGCTGGCTATAAATGATTATTCTAGACTTACTTTGGTTGCTTTTCTGAAAGAGAAATATGAAGCATTTGAAAAATTCAAAGTATTTAAAGCTCTGACCAAGAATCAAACAGGAACAAGACTGAAAGCAATAAGGTCATATAGAGGAGGAGAGTTTAGCTCAAGGAATTTCAAGGAATTTTGTGATGAACAGGGTATCAAAAGAGAGTATACAATTTCAGGGACTCCACAACAAAATGGAGTGGTTGAGAGACAGAATAGATCAGTTCAACAAATGGCAAGATCAATGATGAAAGAAAAGAATATATCTCAGGGTTTTTGGGTAGAGGCAATTCATACAGTTGTTCATATACTTAACAAAGCTCACTTAAGGCCGAACAATGATAAAACCCCCTATGAATTGTGGTTTGGGAGACCTGCTACAATCAAGCATTTCAAAGTCTTTGGGAGTAAGTGTTATATCAAGAATAATGATGAACATCTTGGCAAATATGATGATAGGGATGATGAAGGTGTTTTCCTAGGATATGCTACAAACAGTAAAGGATATATATGTTACAATAAGAAGTTGCATAAGATGGTTGACTGCATTGATATTAAAGTAGATGAAGGGAATCATGTAAAAGACACTCAGATAAACAGTGATGAATCATGTACAGAGGATACAACTAAAGATGAAGAAGAACAGGTCCAAGAATCAGAAAAGGAAGAATCTGAATCAGAGAATGAAGATGCAGACTCACAACATCAATTAGTAAAACCTCCTTCAAGAATTATTCAGAAAAATCATCCTGAAAGTCAGATCATTGGTGACAAGAATGAAGGTGTGCAGACAAGAAGAAAGTTACTCAAAGATACATAACAGTCTCACATTGCCTTTATATCTATAATAGAACCCAAGAATTTTTATGAAGCTAGTGAAGATGAAGATTGGATAAAAGCCATGAATGAAGAGCTTGATCATATTGAAAAGAATAATACTTGGGAACTTGTTCCTAGACTAGCAGATAAGAATGTGATAGGTACCAAATGGGTATTTAAGAATAAGATGAATGAAAAAGGACAAATTGTGAGAAATAAATCCAGATTGGTTTGCAAGGGGTATGCACAAGTTGAGGGACAAGATTTTGATAAGACTTTTGCACCTATGGCAAGAATGGAAGCTATAAGAATGTTTCTTGCTTATGCCTGTCACAAAAATTTCAAAGTTTATCATATGGATGTTAAATTAGCTTTTCTAAATGGATATCTAGAAGAAGAAGTGTATATGGAGCAACTTGAAGGTTTTTCACTGACAGACAATCCTGATTATGTCTGCAAACTGAAGAAGGCACTATATGGATTGAAACAAGCACCAAGAGCCTGGTACTACAGATTGGATAAATATTTACAAGAAAAAGAATTCAAGAAAGGCACTGCTGATAGCAATATGTACATCAAAACTGAAGGTGACGATTTATTAATTGTTCTAGTTTATGTTGATGACATTATCTTTGGATGTACTAATGCATCTTCTGTCCAGTGGTTTGTTAATGCCATGCAATCTGAGTTTGAAATGTCAATGATTGGAGAATTATCATACTTTCTTGGTCTTCAAATCAATCAGAATTCTGAAGGTCTATTTCCCTCTCAAGAGAAATATCTGAAGGAGATGTTGAAAAAGTTTCAAATGGAAGATTTTTCACCTGTTAGTACCCCTATGATTGTTGGCCGCAAGCTTAGCAAAGACGATATCTCACCAGATGTTGATCAAAGAACATACAGGTCAATGATAGGTAGTCTTCTATATATTACAACAACTCGTCCTGATATCATGCATGCTATTGGAATGGTAGGAAGATTTCAGTCTGCTCCCAAACAAAGTCACTTGGTAGCTGTGAAGAGAATTTTCAAATACTTGAAAGGCACAATGACTTATGGTCTTTGGTATCCTAGGAATTAAAACTTTCAGTTGATTGCATATTCAGATGTTGACTGGGCAAATTGTTTGGATGAAAGAAAGAGCACTAGTGGAGGTGCATTCTTCTTAGGCGATTTATTAGTAGCATGGATGAGTAAAAAGCAAGGTTCTATCTCTCTATCTACTACTGAGGCAGAATACATAGCTGCTGCAACATACTGTACACAGGTATTATGGATGATACAAACTCTTGCTGATTTGGAGGTGAAATATTCTGAACCTATTCCTGTTCACTGTGATAACACAAGTGCCATTAGTGTGTCAAAGAACCCTGTTCTTCATTCCAAGACCAAACACATTCCAATCAAGTATCATTTTTTAAGGGATCAGGTTACAAACAGAGTTGTCCAATTACATTTCATTCCTTCTAAAGAACAGATTGTTGATATATTTTCTAAACCCCTATCCAAAATCCAGTGTGAATATCTACGCCAGAAGTTGGGTGTCATATCTTGTTCCAACTAACTTGTTCACTTTGGCAGGGGGAGTTTGTGCTTATTGCATATCTGATGTAATTCTGAGATGGTTCCAAAATGTTTTATTTGTTGATTTCTGAGTTAATATTGATAGGGGGAGATGTATTGTCATGATTTCTTTGACATTGATGTCAAAGGGGGAGAAGTTTAGGTAGTTGCAGATAACAAGCAATCAGTGATTACACTTGCAACATCATAAATTTTAGGTTTCCATCAATGCCAAAGGGGGAGATTGTTGGCATTTTGATTCAGTTGTTATTGATGGTTGGAAAGCTGCAACTCAGACAAGTTGTGACTCAGACGGCTGCAACTCAGAAAGCTGACTCAGACAAGCTGTGACTCAGACAACTGCAACTCAGACAGCTATGAATTAGACAAGCTGTGACTCAGACGGATACAAATCAGATAGCTATGACTCAGACAAGCTGTGACTCAGACGGCTGCAACTCAGACAGCTACAACTCAGACAGTTGTGACTCAAACGACTGAGACTCAGACGGTCGTGACTCAGATAAGAGCACAATGATTTGTGTCTTGATTTGCGGGCAGCTGGAGATGAATCTCGAAAATCTGGGACATGGGTTTTGTGCACAACGGCCTCATTTACCTAACTCGCGAGGAAATATCCAAACAAAGCTACAGTTTGAGCTATACAAGTGGTTCTCTGAACATGTAATTCTCAGATTTACTATTGCGGCCGGTTTTTACAAATTAGCAATTTGGTTGAAACAGCTGTGACTCAAACAAGCTGCGACTCACAAACATTTATTTATTTTTAATTAGTCAGTTGCAGTGTGTAAACTCTGGAATTCAAAGAGACAGTTAAAATGTCAGTTACAGCGTGTAAATTCTGGAAGATAAAGAGACAGTTTCAGTTTTAGAATTGGTATATCTTGAAGTTAAAGAGACCGATGCATATAACTTCAGCATCTATAAAAAACAATTGATGAGAACAAAATTAATGTGAGATTTGAGAGGATGAAGAGGAGTGGTTGTTGATGAAGCTGTGATTCGAAGAAAACATTTCAGAACAGAAATGTATGGCTTGATTTAATGAAGAACAAAATGCCCAGAAACTCAAGCTGTAGCAGCACAGAACAAAATAAAAAGGGTATGTACTGATATATCTAAACTAGTGTAAGGGAAGACTGTAAAGTCTTCTTGGCAAGTTGGTGCTTGTACATTTGGGAGTTGTAGCTTCCATTCAGTTGGTGCTGAAGAAACAGAGGTAGCAGCCTCATCTGGCTTGTAGCTCAGATAAAATAGAATGTAAAGAGAAGTTGGAGCTTGCCTTTCATACTAAGAAGAAGAGGTTTTTTCCCTTTATGGGTTTCCTCAGGAAAATCAGTGTCTCTGCATATTTATGTGATTGAACATTGTTTATATGCCTTATATTTAATTCTTTTATAACAATATACCTGCTATAAAGGAATGTGCATAGAACATCTCATATCATATTGATCGTCACACTTCATCAAAGTTAAAAGGGAAAAGGAATGTAAAATTGTTTAAGCACAGTAATAACTGATTCACCCCCCCCCCCCTCTCAGTTATTTGAATACTTTCAACACCCTTTTCCCTGATGGCCTCATAGCCCAACTTGGGGGTGGCCTCTTAGCAGAAATAGTATATATTGGATAGAGTTCCCACAGTTCAGTAGAAAATTGCTCTTACATAGCCAATTGATTGGATATTCATTGTTAAAGATAAGTATCCTCTTTGTATTTGAATATGCAATGATGTTATTACTATACATGTGATAATTATGCTGGTATATGCATGTTGTGTGTTTATATAGAGTTATTTTCGTTTTGTTTTTATTTATGTATCTGCACACACATTTCTTTTGTCATGAATTTCATAATATGCTCATGGGACAAAATTTAGAGGCCCGAAATTCATAAATCCCCCCTATGTTGCTAAATCGATGGGTGGGGACATTACATAGGTTGTACAAGTTCTCCCTTCTAAGAAGGCCAAAATTGTTACTCTTGGGGAAATTACCCTATTTTTTGCTTAGCACATTTGAATTCGGTAAAATTTGTGGCATTGCAGAGAAAAAAATTAGACTCACTGGTGCAAACATTTCATAGTTACAAAAGCTTCTAAACTATCTCTAAATCGGGGTTTACAAGGAGTTGTGCTTATTTCTTAAGTTTTGGCCTACCTTAAAAAGTAAGTTATTTTCTAATAATTGTAGAGATCTATCTTGAGTTAGCGAGCTTAGTTTTTAATTCTTTAGAGACGTGTTCCAACATATTTACATAACACAAAGATATTTCGTTCAGTGGGTAATCCTACGGTTGGGGAAGCATACACACAAAAAATACAAGGGTACTTAAGCCACATTATTGTGTACCCTTGTAACCTATGTTGGCACCCCTTCGAGTAGTACTGCATCAAATATCATCTGTATACAAACTTTCACTTCCATGTACACTTGGGTATATCAGAACTCCCATAGGTGTAGCTAGAACTAGCCTTAGATAAACTAATCGAAAATCTTGTTGCTATAATACACCAAGAAAAACACTCAAGGAGATCACTCTCTAGTACCTAGGTAGTCGAGTAGTATGGCTAAGGGCATGGTCAAACCCATTTAGTTAGTTCCATGAGATACTAAGATATTGGGCCGAGTACTACTGTTGAACCCCACATGTATATCAAAGAGCTATCTAGCACATGACACTCTCTTGTCTTCAAGACCATATAAAAATTACTCTCCACCAACCATCCCATGGTGGACAATCCTCCTTACAACCCACTTTGCAAGACCCTAGGCAGTATGAATACTCGCTCTAATGTCACAAAGCTCGATGCTCTAGATGAACAATACAAGAATCTTCAAGCCAAAATCCAAGAAAATGATGACCGATATATGGGAGAGATTTAGAAACTTTGGGAGGAAGTAACCAACCTAGGGATTGAAAAAATTCAAGAGGAAATAAGCAACCCAAACCAAAAGATGGCTTAGAAGTTGGATCGTATACTAACTCAAATATCACCTTATGAAGAAATCCCTTAGAATATACAATAAAGTGAGCCACACTAGGAAGAAACATCTCACTGAGAACTAAATTTATCCATCAACTAAACCCTTTGGATCCTCACATCCATAAACCACTTTCCATGGATAACAACACCTAGAACCATTTTCCTAATGTGGACTTGAATAAATTTGATGGTTCTAACTCATTAGTATGGGTCACCCAAATGGAACATTACTTTTCCCTTCATGGAACATTATTTTTGGAGCAACGGTTGTCATCCCCAGAGTAGCATAAATGGGTCACCAAAATGATTAGCTATGATTATGAGATCATCTACAAAAAGGGAAAAGACAATGTTGTGGCATATACCTTGTCAATGAAACATGAGAAAGATGGAGCACTCTTTGCCCTATTCTCTCCAGTACCTAAATGGTTGGAGGAAGCACAATGAGAATGGCTAAACAATGTTGCTACATCTCATCTCATCAAGCATCTCCAGGAGGATCCCAACACTCCCTAGGGTTACACTCGAGAAGAAGATGCATTGTGATATAAAGGTCATTTTCTGTGGTACCTAACTCTAGTTTAACACATACAATATTAATAGAGTTGCATTCATATCCTCTTGCAGGTCACTCAGGATTTCATAAAACTTATGGACATGTTAAGCACTCCTTTTGGGAAGGCATGACAAATGATATACTTACATTTGTAGTAGAATATGACGCTTTCCAAAGGAACAAGGGTGAGACAGTGAAGTCTCTTGGGGCATTGCAACCATTGCCAATTCCAATCACTATTTGGATTGACATTTCAATGGATTTTATTGTTGGTATTCTGAAAGCGAGTAACAAATCAGTCATCATAGTGGCAATTGATTGCATTTCAAAATATGTTCATTTTTGTGCTCTTCAACACCCATTTACCCTGGAAATGATTGCCCAATTTTTTGTAGACCATATTTTCAAACTCCATGGCATGCCTAACTCCATTGTGTCAAATCGTGATCCCACATTCATCAACAAAGTTCAACAAGAACTGTTTAAACTCTAAGGAACCTAGTTGCAAATGAGCACCTCTTATCATCCTCAAACTAACGTCCAGAGATAAGCAATTAACAAGTATCTTCAAACCTATTTGAGATGTTTTCTATTTGAAAAGAAGAACCAATGGGCATAGTGGTTATTTTTGGCAGAGTGGTGGTGTAATACCACTTATCATGAGGCTACAAAAATGACACCATATGAAGCAATCTATGGTCAATAACCACCATCCATGGTTTATTGTCTACCAAGTACTTCCAAAGTACATGTAGTCCATAGTCTGCTTCATAATCAAGATGCCACTCTTTGCACACTTAAATTGGCAATTGCTCAAAATCACATGAAGCAACAAGCAGACTAGCACCACTCAATGCGTTCATTCGTAGAAGGCGATCAAGTGCTCTTTCACCTGTAACCTTATAAGCATACCTCTCACAAAGCTAAAGTCCATTACAAGCTTGAACCAAAGTTTTATGGCCCATATCAGATTGTTCAATGCATTGGTTAAGTGGCCTACAAACTAATGCTGCATTAGGAAAATTTTGAGGTAAAAAAAGGGTCTCAAAACAAAAAAAATGTACTATCAAAATCAATTTTACAATAACCAATCAAATTCTAAAGAATGACATCATCTGTTATAGTTGAAGTGGCATTGCTTGAATTAAAGTTGCTTACTTGTCAAATTCTAAATGGTGAATAAAAACTCATAATTAACCATACTCATAATAAAAAAAGTACTCAAACATTATTTTTAAATATAATATATATATATTCACTTTAAATTACTTTTACTTTTATATATAAAAACATATTTTTAATCAAAAATCAAACTAAATTCAAAATAAAATCCTCACTAGTACGTTACGTTTTTTGATATGATGAATATAAGTTACATACTCTATTGGATATGGTAAATATAAAATATGGTGATTACAAGTTTTTTTTAATAACATAATGGTTTAACATATTACCAATATGATATTACATGCCTTAACATATTAGGGCGAATGCGAATAAAATATGTAATTAACTTTTGACATGATATTACTTGTAATATAACATGGTAATATAACCTTCTTTTTTTTTACTTTTAATGTAATATAATTGGTATTACTTTGCATGACATACTAAAACTCTTAACATAAAAGTTAAAAGAATTTTGTAGTATAATATTGTTTGGTAATTTAAGTTCAATTAACATAAAAGATTATTTTTGTAGTATAATATTATTTGGTAATTTAAGTTCAATTTTAATCGAGTAATATAAAATATGAAATTGTAATATAAATTAACGCGCTTTAATTTTAATATATTGAAGTTTTTAACATAAGATATTATTTGATAATATGAGTTAGTAATATAAACTAATTTTTTAATGTAATATAATTTGGAGATATAAAATATTAAATCTAAAAACAAATTGTGATATAAATAAAAAATATTAATATATATGATTATAGAATGATATGATAAATTTATTATAATATATATTATATTATTTTATAATAAAGATATTATATGTGAAGTTAGATTTTATTAATAAATGTGGATTCAAATTTTGTATTGAATAAGTAAATATATTTTAAAATAAATAATTATCAATCTGAATTATTTTATATAAATATAATTTAGAATTTATTTATAAAAGTTTGATTTAAGTGTATAATTAAAAGTTAAAAATATTATACTTTATTTTATGAGTATTTTACTTTAGTACATTTATGTATTTAAAAGTACTTATGCTTCTAGTCATATCAAAGAAGATTTTTTATTAATGTTAGTTGTACACATCTTTTCACTTCAACTTAACCATAGTTACATGAATTGTAGTGCAAGAGGTGAGTTGTAAATATACTTTCCCCACAAAATGACAAACTCACAATATTTTATTATATCTTCTATGAGACCTATTTTAGATTTCAAAATTCCCCTAATAGGCTAGCACACTCCAAGATCCACCCAATATTTCATGTGTCTTGTTTGAAGAAGGTAGTGTGTCACAATTGAAAGTTTTTCACATCCCAACTCGGTTTCAAGCTTTAGAAGTTTCTCTGCATAGTTTAATGCCAAAACCCTAGTATGCACAATTTTCATAAAAAAAATTGACTTCAACTTAAAACACATGAGATTCTTTTCACCATTAAAATTCAGAAAATTAATTTTCAGTCAATAACTTCAATCTCATAAATTTTATGACAACCATTCAACCATGAAAATGACACAAGAAGTTTTGACCAAAATGGTCCAGGATAAAACCCCGAAGGGAAAACCTATTCAAGTGAGAGATTTTTTTTTTTCAGATAAATTTATCACAAATTACAACAGCAGTACTTATCTCATTTCTTCCTCGAAATACATGTCAAAAAACTTCCTGAAATGTGTTGTACGGATTGCTGGAACAAATTCTCAAAATTTGTGCCTCACATGTGTGATTGTACGGTCAAGTACAGTACAGATAGTGCCTCGAAATATGTGCACTGAAACAAACTGTAAATGCCTGGAAATATGTGCCCTGTACGATTTTGACAGCATCATTAAATGTTGTACTTTGCCTCGAAAACCGTGCCAACTGAAACTCAAATTTTGTGCAGCTGTACGGATTGTTCTTGATTTCTATGCAAATACTCTTGCTTTTAATTTTCTCAATGTCTGTGCAATCTTTCTCCTAGGAATTTGTGCAAGCTTTCTTAGGATTTGTGCCCATCTTCATGCTCTCAATCTCTATGCTAAAAAAATTCTCAATCTCTCTCTCTAGTTCAAATTCTCTTCAAACCCTTTCTTCTTCTTCTTCTTGCTCCCTCTCTTCTCCAAAACTCTCTCTTGGAAAATAATGAACAGTAAATGAGAAATGTCTTGCCCTAGCCCTTTTTGTTCATCATAACTTCCTCTTCCAATCCAATGGTCATGATTAAATTAGATGGGAGGTTCTCACTAAATGCTCATTTCATTAATTAATAAATGGCATTTAGTGCACCTCATGTCATTTAATAAAGTATGAGTCTCTCTTCTAATTAAAAAACTCACTTGAATTTAATTTAAAAATGAACTTAGGATATCACGATTTTTTAAGTTTTAATGAAGTCACTTTAAAAATATAAAGTGCATCTCACTTTATTAATTAAAATTGACTAGGGGTCACAACTTAAAGTGTCCTTGTCCACCCCAAGGCACTACTAGGTGAACAAACACTTCCTAGGTACTTTTTCAACACTCCCTTTTACCGAGGAAGGTGTTCTTCACCACTCCCATCTTGTCTCTGAAATAGACATGCTTCTCTCTACCCAAATACTTTGTGAGAATGTCAGCCACTTGCTCATCAGTAAAAATATACTGCAACTGTACGGCTCCCCTATGAACATAATCTCTAATGCAATGATACCTGATCTCAATGTGTTTAGACCTATCATGAAATACCAGATTCTCATAGAACCTGGTGCAACTCTGTTTGTCACAATGTATCACAGTCGGTCCCATCTCCTGACCAAATAAATCAACCATCAACTATGAAAGCCACAAGGCTTCACAGCTGGCCTGACCGACAGCCATATACTCAGCCTCTGTAGAACTCAATGCTACGGACTTTTGTTTCCGACTGAACCAAGACACAACTGCTGAGCCCAAACTGAAACAACAACCAGAACTGCTCTTTCGGTCCGAAACACTACCTTCCCAATCTGAATCTGTAAATCCAACCAATCCCACTCCATAAGATCTCCTGTAGTCCAAACCAAAATCTACTGTACCAAAAAGGTACCTCAACACATGTTTTGCACCTATCCACTGCACTCTCCTGGGCTCCACCATGAACTGACTGAGTGTGTTAACTGCAAAACTCATATATGTCCTGGCGTTGGCCAAATACATCAACGAACTAATCAACTGACGATATAATGTAGGATCCACCAACTCTCCCTCAGAAGCATGAAGCTTCATCCAGTTGGTGGTCATAGGTGTGGACATAGGCCTGCAACCCTCCATCTGAAATCTCTTTAAAATGTCTGCAGCATACTTTCCCTAACTCAGGAAAACATGTCCATCCTCCTGCCATATCTCCATCCCCAAATAGTAATGCATCAATCCAAGGTCGGTCATCTCAAACTATGAAGCAAGATCTTTCTTACATGCTTCAATTAGGTGCTCTCCTCCTGTAATGAACAAGTCATCAACATATAGCAGAAGAATGAGCGGAACACCACCCACCACAATGTAGTATAGGTCGGGATCCGCCTCACTCTTCTGAAACCCAATCGATAGAAAATGAGAATCAATCTTGGAATACCAAGCCCGACGGGATTGCTTTAGACCATACAAGGCCTTTTTCAGCCCGCAAACATGTGAATCTCTCCCATGAATCTCAAAGCCCTGAGGCTGCTCTAGATATACCGCCTCCTATATAAAACCGTTCAGAAAAGCGGTTTTCACATCCATCTGATGAATCCTCCAACCCATCTCTGCCACAACGGAGATCACTACTCTGATTGAAGAAAATCTAGCAACCGGTGCAAAGGTCTCATAGTAATCAACTCCCTCTACCTGTGAGAACCCTCGTGCAACAAACGAAATTTGTACTTGTCGATGTTGCCATTTACAACACGCTTGATCTTATAGAGCCACTTGGAAGTTACCACTGACTTCCCTTCTGGCCTTGGAACAATCTCCCACACCCCATTCTTCATGATGGATTTGTACTCTTCCATCATGGCATCTCTCCAAACCTGGTGTGGGTTAGCCTCCTCAAATGTAGTAGGTTCATAATCACTCAAGCTAGTCACCATCACCATATAACTGGAAAATATCTCTGGTGCTTTGCTCTCCCTGACCTCCCTCTTGGGCGGTCACACAGACTGCTCAACTTCCTTCACAAGATCCTTAAGCCAACTTGGCTTACGTTTCTTGGAAGTAGCTTCCTCCTGTAGGTGCTTCTCCATAACCTCCTCATCAGACAACTGTCTACCTGAAGAAGTACCTATGGTCTGAGATCCTGAGCCTGGTGATCCTGAACCTATACCACTCGAATCACATGAAGGTGAAACCTGTGAACCTGTGACTTGTGAACTTGTCCCTGTACTAGAAGTCCCTGTAAACTAAGTCCCTGAAACTGATGTACCTGTAACATGTGACCCAGTCTCGCATTTTTATATAGGAAATTCGCTTATTTCCAACATTTTAAGTTGGCACCTTGCCTTCCCCTCCCAGGAGTTAACTATTGTCATTCTCTATAGCTGGAGGAGAGTTCCATCCTTGTTCTCGAACAACATTGGCTAGGCGACGAGCTTCTCCAAGTTATTGGTAGCAATAGATAAAACTACCAATTCATTCATCATGTAGGCTTCTAAAGGTAATACGAATATTAAAAGTGCCCAAGCCTCTTGAAACCTATGACCCTGTACTTTGACTCTGTGAACCTGTTGTTGGCTTGGTTTTGCAACCAAGCTTAGTGCTATGGGCACCTGCTAACTAGTAGCAGCAGTTTCAATATTAAGCAAAAACAATGTAAACTAAATCTAAACTAAACTAAACTAGCATGTGCATTTCATTATAAACTTTTGAATTAAAAACAAGAACAAGAAATTGAGAAAATAAATTTGTATTGAAAAATGGGGGGGGAAGCAAGTGCTTGCGATAATACCTCCAAATGATGAAGATAGTTGAGAAGCTCCAAGGATGAGCAGCTCCAAACTCCAAAGGGTCCTTTCTCCAAGGTTGCTACAATGGCCAAATACTCAAGGGAGATTTTGGCAGCATGAGGATAGGAAGATGGATGGATGTGAAATGAGGAGCCCCTACCACCTTTTTATAGGTTTTGGTGGTGGGGAATACCATTGTGGTTTTGTGGAAACCAATGGTATTGACCAACATGGTTTAGGTACTTTTCCCTCCTTTTTCCTTTTTTGAATATTTTTATTATTTTTATTCCCTTTTTAATATTTTTGGGAATTTTGGACCCTTTTTGAGGGTTTTTTTTATGTTTTTTTAGGAAAAATAATCTTTTTGAGTGGGAAAAGGGGTGTACTAAGGTCTTTTGGTGACCTTTTGTTGGCTTCAGAGGCTCAAATGGTGAAAAAGTGGACAAATGGGTCATGTGAATAGGGAAATGAGCTAGTGAGCACTTTTTGGTTGTTAACAGATTGCCCCCTGATGTGTGAGGGCAGGAGCACATCGTATGGCCGATAGACATCATAGTTCTTTTGTCTTTTTTTGGGGGTTTAGGGAGGAGAAGAGACCGTTTGGAGTCTGGATCCATGGACCTTGGAAGCTGCAAAAAATAAACAAATGTTACATGGCCTCAATATGAATGAGGAATAATCTCTGATAATGGACGAGGCAGGCATACCCATGCTCGTATCAAGACATATACATAACAATTAGTCCCAAGAAGGGGGATCTAATACATAAAGAATCTACTGGTACATCATAATGGTCCAGAGGGGACATTATTTTGGGATATACTCATGATCATAACATGACTGATCACAATAACTGATACACTGGAATAACTGTTGAACTGCTGAAATTGAAGGTGTCCAACATCTGTAGGGACTCAATGACTAAGAGTCTCTCTAAGAAGTATTTGTAACTGCATACTCGAGGGAATATAAAACTGGGGTACATCTGAATACTGTCGCCATGCGCAACCCGGATATCAATAGGAAAAGTATAACTGGTTGTATCCATAGGTAGACTCTCGAATGTGGAGGAGTCAGATGCTATCCGGGGTCTTCGACTAATAACTGAGCGGACCAATGCCCTGTGCGAGTCTCAACGATGCGATCAAGTTGTTGAAGTCGAGCATGTGAGAAACAACCATTTGGAGAGGCACTGAGGACTCTTCTCGAAATGATTCGTAGGCACTCATCATAAATGGTGATGAGTCCAAGACACAGGGACCTCTAAGTCTATCTTCTGGAATAAATTTGGTTGTCGTCGACAGAGGGAGACCAGCAACTAACAAGGCAATGATGTTTCCTTGATAGGAGTGCGAGGTGTAAAACTGAAGTGTGGTAGTACTGATGGTAGGACTGACATACTTGTGGGGATGGGAAGTAACTGGGGTTATATATGGGAAGACTCAAACTTCCTTTGTTCAGAGCATGATGACATGGTTGACCTGGTAGGGTAGGGAACTGACTTGTAGGTGTGAGGATCACGACTTTTAAGGACTGAAGGGTATGTATTGACTCTAGGGGGGAATCAAGCTGATGGGTGCTGTCGAGGGGTTCTCAGGGTGACATACTGCAGAATACTTTGAACAAAGGCGACCACAATGGGGAAGCTGCCCTATGAGTAGACGTGATCTGTCGTGGCACCGAGAAGCACCGTTGGGTCCTTCTTCGTAGTTTTAATGAGCACCAAGAAGGTATAAAGTGTGCTCTAAAATGGTACTGTCCCGTGGATTTGTGAGCCCAGGACTGTTCGTGCTCATTGTTGTTTTCATTACTCTGCAGTAGTTATGATTACTGTCCTGTTGGTTTTACGATCCCAGGATGGTGATTGCTCGTGGTCGCTTTCATGTTTAGAGAGTCTGAAAGCGGTAAGTGGACTCCATTGGTGTTCTTTTTCGTAAGTTTAGTCTCCACGGCCCGAAAAAGCATAAAATGATGCAGATGGAGAACTCTTCTAGCCGGTGTGACTAGAGTATACCTTTTTCGTAATTAGTCTACAAGGTCCGGAAAAGGGGTAAACTTATACCAGGTAGACGCCCTATCAGATACGTTTAGCGAGCATGAAAGGAAGCAAGATTGCTTGGCGATCTTTTCATTATTTTAGGAGTTAGAAAAGAGCTTAACAGAAACTCCCTAAGTGCCTTTTTCGTAAAAGGGATTGCTCGGCCCGAAAAAGGGATAAAATCATACAGAACATGGAGGGAATGATGAGAGCGAGAAAAGGTCTCAAGCACCATCATGAGTGTGGAAAACTGGATCTGGTGACATAAAGATTGTCTAAAAGGGGGATGCGGCCATTGTGGCACGCAAACCGAGGCAATGAGAGGGTATTTTGAAAAAATGGCCGAAAAGTATGGGCGTGAGAGCGAGAAATGATCTCAAGCATCGTCACAAGCGCGGAAAACTGTATCCGGCGATATAAAGTTTGTCGAAAATGGAGAACGGCCGATGTGGCACGCAAACCGAGGGGACGAGGGGGCATGGAAAAAATGCCTGAAGAATCTGGACGTGAGAGCGAGAAATGATCTCAAGCATCATCACGAGCGTGGAAAACTGAATCCGACGATATAAAACACGTCAAAAATGGAGAACGGCCGATGTGGCACGTAAACCGAGGCGACGAGGGGGGCATGGAAAGATGCCCGAAAAATCTAGGCTTGAGAGCGAGAAATGATCTCAAGCATCATCACGAGCGTGGAAAACTGAATCCGACGATATAAGACTTGTCCAAAATGGACAATGATCGATGTGGCACGCAAACCGAGGCGACAAGGGGGCATGGAAAAAATGCCCGAAAAATCTGGACGTGAGAGCGAGAAATGATCTCAAGCATCATCACTAGCGCGAAAAACTGAATCCAGCGATATAAAGCATGTCAAAAACGGAGAATGGCCGATGTGGCACGCAAACCGAGGCGACGAGGGCGCCTAAGAAATGGTCAAAAAATGGACCTGATGAAAACAGGAAAAGGAAAGAACTATCGTGAAGGACGGTAATGGACGGTGGTGTCCATCCGGTTTACTATGGGTAAAATCGCTTTAGGTACAACCCGTTGCGTGGGTTGCGGAGGGGGTTGCCTTCTGAATCGGTCAAAATGTATGCCCCTTGTTCGAGGCAGGTGTGTATAATATATGGGCCTTGCCACATGGATACAAACTTCCCTTTCCCGGTTTTGTCATGAGCTTGATCGTAGGAGAGGACAAGGTCCCCTTCAGAAAAAGTTCTTGGGTGGACATGTTTATCATAATTCAATTTGGATCGGTTCTTGGCTGCTTCCATGTTTTGAAGGGTTGTGCGCCTATCTTCATCGGCCTGCTCCAGGAGTAGTAAGCGTTGCTCTATTGGGGCAGTGTCTGGTAGGAGTTCAACGGCCATATGTAGGGTTGGAATCTGGCACTCAATGGGGAGGACGGATTCGACACCGTGAACTAAGTGGAAAGGGGTAAAGCCGGTGGCGGTTTTAGTTGATGTGCAGTATGCCCATAGTGTCGGGAAGAGCATGTGGTGCCAATTTGACTTGTGTTTGTCTACAGTGCGCTGGAGGATGGTTTTCAAAATTTTGTTTATCGCTTCAACTTGGCCATTTCCTTGGGGGTAGTAGGCAGAGGAGAAATGGTGTTCAAATTTCAGTAAGGTTGATAGTTCTTTCCAGACGGCGTCTTCGAAGTGAGAGCCGTGGTCAGAGACAAGTTGCTTTGGCACCCCAAAACGTGCGATAACATGGTTGAGGAAGAACCGGGCTGCGGTGTCGGCTGTGCAATTGTAAGTTGGCATAGCCTCCGCCCACTTGGTGAAATAATCTACGGCCACAATAATATGTTTGTGACCGCTGGCTGACATTGGATTGCAATCAAGGAAATCAATGGCCCATTTGCAGAATGGTCCGGCAGTAAGGACTGGATGAAGGGGGGCGGGTGGGGTTCTTGCTTTGGGAGCAAAAAGTTGACAGTTTTGGCAATGTTTGACTGCGGTGATGCAGTCAATAAATAATGTCGGCCAAAAATAACCTGCTCGAATGATCTTTTGGACGATGGCCATACCGGAGAAATGGCCTCCGTAGGCACCGCTATGACAATCATTGAGGACTTGTTCTGCCTCGCTATGGGATAGGCAACGTCGAAGGATGGTATCAGCGCCGCGTCGATAAAGTACATCTCCTAACAAGAGGTATCGGGGGGCGTGGTGTCGTATACGACGGCGTCCGTCATGATCGATGTGGGGTTGAAACTTCTACGTGCGGAGGTACGTTAGGATGTCACCGTACCATGGGTCGTCAGACGAAATAATGAAGATGTGATCGTCAATCATATCCGCCTGGATAGCGGGTGATGACGAAGAGGATGGAAGGTCCGTGATGAGGTGGGAAAGCGCGAGGGCTTTGGTGCTTTTAGGGGTTCTGAAAGTAAGGTCATATTCCTGGAGGATAATGACCCATTTAGCAACACGACCTTGCAGGAGCCGCCGGTTTAGGAGATAGACCATAGGGTTGGAGTCGGCGACAACCGTGGTATGACCGAGCAGAATGTAGTGTCGCAACTTTTGGACGGAAAAGACTACAGCTAGGGATAATCTTTCCTCGTATGGATAACGTAGGGGTGGGCCCAACAAGGTCTGGCTAACATAATAAATGACAT
This sequence comes from Larix kaempferi, assembly GCA_027924585.1. Taxonomy (NCBI): domain Eukaryota; kingdom Viridiplantae; phylum Streptophyta; class Pinopsida; order Pinales; family Pinaceae; genus Larix; species Larix kaempferi. The sequence goes on along the minus strand of BSBM01000751.1, from coordinate 4,433,407 downwards.
GTTCTTGGTGAGAGGCATCTTCTTGGACCAAGACTCCGGACACGGCATGCTCAGATGCCGAGACGTAAAGGATGAAGTCTTGAGAGAAATCCGGAGGGGAGATCAAGGGGGCTTGTGTTAGAGCTTTCTTAAGGTCTTCGAATGCTGTGTCGGATTGCTCATCCCAAACAAAGGGGATGTGGGTACGAAGTAGGCGTAAGAATCCATGAACTTTGGTGGCGTAATCAGGAACGAAGCGAAGAAGGAAATTGGACCGCCCCTGCAGACTCTGGAGTTGCCGAAGCATGCGAGGGGAGGGAAGTTCTAAGATAGCTTTGACTTTGAGGGGATCAACAGTAATTCCATGCTGGGAAACAATGAAACCCAACAAACGGCCTGCAGGAACGCAAAAGACACACTTGTGTGGGTTCAAGCGGATTTTATATTTGCGACAACGCAGGAAAACTTGCCGGAGGTCGTTAAGGTGGTCTGATCATTTCCGGGAACGAGCTGTAAGGTCATCAAGATAAACCAACAGGATATGGACCAAGTCGTGAAAACAATAGGTCATGGCCCGCTGGAAGGTGGCACCAGCATTTTTGAGGCCGAAAGGCATGACACGATAGGCAAAGGTGCCCCATGGGGTAGTAAAGGCAGTTTTGTACTGATCCTCCTTATGGATCTGAATCTGGTTGTATCCGGAAAAGCCGTCCATGAAAGATAGGACTTCATGTCCCTCACACGCATCGATGAGTTGGTCAATGAATGGCGTGGGGAAATTGTCTTTGGGACAAGCGCGGTTTAAATCACGGAAGTCAGTACATACTCTAAGGGTGCCTTGTTTTTTGTTGATAGGAAAGGGGTTTGAAACCCATGTGGTATAAGGAATAGGATAAATGAATCCTGCTTCGCGAAGTTTCTCAACCTCGGCTTTAACAGCGGGGAGTTTGGAAGGATGAATGGGTCGCTGTTTCTGACGAACAGGGGGGACATCAAGCCATGTGTCAATGTGGTGCTCTATAATGGTGGGGTCAAGACCAGGTATTTCGGTATAGGACCAGGCAAAGATATCACGGAATTCTTGAAAAAGCTTTTTATATGCCTGAGTTTCCGCTTGAGTGCAAGATGCACCCAGCGAAATGAGCTCAGGTTTTCCAGGTGTAGTGGAAATATCGATTTGTATTGAGGGGGAAATGTTGGACATGTTCCCTTCTTCGAAGGCATCCGGTGCTGGGATGGGGTCCTTTAACCAATCGACCTTAGTGGGTATGAAATCTTTCGATTCGACGGATAGCTGGTCAGATGCCGTGGATGTAGACGTCTCTAGGAGGAAATAGGAGCGATGATGCATATCGTCCCAAGGGTAGTCGGGTGTAGTGAGTGTTTCTAAAATTTGCTCATCAGTATGGAAGTAGTCAGACCATAAATCAAGGGGTTCTGGTTTGAAAGTGGTAGTCGAAGAGATCATATAAATGGTGTTAATCTCTCCGGATGAGGATGGTACGGGAGGGAAGATCTCCTCAATAGTAGGGGGTGCCGTCTCAAGGTCCAAATTATTCATCTCGTAGAGAGCTGCTCTGTAATCTGGGATGTCAGGGCAGTTATGTGAGTAGTGGCCGTAAATACCACATATCGCACATGGGTGGTTGGTACGCAGTGATTTATCACGAGGCATGGGATTTGGATCGAGTTTGACCACCGGGATGTTGGGGTCGTCGTCCAGCATTTGCATATGTTCCTGTAATGCAGGTAGCTGTGGGAACTGATGAGTTGGATGGCCTAACTCATCACACAACGAGCACTTGGGAGGAGCACGAAACACGGGGGGAGGTTTAACTGCTTTGGGAGGAGGTGCGGCAGTGTATGGTTGTGGGCCTCTGCCCCCAGTGGGCCTGATGAGAGAAGGGGGACTCGTAGATGACGAAGGAGTCGTGATACCCGGAGGTGGTTGGGTAGAAGTGACAATGGGTTGCACCGGTTGCAGGATGACATTTGGTGTCGGTGGTGGAACGGGAGGCGAAATATACCACACGGGTAATCCCAATGTTAACCCGGGGAGACTAAGGGTAGCCATAACCGGGGCGCTTACTACACCCGAAGGAGGAAATAGAAAGGGGATTGTGTGGATTGGTGTAACTCCAATGTGACTAGGGACTAATGGTGGTTTGGGTAACAAGGAGGGTTGATTACCGGGTGTTTGTGAAAGAGTGCAGAGGTTAGCGACGTGGGTCTCCGGTGATGGTGGTGGAATGGCCCGGAATGTAGAAGTCATCGGCGCGTCGGAGTATAGTCCGGGTCCTACTGAGGAAACGAATGAGGTATTTGCACCACAAACAGGTTGTTCAACCATGGGGAGAACATTTTCAGGTGTGGCGGGGGCCTTAGGATCGTAGTAGGTGAGTTGGTCGACCTTGACCACGCGTCCCTCATGGGGGAACTACATGGTACGAAAAATGGATGAAGCAATAGCCCGCATGGCATACATGTAGCTGCGGCCAAGTAAAAGGTTATAGTCAAGTTGGGCATTGATGACCTCAATGTCTATGAGCACGGTTTTACCCGCGAGCTAGACGGGGACATTAGGTAAGAGACCCTGGGGTTGAGCCGAACGGCCGTCGTAGGCTCGCAACGCAGTGGTGGACCGCTGGAGAGTGGGAGATCCCAACTTCTTCCAAATGAATGTGGACATGACGCATGTAGAGGCCCCTTCATCGATGATGCACCGATGGATGACAAGATTCCGAACAGAAACGGAAACTTGGAATGCTAAACTGGAAGGAAGTCGTGGTTCGTACTGGTCTGAATCAAATGCGATCAGCTGTGAATCATTGGCGTCAATGGCGCCAATGGCAGAGAGCAAAGTCTTGCGTTGTGAAGGATAGTTTTTCAAAACTTCTAAAGCAGACATGGCTGCAGGAGACTGGGCTAAGTCATCGAAAATGTTGTAATTCGACGCAGCCCGAGCATTGGGATTACTGTTGATGCGACGAAGTGGGAAGTGAGGTGCTTTGGAAGCGCCATCAAGTGGAGCCGAAGGTATACGTAACGTTTGATCTGTGGGATTAACGTTAGTGTTCTTGTCGGCGGGAGGGGCTTCAGAAGTGGAGCCGTATTGGTTTCGACGGGTTTGGAGGTTGGCATCGGCAGTTGACATCATCAACAAATGGTGAGTACCTGAATCGAACATGGGTTGATCAGGGGCTGCATAAGTGATCTGTTGTGGTGGCACGTTGCCCTGAGGGGGAGCTAACGGCTGAGTGTTCACTACACCCTGGTTTGGAAAGGGGTTTTGCAACACCAAAGGTTGATGTTGAGGTGGTGGAGGGTTGGGTGGCGGCTGAGGAGCCGCTTGCCCTTGACGATGGGCATAGTCGGTCCAGAGTTGCCGAGCTCGCTCCAAGTGTGGGAAAGAATGCGTGTAAAGACCATAGACCCCACAGATAGAACAAGGGTGGTTTGTTCTGAGGTTATTATTTTTTGGCTGCCCGAGATTACGACCCGGATTCCAATTGGGGGGAGTAGCATTGTTATTTTGCGGAGGATTGGCAGGTGGAGGACCTCGCTGATGTTGTTGGTTATTACCGCGGTTACGTCCTCTTCCACGGTTCTGTTGCGCACCTTGGTTGCGATGGTTGTTCTGGTGCTGGGGCTGGTTGTGCTGTGTGTACACTTGCCCTTGAGCAGTGGGAGGATTTTGGTTTGCCGCAGGTGCGGGAGCAGGTTGTGGTGGATAATAATCCGGTGGGGCTGGAGGTGGACCAGTTTCCTGCTGAAGTTGTTGGTAACCCTGAGCTATTGGAGGTGTTGGGTTAGCTGTCGCAGCTAGCTATGGATAGTACACAGGTTGAGGTGCGACTAGGGGGGCGTATGCAGATGGTGCATGACCAAAGCACTGAGGTGGACATGAAGGTCCGTGGATATGGTGGTGATGTGCCATGGGAGCATATGAATTGGTTGCTCCAGATTGAGATGTAGCCCGCGAAAGGTCGGGACCATGGCTAGGATGTGCAATGGAAAAGGGTTGGGGATGCGGGGTAATGCGACCAATGATGCCATCTGCGGCATGGGATGCCCCCGGCGCATCGTGTTGGGATGAATCAACACGAGGTGCGTCCGGTATAATGGTATACAGATAACCCGACTAGGCGTAAATGAGGTCAAACTGTTGGGCTTTGAGGATGGCCTCTTCTTCAGACTGGGGTCGTTCGGATGCCACATCCTTCGCGATGAGAGGGAGGAGGGATTTTAGAAACCAATCTAAGAAGATGCGGTCATCTAACTTGATTTTGCAGAGGCTTCGGTGTCGACACCATTCATGAATGTGGTCAGTGATGTGGGTGGTCGTGTTCTGTCTGCAAGACAGTAGTATCTCAACTCCCGCATCATAGCGGACAGGTAACTGGAAGAACTGCAGGAATGTCGAGGCAAGGGAGGTAAAGGTGGCATGGGTCCCATGGGGATGCTCAATATACCACTTAGCTGCAGAGCTAGTCAAGGTGCGTTGTAACAGACGGAGGTGGACAGAGTCGTCCACTATGGAGTTGGAGGAACAACATAGATGGAAGGACATGATATGGTTCTGGGGGTCCTCACCTGCCTTGCCCTCAAACTTAGGGATGTCGGAGGGGAGTTTGGTGGGCATGAGAGGCCACGCAGGATCGTGTCTGATGGGGTCATTGGTGAGCCTGGCTAAGTCTGGTAAGTTCAGACTCGCCATGTACGGTAAGCTAGCAGATGTAGTGACTGGGACTGGGACATGCCTAGTCATGGTGGTATGATGTAGGGGTCCAGTAGCGCCTAAAGGTATGGTAGGTATTGAAGGTATGTGTCCTCCAATAGGTGTGTTCTGGCATGGGCCAGCTCTCCCAAGTGCAACATGGGTTACACTTGGGTTAGGAATAGCAGTAGGGATTCCGGGGATAGGGTTTTTGGAAACCAGAGGGGGTGTGACCCCTATGTTGGGCATACCCATAACAGGTGGTGGCCCTGTGTTGGGAATTCCTATAATAGGAGGTGGCCCTGTGTTGGGCATTCCTAAGGGTGGAGTGTTGCCCATATTAGGCATACCCAGGGGGGTGGTTGCTTCCATGGATGGCACCGCAGTAGAAGGATATGTGGATGTCTCACCTATGGTGCTGGTAAAGAGTGGGTCAAATGGTGTTCCAGCCATAAGGTTGGTCGGAAATAACTCTGTGGGGTTTTCGGATTCTGCCTCAGAATCAGATGTGAAGTGAGGCGTGTCAGAATCGGATGACTGTCTGGTTGACCGACGATGTGTCGAGTCAAGGGATAAGGCTCGGCATCGGTGATGTGGCGAGCCAAGTAGACTAAACTCTGGGAGTTCTCCTTGAAGACAACGAGAGCGTCTAAAATTCTCAATGGTGAGAAATATGTTTTTGTGTAAAAAATCTGATGTGTAAAAATGGTAATGTATAAAAAACTGAAAACCCTAATGCAACCAAGGGTGCAAGAAGGGGAGTGAAAATGAAGGCTCTCAGGCCAAAAAGTCAACCTCAAAAAGGCACTTATTATAGCAGCTGTGCTATAATAAGTGGAGGTATGCAAAAAATGGTCAGAGTACCAACATGCATACAACTGCTAGAAAAAATAGGTGTAACTAGACCAAAGGTGGATTGTATCATGCAAACACCTAACTAAAAGTATTGTGAATCAACAAACTATATTCTCTGCAAGGTGATGAAATCCAAGTCAGACAATATTGAGTGTTGAGTCAACGGCTAGATATCCCCCTACCGAGAGGGACACCAGGTAATCAATCCTAAAGAATGGCAACTAGGATACTCCGTTCATGACGCGTCGAGAAAAGGTAAATCTGCAGTTTGATCCTTTACCGCAATACCCCCATACAGGGATATCCCGAGAACTGCGAATGGTAGCCCTTCGGTTACTGAATGGATTTCGGTATTCCACTCAAGCTTCCGGAACCATCCTCGCGACTTCAACCCTCCTAGGGGAGAGGCCTTCCCACAAACCGGTTGTGACCGCGCCAATAAATACTAAGAGATTTTAGCTCCCTAAATGGACAACTTCTATGTCTCAAATGTAATAACTGAGGGGTGTTATTGGAACACCTATCCCCTCAATACTACCTAGCTACAAAGTTCTTTTAGTGTTCCCCAAGTGGGGTTAAAAGTGGGTTGAAATTAGGGTAAGTTTTAAGGCTCAGTTTAAAATTAGTGTTTGAGTGGGTGCACGTGTGATATTTTAAACTGAAATTGAAAAAAGTAAATGCTTTGCAGAAAATATTCAAAAAACTAAGGATCTTTTGAAATAAAAAAGCAAATATTATGACTTTTTTCAATAAATGGAATTTAAATGCTTTTCAAGGACTTATTCAAAAAACAAAGGATCTTTTGAAATATGAAAGCAAATAATTAACTTCTTAAAGAAATAAATGGATTTCTTTTTCAAAAATTGCTAAGGGCAAAAATTTTAAAGAAGTAAACAGCAAAATTTTTTAATTTAGATAAAATGCAATATAAACCCTTCTTTCAATTTCTGAAAATTTTTAAAAAGACTTTCTAGATGTGCATTCTAAATAGTAAAAATTTTCAATGGTTGTAAAATATGCAGATTTAATACTGTAAAAATGTGCTATGTGGGCAGAAAATACAGTAAAAAAATAATTTTTTAAACGGATTGGCCGAATGGAAAAAATAGCATTGCGAGTTTTGACAGAACAGCCGCGATGGACTGCGTGGGTTTCGGCCGCGAAGCCGCGATGGACCGCACGGGATTTCGGCACACAGTCGCGATGTGCAGCGCGGAAAATGTCCGCGAAGCCGTGATGTGCAGCGCGCAAATAGGCCACGAAGCCGTGGTAAACCGTGCGGAAAAAAGCCGCGAAGTCACGATGAGCCGCGCGACTGTTGGGCAAAAAGCCGCGAGGTGAAAGCCGTACGCCGACGCCGAAAAACGAACTCGAAAATTGAGAATTTCGAGCTGTTAATGGCTAAAAAATGGGCCAAGATCTAGAACAGCAATGGATCTGCTGTCTAGGGTAGCCGATCTATGAATTAAACTAACTAATACAATAAAAAACTAAGATCTAAAGCAAAAGTGAGATCTAAAGATTCGACAGCAGCGGAGTCGCTAAAAACTGTTGGCTTGGTTTTGCAACCAAGCTTAGTGCTATGGGCACCTGCTAACTAGTAGCAGCAGTTTCAATATTAAGCAAAAACAATGTAAACTAAATCTAAACTAAACTAAACTAGCATGTGCATTTTATTATAAACTTTTGAATTAAAAACAAGAACAAGAAATTGAGAAAATAAATTTGTATTGAAAAATGGGGGGGCAAGCAAGTGCTTGCGATAATACCTCCAAATGATGAAGATAGTTGAGAAGCTCCAAGGATGAGCAGCTCCAAACTCCAAAGGGTCCTTTCTCCAAGGTTGCTACAATGGCCAAATACTCAAGGGAGATTTTGGCAGCATGAGGATAGGAAGATGGATGAATGTGAAATGAGGAGCCCCTACCACCTTTTTATAGGTTTTGGTGGTGGGGAATACCATTGTGGTTTTGTGGAAACCAATGGTATTGACCAACATGGTTTAGGTACTTTTCCCTCCTTTTTCCTTTTTTGAATATTTTTATTATTTTTATTCCCTTTTTAATATTTTGGGGAATTTTGGACCCTTTTTGAGGGTTTTTTTTATGTTTTTTTACGAAAAAATAATCTTTTTGAGTGGGAAAAGGGGTGTACTAAGGTCTTTTGGTGACCTTTTGTTGGCTTCAGAGGCTCAAATGGTGAAAAAGTGGACAAATGGATCATGTGAATAGGGAAATGAGCTAGTGAGCACTTTTTGGGTGTTAACACCTGTCACCTGTGGAGACACAACCTGCTGCTCCTCCACCTCTGAATCATAAGACTTCCTGAAGGCTTTCTCCTCCTCAAATCTGACCTCCTTCCTAACAACAACTTTCTTTTGTGCAGGAAGGTATATGTGAAAAGCCTTCGAAGTCTCATCATATCCAACAAAGATGCCTTTCTCCACTGTAGGCTCTCGCTTTGTCCTCTTCTCAGAAGGGACATGAGAGTATGTAAGGCATCCAAATACTCCAAAGTGGCATATCTTAGGTCTCTTTCCGATGAACATCTCCTTAGGAGTTTTACACCTCGGTCCCCAATGCTCAGTGTGGACGCCTGTTCTGAACATAAACAACAGTGCTATAGGCCTCTGCCCATAGAAAGAAAGGAAGACTCTCATCATGCAACATAGCTCTACCTGCTCCTACTATCGCCCTGTTCTTCCTTTCTGCAACTCCATTCTGCTGTGGAGTGTAAGGAACCGTCAACTTCCTTTTGATGCCCTCCTATCTTCAAAACTCATCAAACTCTTTGGAGGTGTACTCACCCCCATTGTCTGACCTGATTTCATGAATCCTCCTCCCTGTTTGGTTCTCCACAAGAGCTTTGAACTCTTGGAACCTATGCAAGACTTCCTGAGATTGTTTACTTCTCAAAAAGTAGATCCAGGTCTTCCTGGAGTGGTCATCAATGAAACTGATATAGTACTCAAAACCTGTCACTGAAGTTGAAGACATCGGTCCACATAAATTTGAATCAATCAAATCCAGTATCCCACCTGCTCTAGTGTCACTGCTCGGAAAAGCAGTCTTGGTGTACTTTCCCAAAGCACACCCTCTGCAAACACCACCCTGCTCTGTGCTGAACTGAGGCAAACATGTCGACATCTCCCTCAACAACCTCAATGCCGAATGATGAAGGTGGCCCATCCTCCTGTGCCACAACTCATATGTCTCGATGCTACTGCTAGTATGGGATAATGCATGATGAGGCTGGAAGAGAAGCTTGTACAATTTTCCACATCTCACTCCAATGGCACATGAAGTAGATGGTCCTGTTGCTCTGGGAAAGATATGAACTTTCCCATATAGAACACATACTCCAAAGCCCCTGTCCTCAATAGCGGAAACTGAAACAAGGTTCGTCTTCAGCCCAAGGACATACAAGACATCCCTCAATGACATAGGCTGCATGGACTCCCTCTCAAAGGTGACAGTCCCTCGCCCAACTGCTCTCACAACTGTGTCATCTCCCAATACCACCTCAAGACTCAAGCCTGTCTCAGTCATCTCTGTGAATACATCATGTACACTTGTCATATGGCTCGAAGCCCCACTATCAATATACCAAGTGGAAGTAATAGTGGTAGCACTAAAAGAATGGCCAACCAATAACGAACACTGAATCTGATCCTCCATGTCACTCTCCATATCACCGCTGGTGAAAGATGTCCTCTCTGTACATCCAGCATATAGAGAGAACTCTCCCTCAAACTGTGAAGAAAATTCATCCATCTCTATTGTCGCTGCTGTCTACTGCCCTTTCTTCTTCTTGTTTGGACACTGTCCAGAATAGTGTCCAAACTTCTGACATGCGAAACACTCGATTTTACTCAAGTCTTTCTTCTGCTCACCTGTATGTTGTTTGGCCCCACCCTTGTGACCCTTCTTGAACTTCTTCTTTTTTCCTTTTGTTGCCAACGCCACATTCTCCTCATCATCTCTATGATGTGGCGAACTGCCCTATAAGTATCCTCTACGTGTCTCCTCCTGTACAAGATCATCCCAAAGACGATCCCATGATGCCATGTTCTCCCTACCAATAATAGTCTGCACAAACACACCCCACTGCCGAGTCATGCCATTTAAGGTTGTACACACCATCTTAGTGCCCTGTATAACCTCCCCTACAGCTGCAAGCTCATCCCTCACCTGTGTAATCTTGGTGAGATAGGAAGCCATGCCTTCCCCTTTGCTCATATGCACATTCTTCAACTTCTCCCTTAACACCATCTTGCTATTCTCATTCGAACTCTGGTAAAGTTTGGTCAAAGAAGTTCACATCTGAAAAGCATGATCCTTCGCTGAAATATGTGGGATCACATGATCCTTCACGTCATCAAGTATGATCCTTCTTTCCTTTACATCTTTCTTCATAAAAGTTGCATTATCAGTAGCATCGGCAGGTACTGTCATAGGATTTGTTGTTGTACTCTTGACTATATCCCATAGCTCATTTTCTTCCAGTATCAACTTAATTCTAGCCTTCCATGGGCTAAAATTTGCATCCCCGTCTAGTCTGTCCTCAAATCTAAGTCCAACCACCATGGCTACAACCTGTAATGTTCAACTAACCCGTTCAAGAACTTTTTCCCAAATCTGGAAATTTTTGTCAAAACCCTAACTTCTTCAAATCTAAAACTTTTTCCACAAACCACTGTCTTCAAATCTGAAATTTTTTCTGTAAACCCCTGTTTTTCTGAATGTTTAAATTCTGAACTTTAAATGCGCTCTGATACCAAGAAATTTTTTCACATCCCAACCCGGTTTCTAGCCTTAGAAGCTTCTCTGCATAGTTTAATGCCCAAAACCCAGTATGCACATTTTTCATAAAAAAATTTGACTTCAACTTAAAACACATGAGATTCTTTTCACCATTAAAATTTAGAAAATTAATTTTCAGTCAATAACTTCAATCTCAGAAATTTTATGACAACCATTCAACCATGAAAATGACACTGGAATTTTTGACCAAAATGGTCCAGGATAAAACCCTAAAGGGAAAACTTGTTCAATTGAGAGATTTTATTTTTCAGAGAAATTTATCACAAATTACAACAACAGTACTTATCTCATTTCTTCCTCGAAATACATGTCAGAAAACTTCCTGAAATCTGTTGTACGGATTGCTGGAACAGCTTCTCGAAATATGTGCCTCACATGTGTGATTGTACGATCAAGTACATTACAGACAATGCCTCGAATCTGTGTGCTGAAATAGATTGTAAATGCCTGGAAATCTATGCCATGTACGATTCTGACAATAACATTAAATGTTGTACTTTGCCTCGAAAACTGTGCCAACTGAGACTCAAATTATGTGCAGCTGTACGGATCTGTACTGTACGGACTGTTCTCGATTTCTGTGCATATACTCTTGTTGTTAATTTTCTCAATTTCTATGCAATCTTTCTCCTAGGAATTTGTGCAAGCTTTCTTGGGATTTGTGCCCATCTTCATGTTCTCAATCTCTATGCTGAAAATTTTCTCAATCTCTCTCTCTGGTTCAAATTCTCTTCAAACCCTTTCTTCTTCTTCTTCTTGCTCCCTATCTTCTCCAAAACTCTCTCTTGGAAAATAATGAACAATAAATGAGAAATGCCTTGCCCTAGCCTTTTTTGTTCATTGTAACTTCCTCTTCAAATCCAATGGTCAAGATTAAATTAGATGAGAGGTTCTCATTAAATGCTCATTTAATTAATTAATAAATGACATTTAGTGCACCTCATGTCATTTAATAAAGTATGAGTCTCTCTTCTAATTAAATACTCACTTGACTTTAATTTAAAAATGAACTTAAGATATCATGACTTTTTAACTTTTAATAAAGTCACTTTAAAAATATAAAGTGCATCTCACTTCATTAGTTAAAATTGACTAGGGGTCACAACTTAAAGTGTCCTTGTCCACCCCAAGGCGCTACTAGGTGAACAAACACTTCCTAGGTACTTTTTCAACAAGAATTGTCGAGTTCAAACTACATTACCAAAACTAGATGAAGAAGGCTCCATTTGGATCCAAGCAGAAGTAGTTTTGGACACTTGGGAGAATTAGCTACATCAACACACTATTTGTGAAGTTTTGATTTAGTGGAAAGATACCTCACCAAAAAATGCTACTTGGGAATCATCAACCATTTTGCAACAATTTTCCCATCTCCATCCTTGAGGACAATGTTGTTTTTTTAAGGGGCAGGGCATGTTAGGGTCCTACCCTAAGCCCCCTACTTTATCAATGTACAAAGCCATAAGACCCATTAAATAGTTTGTGGATAGTGTCTTAATGTAAAAGGGTCATATTTATTAAATAAAGGCCCCTAAGTAGTTGACGCCCATTAATGGTGGGACCACAAGTAGTTAGGACTTTGGCTATTGAAGCACTATATATAGAGTAGTAAGATATGAATGTTGAGTCAATAATTGTCATTGTATTTGGAGCTTTGCTCATAGAGGTTGCTCCCTTGAAGATGCAAGTGAACATTACTATCTATTTTATCTATTCTCTCTTGTATCTTTCTACCTTTTTTTGAATTTATGGGCTTAAGCATATTACACTATCACGAATAATTAATTTCCACCAACCACGTCCTATAGGAATCATTAGTTCAATAGCAATAGGAGTAGATCTTGTACATCCATACTATTTGAAGTTCATAGTAGCAAAAAGGGATAAAAATATAGTGACAGAGGAATGAGTAATGTTTGAACAATTAAGCTTATTTGAAAATGAAGCCAACACTATGCATTCAACATATGGCAAATATGAAATCGGTTCCATTCGATGAATCAAATACATTGTTGTCTTTCAATTAATTCGTTTGAAAGTTTAATGCAAGTCAAACGAAACAAAATGGGTACGCTGTGAAAATCCTCACAACAGATCTAAGAGATGATGTATACCTCACAAGAGTAATTATGATTAAGCAGGAAAATAGAAGAAGAGTGGTCAATACAGTATAATGAGCAACAGAATAATAATACAGTAGAACTCGGATAGAAGCAAAAATACTTCACACACACTAGTTAATTAATCACAATATGGACAAATAAATAGTACAATGCATGAGGATTCGAATGCCTAAGGTGGCAATTCGAATTAGCCTTCATGGAGTGATCAAAGGATCACTGGAGTATCATCGGAGCACAACTAGTAGTCTATCTCATCATCGGTGGAGTCATCAATGCACAAGTAACTGTCAACCGTTAGTCAAACTGAGTCTAACTGAGTGTGGTAGGTGTAACTGAATGTAACTAGCACATGGAGACACTCACTGAATGAAGGAGGCTCAGTGGAGGGCGCATGAGGAGCTAACTAGAGTCAGAATGGGCAGTCAAGTCTCAGTGGAGGTCCATCGGAGTGATACAGTCAGTTGAGAGTCAGTCTAGCCTTAAATCAAGGAAAGAACTGAAGACAACTAAAGATAACTGAAGTGCAACTGAGTGGTAGGTGAGAGAGGACAAGTGGCTTCCTTAAATCAAGGAGGAAGGGCGCACTAAGCTCTAGGAGGGATAAAACTAATCTGAGAGAAGCTCCCGCGGGCTGGTTAACTGAGGGCTAGGTGTTGGACTGATGACTGGAATGCATGCAAACCCTAAAAGTACATGCATGACTGAAAATGTAAATGATCAAAATATTGGTGGGACTAGGATGGAGTATAGGGATATCCTAACACCCCCCCTTAATCCATCCTGGGCCCTAGTAACTAAGACCAAAGGTCACCCAATACAATGAATAATAACAGTCAATAAACCAAGGAATTGGGAAAATTTCATGGGAAAAATACCCCCCCCCCAAAAACAGACTGTAAGACACACATAAAAAATAAATGCTCCATACTCAAGCAGGTGTGATGCTTGGTCATATGTCTAGAGGTATCTTCTTCTTGGGAAGAAGTGGATCATGCTCAAAAAGCATGTGCTTGTACTTGCTCTTCAGATCGAATGTGATGAGAACAAATCCAAAAGTATGCGGATGATCCTTGAACCTGTGATTCGAATCAACTGAGGTAGGATCAAAAACATGAATGTGCAGATAGTCTTTTGTCTTCTCCTTCGAACCACCATGGGTGAGATTATGCCAAAAGGAACCATCAAATAATAGCTTGAAATCCAAATCAGATTTAAGACTTGATGAATAGTTTCTTGAGATCTCCTTTGAACCAGCAGGGATGAGATCAAAACTATCATATGCATGAGAAATTATCCCAAGTAGTAATTGCTTAGTATCCAAATTAGATCCAAGACTTGAATCATGGTTTCTTGAGATCTCCTTTGAACCATGAGAGGTGTAATCAAAACCAGTAGATGCATGAAAAATTATCCCAAGCGAATGGCCATGGTTTCTTGAGATCTCCTTTGAACCAATAGGGGTGAGATCAAAACCATGATGTGCATGAGAAATTATCTCAAGCGAATGGCAATGGCCATATTCTTCAATAACCTTCTGAAAGCATGGAATAATGATCATATAGTAGTAAATAAGAGGTGATTGCTTGAGGAGAGCGAATGCATGACCACCAATAGCTGATTTTTCCTCCGAAATAATCATGTGATCATGATGCAAACCAACAGACTCTGGTGCAAGAGAGGATTTAGGACCTTCTGCAATATCTAGAGTGTGAGCTGGCACATAAAGAGAAGAAAGTTGGAGCATGAGTGTAGAATCTGCAAGTTCTTTGTGGACAACTTCAATATGAGATGATATTGTTTCATGATCTGAGAGACCATCAAGGGGAGCGAATGCATCACTTTGCTTGCTCTCAAAAGGGTTTGGACCAATCCCTTCATTCTGTTTGCCAAATCTTTCATCCAGGAGGTCCCATAGATCTTTTGGAGATTCAACATTATCAATGAATTGGTGTACCAAGCATCGAGACATAGCAAACATCATGGTTGTAATGGCTCTGGCACCTTTATTTAACCAGTCAATCTTTTCTTCAGAGGATTCGAACTCTCTTTCAAAACAATAATCAAAGAGACCATTTCTCTTCAAATATGCTATCATCTTCGGTTTCCATTCATCATAGTTGAATGGAGAAAGAGGATAGATTTCTTTTGAATACATGGAAGCTGTAGAAGACCTACAAAAATAATAGAGAATATCTGCAACTGCTACTGCTGCAAAGATGCACTCGAAATCTTGGGAATAACCTGCAAAAAATTCTCAAGAATGGAGATCAACAATACTCTCAACATGCTCCGATACCATGTGAAAATCCTCACACCAGATCTAAGAGATGATGTATACCTCACAAGAGTAATTATGATTAAGCGGGAAAATAGAAGAAAAGTGGTCAATACAGTATAATGAGCAACAGAATAATAATACAGTAGAACTCGGATAGAAGCAAACATACTTCACACACACTAGTTAATTAATCACAATATGGACAAATAAATAGTACAATGCATGAGGATTCGAATGCCTATGGTGGCAATTCGAATTAGCCTTCATGGAGTGATCAAAGGATCACTAGAGTGTCATCGGAGTACAACTAGTAGTCTATCTCATCATCAGTGGAGTCATCAATGCACAAGTAACTGTCAACCGTTAGTCAAACTAAGTCTAATTGAGTGTGGTAGGTGTAACTGAATGTAACTGGCACATGGAAACACTAACTGAATGAAGGAGGCTCAGTGGAGGGCGCATGAGTAGCTAACTGGAGTCAGAATGGGCAGTCAAGTCTCAGTGGAGGTCCATCGGAGTGATACAGTCAGTTGAGAGTCAGTCTAGCCTTAAATCAAGGAAAGAACTGAAGACAACTGAAGATAACTAAAGTGCAACTGAATGGTAGGTGAGAGAGGACGAGTGGCTTCCTTAAATCAAGGAGGAAGGGCGCACTAAGCTCTAGGAGGGCTAAAACTGATCTGAGAGAAGCTCCCAGGGGCTGGCTAACTGAGGGCAAGGTGCTGAACTAATGAATGGAATGCATGCAAACCCTAAATGATGCATGCAAACCCTAAAAGTGCATGCATGACTGAAAATGTAGATGATCAAAATACTGGTGGGACTAGGATGGAGTATAGGAATATCCTAACATACGTATCAATCGTTTCATGGAACATATCAAATAGTTCACTTACAAATTCATTATGAGCTTAGGGCCATTCCAATATAACATGGTTTCAAATAGAGGGATCTATATAACTAGGTAGAAGGCAACTTCCTTTGGGTCGTAGTCCACATAATTTCTAAGCAAAGGTGATGGTTTCATCCCAACATACTTTAGTGTTTTATCATTATTAATTTATGTTTGTTTATGCTTCTATATTTATATTTTTTACCAAACACAACATTCACACGTTAGGTATATAAAGGAAGAAATTGCATAGCCAATGAAAATGATACAGTACAATCTGATTTGATTAAACATGAAATTAATTATATTAAATATCTTTTAGATCAAATATGAGTGGGTTGGAAGAAAGAAGATTTTGGTTCTACAAGTGGGAAAAATCTCAAGCGACCCTCAACAACATTGAAATGATTGTTTAAAAAATATCACTTTAAACAATTGTCTAACGTAGAAGATCCAAAGAAGCGAAAAATGATGTCCAAGAAAAAAAGTCGGGTTCATGACATTGGAGATGTACCTATTGAAAGTGATGTATTTAACCTATTAAATATTATTGATTATTTTAAGATGTCCTTGAAAGAAATGTTCAATTTGACATATTAATGAATTGAATTTGTAGTGTTTTAAATTGAGATTTACATAAATACTAAATACTAAATATCTATATATTGTTATTTTAGGATAAATATTTCTATGATGTTCTCTATTTTATTATTTGCTTTAATTTTTTACTTTAATTTTTATGTGAATCAAGGAAAATCACATTAAACATTGTCATGGTTATACCTGAAATTTATAAAAACATATAAAAAAATATTATTGATTTCTTTTTTCAATTTTGACCATAAAGTGTTTGAATTCACATTGAAAATAAAAAACCTTATAAATGTATATGTTTTTTCATTATAATTAACTCTTAAACTTATTGCTAAATGTTTAAAAGTATTGTTATTTACTTACAACAATAATCTATGCACTTAGTCAAAGCTAAAAGAGTGCTAAAATATAATATTTTAGATTATATAGATAAGTGTTGTTATTTACTTACAACAATAATCTATGCACTTAGTCAAAGCC